>CM020050.1:4800000-6107500 GCA_009769605.1 Bucorvus abyssinicus
CTAGACCAGAGGACAGCGCAGCCCCTGAGCCAGGATTTCACACCAGTTTAGATGGTTCATCCATCCTGTTCATCACAGATCAACAGTACATCGTTTCCAGATGAAATCTGAGTTTTGCTGATCCAAAGTGAACAGTTCACAGCGGCTGTAAGCCAACGTATTTAAGCGCGGTGCATTTAGGGGACTGGCAGGTCTCCTGATGTCCCATCAGTGACACATACCATACCGTTTCTACATATTTTGCCTCCAAGATGCATAAAGAGAAGGTGCATGAAAATTTCCTTCCTGATGCTTCGGTTGTCTGATACTGAAGTTGTGATTAAATATAAAAATCACCCAAACATTTTTCAGGAATGTTTTTGAAGCCTGTATTTTGTAACCCTTTTGGAGACCATGGGAAGGAGCCCCAATGTTCTCTGAAGATCAGGCCTTTGTTGCAGTATTCAGATCAGGCTCCTTAAAATGACAGCGAGCACAAAAATAACAGGAACAGTTCTGCAGCCGTGAAGCGTTTGCTCTGTGCTACTTCGGCCCACCATTCTGTAGAGTAGAGAAAACTTCTGCGGCACTGGATGTGAAGCAGGTCTGTGAACAGGACTCCCACTCGGACTGCTACGAACCTGCGCTGCATCTACTAAAGCCACAGAGTTGCCCAAGGACTGCACTGGAGCACGGCAGTGCCCTCTGCCCACTGATCTCAGTAATCTGCAATGCACTGCCATGCCACCTTCCTGCCCGCTTTTTAAACAGAGACCCCGCTGCAGGGACCTCCGACGTCCAGCAGGTGAATGCGGTTTAGGTGGAGCTGTCAAGCATGTAGCACTTCCAAAGGTATATTTAGAAGTCTGACTTATCAGGTAGGAGTCAGACTCCTCCTGTTGGAAAACCTTGACTTGCAGAGTCATGTTAAGCTGCTGGCTCTTGAAAAGCCCCAGCGGCCTCAGATGGATTTTTCCATCACCCCTGAAGGCCCTGAGGCGACTGGCTACCTGCGCACCAACTGATTCCCCAAATGTTGACCTACCGAAGCCAAGGGGCTGCCCACCAATCCGCACCATCTTCCAGAGTTCGCCAGATGCACTTGTAAACAACAAATTATTAGGAAATCTGTAAAAGAAAAGGAACACCTAACGTGGCAATTAAAACAGAGCAGCGTGTCAGATCCTGCCCGCGGGGATGCTGCTGTTCCTGCATCCCAGAGCAAGTCAACAAGCGGCAGCAGCTCGATGAAACTGAGAAAGCTCAAGGCAAGCAGGACAGATGCACCTGCGGGCCCCCTCAGATGTCCTGTGGTAAATCAGCGCACGACGCTGCCCGTGAGCGTAGGCACCCAGAGAGGTCCTGGGGTCCCTGCAGAGATGCCCTTTTCTTAGCAGGGGAAGAAGACCAGTGGCTCAGAGACTTGCCCGCAGTCAAGCAGGCAGACTGTGACAGAGAAGGAAGTGGCTGCCCAGGTGCCCCAAGCACCAGGCTTGGGTCACTCCAGCCCTCTAGCCTCTCTTGAAGGCAGACAGAGGTTTACTTCAATTAAGGTCAAAGAAACTTTCAAGAGGGCAATTAAGAGTTTGCCAACAAGTCCCTAAGGCAGGCAAGAGTTAAACCCAAACACTGCACTGTGTGTCGAGAGCAGATCCATGCATTGCATCTCAGTGCAGCATCCAGACCCCAGGGACTTCTCCGGTGTGAAGCTGCAGAGTGCACGCCCCCCTCACCCCCTCCAGGCTGATACCTGCTCCCCAGCTGACGTCCTCCCTGCCAGACAAACGCGTCACGGGCTCCCTCTGCACAGGGGTGACTCTGTACATTACCAGCACAGCGAGAGGCCGTGTGTAAACGCGAAGCAGGAGGACAGCATCACTGACGGCCCCACCCCGCTTCTGGCCTTTAGCAGTAAAACTTCAACCATGCGCAGCAGATTTTTTGGGGTTTTGCTCTTGAAAGCCCAACTACTGACCACGGGAATAAAAATGTCAAAATCACTTTGCTCCAGTGTTTCTCTCCCAAAAGTGAGACAACCCTACACTACACTGGCTTGGACAGACAGGTCCAAAAACTCAGGAGCTGGAACTAACACGCCAGATTTCACTCGGAGAAGTGAGAGGGCAAACAGGCACATGACACCCAATGAGAGGCTCCCAAAAATTAACAGGGAGGAGCTTAAGCTGCTTCTTGCTCCTTTGAGAACATCCCAGGTGCTTTTTTGGGATCCAGGAGACAAAAGCTCACCTCTGCTGGGTCTGGACATCCATGACCAAGGAGATGTAACCCTCTATCAGAGAAAAGGAGAAAAAACGAATATGTCCCGAGTCTTCGTTGCCCACCACCGAGTCTTTTACTCTGAAGAAACAGAAGAGAGCAGCATTAACTGTGGCTAGAAGAGCAAAGGAACGTTTTTAAAGCAGATGTAGCCAGTGAAACCAGAAATGTTCACACACTGACTTAGGGAAGTGACACCGAGTCCTGTCACATTATACAGCTTTTCATTTTTTTGATTTTGCAGGGGGAAAAAAATGCCAGTCCCCACACCTGAAGAAACTCTCCCATCCCTTCGCCAAGCTCCTCTTGCAGGAGGCTGTGGGCCAGGAGCCACAGACACCAATGGGCAGCAGCACCGCCAGCCATACATCCTCCAGTCACTTGTGGCTATGCAGCCATGGATCACACTGCTGCTCTTAGCTTAAATCTGAAAAGGTTCAGCTTTCCCAAACCAGTGGTTGTCTTTGGGCACCCTCAATCTCCTGTTTGGCTTCCACCTGTCAGGATGACCCTCCTGAGCCTGTGAAACCACCCTCCCGATGCGCAGAGCACCACAGCGGCGTAAGGCTGCAGCATATCCCTGGGCATCCTGGATGAGCAACGTGAACTTGTGCCTCCAGATGCTGGCCACATCTGCCCTGGGAGCCCGTCCCCCTGCCAGGACGTACCCATTGGAGTAAAACATGACATCCATTAGGAGTGTAGCAACAGTGGGAAGGGTATCTGGATCCAGGCTGGTGACGCAGAACATATTACTCGGACTGGAAAGGGGATGAATGACAGGCCTCTGAACTGAAAGAGACACACACACACACAACTGTGAAGCCACGTCTGCAGCAGGTTCGCATCCCACCAGACACATTATCCACGTGCTGGCAGCAGCCGCAGAGAAAACTTGACAGTGTTTGCAAGGAAGTGCCTCATCACTGAAGTTCTGCTGGCTCTCAGACAGGGACTGAGGACCTGGGGACAACCTGCTCTGGCGGTGTTCTGCCCGGGGAGGAGGGTGAGATCACCCAAGCACCCTGCTCTGCATGGGGCACGGGTCAGCTCCCTGCTCACAGGGGCTTTCAGGCCACTGGGTGCATCCCCATGAGACACGGGGCAAGCTAAAGCAGGTGTCTACACACACTGAAAAGTAGAAATGAATTCAGGCTTCCACCATTTAAAAAGCAGGGCTATGGAAGGCATTTCTCTGGCTGTGGTTGCTGGCACTACGCCCTTTTCCCTCTTTTCTGGGGGCCTATTTTGCCATAATACCCACAAAAATTAAAACCCAGCTGCCATGCAGCAGCTTGGCAAACGCGTTGCGGCCAGTGGCAGAGAAGCAGCCGGTATCTGGGCACGCAGCTACTAAACAGAGCAGCAGAGCAATCTGCATACCTGTGCATAACCAACACGCGTCTCACTGCGCCCTTCCCTCACGCTTTTTGTTCAAGGCTCATTTTCTTAACCGAGGTGATCTACAGCTATGAAGTGACGAGGCCAAGCGGCACCTCACAGTAACTGATCCCTGCTCGCTTTGGTTACGGGCCCAAAATTACACACGGGCGTGTAGGTGAACAGACGCATTTCAGCAGCTCCTTCTCCTGATCGTGCCCTTTACTTGATGCTTGTTCCTCTAGACTGGAAACATCCGAAGGTTTTGCACAGCCCTGGGCTCACCGTGGCCTTGATCCTGACTGGTACTGACGTGTAAAAGCTGAACAACGGTATTCTCTGTGCATCAATCACCGCAGCACTTAAACAAGCTTTTATATAAGCCATTTTCCTTTGAAATGTTGAAACGCGGAAATATGGGCTACTGACAGTGTTACTTCCGCGACTGAAATGAACTGTGCTTTAACCTTCCGTCCTACAAAAGGCAAAACTCATCAGCACTGCTCAGAAAGCTAAGCACCTACTCAAATCCTTGGTTGAACTGGGGTCGACTCCAGCATGTGTTAAGATAGTTTGTTATCTTACAACAGGATAAACATGCACCGAAACGTTGAAGGAAGGTGGAGGCAGACTTTCACCCCTGTGTGTGATGGAGTCCAACCCTCCGGCAAGCCCAGCCCACAGTGGTCCTTACCTAGTTTTGGTTTGACAAATCCATTCGTTATCCCAAGGTCATCGGCAGCCACTGTCTCCCCATTCACCACTCTGAGGATGGTGAACTCAGCAGCCAGCGTGTGCATCACGAAGGGCAGGTCTCGCTCACGTACCTGAAGTTGACAACAGGATTGCTCGTGATGGCACGCACCAGAAGAGAGAATACACTGCAGAGGAGGTGACGTACTCTCAGGGCTCAGAGAAGAGGACACATCATTTCTGCTTGAGCCAGCGGGTGTGTAAGGATATTTACCATCTGGATGTGTGTCTAGAGAAGCACATTTGGTGACATCACTGCAAATACCAGTGGGACTAAGCACCACAGCGCTTTTAGGACTGTGGAAAGAATGTGGAGGCTTCTAAGAGGGAGATGTTTCACCTCTTTTCCAGCATCCCTTCAAGAACTCAGCACTGTCAGTTCTTCAGCCTTGTCTTCTAAGGAAATAAAGCTTATGTGATTGTACCCTGTGTGCGTGCACACGTGTGTGAGACAGAAAGATGGTCTCTCTGTCTAACCCCAAAACGACTTTGGAGCCTCTTGGTCATCATCAGCCAACCTGACAGCAGACACTATGTTCCTCTAACTCTCAGAAAAACAATGTCTGAGTGATGGTGGGAAATGCTGCCAGCGCCTCCATTAAGGGAGAGACTGTGGTGTGAGCTCAGCACTCTCGTTAGACACCAGATAACCCATACCAACAAATGCCTCATCCCACGGGGAAAGCTCCTGAGATGTCAAAGAGCCTAACTACAAGGCACAGAGCTCTGAGGAAAACAAAGTTTGTTACTTCTGCAGCTCCTTAAACGTCATTAAAATGGCCCACTGAGCTTTCATCTGGTGGCAAGTAAGTCTGCCTGGTCCTCTCATGTCCTCTTACCAGGATGAAGTCCGTCTGATAGGTGGAGAGCATGAACACTGAGATGTTTTGGTCAGCTAGTGGTGCTATTACTGACTTGGCAATTTTGGTCACTCCGATGGGCTGGGAGCCAGAGAAGCCTCCTCCACCAGACACCACGTTGAGGGCAAGCCATGTCGCATCGGCCACGCTCAAGTGTTCCGAGGAAGGGAGCTCTGCAAAGAGACAGAGGGGGAGGGCAGAGGTTGATTTTAGAGGCCTGGAGAGCCAGGTCCACCATCTGGTCCACATGGGGTTAGCATAGACATCAGTGCAAGGAATGAGATGAGCCCACTTACCCAGCCAGCCTCCTGGGCTTCCTACGCTGCTTCACAGGTCGGTTCTGTGCCGCTTTTTAGATACACCGATTGCATCAACTTCCACTGCAGGACTCATATAGATTGTCAAGGACAACACAGGGAACTACATGAGCCCCAGAGAATCGCTTGGATGCTGGTGATCAGCACGGCTGACATCCCCACATGGAAACAGCCTGAGGTCTTGGACTTAACTCAAATCTCTTCTATCATACAATCTCTCCAAATACTTTACTCGAGCTTTTCTGGTCTCTTTTGTTTCCTTTTTCCTGCTCTAAATCCAAATTTTCTACTCCTGGACTTGAGATGGAGGTTGAGAGAGCAGCCTGGGCACTAGCCCAAGACTTTGGAGATGCAGAGCAGGCACCCTGTGCATCTGCGGGCAGCCGCCTCATCTCTAAAGCAGAAGACAAGAGCCGCACAGCTCTGTAAGGGATGGATGGTGTAACATACACGGTGGAGGTTACAAGGTGATCACGTACTAAGATAATGGAAATGGTTTTAAAAATTACCCCAGTTCCATTCCATTTGCTTCTAGTCCGTTGTCATTAAAAATCTCCAGCTAAACCATTTAATACAAGTTATTAACTGTTTGAAAAAAACCTTAATGCATTAACAGCCCGTAAAACCAGTCGAGGACTCTGGAACAAAGGCATAAACTTCTCTAAGATTCTCTGGACTTTGGATTTTGGCTTGGCAAATTACAGAAACAAAGCGTTCGGATCCAGACTCACAAATGCACAATCCCAGCTAAATCTACTTGGTGTACGGAACCTGACCTCAGATGCAGACCCAGCCAGCAAAGACACAGCGGAGCTCCCAGCGGAAACCTACACGCTTTGCGTGGAGGTTAGATGCAGCCCAGCAGTCCCAAAGCACAAATCCCAGTACTGCTGCTCTTGCAGTCCGCAGCCTGGCTGGGTGTGGGTTTGGAGACACTTCACGTCTCCATACCCACGTTTCCTACCCTGTCCACCCACTCCGGGCTCCTCCACACAGTATCTTTTCCTTCTCCTTCGGAGACCTTTGGGAGCTGCTTCTGTACAGCCCCAGACACCATGTAATAAATTCCTAACCTCATCCCCCCCGCCGAGTCCCCAGGCACCGCTGCTGTGAGACAACGACAGCGCTGAGAACCCAAAATGAACTGAATAACAAATACTGTTCATTCTGCTCTCCTCAATAACCTCAATTGTGTGTGGCATAAAAATAACCCTGAGCAAACACACTGCAAACAGTGGGGACACTGAGGGTTCTGCTGCTGCATTCTGATGTTTGGCTTCACGGGCCAATGTTTCTTTTTTACTGAATAATCAGAGCTGACGTGGAAGGAAAACTGGACACCAGGGAGAGGGGGTAAGTTTGTGCATTAATCAACAGCACGTTCCCTCAGAGAGACCAGTGCAAGTTCCTCGCAGAAAATTATTGCAGCGAAATACCACTTTCTGATCAGACAGCCCTTTGCCTCAGAAAAGCAACCCCAAAACAAAGCTCACTGCATCCACTGGCACGGGGAAGCTGGGGCTCAAAACAACTGCTGCTGGTCTAACGCTGACGTCTTTTTTTCCTTTATTCCCACCTCTGCTCCTTGCCTGTGAAATAAATAAGAAGAAGGAAAAAACCCAAAGATGTGTTCCTTCTTTGGACGTGTGTTTGCTCCCTGGCAGCACGGAGCAGGCAGGCGCAGGCGAGGCCACCTGCACGTCATCGCTGTTTATGCTTCCATTTCCCGCATCCCAAAGCCATTAAAGCAGCCAGGCAACTAAACCACGGAAAGGTCAAGTGACACCTTTCCTCTGGAAACTCATCCCCAAAAGCCCTTCGCCGCGCGGCTGCCCCCGGAGCTGCGCCAGCCGCACGGGCAGCTGCGCGTGCTCCGGGGTCCCGGGCTCGCCGCCCTGTCCCACCGCCTCCCAAGTCCGCTAACGACTCCTTACCAGCAGCGAGAAGAGATCGCAACTCGTTTTCCTCTACCAACAGAGTAGCTGAGGTTCCTGCTCTGTCGGGGTTCCGTGGGCCTGGCTGCGGTTCGCTACATACCCCCTGCAATACTGCTTTGGGCCGGGGATGTGATGGACGATGCAGTATTTTACGCTGGATGGAGGCATGATCACACTCCGCTCCGGCAGCAGCGGTGCTGGAGGAGCTGCTCCAAGAAGACCTCACCACCCTCTTCCTCAGCGGGCAGGAAGGCCGATTTGCCCGTTGCATTTGTAAATTACTGGCAAGTGTTGATCACGTTTGGGTTTTTCTGTTTACAAGGCGCTGTGAAGCGCGTCAGGGGCCACTGCATTTGCTTAAGTAACCTGCTTCTCATAATTCAAACAACTTTGCAAAAAAAAGTACAGAAAGTGACCGAAATACCAATTTTGGACACTGTTTCCACTAGGCAGCCAGGTGGAAAAGTACAGCCCAAATTTTAATGAAACAAGCCCAGGCTACAGGCTCAACAAATTCACCTAAATAGCATCAAACAGGCCACGTGGGAAGGTGCTTTGCCCAGGAAGCTGTTAAATGCAGAAAACCCAAGGAGAGCTGCAAACACCAGATGTAACGTTAATGCAGACTCAGTGAGGCAGAATAAGGTAATAAATAAAGAGCAAAACGGGGAATCGCCCGTGTTTCAGCGCCAACCCAACAAACCCACCATCTCCACCACTTCTCCAGCATCCCCAGTCCCTGCCCTGCATGATCAGTGCAGACATCTCTCTGCTGGCTTCTCAAGATCCTCTTGCAATGGGATTATCAGAGTGCAGGTCACTCCCGGCTTCTGATCACAAGGGCCAGCGCACCTCTGGCTGCGAAGGACCTCTAAGAGGTCAGCGACTTGGGCTTTGTTTATTATAATCAGGATCTTTGCTTTGAATTTGCATTGGGGTGAAGCCTTTAGATTTTTGTGTTTTTGCAGACCTGCTGCCAGGAGCAGGCACCCAGGAGCAGTTCAGCTGGTCACAGGCTCCACAACCATCATTTGCTGCCCGTCATCACAACCATCTCTGGCAAGCAGAGGAGACCCACAGGCTCCAGCTGTCATTTTGTCCACGGTAGCTGGCACGGAACCCCACCCACCTCTGCAAGGTATGATCATCCCAACAGCACAAGCACAGCTCTCATCTCACGTCTGATTTTGCCTGGCAGTGCCACGCTAGGCACCAGTTGCTGGTACCACTCCCCGCTGGCGCAGCAGTCTTCTCTCACCCCAAAGTCTCCCCACTGCATGGAATCTGCAGTGCCACCAAGCAGACAGACAGATGCTGTGTGGGACACAGCACCTCCGAAGGGAGATAATAAACAAATGCCAATCCCTGCTCAAACCAAACCCAACAAACGTGTTATATAAGGTTTAGGGCGTGAGTTAAACTGCTTATTCACACCACGGGTGATTTAAAAGGTCAGAGGTCTGTCCAGAGCCTCACTGGCCCATTTGGCAGGTACAGCTGAAGCAAAGCAGCCTCCCTGGCACAAGTCATCCTGGGACGCGAGGTGGTGAGTATCATATTGGCCATAATTGGCTCCTGAGCTCAAACAATCAATGCCATTTCCAGTGAGGACAACAAACGTTGGCCAAAACCCAAATAAGGATTGAATTGCTGCCGCTGGAGCGCTATCGGACACTGTAAGAACCACGAGCTGGTGCTCCAGGCGGCACTCTGGAAACACCTTCGGGAGGATGCCGGCCAGATGATGAGCTTCCAGCTCATGGGTCTTTGCAAGCAGCCCCGGTGGTCACAGAAAGCAGGGAAGGAAAATCTGCTGGTTTACAGCCTTGACCAAAGCGTCAGCCTGACGGGGTGGGTCTGCACAACGGTGGGAAAACAATGTTCTGCCTCTGTTTTCCACCCTGGGGACCCCTCCATCTCACACACCCTGACCAGCAGAAGGAAAAGCACTGGGAGAGAGTCCTCCTCCTCTGGAAGAGCACTGGAAAATGTGCAAAAAAGTGAGAAAGTGCAAGACCAGCAGAACTTTTTTCCCCTTTCTGTACCTAGTTGAAACAGGCTCAAATTTCTCATAAAAGGGTTACAGTTAGGGTGGGATAACTGGAAAACGCACAGATCCACGGCAGAAACGCATCTCCCCTACCCACACTGAGAGCTGGACCAGCGCTGCACAAAGCACGGCCAACAGGGACTCACCCCATTGCTCCCAAAGGACGCCCTGCGAGCTGGGTTCTGCGGACCTTGTTCCAACTCATGGCGCCCAGACACCCACCCGAGGACACCTATTAGCTTTCGAGGGAAACTGTAGATGCGTGATGGATTTACTCTAGTGCCTGGGGAGAAACGAAGGCACTCAGCTGACTCCTTGCTTTGGTGTGCTATGTTGGGTCATCTCCTAAGCGCTCAGCTTCACTCAGTACACAAATTTTTGCATTATAGTGGAGTACTCTGGGTGATGTGCAACCCTTGATTTGTTCCGGAACCCTGAATGAACCAATTGCTCATTCAGTTCATCGTTACAGGACCGACGTTTTGCAACCACGACTAACTCCAAATGTTAAAAAAATAATGAAATTAAGAAATACCGTGGATTTTCTGACCAGCCTTCTGGCTTTAGATCCTTTACTCTGTACTTACTTCACCTTTTATAGCCTCCCTCTGCAAAAAAAATGACAGCTAGACTCTGGCTTGTGTAACAAAGATAGAGAAAAAGGCTCCTGCAATAGCAGGACTCCAATGGTCAGGCATTAAAAATAAAAGCGCTGCCAACTGCAAAATTCATGATAAATTGGGAGAGCTGTCACCAATGCCTCTGTGTAGCAGCACAGTTTACGTATATATATTTTTAATAGGATTTTTATGTTTATTCCCACTGCCCACTGGAAGTTTTTCATTGCTCTGCAGTTTTGAAATCCCATCTTATAATGAAGTGAGGGATTACCTCAGGTCATAAAGCCTGATGCAAAGCCCGGGAGTCTTTCTGACTTCTCTGTCAGCTTTATCCCACAGCCGCCGAGGAGGGGCTGGAGAGGCAGCGGGTGCTGCAGCTGGGTGCTGCCCAGAAGAGCGGGTGATGGCCCACGGGGAGCTGGGGTGCCCAAGGCAGGTCTTCAGCACCCACTGGTGCGGTTTCCCTAATAAAGTGCATGTGTTTGAACCGCATGTCTCTGCTCAGAAAACGTTTTAGGAACTTTTAATCCTTGAGGGCAGCGTGGAAACTGGCCACATGAGCTCAGAATCTGGAGGGGAGAGTGGGAGGCTGATAACCACCTGAGCCGCGTTTCACGTTAGGAGATGGAGTACCCTGCTTCTTTCACTGCCAGAGAGCCGTGCGAAAGGGGATACAGCGGGGCAAAGATGTCACTTCTCAGTGTCTGCAGTGTGCCAGGATCCAAAGCGCTCTGAAGCTGGTCCAGCGCCCCGCTGTGCGTGTCCCAGCCCTAGCTGGTTTGGAAGCACGAGGGTCATTCCTGCAGGACGCCCCGTTTCTCGCTTTGCTCTGCTGCAAGGACAAGCCAAACGGGTCCAACACTGTTGGGACCCCACGAGGGCAGCAAAAACTTCTTGGGGATGTTACAATGCAAACCACAACCTTTCAGAGGATGCGAAGAGCCTTTCTTTTTGCCTCAGAACACACACACTGCCAGCTCCGCACTTAGTAACTGGGAGCAAAGACTTCTGCTGCCACACAAACTCTGAGCGAGCCGCGCAGGCGGTTTGCAGCGCGGTGCGAGATGGCTGCCAGGCAGAGAGTCCTTGGTGTGGGCTTGATTCGAGTGCCACTGAGCACTCCCACACCAAGGGACGTATCTACACACAATAGCCAGGCGAGATGAAAGGACGCCGCTTGGCTCCGTGATGGGAAACACCACCATTAGGTCCAACAAGTTAATGCTTTTGTGCACAAGAGGAGGAAGAAAATCCCACAGCTCTGATTCAGCTGAAATCATCTCACGTGCCAACGAGCCTGAGCTTGTCCTGGGAAGAGGTCAGTGCACTCTCAACCAAGCAGCCTTTGCAATTTTTTCCATTTATGCTAAAGGATTGATCAGCTGCCACCCGCTTCAGAGGAGGAGATCACAGGATCACAGACTGGTTTGGGTTGGAAGGAATCTTTCAAGGTCATCCAGTTCAACCCCCTGCAGTGAGCAAGGACATCTTCGACCAGAGCAGGGTACTCAGAGCCCCGAGGTCCAACCTGACCTGGGATGGTGCCAGGGACGGGGCTTCTACCATCATTCTGGGCAACCTGTTCCAGTGATGGGTGCCAGAGGCAGGCACAGAAGACAGCCCTGCGAGCCCAAGTCTTGATGTGAGCGCAATGACCCGAGCACCGCATCTCTGTGTGCGCTCTGGCTCGGTCTCAGAGGCATGACCCAGCAGTGAGATATCTCAGCCAGCGGCACATCAGGGGTTTTAAAAACGCTGGTAGCTCTAAATGTTTGTTAGATACCAAGCACTGCCAGCAAATGGGACAGCAGGTTTCTCCAGGACCACAGCGGACCATCAAACTTTAATTTTTGTCTCTTTATTGCTCTTCTTTGTGCAACCCAAATTTGCTCCTGATGGGATGCCTGGGCACCTTGCAGGGCCAGACCCACAGCCGGGGAGAACCTCGCCATCTCTAACAGCATGCTTCTGAGTTTTTGACATTTTTCCTAACAGAACATGTAAAACTGAGGGTTTTTTATTCCAAACTCCCCCAAGAGGGAAGCTGTGAAACCTGTTATCTCATTTTCCTATTTAGGTATTATCCCACTCACAAAACTGTCAAAAGAACATTGTTAGGTTCATAAACTCAAACACTCTGCAGCGAGGAAATGACAGCTTGACATTTTATATATTTAACCTCAACGTTCCTGTGCCTCAGTTTCCTATCTATAAAGTGGGTACAGAAAACCCTACTACTTCTGAATTGTGCGCTCAGGAAACAGTTGACCTGTTTAGCTGAGGTTTATATAAATTGCACAATTGACGCGTTTCACACTTAATGCAAAAATCAGCACCAGGCAGACAAGCATGGAAAATTCCTGCCCAAAGAGGGAGTGTGGCAGAGATTTAAGTGTCTGAAAACAGGGTGAGAATGGAAGGAACTGGGAAGTTTTGCTCTGGCCTCTTTAAGCATCTTTCCTCCATCACTGAGGGAGGAAGCTGTCGGTGCCAGAGCTGCTCTAGAGATTTTAAGGTAGGCTTGAAAGGCAAAGGTCTCTCACTTTCCATCATCAAGACCATAAAAGACAAACGGAGGGAAAGAAAGAAAAAGAAAGCAAGAGGGAAGCAAACAAGCAAGCACTCTGAGGAAAAATAAGCATCCAGAGTCTGTGAAAGTCTCACTCCCTGAGCTCTGAGCAGCTGGTGCTTGTACAGCACCCAGTAGGGACCAGCTCTCCCACATCCACACCTCCCAGGAGTGCTCCCCACGTAACATGGAGCAATGCAGCTGTTTTCCCTCATTTCTCCCACGGAATTTATCTCATACTGGTCCTTGTCTGCTGTTACAGATTTTCTTTCAATTACAGATGAACTAAGTCTAAAGGCTATTTACGGCTTTACATTAGAATGGGTGAACATACCCCATGTAATTTTCTCATGGTTTGCTGACAATTCAATTCAATGCAAACTCTACCCAGTATAATAACCAGTTTGTGTGTCAAACTATTCATGTGAATAGGACAAATTACACACACAGGGAATTACAGACAGTGACCCCAGGTCCCGTGTCCATCTGACAGAAAGTACCGTTACCGCTCACAGGGAAGGGAGTTCTCCAAGCCCTTTACAGGGGAGAAATTACACATTCATCCCACCAGGGAAGGGAAGGCACAACCGCTGCGCAGCTTCTCCACTGTTACTCATCTGCCCACATACCTGCTCGAAGTAGGAAAGGTTCTGACAGGACTAGAGATGTCGTACCCAAAGATGGAGAAGTCAGTGTATTCTTACCACATACGGTAGTTACAAGACGACATCCCAGGCACAACGTCCGGGGTGATGTGGGGTGGGGACAGTTCGCTGCTGCTTCTCTGCCTATCCAGGAACACGCACATCCCTTTCTCAGCAGATGCCAAAGGGATCCTCACTTCCGCTGACGTGGACACAGCCTACGTGGATTTTGAGGAATCAGCTGAGGTACATGCTGAGGGGTGGCACCTCCCTGGGCAGTTTACTAGCCAGTCTGTTAAAATCAGCAGAAGTGGCAATGTATTTACACTAGTTCCAGAGCTTGGGAAGGAGTATGTGCTAATTAAAATTATTCTTTCTGCTCAGCACGTCCTCAGCTGCATTTGTACAGAGCAGAGATGACGCCACGTGGCTGACTGATCTATTTACACCTCCGGAGTCCCCTGTTCATCCCCATCCCTGTTTCCCAATTAAGGGTGCAGACAGAAATCTGGGCTACTTCCAGCAATCAAATACGCCTGGCACAGCACTGGGACTGAAGAGACACACCAGTGACTCTTACCCAACATCAGCTGTTCAGCAACTCTCTGCTGCCTGAAAACAGGCAAGCAGAGGAACCTGAACAGCCCTTTCCTGGGGAAGAGCTAAAATAAAGAGAATAGTGATGACGGAGCTTGTTGTGAATGCAAAAACCCAGCAAAAGCCAGGTCTGCTGCTTTTCCTGCCTTGGAGAAGCAGAGGCAAGGAGAGTGCTGTGTTCAGAAACGCACCCAGCCTGCGCAGCCTCTGGGTCTCTGGCCCCCACGTTACGTGTTCCTGGCAGCAACGGGGAGGACAGCCCACGATGCACATGCACTGGGCACTCACCAGGTCCAACCCAGCACTGCTGCTTAATCCAGGCTTGGCCAGAACTGGAGTGCAAAGCCCAGCCACGCTCACCGGCTCCGCACAGCCCCGGCCAGCTGCGAGCCCACGTCCCCCACCATAAGGAAGGTACCATTATATTTGCAAAGACGTCTCCTGTACCTGTTAAAAGAGAAGGCTTGGCTGAGCGCGAGTGATCTAACAATAATCATGGCACTGCAGACAGGGAAAAGAAAGCTTCCAGAAGATGTGCCTTTGCTTTCGGCACCTCGGGGCTTTTGCTGGCTCCCCAGCTGGTCCCAGTCACTGAAATACCAGTGGCTGCTAGAGTGATTTTAGCACTGTGCTCTTTTCTTGCAGGGATGGGGCTATGCCTGTGCACCCCAGGCCTCTGTTGGCATGGGCTACATTTCTGCCGCGTGCTCGGCATACAGATGGAGAAAGCAGAGCCAGAGTTAAAGAGCAGCTGACCTCTGAGGTGGTGAAGAAGAAGTGCCGGGGATGAAGCTCTCCTGTTGCCTCTGCCCCACTGCTTCAGACCCAAAAGATTTAGATGTTGACAGATGCCCTTGCAAGCTGGAGATGAGGGTCCCTTCCTCCAGGTCCGTGGACAAGGTGCTTGCACTCGGTTGTAACGGGAGCTGCCTATGGCAGGGATTCCTCCAGCAGAACACAGCTCGCTTGTACAACTGCGCTCCTGGGTTTGGTGTCTGTCCAAATTGCCACCGAACAGCAAGCAAATATTTGCACAAGTTCACGGAAGCTTTTTATGGGAGAAAGGAGCAATGATATTTGCAAGATGAATTCAGTATGCTGCAGGTAGGAAAAGTTTTGTAATTGAAAACGTGTGCTGAGGAGCCTTCATCAATATTCAGAAAAATAAGTGAAGTATGTTCCTTCTTATTCCCACTGCTTATTTTAACTATGGGGAAATTAGAGGATAAATCAATTACGGGATGGAAAACATGAAACTGTTCGCTGATCTTATTAAACTGATCGCATTTTAGCACTGGAGTTTCCTGGAGCAGCTCGTTCTCAAGGCAAGGACTCTTCAGCCTGCAGCAACAGCACCTCTCCTTCTTCCAGACTTCGTTATACTCCTTGCCCTGCTGGATGCCGGCTTAGGGGTAAGTAGAGCTGCCAGCTGTTTCACAGGTGCCCTGTCCCTGCCAGACAGAGACCGACCACAGGCTGAGATGTCGGGGCAGGGGCAAGGGTGGCAGATGGATGCTGCGAGTCCATCGCAGTGGCCTGGCCCCAGCAGATGTGGTTTACCAGCCCTACTCTGCCACTAGCTTGTGAGGTGACCTCGAGCACCTCACGTTCTCTCCCTGACCTGTGTTTCCCTTCCACATCACGGATATGGTTGATCAAGTCCTTCTCTCTTGCAATATGTATATGAAATTTTGGCACCACGGAGCATTGTGGCTCCTGGGTGTTACAGTAGTAGCACCAAAAACAAGCTCAGGAGATGTGACTTGGCCACCCATCCTGGTGCACTTAAAGGAAGCAGTTCCCCTCTATTTGTCTCCTGGTATTTTCATTTCATGCGGTTTTCCCAAAGCCACCGGGGTCCGCAGCACCGCGGCGCTCAGAGCCATCCCCAGCAGTGCCTGTGCCACTGAGGTGAGGGGGCTCTGTACCTCCTCTCTCCCTCTGAAGTAGGAAATCCAGCAACAGCTGCAGGAATCCAAGCAGTCGCTTTTTTTCTTCCACCATTAGACTCCAGCCTGCAATGAAAACAAGTGACTCCTTTGGTCTGCATCTGGAGAGCAGCTGGATCCCCTTGCATTAATGAAGGGCCAGTATAGCCCAGGGGGAAAAGGATGTGTTTGCAATGCAAGCTCCCTTTGCAAGAGAGGGATCTTCAGCCACGTGAAATGTAATATACTCCCTCTAAAACTGGCAAATACTCCTCCCAGTCTCGGCTTCTCCATCTTCAAGTGAAGAATCAGCACCCCTGTGCTGTCTGGACGAAGAGCTGAACTCGCCAGCTGCCGAGTGCTGCCCTGCCGCTCTCCCGGTGCAGCAGGCAGAGGCCAGTAACGCTACCTGGAGCCTCCGTCTGTCCCACACTAACCACACACCCGAGTGGTGATCTGTTCTGCTACACATCTACCAGACCGGCTGCAGCCCAGGCTGCTTCACCAGAGGCACCCAGCACCAACCTCTGAAGACCCACAAGAGCTCGCGTGCCCGTCCCTCTCCTCTTTCCCTGGCTCAGTACTCAGCATCTGATGAGTGTACGCACTGGGCTTTGCAGGGATTTTGCCGCTATGATCATTATTCCCAGGCCACGTGGAAACCCTCAGACTGACCGTGGTCCTTCGCCTGCGTCTGAAATGGAGGTTGTGGCAAGCAGAAAAGCCCGGTGAAGCCGTGCCCTGGGGGGTACATGAGATCGTTGTTCCTGGAAGTGCTGCTGCAGTCTGGTGTTCTGCTACAGTGAGAGTCTTGTGTGCGTTCTGGGTCACGTCCAGAGCCACAGGCATGGCTAAGGCAGAGGAATGAATGAGAAAGGCCCTTTTTAACGTCTGAGCAGGTCTCTGATGTGCAGCGCTAGAGCGGGGCTCTGCAAGGCAAATACCTTTACAGGAAACTGTCAAGCTCTCCAACTTCTGAAGCTGTTTTTCTAAATGCCTCCCTCCCCTGGTTCCAGTTAAAAGATGTGCAGAAGAAGACATCTCTCTTGGAGCTGTTCTGGATGCACACCAGTGACCCCACTGAGTCAGACCAGAGGCAGTTTCAACAGCGTCCACTGACAGATGATCACATGGGTCCAGTTTTTGGGTGTTCCCATCTCACTCCGAGACTACAGAATGGATCCAAAGCACCGCCCAAACAATTACCTCCGTGGAAAGGGAGACGCAGACATATCTGTGGGCAAACCAGTGAAAAACCTGGGAGCCCTGGTTGCCCAGTCCATCATCGTGAGGATGATACCTGCTAACCGCTTGTCATCTCAGCCCGTCATCATAAACCCAAAGACCCTTCCTGGCTGCCAGCCACACAGACCCGCTGAGCTCTGCCCCGTCCCCGTCCCCTGCCAGCGTCAGGCACGCAGGTGACACAGGGTGGTGCTGGGAAAAGGATTCACAGCAGCTCAGTTTCCAGTTCGTGGGATGTTTCTACCTCCCCTTTCCTACTCTATCTGTGAACTTGTGGATAGACAGAGGGGATATTTCCGTACCTGGGAAAATCTTTCCTTGGCTGGCAGGTGCCGAACCATTCCAGAGATGTCGTCAAACTTTGCTGTTTCTGGAAAGCCAAGCATGCAGGCACGAGGGCTGCACACTCTCACTCACTCAGGCAGACCCTTTTGAAACAGCAGCACCAGAAATGCTACCTGTTCTGTGGATGAAGTCCTTAAAGCTATGGCTTAGCGCACAGGAGCCAGCAACCCTCCACGGCCGAGGCACTGCATCGAAGGGGGTCAGAGCCATGGGCACCTTATCGGACCCTGTAAAGAAGGGGCTGCTGTTCTGGAGGGCGACGGGTGTTACATGTCACTTTTCAAAATCCACTTATGACTCAGGGGTAGACAACAGCTACTCATTTCTCCTTATACACACACCCCATCTGGAGACAAGACCGCTCCCAGAAATGGGATGCAAAGCTCTCTCTGTGCTCTACTCCCCGGCACGGCTGTCCTGGAGGGGTGTGCTCCCTGCAGCCCCCCTGGCACTGGCTGTGGGCTCCCTTTTACCCCCTGCCCCGAGCTGCCGCACCAACCTCACCCCCTTCCCTGGTTAGCAAAACAACTCCTGATGGTATTTGAGAGCACATCCTGCAGGTAAACCGGACCTGCACATGCGGGCTGGGGAGAGAAATGAATGCAGATGAGTTTATTTTTGCATCGCCTCCTACTACCAGAGCAGGGGAGCTGCTAACATTACATCATCCGCACATCATCCGCACACCCCCGCCCCTCGGATCAAACCCTGCAAAGGCACAACGCTTCTGCTGACGGCTGCTGGAAGCAATAGCCACAGGAGAGTTAACTCTTTGCTGCGCAGGACGCGTGCTGCGCTCTCCAGCGGCCAGTAGTTGCCCAGCGCTGGTTTTTGTGGTGAGCTGTTACAGAAAGGGATGGCTGAATCCTCAGAGATGAGCAACCCCAGCAACCTCTGTCTCCACGTATTTATCTCACAGGACAAAGAGCTTGAGTTGCTCCCAGTCTGTCCCAAATGTAGGACCAGAGATGGGCAAGGGAAGTCACCCGATGCCTCAAGGAACAGGCTAACAGTTCTGATGGAGGGACATGACTGAGCAGGACTTTCAATTCCCACCCACAGACTTCAATTACCCAAGAAAAGGGTATTGTTAGTGTCAGTTTTCCACAAGACCCACGTGGCCTGACGGAGCAGCCGCCGACTGAGACCCAGGCACAGGCATCTTGTCGAGAGCAACACAAAAGCTTTTCTTTGCAGGAAATTAAAAACAAGGAAACAAACACCAGCAATTGCGTAAGCCGCAGACTGGCTCAGACAGAAAATTACCTCGAGACTGTTTGTGTTCCAGATCAATGGATCAGCTGCTGCGCGGGGCAATTAGCACCTTGAAATTATTCAGCAAACTGAGGAGTGGGAATCCTAGCGGGGTGGTGAGGGAAGGGTGGGAGTAAGCAGGAATAACAACAGATTCTTCTGGATACGAAAATCAACGCTTGGCTCTGGCTGAGCCCAAAGTACGATACGAAGCAAGAGGGACAGGAGGGGGCTGGAGGGGCTGCCGTCCTGGTAACGGGTACATGGTATGAACGTGGAAAGCAGAGCAAACTTTTTCTGGCTCGGACTAAAGATATCTGCCCAGTTATGCCACAAGCCTTCTTTCTGCTGCACCCAGCACTCCAAGCAAGGCAAAACAACGCTGTAAACAGATCCTAGCTGTGCTTGGTACGTGGACGGGCACGAGGTGCAAAGCCTTTGAGCAGGGATCAGCTCGGTCAGGGCTCTGCCCAGCTCCGCACGAGGCTCGGGAGCTGCCCCCTTCAGAGGAGCGGGTGTCCTCACCGGGGCTGGGCAGCCCTCTCCAACCACGCTCCTCGGCAGCGCGCACAAAAACCTGCATCGTTCTGGGTGTTATGAAGATGCTGGTCTGATTCTTCCTGCCCCTTTTAAGACCAGGAAGATCTCGTTATTTCCTACGTGCCGACATAATGCTCACGTATACGTAACACGCTCCACTGCCACTGTCAGAGGAGGAGAGAAGGAAGAAGGGATGACTGTGGCTGGCTCTAGAGTAACCTCTTTCACAGCCCCTCTTTAAAGAAATCAAAGCTCACCCAGGAGAAACGCGACATTTTCTCAGACAGGCCCCGTTTCCCAACCCGCTGGCAGCACAGGAATCACCCCCCGTGACCTGGGGAAGCACCCGTGGCCTTTGCGGTGGGACACGGGGGCTTTCTCCACCATCCCTGAGCACCAACCCACAAAAAAGCCAGATACCAAAGATATGACAAGGATTAAAGCAACTATATGAGAAAGCCTTGCTCCTTTCTAACAGGTCTCCCTCCACACTTCTATTATTAATCGAGGATGAAAAGAAAACTACCTCTGTCCAAACAGTTCCTCCTTATCATGAATGTGTTTGCATCGAATCTGAACACAGAGAGGCCAAGGCAAGCCCAGTGCTAAACTCTTTCGATGCTCTTAACACTTTGAAATCATGCTAATCTGATAAGGCACTGAGGGAATTATGCAAGTAAACAAAGCCGGGCCCCGATAAGGAGTATTAGAGACAGGGCACACCACGTATTTATCGCTGGGAGGGAGGGAGGCAGCAGTGGAGAGCACGGTTCCCCGCAGCCCCGTGCAGAAGAAGCTGCGGCAGGGTCTGCACCGTGGCCAGTACGGGGAGGAAAGTCAGCCTGCCCCAGCCCCTGATCACTGCAGCCTGTGACAAGGAAAATTAAACAGCAGGATGCGAGCGCTGCTGCTCACAGCTAGGTTTTCCTGAGCATTAACATTTGATCACAGCACTTCCTTCACCAGGATGCAGAGTGATGCAGGAGGACAGGCTAGGAACCACGGACAAAAACGGCCAGGGTTAGCTGCAAACGAAGCAAACGGGAGAGAGCAGGTTTTCTACCCTGCCTCTGCACGCCTGGTTGGTGTTTGGCAAAACCTGAGTTCTCTGCATCCCAGGGTGCTGGTAACACTTAGCTCCGCGCTTTGTGACAACGCTGCAGGAAGGCTGCAAACCGCTGCCTGTCCTCGCACCACGCTGGCTTTGCCGGGAACTCGCCTCCTGTCTCCCTGCAGCATCCTCCAGAAAAACCAGCCTCGCAGTTGGAGGAAAGCTGATCTAAGTCCTCAACTTTCTAATTTAGGGGCAATTTTTCAAAAGCCTCTCCCCACCCCGGGAGATGCAGAGCCTGACTTTGCGCAAGTGCTGCTCTCAGCCCGGCAGTGCTGGCACCGCTCTGGGACTCGGCACCGTGGAAACATCAGGCTGCAAATCAAACCCCCAAACCAGACCCACCCCGGGGCAGCAGACACCTCCTGTGAAGTTCTGTCGCTACCTCCTTCATCTCGCTTTCCTTATTTATACAATGGGGATACGAACCCTGTTGTTTCAGGAATGCTGCTGAGTGATTAACAACTACAAAGCCTTTAGAAGGTAACGTGGTCTGGGTAATTATTACCCTGAGCGACAAAGAACAAGACAGTTCAAGAGTACACACTGATAAGACTACAACATCAGCACCCAGAATCTCCGAGCAAATCCTGCTCGAGGGAGCAGGTCCTGTGCTGTGTGCTGTGAGAGAGGCTATGGGATTTTCACCTCTTCTTCAGCATTTGATTCCATTATTAGTACTATAGTAATTGCTGGTGGGGAAAAAAAGAGATTAACGGGGTGAGGAGAAGGGGAAGATGGGCTCCAGGAGGGGCTCACACTGCTGGGATGAGGCAGAAAGCTGCTCTCCCACTGCTGGCTCCCCTGTCCTTGGCATCTGCTGTGCGGAGCACGATGCAATGAGAGCAGTGCACGTGAGGAAGCCTGGTCCGCTTGACGGGTAATACGAGACCTTTCCCAGGAGCAGGAAAGGGTGAACAGGGACACACCACCTCTCCCATTTCTCACTCACCCACTTGCACAATTACAGAATCACAGAATCTTTTTGTTTGGAAGAGACCTTGAAGATCATCGAGTCCAATTAATTGCAAGACTGAGAGCCTGGAGAGCTTTTCCTCTGCCTCCAGCAAATTTGGCTGAAACCAGCCAAGCAGAGAGACTTGTTCTCTGCGTGCGCACCCTTTGCTATGGAGAAAACGGGTGTTCCCGAGACAGTCAGGCCTTCAGCTAATCCAGCGCTAAGCGCCACCGAAACAGCAGCATTAGTCGTAATTAAAAATGAGATGCTTTCCGCACCAGGCTGTGTACTTCGAAGCAGCCAGTTCACCCAAACACCATTACGATAGCTCAGGATTTTACTCCTTTATTTCCACTCCTTAACCACGAGATCAACGCAGCCAGTCTTGGAAGGAATAGCAACAGAACTCACTTATGCTGAGATGGGTCTGAAGTGAAAATGTATTTTTCCTCTATTTCTCCAGAACATTCAAGACAAATACCAGCATGGAACAGGACTGACACTGGAAAGCAAATAGCATTTAGTCACCCACACAGACCTCTAACAAGCACTTTACTGAGTAAGTGAAAATCCCCTGCAAAAGCAGTTTAGTTCAGGGGAAGGAAACCTTTAGGAGAGTGGTAGGAGAACTCCCTGACCGCTCATTTGTGGGAAATTAGAGGTAAAAACAAAACATACATGGGAAACCAGAATGGTTTAAGCGGGAAACCTCCAAGCTGAGGAAGCAGTCGGGCTGTGGTGGCCTGCTAGCACATAAACAGAACATGCTTGTGTGCATCTATACAGCTGCTCCTATACAGAACGCGTTCGTATGCCAGCTTCCGCCACACGGCAAGGCTCTCCCCTCCCTGCCAGCCCCACGTTCAGTGAGTATCAGGCTTGTAGGACAGGCCATTTGTCTTCAGGCCACACGTGTGAACTGGCATCGGGAGCATTTGTCCCCTTTTTGACCCCAGCGTGTTGGTTCGTTCTATTTATGTATTTCTGAGCTGTAACCCACGACAGAGGTTGTTGCTGGAAGGTCAGAGAAGGACCACAGAAGAGCAAGTCCCAGGCATGAAGCCCTTGCAGAGCATGATTTGTCAGCTGTCTCCGCCAGGAATTTGCTGTGTTTTGAATTCAAAGAATCTCTTTCAAAAACAAAAACCCCACTCAGTCCTCCACGCCAAGATGGTACGTTGGCAGCCCAGAGCTGGTGGAATAGCACAGGGAGCATCCCATGGTTAGACAGGGCAGCCAACCTTACAGAGACGCTCAAGCACGTGACCTGCGAGAAGGTGCTGGGGAGAGGGAGGGATGGGGTGAGATGGAAAAGGCAGAATCATGCAGGAGGAGAAACGTCCTCTGAGAACAGGCTCTACTTCTGCCCGATGCTAAGCACGCTGTCAGGCAGCATGTTTCTCAGCACTGCCTATGGCAGGAGAAAGTCCCTGCAGAGCTGATGGGGAGCTAAGAACCATTCCCTGGATTTCCTTCTCCTCAAAGGACTATAAAAGACATTTCACAACTTAGACCCTATTTCCATTAGGTGCCAGTAAACATCCCCTGATGATTTCTGGCATAGTCTTGTCGAAGGATTTGATAGAAAAGTCCAGGACATGTGCCAGAGAGGACAGCAGGTTCAGCCAGGAGGATGACTTTGATCCTGAGCCCCTGTGAAACACGCAGGTGAGGCTGAGGAACAGGAGATGACTACGTGAGAGAGAGCCGTGTATATCAACACTGTGGGGAAAAACACGTGAGGCTACCAAACACACAAGTTCTTCAGCAGTTCCCAAGCAAACTCATGCGTATAAATATTAGATGTCCTAGAAGATGACATGGGCGGTGGTGGTGGGGGTGGAGAGCTACAGGGCTGGGTTTTCAAGTGATAGAAGAGCACAGATCTTGAAGGGATGACACTTGGGAGTTTCCAGCAGTCCTACTTTGAAAGACTGAAGAGTATGTCTGAAGAAGGTCTAGAAAAGGGGCCAGGAGCTTCCCCTTGCACAAGGCAGGCATACAGCTAAGGAAGCAAGAGCAGAGTTTGGCCGTAGATTCCCTGCTGGAGACAAACCACAGCATCTTGTTTTTCAGTGCTCAGGTTTAAAAAACTCCCCCAAACTTGACAGTTCATGCCCATTGGTCTCACAAGACAGTACCAGGGGATTTTATCATTTCAAATTCTTCATCACAGGATCACCCCTCCTGCAGCTCCACACCCCACGGTGGGGACAGCCTATCCTGGGAAGGGACAATCCCCACACGATTAGAGCATTCGGTGGACTAAGCACACTGCCTCCCACCTTCTCAAAACACACTATTTATAGCACAGGCAACAAGTGACAAGACAAGAAATACATACGATGGTGATTTTCCCTGGGTGGATAGGAGCATCTTCGGTCCTCTGCAGGCCCATCTCCAGGCTCCGCTGGGTATCAGCAACCAGGCAGCCCCCTGGCCACGGCGGGTGCATCGTCACCGTTCACCCACTCACATTCTGGCACGTGAATTTTCTGTTTAATAAACTTTCCTGCAGTTTGTGTTTCTCGGTAACCCTGTGGTAGTAGTCATGGTGACAAAACTGGGGTCCTTGGCAACACACCAATGATGCTGCAAATCTACGATGACTAATCCGAAAAGCCTAATTTGCAGAACTCATTTAAATGCTTAAAGATATGCAGGTCACCGCAGGGGTCGATTTAATGGCTATGGCATATCTGGTGGTGAAGCAGTTGTTACAGGAGGAGCAGCCAGGGCATCTTCTGGTCATAAAATTAAGTGGATTTTTAATGCAAGATGTAGGGTAAAGAGATTAAAAGGAAAGCACAATTTAAACACAGGCACAATAACAAACACAGCTGACTTCCAGTCAAAGAGCTGGTCAAAGCTTCCAGATGAAACGCTGTTTTAAATAACAATCCCCCACAACAATATTGCTGATACAGTATTGCCTGGTTTATTTGTGCCTATTCAGAACGTAATGAATGCTCTTCTCGACACATCTCACCCATGAGCATGCAAACCGACGGCACAGCACAGCCCGTTCCCCAGAGTGGCCCCTTTAAAGGTGCTCAGAGGATGCAGAACGCGGACCCTCCAGTGCAATGGTTTCCAGCTCCCCCAGCACGGCCGATGGGCCGAGCATCTGCCCCACGCCGCCTTCCCCAGGGAATCTCCCACGGGGAAGCATGGGCAGGACAGCAGCTCTCGTTACCTATGCAACGTTTCAGACTTGCAGCTCTTTGCTGGCACTAAAAGATTCATGGCCACATCTTCAGTTCATATGCTGATGACATCACCGAGGGAAGAGCGCCAAAGTAAGTATATTGCTGTAGCTGTGCTTGGCTGGACCGACCAGGCAGCGTTAAAGCCATTGTCTCTCTTTTCCACAGCTTTTGATTCTCTCTGTCTGCCACCTGGCATTTAGCACACAGAGGCACAAGGAGACGGAGAGTGGCTGCTGCTAACGCATGCCAGCAAAAGCCCCTCTGCATACACAGGATTGCTCTCCCTCTTTGCACAAATAAAGCAGTGAGCGCTGTAGACAATATCTTACCCCACAGAAAGTAAATCACGCTGGCCTGAGGCTGTAGAGTCCTAAACCTTTATCCCATAGTGCTGAACAATTACCACTCACCTAATTTGCTGTGGTTTTGAGTAAGCGTTCACATCACTCTGCTCAGCAGCTACCAGAGGCAAGCATCAACACACAACGTTTGATCACACAGGGATACGATTTCCGTGTCCCGATCCACTGCCCTAACCCACTGCCCTTCCTACGCAGGCATCCTCCAGGAGAGAGACTTCTTTCATCTGACCAGGAGCTGGGACATGAAGCACATTCATGCGGCAGAAAGTAGGTGGCTTTACTCAAAAGCAAGCAGACAAAAATACCTGTTCAGTAAAATCCTAACTCTACTTACTTGGCAGGATTTCCCCCTCCTTACAATGGGATGCAACAAAACTGCACTTGCCACTGCGGCTGACACAGAGCCAACCCCAGCGCAAAGCACTGCTCGTTCCCACCATTAGCTTGTCAATGTTTCTGTTCCTGCAGAGGAAATTGAGTTTAACCCGGAGTTATCGGCACTCATACTTCATTACACCACTGTAATAAAGCAGTAGCAACAATAATTACTGCAGGTACTAATGACTGCTACTGCACCTTCAAGAGCGAAACGTGCCACACCACGTATGTCCTGCTTGCTTGGACGCAATCGAGACGCTTCTCGGGTAAATTCATGCAAAACAAGTCCTCCGTAAGTCCTGACCATAGACTCAACTCTTGCTCTTTTGAAAAACAAACCCTCTTGCTGATTCCACTGGGGACTGAACTAGGCATCCTTGGAGGGCTCGGACAGTTAGGAACCATCCCTGGGCACCTAAAATAGCTCCTGTGACTCCTGCAATGGAAGCATCGGCCTCCTTGACCACAGAGCGGCCGTGGCTCATTAACAGGGCGCGTCTAGGACAGTAAGGAACCTGAATGTCGCTTTATGCCACTGCTATTGATATTCTGGTCTTAGTGCTTGGGTGCAGAGCAGCACCAGCGACTGTTTTCAGTGAGGAGGAGCAGAAATGGCAATGCTCTACACCAAGGACAGCAAACGATGGGAGTCCAAATTCCGCGTTCTGAATCCCTACATGTGAGTATGTGATCCCACCAAAGCTGCTTCAACCACAGCTCAGTATGACCATGGTGACAGCAGGTCGAGTTACCCTCTCCCAACACTACTGTGAGGCTTTAACTAAAGCAGTCATCTAATTCTGCGATACGTAGTGTTATTTACAGCGGTTTAAGTCTCTCTGCAGACTGAAATCCTGGATATGTGGATGTAAAGAGGTTTTTGCTCATGGCTTTTCCAGCCAGGACTATTAGAGCTTCTCCTGTCAAAGTAACAAGCCCTGCAGGGACCCCGTCAGCGGTGCAGGTCACTGCTGCTGGCTGTGTCACCGCCCCGCAGCTCCTCCCTGGGTCACCTCCAGCAGCCTGTCACGTCTCCTTGTCCCCCTGCTCTGTCCAGGGGATCAGAGCTGATGCTCCTGCCCCAGAAAGGCTGCCATGGCCCTCGAGCCTCAGCCGAGGCGCTTCCGTCTCGCTGCCTGCCCTGCCTCTCGGAACGGTGCTCCAGGCCCTGCACAGCCACATCACTGTTTCGCTACAGAAAATAGGGGCAAGACACGGTCCGCATCACACTTCTCCAGTGCTGGGTAAGGGCTCCCCGGGGGTTTACTCCATTCCTGCAGTTGCAGCTGGGCTGAGCACTTGGGCATGGATGTCAGGTCCTGCTGGCAGTTCAAGGGGGGCTTAAGGATGGAAAAGGCAACACACTTTTAGCTGCAGCTCAGCTACAGGGGAAGAGCTCCCTATAAAACACTGCCTATGAAGCTGTCAAGTTTTCAGTGGCTGCTGCACGAACAATTGCAAAATCCATTCCCTGCGGCACTTTACGCTCACCTCCTCCTGAAAATCCGCTGTCTACCACGGCCGTTCAACGCTCAGCTGAACAAAGCATTAGAAAAGGGGCCGCGTGGACCGACGGCGTGGGCAGTGGGGTGGGCAAAGAGGCGACTTGAAGAGACCTTTCCCATTTCTAAAGCTGCAGGTGGAAGGGAAAGCCAAGAGTGGAGAAAAAGAAGGATAAGAGACGGAAGAGGCTGCTGTGTGGTCTTGTGAGCTCCTGCCAACATCTGCAGAAGGGTTTGAGTCCCGAACCAGAAACCCTGGGACAACGCTGGTTAAATGCTTCAATGAATTGGAAGTTATCTTCCAGTGTATTTTTAGTTGGCACCAACAGGCATTGCATAATGGCTATTATATAACAGCACCACCACTACTAACGCTCTGTGGGGCCTTCTGCTTGTTTTTCCTTCCTCTCTCTCTCTTTCCTTTTCCAAAACCATCTCCTTAGTGGGGGGACTGATCAATAGTTGCACTTTCCATCAAATGAGGGAGGCAAACCCTTAGGAGAAAAATCAGATGGAGTAAAAATATTGTTACTAAGCCTGTGAGCGCTCCTCTCTTGCCCAACCTCAAACAGAATTAACTATTCCCAGAATAGAAATTCCACTAAGGCTTATCTGTAGTTTAAAGGGACAGGCTGCGATTCTGTGCAGACACTTGATTTCTCAACACTGGAGGGTTTTTTATCTCATAGTGATGGCAGCTCCGAAGACAAAAATAAAGGGGTGGGGAGCACTATGTAAGAGACGCTGAGGGAAAACTGAAGGAGATTTTCTTTATCTGCTGGCACGATCATTGCCCTTTGGTGCTCCTTTAAAATCTTCCCCTGTCATATGGCGTATTTTTTATCTTTTCTTCCCAACAGCCGTGCTGGCAGAGCAACAGAGACTTCTGCTTCCAAACCAGGTGCTACAGGAAAGAAAGAACAAAGTTTCCAAAAGCTAGAAATACGTCCTTTCCTTCATTTCCTACCTCTGAACCTGAGGAGAGCCGAAGCAGGCGCTCTGCCTCGGAATGCAAAAATAACCGTCAGCTCAGTGGCACACCGCGAGCTGCCACATCACGCCGCCCTACAGGCTTAGGCAAGGGCTCGCTTTGCTTTTGTTACCCCGGCTCAGAGCCCCCCTGACAAACCCAGCTCTCTCAGTAATTCTGCCTTTTTCGGCTGGTCCTGTAGAGCAAAGGAGCTGATTCCAGCGAGAGCAGAATAGATCATCTGACAGAGAATCCTTTCTTTGCTTTCAAGCTGCTCCCTTCTGCTGTTTCACTCTCCCACCCCCCAAACCCGGCAACGCCACCGATGCTCTCCTGACTCGTGCCAGGTTTATAAATAAACCAAACCCTGGGCTACCTCGATGGGAAGGCAGCGTGCTGAGCACATCGCTGGGGGTCACACACGGGAACAAAACCAACCCTGAGAGAGCGAAGGAGGAAAATGTACAAATGCAGCTGCTTGGAGAGCACCAAGTCAATTCAGAGAGAGGCTTTTTGGCTTTGAAAGCTGTCGCGGCACACAGCAGAGCCCACTACCAACAGCGGCTCTGAAGGCAGCGACTGCAGCCCAGCGCAGGAGTCTGGTCATGAGCACAAAACCCAAAACCACAGGACAAAGAGGGAGCAGAAGGGACAAAATCCAGTTAGCTGGCCTGAGAGTGCTAGGTTTAGGGTAAAGTAGTGCAGGCTGAGGGAGAAGGAAGAACATACAAGAACTTATCAGACGTGCTAGGGCGTGTTATTACGGGGGAACGCAGCCTCGCTCTGTTTGTGGGCTTCTGACACCTGGCCATTATGACCTTCAGTAATTGAGAGAAAAGTAGTTTGCTGGAAAAGGTGGCTGGAGAACTTGTTGGAGCTGCGAAGATACGAATGCATGAGACTGCTGCTCCGCAGTGCTCTGCAAGTGGTCCACGCTAACCACAAAGAATACAGCCATTTGTCATTCAGGACTGAAAAGATCAGAGAAACAAGCGTCCAAACAAGGAAAAGCAGTAAGTTCACTTGCATTTGTCACGGTTTTCTCCTCTATACAAGCCATTAAGGGATTTTACAATAACCGATCACTCGCAGTACCGGGAAATAGCAAAACCAAGCTTAACGGAGACAAACGTTCACGGTTCTCAGGAGAAACGCTCCTAATTCATTTCAAAGCTGCTCTGCCCTGCTGCGCCCCCAGCCCCGGGTGCTCGGGATAAAGGCGTTGGACACGGGTTCGCAGGCAGAGCTGTGGCTGCTCTGGAGTGCCCTTCTCAAGATCAAAGCTCCGCGGGCAAACACGGCACCACCGCTAAAGCCCGTGTTGACGGACCCTTCTACGTGGCTGTACGGAGATACTGGTAGTTTGTTCGTGCAGGTATGCGAATGGGGGGGCAACGACCCCCTCAGGAACCGACAGCTGACCCTACGCTTGGGCACTGCGTATCAAACTGACGCTGGCGGCTGCTGTTGCAGCACTTGTGTTGGAGTCGGCAGCAAACAAACGGCGTGGCCACAATGGGAGCGCGCCTGGGGGTCTTCCTGCCGCGGGGACTCGCCGGGGGGAAAGAAAAGGATGTTTAATTTAAAAGGAAAGGAGCAGCGTGCAGACTGTGTGAACTTGCAAAAGTCAGGTTTCACTCCGACACGCTCAGAGTTTGGCCAAAGCAAACCAGCTGAACTGCAGGAGGAGAGAACAGCACAGCCCTTCTCCCTCAGGAGCTTCCCTTGCCCAGCTCCCCAGTACTGCCAGCCAGCAGGGAGGGGAAAGAGCTGCCAAGAAAGGGCTCCGTATACACCTCCTGCGCTCACGGAGCAGACCGGCCCTGCTGTGATGAGCTCGGGACTCTGCAAACAGCCTGGCCGGAGGGAGAGCAGCACACGCCGCAGAAGGGACTCCTGCATTCTGGCCCTGCTCTGCCACAGGTGCGTGCTCACGCCGGAGCCCAAACCACGTACCCCACCAGAGCGGTGTCCGGGAGGTGACGCAGGCAAGCAGCTCGCTCTTTCCTTGCCCCACTTGATCTCAGGACCCAAACACGCATTGCCATTGCCATTCCCAGCCAGCCTCTCTGCACGTGACTTTACAACAGCCTGACGTACCAAAGGTCTCTCCTGTGAAGGCAGCAGTTATCCCCCAGAACCTCGAGGCACATTGCGCTGCGTTCGATGGGGTTTCAAAGCATCTTGGTTTCTCACTTTCACGAGGCTGCTGGGGAAGCGTGTGCAACAGGACGGCGCAGAACCCTGACCAACCAGCTGCACGGCCACGCACCAGCCTCTGCAAACATGCTGCTGCCGGGCAAAAAAAAAAGCCAACTTCACTGTAACGCTTGTTCCACTGCATTTAAGATGGAATTAAAACATATTTAACTCATATAAGTGATACGTAATAAATTTAAGAATAAAATAAAACGCCTCAGATCTGCAAGATACGAACCATTAATCAAACCGACGCTCTGAAAGACTGCTCTGTGAACTCTCCAGTGATTAGCTACGGGCACTCAGCCAGAGAGGCCGGCAAGCTCTGTTTCACCGACATGTATTTTTAAACTAGCTCCAGCAAAGAGGAGGCCGTTTGGGGCACAGAATACCAGCTTTGGGGGCTGGGACCAGTCCCTGCAACAGATTATCTTGCAGAGCATCACTGTATGTCAGTTCCCCATCTCTAAGACTGGGATAATATGCCCTCTCCTAACTCCTGCCTCGCTTTTACCACTGAACCTGTATGGCATGGGTCACCTCCTCCTGCGTTTACGCAGTGCGCAAAGCAACCCTGTCCCTGTTTGGTGACGAGAGCTGTGTGCATCTGTAATATATACGTGGAGACGACAGAAAAACAGGGTTGAAAGATCTTCAGGCATCACACAGCCAGTCTATGGCAGGCCCAGTTAGCCCTAGATCATTCCCAATTCTATTTAATGCATTATTTGAAACCACCCAGCGATAGAGAGCCTGCTGCCTCTTTAATGGCCTATTGATTAAATGTATTGCCACAGCTCGTGACCCAAACTACTAGAAGCATCTCTCAGACTGCATTAACATCCCCGCAGCTCCAGGTACGCCGAAACCCGCCTGGGCTGGGTCAGGAGAGCTGATGTTCCGTCAGGCTACGGGCCCCCACCGTGTGGAGCAAAATATCTATTAACTTCTCTCAGTTTGCAAATCGCCCGGAATGCTACAGAGACAAGAAGTTACACTGGTAACAAACAGAGAATTAAGCTGACGGTTTTAAAAGATTAGTAAAGTGTCGCTTTCCATTCAAATTAGGGGAAAAAAGATGACTTACAAAAAGAAGAACTTCCCCCAGAGTGTTTACTCTCTCCTGAGCTGCAGCAAGTGATACTTGCATTACTGCAAGTCCTCATGAACAGAAAAGCAAGTGTTTAAAAAGAGGGAGAAAAGGTAGGAGTTTGGAAGACAATGCCAGTTAAAAGGCTTTCTTTCACGCAAACCAATCTGAAAATGGGTAAAGGGTGCTCATCTAAACACTGCCAAAGCAATAACCACTTAGAGGGGGCAAAAGACCTGCCGAGCAGCGGTCAGCACCGGGGCCCTGGGCGAGCGGGCTGCCCAGCCTTAGTGCCACCACAGCGACGCCCCGCTCGGCTGGAAGCTGCCAGCCAGTTCACTCTTCTGCTCCAGCCAGAGCCACCGCCTCCCTCTCTGAAAGCGACGGCGCGGGTTCAAGCCCACAGTCACTTCTGTAGCTCCTGGAGATCCTCCAGCAAAACAAGGTACAGACCCAAAGGGTGGCTGTGAGGGCAAGATTCCTGAGCAGGCAGCACCGCTGCGGCGTGTCTTCTACCTGCTAACCCCGCAGGCCAGGGCAGCTGGGGAAGGGGAACCCCTGCCTAGGAAGCTGAGGTGCTAATTTAAAAAGAAAAGAAGAGAGACAGCGGAAAAGCAGTGGCAGGTACCTTCAGCGAGCCTCCCCAGCTGGGAGGGATTCCAGTTAACAGGCAGTTTTGTTTTAAATGCTGGTACCACGCAGGTTTCTAATGTAAGTTTCTACTGTTCACTTCACTTGAAACAAACGGATCAGAGAGAGCCGCACTCTGAAGGGCCCTGCGCTTCTTCCAGAAAGATGTTTCTAGCCCCCACGAGTTTACATCTCAGTCTAATGCAGAGAGACAACGGGCGTAAGCAAAAATGCATTCTGGCTGCTTTCACAGCATGAGAAACATTAGGAGAGTAAAGAAGATGAGTATAGACCAGAATAGTTTAAATTCATTTCTGCAGACATAATCTGAGAAGTGCGATGTGGAACGTCTCTGTGCATTGCAGGGAATCAAAAGCAGAAGAAAGTCCCATGACAGGGCTTAGCAGAAGCTCAGCACAAGCTCTTGAACACAGAAATAAACCAGGCATCTTCGTATAAACACAAGTTCTGCAAGAACTGATCGAGAGATGACGAGTGTCCCAGGGAAGGAGGCTTACAAAGTGATGCCGACCAAAACACTGCTGCACAGCTTTACCCTCTCCTCCTGAGCTGGTCAGTCTGTGGGGAGGTGGGCACACAGCCCGGCCAGCAACCTCGCTGCTCAGCGTGCCCTTGGGCTCAGAGTCTTGCCTTCAGGCTATCCTCCCCAACTCCAGTTCCAAAGTGCTACCCTGACACAGCTATACGCTCCAAGAATTAGAACTGGAACCTACCAATCTTGGGTCCTAAAAACATAAATAAAAGGACAGCTAATGTCTTCAGCTCTACTGTGCCCCGTTGTTGTTGTGAAACGCCATGGGACTGCGTGGTATGAAAGAAAGCATAGAAGCAATGCCTCCTACAGAACAAAGCTGTTGTGTCTGTGTTGGACTCGCATGACCTCTTCCTTAGGGTAAACAAATCTGGACTTCTTCTGAACCAGACACAGTCGGAGATGACTCTCCACTCCCAGGACTCCCAACTGATCCTGAAGATGAAAGAGAGCAAAAAAAATCCTAAACGCTGGGCTGTTGCAGCCCCATCTCTCCCATGTGTGGCACGGATGGCCCTTCAAACAGGTAAAAGCAATCCCTTGACCTACTAGACTCGAGTTAATCATCAATTAACTACTTATTTATCATTTATTAACATTTATTACTTCCCTATACAAGTGCCCTTAAGAAAAAGGGTGATCCTCCATATAGCTGGACATGACCTACAGAGTTTCTCCACAGGGACAGTTTACTCCAGATTCCACGACAGACTGGAATTTGGGGGCTATCACCTGCGCTTGGAAAGCAACGCATTCATCAGTGGTCAGGGATCATGCCCCACAGCGTCAGTCAGTCCCTAGCGGGACAGTTCATCGTGCAACGCCGCTGCAAATCAAGTAAAGCACTAACGCACGAGCCCAAGTCCCACTGCTCTCGGTGGAGGTTAAAGACTCACTTAGCAGCTGGAGCTGGAAACTGGTTCCTTGCGGACAACTTCTCACCAACCATCATCCATGAGACTGCTTTACACCAACCCCTCCAGCACAGTTACCGAGGATTTATCTTACACATAAAAATGTGTTTAAAGTTGTGCGATATTGAGTGCTTTCAAGGTAGGAGGCTGCCAAACTGAGGTTGTCACAGACAGGGACACAATCCTATTTACCATGAAACCATGGTAAATGGTTTCTTGCCATTTGCTTTATTTAGTCTCCAGCTTCCAGCAGCGGGAAGGATGCAGCTGTCTGCAGCCCCCAGCCGCATTTACCACCCGAGCCAGATGCTGCCCCAGTGCAGGAGCTCTGGGCACTCAGGTACTGGATCTCAAAGCAGCAGCCTGTAACGACACAACTGAACGCCTGCGTCATGAAGCAGACACAAGAGGAGGCAAATAGTCACAGGCAAACTGAGCGTTGGCATCAGCCTTTCTAATAACCCCAGGCACTTTTAGTAATGGTTAAAACAAAAACTCAGAAACAAAACCAGTACAACTACCTGCTGAAAACTGCTATTGCATCAGAGCTCCACTGAGTTCTGCACATGCTCCTGTTTTAGAGCCAGCCCGTTCAGATCCGCTGCCGTATGCACTGCAGTTGGGGCTGGCCTTTTCCGCTGTCCTGGTGTGGAATGAAAGACACCCTTTGCGGGTGAGTGGGGCAGGTACCTGCTGCCATGGGTGCCCTTGCAGGCAGTGGGAGGAGGGAGTGCTCTGGATGGCCAATTTCTGCCCGTCCACAAACACAACACTCTCCAGCCTTCCTTCTTTTCCCTCCTCCCACCTCCCCACCCCAGTCATCCTCACCAACAGCACCTGATCCTCATCATCTCCCATTCTCCTTGTTTACACATCCAGCGTTACTCCTTTTTGTCTCCTCTTGTCATCCCCACTGGTCCTGTACCTTATCTTCCCCTCAACGCCTTACTTCTGGCACTAGGTCCATCCCCCCACCCCATCGCCTGTCCTCATCTCCATCACTGCTGCTCTCACTCACAGATTTCTCCCCTCCAATCTCAGACTCACTATTGATACCTTTAGTCTGTTTTTTCCTCAGCATTATGTTGGTAACAGGGCCAGAGACCTCCCTAGTTCCTGCACACCCCCAAGGGTCCCTGCTCCCCACGGCAGCACCGAGGTAGACGTTAGCAAGCTGTTTTTTCTCAGGCCTTTACCCACAACCCGGGGGTACAGCATGCTCTGCCAGCATGAGCTGTACGGACTGCGAAAAGCCACAACAGACTCAATGTCACTCCTGACACTTGGGCTGAAAACCTCCAGGGTGCAACAAACCTACACCTGGGCTGAGTGGTTTAATGAGGTGAAGGTACCTGCTCATGCAAAGACACCGCCCCTGCCAAAGCCTGGGAGAACTCGAGCTCTCCAAAGAAAAAGCTGTCAACATTTTGCAGTATTTCCTTCCAAGCTGCTCCTGAGAATGGTTTAAATAAAAAAAAAACAAGGAGAAATTCAGGTCCCCTAGCATAGAGACTCTCACCCCAGGTTACCAAATCTAGCAAAGAATCAGGCAAAGGCCCCCGGCGTTTGCACGGGAAACGCTGGGCAAAGCTAACAGAAGGCTGGACTATCAGCCCCACCTCGAACAAGTCTGAAACTTTTGCTGACACAGTTCATTATCTTACAAAACAAATTGCTCCAAGTGAACTGTGACATTAGTGTGTGTGATTCTCCAGTTGCTCAGGCTATTAATGTTTAAGATGTAATTAGAAGTAAGGGTAGAAAATAGCCTTTGCAGAATATTTTTCAGGCCATTAGTTGAAAGAATTTTCCACACAATTTCTCTCTGGCATTTCTGAGGACAAGGGCCTTCTCTTTATCAAGTGCCCCCCACCTTGCTAAGCACTACAGGTTTTCGGTAGTCATGGCAGCCAGCCACCCAACGTGCATCAGCGACTCCAGCTCTTATTCCCCTACTCCATCAAACCACAGAAGATCAGGTCAAATTAGACTTATATTGACAAGGGGCTGCCTTGTTTCACTCGCCTGAGTGGAAAAGGGCCAAATCAATCCTACTGTCTAGTCCATGAATCCCTCTTGGTAGCCAAATTGTTAAAGAACTGAAGAAGGAAGCTGGGAGAAAACCAGCAATAGACCATTGCACACCTACAGCCTGTAGAAATGATACGTATCGCTCCTGTCCAGCAACAGGGACTGGTCACCTACTGACACACGGGTCATTAGGGCAGCCCTCCTCTATACGGAGAATTGTTCACACGAAGCCTCTCTGCCTTCTGCTCACCTTGGAGGTACGTACCTTCTGCGCTTTATTTAAAACCTTCCTTGCCACCTAGAACCTCCTAGCTGCAATGGCTGCTTGGGAAAAAGTACTTGCCAAACACACAAGTCTTTCCGTTTTTTCTTCCTGGACCACATTACTGTTATTATTTATACTGAAGCAGAGGCTGGGAGACCTGGTCATGGGCCAGAGCCCAGCTGCCTCGAGCTCACTAGAGGGGAAAAAAAAAAATCTGAAAAATTCAAAAGCAGCAGATGAAAAGCAGTATCTAATTCTTTTCTTTTTCGCAATTTTCTACCGAGTGCTTTCTAAGCATCATCTTTCCATTTTCAAACAAGCAAGCAGGCTGCACCCTACATCAGTAGCCCAACTAATCAAAACCGCTGACAAAAGCATCCCCACCTAGAGCAAACCATCAGAAACATACCAAACTCAACCACAGGAATCTCTATAGAATCGGCTCTTTTTTCATACTAAATTTCCCTCCAGAAACTCTTCAACTGGAGAGAATTTTTGAAGCAGCTGGGGAAGGACTGGGAATCAGCGACAAACACCATCTGAAGCATCGCGGTGCCCATTAGAGCTGCCCTGCAGCCAGTGCTCCAGCACACGCCTTGCCGGCTGTACTGGAGAGCCCTGCTCGAAACCCAGTGTTTTGCACTGCCAACAGACCATCAACTCCCCCTGGCACATAACCCGAGCCAGATACACACATAACGAGGCTTTTCTGCGAGTAAAACCTCTGCTGATGCCCTCCTCCTTCCCACGGTAAAGAGCCGGGTCCCTCCAACTGCCCTGCCTTCCCCTGCCGCTTCTGCAGAGTCGTACACGAAGGCGTCCTGATCTTGTGGGTATTTAAGCCACGCTCAGCACGCGAGTGGCTCGCTAAGCCCCAGCTTAATATGCTTAGAATTAAGCAGGTGCACATGCCTCGAAGGTGCAGCCATTGCTCCACAAAGAGCGTTGCTATTAAACCTCCTGTTCTCCAGAGCGTTTTCCTTTGGGGTTGGTGAAGTGTACTCTGCAGTGCCTTCGAACTTCGCATTTACGAGACACAGGTTGTACTTTTGAAAGCAAACTGGTTTCAGTTTGTGGTTTCCTTTCATCCAGCTGGGAGGCAATCTGAGAAGCTGGCACGGATTGTCCTTGATTCTTGGACACACAAATACATTTCCTTGTAAAGGTACACACAAGCCACTAAAACCAGGAACATTGTGGCATGTTGGAGAATTCATCTAGGTCAAGAATTTGTTTATACAAATTCTAAAAATGAATTTGTTTGGGGGCAAAATGATCTCTTCTCTGTTTAGAGCAAGAAGAGACGTGGTAAACATCCATCAGAGCCGGCACTCCTGTCTGCTGCAAACAGCAGAAAGCTTGCTCAAGAGGCTGGTTTAGTTGTTGTTCGCTGGTTGAAATGCCCAAACAGACACCCACCCGAGGCTGCTCCACACGACAACCCGCATAAATCCTCATTCCACATCTCCAAAGGCTCAAATCTAACTGTCTGTCTTCAATTGTTTAAAAAACCCCGAACTAATTCACCAAAGCTAAAACCTGGTGTCACTGAGGATTTCAGCTGTAGGTCAGCAGGACTCAGAGATCAGGACACAACCTGCAATCCAGCTCCTGAGGATCCCCTCCTCTGCTGGACTGCCCGCAGTTACGGATGTTCATGCCTGTGTGTGAGCTGCCTGTTTAATTCACCAACTAAAGAAAACCTTGGTTTGGTCCTGGACCACTGAGTCCTGGCAGATGCTCTCGCTAAATGTATTAAAGCTTTAAAATCCAGTATGTTTTTCAGTTTTCAGCTACAGTTTAAGGACAAACTTCTGAAAAAGAACAGCTAAAAATGCTTTCACTTAATCCCCTTCTACATCCCTAAATAAATACATACATATACAAATATAGGTACATACACATACATACACACAGGCATTATATATATATAGTATATAAAAAGAAATTGGCAACTCTTCATTACCCAAGTTCAGCTCAAAGCGCTGCAGTAAATAAACATCTTACTCAAACCCAGGGAAGCAGAAGAGAAAAACAACTGTGAAATAAACACCTCACAGACACAGTTCAGCAGGACCCCAGAGATTACCGTTTATTCAGCGCTTACATTCTGCCCGGCAATGTGCAAGACTCAAAGATAAAGAAATCAGGTTGTTGGGCACCCTCCGAGGGCAAGCCCAGTGCTGCTGACACCTCCAGCCCTTGAGGAGTTGCCTCTCACATCACATGAAACTCTTCAATTTCACGTACTCCAAACCCAACTCAGTAAATGCAGACTGTGGATGTGGAGCTACAGCTCATCCCAACATCAAAAATTCAATAGATGTGGAAATAGGGAAGTTGGAACTGAAGAGGGACTAGCAAATCTTGTAAGATAAACAAGAGGCTGTTTCAGTAGACCATGGCGATGGAAATCCCAAGAGCAAACCCATCAGAAGATGGACAAGGCTCATGCAAAGCAAAACTGGAGACGGCTTTACCACCTTTTGCCCAGACGGTGCGTAGACAGCTTGGGGAGGGATTGTGGAAGAAATTAAAATGGAGTGTTATGCTACCCTGAAGGAAGTTAACCACTGTAACCATATCTTACACCTAAACTAGGTACCTGGAGTCAGGATTTTGGATTAAAAAATTACATGATTTAAACTGATATGTATATTCAGAGAGAGAGGAAGGTATGAATCCAAGTATATAGTGATTCTTTCCATTTGTCCTCTGGAGATGAACTGTTCATATTCGAGAATTTTATTCTTCTCTATCATGAGAAAATCAACCAGATTTTTTTCTGTTAAAAAAAAGTACTATAGCTGTAATATAGTTCTCAGAGCTGGGATTTTGAGGTAAGATGTACTGAGAAACCGCTTATCAAAAGGCAGAATTTGTTCTTACAAACTTTCTCACTACTTCCCCAGTAGAATGGAATGAAAGCAAAGATCCTCTGATGGACTCCTAAGAAAAATAAAAATAAACAGTCAGTTCTCAACTGAGGGGCTTTTGCAGGATAAACCAGTAGAGGCCCCTGGCAGGACCTATGTTATTTCACATTTTTATGTGAAAACAAGCTGATGTTCAAAGATCCTTAAGAACTGTTGGGACTGACGAAATAGTGCTTAAATTCCGCAAAGCAGTGACTGACTTTACCTCTGAGGTGACCTACGACCCAGCCAGTGGCCCCGGTGTCTCCAGTCTGGTGTCCATTCACGCTGCAGTAACGGGGCTTAGCATCAAAGAAGTGCTGCACCAAGCTACTGGTCTTGACACTGCTCACTACAAAACGGTGGTAGCAGAGTCGGTTATTCAAAAATTTGCGCCTATCAGGAATGAAATCAAGAAACTCCAGAAAGACAAATCCCATCTGATGACGGTTTTAGAGGATGGAGCAGAGAAAGCCAAAGAACTGGCCATCCCCATCTATGAAGAAATAAGACGACTGGTGGGATTTCAGTAGAAACTGCTGAGTACTTGCAAGGACTTACGTTTCCTGGGACAGATATTTTGTTATTGTCTGACAACAGACATCATTATGCTATAGCGCAAACAAACAATATCTAAAAGTGATGAACTTATGCAGGAGCAGGTTTAGAGGATCTGAAGCACGAATCCCTACAGTGCACACTGCTGCATGTGCTGACAGAGGATGTCATGGAGCCTGGAAGGATGAAGAGGCTTCAAATGGGGCTTAGACAACTTTGCGGTGGATTGGTATATACTGATAGCTATTAAATATGGGAATGTGGACTCAACCTGTACTGTAGGAAACCTTCCGTTGTTGCCCGGTGGGGAACTGCACTGGGGAAGGAAGAATACAAACTTTCTTGCTCATCTTCTATCTCTGCAGATCTTACGCAGAGGACAACCCATGGGCATTGCTCGTGTAGCCACAAGCCCATCTGAGCTGACATCCCCAGTTTTTTCAAACAGATCAGTGTCTCAACAGAACGGGGTCAGTCCAGATTAAGGCAGAGAATAAGTTTTCACTGTTATTATACACCAATTGATGCAGCAGTCTCTCTTCCATCGTATTACCATGTCTGAGCAGGATGTAAGTCAACTGAAAGGAAATGGATACACAGAAGCCGTACCAGAAACCTTCCAAAGAGCCCTCTGGTCAGTGGCACAGGACGTGCACGGAAGGACTGTGCAGCTGAAAGGCAGTGGTAAACTCTGACTGCAGATTAGCAACCACCTAATTAAGGTTGCAAGACTTTTAAGCAGGCATCCGATACACCAGAGCTGCAATTTTGCATCATATAAACACGACCTTAAAGAAATGGCTTAAAGCCCTGCAATGATGAGGACTTGGTGTGGGAATTGTCAGAATCGTGAGCTCTGGAAAGGAATTAAAATAGTGAGTAGAAGAGTGAAAAAAACCCTAATCTATTTTCTTTTAGACTCAAGACTTCAGGGGAAGTCTAAGAATTAAGGGAGGGGAAGGACTCCTGAACAACTACTCCCTGCTGTCACAGAAGGGAATTCAGAAACCCTCGATTTGTACAGCCCAATGCATACAGCTTCCGTAAGCACAAACCATGAGTCGAGATCTAATTAACATAACCTGCTGCTAACAGCCTTTCCAACCTGAATAAATGATCGGGAAGAACAGTTGACTTGTATGTTTATTTCTATCACTGCCTGACCGTCTACTGAGTGCCTGAGCCATAAAAGCAACATATGGGTGACTCCGCAGTGTCGTACAACCCCCAAGAAGCCGCAACCCTCGGCTACAGGTAAATCCCGTATGCCTTCTTGCGGCCTGAGTGTCTCTCAAATGCTCCACAGCCTCGGTTGTGCAAGTCCTGTTAGTCTTGTCAGGCTGATAAAACATATTTCTGGAAGGTGGTTACAGCTGAAAGACAGATTTACTGATGACAGAGTCCAAAAAGATGTTTTAACCACAGGGGCAGAAGAGCGGGCATGCCTTTAGCATTATGCACCGAGCATCACAGGACAGACACAGCTCTGCCAAGGGAAGCTGGAAAGGCAACTGGCTCGACTGGCTCATCTCTAAGCTGCATACAAAATATTAGTGCCATGGTCAAATAAAACATTCTCCTATTTTAGGCACGTTGCCTAATGAGAGGCCATTGTTATCTGAGAACACTGTTTTTGCAGCTGTCAGGAAATTAAATAACCCAAGGGTAACTTGGAATTAAACGAAGCTGTACAAACACATAGCCCAGCCCTGAAATCCTCACTCTGACAAGCAGCTCCTCTGCTTTCCAAGGGCCCAAACACCTAACTAGGGCATGCAACTCTCCTTTTCTGTCAAGCCACAGGCTAACCCCATACCAGTCCTTCCTGAGCCGCCGGCGTGGCACTCCTTGAGAGGGGGAACTTGGCAGATCCATGTGTATGCACAGGCACTGCCTTCTCTCCGCGTAAATAACCCACACCTCCTGAGGCAAGACCTTCAGTACAAGTGTCCACCAAGAGAGCAATCGGGGGCTGATAAAAGGAAATGCTTACACAGAAGCCCCCGCTTTCATCTCGTTTTCAATCAATTACTTCTCCTCTCGCAGCCCTTGTAACTTTAAACTTTGACAGCTTTGAAAGCTAAGCTGGTTACGCTTTACAGTGACTTTAAAAATTCAACAAAAAGGAGATGGGCACGGTCATGTGAAATGCCCCAAACTACCCATTTAGACGACGTGTTTATGGGGCCTCCTTTCTCACCTTCCTACTTGTGATTTCTGCCGTGAGAAGCAAAACCTCGGACTGACAGCGACAGAAGGCGTCTCAGAGCAGGGAGGCAGCTCCTGCCAGGCAGGTACTGATTCAGCCATCGACGGCGCTGCACAAGACAGTCAAGTCGCAACGCAGACGTTGCTCTGATGCGACAGCACAATTCCCACCTGGCCGTGAGCACGGGGGGCAAGCGACTCCCTGCAGACTGCTGGGAGGATCGCTAGAAAACGGCGCGTTTCCTGTAGTGCCTTAGAACAGGCGTCCAGGTCTTTGGAATACAGCGGTTCATACAGCCTGATTCTGACGGCTGGACGAGTAGGCGGCAATTTGGGCTTGTCGTTAAGGCAAAACCCGATACGTCCCACAAAGTGTGTATGTGGCTTGAAACAAGTCGTTCGGTCTCCTTTTTATCAGTTTCCTCATACGTGGGAGAAAAAACCGAATTCTTACCTCACAGGGGTATCATAAGACAGGAAGTATGAATACACTCCACAGACAAAGCATCGTTATTATGTTTGGCTAAAAATGTGGAACGTGGTAGAGCAAATTCCAAAAATAATCATTATGTCCACTCTCACTGGAGAACCGGGTTAGGAAGACAAATCCAGGTTAGGCTCCAGGCTGCTCTCAGGAAATCAGGCTGTTCTCTTCCTTCCTCTTCACAGGATAACGCACCACTAATAACGAGCAAAGCTGCAAAATGAAAACCAGATCCAAGCTCCAAAAGCTGGTGTTTGAAGGAAGAAGGGAGCAGAAATTGGCTTTTTTCTTCAGTGATAAGCAATGAAGATTAAAAGTTTGGCTCAAGATGTGTTCAGAGCATGGATACGGGTGTATCTGTCCTTCTGCTCAGGACTGCCTCCTGAGCGCACTGACTTTGATGCCCTCTCTGTGCCACAATCAAGAGCTGGGTCGTTCCCAGCCTGTCGACCAGGAAAGCGTTGCTCACGGCCAGCCTCTGCTCACCCGCTCGCCGCTTCACAAGCGAATGGGCTCCACAGTCAAAAGAACGGAGGATTTTCTCTCTGGTAATCAGGGGACAGGAACTGCAGAAATCAGCAGATTTCCCACTTCCTGACAAAACTTGCCCTGTGTTTCAAAAACCCTTGGCAAAGGCTGTGCTCACAGAATCTGCGAGCCGGGGAGCGGGCAGGACCCAGCCCAGACAGCTGAAGGCAGCGCTGACGGCTCAGGTTACTGCCGGCGAGGGGACGCAGACAGCGTGTTCCACTGAAAAATGAAAACCGCAGAAATAAAAGATGACCAAAAAAGAAACCGATGCAGTTGCACCGACATTCCCAATTCCTTCTGTATTTTCAAACAAAACAGCACAAGGAATCTTTCTTTTTTCTTCTTCTTTCGAAAATCACATTTCAGACAGTATTTCACCAGCCTGAGCAGAGCAAATAATTACATTTCAAGCAAGGCTTGAAGATGGAGCCACTAAATTCCTAACCGTTGTATGACTGTAACCTTGAGGTTGTGAGCCTTAATCCTGTGCAAGATTAATACTAAGATAGGAGATTTTTAAAAGATTATGCAACTTTTTTTCATACAAGGGTATTTTTTTCCACCACAATCTCAAGCCTGTTCCGCTGTAAAGATGATTTATTCAGTAGATCTGCAAGTGCACCCATCGTAAAACCGAGTCCTGTGGGACAGAAGCTATCCCAATTATTATTTATCACGGCCCTTGCCTGTTACATTATCAAAGCATTTCCACATGTTTACTAATTAATCTTTATGAAGCCTGTTATGAGGTGGTTTAATAGGATTATCCCTATTTTTCAGACGAGGAAACTGAGACACAATGAGACACTTGTCCAAGGTCAAACAGAAAAGCCTGCAGCAGCCCTGGGAACGTCATCACGCTGCTCTGGCTCCCCGTCCCTTCAGCTTGCGACTGCAGCAGCCAAGCTGCTCCCTTGAGAAATGCTCGTTTGCCCCACAGGCAGCCTTTCCACAAATCCTGAGCAGACCTTCTGGGACTGTCAGGCCAACACTCGTTGCTCAGTTGACCAGAGGATCCCCCAACCCTGCCAGGGACAGGAATTTTCTCAGCTTGTCCAATGACTGCTGATCCTTGGGAAACCTGGGACATGGAGGCTTCCACCTCCTGTCCCAAAGAAAAACCTGGCAAATCTGCTCAGAGACCAACCCTGGGGAGTGCCGCGGGCTGGCACTTTGCAAGGGATTACCACAAAAGAATTGTTTTATCTGTTTGCAGGTGATGACAGACTGGTTTTTTGGAAGGTTACTGTAGTCTCACCATTTCTAGACTAAGGTCACAGCATTTATGAGCTGCCAAGGTGAAGGAAATCCACTTCCTTGTCAGGTCACAAAGTTGCAAAAAGTATGACTTGAAACTTTAAGAAGGTTCACAGCTAGCAAAGTTTGGGAACCGCAGGTTGAGTGCTTTCTGTCATGGGAAGAGAGATACATTGCTCTGCTGTATCACTGACTCCTCAGCACCCCTGCGCTTCAGTTCTCAACCTGCGACAGGGGTAACAGCACTTCCCCAGGTTTCACAGGGTGCTCCATATAAAATTAACTTTAAAAGCAGCGAAAGTTCACGAATTACAGCACTCACAACACACAAATTCTTCAAAAGGTCTTACAGAGCGGATTCAGCCTTGTCCCTTCCTTGCCGTGGTTGCACAGTTAGCTACCCTGGTGCATCTCCACCAAGCTGGCAGCCTGTGGTTAGCTCCAGATAGAGGCAAGCAGGGAAAGCCACCAACTCCCCTTAAGCCCTGCCTTAGACAAAAAACATCAAACCAGAAATGCAGCAGCGGAAGAGCAAGCAGATGCTCTCTAGTGCCACAAATAAGCAGGTACTTCTATTGCTACGTCTCTGTTGAGCTGCATCTTGCTTTTAGAGACCAACCTAAAATTTCAGTGAATCGTTCCACCATTTCACCCAGAAAAGCTTTTTTAGGTGCTGCATTTATGAGAGCGGGTTGATAAGAGTGAGCCACAGTATCTACCTGCTCATCTATCTCAGGCTTTGGAAAGTGCTAGGAAGCAGCCAAGACATAATAAATTTAAAGGAGGAAATCATGGCCAGTCAAGTGGTTCAGGAAGAGGAGCCTGGACTTTCTCACCACAGGCTGCCAAACAAAAATAGGTGTCGATACACACCCATCTGCTGGAGGAAACAGTGAAAAATACATATTATTTCTGCAGGTTTTTTTTTTTTTTTTTAATAGGAACACGCAGAAAAACAGTACCAAAAGTCTTTACGTGGCAGGTTACAAACACAAGGAATAATATGTGCTATCAAGATTTGCAAACCCACTCACATGAGCTCTAAGGAGAAGCTAAAGTGCTCCTTCCCCCAGGTGACACAAACCAGACCTTGGAATATTACTTATTTCTCACCCTTCCCTCCCTTCTCCCAAAAGCTTTAACTACCAAACCCTACCGCCTCTCAGGAGAGGCAGAAATCCCGTGTAATCACAGCTCCCCAACACCTTTTTTATTCATCTGTATCAGCATATATGCATTGCAGGAAAAACCCTCCTAACCCAGCACGCAGTTCTAATTAGCCAGTAGTCAAAACCCCATGTTTTAATTTGAATTTAGGTCATTAATAGCACATTACTTGAAAAACCTGAAAACCACAGACCCACTGTAGTCTGGCCAATACAGAGATCCAAAAGAGAGCGACTGTGCACGTGTCTAATAGAGAAAAACATCTTCTGCCTAGCAACCAGCAGGCTCTCCTGGCGGTCCAGGGGAAGGAATTCAGCGCTATAAATGTCAGCAAGCAAATTAAGCCACTGCGCCTGAGCTACAAAGGCCTAGTCACTGGGCAATAAAAAAATTAAAGGAGAAATAGTTTTAGAAATATTAAAAAAACCAGATGCATCTATTAGCTTGCTTCCTTCTGTGTCTTTAAATAAAGTTACAGATTGCTCCCAGCTAGATGGGTTCTGTGCCTGCACTTATTTATAAGCTGATTTCCTGCCCATTTTATATATAGGAGGAGAGAGAGGACACTGAAAGCAATTTACCATTTTGATGTTATTGAAAAAGGGACTCGATGTGGTACTAAAGCATACGATGGTCCTGAATCCAAGGTCAGATAGGGAACAGGTTGTCGGAGGATGATGGTTATCAAAACACAGCACTGGCAGCAAGAGGGAGTTTTTTCTTTTTATCCTTTCCTTTTACTAGAATGAGGTCAACATTTTATGAATTCTGACAAAATCTCTTTGCCGTTTTAACTGAGATTGTTCAAATAGTTCCATTATTCTTAATGCACTGAGCAATTTATTGTGAGGTATGAACTGAGATTAGGAGCCTCCTCATTCTGGAAACTGTAAATGCAGGGGTTTCTGGCCTTGGAGAAGTTACTACCCATGTTAGGCAGCCAAAGAAGGTTAAAGGAAGGACTGTCACCTCCATCTTGCTGATGAACCTTAGTGTGGGGAGAGCCTTGCTCTATGTTCACACAGAGGATCTGCACCAGAGAAGGAGATAGCTTCCACTGCTGCTTCAGTACTGGACTCAAATTGCCTCTCCTCTGGTTCCAATCCAGAGGAGATCAGTCAGGACCTAAGGGCTGCTGACAGCGGTGACCTACATGAAATGGGCTTGCCAGTTCTAGGAGAAAGGAGATCAGAGTTCATGGTGGTGATGGGTTACCCTTACCCTCTATTCCCCCCAAACTAGAATATGAATGTTTACCAACCTGGAAATCACAAGGGTTCCCTCTTCCCCTGACACCAGCATCTGATTTTTTTTCCCCTTCCCTGATACCTTTTAAGTTCACTGCCCACAGAGAAAGATTGCATGCAAGGGACACCAACAAGCGCCAGGGCTGGGAAGGCAGTGATCTCACCTTGAAATTGGCAGCAATGTGTTGCTTTACAACCTCCCATCTTCAGGACAGCTTCCCCTGGCAGACAGACTGTCACAGACCCCATTTATGCAGATGTTTGTGGAGTAACTGAACAGCTGCCAAGGTCACAGAGGAGGCTAGGTCAGGGCAGCAACAGGCTTGGGGTTGTGAAAAAGCCTTCAAACTCCATTCAGTGCCATGTAAGACGCTGCAAAAAGGGACACTCCTCCTTCCATCATAAACACAGCAGAAACTCAAAAAGCAGAACTTGTTGCCTTCCAGGTGCAAAGAGACTACCTTGCCATAGGAATGGCAGTACAGAGGAGCTTCTTTTCCCTGAGTACATAGCCAGGTCACAGTGGTGGGGACTCTGGGAAGGTCCTTGTCAAACAGTTGGGCTTTGTTTCAAGTGGATGCAAGAGATGCAATGAAATGCCTGAGGGTAAACTGTAGCCATCTCTGACCTCCACGCAACTGGACAAACTTACAGAGATGACACTGAATGGGCTCTTCCTTCATTAGGCTTGTAGAGAATAAAGGTGGCTAAGGGAGAGCGTTAGCTCTTCATTTCACACCGTGCTGTGCAATTAGAGCTGTGCTATAAAATGGGAGGTTAGATGGATGGTATTTCACTGAAAGCTACCCAGGCAGAGCCATTGCTAAACCTAGTAATGGACTTCCAAGAGAAACAAGGATGAATGGGACCGCAGACAAACCAGCTGGAGAAACCAGGAACAAGAATAAGGACAATTAAAACAGACCAAACACCCAAACTGCCCTTTACCTCCCATAAAAGGCCTCAGCATATATGGTACTGAAGGTGTGATGTGACAGCTGGTGGGAGTGCCGCTGGAGGAATGTTGCTACCACCAAACCCCATTACTTTATCCATACAGCATCTTCAGGACAGGACTGCAACACCAGCAACTCCTTCCCAGTGCACATGAACAGGGTTTCCGAGAGCAGAGCATGGCTATCTCCAGGTGTGCTTCCCTTCCAGTGTGTGAAAGCTAAAACCTTCGATGAACAGAGACTACTGGGACCAGTGAGACCACAAGCCAAAAGCTCTGCTGGTGCAGAGATGGAGCGAGTCTGTCCTTGCCGCCCTGTGAAAAAGGGACAGACCACGCAGGGACCGTAGGGGTTATGGCATATCTACACCACGCGCAGGCAGCGCCTGCTTGCACCCAAACCTTGGGGAAAAAGCAACCCCAACTCAAACCAATACTCCTGTATTTCAGGGAGAAGCAGCCGCCCGACTGCTCTGCCCCACGGGTGATAAGTGCAGGGACTTCACACGGCTGTCCAAGCACCCCAGTAGCTGAGACACTTGTCTTCACGCAGGAGGGCCCATGGCCAAACTCCTCCCGCTAATTCATCTCAGTATCAGCCAGGAAAAGAGCTTTCTGAGCACTGTCTCCCGATGTTACTTGCTGCATAAAATTCTTCCTCATTAACAGGCCAAAGCCCAAGAAACGGCCACTGGAACAAACACGGTTCTGTGCAGATATAATCCCCACCTCACCGCTGGGGAATTAAAGCACAGAATTAGGCTGTAGCCGTTCCCTTCCAGCACGATGAATGCTTAAGCAGGTTACGGCTTTGCGCTGCAGACGTTTTCTGGGGAGCAGAAATAATGACTTCTTTACCAGCCCGACTCACTTGCTACTCTCAGGGAAGCAAGCCTGAGGATTATTTTTTGACAAAACGGTCAAGAATGATTACTGCACGTCAGTACGTTTGAAGTGTTAACCTTGAGGACTGCTGAAAGTGCCAGTATTTCTCCCGCGTACTCTTTTCCCTTCAGTGTTGTTTGTGATACGCAGGAGAAGGGCCTGGCGGACACGGGAGATGCCAGCGAACAGGACACTCTTCTCACCGTGCTGCAGCAAAAATGCATGCGGCTGCCTGAGAAAGAAAGGTCCCAGTTTTTCACACAGAAAAGCCTGCCCTTCAGAGACTTACACCCGGTTGGTTAAGCACTGCAAGAACAGAAGTTACCTGGAGAGGAGAAGTCACTGGCTGCTGAACTTGCTACATAAATTGCTCGCCAAAGGTGAAGATTTACCCTGTAATCCTCGAGCTGAACCCGACGCTTCCCCAGTCAGGTCAAGAAGCAGCTGACGCGCTTGAGGCAGATATGATGGGTGCTGTTTTGCAAGAAGTCGGGATGCTGCGATTCTTACAGAGTTTGATCCTGTTCAAGCCCATGGACTGATTCCATCCAAAGGCCAAGTGAGATTCCTCCTCCTGAGACATTTATAGCCAGACTGTGAGGGGAACCAGGGAGTCAAGCAGAGCCCGTTCGCTCTTACAAGGCATCCTAGATGGTAGATCCTGAATTCCTCCAGCCCATGAAAACCTTACAGCTGGTGGAAACGAGGAACAGGCATGGAGCAACAGTGGAGACTGTGGCCAGGGCTAACCCTGAGAGGAAGCTTTGGATGTGGTGGTGACAATTCAGAAAGAGGAACATGGGCTGGACACAAACCCAAAGGGCATGGGGTCTGTGTTAGGAGAGTCAGCAGGAGGCAGAGCACACAAGTCTTGACAGCAGATCATCACTTCCTAGCAAAAAGCAAAGCAAAGGTGATGAAGCTGGCAGCTCTGTGACACTACTACCCAGGCTGGGTTTTGCAGCTGGCTTCCATGCCGTGCCCCAGTAGAGGAGGGCCGAAGCATGCTCCTTCCTTCCCCTGTGTTGTCTGCAAGGTGGTCTTTCCTCCTGCTGTAACACCCCAACTGCACGTGATGTATTTGAAGAAAAAGGGATGTAAATACGCTACTAAAACCATAGACCAGCAGAAGCAATGTGGGTGCTGTAACCATCAGCAGTAAATGGATGTGCCTGAGAGCCGAGGTAACAAAGTCAAAAGGTCCAAGCAGAGAGAGCACTGTCTGGTTCACAGAGGTAACCTGGGGTGCCAGTGGACACACAGCTCCTCAAGGACACTGGTCTGGCTAGACCTGGGATTTGCTCCCAGTACAACCAGTGGCGCACAAAGTGCAAACCAATCCCCACTACTGATGAGCACAACCACTGCTTGAGCTTACTTTTGCTTCAAGCTGGAATAATTTCCAGAGAGATAAATAGCAACATGGCTGCAAGAGGTTGTACAGGGGTGGTTGCAACCCAAACTTGCCACCCGTGATTGAACTGAGCAATCCGCCTTGTGCCAGTTGGGCAGAGAAATGAGTGGACGTCACACGCACGGATGAGATACTGAAGATAAGCATGCCCCTAGCGCGGCAATCCACAGGGACAGCGCGGGTCAGTGATGTGGACTTCCTCCTGAGAACGGCAATCTTCCGAGCTTCTTGCCCTGCCACGTGTTGTGGCCCTTGGGAAAAACCCTTTTCTCCTCCTTTGGTGACTCCTCTCTTAAAATGAAGCTCTTAGAGAGAGGCTCTGCCTCCCACTATTGTGACAAAACCAAGTTGAATCAATTTCCCCAGCTGCCAGCAGTAGTAAAAAGCTGGTACTACTGACAGCAGTAATAAAACTTTTGTGCACATGCCCCCTGACCAAATGCAACACGGGACATTCTGGCAGCAGAATCGTACGTCACGGCTACTTTTGGGAGGAAAAGCAGAACACGTGACACGCACTTTCAATCAAACCTCACGACTCCCAAATTACAGCCATAGCTGTAAAGAGCTATCCACTATTCTCAACCTAGTGATTACGCTATGAAATTGTTTAGCCACCACTGTAGCGTTATAAAATGTAATAATTTATTCTATTATATGTTTATGAGTACTCCTGAAACAGAGAGGGGAGTAATTCAGCAATGCTATTGATCATAAAAATTTGACTCTGTACTAAATAAAGACGGTATAGTTTCTAATTTTCTCCTTATTGAATATTAAGTGTCACAACTAGCTACTTGATAGTTAATTCCTATCCAGGAAGGAGATCCTCTTTTTTTCATATTTTAATGAATTTTCACCAAACCAGTAAAACATGTAGACTTTTAATTCCAGCCACAGAAAGCAGCGACCGAACAAAAACAATAATAGCTGCACCACGCTTCCTCATTCCACCACCTCAATAACACTGCTGCAAACAAAACCTCCCCGCATGATAAATGTTCTTACAAACTATTTCCATCCACAAAGCCAAACCATTTTCCCCATCAGCCCTCGCCCAGCGCCAAGCGTCTGCAGCTCCCAAGCACATGCCAACCACCTTCTCTGACGCGCAGCTGACTCCACCTTTGACACAGGCGGAGAGAGACCTTCAGCCACCGTGGGCAAAGATGGCACATTTAGTACAGAGAGAGCTGGGGGTCAGAAAGGGGGATAAATCACAGCTTTCTGTGATGAGCTGAAGGAGCTGACTTGCAGCTCCACCGCGCCGTGATGGTTGTGGGGATGATATGAACTACTTGTCTTCAAGCACTCCTTTTAAAGACGGGTTGGATGAACGAGCTGGAGAGGCACAGCACGGTGTGTTTGTGGGGGTCTGGGGACAAAGGCCAGCTCATTTTAATGATACGCAGATAGTTTTGCTTTTTCAAATATGCTTAAGCTGCTCTTTAAGACCTGCATGTGCTCTTCTCCCAGCATTAAAATATATTCATATTCCATGTGTGAAATGCCTTGTACGGCACAGCAGCAGAGACAGTGTGCTTAAGTGATCAAAGCACCGTTCACAACTGTACTACTAGCACTGACAAACAGACCTGTTCTACAAACCCTCTGGTTTCTAATCTCAGCGAGAGATGACATGTTTTCCTCCTCCACCCCAGGCTGCATACGGAGGTGGCACACACTGACACCTACCTAGGAAGCCCTCTTCATCCACAATGATGGTGTAGTCCTCTGGGGTCTCCGTGAGGCTGAAGAACTTGCACCTGCCAAAGGCAAACAGCAGGAGAACATGATTAGCCGCTGGTCTTCCACCGAAAACGGAGGTCCTTTCCCACCCAAGCTGTGCTGGAGGAGCGTCACGGTCTGGTGTTTATGGAGAGGCCTGAGGCATTAACAGACCTGGATTTTATTCCTGGCTCAGCCACTCGCACTGCGTGACCCACATTCCCTGCTGTCTGCCTATGCACAACGGAGCTGGTAAAACACTTATTATTTTTATGACTTAGTTCTTAGTTACTTTTCTTAATTACCATATCCCTTAAGGCTTCCCGTCACAGCCCAGGACCTGCTGTATTGCACTGAGACAATAAAAGGATTTGCTCACTGACTGATCACTCTAACGCCCTCCAAAAGTCTTCCCATGGTTTACACATGCACCCGTCTTCCCTGTTTGCCCACTGATGTTTCTTGTCTTGCCAAGATTTGATGTCTAATCTCTCAACCAAGCTCCATTATCTCGTCTTGCTGCCTCAGAGGCTTTTCCCACCAGCAGACAGCATCCCTTTGCTGGTCTTCGCCCTGCCCTCAGTAAATGCTTCCCGTCCCTGGGGAGGCCCAGGTGAAGAGACAAGTGGTAGAGTCCATCGAGCACACAAATACAAGGTTGAGCTTCCCCCCTGCCTCGATCTCCTATCGTCTCTGTTCTGCTCCGTGCTCGTCTTTTGACGCCGCAGGCCACGTGCAGCACAGCCTCTTCACCTCCTTCAGCACTGAGCACAATGTCACCTCTAACATGAGATACAAACCAAATGTGACGTGGGATTCTTCCGCCACAGACACACAAACAAAAAAAGCTTCAGCCTTAAGGTTTAACAGCACATACAGTTGAAGAGTTTTTTTCCCTGACACACCAACATATGTACGGAAGTATCAACTAAACCAAAAAAAAACCCCAGCTGTCTCCAGCTTCTACCCAGTTGGTCCCCAGCAATGGCAGGAAGGTTTGCACAATATTCTGCAAGATCATGTTCACCTTGAGGAAAGCATGCACTTGTCAAGCACCAGGACAGTGCTGACCAGCTTCCTCAGCCCATGTCGGGCTCCTGGCCCCTCCAGGAGCATCCAGAGCACATGGACTGTGTTTGGTACCCAACCCACATGAGAAGTCCTTCCCTCTAGGAAGCTCAGTCAGGTGCAACAGGAAGAACCTGTGTCTGTAAGGACCAAAGAGCAGGATTTCGCAGTTACACTGTAATACTACCAGATTTATCTGAGGCAACCTACAGAAAATATTTTAAATATTGGAAAGACTGTTCTTAAGGCCCCCAAATTTCACGGTGTGTTCACAGTGTAACTCCTGCCTGGAGCACAGTTCAGCAGGACTCGGCAACCAGGGATTCTACCAAGGCTTCTCAGCACTGCTGAGCATCTATGTCCCAAAGTCTTCAGGACTTCTGAAAGGCAAGAACCCCATGCTGGTGGCTCATGACATCAAAGACTGGAAGCATTCACTTGATTAGAGAAACAGACTAAAAACTGGTTTGATCATTCTTGCGACTGGCTGAAAAGCACAAAGATTGCAGCTATCCCCTCCAAAAACAACAGGGAGAAAAATGAGATGGCTGCCGCCCTCCCCCTCACCTCCAGAAAAACTGGAAGGAGCAACATGCAGCTCTATTAGTGACCTGCCATTTAACCAACAGGATTTCGTGTAAATGGAAAGTACTAGATAACCTGCCTTTAGAGACTCATCCTGTTTTCCTGGAAGCATCCGTCACGACAATCAAACATGACGCTCTCCCTCCCAGCACAGACATATCACTACAAAATACAGAAGTGGCCCCACCACAAGAGGAACCACAACTTAATTATTTTGTGTCACTGGCAATAGCTACTGTGACAGCCCCATTTACTCGCTCCGCTCTCTCCAGGAACAGTGCCAAGAGAAGCAGAAAACAGCAGTCCAAATCTTTTACTCTCCCTTCTTAACCGCACAAGGATGCTACCTGTGCGAGGGGTGATCCAAGCTGGGTAAAAAGGACTTCTGGGATGCTGCTCCTGGTGGGTCCCAGGAGATACAAGTATTTATTATCCAGTGGATGAATTTCCTGGGGAAGTCATTGAAATAAAATTCTTTGCTACTATTACCTGACGCAGCCACATGCACGCTGACCAGTGGCCTTAAAGGATGACACATTAATACTTAAAACAATATCTTTCCTGATCTGAGATGGCATTTATGGAGGAATTTAGTTCCAGAACAGAAATACATGTCTGTGTGCACACATCGACCCCAGCAGAAAAAGTGCGATTGTGACAGGTGCCATTTTCTCAGCACGCATCTAGAAGTGATGATATTTAAGAGACACGTACAGATGAAATGCCGTAATTGCTGGCTCAGAACACACGTCAAAACCTCACATCTTCATGTACATCTCAAAGCCCAATCCCCACCTCGCTGCAATTCTCTAAAAGGTCAGCAGCATAGAGCCACCTGAATTGAAAAGCAAAGTCTTGAGGCCAGCAGGGAGATGGGCAGTGACTCCTGCGGTATCCATCCACTTTGCTCCAGACAACGGTGCATTTTTTCCCCCAGGAAAATTTAAAAATCAAAAATTGCAATTGCAAACAATGTGTGACAAAACACAGCATGGAAAATTTTCTTACTATCACATGCTGCCAAAACTCAAATCCTCACCCTAAAACCTGAGTCTCAGTGATCTACTTCCACTGTGAAACTCAAAAGCTGTCTCTGGAATCATCAGCCACAGAAGGAACTTGATGTCATATTCCTACACTACACAGGCCTCTTCCATTCAAGTTTTTCCAATGATTTCTCGTTCCTCTTTCACCAGTTCTCCATCAGCTGAATGCCAACAGCATCTTCTATTATCACACCAAAGCCAAGAAAGGAAAGGAATTGCCCTTTCATTATTTGGAGACAGCAGGCAAAACAGTATTTCTCTACGTATGCGTGGAAAGCACAGAAGACAGTATTTTTAGTATCCTAATAGCCAAACCTCGCATAGATTCTTCTGGATTTCTGCCTTCTTCGTGTTTCAGCACATTTCCACTTCAGCACTGTTGCTGACTTCGACTGCCTGACAACATATGTCTTTTTCTGGCAACGCAGCAAATGTAGACCAATCTATTATTAGATTAGATCTCTGAAACTGCAGAGCTTACGCTGCCTATAGAAGTAATACCCAGGCTTGCACAGAGCAGGGAAGTACGTGTAGGATGCAGCAACAGCATCATTTCAGTTTGCAAACAGCACTCGAGTCTCCACAGGAGAAGGCAGGCAGGAAAGTGTGCTGGTTGGCCTCGCTTGCTGCTCCGCGCCAGAAGTGTCTCCTCGAGACATTTGGTCCCCAGGCCGGTCGAGATCCCAAGGGCCGTATTACTGGAACGAATGCGACTTCCACGGGTTCTGGGTCCCACACAAAGCACACGTTTGTGGGAATACTGCTACGGGTCATTTGAAGAGGCCAGCACAGACAATGGTCTTTAAGGAAGCCACGAGTTTTATCTTCTCATTCATAAGGCAACTTCTTAGTTAATTGTTGCCTCTGCAGGGTGAAGTGCTGCAAAGCTGTTTCTTCTCTACAAAAGATCCCCCCCAGAAGCAGGTGGGCGGCTGGACTCCCCACATGTCCAAAACCGTGGCCAAATACCACTGAGAAGGCACATACTGCCTCAAAGGTGTTCAAATGCAAAGCCTGGAGGTAACCCAAAAGTTAGCGAGGAGCAGTTGAACTGAATGGGAATGAAGAAGCAGCAGTAGAAAGTTGATCTGAGTGAATATGAAAAACATAATTTGTTGTGTTTTATTCCAGGCTGTCTTCTCATTTTAGACGTGAAGGGCTTTGTATGCTTCACTCTGCACGTTATCATGATAATATATATTCTTAGCACAGAAAGACAGTCTCATGCTAATCATCTAATTCTTGGTGATCTTAACTTTGCAGTTTATAAATAATGACAAGAGGTGGATTCTAGTACAACATATTGTGAAATGTATTTAGGAAAGCAGTAAAGAACACTTGTGCTGTTAATGCGTTTTGACATATTTGTGTAACATGTTAAGTACTTTACACCATCTAATTACAAGACTATACAGTCAAATGACACTGAAAATTGCAAACAGTGAAGTGGTTGGTGTTTTCTAAAGAGCATATTTGTTTGTTAGCCACAACACTTTGCTGTCTTTTTGGTGAGACTGATAAAACACAGCTTAGCTGAACTCCAAAGACAAAAACCAATACTTCTTGCAATTGGTGTCAGTTGACTTCCCACTCAACGCTCCGATCAGTTCCCCTTTCTCACAGTGACTTAATGCCGCAGGCTGATCTTAGAAGGCTGCTACCCTGTTAAAAGGAGCATTCTTGCTCACAGGAGCTGTTTACACAAACTCTGCACTACCGTCCCCACCAAGGGAGACACTGAAGATGTCCCGGCACTGTTAGAAATGGTCGAAGGACAGCAGCGACATTCCTTCCCGTCATTAGCTGCGCTCAGATCTGGGATGGAGACGTTAGCAAATACAATCAGGGACCGCCTAAAGAGTCACTGTGATAGCAGAGTTGGGTTCATTACAGAAAGTTAATCATTTTCCAAAACAACACAGAACAAAGCTAACAGATTTGTGGCCAAGGAAAGCAAGTATTCATGAACAAACATAAATTCAGGGAAGTCCTACAGCCTGTGCTATGCCAAAACTTCCAACACGATAACCACGACAGTCTTGTCTAATCCATCATCATAATAATAATGACGGTTTAAGCTGCAGATTACATTGTGTGAAGTTAGAAAGGGGGATCTGCAGTCAACCCCTCTCCTTGCTACTTTTGTGTGGCTGGAGAAGTTATCTAAGCCTTTATTTAGACTTTGAGACAACTGGGAGCAGAGTAATAGAAAAAGGATCGGCACCCTGCAGGAACAGAAATCAAGACAAAACACAAAAAAGATGGCCTGCAATACAGAAAATAAATAAATAAATAAGTAAAGAGAGATGGATGTGCTGAAGAAGATACTGATCCAGGCAGGACACACAGCGAAAGTAAGCAGGTATTATTTGAAAAACCTCTCAGATAGGTGTCTTCTGAACTAGCCTTCACTAAACCAGTATCAAACTGCGGTCCAAGGCTTCATCAGAACAGTTCCGTGTGGTCTGGACTGCGAGAGCTCATGTAAATCAAATTACTGCCGCAAATGTAAGATTAGCAGCAGCCTGAAACAATACCAACTAGACATTCCGCTATGAGTTCTGTTTTTCTGGAGTCAGACCAGTTCAGACTTCCCAAGCTGCAGACTAAAGAAAGGTACAATATTTGAGAGTTATCCTGCAACATAACCACAGGAGATACTTTTCTGGCTCTATAAACACACACTTGGAGTTTATTTTGCGTGACAAGCAAAGCCCAAGTCGTGACGCTTTCACCAGTCAAAGCACAGCGTTTGCAGTATTGCTTACTCGGGCTGCTAGAACATCGCTTTCCTTCATTTGTCACGACAGCGTTTGTCTAATACTTCCTAAAAAAAAAAAACAATTAGAAAGCAGCATGCAAGTTGGCTGGTGTGTTTTTTCCTCCTCCAACAGACCTCCACCACCGTATTTAGGAAGATGCTATAAGAAAACTTGTTTTATCTCGACTTATGTGTAGAAATAAATTCTTGCCAAATGTGAAAAGCCAAAACTACACTGAAATGGGCGTAAGAAAATACACCACATGAAGAAACTAAGGCATGATACATGCCAGAATGGAGTGGAAAGCTCAGCTTACTGAAGGGAACTATAGAAGGGAGATGAAAAGGTCTGAGTCCACCCAAGTGCAGGTCCTTCATTAAGCACTCTGATGAATGGGAACAACGCTGGCTTCCCACCCCACGACTGCCAACAGGCCAAGAGTCTGCGGTGCTTAGCAGAGATCTACTGCAGGAAGTAAAAATGCAGTTTAAGACCATGCAAGTATTACTGAGCTCATCTGTTATTTGTCCGTTGAAGGAGCTATGTACAGTGATTTTTTTTTTTGTGAACTCAGTGAGAACAATTCACAGACCAATGACTTTAGATGTGGGCATGCTGAAGTTAATACATCTTCTACACCCAAGACTTGTCCTGGGCATGAATCTGTAGAATAATTTACTGACCTGATGTAATTAGAAGTTATTCTTAGCACAGATTTTTCTTCCCGGGTCATAAATTATTTCAAGTGAGCTCTGCTGTGCAATTTTTACTTGGAACGTCACTGCTCACCACCTATATTACTCAATGGGGCTGAATGAAAAACCTGGATCTGAACTTCGCTGCTCTGGCCAGTGTCCAGATGATGCAAGTGCCAGGTGCTTGGCAGAAGTCTTTCCATCCACGCGCTGAGGAAAGTCACCCGGTTACCTCCAAATGGCTGACTTGCACTTTGAGACTCCTGTCTGCAAGGCACCCTCAATGATAAGGGTGCTCAGGGGTGCCAAGCACAAGGCCAGGAACCTGCAGGCACATCTCCACCCATGCTGCACCTGACTTCACACAACCACCGGGCATCACTCTTTAGGTTTCAGTGTTCTTACTGCATATTTACTGGTACTGGATATTGGTGCTCATAAGGATTTGGTGGATACGACGCGTCTGAAAGCCTGCCTGGTGTTCAGAAAGGAAGCAGCTCTTGGTCTAATAAAAACATTAATTATAGCAACGTAAGATCGTTTTCCTGAAGTAACCCAAAAAGGATTAAATTTTTTAAAATGTAAAAGGGAAATTACCCCACCTCTACTTCTCATTTATACTTTTCTTTTGTCTTCTCTGCCATCTTACATCCCAAAACGGGGCAACAGACATTGAGGGAACAAGTTCTTGATAAATCAAAACTAGGAAATCGCTTCTTGTAGTTTTAAGTGCAAACATTTCCTTTTAGCTTTAACTGAAATAAAAAATGCCAACAAACATCTCAGAGTTGGCACTATCCCATTTTGACATAACTGAACGCCTCAGATCTTAATTCTATACAGACTCTTCCCTGGTCATTGCCTTCTGCTTGGGACGTGTTTGTCTTGGTGCAGCAAATGACAGGGGGCATGGAAGAATCCAGCAGTCATGATTCGGAGGTGCAGACAGGAACAAGATCCTCCACTAGTCTTAAAGGTAAAAAATATTAGAACAAACCAGCATTTAGATAGGTATATACTCATGCCTCCACTCCTACACTCTCTCCTCAGGCCTTTGACACCGCACCGTGTTTCCCAGCACGTGTGACTGCCAGTGCCCCCTCGCTTACGCTTTCCCTGGAACCACAGGGTTCTCTCGCTGGCTTGCCCGTATCACGCGCACTAGGAACGCTGCTGTTGGAGCACATTTAACAATCCCACTGCATTCAGCGAGCCATGACAGACCCCACCTCCCTCTTCCTCAGCCACAGATGTGTTGCACAGCACAGTGCTGGCCTTTTCCCACCTTGGAAAACTCATTTTTATCATCTGCTGAAGTAGGGAACGCAATAAGGCAGCAGAGTAGGCTGGAGGAGGGGAGAAATGAGAGGAAAGAAATACATTCAGTTAGGTTTTACTTCCCCAGTACCATTTGAACTTTCTAGATTCATTATGGGTAAAACATTGAGGTGTCAGACAGCCAATGGAACTAGATGCTTTTCTACTTGAAAGCAGACATCTCTCCACACTCTAACCGCTGGAGACAGAAAACAGAGAATTACTGGGTCATTCATCGTCTGTTACTCTCACAAATTTTGAGAGCTGTTGCTTAATACTGCCTGCAAGGTACTAGTTTTCCTTCCTGTCATCACACAGTCATTCTGAGCCCAAATTCATCAGCATATGGGTGAACACGAACAGAACGGACTATATCTCTTTGTCCCTTGACTGTATGGAAAACATCAGCATGTTTGTTTGTAGGGAAACACAGCCATAAAGTCAATAACAGATGCTCCTTCTCACTCTAAACGATTTCCTATTTCTCTTACAACACAAATTTGGCAACTTCAGGTTCTAAAAGAAGAATAATTATGGGCTGATTTTACCTACCTGTCTAGAAGTCAAAATCACTGCGCTGCTCTGAGAAGGGCAGGCAGCAGCAGAAGTCAAAGCCACAACTTGCCCTGCCCCTTGGGATTTCTCAGTGCACGGCACATCGTGGTGGCGACTGGGTGCCTGGCTACAACTGTAGCCAGTACCTTCGCCGGGTCTTTGGTGGGACGCCTGCTATCCATCCCAGGAACACCCCAGTGGGCATTCAGAGCTGTTGGGACCTGGGTGATGGGCACTGGCCACCCGCCTGGGGTCACGGGGGGTTAGTACAGCCAAAGCCTTTTGACAGCCCTGGTTCTATGGAGCTCAAGGCAAACCCAGCACAGCTCTGTTAACGTTAAAACCAGCTTTAACAGGCTCGCTGTCATGGCCCTGAGGGGTATTTAAAGAAACGGGCCTTGCAGAGTCATTGGAGTCGACGTGTCCGGAGAGCCCCACGACACGGGCCAGATGTGGAGCAACGCCGCCCTGCCAGAGTCACGGGGTGTGAGACAAGCTCAGCCACTCAACCCTTCCCAAGTCAGCATTCGCCTTGTGCTGCCCCTTCTTACCACACGGTGCATAAAAGTCTGCTGATTTGGATGGGCTTTGGTAGCTCCGAGTGAACACCAATAGGGGAACAAACTGTTCGCGCTGCAGGAAAAGCACGGAAGCATGCTTGCAACAGAGGCAGGTGCAACGCCCAGTGCTACCCCTGATCTAGCAGGCAATCCTGCCAGCTCACAAGCGCTCCCAGGATCTGCTTTTTACTCCCCAAAAAAGTAAGTCAGGGCTGATGTTGAGCTCCCACTACAAGGAGCCTCCCTCGGCTTGATGACAGCCCTGCTTGCAGCTTAAGGAGTTCTGTTTGCAATGTAAGAGGAAATTAAGCGAATTTAAGCCAAGAAGTTTAGTGAATCCTGTCTTCACGAGTCCATGGCTTTCTGGTTACTGGGATATATAAGCAAAACCCAGTTGTAGGAATGGGTCTTGCACAGAGTTGGTTTTGGGTCACTAAGGGCTCTACACTCCCCAAAGGCAAAGTGCGTAAAGAAGCAGATTTTTGTTCTGAACACTGAAAACATGGATGAGCAAATCTTCCTCTAGCCGTCACTGTTGATTGACCTGTATCATATTCTAGAATCTCAACTTGAAAAAGTGACCTTTCAGGGAAAGCTATCTACTGCAAATTTGAATTTGGGAGGAAAACAAAACAAAACAAACAACAAACTTGCAATGCTCACAAAAATATAACCAACAGGGACCCAGGATTTATTAGCACGGGTTTCTGTGTTAAAAAGAAGTCAGAGACACATTTTTTTCTCCATGCAATTCACTGAGCATGATTCAGGTAGCGGTTTGCACCGACTCTCTTCCCAACTCCTCTGACTTTCATCAAACCCAGCGCTAGCTTCACTCAATACAGAACGGGCAAAAGGCAAAAGCAGAAGACAGTTTTCTTTACAGAAGTCTGCCTTTAACGCTATTACCTGAAGGAACAGCAGCAGTGTCTCTCTAGCACACAAGATTCCAATAAGAGCCAGTCTGTCATTCAGCTTCTCGCTGTGGGCTCTGGGCACGTTTCTGTAGCTCCTGCCGGGGCAGTGCAGAGCCGCAGAGGACTAACGGCGAGTTGTGCGGTCCCACAAAGCCAGGAGAATGGTAAAATAATCACTTGCCACTCTTCACATCCAAGAGAAACACTTGGGAGTCTTGGTGCTGAGATAAAACGAACGAAAGCCAAGCTAAGGCAGAAGGTGAGCCACGGCACCAGTGAAATCGCCAGACCCACATCTCTGTCCCAGTACGATGCAGGTCTCTCCAGGAGCCGAAGCAGCACGGCACCGCCGGCATCAGTGATAGCAAGAGCCTTGAATACGGACCAAAGGCCATACTAAGCACCATCAAGGTGCTGCCTGTGCTATGCTGACCTACCGTAACCATTAGTGGGACCATAATAACCATTAACGTGCAGGGGAGCAAGGATGCCTCCTCTCCGCTCAGAGCACAAACTGCCTGCCGTGTCTCTGTGCACATTCTCCTCGGTTAACCTAAAACCTGCGTTTAAACAGATTGTCTTCCCTTCTGCCCCTCCCCACAAAATTTATTGGGAACAACTGTGTGAAGGGACTGAGACCCTAGCAGCGTGAACAGTGTCACAGCCCTCAGAGCCCAGAGATGTGAGAGCAGCTGACAAGAGAAAAATTCAAAAGATAAAGTAGCCTTAGATAGCGTGTTCCTCCAGTCATCAGAGCCAGCTACGTGAGGACAGTCACAAACCGGGCTGTAATCACTAAGCCAGATCCTGTTGCCGAAGGGAGAGCACCCCGGGACAGGTGACATTCCCAGCCTCCGTGCTGGCGGGATGGGAGCAGCTCCTTCCCAGGGTGAAGGCAGGCGGTAACACCCCTCCTGGGTTACAGGATCCAGTCCCAAGGGCTGCAGGCGCACTTCCACGTGCGAGGCACGAGCAGGGGAGGTAGTGGCCAGTGCTAAGCCTACAGAGCAGCCAGGAAAGATCGCTTCCCTTTAGGCAAACCCGTAAATGGCATCAGGAATTATTTTAGTCCACTAATTTAGATTGCAATGTCTTTGGATTTACAAATAGGAAAATGAGACGAGACTAAAAAAAACAACCCCCAAACCCCAACCCACGCCAAAACTGCCAGAGCTACGTTACTAGCTCCAGAGGCTCTAAACGAACCTTGCTCCATACTGGTCCTATGGGCCAGCCTATGACTCAGCTACCACTTGCGATACAGGTCGAAACCCATCCCCGGTGAGAAGTATGAGGAAATCAGACCAAACCAAACCTCATCATCTTCTCATTGTGCTAATGGGAACTGAATAAGCATCTCGGGCATTTGCTCATGTTTTATTGCTGTTCTTTCTCCAACTTTCTTTTTTGAACCAATATATCAGAAACAAAGCAATAGAGCAACGGCAAAAAATGTCGAATCCCCAAACCCGCAAAAATCATAGAATTCTTTGCAAAGATGGAACTGGTATCTGATGCATAGTGCAGTGCTGCCTGTACTGAATTCCTGCTCTGAGGATGATGGTAAAAGTGCACATCTCTTCTTACTCAAGTCCTTACATTTTTTCTGTTTGGTTTGATTGTCCCCCAGAGCACCTTTAACAATACTGTTTACAGTTTTATCATTGTTAATGACAGAAAAATGATTTTTTTAAATCTCCATAGAGGGTCAGTAAATGTTTACATCAAAATGTCAAGAGCTCTTTGCTTTGAGAGGGAATGCTGTAACCAGTTCTGAGGAAGTTGAAGCAGTAAATGAAAAGGAAGCTTAGTTTGTGTGCATTGGAAAAGGATTCATTTATTATCTAACAATTAGCTAATTGATCCAGACACACCTTTTCCTCTTCTCTTTGCTGTCCCAGCCTGCCAGCACTCTTAAAAGCCCATCTACTGCGAGCCAAGTATCCACCACACGAGACACAAAAGCAATTCTTTCCATTTGAAATAGCCCATCATTTATTTAAACAAAGGTAACTCTGCTTTAAGAACTTTTTCCTTACAGCAGTAACAGTATCCCCCATCCCTGTCAGAGCTGAACTTACTTTCAGACAAGAAAGAGGTGAGTACAACACAGTATTTTCCTTAACCACAAAATTATCTTCTACAAATCAGAAACTGAACTGAGAAACACGTTTCGGATGTGGGTGTGGGACCTGGGGTTTACAGCTGAAAACGAAGTATGATTTCCTGTACAGCAAAGGCTTGTGAACTCACTCTACCAACTGGATCCGGTAGGATTATCCTACGTGGACAATGCAAATACTGAGAAAAAGAATGAGCCCTGTTTCCTTTCCCCTTCCACATCAGGCACAACACAGCAGCACTGGCAAGTCTGATTCTCTCTTACTCCTTTAATGCCCTCTGCTGCAGAATATTGACTTTGAAATCCTACCAACAATGAAATACCATGGAGTTTTCTAAGTGCAGTGCTGCTGCACATCCAAACCCAAATATTTGGGGTACAGAGTAGGTATTATTATGTTCAGCCCAAACCCAATGATTACTTTGTGGACAGCACTGAAACACACAGACTGCAGAGCATATGCTTCTTATTTCAAAGACGGGAGAAACCCAGGCTCAACCCAAAGGGGGCAAAAGGTTCCTGCGATACTGCTCCAAGATACAAAAGGAGGAGAAAGAACCAGCAAAACTGTTGTGGACTGGAATTGATGAACTTGTTTCCCTGCAGGAACCATAAACACAATTTTCCCAGCATGGGACATAATAGTTCTCCCACAAATTACTCAAATATATTTCCAGTGCTCAATATAGAAAGCTAGATACACAAGAAATGTTTGCAGCTTCAATGCAGGCAGTAATTGAGAACATGTGTGGCAGGGGGATTGAAGGGGGAGGAGAGCAAGCCACACTCCACCAAAACAGAGCCGCAGGAGAAGCAAGTTTCAGTCCTCATCAGTTCCAAAGAGCTTCCATTTGCAAGCGGGTCCAAACCCCTACGTTCTAACTCCATCTGAGGGGGAATGCTGCCTGGGAGTCCGCACGTCAAACCCCAACTTAATGCACATTAACAATTTAAGAGCCATTTGTTGAGCCTGAACAAAAAATAAGAAAAAATTAGTTTTATCAACTTCCCCTTGAGCAGAGAGAGTGGCTTTAGTTTCTGGTATGAATTAAGGACACTGTTACAGGAAAAGCTACCCTTGACTCCTCTCATTCTCCCAGGCTCTGCTTTTAGGTCCTGCCCAACATCGGTACTAACTAGTGCAGCGGTGAACAAGAAAAGTAATATTTCTGCACATTCTAGCTGGCATACCGTGCAAATAGCATTGTAGATGTGCCTGTAGCCAGCTCCCCATCAACCCGTAGTTAAGGTGTTTCCCAAATCTACCACCCTCAGAGGGACTGAAAGGAAGCTTCATTTGCTTCCTCTGCTAATGAAGCAAAGGGAAACTGCTCTCATGCCAATTCTCTCCAGTTTTTTGGATCAAGTTCCCTATACACATAAGCAAAGGGGAACATGCATTTCAAGAATTTTATTTTTTTAAAGTAAGGCAATACCGACAACCCACAATGTTTCAGCCTTGAAAATGCCAGCCAGTATTATTTTTAACAACGCTCTTCCAAAACACTCTCTAAATGGGTCTCTTCAGGCTGCCAAGGAAGAGCCCACGGTAAAGGTACAAGCATCAAACTTTTTCCCTGGGCCTACAAGACCCCAGAAAACCATGAGCGACGATTCAGCGAGTGAGCAATACACGGCTCAGGCTGAGTTTTGTCATTTCTGAACATCGTTCCTGAAATCCAGCCGACAGGTCAACACCCATAATAAAAGCCAGAGCTCCCGGAGATGTGAAGTCCACTGATACCGCAGAGTGAGTCACTGTTTGGGTCAAAACCAGCCTCACGGCCGGCGCCATCCCATAGACATTTCTTGTTGCTCGGTCACGCCGAAGCAACATTACAGCCACTTCACAGGGCGTAGCCTCGCTGGGTCCGTCCCAGAGGGCCACCAGTGTGCAAGGTGTCAAACCAGCAGCTCGCACCAGCGCCTCATATCAACGCTCCAAAAGTCTCCAGAAATTCCTGGAGCTGCTCGTTCCCTCGCTGTGTTTTGGGGCTTTGGGTATGTTCACCGGCTGCTTTAACCGGCTGCACCGTACCTGCAGTGCCTTCATAATCAGTTTTTGATCCTTTCAGAGTTTCAGCACAAGAACTCTTTCATGCTCCTAGCACAATGATGCTCAGACATTTCGAGAAAGCACGGGCACAAAAGTGTGCAGCAGGAATACTGGTTTTTAAGGCTGTTAAATTTCCGGGGCGATGAAAAAACAGCTGCTTGGAGCCAAAGATTCATAAGCTCAGTTTCTACCTAAAGATCCTATAATGCCTGGTGACTGAGTAATAAAATGGCAGGTGAAACACAAAAGTCAATAAATGGAAATTAATGCATACTGGGGGAAAATAATTTAAATTCTGAACCAAGAATGACAGGCTTTAAATGAGCTATTACCACTCAGGAAAGAGATTCCGGAGTCAACATGGACCGTTCTCTGAAGGGGCCAAAGCTTTCCAAGAAGCTGAGAGGAGCAGCCGGGCAGGGAGGGGAGAACATCTCATCACCCCCAAGCACAAACGCAGCTGCCGAGTACGGGAGTACCTCTCTTACGCTTCTGGCCCTGGGAGGACACCCAGGGTACGTACGGAAGCCTCCTTTAACGCCTCCTCGAGCAGCACAGTCAGCGCTACGGGAGACACAGCGCTGGGGGGACGGCTCTTTGCTTTGAACAGCTCTGTATCTAAAGGCTAGCACGGCTCAAAGCACGGGTAAAACAGGAGGATGCAGCATGAAATGCAAACCTGTGGGTCTCAACCTTTTTTTTAATTATTATTTAAGAAGTTCTTGTGCAGTTCTGGCAATCTCTGACACCCACCACCCTTCAGGAACTGGCCTGAGGGTCAAACAGCCCCAAACGCATGCAAAGCAAAGCCCTCTCCATGTCACTGCACCCTCGCGGTCCTTCCAAGCGTGTATCCTAGAGAGACTCTTCGTGCTGAGTTGCCACCTTGGGAGGAATTGGTTAGCCCTTTCCCAGGGCCAGGAAGAGAGAATTACCAGCACTCAGCTGAGCTGGTTGTCTGGCTACGGTAAATCAGAGCCCACTGCCTCCGACACAACCACAGAGAAACTCCATCCCAAATTGGTGCTTCCAAGCCCATACGTCAGATGGGTAAAAGGAGAGTGTGAGCCAAAAGCCAGGGAGAGCCTGCTACGGAGACCTACCCTCTTCTGGCACAGCCCTCACCGTTACTGGATTTGTGAAGATTTTTTAGACAAGATGAGCTGTGCTGGGGAAGGGGGACAGGACAGAACCCTATCGGGGAAAAAAGTCAGCATTTTAGTAATGGTTTAGAAGTTTCAGCTGCCAGAGATGAGTGTTAGCTGTCATCTTAGTCAAATGAAAAAGCATCTAAGAGGCAGTGGTCTGACTACACTTTAAAGAGGCATTTAAAATCCATGGGAGCAAACGCAGCGCATTTAACACGCCGGGAAAACCTTTCCACAAGCAGAGGTAGCACGAAGTTAAGGTAGTTCTAAGCGAGAGCCCGAGGGCACAGACAACATCTTTCCATTTCCAATCGTCTCAGACTGGATTGGCATTTTGGAAGTGAAAGGAAATGCTGCGCCCCCGGCAGGCTTTAATACTTTAACAGATTTTCCCCTGCCCTACCCTTTTTACTTTAAAATGTAGACAATCAAGTGCAGAACCATTTAAAACACCACTTCGCATGAAATTCTAATCACCATTTCAGTTTATGCTTAAGCGCATTGTCCATTGCCTGGAGCCCCACAGAGAAGGAGAGAAAAGGGAAGAGGAGATGCTTCAGTAACGACAGAGTCCATAAACACGTTCTCTGGAAACAGCCACAGATTGCAAAATGGCCAGGCCTTACGAAGACCCAGCCGGCTGGAATCATCTATTTGTGTCCTGTCCTCACTGACTGCTGTGCAGGATAATATTAAATAAGATAGAAAAAATTAAAGCAATAAAATAACAGCTGTCAAAGACTTACAGAAAATGACAATTGTGAAATCACTAGCTGAGACTAAAAACGTAACAAAACTGCAGAGTCTTCCTCTCACAAGGGCTTGGGGAAGAAAAAACACTCTCAGAACAATATAAGGCTGCATCATCAGAAGGTGTCTCCAAAGTATGAGAACTTAACGAGTCATGGTCTTCGATCTTCCTCTGTGTGTGGTTGAGGCTCACCAAGAATGAATAGGGATAAGGCTGGGCAATACCAATATCCCTTCCGTCCTAGGCAGCCGCCTGGGAATACTCCTGATTTCATTCTTCCTTCCAACCAGTAAGTGGTCACATGGAGACAACAGAAAATACGCTGTTGGACGTTGCTTTCAATTTTCATCAAAAATGAAGAAGTTTAAACCATCAGATGACTCAAAAAGGGATGACGAGACACCTCAGGCACCCGTGACACCTGTGCTCATACCACACTGGCCGGGCTGAAAAGCTCCAAAGGGGAAGTTCCTCTGCTGTGGAAAAATGCCCCAGCTCAGGTGCCCAAGAGCTCAGGTCTGCAACGCCAACAGTGTCCAACTCGGAAAGGAAACCAGTCACAATCTTGGTAAGCTGAGCCTTTATCATAAAAGACTCTTCTGTCACCTCAGTTCTGTACTTACTTTTTAACGTATGTACCTCGCAATATAAAAATTCCCGGCTAACAGCCCTGTGCAGAAGGTAAGTATCTCTAGACCTACGGGAAAGCACAATCCTGTGACGTGAGGGATATGCTTGAGGTATGTTAACAATCTGTTTCCACTCAAATCAGATTTAAAACACACTTTACAGACACAGATGAGGACTCTCATTCACTGCCTGAGTTCTTCCTGCCAATGGTATTTCAAAACGCTTCCAAGCACGATCAGAAGACAGAAGCTTATTGGTTCGTCTGGGTGAATAACCTCAGTTTTGCTTGATGCTTCCTGAAGAGTCCAATAAAAAATTTGTTCTGCTGAGGAATCACACTGAGGATAAACGACAAAAACTTCAGGTGAGATGCAGCCCTGGACTTAGTGCAGTGTAACACGACGTGCGAAGATACCAACGCCAGCTCGTAGCCTGACTGCAGTCAGCTCTGCCTTCCCCAGAGCCAGCAAATACCTCCGACTAGCACCAACAGAAAGCACTCTTCAAAACATATAGAGGTCACAGAAAACACTTGGACACCCGCTAAGAAAACATAAAACTAAGTACAACATTGAACTAAGACAATCACACGTGGAATAAGAACTAGAGAGCGCGCGTTCCTGCGAGGCTGTGAGTGGAGCCGATAGGGAACTGCTAAATTGCTCCTGCTGAGGAACAAAAGACAAGACTCTCAGAAAGGTGCAATTCCACCTGACTCCTATCTGCTGCTTTTCACAAGTAGACCTCAAAGCACCTTCTAAAGAAAGTCAGTATCAATATCAGGTTTTATTGCATCTCGGCTTCACGGGACAAAGCACAAAAGCAGCAATTCTCTCTGGCCTCACACAGCCCAGACAGGTCTGAACAGTTAGTGCTCTTCCAGCGAGTCCTCTAGTAGAATAAACAGTCAAGGAACATTTTTAACCTACGCCGAGGATAAAGGGAGCGCAGCCTTCGGCAATATACAACACTTTGCTTTCAAGCCAAGACTTTGTTTTTTTCACAGCAGAAAGAAACAGGAACAAAACCACCAGGTATTGTTGTCTGCACGCTCTACACAGTGAGAAAGCTGGGAGGAGATGAGGAAACAGCAGCGTCCCACCAGCAGCAGGGTCTGACCCAAACCACCAGCACCAACGTCCTCATCCACAGACAACCCAAGCTGTGGCGTAAAAGCTAGAAAAAGAAGTAATGACCTGAAAAATAAAACTCAGTCCTGTACAGAGGATGAATAAGATCTTTTTAAGCACGGCTAGGGATCTACACTTAATCTGGTCTGACGTGGTGCACAGGTCTCCAGCAGGATCTGGCCTCCAGTAACCAGGTATCTCCAGTATCGGCTTCAGGAGGTTCTGGCGAACACACGCTGCCTGTGCTCCCGCCCCAGCTAGCACTTGGAGGACTTCTAAGAAAACTGTCTGGAAACAGGACTTCACTGCTGGGGGAAACGGAGAGTGCAGGACAGCCTGGGAAAGGTAGCGCTCTCTTTCAGTATGGATGGCTTCTGTTTTGCTGAGCCCAGGGATTTACTGTCAGGCTCACACTTGGAGATACAGTCTGCAGGCTTTGTTCTGGCAACAATTAATTGGCTTAGTCACCATTTTTTCCCCGCTGTCGTTGACCTATGGCAGTAAGTAAACAACATGGGGGTTTTGATCAGACAGAGGGTGAGGGGGTGGAAGCTGCTCAAAGAACAGAAAACAATCATAAATGAACCTCTGATCTCAGAGGCTGTTATAAATCAAGAGGGGGAGCAACGGAGAAGGTGCTAGGAAACCCACTGGTTATTGCACAAGCTTTTCTTCACTCAGTGCCAAGATTCAAATCCCACTGGAAGGTCAGGAACAAAACAACCTTCTCCACAGCTATGACGGCGTCCCCAGCTGCTGAGAGTCTTGTTATTCCAGTTCAAGCTACGGCATTAATGTACCTACATCATCGCAGATGAGACCTCAGTCTCCACTATATCCATCTTAGCCCAAATCTAGAGCATTTGCAATTATTATTCTCAATCCGGAACATCTAATACAGAGTTCTGCTCTATCCTGCCCCACACTGATGTGCCTTCTCCCACCGCTGAAGCTCTGCCGATCAGCCTTTCCTTCCCCACCACCTTCACTTGGGGATGGGAAGTTGCACAGAGCAGCCACACGCTTCAGATGCATCGTCCTTGGGGCAAGCGCTATCTGTAAACCTCAGCAGGGTCCTGTTTGATAATTAAACAGTAAGAGAGGTATCAACTTGAAACATAACACAACGATTAAAATTCAGATGTAGGGCAAGTCACAGTCGTTTGGGGGGGGGGGGCGAATGTCACACAAGTGGTGTTTTGGAGGGATGAAGTAACTTATTTTCATGTATCTGTACAATTAAAATATCCTTAAGTAGCAACAAAAGCAAAACTAACAGAACCATAATTGAGTACTTGTGTATTAAAGGAACCAGACGACATCATATTTTCCCTGTCGGTTATTTCCAGATCCACTTACACAGCCCTTCATAAACGCCTGCTGAAGACATCAATCAAGCTTCCTAATGCAGAATGACTGATCTCTCTGGCCATCAAGAACACATTTATATCTCAGAGAACGGAATAAATCCAACCGAGGGAAGTTACCATTCATTTATTTGCCAGCAAGGTCTTTGCCACTTTGCCTTTTGCTCCTCTGCTAAAATGAGAACTTCCATGAATCGCAGAATGATCCTCTGGCATACAAAGCAGTCAATTCCTATCCCATCAAAGAGACCAAACAGCATTTTGCACCATAAACAGCAATTTCACCCGTGGATTTAGGTGCTATTCACTGTGAGCGTGGGACCAAGAGTCTGGTTCACGCTGGAGCTGCCAGAAGGCTGGTAGGAACGTCTACGCACTGCTGTCTCCTGCAGATGTGGCACAGCAACGTGAATGGTTAGGGAACGTGTATTTTTAATTGCTCTCTTCCCTATAACTCCACTTTGCTGCTTAACCTCAATGGAGGGTTGAGATGCCCAGGAGGCGTTTGGAGACACCGCGCACGCGCTCCAGCAGATGAAGCATGATCCAGGGTCACAGACCTTAGCTGTTCCTCCAGTTACACGGCAGCCGTGGTGAACTGGCCGTGAGCCGGGGAGCTGCCTTGCAGGTAGACAACACCGAGCCACGGGTCACTGAAGCTGCTTGGCATGGAGGAGGAGCAGTGACCTACTGAAGGAGCCGAGATCTTAAGATGAGAAGTTCTGCTTTTTTTCTTGCTGTTCAGTTGCTCAGCAACAAAGTGGAGCACGGAAGAAGTGATCACTCTCTTCCCAGAGACAGGGCAGGGAAGATTTGGGAAAGAAGTACTGATAGATCCCCTATTTTGGGCCTAGTTTTAAGGAGGAAGGCAGTTTGAATGCAAACACACTATGCCACTTGGCCCTTCCGTGGAAGTTCTTGACCTACTGGCTAATTTCTGTTAAATGTCAGAGTAGGCGGTTTAAAAGGTAGTAATTTCATATAAGGTTAATGAAAATGGGCGCTAGATAGAAGAAGAAAGCCTGTCTGCAGCAGCGCGGAGGGAAAGACCACAACGCAAGCCCAGAACTTCTTAGACAGCGAAGAATCCACAAGGGGCACGTCCCGACCACAGGAAACCTCAGAGCTCACACGATGCTAGACTGCAGGGAGCCTTCCCGCAGGAGAAAGCGAGAGGAAACCAGCTCTACTAGTTTGGCCGCTCGTTTTCATCAGCAAAGCGCAGCCCGGGCATGCTCCGCGAGGCAGAAGCCCACTTGTTGAGAAACCCCACACAAAGCTGGGGCGATGCTTTACATCAGCTGCTGAAGGGGCTGGAAAACCCAGGAGCGAGTGTCTCCAGCTGAGGGAAGAGCTCGCGGACTGCTGTGCTGGTGGGAGAGCTGTTCCAGTGCCTGAGCTGGGGACACAACTACGGTAATGCCACCACACCAGACGGGAACCAGACCTGACCCAAGCCCAGGAACCCAAACGCACGCACCCAGGTGTCCACATAAAAATGGGGTCTGTCCCCAAGCTTGCTCTGGGGAGACTATGAGGACCGAGGGGCATCTCTGGCAAAGGACAGGGCTCAGCCAACCCTCCTGCTCTGCCAAGTCACAGCAGGCCTTGGTTCCCTCCGGGAGCTCCTCATTCATTCTGGAAAAAACTCTCCTCTGCTAAGCAGCAGGGGCACCCAAAGCCAGCTCGGTGATTTTGGAGGGGAGAAGGCAAGCCAGCGTGTGAGTTTTTGAAGGTTGACGACTGGCAAATTTTCATTAAAGCAGTCTAAAAATTTTCAGTTACCCCAACATCTGCCTGTATAAATACAACATTTCTCTCAAAGTCAACAGTGGTCTGTTTTTATCTGCACTATCCTTTGAAGTCATTGCCCAGAGGGCTGGAAATGCTACTTAGCAGCATCACCACAGAAGCGTAGGTAGCAGGATCTTCTGCATCAATAGCTGATGACTCAGGAATACAATATAATTCAGCCTTCACTTTTGGCCGTTTCCGTTACCTGGATTTTCACCACGCTGCAAAACCTGTGCAGAGCGCTTAGTATGTCTCCTTGGAAATGGCCATCTGTTTACCCTGACACGCTTCAGTTCATTTCGGGTTTCAGCACTGCGTATTAGCTATAAGCCACCAAGCAAACGAGGCTTGAGGAGAACCTCCCAGAAATTGGACGGGGGGACGGTACATTTTAGTCATTGATATAAGGGGAAAATCAACTTAGAGCTGCTTCTGCCTCGCTGACAGCAGCACTTTTCCACAGTATCTTGCCAGCAGGCCAACTTCCAAACTAAAACCCAGCGGCCGGACTTCCAAAGGTAGGCAGGGTTGCTAACAGTGCAGACCTTGAGGTTTCCAAAGCATCCGCCCCTTCAAGAGAAGTGGAAGAGGAGTCAGGCACTTCAGCACCTCTGAAAACCTGTATGAGTAACTGCATCTCAAACCGAACTAAACCCTGTTGCACACACGGTGCCTAGTCTCACCCTGTAAGTGTGGGAGCTGCTTCCCACCCAAGGTGCTGCGGTACCGGAGGGTCCCTTTCCCAGTAAGATGAGAAGGGATTTTCACTAGGAGCTGCTATCACTTCTGGACCCGGTGAATCACTGAGCACCGGCAGTAGGCTGGGGGAAACCCCATCTAAGCACTCCTTGCTGTCACAAAACTTAACCAAGTTAGACAAACTCTCAGTAAACCAGCGATCATTCACGTTGAGCTCCTCTGGCTAAGGCACAGCTCCAGCTCTCTCCCAGGCTGGTAGGAGGCAGAAGACACAACAAGTGAGATCAAAATGAGCTTGTGGTGCCAAACGCTTTTGTGCTACACATGGAACAGAATGTCATCCTGCACTAATTTGTGCTATGGTTCCTTACTCATTCCTCTGCATCGGTTTCAGATATACCCAGGCTGCACATCTTTAAATGGACGGGCTAAATATAAGCTTTGGAGCTAATTGACAGATTTATTTTTGTCTTTTACTTAAAGACATGACTGAATCTAGTATTGCCAGTTTTCTCTCAGCACCCATGTTCGTCACAAGACATTCCACTCCATAGCAGGTAAGGTATGAGAAGAGAGGTGAGGGAAATTTCACTCATCTTCCTAAGACAAGAAGTTACTTTTACCTTAGATAGACACCACTTACATCCTCCTATATAAATTCACATCTGCATCGCTACAGAAAAATGTACCATGCTAACGCATAAAGAAACAATTTACAATCTTCCTCTGTTTTTGAGTCTAACAACCTTTGTATCAAATCAGCCCTTTAGTAAAACCCAGAAAACCCCATTGCCAAGGAAATGCACTCTCCTCTGACCCACTCACAGGCACTGCTGCAAACTTGAGCCCACAGGAATTACCTGTGCAATGGATCACGAGGAAATCGGCCAAAGCAGCCTCACCAGTTGATCCCGATACTCCGCTGGATTTGGGGAAGACAGATGTTACGCAGCTTACGGCATACGAAGAGGTCTTTCTAAGCCACCTGATGCCACACAGCAGATTCACTTTGATTTCACTTACAGTGGCTTTACCTTTCAAGCTATGTACCTCAAATACAAAACCAGCTGCACAGTTTCATGAACACCAGCCCAGCAAAGATGGGTTTTGGGGGCCAAAAGGAGACATTGCCCTGCCTGATCTTTGTCCTAGCACACACCACAGGTTTTGACATCAAGCCCAAAACTTGCATATAAAGCAGAACCTCAAGTGTGGGAAAACAACCAAACAGGTGCTGAGTTCTCTGGAACAAAGTCCTGTGGTTTTAGTGAAGAAAGCAAGCCAAAAAAGATACTTTTCCATTTTCAGATGCTTTAGAGTGTGTGAGAGCTCTTGTTCTCAAGAGGCCAATGTGAAGGGCAGCATCGTTCCCTTGGGAAAAGGCCAGTTCCTCTGCTCTAAGAAAATGTCCCTGCAAAATAAGAATACAGCGCTCGCTCCTGCATTCCTCCCTGGCTTTATGTCTATGATTGAAAAGCCTTTTTTCTCTCAAGCACAGGAGTGGACAAATTACTACCTTCAATTTCTGCCTAGATAAAAAGCACATGTCCGAGAAGGCTAGAGTGAAAACTGAAATAGCCGCATGAGTAGAAATGCGTATGCGAGTGCACATGGTCGTTTGAACTGCCAGGATGAGCCTGGATCTTTACCTGCAAGTAACAGGGAAGAAATCTAATGGAAGTGGCAGCACTGGGACTCGGGGCTCTTAGGTGCAGCTCATGGCTTCAACATGAATTCGCTGCAGTATTTTGGGCTGGCTGCTGAAAATCCTCTTCCACCTATTTTTTCCACTGAAAATCAGAGTATATATATATTAAAAAAAAAAAAAAGAACATCAGCCTGTCAGGTATCCTCTGAGCTCACCAGCTGTGGTGAAGCACTGTGTTTCAGAGGCAAGTCTTTCACCCAGCATCAGCAAAGAAGCCAATTTATTTTATTTTTCATAGGATAGTTCAATAGATGTGGTAAAACACTAAAATCGTGGCGAAAACCCAGAAAATATATAAAATGTATGCAGTTGGGCTAACACATCATGGCTTCTGCTACTACTACTGCAACAACCTGGGCAGAGGCTTATGACAACCCATCTATTCAGGACTTGAATTCAGCTCTCGTGAAGTTTGCAGTCGTCCTTAAAATTCATTACAGGACTCAGATTCATTAAAAAGCACTGAAGTGCCAAGGCACGGGGAAGAGATAAGGAGAGAAGTATTGGACAGTGGGCACACGAGAGCTTATGTACACGCTCTAAACGTTCACATCCCTGTCCCTCACGATACAACTTCTTGACGTTCACCTGTCTTTTTACTGGGAGCTGTAGAACCCTTCCTTTCGAAACACAGCAGTTGCCAATGCACGTTATTGAATATTAGCGCTGACAACACGCTGCCGCGCAGTCAGGGTGGGGAGCTGTGCGACTTGCTGATTTCCATGACTGAAGCACAGAGGTAGGTGGTTTGTGCACATATTATTCAGCTGCCCAAGGAAAAAGAACAAACAACCCATTGTGTCCATCTGAGAAAGAAAAAAGCAACCTGCTGTGGCAAAGACAAATCGCTTTTTAGTAATGCTGCCGGGGACACTGTTGATGACAAACGCTGAATTCTGGCTTTAATGTGTAGGGTGGGAAGATTAAACGTGCTCTGCCATTTAATAAACTTTAGACTAAGCTTCATTTTTCTCTGCCTCGCTCCCTTATCGAAAGAATGAAGCAACTTATCAGATTTTTCCAGGCATGCTTCAGATATTATTACCAACTTAAATAATGTCAGCTGCCTTCGCTGCTAGAAAAAGAAAGAAAAGGTGAGACATCGGTCAGAAGCCCGCAGTGTGGACCAAGTACTGTCACCAAGTTAACTCCTCTTGTTACAAAACCAAAGGCAAGACTGCACATAAAGGGTCATATTTTAGGCATCAGATAATTTCAACAAGCATGCAGGCAAGGGAAGCAAAGCCTTGGTGTATCATTAAACAAGAAGCAAGTATAAAGAAATCCAGTTAATCACAGCGACTGCTGGCACCTTAGTGTCCCCGGGTGTGCAGGCAGTCTGCATCTTGCACCAACCATGCAGAAATTGCTGACATGCTGGCATAAAAGCGAGGGAGTACCAGAGAAAGCAATGCTCCCCACAACGCGTTCACCAAACCGCAGCAATTTGTTCTTGCGCCATGCTGCCATATTTGCCTGGTTTTTTTTTGACTGTCAAATCTGAAGACTGCCTTGTTGCTGATGTATCTAGAAACAGAGGAAGTTTTCATGTTGTCTCATGCCATTTAAAAACCCTCTCCTTTTAAAATGAAGCACGTAATCTAAACTTCATGGTGTGGAGAAAGGTCCTGAACCATTAACCCACAACTCAAAACCGAGATGCCAAATTACGTGTCTATGTGGAGATTTGACGCACCTTGAATGCTGCAGGTTGACGGATTCCCAGGTAGAAATAACAGCAAGCAAAAAAAAAAAAAAAAAGACATATAACTGGACCAATATCTGGGGAAGATCCCAAACTACAAACTGGAGTTAGGTCAGCTACAGAGGAACAGTATCACTGGTATCCCTGAAATGCTCACCTGCCATTAGAAATTGCTTCTTGTTTATATTCAACAATAATCAAGTCTGTGGCTGAACAGCCCTAATTCTCACCTCGCACCGATGAGGAGGGGAGAGAGCAAACACTAACATGTCCCCACAGAACAATTAGCCCATTCCCCACGCCGCAAACACTGCCATGTCCACTGCACTGCTTTTGTCAGCTACCAAATAACTCTGTGAGCGAGTATTCGATTAGTAGCGGAGATTTGGGAAAGTGCTTGAAGGTATCTCGTCCTTCTAAACAACCTGCAGGTCTTTGAAGAGGGAGACTATATCGATGGAAGCAACAGATCTACATGAGCCAAAGCATTTCCCTAGCTAAGAGAAGCGTGATGTCCAGACCGACACACAGCTGCTTGTGCTGAAAAAAAAAAAAGCCTGCAGAGAATTAAACGCTTGTGTGCATAAAGGCGAGGAACTTGCAAAAAATACACAAGAAGGGGAGAAGAGAGAGAGGCAATACTTGGAATAAAGGTTTACAAGTACACTCAGTTATGGCTTTACAAGGTAATTATTGCATTCTATTGGCGCAGGCAGCACTCTCTAAAACTCAAGGTTTCCGGTAGCCCCATGCTCATACATGACACTGTGTTGGCACACCTGACCATCCCAGCAGGGCAGTATCAAGGCTGCCTCGGTGTTAGGAGCTTTGCACCTTTTTACACATACATCACAGTAACCAAGGTTCACTCTCCTGCAAGACCGTAACTGCCCCATTCCTGGTTAACAGCAGTTCTTCCGTGGATTTGTGCTCCAGGTGAATTCCATAGGGATGGTCCCATTCTGACTCAGGGGACCAAAAGCTGGAGTCTCTCTGTCCTGCACTGCGACCTCAATCCAAACAGTTCTGGCAGGGTCACACAATGGTAGGAAGGGGGACATCTTTAGTAACTTCACTTTGCACGGTGAAAACGAGAATTTTGGCACTAACTTCAATGAGAAGAGGATTAGGCCATTGTGGAGGTGGGGGTAAATCAGAAACAAAAGCTTGTGATGCACTGGGCTGGACCAATCCTCTCAGATAAGATCAATGCAATACCCAGCTAGGAGCCAGCCACACTCCTCAGCATCAAATCACCGTTATGGGTTTAGTATCAGTGGAGATCACACCTGCTGACTCGCTACCCTAAGACCAGCTATGGAGAAAGCGTTCATTTCCCATAAAGTTTATGTCTGTCAGGAAGCTATGAGGAACTTCTTCCACTCACAGCATTGCATAATTTCTCGCTATATATTCATGTTCCTCTGCCACGCAAATTCATGCCAGCACTTTCAACTTCATTGCCTAGAGGCAGGCACCTACATCTGCTCGCAAGTCCTTCAGCAGCTCCCCAAGTGCTGCGCTACTGGTAACTCCTGTTGCCATCAGCCAGAGCTACAGCGGCTCAGCACCTCTGTAGGGAACCACCTACTCAGTGCTTCAGTGCAGATGTGGTGATTTGAACGCTTCCACGTGAAAATTTTGTTCCTGATTTTAAGCGTTGCAGAAAGCAAAGATGAACAGCACAGGGCCAGTGCAAAACCAGCCGTGGGTGGCCAGGGAGCCCCTGGTTATCGACGTTCCCAAACAACCCTGTACACAGATCAGCAGTTTCTCTGTGTTCACACTCCTGGCTCCCAAGGCTCGTTAGCGCATGATTTAGTTGTAGCGCTGTTCTAGCGCTGCAGTAGATCCCCCCACAACTGATGCTCTTACTTTACAGAGAAAAAGGCTGTTAGCAAGCCCTCCCCTCCACCCCCAACTACCTCCAAGTATTTAATTCAGTCTTTTTCAGCATCTCAGACGTGGAAATCAAGCTACACTTACTAAATAAGCAGAAAACTTCAAAGTACAGCATAATCCTCCCCAAATTGCCTCTCTGCTCTGCACAGACTCAGTTTTGCTAGCGAGCTTATGGCAGTATCCTCAAACAGAATGCACTCATCAAAACCCACCTCACTCTAACCGCAGCTACAGTCGACACGCAACATTTGGATCTTTGGAGGGGACAAGAATCTGGGGAGTTTGTCTGTATTAGAGTAGCAACGCCAAGCCTGAAAGACAACATATTCATACGGTCATCAGAGCTGTAGTATCTCATTTTCTGAACTGTCCTTGATGCACTCACTCTTACACCAGACTGAAGGAAAGGAATTTTATTCCCTCCATGTTTTAGAGATCAAATCTGAGAATTCAAAGCTGCCTGCACTATCATTCGAGGTTTCCTGCGCGATCTTAGGCCAGTCTCGTTGCTCTGTGCGCTCCCTTTCACATCTGCCTCAGAACAGAAGTTTGAGAAGGACTGGCATTACAACACTGCCAAAAAGCTCAAAGTTCTGGTGCAAACTGAGAAGGCTGTGCCCTTCCGAGGATGGAGCCAGAGCGGAGCACAATCCCTAGAAAGCAATTACGAGACACGGAAGTTTGATTAAAAGAAAAGGCAGGGAGAGCACACTACAGAGAGGCACGTCGGTACTGCTGGGCTCAGCCCACGTTAACAACCCCTATCAGCCTGGGTTTTTCAAGTGAAGCATTGCAGGGGTGCCAGACAAACGGGGAGAGCAGCAAGAATCGAATCAGCCAGACCAGAGAAAGATCTTTATAATCACTCAAAAGTCCAACTTAAGCAAAAACCTAGGGAGGTAATACAGCAACCCTTGCCCCAGCCTGCCACAGACCGGAGCAAAACTGAACCCACCCGGAGCGTCCATCCTCCTGCCCTCCCCGCTTGCAAAGCAACAGAGTGAAAACTGAGTACCTGAACCCCATCAGCAGAAGAACCCAAAGCAACAGCTACTGCCCCGATCTCCACGGCCAGGCACCTGCCCACGTGCTCATCTTCCACAGCTAAAGTCACTGGGTTAAGGAATAACACTGCCAAAGCATCAAAATCCAGACCAGGCACTACCACGCACAGGAAAAAAAGTTGATGCGTTTCCATGGGGATAGCGGTGATGACATACTTAGCGGCAGTAAGATAAGGCAGCATGCATGATCAGCACAGCAATTTCCTGGACGTCAGAACAGCCAGAACACCTAGAAGCCAGGACAGCCACAAAACGACAGACGGCAGGTTTCCATTCGGGCTCCAACGCCGAGGCAGCACTCTCCGCAGAGCAGGAGCTGCTGGAGAAGGTTCCTGCTATTTCACGTCTTGAGATGAGACAAGTGATGCCTTAACTCCTCCCCGGATTTGCTTGTTATAGAAATGCCAGCGGAGGAGGCCTGCCACATCTAAAGAAGTGCAAGTCCCACATCTCCTCCCTCCCCATTTCAGAGCGCCAGAAAGCACCGCCGGACCTCACAACTTCCATATGGGAAGAACGGGCACAACGCGGGGGCTGGCTGGGGACACACAGCGTAGGCTCTTGTGGCAGACACAGACGAACACACAGGACGGTGCCAGAGCCCAGCACAAGCTGTCACCTGCTCGGCCATCAGGCAAGCTGCCCGTTCAGGAGCGGTGCAAGACAGGGCTGAAAAGCCCTAAAGAGAGATAAAGCAAGAGAGTTTCTTGCTGCCCATGAGGCCTGGCAGGGACGTAGCGCGGTGCTGCAGAGCAGCAGCCATCTCCCAGCACCAGCATCCGCAGAGCAGCCGTTAAACCTTCCTGACTTGTTCGACCTCTGGTGTCTTATGCTCAAAAATAGAGGAAGGCAAAGGACTGCAGCAAAATTAATAAAAATATAAAACTTTTCTACGAACTGAAATACTTAGAGGCCACTTCTGCACTTGCTGATGTCAATACTTCTGCACCCCAGGCAGCACGGGGCAGGGCTCGGTTCCTTACACAGCTGCACTTTTGTGCTAATGCTTTTTCTGAAAGCGAACAAGCCATTTATAGGCAACCCGAACGCACACAGACACGCAGCAAAAGCACACAGTTACAGAGCGCTTGATAAAATTAAACTCTCCAATGAATTTCAATTATATTCCTTCAACAGCTTAATAAATGGCAAGCTTAAACTACCGGCAAAAACACAATCATCCGACTGGTCACTGAAGTACATTTCTATGGCTTATGTAATTACACCCCTGTGGCAGAGCTGGAGCAGTTGAAGTCCTGTTTAAAGAAAGGGGAGAAATTAAAAAACAACCCATTACTGTATGCTGGCCCAAAGACTTTGGTACAAAGCTCTCTGCTGGCAAATCGCCTGCAATCACCAGAGCAGGGGATGATTTGTGTCTAATGCTGCCGGGGAAAACTGGGGCTCTGAAAGGCAACACCTCAAACTCCCACACAGGAACGATGCGGCATCTGCCACCGCTCACCGGGCTTCTCCACAGCCTGCTCCATGTTGCTGCCAGACAGCACCGTGCAGGACAGCCATCATCTGCAAACACATTTTACACGGAGATCCTCGCATCTCCCTGAAGAACAGGTGTAAATTGTCATTAACTTCCTCACTTTCACCTTCACAGAGGGAAGCGGGAGTAAAACCGACTTCCAGAGCCCAGATCAGAGCCAAGTTTAACGTTCATCTAGATGCCACGTGTGAGCTCAGCTCAGACATGCCACCCCTCCACTGCCCGATCTGCTCCACAGAGAGCTCCTGCCGTGCCTCTGCACTCCCACTCCTCGGAAGGGAAATTGGAAGCAGCTACCACGCAAATTTAAGAGCTCCTGGATTAGGACCACGAGCCCTGAAAACAGAGTCATGAGAGCATGGGTCTGCTCCAAAACATAAACCAGGCTTTACTGCAGAACCAGAAGAGTGGCAAATCACTCAGCGAACTCTGAAGCGTACAGTTGAAGGCCCAAAAGACTGTTCCATCCCTGAATCCAGGCCCCTTTTAGCGCCAGCACCGCACTGGAGATGGGTGTTAGGGGACGGAGAACGAAGGACTCTGGACAAGAAAACGCTGCTCTCCCAGACCGTGCCCATAGCAGGAAGGGTGCTGTGACACCAGCACACCCAGAACTCCCCAGGAACAGCTGTAGGGAAACAAAGAAACACAGACGGACACACAACAGGCGATGCAGGACCAGGGTTCAGGATAGCATCATCTACACAAAAACTGCCCAAGCATTCATTTGGGGGGAGCTTTTCCCTACGGCAGGTCCCACTCCTCAGGTAAGTCCTTCTCACAAATTCTCAGTCATTTGCCAGGTAGTTCCTGCCACGGAAACCAGGAAAATTTTTTTTTTTTTTTTTTTTTTTTTTTTAGGGGGTACCTCGTGGGTGACTCCAGACAACCTTTCGGTGAGCTGAGAGCCACGCTGCACAGCTCTACCCCAGCTGCCAACAGCCCGCTGCTGACAAGCAGCCAAGGCACAAGGCAGTTGTCAGCTGCAGAGCCGTCGCTCACCACTTTCCTTCCCAGACTACAGCTGTTGAGTAGTAAATATCAGCATAATTAGGAAGAAGGGGAAAACACACAAACAAATCTATCCGACCAGGCGACAACAGCAGCGCTGCGAGAACCCCGTCCTGAAGTCAGCCGCATTCTGGGCTTGCTGTTGATGCCCTGAAGCTGCACTGGAGAATGACAACCTGGCAAAATGGGACATGACATTTATCCTGCTCTGCAGACAGGGAAAAGAGGTAGAAATTAAGGCCAGAAATGACAATGCTTGGCTTCAAGAAGGTTTTTGCTGCCCAAAGACGGGCTGTTGCTCTCGAAACCCATGAAGCAGCTGCAGTGGCAGCACCGAAACTGAACAGCAAAGCCCAAGCCCCACTCAAAGGCTAAGCCAAGCCCTCGCTTTCCAGCCTACAGAAGCAATTGCCTGTTTGCAGCCCAAGCACAAAGCCCAGCTCCTGGCAGCACCAACTATGACTCCATTCAGTCCTGACATTCTCCTCGTGCCAAGAAGGCTGCTCCCTCCAGGAAGGCTGCAGAAACACCTCCAACCTCTCACATATTTGTTTCCACCAAGGACATCTACTATTGTGGAAAGAAAAATGAAGAAAACAGGGAGATAGCAGGAGACAAAGTTCCCATCCCAGGGAAAACCAGAAGTTTCTCGCTTTCTGCTGGGGGACAGGTCTTGGAGAGCAGCCATGGAGGCTGCCACCACCCCCTGGGCTGCTGATGGGCTCAGAGGGGATGCAACACTCTGCATGATGCTGGGGACCCTGCCTGCTGTGCTGGAGGGAAAACACAGGCAAGACACGGCCACAGGGATCTCAGGGCTGCCTTTCCACCTCCGAATCAGTATTTAAAGTTACAGTGGGAGAAAATGGCTACTTGTTGGTACAAAATTCTCTAGTTATGACAACAAATCCCAGCTGAGCCATGGAGGAGACACACAAGGAGAGCAATTTTTCCTACCTGCGTAGTGAATGAACTGTGTAATTCCACACCCCCCACCATAGATGTGTTGTTACACATCTAAGCAGTGTTGCTACAGCGCAGTAATTATGGCTCAAACACAGTATTTGTATTTATTGGTACACTTCCAGAAGCTGCACTCTAATACACCCTGATAGGGACAGAATAAACTAGTCTGTGATCCCCTGGACACAGAGAGCGTTCCCCCCTGCAGAGCCCGCAGGTCTCGCTCCGAGGAGATCAGATGGCTCCCCGCTGGTGCGGAGGTTTGCGCCCTGAGCATTACTCAAAGTAAGCGCTGGCTGCCGAGCAACGCTTGGGCTGGAAGGCGGATAACCTAACACCATAGCAAAGGGCAGCGACCATTTCTGAAATGACCTAGCTGCCACTCGGCCCTTTAGGCTGAAAGGGACTTGCAGCTATCATCCGCGATGCATCTGTCTGCTTGTGCTTACCACCACCCCACTGTCCCCCGGTAACAACTACAACTGCACAGTAACCCAAGTTTTCTTGCAACCTGATCTATAAAAAGCAGCTGGCTGCCCTCCCCTCTCCCAACACCACCCTGGGTTTCCTGATACTCTTGGAAACCTAACAGGGTTTTTATTGAGCAAGTTGGCATTGGGTAGCTATAAAGACAAATTCTAACCCTACCTCTCTAAATATTACTTACAAGGTCAACATCTCTCATCTACCCTTCTCCCTGACTTCCAAAACAACAAACACAAACTTTATTTAGCCCCTTTTGAGTTCTTGGAAGCTACCAAGCATAAAATTAAGATACTACCCAGTTGTGCTCTCTGCTTAAATACCTTTGGCTGACATGGAGGGAGAGGAGTCACGTTCAGGGGTACCTGAATGCAGCTTGAATAAATGAGGGCAAACCTCCTCCTTGCAACCAAAATGGGAGCAGACCAACATGGCAAATTCTTATTCACAGACACATCCCTACCCCTTTTCCTCCTCCCCTGACGTGCTGCTTGTAAACATCCATTCAGATGCCCATCCCTTAGGGCATCCATTTGAGGAACCCCATCATCACACACCACTCCATTTCAGCAATTCTCACTTGCTCTGTAGCGATGCGTGGGATGCAGGAGTGGCAGGAACATCTCAGCCCTACACCTTACTGCCATCAGACCGGGAGACAACCAGAACAAGGGCAGAAGAAAAGGAAAGCCCGGCAGCAAGCAGGAGATAGGAAGGTAAGATTAACTTAAAGCCAAGTCTGGCTTTTGGGAGTAATGAAGAAAGGGTAAAGCCTCAGTCCCAAAGAGCCTTGCTGTGGCTCAGCTCTGCCCCAGACCTTCGCGCTCTCTGCAAATCCTAACACTCGCTCTGCAGGGGAAGGAAATCCCACTGCAACGGCACAGATTAGGTTCACATGCCCAGTCTCAGCTTCCCGGATTTTGTCACACTTCTGCCCATTGCTGTGTAGCCTCTTTTATTCCAGCACCTTCAAACCTCCTTGGATTAAACCTCTCTGCAGACAGTCTTACTCCATCTCCTATAAGCAGGCCAAGATCATGCAAAGAGCCACAGATCCTCCCTTGAAGTCCCCTAAAGCAGCATTTTGCTAAGAAAACTTAGGATTCCTCACTGCACTGGGGGGCCACCTGCATTCTTCCGAAAATGACTGGTCATGAATGGGCCAAGTACCGTTTCTCTGGCCCAACATCCTTACACTGGAACATCACCCCTGTTAGGGTACTCGGTGCAGCTCATGCCAGTCTTCTGTGCCACACCAGACAGAGCCAGGTACCGTTGTTCTGCAGTGGGTTTGACCCCTCACGAGTTCATTCGTTGCCTTGTTTTAAACAGTACAGAACTTTTTGTGCAATGTTGTTTTGATGAAGAAATAGTTTATTATTTATGGCATGTTTTTTCAGGGAAATATATATTCAGGCTTGAGTATAACCTTAAAAGTAGGCTGAGAGTACATCAGGGAGTACGAATGAGTTGAGCTAATGACTTGCTCAGATTCCGCCTCTGCTTTCTGCACTGTTTATTGAGGGAATAAGCCGCTCCTACAGCACAACTCAGTAACAGAGCATTTAACCTGTACACGTCGTCTCCTCCCTGCAGTCCAGACACAACTATTCTGGGATCTGTACATGGCTATAATAGGAGGTAATTCATCAATAACCTCTCCTTCCCAGATCCTCAAGGAGTATTTACCCAACTCTCAGGTAAATGAGGCAAGACAGAGCATGTCTTGTTCCCAGAACCAGCCCCTCTCTATCAAGCGTTAGACGCATTTGCTGAAAAACAAATCAGAGCATGTTTAAACGCTTCACTTAATTAAAAATAATCCTAACAGTATCACAAAGGTAAAAGTAATTCAATGCTTTGGTTAAACACTGAAAACAGAACTGAAGTCTGTGAGATTATTCTGTGCATACCAAATAGTGCTTTATATTTAAAGCATACTAATGGAGCAAAAAGGGAGGTTATTTGAATTGGCTTTTTAATCACACCGTTTATCCTGTAAATAACTATCAAAAAGCATCAGGACGCAGGTAAAGGTCAGCATAGAAAGATTTTTTTTCAGTGTTAAAAACTGGTATGAGGCACCATCCATAGTTTGAATTTCAATGGAAAAAAAACCCCAAAACCAGAAAGATTTAGATCTCTTCCATCCTCCAGGGCCTGTCCTTCCTCCAGCTTTACAAATAATACCCTAAGTAGATACCTGGCTCCTTGCACGAGCATGACAGAACAAATCCACTGCCTTTTACAAAACACGGATGAACTACTGAAATGACACAGAGTTCCTCTAAACTCTAACTTGCACCTCCCTGGTGTCACAGAGGTGGTGGGCCACGTCCTCTCTCCAGCGAGCAGCCGCAGCCCTCAGTTTCCCGCTGAAGGCTGACCACAGATCACCAGTGATTTCTGTGGCTCTCCAACAGGCAGTTCATATGAAATGGATCTGTCTGGCAAACCAACTTTTGGCTACGAAAAGCTGGAGGGGAAAAAAAATGCAAAAGAAAGAATGGAAGAAAACCATGGAATCAAGTTTGCAGCAAGCCTCCATCACTTCAAATTAAGCATGGTAGAAGAAGCCACCACCATGACTTTAACTTAATTGTTTTTTTTCTTCCAGTCTCCTTTACAGTGCCTGCAAAGAGAAAGCAACATACATCTTAACTTTTCCAGCACTACGCTTCAGTTCAGACTTCCTTAGGAAAAATACATCAAAAGTTATTTATAAGAATGAAAAAGCAAAAAGCCCCAAATTACTCATTTCTTGGCACCCGGATAATAGGAACGCTCCAGGGAGATAAAAGCAAGCCTTCGGTTTCTGCACTAACGTATGCCTGTTTAAGAAGGCGAAGTCCATTGCTCTGGACAGCTTTTATTCATTTCGTTTTTCACTGTTACCGTTTGATGCCAAAACACATTTTTCCTGAAGAATTATGCACTTGGATCACTAAAGCCAACGTCATTTTCAGCGCTGAATGCAGCAGAAGCAGGATCTAGGCCACGGTGCTGAGCGTATCTGTGTCCAGTTATTTTGAGAACATAAATTAACACTGAAGCATCCATCTGGCAAAGCAGATTGTTTGATGCACTTCGTCCCCTGCTAATTAACCGATTAATTCTGCTGGGTAACAGGAGAGTTTTCCCCCCTGGTTTTCCAGTTTCAGAGGACGGGCTGCCTGACCGCAGGCTCCGCGAGTAAGGGCTCAAGAAGGATTTTGGAGAGGGGAGCTGGTTAAGTTTGCTGGTTAAACACTGTCCTTTTGGGAAAAGTTCAGAAGAGCTTTGACACTTGCGATCTGACCATGTGGAGAAAGAGAACTGACTAACTTCCCACTCCCTCCCCGCCCAGAACATCCCCCCAGAACCCAGCACAGGCATCCCAGTAAAGGCTGAACACACTGACTGCCAGACCCGGCGGTGGAGCCTCAGGCCAGATCACCTGGCAGCAGAGTTTTCCAACTGCAAACTTGTGCCGCTGAAGGAGCGGACACAGCCGCTGGGAAGCCACCGCAAGCAGAACGCAGCTCCGCTGCCCTGACTCGCTGGGTGCGTGTACCTGCCTGCACCACAGCGGTGCCTGGGCCCAAAGCAGAGCCTTTCAAACCACCCCGGGAAGTGAAAAATGCCTGCGTCAGGAACTGAGGGCTTAACTTGCTTGAGACATTAACAACAAGAAAATTATTGCTCATGAAAATGCTCTTTAAGCTCCTTTCTGTAGCTCAGCAAGGTAAAGGGCAATGATGATTTCATTCCTCTGTCTGAACTGGTCTGTTTGCATAAACTAACAATTGAGAACTTAGAACAAGCTCAGGAATAACAACTTTTCCTCTAAATCTGCCCATGTGTCATGGCTTCACCCCACCCAGCAACTCAGCCCCACATCGGCTCTCGTTCATTCCTCCCCAGAGGGATGGAGGGGAGATCAGAAGGGTAAAAGCGAGAAAACTCATGGGTTGAGATAAAGACAGTTTAACTGGTAAAAACACACACACAAGCAAAGCAAAACAAGGAATTCATTCACCCCTTCCCATGCGCAGGCGGGTGTTCAGCCATCTCCAGGAGAGCCGGGCTCCACACGTGTTACAGTGACATGGGAAGACAAATGTCATCACTCTGAATGTTTCCCCCTTCCTCCTTCTTCCCCAGCTCTGTACGCTGAGCACAACGCCCTGTGGTCTGGAATATCCCTTTGGTCGGTTGGGGTCAGCTGTCCCAGCTCTGTCCCCTCCCAGCTTCTTGTGCACCCCCAGGCTGCTCGTTGGTGGGGTGAGGAGCAGAAGGGACCTTGACTCTGGGTAAGCAATAACTGCTCAGTGATAACGCAAACATCCCTGCGGTATCAGCGCTGTTTCCAGCACAAACCCAAAACACAGCCCCGAACCAGCTACTGTGAAGAAAATTAACTCTATCCCACCAAAACCAGCACACCATGTCATAAAAATACTCCCAACACACTTTCTGGAAAATACAACTTTCTTGGAACCTTTCTTTCCACATTACATTTATCTCCTCATCAAAATTGCTCACTAAGACAGGTCTCGGTGATCTGTGTAGGCACCTTAGGGCTGGACCATCTTTCCCAATGCAGGTCTGTGAAGCTTATCACACTTGAGGGTGGTACAACAAAAAACCACAAGTGCAAATGTCTGGAAAGAAGGTACCTTAGAAGCCAATGAGATCCTCATCAAAAGAGAAAACTGATCGAACACTGTAACAACTCAGTACGCAGCCCAGTTCTCTGCTTCAGGGCCACCACTTCATTGCGTAGGTCTGCGAAGAGGGCAAGCAGGCAACAGCCCATTTTTGAGAAAAGGGAGCTGCTCTCTGTACCTATGTAGAATTTTTTAAACATTTGATGTCAGAAAACAAGGACTTTCAGTACCTGGCATCACCACAAAGCTGCCTCAGACTGGTCAACAGGAAGTTTCTATAGTGCAGGATGTGGGAAAGAAGAAATATTTGGCTTCTATGGTCACAAATAACATAATAAAAATTCAAATGTGTTTTAAATGTCTCCTATGGGGTGTGAAACTGTGGCAGGGAGCCACTCTGCTACCTGAACAGTGTTCTGGCTCGAATTCTCACAAGGAAAACGTGGGACCTACACTGATACTGGCTCAGGGCCTTGAGCTTCCCATCTGTATCAGGAACGGAGCAAGCAGAGGACTCAAGTCCTATGTGCTGGCCACCCAGCGGGTCTGGGACGTCATGCAGAAGCTGCCAGAAGGATTGAGTGTAACTTTAAAATAAATGCCTGTCACAAGGAGAACAACTGCAAAACAAAATGCCTTCATCAACCGACCATCCCGCCTGCCCTGGCCGCGCAGCCATCCATCAGCCGCCTTCATGCCGAGATACGCCCGGTGCTTTAGCTGGCCACAGGGGTCCGTTCAAGTAATACTTGGCCATGAAGTAAAGCCTCATGAATGACCAAACACTTCTGGCACACAACGCTGGCCCACATTCATCCCCCCCCAAGTATTAAGTTAGATAACATGGCTTATTTTATCTCAGTACCACCCTGACTCCTGCAGCTCTTTGGTTCTATTTTTTCCCCTGCTCACTATTTCCTCACACACCCCCTGGCAAACACTGAGCAAAGACAAGCTTCGTAGAGCTCTAACACAGCAGCACCGCAGCTCGGAGGAGGAAGGCATGGTGAAAAGATCAGTCACTCTGCTACAAAGAGATGCAAATTATGGCTCTCCCTATGCTGAGGCAGGACAAGCCTCCTGTGACTGCAGTTGAAACCTCCTGGAAGAAGGAAATGTGAAGATCAAGGTCAGGAAGAAGAAAGTAAGTGTTGCAGAAGGGAGAAAGTTTCCCCAGCAGCTCCAAAGGCCCCCTGAAAAAAACCTGCACATGGATCACGCATGTGCTCTCTGGCTGGCCAAGATCCTGGTGCTGGTCAAAAGAGCAGAAGAGCCAGCCCAGCCCAGCCCAGGGCACTTACAAAAGCTGAGCACTGGGCAGTCCTGTCCACCATGCTTAGTTTATCTGCAAGGCTCAGCTTGGGAGCTCTTCAAACAAAGATTTCATGGAAGTTACTTGCTGAGAGCATTGTTGATCGTTCATAATCCAAAGGTGAGGTGATGCACCTCACCTGCTGAGTGATGCAGCTTAGGAGCAAACCACTCCCCTCTTTCAGCCTCCTGCATAATACTGAGCCCGTCATTCGTTGCAACATGGTTAAGAAAGCAGGTTATCTTTTCTCCAAATCTCTACCTAGAATAACGTGATTATGCAAGACCAAACATAACAACAACAAAAAAAAAATCAATAAATAGCTTCAGTCTTGTTTGCAGAGAAATCTAAACTGAAGGCTGGGATACTAATCAGAGAAAGAAAAAACACACTGAATACTTTTAAATAAAGCTCACCTTCTAAAGACAGTCTTCCTGCTTCTTGGGGCCCAACCTCGTGGGGTTTTTGAATATGTTGATGCTGAAAAGGGAATGTCCAGCCCACACCTACCTCATGCAGGTGTTCTGCGGCTTAACCACTCTTAATGAAATGCTGCTGGTCCTTTGACAGCTATTTCTATTCAGAGTTTGTGGTAACACCACTCCTAAAATAGCTGGCCAGCTATGAGAGGTCTCCAAGCAGTGTCTTCTCCAATTCTGCCTGGCTACTGAGCAGCACCCACCTTGCGCGCCCAGGTTGGTGGAAGCGACCAAGCAGAAGCCAGAAGAGCCCAGCCAGCAGAGTAAGCTTTCTGCACATCTTTTATGCTCGTATTCCACATAGCAATAATCAAAAAAAGATCCTTTACCGTAGCAACCTGGAAAAGAAACTCCAGCAAGCCCACTACATCACATTCTTTCCACTTGGCCTCTGGCAAGTCTCTGCCTGTTTGAACAGATGCCATCAGCACTTGTCCACGTTGCGTTTGCTGGGTTTTTTCCTACTTTTTCTATCCTTCTGCTTAAAAGAACAAATCAGCTTTAAGAACCTGAACGTTCACCTGATGGCAAAAGATAGCCAAACGTTACACCAGAACAGTTTCCCGTCCAGATCTCTGAGCACAAGTCTACATTTAAATGTTGTCTCCAACACAACTGACACTCTACAGTTGTACTTGAAGTCAGTATCAGCTGTTAGAACAGTGCTAAGAGGCAATGTTGAACAATGTGTGTCCAGACTTGCTCTTCAGAAGCACAACCCAAACCCTTGGCTGAGAGTCATCTGAGAAGCCCTACGCAGGCTCAAAACAGACTCAATCACTAAGTCAGACCTGAGCCTACTCTTCAGCTGAAGACACAGTTAGACACTCATCAAGTCATCTGAAGCTCAAGGATTTGTATTTCAGGGACCTGAACAGAAAAAGAAAGGTAAACATGATGCATGTATAACTGAAGAGGCTCTGACTGAAACATAAATAAGAAAAGGTTTATTTTTATTTAAAAACTTTATCAAGATTTTAAAATTAATTCCACTGTTTTAACAATGACTGTATACTTGATCTGAGTAAAGAATGTTTAAAACCATCTATCTTGCATTTTTTTAAACTCTAGAATCCAACAATGAAAATAGCCACAGGCATGAGCAGGCTGTAAAACCTCCCTTGTTACAAAGCTTGTGGGCAGACAGTATTATTATCTTTTAATACATCCTTTATGTATCTTGTTGAAAAAGTCTTGAGGACGATCATAAGCACTTACAGAAAGTTAGTATCTCTGTAAAGCATTTAAGGAATTATAATCCCTCTGTATCAAACGCTTAAAATGGTTCAGACAGCCATGGACAAAAAGTTATTCTCAATGACACCCTACAGAACTTGGTTGCTTTTAAAATAAGTTTTCTGGTTTCATCACCTTGGAATCCCAGAAGCCTGTCTTCAAAAGAATCACTTGACTTTTCTTCTGCCAGACTTTGAAAGTGTTAGTAAATCTTGGAAGCAAACAAATCTTGCAATTACACCACCACAGAAGGGGTTAGGGCCAGGCAAGAGTTAGGGAACAGTCCCCCAATCCCTACTTCCAACTTGCATTCCCAATTTATCAAGTTACTTAATCACATTCCAAGCTAATAAATTTTAAAGGGAGTGACTCGTGCTTGAGTTAGGCATGCCCTGAGGCAGCGTGATGAACCAGGGATACTGGGAGCCATGCAGGCTGACCCTGGAGAGAAAACAACCCATCTAACATCAACCTCGTCTGTATAAAAGTGCACCTTCCGATTCGGAGAGACATGCCCCCACTGTCTGGTACTCACACCATGCTGTGGAGCACTACGCACGCCTTCAGTCCTTCTGGCTAGTCCATGAGCAGAAACTTTAGATAAAAGCTGAACAACAACTACTTTGGTCAGAAGTGAAATATTCTTCCTTTCAGCTTTGTCAGGCTGGCATTACACGAGCTGTCCCAAGAGCTGCTGTTCCTTTGGCTGTAGTAAAGTAACACTTGATGAGGAGGCAGTAACCTTTTTCTTCCCAAACTGCCCAGAAAGCAGCCGCCCTTACACTGGTGTCTCTGTAAAACAGTCACGCACTTCTCCACTGAAACCATTTACCAATGCTCCCAGGTTTCCTGATGTAGTTTCTCCCTCTCTTATCAAATTAAGGCAAGAAAGAATATGAAGAAAGATTCAGGGAGAAAATATACGGCTTAATTACCTGGAAGACTACGGATAACCAAAGCAATTCATAGGGCTGAAAGCAGACAAATATATTCTGACTTCCATATAAACAATAAATATCCACAGCGTACCCCTAAAAGTACTCGGCCGCAGGCTGAATCGTAACTGCGTAATCAGACCCAGAGAGGACAACCAACCGAACAGAAAACTGCGTCCATACGCACAGAGCTATGGAGTTTGGAGCTTAGCTCCTGATGTTTTGTTGTCATTACACTAGGAAAAATAAATTAAAATCTAGGGACTTACCAAAGACTTCCATGCACTTAAAAATTTTTCCTTGCTTTTGTCTTTTGAGAAAGATTAAGTCCCATGTTTTCTTACTGAGAGGATGCAAGAAGGAAGTAATTAGCCTTCATATCAAGCTTGAAAACAAAGCCCTAAATCATACGATGTTCTAGTGTCAGCAAAAGGAAATGAACGTAAAATAATTTTTAAGATTGCTTTACGCCTGAAAACACAGTAAAAAAAAAAAAAAAAAGGAAAAAACTTCCCAGTGTACAAAAGAAGCCCAGAAGTCTCCATTAGTTTTTGGACAGCTTTAGTCAAAATACCAAAAGCACCAAGTGCACAACTTAGTCAACCCTGGGCTACACTGAAGTGCATCTCAAGGTGTTTGTCTAGTGCAGTACTTGGAGAAGCAAAGACTTTTTTCTGGCCCTTTTTCTGATGCCCATTTTGGAGGGATGAGCCCTCCTGCTCTTCTGGAGTGAGAAGCACTCAGGGCTGGCACCCTCTACACAGCTGGGAGAAGAAAACTGGAAGCTCACGTCTACTTCAGAGTCCTCTTGAGACAAGCAAACCAGTCAACTTACCCCAAAGCTTTACCTGCAGGGGCTACTGGGGCCCTCAGGCAGAACAGCAGCAAGCAGGCTCCTTGTGAGAGCCTTCCCTTCAAGGCAGGAGGGATCTAGCAATGGATGGAGGGAGAGAGAGCGGACAGGAAAGAGAGAGGCTCTGGCGCTTCCGAGGATGAGGAAATACGTTTGGATAAGCATTAGAACAGGAGCCTGCTGCACACACAAGGGCTCCAAAGCACAACTGCAAGGTGACTGCCAGGAGCACAATGACACACATAATCATCACCATTATTATTATTATTATTTGGGGGGAGACAGACTCAGCCTTAGTGTATCCATCTCAGAGGCTCTCTGTGCATACAGTCCGCTTCCCTGGTGCTGGGGTGGGACATGGGCACTGGCAGGAGCTCCATCCAGGGATGCACCATGAGGACCGGGAGTCACCACCACTGGTGGCAGCGCCAGTTCATTACCTCATATGCAGTCACAGACAAACTGTAAAGCTGGAGAGACACCAATGCCTTTATATGTATATTTAAAGGTACAGCCATGTATCTCCCAACAAACTAAAAGTCATCTTCAAGCTATGACGACAGGTTACCAGTGCTCTTTATGCCATTGCCCACCCCCGGCCCCACTTCCCCCCAGGACTCCCAGACTAGCTGGCAGTACAAGTCAGGACAATATTTTTATTCACTGGGGAGAGAGGAAAGGAAGATACTGTCCCAGCCTGAGGGGCATGGGAGGTAATAATTCTGCTCCTCTGCCTCCCACTTTACCTAAATAATTTATTCAGCAAGGCCTGCCCACTTTAAAGCCCTGTTTGTCAAATATATATAAGCTCTGGGACAGACCTGCCCCTTCCCAGGCGAGAGCATGAAGCACCACTACACTAACAAACATTTCCTAAAAGAAAAGAAAAATCACTACCAGGCTCTGTGTTTTCAGAACCAAGTTTACAAAGAGACCACACTTTCTCTAACACGTATGGAAAACTCACCTGACACAAAAAGCAAGTTGTGGTTTTTTTCCAGCGGATTCCCCACCGAAAAGCCTGCTCACGGATTTTGCCAACAGCTCTGCAGATTAATCCACTCTGTCCCTGCGCCGAGAAAATAAAGCCTCACACAAACCAGCAGAGCAAGATGCTGCGCTCGGCAGATACCAGAACTGCACATGCTACAAAATGCAGCATAGCCAAATGCAGAAGTGAGAATTTTGCACGTTATAGTATCCTGTTCGTTGTGCCTTTTTACCTTATAAGATACTCCAGAAATTAACTCCCAGCCCAGAATGTTTTTAACTCCATTTCATTTTAAAATTGCAGCTCGGATTACTTGAAATCAAAAGTACTACACAAACACAAGCATTCCCATGCACCTTTGCAAAAAGGTGGGAAATTAATTCAAGGCCAATAAAAGCAGAGCTCACGGTAGGTATTCACTTCCAGCTCTCTAAATTTATCGACAGCCATAGAACTCCTCAATTTCTAGCTGAGCCAGTATCATAAAGAGAAAGAAGCAGCAGCCCTGATCCTGGCACACAAAGCAATCGAGCAAAGTCCACGCTACATCGACCTTGCCATCTGGACATGTGGCAAGCCCAGAGCAGAGGCATTTCCAGCATTATCCTCTGTAATCATGTAAAATTGTGTTCTGATGAGAGGCCAAAAATCCCATGCTCCAAAGATCCAGCTGATAACAGCGATCAGTCTGTCCCCCTTTACGGATGCCAGGTCACACACCACACGGTGATGCCCACATTCCTCCTTCATAAACATTAACAAATTACCACACTTTCTGCACAAAGACATTGATTTTCATTCCCCAGTCCCGCTGGGAGGGAAAACAGCAGTTCAGAAGCTGATCCTACGTGGCCCATGAAAAACCAAAGGGACGTTATTGGGGGCTGCTTCACGTGCAGGATCACGCCCGAACGACTTGCAGAAGGCTTTGCAGTGGAGTGGTTACTGCGCCAGGAAGAGAAGCTGGGAATCCTGGTTCCTAGATCGGTACTCACTACACAAGTGCTGCCTTCTCCCATACTGGGCGCTCAGGCCCACAACTGGACTTTGATGTAGCAGGAGGACACCTTGCCCTTGTAAGGCTTCACTCTGGAATCCTCCATCAGCCACGCTGCAAGAGCCCTGTGCTGGAAACTACGGAACAGCTGTAGCTTCAGCCCCTACTTCAGTGTTACACACCAGTGTTATCAGTCTCCATCTTTAGGACGGGAATTCCGCCGGAATTTGCTTGCTGCAGACTGAAGAGAAAGAAGAATTAGAAAGATAAAGGGCAGAGATGATTTTGTGTGTGTGTGAGAAAAGGGGAGAGAGAGATGAAAGGCTTTGTAATTATGCAGTTTAACCTTCTGCAAGAGGTAGGCTGCAAAAATTGATTTAGTAATTCCTGTATCAAGCCCGTAACTTCTGAGCAAGTCTCCTGGAGAGCACTCATCCTGCCCACTATTCTACCAAATGTACTGCAACAGCTTCCAGCCTCCACTCAGGCCTCTCACGTGGACGGTCTCTGCCCCAGGAAGCTTCCTCAGCTCCATCAGACAAATCCCACTGCTCAGCCGCAAAGGCTTCAGTTGTCCAAAAAAGCACATTTTGGGAAGAACCAAATACCTCCGAGGCTTGAGATGCAAAAGATAAAGGACTCAAAAGGAGATCTCCCAACAAGGAAAATATATCCAGCCCCCTCCCACAGACCCAGACAGAACAAGACTTTACAGGGCTTGAGGGAGCAAGCACACAGCTACGGTATGTTGAAACAAGTAATGTCACTCATTCCTCGTCTTGTACGACAGATTGACGGATTGTCAGTGCAGAACTTGCAGACGGTATAAAAGGTGGCAAGCTGAAGACAAACTGTCAGCAAAGGGACCGAGATCTCTTTCTGTAAATGAAGAAACGCAATCCCCGAACCCCCAAGCACTCCGGACGCTTACTAAGACACAAGCACAATCCAAGAGAACAAACCCTGATACGAGCCCCCAGAGAAGTGTCCGTGCATCTTTTCTAAGCAGAAGAAACTGTTGTCATGCAGGATGTCGCTATTTAAGGACCAACAATCCAGAACAAGAAAAACAGGTTAATTACGGAAGAAAACGACTAAGGGGCATTATGGGCTTTTGAGAAAGGCAGCAATGAATCAGCTACCCAGAACATCACACCATTTCACTGACGCCATCTCCATTCCCAATTCTGGATGCAGCCATGAGAGTCACTAGTAGTTTGGAAACACGTATCTATACAACACTGATTTTCTACATGGCATCAAGAAGGGAACACGCTCCCAAGACTGTCATCTACAGAATGGGCAGGCTGCTCCACAGATGCAAAAATGGCAGGAGGAGGCTCCACGTGGCCATACAAATACTAAATATGGCTTTACAGAGCCTGTTGCTTCCAATCTGTCAATGTGCAAGACCGGACAGAAGTCGACTACGAGTTTAATAGCAGTGTCACACATGGTGAAGGTATGCAGGCCAAGGTCAAGCAGTTCTGATAGATTTTCTGGGAAGCTACAGTGGCAGGCTGCTCTCTCTGCAGGGAAGGGAGTTCCCTTCATGGGAACCAGCTCACACAATGTCAAAGAAATCATTTTTTGCTCAGATGAATAAACAAGGGAGGGGAGGATTCTTTGAGATTAAATCGCAGATGAGCTTCCTCCACTGCAGAAATCCAACAGCATAACAAGGTTTCCAGGCCACTCACTGCTGACCTGTCCAAAGAAAAGCTGAGGCATAATTCACTGGATTTCTGTAAAATAAGCCTCAGTTTCATCTGAGGTTGCAATAACAAAGCTACAAGCGCTGTGGAGTTTTAGCTGGTGCATACGGCTTCATTCTAGAGCTGTGAGCAGTGGGCAGCATCTCCTCCTTAAAGAACTGAACGCAAGTGTGCTGGAAGAAGAAAGTAACACTCAAATCTATCAACACACGGGGACAAAGTCTGTCCCTTCCAATTACATTAACGCCAATACGGCCACTGCTTTCAATCGAATAAAGATTTCTCCTGTTACACTGGCTTAGTGTGCTCTTTGTCTACGCAAACCCATTCACGCTGAGCCATGCTCCCGTTAACTTCTTCCTCGAATGACAGCATCGCTCTGATTGAAATGAGCCTGTACCTCTGCTAGCTGTGATACAGCCATATGAGGTACCTGAAAAAAGGACAAAATGAGGCTCCAAAATGATGAAGACAAAGACTTGGTGAAGATAAAATGACTTATATGTCCTATGAGTTTTTACTGCAATTATTTGAGCACTATCAAACTTCAGTCTTTCCTGCTCTAAACGAAGGTGGCGTAAAGAGGTCAGCACTACTGTGACCTGCACCCAACCGATGAATCTCTTTGCCTAAGCTTACAGAACAGATGGGCAGAGAAGATGTTCCCCTCCATTTCAGAAAACAAAGCTCAACACAAAAACCCCAAAATGTATGTGCAAGTTTTCCTTGACCCTAGATTAAGGCTCATGCCCTTTCCTCCCCGCATCCTCCCTCTCCCAGCACAGCAGCCCACTATTGCCTAGCAGTTTGAGAGATGTTCTGAGGCATCGCATCTTGCTCCTGAGCGGCACTGACAGCTGTAAACAAAAATCCATGAAAATGACTATTGAGGGTACAGCCTTAAAAAATACCTGTCTGGCCAGACTCCAGGCAAAGGTAGTCCTGTGCCAGTTACACTCTTAACCAGCATTTCCATACCCAAGGAGCAAACCAATTTCTTCTTAAACATCTCCATCAAGAGGCTGGTGGTGAATAGCCATTTCTTGAAATGACGGCACATTTTTCTCCTCCACAAACTAGCACTGAATGGAATCACAGCCACAAAGGGAGCAATAAAAAGGGAAGAGGTAAAAGAGCACGGCTTAGGCACCCATCACACAGAGCATCGGCGTCTTCACACTCGCCACAACGCACAAAGGCTTCAAACCGCGGTGGAGCTGCTGACAACAGGATGGGAGCACTGTAAACATCAGTTATCCAGGAGAAAAAAAGATGGGAGAGCCTTGGCAAAATACAACTTTTAAGTAACAGAAATCATACAAATGAGGCTGGAATGGGACGTTGGGGCAAGAATGGTCAGCAACCTTGCTGCCGAGCTGGGAAATCACCAACAACATGCCATGCTGCTCTCAGCCTGCTCCTCCAGATCCAGACGGGACGTTTTGTCCCCTTAGTACAGGAACTTCCCCATCTACACAATTCACCCAGAGATAATCAAGAGCTGACTTTAACATAACATTAATTAATCCAAGGTTCTTAATGCATGCTACATCCAGCAAAGGTTATTTTCCCAGAAAGCTCAGGCGTACTGATGTCCAAATTGCACGAACAGGATTTTGCAGAAACGTTCCCTCTCACGTGAATTTTTCAGCCTGGGCTCTAACTCGCCAACATCAATGAAGAGAAACTTGCTGACTTTGTCAGGTGTAGAACTGGGTTATCACGGCATCCCAGGCAGATTTGTAACAAAATCATTAGCTTGAATACCGATATTTCCACTCTTGTATCTGTAGGCATGGTAAAGAAACAAATACTTCTTGCAAGAAAAAGCTCTGGTCAAGCATAACTACCAAGTGAGTTATATTGCAATACAAACAGCGTGTAAATCATTACGCCGTGATTACGCTGTATTAAAGTACACATTGGTGTTATTTCACACCAGGTTCTAGGCTTTCCAATTCAATTCTACTCCGTTCTATTCTTTTACCTGGCTATGCTTTTCAGCTTAGTACAATGCAAAACACAGTGAACTGGTGCAACCTTGGAGTTTGGGCTGAAGGCCATTTGTTGACCCAAGAGCAACTGGAGCCAATAAAACAGGGCTTATTCACAGCAGGAAGCTACCTGAACAGTTGTTTTCAAAGGAAAACAGCAAACTCCTGGAGAAGTGGGAAACATTCCCATGGAGAAGAGAAAGCCACACCTCAAGCTTCAGGTATTTCCTTATTATGAAACTTATTCTTGGGAACAAGACATACTTACTAAGCATTTTTCTCACTTCTTGCTGCCAGAAATAGGTGGTGTATTTGAAGCAGACACAAACCTAAGTCTCTGTAGAGACCACCAATCCGCATGATCCCAATTTCTCTGTTTATTAGCAGAGGCTAGACCTAAATTTTTCAATACTATACAGAAAGACATACATAATTGAGCTAGAAGAGTACTGCCATAATTGACAAGAATAGGTACGGCCAAATCTTTTCTCGTGCGGTTCAGAGATATCACAGTCAGGCAGCATCTTCTCAAAACATTAAAGATGACACTTCCTCAGACAACATACATGTGCCAGGCAATAAATCTTACAGCAGAAGGCTCCCTCCTATTTTAATTCTAATCGTCGCTGATTGAGAGATACAATTGTCTTTCCCAAGACAGACAGAGAAGAGATGAAACCAAATCAAACACCCCAAACAACTGAAAAAACCCACAGAAACGATCAAGGTTTCATTCAAACCGTGGTGTACTCATTCTGGTCTGATAAACATTGCCCACTCCACTGTCTGCACAGTTCCCGAGATCAGCAGATCCCATCCTGCAGCTGCCCGCACTATTCAGAACAGCAAGGAGGCTTGTTTCGGATGGGCACGTCCATCTGTTTCCCCCTCCCCTTTCAGCAGATCACCGTTTCAGCCCCAAGTGTGGGACAGGTTGGAGATCCCCGCGCTGTGACTCACATATCTGTGCACTACTGACCGCCAAAAGGTGTCCCCACAGCTCTGGCACTTTGTGCTAACCTAACTGCTAGCAAACAAAGCTGTTGTGCAGTACTCCACGAGAATGGGTTTTATTTGGCATCTGACCATGGCTGCTGTCAGGGAATGAAGGAAGGGCTCTCGTGTAGGTAGCAGCGTTGACTACAAAAAAAAAAAAAAATCCACCTAAAACCAGAGTAAACACTTGGTCCATGCCAAGTTCGGTGTTTTACCGGTTACAGCACCAGATTTACCCAAAGCTGTAGATATGTCACTGCTGTTGGGACTAGTCTTGAGGTAGGAAGCTTCAGCTTTCCAGCCGTAGTCACAAAACTGGGCACCTACAAAGTGCAAAGGAAGATCCCAATGCCCTGTCCCCAGGTTCTCTAGCTAGTAAGGAAAAATTAAGCAGGGGCAGCAGTGTCAGAAGAGTTTAAAACGCTACCTCTTAAAGAGCACATTCAGATATATTATCCAGCAAAATTTATTTGTGTATCTGCGGGCACTTCTCCTCCAGAAGAAATGCTCCAGTGCAAGCAGCTCAGAGCTCACAAATAACCCTTTGTCAAGAAGCCAGCATGCATTCAACAAGGATATACAGCCTACCGGGACCAGAACTCAACCAGCTTACTTCTCCTCCTTGTTCTGCCCCAGCAACCTGCATGCCTGTGGGTAAATCACTCAATCTTCTCGTACCTAAATTCCACATTTGTACAAGAGGCATAATCACTCTTCACCACTACAGAGGGCCATTGTCAGGCTACATTCACCAGTGATGGACAGGAGCCTAGGTACCACAGACAAGCACCACAAAACATCACCCCAAATGCTTTATGAAAAACAAACGTTCCTTAAAAAGCAAGTTTCAGATTCAGTTCCCTAGTAGTTATCACAAAGAACGGCAATTTAACAGGAACTCAGCAAATGTAAAAAAAATGCCAACACAATCTGACAATGTCCTTTCAACCTGATATCTAAAAAACTACATATGATAAAGACAATGCAAACCAAGAGAACAAAGAAGGTGGGCAACGTTGTTCCTTCTAGCCTAAAAAAAAATGATAGTGCGCTCGGTTTGCCAGTTTAATAGGTGATGTGACAGGTCCCTAGTTCGTCTTAGGACGATTTGAGAACAGAATGATTAGCAGTGTATGATGACAGTGATCACTAGCTGGTTCCTGGAGAGCTGTTAAGTTATTAAGCTAAACAATGCATCACTATTATGAGCAAGTCAGTGCACTAACTGTAATTTCCTTGAAAGCTGAGCAGTGCGTGATTATACTTGTCCACTCAGACTCCCTGCTGGCAGCTCTGTATTCTGCTATTGTTCCGAGCTCTAGAGTCTTCCCAGTGCCCAGGATAAAGCCGCGTGAAAATGTATTCCTCATACTCAGCCTTCGTTGTGGCAGCTGTCATCTGAAGGATACTGGGAAGAGAGACATTCTCTGTCCTGAAGCGCAGCTATTAGAGCCCCTAAAACCATGTGGGTTTGTTTGTCAGCACCAGCTACCTCTCATTTCTAGCTGAGGCAATTTCCATTTCAAGAGTGCTCTGACTTTGGGATGACACACATATACCTACGTATACATTATACACACACACGTGTGTGTGCTGGTGTGCATTAAAAAGCCACACATACACACAGGTACCTTCCTGGTTGTTTTCTTTAGGACTCTCAGGAAGACTGCTGTTATTTCTGCAAGCTCAAACAGACATCCTTCAGCTCACATTTCTCTCTCAAGGTATAAGCAATGACGACAGAGCACACCTCCAGCTAACGAACCTGCAAGAGCTACGAACAGAAAAGGCAATAGAGAAAGGCAGCAGCAGCTGGATGAGGAGGATTTCAAGCGGCTTATACAGACACGGACTGAAAACATGGCCTTCAGCTGTCCTACCAGTGGTGGAGACAATGCAGGACCTGGGAGAAAGAGTCAGGTCCTACTGCAGACCTGCCTCGTGAGATGGAGGAGCCACTCGCCCTCCTACGTGCCTCAGTTTCTTCCTCCGCGAAGCGTCAGCAGCACCCCCCACCTCTCCGGGGTGCAGCTGGGACACGCTGCTACGGGTGATCCCCGGAGGGGCCAGTGAACGCGGGGATGCTGCACTGCTGGAGAAAGGGAGTAGAGCGAGTCCCTAGTCCACATGGTTGTGTGGAGAGAGAACAGAGACCCCCATGCTGATTCCCCAAACTAATTCTCAGAGACATCTCTTCACTCTTGCCTGCGCCAACAGTCACACTAAGCCTCCCCCTCCTTTGGTGCATTTTTACCACGCTCTTGTCCCGAATGTCGTCACCTAGTCAGGCCAGGAGGGTAAATTTTTAAAACCCCGTAAGTGTCTTCCCCTCCAAGAGCAACAGACATTTCAGAGTGTAAGCTCCATCGGCTTCCAATGAGCCTTGGGGTGCCGAGTGCTTAAGCCATTTTTCTTTTTTAAAAGGGACTTAGGTGATTCTGAAAATATTATCATGTACCTCACATTAGATTTGATATAAAGTGAACATTAAGCGGGAAGAAAACCTGACACTGAGAACATTTGACAAGTGCTTAAAAGGTAGGTCCTAATTCATTTTAAACTTTGTTTTATATAAGACTCATTTAAGGAGCCCCATGAAATTCTTTCATTGTCTTTGTGCTGATCCTGCAAGGAATATATAATCAGTAGTCGGTTTAAACAAGCCAAGGAAAAAGTACCACTCTATCTTGAATCCAGATACTGGTCTATTCCTGTCACCGAGCTTTCAAACCCAAGCAAAAGGGAAAAAACGTTACTGTTGGAATTAAAAACACAAAATAAGCACATGTAATATTCAAAACGTGATACTCGTAATACATACAGGATGCGCCTGTCCTGTAGTGCTGAAGAAAGGTTAACAGCATTGCCACTCGCACACCTCAAACCTTTACAGAGAAATTATGTCCATGCCTACAACAAGATCTAATCATCTGACCATCCCCCTGGGCAGTAAAGAAAGGTTGAGAAGTCAATCATTTCAACTCCGAAATTAAGCATCCCACAGCTGCACTACTGCAACCAGCTGTGAGCTCGTGCCATGAACACAACCAAAATGACTTGCCTTCAGAGGTGTGGGCTTTTTTGCGTTTGTTTGCTTTTTTCCCCCGGAACTTGGATCATGCTCAGCAAATTAACAGCAACATCCACAGCAGTGAAGGTGGGAACTGATGACTCAGGGCCAGGAATTTCATCAACTGTTTTGCTATGAGCCTCCAGCTACACCCTCAGTTACCCAGCCAAGGCAGACAGCACCTAAAGACGCTGCCATTAACTGTGGCCATCTACAAATCTGAAAGAAAAACGCGTGGTTACGTTCCCGTCAGTGGGAACTCAAAAGGAGATCAACAGCAGTAATGTGCCATGGAACACTATCAAACATGGATTAACGGCCAAGGATGGATCAGTTTAAAGACTCAGTGATAGACCATAAACATAGAAGAAAATGAATTTAAAGCGTATGCTCATGTACATCTCAAAAGGACACAAATCTTACATGAAGCATTTTACACACACTATTTATCATTTCTGACTTTTTCCTGGTTTTTTTCCACCAATAATTAGGTCATTATCACCTTTACAAGGAGATATCCATTCAAAATACACTGCTTCACAAGATCATTAAAAGCTAATAGATAACCATATTGTTTTGGGACTATTTCATATTTAAATCGTTGCCCAAGATTACAATTCAACCACCATCTGAATGAACAAAGCCATTCAGGCGGGTACAGGACACACAAAGTCCTTTCACATTAGTCATTCCAGGCGGATTTCACACTCCTGTGCAAATGAAAAGTATTTCTGGCCTGTCACAGCGTAAGAGCTACCAGGGGATAGCTCTGCGATTCGGCGCAAACCCTTCCCTTAGAGACTTTCATCCTTCCTCAGACACAAGGCTTTCCCTACAGGCAAACACAGGGCGCTTGTCCGGGGGTCAAGCCTCAGCAGCCCCCGGATTAGAGCGCAGCGATGGGTAATGTGACAAGGCATAAAGCCAGCCAAACGACTGTACATACAGGAATTATAAGAACCACTCAGAAACGCAGGGCCGCGGAGTAACTTGATACCAATGTGAAGACTACAGAGAAACCTCTTTCATACAGTGTGGTTTCATCGCATGACCGCTGGTACAGTAGGATTTCAGAAATGCACAATAACCAAAGCACAACTCGTACTGCAGGGCATCCACCGCACAATGCTCTGCATTAAAGTCAAACCAAGTAACATTGGGACTTCACGCCACTCTGATACTTCCTCTTACTTACGTCAAGGACGTAAATAAAACTCCTGTGTACAGGGCTTGGGTAGAAGAAGCTTCATTAGTCTTGCGCATCCATCTGACGCTGTTACAGATTGTAATTCAGCTGTCGGCACTGGTACGGAAGTGAGTACATGCCCTTTCCCAAGGCAAGCTTTGCTCTTACTCAGCTATGGAATTTTTTGGCTTCTAGCTTGTTTAAGTTAGAGCAGCCTAAGGCTGCTCTAACTTCAGCTAGTTTTTCACAGTTTACAGCCAATAAGCAGTTTCACATGAAGTGCTCACAAAGAAACACAGAGGACTGTCTACTGCAGTAGGCAGTTTCTCCTCCACACCAACAGTTCTCTCCAAAACTGAGAGGTTGTACAATCTCACCTTAGGTTCAAAAACCACTTTGTTCTGTTTAAATGAGACATTAAATCACGTTATAATGCCACGTGGAAAGTAACACCAAATGGAGCAGAGCGTTACACTGATAACAAGGTCAACAACACGTTAACACAGAAGAGAGCAAAGCTCCAGGCACGGCTTTAAGGGCAAGATCCGACTGCACAAAACCCGGAGCCGCCTGCTCTAGTTGACTCTGCCTTGAGGTGGGGTGTTGGGTTAGATGGTCTTCAGAGATCCTTCTCGACCTCAGCCATTCTGTGAAGAGTCGTTATTTTCTAGTTTTGTGACACAGCATGGTACCAGGCTTAGACTGAAAGCACCACAGACAGGTTACAGCTCCGTTACGCATTAACCACCAAAGCCCCGCACGGGGCTCCCACGTAGTTATGAGCCATCCATGCTCAGTCAAGGAGCCAACCCAGTACTTTGTTGTTTTCTGTTCTTCTCCCTCTCCCCTGCCACATCGCTCCCCCCAGAGAAAACCACAGAGCCTGCTTTGGTCAAGCTGGATTCTTGCTACCCTCTGCGGTGCTTAGCCGGAATTATACTGGTCCAGCAGAGTGGCTCCTGGCAGTCACCAAAACACTGTCACACCTCTATCCCAGCAATCTTGACAAGAAAGCAACCATTAAAAAAACCCACCTGTGTTAAAAATGCTCTTGTTCTTTAGGAATCCAGTCGTTTTGTGGCTCTGTAACCACCATCACCTTCCCTGCAATGCAGGTACCTCAAATCCCTTTCATTTTCCAGAATAATATATTAAATCATTTGCACAGAAATGGTTATAGACTATCTACACTGTTGAGTTTTGCCTGAAAAAAAGACCTCTTAACAAAAAAGTCTGTAAAAAGGAAATATTGCAAAAACAGACTCCCATCACTCACTGCAGAAAACCATTCACTAACCAGTTTAAACCCTGTGGTAAGCTAAGGAGAGAAGGAGCCACAAGCATACGGTTTCACACCTTGCTAGCTCAGCAGATGCAAACAAGCCACACACATTAAAACTGCTGGGCTTATGAAAATGGCAAATAACATGCAACTCAAAATACTTCATCTCAGTACATCATAAACTGTCCTGAATTTATCCCCACAGCAGTGAGAGACAGGTTAATTCTAACACTTCCCTTTTGCAACCAAGTCGTTCAAACATGAAAACAATTAAAAGCACAATTTTAACATTAGCTCACCTGATTTAAAGATATCTGAAATCATTTTTGGAGTGAAAAAGATAATATAAACAACAATTCTCAAGAGAAGTATGCTTGCTGCTGAAATCCAAAGCAAATTAAACAAGTCAATTGAGGAGAAATCAGTGACAAAGCAACTGGAACCAGTCCATTTACACAATAAGCTGGATTTTGACAGCAACAGCATCTTCTGCAGGAAGGGAGAATATTTTCTTCATTTCAAATTAGTCAGTTTAGTTCAGAATTATCACTAGTTCATTCCAGGTTGAGAAACAAATTAGGAACTGAAAAAAGCAAGTAAAATTGGTTTTTTTCTTCCAGTCTGCAAACAAGAAGTAGGTGTGTAACAAAAACACGAGTAGGTGTGGAAGGCTGAGATCTACCAGCTCCAGCGTCTTGACAAGCAGCATCTCAAGTCCCCATCAGTCTCCTTTGTTTAGCACAGGTCACATTACACTGCGTGGTTATCAACACAAAACGGACCGACAGAGTTTTCCTAAATACTCAGCACATTTAAAATTGCTTATTAGTTTAAAAACAGCAAATGAAAACGTTTGTTCTCCATGTTACAGTCAAACTCTGATTTCCACCCAAAAGCAGCTTGAAAAAGATCACAACGGAAAGATTAATCATGCGATAAGTCATCCATCATTTTCAAAAAAGCATAAAAATAAAGACTACGTAGATCTATGTAAATGCATACAGTTGCTTAGATGCACGCAGAGTACAGCCTTCTCATTATTAAGAGCAACCTTTTTTCTTTTTGCCAAGACTCCATTTATTTGCCAGTGAGTGCCTTCATGGTTATCAAAAGAGAAAAGTCAATCTTTCTTCAGGAAAAGAAATAAAAGCTACAAATGCTAAACAAGATGAACACGGGCCACTTCAATCAAGGGCTCTGACTTGTCGACTTTGACTAACTCGTGCTGTAAAACAGGAGACGTGGGGCGTAACAAAGGGTTGAACGCCGATCTTTTAACCGCAGAGCTGGGATAAATATTCAGGTATCGCTAAAAGCAGTGCATACCATTACCCAGATTCCCTGACACGCGACACTTCTAAAAAGACTGAACAGAAAAAGACAGGGAGAGTCACGCCTTCGTTATACTGTTCTACCCATGTCAAAACTTGTAAATTTTTCCCTCCCAGCTTCAGAAAATCCCCCAGCACCAATTTTTTTTTTAATTTAAGTATTTGAATACTTTACATAAGACTTAAAGGTTGCGTTTTACTCTAAACTTAAGTGGTGTAGCTTGCAACACCTTATGACATCCCTAATATCCTCTGTTACAAGGACACAAAAACTTTACAGGCCAAGAAAATGAACTTTTCCTTTACGGTTACATCTTGACCAAACACACATTCACGCTTAGAGGAGGGTTGGGTTCCTACTTTATAAACAATTGGTAGAGAAAGAACTTGGGTCAAGGACAGCCTACCACCGTAACAGCCTACATCTCCCTACAATTACTGGCCAATAAGTAGCTCAAGTATCTTAAAAACATCTATTCCATCACGTTAACGAAACTTAATTGCACCGCAAAGGTCTGGGGAAAAAAAAAAAAAATCCCTTTGCCTCCCGAGACATCCCCCCAACAGCGTTCCTCAGAAGTCCCCAAAAGATTATCGGAAGGTTTGCTGCCACCAAGGCAACTCACCGCTTCTCTTTTCCAGGGAACACCTTTGTGCTAAATGGCAGCGCTGGTACCCAGCCTTCTGAAGCGGGCGGCAGGGCAGAAGTGGGCTATTTATCTTCATCTCTAGTAAAGCACATTCACTAGACCAAAGTAAGGAAGTCTGCTCTGGTTGGTGAGGAAGTTCAGGCATTCACGGCTTCTCTTTGCATGTGAAAATAAAACTTTATCAACCCATACAACATGTTTATTATGTATCAGACCACAAAAATGAGATCAGATTCTCGGTTTCCACGGTCAGCACAGTCAAACTTTGTGCAGCACGTTCTGAGGCTAACAAGGGATTGTACAGTAACCAAACAGGCTGAATCAATCTTTATTTCTTTTGTGCCATACTAAGACATTTCTGTCCGCTTACTCTCTTAACAAATATATCTTATAGTTCACTACACAAAACCAAGCTGAGCTTGGGGAGGGGAGAGGTCTTTTTACTTTGAAATAACTGCAACTTACAGGCTTTGCTCTGTCGATTCTGAACTGCAATGAATGGAGTTGTTTCCTCACATTCCTGTTGTATAATTCTTCCTTTACCAGCCTTCAGCTATCAGCGGATCAGAGCTGGAGTTTACTCTGGAGTTGGCAGTAAACAAAAGAACAAATCTGCACTGTTTCCTCTGAAAAAAGAAATTGTAGCCCCCGTCCAAATATATTAAAACAGTGAAACATGCAGGATGGTTAAGGAGTTGTGTGTTAGATAAATGAGGTAGTGTGCTCGACAGATTAAAAAAGAAAAGAAGAATTGAGTGGAAAGATTTACATATTTATAGAGCACAAACAAAGCATTGTCAAATAGTTCCAGCCATGGAATGGAGCCTAATTTAAGTTGCAACTCCGTGGAAAGAGTAGCCTGTGGATTCAAACTATTGTGTTAATGAACAACTCAGCTGTTACTTCTTGATGAAGAATGCACAATCGTGATACTTTTGCTTAACAGACCTGCAATACCTTTGCTGTACTGCTGAAGCATAAGGGCACCCAGCTTGCAGGAGGAGCCATCTAGGAACTAATAAAAGCCACATTTTTCATTTAAATATTGACTTTCATCTGTAAGTAATAAACAAATATTGAGCTGAAGGGATCTTTAATGTGTTACATGGCAGAAGATAAATATTTTTTCCTCTTTTACATTTCTCAGCTCAACATCAGTGGGCACCAGTGTTGTTTCCTCTACAGCACTGATGTTGTACCTTATCCCCAGACAATGCACTACATTTACGCAACAGCTCTGCCGATGGATGGAAACGGTTTAGCATGGGAAATAAGGAATAACAACCAGCCCACTACAAACTACAGCCAGGTATTTATTAACTTTAAAGGCAAATGTCCAAGTTCAGACAAGAGGAAGAAAAAGAAATCCTAAAAAAAAAAAAAAAAAAAACCAAAACAACACAGCCCTGTTAAAACACCCCATATCTAACCCAACATTTCTCCAGCACACAGTGCTCCCCAGCACTACGCTGTGGGCTTGATCCAGTACTTCTGCTCCACCTTCTGCATCTCATTTAGTTTCTAAGCACTCCCGTCAGCTTCTGACTCAGTATCAGCCTCAGCCCAGTGGGCCCACAGCGTAGGTTGAGGACTGCATGACAGGACTGCCAGGCAAGGGAAGACACCGGTCAGACCCCGGCCAGAAGCCGAAGAGAAAGGGAAATAATAACAACATCTGTAGATAAACAATAAGAGACCATCAGGAAGGAAACCTGCTCTTTCCAAGGTTTAACGTATTAAAACACTGCAGAACGTTCTCACAGTCCAGCGGCAGCTGAAACACCCAGCAGCCCCCAACACAAATCGATGACATCCACATCTGAAGTGCTTGCGTCCTTCATATTCTCTCTCCTCCTCGTGTATCTCTTTATCCCTCGCACTTACTCATCCTGAACATCCACCAGCAAGTTCAGCACCATACGTGCACGTATGATGTAAACAGGAAGGCGGAGTGCTTTGGGGAAGGGCAGGCGGGCGGCTTTAGCCATGAAGCTTCCCATCACTCCAGCCTCCTTTGGTGTCTGGACACCAGCGCTCGGTCCTTCTGTAACAGATGGTCACCAAGTCGGACCAAAAAAGAAGCGCCCAAACCTCAGATATCACACACACATACACCCCCGGGAAAAAATAATTTAAAAAATCAAATCAAGACATTTGGGAGCCGTTGCCACACCAAAAGAAAACATGGCCAATCTGTTTCAGATGAGTAAACGCTGCCTTGTAACTTGGAAAAGCCTGTATTCAGCGGCCTGCCTAGGACGTACAGGATGGCAAAAGGCAAGGGAAAAAACCAAGGGTTTAACAATAGGAGGGTTTTAACAGGAGTAACTTGCCTTTGCCAGATGACCACCCCATGGTGCAGACCAACCTGTATTTCATGTAAGGGCATAAAAGACATTTGTTTGTCTCAGTTTATGCCAAAGGACCAGGCTGCTGATCTCCAGAACGTCCACAAACGATGCACTGATGCATTTTAAGCGCTTGTTTGTCCTATTATGCTCTGAAATCCAAACCAGACCTTTTATTACAGTATCTCCAATTTCAGGACACCTAGACAGCAAACAAGCGATCAGGGAATGAGAAACACTTATATTAATAGCAACACCACACTGCTCAACAGTAGAGGTGTCAATTACTACTAAGCAAAATGGACAGATTCCCAAAAATAACACCACAAACTACGCAAAGATAACAAACCTAGTTTCATTTTTTGTTCGAGGACCAAAGAATACCCAGCTTATTCTGTACAGTTTATCATTGTTTACTTCTTGCTACATTTTTAGCAGAACAAATACTTTTAAGCACCTCTCCACTCCAAGAATACCTCCTGCCTCCGAGCATCCTACGGTAGAGGCTGCATAACAAGCAGCATCGACCACGGGGCAGAGCCCAGCCTGGCTCTCCCACCCTACCCAGCTCCTCTGGGAAGGACCTCACTCACACATCCAGACTGCTGTACTTAGGGCCACATCTGCAAGCTCGCAAAGGGCCTGTAATTCTGCTTCCAGTCACCAATATATGCAAACTGTGCCTCCAGAAGACCACATGAGCATCTTGGAAAAGAAAACAGACTGACAGATGCTTTTGAAACGGCTGCCTTAAACACTTCTGTGACCAAGGTCTCATCCTTCACGCATGCAGAACTTGTTCCTCCTTTTTGGTACACCGAAATAATGACCACCTCAAACTGAACAGTATCAGAAAACTCTCCGTTAAGAGCCATTAAAATTTGTGACGCCAGACACATGACCTGCAATTATTTTAACAGCCCATCCCCATGAACAAACTAACCTCCCAACTTCATCCTGGTTATACCTTAGTATCATTAGAATTTAAATAATACCTTTCTCCCTCAACTACTTTATTTCACTGTTTACCACCAAATCTTGACATTAGGTACCAGAACAGAAAGGCTACTTGTTAACTCATTGACTCCAGATGTTCAAGCGTCTACCAAAGCATCACCCAGAAGTCGGGCTAATTACATTATACAGATACAGCGCTTGGAAGAACCCTGATCCCACTTTATTCTCCAGGACTGAAACTCTCCATATATTTTTATATACACTCAAAGGACAAGGTCAGGCTCACCTTCCTTCTCCCTATTGCATGCACTGGTGGCTCAGTACGAGCACTATCCAAGACTGTCCTTCCTCCCGCCTCCGCTCAGCTTTAATTCCTATGCAGTAAAAGGAGATGCAGTTAAACATATTTTGCAATGAGGAAAAAAAAAATCAAGACGGGAATGTAGCAGCACATTAGTATGTCTACCAAGTCCTCAAGCAGGTTACTTGTGGCACATCTCCCAATAGCACGAGATGGTTTCCCTGTGACCAAGGAAGGGGAGACACTTGATTTTCGTGGGAGGGAAGCTGCTCTTTTTGCAGTGCACAGGGAGCTGAAGGTGGGAGTTTACAGATGAGCACAGCTCTCTGCCCCAGAGAACTAATGTCTTCAGAGGCACGTACACAAGAAAAAGGACACAACGTCAAAACCAGGCACAGCTGTTATATTTACATGCACAAACATGCAGCACACCACCCGAATAGGTGAAGATCCTTGGCACCAAGGAACTCTCAACCCAAACGCAGGCATAGCACAGTCAGTGAAACACCAGGACGACGACGACAGCAACAGCAAAAACATTAGCATGCAACTAAAAACTACCCTGCTCTGATCCTCCAGGAGAAGCTCAGCGACATCAGTAGGTCTGCATGCACTTCCACAAGCAGAGCGTCAAAGCACGTTCCTCGGTCTAACTGCTCTGGAGCGCTACAGGAGTACCTGTCTTAAAGCAACTTTGCATAAAATACCTCATGCCTAACTTAAAGTTATGATTAATACCGGTTTTTTGTCAGCTCAGTTCAGCCCACTGTTTTATTCACTGCTGGTCTCACCTCTTCACCTTGTTAACTGCTTTCTTGCTTCTGGCCATCGGAATGGTTCCAAAATAGCTATTCTTTGTTCACGAAAATGCTACTGTAACAGATGCTAAATTAAAAGACTCATGTCATGAACAAGGGCAGACTGAAAGTGGCAAAAGGCCAAATAAAGAGAGGGAGATTTGTTACTTTTCCTTCCCAAGAGGATTAAGAAAAATGGGTGAGATTTAAAAAAACAATTCCAGCCCTTTTCCCTGGTGTACGAGAACATGAAGGAGCCTCCGGTACTCCCTCCAGATCACTTCTCAGAAGAGCCTCTGCAAAACCTGCTCCTTCTTACATGACTGACACCAGGATACTGATGATGTCATTGTCACCTCTGCGGATCACCTCTGTCTCACAAATCGTTATTTCTTCCTGGCAGCCTTGCAGCACAGGTGAAAACTTTAAGGCCTCACTGGGGAAAGCGTGGTGGTGTAAGTAACTGGCATCTCTGCTATCTCAGCAGAAACGACAAGCAGCGATGTAGGCCACCTTCCCCTTTCATCCCCCCGACGGTCCTTTTCAGACGGGGTGGTTGGGAGGGGAGATTTGCCTGCACCCATATAAAAAGTTGTCTCCTGGGAACATTCACTTCTTAAAGGAGGAGGAAAAAGAAGCAGTGGGATTATAAATCCATGAAGTTACATCTCCCAGAGACCCTCACCTTCCTCACACACATGGTGCTCATCAGAGCAGAAGGCCCGCGGGGCAGGGACCTTGCTTGCCTGGGGGCACGTAAAAAGCACCCCGGAGAAAGCGCTGTACTTCCAGCACTGTCAGGGGTCTTCAGAAGGACACAAACAAGCTCCCCTTTCTCTCCCCGGCATCTCTACTGTCTGCAACAGCAACAAAACAAACCAAAGGGAAATAAACAGAAGTTTCTCGTACCAACAAACCCTTCCACAAACTGTTTTGCTCCTGACTGCTCGGATTCCACGAAAGCCAGGGAAAGATTCTCGATCCTCACTGCGCGTGGAAAGGGCTGGACACCGCAGGGACCCGAGGCAACCCCGAACTGTCAAGTGCTGCATAAGGTATCCCACCCCAAGGGGCTTATCTTGCCGTCCTGACCCTTTCACAGACAGCTCGCTAACGCTGAAGATGTGAATCGTAGTGTGAAACAAAAAGACAACAAGACCATTCCTGAACTTAAAAAAAAAAAAAAAAAAAAGAAAAAATAGAAAAAAAACCAACCCACCAAAACCCAGCCAATGCATTAGGAGTGACAGATTTGAAGATTTCACCGTTGATGTGACATTTTAAGCACAGAAGGAAGAACAACAACCCCTCCAAAAAAATCAGCAACCGCTTTTGGTTACAACAAAACACCACATTAAAAATAGAAATTTAAGACTGAAGAGCCTTTAATGCCCTGTCGAGTACTCAGGGACAGCAGTAAACAAGGTGCTGATATACTTTACACTGCAAACAACGCTAGTGGTGAGCCAAATGGGATGAGCCCCAAATCAGAGTGAAATTTCAATGCATGAAGTTTAACTGCAAGATAAGGGACTGTAATCAAATTACCCCACAAATAGGTCCATTCATCCGTAAGCATTATCACAGAGGGAGGATCGAATTACAGCTTGCAACAAAACTATTTAAGAAATAAAAAGCAAATTTATTAGCTATTTATCATTTTCGCACTGCCAGAGAAAATTTCCCACCTTCACACAAGAACACTATCCAAGCTGAATCTGGGCAGAAAACTGAAATACTAATTATCAGGCTGGAAAAACAAGACGGGTTTGAGTTGTGTTATTTACATTCCCATTCCTCTTTCCGAATAGAGCAACAAAGTCAACAAGCTAAGTGAGGGCGCACGATATGCCGTTGCAATTCAAGTTGTTTTGCTGCGAAAGGCCTAGGCAGCTTATGTACACCAAGAAACTGGCCCCAGGATCTTTCCGCCTTCCCCTAAAAAAAAAATAAAATTCCCACAGTGCCTTCCACTACGTGTTTTGCCTTTTTTTTTTTTTTCCTCCCCGAAAACTACCACGATCCATATTCCTCAATGCCACAGTTTTTAAAGCGAACCAAGTGCCAGGCTTGCGCTGCCCCTCGTCCCCCTCCGAAGTGGCAGCGCTGAAAAATCACCTCTGAGAACGAACACGCGTGGGGACGCTCGGGGCTCTCAGGGAGCGCTGCGAGGAACAACAACCAGGAGGGGAAGGAAAAAAAAAAAAAAAAAAAAAGGCCAGAGGAAAAAAAAAAACCCGCTCCTCCTCCTCCTCCTCCTCCGGTGGTGGCTGTTGTTACCTTTGTTGTCCGGCGGCCGCCCCGTGCCTGCAGCCGGCCCCGGCCCCGGCCCCCACCTGTTTTCATTCATCCGCTCAGCGCCCGGCGCGGCGGCCCGGGCAGGGCGGCAGCAGCCCGCCTGGGGGCTGCCCGCCCGCGGCACGGGGGGACCCCGAACTCCGGCGCTGACCCCCGGCACCATCTCCCAGGGTGAGGGTGGGGGGTGCGGAGGGAAGACTCTGGTCTCCCCCAAAACCCCCGTCCTCCGGCGAGGGGGGCGTCCCCCCCGCCTTGCCCCGGCTTCGCAGAAGCAGGGTGCCCTCGACCACCCCAGCACCCTGCCCCTTTCCGAGGAGGGTGCCCCCCCGCCTCCAGCACCCTGCCCCTTTGCAGGAAGGAGGGTGTCCTACCCCATTACAAGGGGGTGACCCCCACCCCAAGACCCTGCCCGCTTGCAAGAAGGGCGCCCTCACCCCAGCACTCTGCCCCCGTCCAAGGAGAGCTGCCCTCCATCCCAGGACCCTGCTTTTTTTCAAGGAGGAGGGTGCCCCCCACCCTACCAACCCACCCCCCTGGAAGAAGGTGGCTGCCCTACCCCCTCGCCAGGAAGGTACCCCCCAGCCCAGCCCCTTCGCAGGGACGGCGGGTGCCCCCCGCTCCAGCGCCCTGCCCGTCCGCAGGCAGGAGAGCGCTCCCCCGGCCCCCCTGGGAGCAAGGAGGGTTCGCCCCCCCACACACACCCTGCCCCCCCCCCAGCACCCTGCCCCCCCGCAAGGAGGGTGCCCCCCGCACCCTGCTCCCTCGCCAGGAGGGCTGCGGGCCCCCCTGCACGGCAAGCGCCCCCAGCCCCGGCTGCTCCATCCCCAGCACCTACCTCGTCTTGGAGGACAGGAAAGCAAGTTTGATTAATCCATAGGTAAACAACTGGATGCTCTCCTTGGCTATGCTGGCCACTCTGAGCCGGTGCTCTAGGATGTGCAGTTCCATCTTTTCCTCTTTCTCATTTGTAGTTCATCTATCCCTGGGGTTTATTTTGTGTTTTTGAATGGGGAGGGGGAGGGGGGCTGTTATTGTCGGTGCCTTTTTTTTTTTTTTCCCCTTCCCTTTTTTTCCTCCTGGTTCCTGCTCCCCCTTCCCGGCTCCGCGGGCGGGGAGGAGGGGGGGGGATGAAGGAGCAGCGGGTGCAAAAGTTGGACCGGCGGGGGAGGCCGGCGCGGCGGGGCGCGGAGCGGAGCCGGGCAGGGAGGCAGCGGAGCCCGGAGTGCCGAGCAGCTGGTGCTCGCTGGAACAAACAACTTGCCACTCAACCGCGGCCCAGCGCGCCTGCGCGCCGCCCCGCCGCATGCCGGGCCTTGGAGTCCGCGCCGCCACCGCGGGACGGGACGCGACGGGACGGGACGCGACGGGACGGTCCGCCCTGCCTTGCCTTGCCCTGCCCTGCCCTGGGGAGGGGGATTGGGCCGGGGCAGCCCCCCGCCCCAGCCGTCAGGGGCGATGGTGCCCAGTCACCTTAAAAATAAAAAGGAAATTGATGACAAATGCGTGTTGGCCGCCAGCCTCGCTGTTTGGTTTGGTTGACATCCATCGCACCTGCGGTGCGGCTCGGGCAGGGGAGGCACCGCCTGGGAAAGCTCAAAAGGCAGCAGAGGAAAACGTCAGAAGTTTTCGTTAACAACGGGGAAATGCTCAGATCTTACCCCGTCCGTTCCTCTGCGTGGCAGATGGGGAGTCCGCGCCTCTTTCCCGGTGCTGCAAAAATACGGTGGGAAAAACGTCGCTTTGCACAGAAGTCTTACAGGGGTACAATCGCATTGTCAGGAACATAAAACCAGCCTTGTCGTACGGCAGCTGGTAACGCTGGAAGGGTCCCAGTTCTCACCCCGCTCCTCAACAAGGAGGAACAGACGGTCGTTCAAATGAGCACTTCAGGAACGGGGGCTGCTTGACCATGCGGGTGCCACAGCGCTGGCACCAAGACACCGACCCCAGCCACGTTGTTTGTGAGCATCGGCTCCTCCCCACAGAGCCCCACCGACACCACAGCCTAAACTCAGGCTTGGGGGTATTCTTAACACAGGACATGGGCCATAAACCTGATTCTAGCTTCTGTGCAGGGCTCCCTCTGACTTCGGGTCACACTGCCTCTGCCGAGAACACAACCATAATCCCACCACCTAGATCCCCAGGGCACTTTTCAGTAGTCGATCTCAAACACGCTTTATAAAGACCATCAACATCAACCCTCCTGTTCTACACATGGGGACACTGAGGCACAGGATGCATTCAAGGGCGCAAGATCAGAGGTCAGTCAGCCAAGCCCCGCTCCAGGCCACTCCTCTTCCCCATACAGAAGGAAGAGCTTCTGCAGTTGTAAATTAAGCTTTTGGGGCCTGTGTTCACGTGGCAGAAATCCCTTGAATCCAGCTCTGGAGACAAGCTTGTGAAACTGGGATTTCCAACCCCTTTCTACTCTGTTAGCTCCCACTGGATGGCTGCATTTCTCCCCGGACGTGTCTGCTCTTCCTTTGCCTGTGGCCATGCTCCTGAAAGGGCGTCTTAATTTTGTTATAGCCCAAAAGGAAAAACTTGAAATTAGAGGCATCCATAGCAATAGTTGTCAAAACCATTCAGAGGAAAGGCAACAAAGATCAAACACTGAATCTCTACTTCATTTTTTTAAAGCCTTTAAAACCCGAGGAGCTGTTTTCCTTTGTTGCCTCGCACAGAAGTTCAGATGACTGTAGGCGTTGCGTTTTAGGAAGCTGAAGAGGATTTTTAATCTGCTTCCACTGCCAGTTCAAGGTCTTGGTCTTCAAAGCTCTGAACGTATCTGCGCCAGCTCCGAGAAGTGCCTGCACCTGCATCGACGAATCGCAGCGATATCTGTGTTCCTCTGGGACAATGCGGACCACGGAGTCCAGAAGGAAGCAGCCAGGGACAAAACACGCACCGTCAAGGTTGCTGTGAGCTTCCAGGGGAAATCGGCCAAATGCAGCCTGAATCACTTCTAGGAAACGCTGCAAAACTTTCCTCCTTTAAAAGATTTTTCCATCATAATCAGGACAACATTCACAACGCCAACTCTTCCCCTTCCCGCTTAAAGAAAAAACAGGCTGCCCTCAAGCCGAGCTTTCTCAACCCAGAGAGGCCGGCGACTCCAGGAAGGCCACCAGGGATTATGCTATTACCAGCCTAATGATCACAGAAAACGCTTACATGAAACAATGAGAGATGGTAGAACAGACCCCAAGGTAAAATCCGTGGGGACCTTTTGGAGCATAGCAAATCACCAGAGATTTTCTTCTCCTGCAGGGAAGGAGAAAAGACGCCCTGAGTTAGTCATCTGGATTTACTAAAGAAAATAAAATCAAGAAAAAAAAAAAAAAAATTTTCCTCAAACCCACAAAAATACAGAAATACTTCTTAATTTTGTAGGTTTACATCTGGTGCTCTCCCAAACTGCAATTTCTTTCCTGGGCCTGCTTGGCTGCTATGTTTTTCCACACCTTCCAAAGAAGGCCTGAAGGCCTCTGAGCTGGAAACAGACCTCATGGCCACGCGAACCTTCTCGTCGTTCACTGCAGGCAGCGTTGGGAGAACGTAAAGCCCTACCAACACCCAACCTAATTTTCTATACATGAAAAACACACCTAGCTCAGCACAGGCAAATTTTTCAAGAGCAGACAACATGGCAATTAGCCAAAACGCTGTTAAGTGGCCCCTCCTCCAGCTGTCATTAGTATTCAGATCTCTCCCTCCCTCGGTGCCAGGTATACCTGGCAGATTCCATGCAGGGAGCCGCCTAGAAGGTGGTGTTATTGTATGTCACATGCTATAACATCTTTTGTTTATTGCCATTCCAAGTTTCCATATTTTTGTAGCTCAAACAGACTCACTTGGCCCGGCCGCAGAGCAGGGACCTGTTGTGCAAGATGATGTAACCACATTATTTTATTAAAACCAAAACCCACTCCCTGCCCACACAGCTTCCAATGTCAGCTACCACAGCACATGCTGGGCAGGCAGAACAAAGACACGAGGAGACCGGACAAGAAAACAGGAAGATGAGATAGTAGCAAAACAAACCTCAGTATAAGGACCAGGCACCGTGAGTCATGTCCTGCCTGGATGGAGAGCAGAGCAGCTATGAGCCATCATAAGGAGATGAGATTTCTAAGTGCCCTGGGTCAGGTACCACCCGTAATGCTAAGCTGAACTTGACTTTTGAAGCCTTGAGGCTAGAGGTGGTGAGGTTTCCCCAGTAGAAGAATGGAGACCGTACTTGGACCGACGGGCATTTTTCAGATATCACAGCTTCAGCTCATGATCACAAGGTCCTTCTTACTGGTGAACAGGGCAAAAGCCACCTCCTGTTTGCCCTGGGGCACTGTTTGTCTGGAATTGAGGTCCTCAGAAGGAATGCAGTGTTTTATGAAAAACCTGAGCTCAAGAAGATGGTCTGTATTTTTGCCTTGAACATTTCTCTCGGCAGAAACCAAGGTAGAGCCAGGCACAGGTCACCAACCCTCCTTTGGGAGACGCTAGCTCTTGTGAAATTTCTCATAAAGCACACTGCAGCCCGACAGCCAAGTCCCTGCATGAAGATTGCTTCCAAACCACACCGATTCTCCCAACAACAATCAGTGTTTCAGGAAACAGAATTTTTTAAAAAACGTAGAAACACTTTAGGAGAAAGGAATGTAATTACACACTGTGACAAACAGTTCCTGAAGATCAGCACTGTACACAGAGGAAAACTAAAGGAGAATTTCTAATCACGTGAGTCATCATGTTTTATACAGTTACTCCGAACTACAGCAGGATATTTCAGTATCATTTTATTTAGATGGTGGAAGGAAGTTCTTAGATCATTTGTGGTCTCTTCTGATAGCATAAAAAAGCCCCAAATTACCCTATTTAGTTCTCAAAGATGAAGCTATGGTAGCCTTTTACAGATGGATTTTAACATGCAGCATCTCATTTTTGGCAATATATTCTTTGAAAAATATATAATTTAGATGAAATTATCTCCTGCTATTTGTATGACATTGCTCTGCTGTGGCAGAATTACACTCTTCTTTCAGAACCATCTGAAGTTCAACAGCATCTTGACCTTTGACTAGGGCTTGTAACAGCTTCTAAGATCTAAAATAGCAGATAACACAAGTCCTAACGCAGATGATGTCATGGCAATACCCTGGATAAATATGCCCAAGGCAAGATGAATCCAGTGCCGCCGTTGTTTTTACTAGCATTCCCTTCTCTGCAGTAGACAGAGCATGTGAAGTTCTCAGCACGTCTACAGCTCTGGGGTGAAGCCAGGGCTGTGTGCAGTTTGGGGTCCTTTTCAGGCCCCGTACCTAAGGGACACGGCAATCTGTTCCAGCCTCTATGGTCAGAGAGGACTTCTTGAATGTGTTTAAAGCTCTGAGGACTGGAGGTACCTTCAGGTCAGTCGCTGGTTTTGACCAAAAGGGAAGCCATCCCCTTTCTTAACAGCCTTAACCAGCTTACTCCGAGATGGAAGTTACTGAGTAACTATAATTATCCTGGAACTCCTTGCTGAAGTTAAACAGGCCTTTTTGACCCAGGGAGGGTAATGCTGCTTTAGACAAACAGGTAAACAAAGGCACAGAAAGGCAAGCAGTGAACCAAGGTCACACCATTAGCTATTATCATCCGGGAGGTACAATTCATAGGCCACCGCTTGGTCAGGAGACCGCTACGAGGTTGTCTGAGGCAGACAGACAGGCGTTTACAAGCTGCTATCTTATGCTTCAGTGACAACTAGTATCTTCTAAAAGGAAAAAAAAAAACCAGTTCTTCAAAAATAATCATGTGTAAAATACAAAAAAATTTAAAAAGGAAAAAAAAAAAACCCCTGTCTTCCCAAATGAGCGCTTCTGGGCTTGCTCGTGAAACATCACCCATTTGTTTAATTGAAAAGAGCGATTTATCAGGCTAATTTCCTTCTAGCAACCAGAGACCTTTCAAAACTTGATTGCAGTTAATGTGCCAGTGTTTCAAAGCATTTTATTCAACTATCAAATACGCTAATGAAGACCTTTAATTTACTGTCGAAGCACAAAGTGGGCTGAGCAGGTCAGGCATTTTATGCTCTCGGGGCAGCAGAGGTGCGGATGAGACTCCGCGGTAGCATCAGCTCCTCAGAGGGGCCCAGACGTCCTGCAGGAGAGCTGGCGGGGGGCAAACCAGTAAAAGGATGTGCGGAGGCAGCTCCCAGTCTGCGTACAAAACCGCGTTACCCCTAACCTGAACAGCAGCTAAGAGCTCCAATTAAACATTCCCAAGCCAGCTTGCAAGTGTGGATCGTACAACTAAATACCTTGGTCAGGAAGGACAAATCCTCAGGTCTTGGGTCCCCCACCTGCGTGACATGCTTTGGTGATACCTAATAACTACTGTCCTAGAACAGAAAACAACGGGACTTCCTTTCCCGGGAAAGGGAGCTTTGGCACTTGTAATCAATGTCACATAGCCTCGGGATAGAAGAGGTGACATCACACGTACCTGTCACGTGTAGCAACTACCAACTGCGGTACTACCCAGCTGAAAGTAACTCGCCAAAACTCAGTGCACCACAAAGTGGCAGGTTAGTGCAGCCCTCAACCAAGGCAAGCCAAATTTCCCCAGCCGTGGCCTGTGAGGAGCCAAACATAAATATTTGGTTTCAGCATTTTGCTCCAATTCCTTGTTCTCGGAGCTAGTGGCTGGCAAAGCTCCTCCACATCCTTGGGGAGTCAATGGCTGCGGCCACTGCTATGGACCCCTCATTCTCAGTGAGATGCATTAATAAGTTGCCCCCATGACTTTACCAGAAATATTCAAAGTCTGGGAGGTAAAATGATTATTAACAAGAAGAGGAAACACAGTGCAAGTGTTGCTGAACCAAAACATCACGTGAGAGAGCAGCTGGAAGTTTCCTAGCCAAGATGCTGCTCACACTGGTTTACTGATCAGGGGAGTCACTTAAACCTGTGCGCTGCAACAAGCGTTACCGAAACAGACCCCGTTCAGCCCATCAGCTCCGTGCAAAGCCCGGTGAAGTGACTAAAGCCACGGCTGCTTCACGAAGGCTGAGAACCACTGTTGTTGCAAAACTGAGACAGCATGGCTCAGGATGTGGGAAGGACGTCTTCACAGCGACCAGGAGGTGTTAAAGATGACCTCATCTTCTCATTTACTTCTGATACTGAAACAGGCAATTCAAGAAAATGCACCACCCCCCCCCTCGCCAGCCTCCTGAAGCTCAACACATCTGCAAACACGTTCTGCAAACCTGAGGGAAGAAAGCCAGATTGTAGCCTGCCTTATCTCTCCTGGCTTGCTAAATGTATTTCAGGCCTCGAGCATCACATGACTGTACATAACGTGTGGATACAATAGCTAATGTGGCTTTCATAACGGATCAGCGGGGATCAGCAACGTTGAACAAACACCCGTATTTGCAAAAGCACCGTCCTAGCCCACGAAGCAGGTGACCTTGTCTCCCAAGGGTTACAGTGCAAAGTTAATGATCTGCAAATTCAGGATTAGAAACCTGCATGAAATTCATCCACAGCCTCCCCGTAACCTCACTGCTCTGCGCTGACTCAAAGGAGGACTGTGACTGCTCTACAGAAACCCGGTGCCCCAGGAGAGGCCGGTTCCTGACAGTGCAGGAGGCAGGGAACACTGCACGTTCTGCAAGAAGGCACCTGCTTGTGGGGACAAGACTTCATGAGAAAGCATAGGTCGGTATCTTGTCAAATGTCCTCTGCAGTACCTCCAGCTGAAGAGCGTATCACATCTCTCACATAGTCCTACCCAGTCATGGTAGGCTAGGTAGGACTCCACAGCAGCCTGGGGACACTTAAAGACCAGGTCAATGTATAAGTTATTAACATGTTCCAGACAGATTCCTACACACTGGAAAGTTCTGGTTGTGCAGGATTCAGGTGTTCCCAAGATTTACTTCCAGATGAAGTGCCACATGGGAAAATTTCCCGCACATTGCCTCTCACATTCTCAATAAATTACTTCCCATATCTTGATGGTGAGGTGGCCTTATCGTCCCATGTATTTATCGTGTACTCTCATGTGGACAGAAGGCAGAACACTGCTGACCACGCTACGCTTCTCTTCCAACTGGTGTAGCTAAGTTGGGCTCGCAGGGTTTTGCCGTTTCCACTTGAGGACCCCTTGAATCTCGTGGTCAGTGTAGCCTCTGGATAAGTCCTGAGCCCTTTTTTACTTCGTGGGCCTGGGAATGCCTTGCTCTTTCCTCACCAGGGAGTTTTCGGCTGTGGCAATGCCTTTACTGCTGGTGGAGCTGGCTTTAGAAGTTGCAGCCCGCCCTAAGGGACTAATTCCTACGCATTTGCTGTGCTAGTCAGAGCTTTTGTCTGGCTACAGGACCTACAGGGAGCTCCTGTGACAGAAAGGCAGCAAAGAAGAGGAAACAGTGAATATTTTAAATCCACCCTTACGCCTCTTTAATGAGGCAAGTTGGCACGAATCCCAGTTAGGCAAGGTGGCTTTGCTGGACTAAGCAGGACCTGCTGGTCTTTTGTAAGGGATGGGCGGCCTGAGCCCGCATGTCCAGGTCTCTCTTGGCAGGAGCTCCAACAGGGAAGTAGCCTGGTCTCTCTAAGAGCCTCCATTTCCCCTAGCACATTACCAGCATCCGCTCCCTCCTGTCTGTCCTCTTCCGAAGGGTCTTTTTTTACATGATTACTTGGGTACAAACGAGCCTTCCTGGAATGATTGAGAAGATAAGCCCAGTTGTTCCCATAGTCTCTAACGTGGGGTCTCCTTCAAATATCTCAACCCTTTTGATTCCAGACAGCACATGCCAGCAAATACTTGAAAAGACTCTCCTCCTCCTGCCTCTCCTACCAGGATAAGATCTTTAACCCATTGTTATCCCTGGAGAACAGGGTACAGCAGTGTGCACAACTACTCCTGTGCACTCCATGGGGTTTGATAGAGACAGACCAAAGCCAAAATAAAGGATGTACCAAAGAGACATAAAAATAACTGCACAATTAGGAAATGTGCACACGCTTGCCTGCACAAGGCCTGTTTCTGTAACACTTGGGAGTCACCCGTAACTGCTTCAGGCTCAAATTTGCAAGTGCAAAAATCATGGAAGTGTGATACCTACCAACAGGAAACCTCTGCAGAGCGCCAGAAACAGTATTCACATCTTCGGATTGCGTTGTCCACCATTGTGACCAGGGAATACTTTTTACTTGGTTTCTGCATCGTGTTTGCAGATTAATAGATGCTGCAAGGGAGGAGGTGCTGAGGCAAATTCAGCAATGAACATAACGAGCTGCAGAACTGGACCATCTTGCCTTGAATCCTGTTTCTGACAGTAGCAAATGCTGATGGCAGAATAAAATGAGATATTTGTGTAGCCTCTTCTGCTGCACCCAGCAGTAACAGGTATGAAAACTCACAGTCTTCTAAACCACTCTGTAAAGCTTCAGCCTTTATTTTGAGAGCAAAATTTTAGTAGTAATAATCTGAGTGCCCTGAGGAATTAAAGCTGAATTGAGGAACAAGGAGTCTTTAAGACAGCAGGGGAAAAACTACTGAGATATTTTAAAATGGAACATTACAAACACTGCAAACAAGCACACTAAAGAAATGGGACACTGAGACACACAGAGGAGCAAGTGGAAGGAGGCAGAGTCAACGGCATTTAACTGCATAGAAAGTTTGCTTTATAGATAACATTTCCACTCCTAGGCTTAAGCCATGGCTTCCCTCTGCCACCGGCCCCAATAAAAACACAACAGCAACAACAACGTGAAGAATGTTCCAGCTTTAGGGATCAGGAGAGAAATTCAGGCAGAAGATTCTCTATTGTGGTCACATAGATCCCCCTCCCAACTGCCTTCTCTCCCCCTGCTATAACCACCCCTGTCTGTCTGGAGAGCTGACAGGTTTAAATAGAGCATATAAAACTGCCTGTTGGAGACCCCATTCTGCCCGTACCAGACAGCAAGGAACGGACTTCCTTACGCTCAGAGCCACTTTGTCAAATTTCAGTTTTGATGACTTGAGGGCTGTTTCACGCTACGCTGTTATTTATTTTAATGAACTCTGCCTCCTCTATCATTTGGTTCAAACTGGGAGATCTCTGGAGCTGCTACGCTACGCACAAATTCAGGATGATACAGCAAAGTAACCTAAATGGAACGAGGCCAGACAACATGTAATCACGTCTAACAAGGAGGGAGGGCGGCGAGAGCGGAGGGGGATGGGTGGGGAGAAGGGAGATGCAATAAATACCGCGCACAGCAGACCAATACTCCTCACCGCACACGGGGCCTGACAAACACGCAGGAGAACGGCTCTGGCTGAGGGGCGAGCAAGATCTGGCAATCAGGTGGATGGACAGCGAAAGCCATTTTCTGAACTGGCAGCTGATTTTTTTGTAGCAGCCTGTTTTCACAAGGGAGGAAATGTAGTCCTGGAGAAAGAACCTGGCAATAAATTGCTCTCAGGGTTTTTTTTTGTATTGCTGTTCATGACTAGCAGGAAAGGAAAAAAAAAATGGAGTTACCCCAAGAAGAGAGACTCCAGACAGGTACCTGCTTCCTAATCTGCTTGTCACTTGAAGATTAAACCTTCCCAGTTCTTGGCATTATCTTCCCTGCCTCTCTTCCCATGTAGCACAAATTCATTTCTTACTCCTTGAGTGGAGCGAGTGGGGAGTGCTTTTGTGATCTGCTTCTCGAGCAGAGCTAGAAATGGGATACACTTGAGGCAGAGCTAACGCTAAACGGGTCCACATGTTTGCAGAACAAACAGATGAGCTGAAGGCAAGGCAATATACTCACCAGACTATTTCACTGTGTTTGCTCCAGGAGGTTGAATGACAGAAAGGTGTCTGCACTGGATAATTTGTCCCAAGGGGAAATGATAATGGAATACACAGTACGCAGTATCTGTTTAACTAAGAACATACAAAAAAGGAAGAAGAGCAGAAGTCCTAGAGGCTTTTGTTCCGTCCTCATATACCAGCCACACTCATGGAAGCACTTTATGTTGTTCTCCAAATTGTTGGACATGAACCTATAACTAAGCATACCAGAACTCCCCCTACTGAGGAGCTACCACAACCACAACTAAATATTTGGGGAATTTCTTTGGCCAAAGACTTCTCTGTTGGAAAGTGCTGATTTGCTGAAACCAAAGCTTTCTGTGGAAAAATGTCAGCTTCAATGAAACGTTAGCTGGGAAGTGGTTCTTGTGCTCACGGTGCAGCTGATGGCAAGACCCAGCAGACAGGGCATTCCTCCCAGGGTTCTTCTGCACTGTCCATATACCGCAGGGTCAGACGGCTGAGCAGACACATACGCACAAACCACAAAGGGCCACCTCTTTAGCGTGGAAGGCCAGATTCAGAAGAGGTGTTTGAACCTGGCCTTCCCACTGGGCTAATACCATAAGGGAAGGGGGCAGGTTCCTGCCTTCAAAAGACAGGCTGAGGCACTTTGGTTTTCTTTCTCAAGGAGAGAACAAACAAAAACACAAAAGCATTAAACTTTTCATGGAACAGCACTGTTCCCACTCTGAGTTGAAACACAAATGATATCATTGCACTCACGCTAGGGACTTGATAATTATTTTGGCTAGAGGAAAACTAAACAAACAGAACAAAACCTTGTAACTGTGTGATAGCGCTACATTTAGAAAGATTAAGTATAAGACTTAAAATGAAAGAAATCCTGCCTCGCTCTCTACCCTCCAGCCTGCAGCTGACTCCCTTGCACGCACACTTCCATGCTTGTTGCTGACACCATTTCACTATATCAGTGGAATAAGGTGCAAGCTGGCCCCCCAACTAGTTTTTTCTGATATGCTGATATTCTGACAGCATTTTCTGACATGCTCAAGAGCCCTAAAAATCAGTCTGAAAACAGCAGATCCTCTGTTTGAATGATGTGGCTGCAGTAAGGTTTGGGTTGAACAAATCTAACTGCAGGCAGGTGGTCTTTTTTAGCCCAGATGGGAAACAGAAAGGCTTTCTGGTTCTTGAATCTTATTCTATGCTATCGCAAGCAACTGCATTGTTTAACTCCCTTCCCGAACACCTCGGGCCCGACATACACCAAGGACTTTGAAAACAACTCAGCTGCTTGGCAAGTTCTTAGTTAGCTCACCCTGGGTGTGCGATTGTCCATGCTGATGGCTGCATGGGGGCTGTTGCTGCACACACTCAGGGTTGAGGAGCCTGGTGTGCTGCTCTGTGGGGTCTCTGCTGAAGGGAGGTGAAGCATGTTGCACTGTAGTTGTCCTGAGTCCGAAGAGAACTGTGCCTCCTCCTGATTCTGTGTTTCCAAGGCAGCAGCATCAAGTAGCTTCAAGTCACTATCAAACTTGGACAAAACCAAATGAAATAATTACCTTCTGGACATATTTACGTGCCTAGCTATAAAATACACCATTTAAAAATGGCTCGGGTTGATTTTTTTTTTTGTTTTGTTTTGGAAGCCACAAGCCATGAAAACAGGATGAAGACAAGGTCTTGCAGACACTGCTTGCTGGACTACAGTGGAGTATAAATATAAATTAATTGAGTATAAATATAATTAATTAACAATGAAGAGCAGTCCACAAACAAGCTGTGAGCCCACAGCCACCTTGACACAAGTCTGCAGTTAGGATTAAAAGCTGAACCACAGCCATTTTCAAAAACCGTGGCATTATCGCATCTTAAGTCCTTGTATTGGTCCAAAATAAGCTTTATTTGTGGATCTGTATTATTTGACTGACATTTTAATGTCGCTCATTTGCTGTACGCAATCATCGTTGTGGCAACAAGTGATACTGCCTTGCACTTCAGGGTTTGCTGATGTATAAGCTGCTCCAGAGGAAGCTGCCCAGGGAGAAAGCAACAACGACCCATGCATTAGCCACGAACAGAGAGTCAAGAAGAGCCAAAACATGCTGCTGCACCATCAAACCTCCCCAAGCAGCTATCAAAAGAACAGTTAGCAGGGACACTTTGGTCCCAGGCTGTGTTTGCCCATCAGGTAGGAGAAAGAGCTGTACTATAATCCTGTAAGACTTGATTCAGCCACACTTTAATACCAGATTTCGGCACACTTGTCAGCTCTGTATTTGGAATCATCAACACGTATTTACAGCCTTTTAAGTCTGTTTCTTTCCAACTTCCAGTCTAAACATTTCCTTGAAAACCCAGAAATATCCATAACAAATTAGAAGATACGCATCAACCAGCTGATCACGGAAGGTGATCCCCTGACAGGCAAGAAGAATATTACTATTATGCTGTTGTGCAACCAGAGGCAGAGATCCCTTATCAGACAGGTATCTTGCTTGTAACGCAGGCTTGCCAGAGACTCAATTTCTCTGAACACAAATATGATAATGAGGAGAAATACCATGTTTAGCCCAGTACTGTAAAGCTAGAGTGTGGTTGCTTTTGGTTTGGTTTTTTTTTTGTCATCACTGGAAAAAGGACCTTCTGGTCAAATGCCTTTGCTGTAGTTATAAGTAATGATTACAAGGTTTTTTTTTCTTTTCCCCTTCTCCTTTAAAGGGAATCTTTCTGGAGAGAATGGCATTGCTGAAGTGTTGAGAAAGCAGACCGCAGGCTGCCTGCCAGACACAGCATAGTCCGTACAGTGCATCTGGTTTTATCTGCGCCAGCAGCAGGTAGAACAAATCTAGGCAGTCGGGATAACACTGCCATCACTTCCACATGATGGTCATTTTTGTGCAAGTCCCTCTTTGGAAGCTTGTATGGACCAGTAGAGCTCCACCAGGGACAGCACTAGTTTAAACCAGCTCTGATTTTCAGGCTTATCCTCCAACTACCAGCATGATGTGTGGAAACGGTAAGAGATTTAAGGGAGAGACTGATGTCTTCCTGCAGTAATTTCATGCTTTCTTGTACCATGATTTGCTCATTAACTCAGTTTGCCCTCATGGTATCACAACTAATCTAAGGGGCTGGTTCCTCCTGTGCTAACCTACCACTTTATGCAACAGCTGCATCTGAAATTGGATGAGAAATATAGATTTACTGCAGAGCAGCAGAGTTCAGTGCTTAGTACTAAATCTGCGGTCTTTACAAAGTTGGAATTGCCACAGGGGCTCGATGGAGGTCCGCAGAACTCACTTTTAAAGGTCGTACATGAACAGAGACACAGCGAGGGCAAACACTATAGGGACTCTTGTGGTCCTCAGAATGGTACACTATAACATCGTACACTGAGGTAAGGATACCAGGAGTTAAAGTCGTTCTACAAAGAGCAGAAGTTAACTGCTATTTTGCTGTGATCACTTATTTTCAACTAGATATTTTCCCATCCCTTAATTTTCTAGACACTCTCCCAGCTATTATGAATGTGATACTTGAAAAATATTTCCCTCATTTAAATTGGAATGAAAAAAAATCAACTTTATTTTTTCATTGCAACTATTCATTTCATCTTATCTTTTTCAATTTAAGCTTCCATTTATGTGTTTCAAATAGGACAGTTTATAAAAGAAATTGTTCAAAGCAGATGTTTCAACAATGTCAAAACCTTTCCTGTGAAAATTATTTTAAAAGACAAAGTATGATAGGATTGTCTCAGAGCAAGCTCTCTTCTGAAAAAGGATTGATTTGGATGAATTATCATTTTACACCACAGACATTTCAATAAGAATTTCTTGATTAATTCCTTCCAATAACCTCTCCAGAAGGAACATCCTTTTACTATCTATTAGCCTGGAATGACTGTGCAAGTGCGCTGAAGAGTGCTAGAGACAGGTATGTGCTCAGAGCCACCTGGGCACACTTCTCCTTCATGACTGTCTCTGGTAACCTCAGAGGAAGCACAGGGAACGTGTTCCTCTCCAAGTGACAACAGAGTAATGCAGTCCCCATGCCCTTGGCCAATCAGGCCAGGACAAAGTAGGTTGCTTTATTTTCACCTGTCAGTCCAATATCCTTTTGCACGCTCTTCGACAAGGCAGACAAGAAGAGTGCATTAAGTGGCTTTACCCACTCCACTTTACCCTGCTCCACATCTGTATTGATGATACATGCCAAGTGAGTTAAACCCCTTCTCCACAGCATGGCTGTACCTGAAGCTATGTTCTCTTCCCAAGGACGTGAGCACGCAGCATGTTCTGAATCCTGAGGTGCCATTCATCAGTGGAGTATGCTGCCATTACAACACTAAGCTATGAAAATAATAGCTTCCGTTCCATTTTCATGAGGAGAAGTTTCCACTAAAGCTGAGTTAACAATACATTACAGTGTCTATTTTCTGTGCTTTTGCCAATGACTTGGAAAATTGTAAAATTTTGCACAGGAGAATAAGTCGGACCTAATTGTAACATCCAAGTGTCAGCACTGCAGTTTAATTTCTTCCCTCCCCACCCCTGCAAATTTCAAATCCACAACCAGCACCCAAACAAAGGACTTAGTACTCACTTATGTTTCTTCTCCAAGCAGGTTGACAGAAGTCTCTGTACACTGCTTAAACGCACTCTCTCTCAATACAAGCTTGGTGACTTCTACAATTTCTCATTATGCAGCAGCAAATTATACTGAAAAACCTTCAAGAATACAGATGGCATTAACAGATGAGTCAAGAAGGGAAAGAAAAACATGTTGGTAACAAGTACATGATTATGAAATTCAAAATTTTGCCACATGAACATTAATATAGGTTCCAAAGGGTCACTTCTGCAGTTCAATGTCGAACAGAAGTTTGTACAGTCAGATGATAATGAGTTGAACATTTTTAAAAGATTCACCTATATATTTTTCAGAGATTCACCCATATATTTGGGTCAAAAAGTCTCATTCAAGGATACCTTTCAAACATCGTGTTTATAACCTCCGTTCACCTCTGACGAGACCTCTTTCTCCTCTCTTCTGTAGTTCGCATAGCTGGCAAACAAGATTCTTCCCAGCTCTGCACCTCAGATCAGACAAGGGGCTAGATGTTATATTCTGTGTTACTGTTCATTAGGAAGATAAGGGAAGAAAGGAGAGCATGCAGGAGAGCACGGAATGGACAGATTAGACACCTAAGGGTACAGGCAACAGCAGCAATACATTTGCTTCCATGATCTGCTGATATTTTGTCTTACAAAACACGTTAGGAACACGCTATTGGGAAAATGTCACATGCCTACTCTGAATGCAGAAGTTTAGCGTTTCTTAGGGTCAGGCCTTGAAGACAATAATTTCTATAAAGCAGCAATGGACATTCAGCTATTTAATTTCTTCAACCACAGTAAAATGAATTACTTTTTCTAGCGCCACTCTTAAATTGGAGCAGGTCAGGGGTTTTTTTCCCCTAAAAATTTTTATTGGGCAAAAACCAACAAAAACCTCCCAAACAAAAACAACTTTGTGGTGATTCCTGCAACAAGCTAACAGTACAAGATACTGCTAAAAATGAAAAGTGTGAGTTTTCCTGCTTAACCGTGCAGGTTTTTTCTACTAATGCTAATGGCAATCACTATTGTGGGTCCAAACACACCACTCCATGAAGTGGGTCCATTTTGGAAAGATGTGAGTAGAGACGTAGAAGGGTCAGCAGAGATGCCGCGCCAGGCAAACACTCAGCCTTGTTCTAATTGATGTTAGCAGTGTTGGAGGACTTTGGTGAGAGTAAAAGCCACAGGTTTGGTGTCTTTCAGGTATCAGTAGTGATGCATAAAGCCTCTCTTCCCAGACAGATGACAGCATGTGTCTGCAGAGGGTCACTGCTCTTTTCTCCAAGCCCATCAGGAGCTGCTGAATACTCACAAGCGGTCAACAGAAAGATAAGGCAGGACTGGAGCCCAATAAATCAAAGACCATTTACTAATCACTCGTCCCACTACTTCCAATCCTGCCTCTCCCCACATTTGCCTGGGGCCTGAGGCTCCTTTCATCAGACACTGAAAGGCAATAACCTAGATCAAGACAAAGGGAGCGAATTCTACTGTTGAGGAGACCATGGGGGTAACAAGGACAATCACACACAAAGGAACACAGTTTGTTCATTGGAAAGCCAAAGACCAACTACCCTTCCTTCTCCTTGCTGCAGAAAGCTTATGTCCCACACTCCTACCAAGAGACAATCAATGCTCACCACAGCCAAAGCTGACAGGGAGGTGCTCTGCCCAGTGAACAGCCAGCCAGGTCGTATCCCTGTCCTTGCACTCAACTTCAGCCGGCTGCAAAGGGTAATAGCATCCTTGTGAGCGATGCACACAAGAGCTGTATAAATGCAAAATCTGTTTTTTTAAAAACCCTCTGTGAAGATTATATAATTTAACAAATGTAAAAACAAAAGCGTGTCCCCCCAGCCAATCCTCAGGAGAGCCGTGTTCAGATGGAAATACAGAGCTCTGGTGTTATATTGACATTGCTGGCTAAATCTCCCGGGTACTATCAGGGCCAAGTTGTAATCTTCCTCAGAGAGGTCACCCCTCCCTTGCAGGGCAGAGCTCAAGCTCCCTGGGACCAACATTTGGCTCTGGGAGCATAAACTGCGAAGCAGCAGCCAGGCCACACCGCTGCAGCTCGCACAGCCAGCAGAAAAGGGAAATGAAGCAGCTAGGACTGCCAGTACTTTGTAGGGGGAATGAAAAGGTCAGCATTTCACAGATATGTTCCACATATAGACAGAAGCGTGTACATTCACAAGAAACTTGTTCCCTCCACTGGTGTGCTACTTGTTGCTTTGGAGCCTTCTGATTGCAAGCCTTCAGGAAGCACTATTGGAACAACCATCCCGGACACACACACGGTGGTTTGACTTGTCCACGTTCTATTTTAACAAGCTTTGGCACACAAGTTTCACATCCGGAAGGGTCTCAGACACAGGGAGCTGATTGGGACCCCTGCTTCAGTGTCAGCACGCTGTTAGTGCCTCAGCCTCACGCTGCACAGACGCGTTTCCATCGCTTTCTACAAGAGCAGCAATAGTTAAACTGGCAGGAGGTTCTCTCCTGTATGTCTTTGACATTTTAAAAGTACCGGAATCAGGTGGACTTTTGCTGTTTCATCTCTATTCACTTGTTTGTTTTGTAATAACCAGTCTATTTTTAAAAACAGAATCATCTGTCCTGGGTATTTGGCTGTGTCTGAGTGCAGTACATGAATTAACCTTCAGATGTGCAGATTTAACAGCCTGCAATTATTGCAGTTATCTTGCATTACTGACCCTCTTAAAGAGGTTTTTTCCAAGTAGGATGTGCTTCCCAAAACCAAGCACAACCAACACCACAGGCACCACACTTAATCACCTGCTCTCTTGCTGGCTATAGAAAGGAGGCACTAGAGGCACAAGCCAGGCAGTGCAAAGGACAGTGAGCACTGCCCTCAGCCCAAGGCCAGAGAAGTGACTGTCCCTGCTGTCCTCCCTGGAGCCTTCCCAGGGGTGTCACCCCTGGGCTGGCTCCAGCGCAGCTGCACATCACCACTTAATGTCTTAGCTTGAACAGGGATTACAAACTACTTGGTTCCCAGCTACGGTGCAGGACTCGGCGCATAAGTGGTTCTCCTGACATTCCCCGGCATTTGCAGAAACATCTGGCCAAGAAGTGGTACGTACAACTAAGGGAGGTGATGTCCAAAGCTGTGACAGTATAGTCACCTGCACGCATCTACCAGAGCGCTTAGGCGTACACCATTAAGCCCTTCTGAAAGTCTTCCTGATGCTAAAGGGTCTTTGCATATGCTTGAAGGCTCTGTTGAGCACATGAACTGAAGCACATGCTTAAAAGCAGTCAGATGAACTGCAGTCTCAATAGATTGAAAAGTTATTTTTGAAGGTAGCAGTGAAAAAAAATATTTTCCAGAAGGCTTAACAAAACCTAACGCCTCAAAACTGGGATGCTTGGGGTCACTGCCAACGCACCATAAACCCGGGATGTACTGGGATCGTATTTCTTTAGAAATCAGTGTGTACATGCTGGGAAGAAAAGATGGCAATGGGGTTTGTAGAACTTAAAGAATATTTTCTGGTATCTAATACAAAATATTTCTAGACCCTATGCTTTGTCACGATTTTGGCTTTTTCTTTAAAGTTCTCTTACAAGTAATCTTCCCTACTTTAATGTCTTTGAACATGTCTTTTTCCTAATTTAAGTTCCTTAAAGATAGAAGGTACTTACATAGACCAGATGGATTTTCAAATTCATGTTTGCAGAATTTCAGGAATTAAATATGTTGGTTTATTGAAAGAGCTGTTTGGATGCTGAAGGCACTAAGGCCTTTCTATAGCTAGGGGAAACTGAGCTATGTAGTTACTACCGAGTAAGTCTTTCACAAGGCTCCTTTCAGTGCAATTTACTTGTTCAGAGCAGCTCCAGACAAACTCCTGCAAAATAAAAGTCACTTTACTTTTAGGTTAAGGAGAGGAAATGGGATAGCTATGCTAGAACAGTTAATTCTGCAGCTGCTAAGCCACAAAATTTTCCCTGGCATAAAGGTATGTCCATTTCTGTAACAGTTGTGAAATGGCCACAAAAATCAACATTAGGGAAGAGCAAGGATGTATTTTGCACTCTTTCTCTTCCACAGAGTTCATGGCATGAACCTTCGGATGTATATTGGGACTGAAAAAATTAGGCTTCAGCAAAGCAATAACCATAATATTTTCCACAATACCCAGAAAATTTGGGATGCTCGGTCTCCTTTGAGTGTATTAGTAATTCTTAGAAATTAGAACTTCATGTGATAGCGCAGTAGTGAATATTCTTTTTTAATTAGTTTTTCATCCTTTGATATCATTGGTTTGTGTTATTTGAAAATCCCAAATTTCTTTATAGCAGATGTTCAAGATAACACATTTTAAAAATGGAAGAAATGTGAAGTTAAAGACAGCAGCGCACATGAACTACCTTGGTTGCTTGTTTCCCATTGTAGAGAAGCTATGTTAGGAGTTGGATTATTTTGTGAGGTGCTGGCTTGATTTTCAAAATTTGCCAGATACATCTGGCATGTGTCAGCTTCAATGGAACTGGTGGTTTCCAGATCTGGCTAGCTAAGAAAACGCCGAGTGTCAGAAGGGCGCACATGGCCAATGTAGCAGAAGATTTGCACCTAGTCTGATGCAGCTGGTTTGGCTTGAAAGACTTTCCCCCCCACTTTTTGTGCCCTATACCATTCAGCATTGAAAGTACCTTTGCTGTGAAAGGACACTGCTAAACTTTCTACTGAGAAAAGCTCACCTGACCCTTCCCTCTTATCTTCCTGCTCCCAAACAGCGTCCATTAATTTTCCTAAGCAGCAATTCCCTGCCCTTTACTATGGAGAAAGCATCAATTATCCAAGCAGTTGTCAGTGACCTTGCCCTCGCCATGGTTGTTCAGGTGGCCTCCACAAGACAGATGACTCCAGCTACCTGGGCCAAACTTGAGCACTGCAGCAAACACCCTCTTCTCAAGTGACCCAGTCACTCATCTGCTAGCCAGCACTCATGCCTGACCTTGAATTTGCCAAACTGCTCTTGGCTTTGGGGACAAAACAGCGATAACTTCTTTCCTTTAGTGCATTTGTTCTGCTTTAACAAACCGCAGCAGCACCCCAGATAAATGTTCATGACACGAGTAAAGAAATCGGTGTATTGTTGAAAGTTTATTCAGCTCAGGGACTACCCCAGAAGCAGCGGCCAGACACATCAGCCCCAGTCCACCCCATCAGAGCTCAGGCATAGATCCAAGAGCCTGAGACTATCTGTGCCATCTGCAAGGCTTGTCTTCCACTGGCAGCACTCAGCCCAGGCTGAGAAATGCCTACACTTCTACTTCCTCCACTGGAGCAGGAGACAGCGCAGAGGACACAGCAGAACTAAGCATATTTGGCATCCTTGTATTTGCGCTGTGCGGGATAACAAGCTGTTTGGTGGTCTGTCACAGGCATGGGGAAGACAATCACCCTGGAGCTCGTACAGGCTCTCACACCTCTGAGTAGATCCTGTCTGTACGGATCGGCTGATAGTAACTGCCAGCAGTAAAATATCAGGCTCTATAACCGACACCTGCTGACCTAATGATTTTTGTGAAGCTTACAAATAACATCAGCAGACATTTCTGAAAACCTTCACGAGCCTCACTGGTATTTTAGTATTTTGTTACACTGAACTTGGGCCTTGTAGCCTCCAAGTTTAGCTGCATATCCCTTAATGGACTGAATTAAAAAGGAAAACAAACAATTAATTTTGCCTGCGACATGCCAAACAGCGAGCGGACAGATTGCTCATTGACTTTCCTTTGCTCTTTGTCTTCCCAAACAGAGGAGCACAGTGTGTGTGTGGGTGTGTGTCCCATTGCACTGCACCTTCTTTAACCAGGGACCACCCCGACACCCTCCTGGGGGTCAGGAAATGCTGATGGCAAAGCAGACACGGGGGCTTCCTGGCCCAAACCGGCTATTCCTGACTCTACACAGCAAAACTTCACTGGGAAACTGCCCGCTTGCTCTCCTCTTGGCCAAGTACTAGCTTATTCTAAACCACAATTTTAACAAGCTAGATACTGAGACAGCCTCATCTCTTAATAATTTATATGAAATGGCATTGTTTCCAATCCATAAACTGGGTCGTAAGAGGCCTAAGCATAACATACAACATGGCTCAGGATTTTCACTTTAGTACTACATACTAAGAGTAAAGAGAAAAGCATCGTGTTCCCAAGGCTCTCCCTCTCCAAAAGGGTATTACAAGAAAATAGCACTTGATTTTCAGCGTAAGACTCAGCTGCCCCTTCAAATGCTGACGGCTGTAAACTGCCGCAGCTTCCATCTTATCTGCTAGTCTTCCTCCTCCTTATCAGGTACCTACAGACAGCAAGGGGATGATAGAGAAGCTGCCGCTTGTGCTGCATCGGAAAGCAAAAAGCAGCAGGGATGTGTACGAACATGCAGCTCGCTCAAGCCAAGCCCCAGCTCCCCACCCGCTTGTATGAGGTCAACAAATCAAGAACCAGTTGAGAATACACTCGCCTAAAGATTCACATTTAAATTGCTCTCCTGCCAGAATACACCCATACAGGAAATTTATTAACTCGCACTCCAAAAAGGGCAATACAGTCCTTCAATACCTTTTCACTTAATGAAAAGGACAGGCTACAACAACACTTCAAATAATATTCACCCCCGAGATGGTGCTTCCCGTTCTCTAATTGGTACAAGGTGCTTGTCAAAGAAGAGCTCATACATCACTTAGAGTTAAAGGTTGCCACTGTGGTCGTTATCGAAAAAACACAACCTCCACATGCATCATCGACCACATTCAACCTGTGTCCACTCACAAATCTCAGAAAAACAACATGCGCAGAAAGTCAAATGCATTTAAGCTCTAACTCAAAGAGAAATAGACTTCCAAGACACATGAGGTACAAAGCTCCACATGCATCTCATGGGCCTGGATAGCAATGGATTGCAGGAAAAAAATTTTCCACTTATTTTTTTCCTGAAATCTGTCACACAGTATATACTTTATGGGATGCCAGTGCACTAACAATTATAAACTCAAAATTAGGCTTTTTCCTTATAGAAGAGCTGAGGTAATCCTTCAGTCATTCACATTCTTAATTTAATCAGGAACATAAACATCACATGTCCATGCATGATGGGTCAATAGATGCTGTCAGCACAACTTGCAAATAGAGACCAGTTACTGATCAGCTGACCACTCGAGTTATGCTCCAAACTTAGGTTTTTAATTTGAAAAACCGAGAGTTGACTAATTAGGCAAAACAACAATAAAAGCCGTATCTGCAGGAAGATTGGAGTGTGAAGAATGTGCTTGTTCGAGAAAATGAATTTTCTGTGGATGAGGTAAAGCAGAATCTGGATCAAGATCTACCCACATGCATGATAACAGCATGATCTACCTTAGGCGTGTGTCTTGAGTGCACAGACATTTGCTGTACATGCAAATATTTTTGGCTAACTTGCATGAAAAAAGGAGGTGGACCTAGGTCTGCTCCATATAATGAGTTCCCATTGGAAGCAGATCCCCATCCTTGCATGTTTGCCAGCCAAGCAAGTACTTTCTTGTAGGTCTTCTCTAAGTGCTAAAGTTCCTCTTAAGCTTTGGAATTGAGGCTAGATCTTACAAAACAGCATGTGCAGAGGAGCCTCCAAAGCCAGTGCCTGTAGTGTAATAGCTGGGGTGCCCTCACACCACATCCCATGTCAGGAAGGGTTTCCACACTGTCTCAAGCTGCACGGCTAGGTGGAAGAGATGGATAGAGAAGGCAAGTTTCCTGTGCTTCTAAATCCATTATGCAAGAGTATAAAAATTACTGTCATACTATTATGGCAGGCAGGGGGAAATCTGGAGTGGCATCCTAGAGTCCTTCAACCACCCTGACACTCAGATTCTGATGACATGCAGAGATTTTGTGTATCATCCATTACTTACTGCTGACATGCACAAAATCATGATTCATTAAACACACTGATGCAGATTTTATGCATTTCCTGTGTGTCATGCAAAGCAGCCTGAAAAGGACCCCCTTGAACTTTCTCTAGGAATGTGCTGTTTGGGTGAAAGAACACATTTCATAGGGATTAAGTGGAATAATCTCTTTGCCTTCAAATCAATGAGACTTTTGACAAACTAAGGTAGAGTTCAAGGGATCTGGAAAATATCCAAACCTAGGCCATAATCCTTCTTAACTGAGTGGAAAAAAGTTGGATATTGTTCTACATCCAAACTGATTTTATATTAAGATGCCACGGCAACCTTTGATACCATCTTGATATGGGGTATGTGCATAATCTCATGGGTGAGGGGAAATTGTTTTCTAGCAGCATTGACCAAGGCGGGTGGTTTGCTGAATTGAGGTGCTTTTGCCCTAGATATACACCCAGTTCCCAGTACTTTGGTTCTGCTTCAGATAGATCCTCAGGTAAATTCAGATGAAAACTCCCATGGCAAATTAGTTTGCCAAACCTTATACAGACATTAAGAAATATATAGAGCAGAAGATAAAACCCTATTACCCCTCTGCACAGGCACTGGTGATTCTGTGAGTCTCTACAGCTCAGAGCTAGGTTGTGTTTGGCACTAATGAAAAAGAAAAAGGAAGCGCAATGATTAGTGTTTAGCAAGACCCACCTCAAACTTAAAAATCACTGTTGTAGGTTCAGAAAACAACCACTAAGATTAACTATGAGATCACCATCATAATAAAATTACTTCAGCTTAAAAAAAAAAAAAAATCAGTTTTCCGATCTAAGATTCAAATCCTACAAGTTCTTGGTGCTCACACGAAAACCTTCTCCTATAAATGTAGTTAAGAAAATAAATTTTCCCAGAGGATCATAAAGCAACTATTAAAAATAATCAGTCACACAGGGCATCTCATTAAGAATTAAATTGACATAGATTTCAATTAGTCTCATTTCTAAGTAACATAACAATAGACCTACCAGGGCAGACGGCAAGATCTGAGATTTTCTTTGGCTATTTTCTGCTGATTCTGAAAGAACTGGAAAAAAAATCCACCCAGACAAGAAGTTACCCAATCCTTGAAACACAGTGGCGTGTTCTAACAGCAAGGGAAAGACACAGGTTTGCATAGGTCGAGGTAAAGCTAGGCAATACGAGTCAGACAATGTTTTGAGTAGAGGTTTTACATCTATCACGCCTTTTCTGACAACCTCTGACTAGCCTGGTACCCTGCCACGGGCAGTAGCCTGGGAAACAAGTGCTCATCCCCAGTGTCTTCCCAGCCTCCAGGAACCCGCAGCTGAGGGAACTTCCTGAACCAACAGTGGTTCCTCGTGTTCAATAACTCTTGGTTAGTTTTTCAGTAAGTTTTTCTTGATGAGCCCTGTTTTTCTATCCACAACATTCTGGCTGCTCTTTTTACGGTTTATTAAGTTAGACTTAAATTCAGAGCAGAACTTGTCCCATTTCCTGTTGAGGAACAATTCCTGTAAATAATTTGTTTTTCAAGTTTTTGTTCACTTCTCCCTGTAACGTGGAGAAGATCTTCTCTCTGCCTGAGGATGATGCACTGATATTTGTCATTAATTCCAGAACCAAACCTGGCAGAGTCTCTCAGGAGGGGGGAGGATGAAGTCCAGTCACACTAATGAAGCAAATCATTGGTTCATAAAGGCAGACAAATAGACCTGAAGCTCTTCTATTTAAATTGCCAGTTTCACTCATGAGTCCCTTCCTGCCATTGATCATTTTTTTCCCCGTAGAACCTTCATTAGGAGGGCATGCCAACCCAGCAAATTCCAAACAACAGCTAAATGCCAACTTCAAGCCTCAAATTCACTTCTGTTCTCCTGTCAGGAGGAAAACTCAAAAAGTGATTGTAATACACTATTATTGCTATTATTTTTATTATCAGCAGACTCATTAAAAACATTTTTAGTATTTTTATATGGAAATTACCATAAGACAGCAATGGCCTAAGCCTTATGTGTGGCAGATTAATTCTCAGTTTATCTGGCGGGAGAATAATCAATATATAATACTTCTGTAAGCGAACTAATAACCAAACGAATCAAACACAAACAGAGCGTTATGTAGACAATTGGCAACAGGGCACACAATGCTTTCTTTAGCCTAAATTTCTACTTTCTCAATTTAAAGAGAGGGCAGTGATGTAAGCCCCTAGCCAACATGCACCGCTGCTTCCCTCTGCGCTCGATTCCCCGGTGATGTGAACACACGGTAGCTTCCAGCTAGGGAACAGGTTATTCCATTTTAAACTGTAAAGGTTCCAGCTCTTAACACTACAGATCTTTCAGTGACAAAGATCATGACCTCTGCATCACAGATGAGTGCTGCAATAGGAAAGAATGCCCTGTGCAGCCAGATAAGGGCCAGGAGGTGCAAAGGCAAAGGTTACTAAGGTAGAATTTTTCAGGAAGCCTGCTCAGTGTTGGATAGGCAATTTGCAAGCTTCCGTGATACATCCCTCACAAGAGCTAAGCGGTCCTTTAATTTATCAGAACATGTGCTTGCCTTTTGGATGAGATACAGAACCAGAGGCTATTAAAAAGACTATTCAGTATAAGATTATTCACATCAGCAGCATTTCCCCTCACAGCATTGGTGATAATGGTCATGATAGTGACCCCAGGATTGGTACAGGTCAGATGACTTGCATTAGCAGGCAAGTATTTCCCATGAATATGAACCACGAACTCCTGCTAGTGAGCTAAAACACAGCATAGCAGGTTGTAAACAACTGCTTGACCAGAGATCCCAATCCCTCCGCAGTGTTCTAGAGCAGCAAGGGGAACTTTGGCACATAGGCAACGGTCTGTTCAGTGACAAGTCCTGCAGTTTCGGTCTCCAAAACGTTGTCTAATAGGTCAGTCCAGAGCAGAGCTGCACATTATCAAAGGCCTGACTCAAACTCCCCGGGTTCTGCATCAAGTGATTTAACAACTGACTCTGAAACATGCTCAATTCTCATTTATACTGGACAATGATTTTCCTGCCACCTCTAGTGTTTACAGCTAGCTGTGTCCATCTGCATCTGGGATCCAACTAGTGGGGTCAGCTAGTGCTTCTTACAGGGAGGACAACTTAATTACCTCTCTGCCTTCTGCCCTCTTCCCAAATTCCTTGTATACATTAAGTCTACAAGGTCCCTTAGCACTCACGCTAAAATCATACCTCTAGCCCTAACCCACATCACTGCTGCAATCCACGTCTGAGCTGAGCTGTTCTACCTACTTCTACGCTAGGATTAAGTACACTTCTAAAACATGCATTTATAATGCATCAGATCCTCATACCAGCTGTCACCGCAGCAAAACATCACTGCAAGTTACCTTAACCCCTTGCTTACCGTCACTTAGATCGCAGCTCTACAGCCGCCTGTTTTGCCAGCTGAACTGTTTTAGTAGCTTTAGCTCTGGAGGAAGAGAGCTGGTGAGCAAAGTCTCCGGTATATTCAGACGTGGTGAATAGGGAAGAAGGTGTAAAGCTGTATCTGATACCCCTTGACCATGTGTAATATAGGGCGGTGGGAGGACATTGCAGCCACCAAGGGCAATGGAGAACAGTTAATACCTTCCTCATGGCTTGGTCAAAACACCTCAGCACTTTCTCCCTTTTCCCCCATGCCTTCATTTTGATTGGATATGTGCATATGTATGCACACATACACACACTATTACGTATCCATTTTTCGCAACTACCCTGCCTATCTTGAAGGAGATAAACCCTCATGTGCAAATGCCACTATATGTTCTAACAAGTGCTGGTCAGGAAAAATGCAGAGAGATAAATTAATTTTTGGAAAGAGGTTACACATTTTTGTCCGCACGCTGTACCCCTCATTTATCTAGGCAATATCGCATTATACTTCAAAACTAGAATTATTTTGGAGAAGCTGGTATAGGACAAGAAAACACTGTAAAATCATGCACAATGGAGATAATACAGCCAGATAATACAGATAATAAACCCCTTTATCTTTGTCTACATTCAGTTCCCCAGTGCAAAGGGAAACACAATAAAGGGATCTGACACTATTGACCTGGTAAGGCAAGATCTCACTTATGATTCCTTTAGGTGTATGTTAGCACCCAAAGTGCAAACGGACAAAACCCAGACTTTAACTACAAACCATCCATCTGCTGCACGGAGCCTAAATATAAGACACCAGCTAGGTTTCAATTCAGCTATTTTTGGATATTATTGAAAGCAGAATAACAAATTTAAAGCTAATTCAGACAGTGATTTTATTTGCTGCCAACGTTCTCTCCTTTTTGTTTTTATACTTAGCTGATTTTGATTCAGAAGCCATATTTTAACACTTGAAATAAGGAATACAGAGTTTAAATAAGCTGGTTTTTATTTCTTTTTCATATTTCAGAATTTTTAAAACGAGACATGCCAATAAGACATTTTTCCTTCCACTTCTTTGCAAAAATCTTCCATATTGAACTATGTAAGTTTTTAAGTGAAAAGTATTAGGCAAGCTTCACCACATTTTGATGTATATTCAAAACTATTGCTGTGTTTATCCTCATGTTGCAGAGCATCCTATATAGAGCACTGTGGGAAACATAGCCTGGAAAGCATTTGTGCTTTCAGAAGGAGCATTTCATTTGCTAAGGCTCACACTCCTTCAATTTACAGAGGAAACCTTCATCTAAAGAAAACATCTCAACCATTGAAAGCCACGTCTGCATTTTAAGATAGCTATCAGCTCATGGGAAAGGATTGCCAAGGAATAAGAACTTAAAAGGACTATGCATAACATCATAAGTAGCTCCCCCCAAAACCCCCGCACTCCTTTGTGTTTGCAGATAGCAGGCTGTGTATTAATTAACACACATTATCTACATGCTGCTTGCTGACATTGTTACAGCCTAAACAAGTTAATTCTTTCAGGGCGATTAGGGCATGATTTTCTATTTGAAACACACAGGACACACACATGTACAGTTTTAACACCCTATACCCCCAGCACACCAAGCTTTGCCTGGAGCTGGGGGAACTGCCCCACGCTAACACTGGTTTAGGTGACCCCGGCCAGCAGCTGCAGGGCAGCCAAAAGCACAGCAGCGGAACCAAGAGTGGTGAACACCCATTTTGCAAGCCTCCACTTAAGAGATCCTCTGCACAGACACACGTTCGATGTCAAAGGTACTCGGCCAAAGTGCAACAGGTAATTGCATTCACCGAACACATGCATTGAAAACTCTCCTCTGAAACACACTTCACTGATATATTTGGTCCTTGTTTCCTCCAATTAAAAAAAAGCATTTGGATGTAAATAATTTTTTTGTTTTACAGAGTAAGGAAAATATTTTTTCTTTCCTTTGCAGGCTACTTGCTTGAAAGATCAGATGAGATTTTGTCAGGTAGCAAAGATGACTTCTAGGGCAAAGCAGAGCTTTCCAGTTTTGCTCATAGAAAGTTTCTTGTATACCAACACCTGCTTTAGAAGGCACATTGATTTGGGAGGCAGCAAGTACCATTTGCTTATAATTAAAGACTGCCTACATTGATGAATATGCATGCATATAGAACGCCCAGGGAGGAATGAAACGCCTGCCCTATTGGCAGAACAACCGACTCACTTTCCCCAGTTTCTCTGATGACACACTGTTTGCCTGGAACACACCAGTCGTGCACACTGCAATTAAATCTGAGTTCTTGTAATCAACAAAATCATTAACAGAAGAGGCCATCCCCTCCCATGCCCCGGGTTGTGGATGGTAGGTTTTAATTTACTAAGAGAAGACAATCTCACCGAGAGGAAGATCCCCATTTTGAGAGGGGCATGCCCTTGGGCACCTGCATTATCAGCCAGCTTCTCTTGCCAAATGCAGCTGAAATCAAGGTCAGAAAAACATCCCTCTCCCTCCTCGGAGAACAGTTTGACCTCTCCCACCTGTAAGTTTTAATCAGGCCAAAGGAACTGACCTCCAAGCTTCTCCAGTTTGTTTGAACAAGGCTGAACAACTACCAAATAATCATCTCCCTTAAGTAGAGTGCAAGAACAAAGCAGAGAGAGGTGAAGCCACTTAAGGTGTTACCCTTCTTTGCTTCAGTATGCTTATGAGTTCAATGATCACATCAAAGTCTGCCTGCCAGCTGGCAGCACAGCCAGAAACAGAGCAGAACTCGAGCTGCCAGGGCTACCGTCCCCCTGCCACACCTGGAGTAATACCTCACACCATCGTCACTGCAAGAAGCAGCGAGGATTAACACGGGGCAACAGGCACAAGGTTGTGCCAAGTGAAACACGGGACAGGGCAGCATTCACTCCAGTGAGATGTGGGCAGGGGAGCATTTGAGTGGGGTACACGGAACTCGAGGCAGGAAAAGAAATGAGAAAGTCATAAAGGGAACTGACCAGCTCTGCAATTCTGACTCCTCATCACAATCTTCTTTCTCCTCCCGTTTCTTGTTGGAGTATCCTGTAGAACAAATGGGGGGAGATGTGGGGGGTGTGAAATGACAACAGATGATGATGCATTTTGCAGCTCCAAGTTCTCCTCCCATTAACATCTGCTCACCAGACCACTGCTTCTGCATGAGCAGTAGCCAGAGGCGCTCCTGAGAACACAAATGCTAGCAGCAGCACTGACACTCAGCACGCTGCTTTTGTGGACTGTATCATTCTTTTGAGGAGAATCGCTGTTCTTTAATTTTTACAGGAGAACAGGGCTACAGCCAGACATTTGCTGCATTCCTCCTTAAACACCAGATTCAAACCCAAAGTATCACAAGCACATCCTGCCACGGACATCCCTTTCCTACAGCAAGTCAAGCCATCGGACCAGCAGGTCCGTGCTCCGTCACTGCCGTGGATTCAGAAGGCTGTATTCCGAAGGGTGAGCCGTGTGCTCAGCTGCTGGTAGGAGACAGCTGATAATTCAAGCACGCACAGAACAGAACGTTTGCCGAGTTCACCTCTGCTTTTCGTGACTCTGAGATACAAGGCTTTTCCATTCATCAGGTTTGTCAGCTTATTTGGGCACAGCAGAGGCCAGGAGACTTATCTCTGCTCTTCACAGGGAAGCAGAGATCCATACTGCAGCACGCCCAGGCGATTTTCCTTTCTAGTTATCTGTGCAGAAAATACACCACCTTCTGCACTGCCCTGAGCTGATGAGCCCCTACCAACTGCCTTACTTGAAAGCAAGCTGCCACTTGCATGACACAAGGCACTTGAAAACATATTATTCTCAGGCAAAAGATGCCTTATAGGGAACACACACTTCCTTGAAGCAGAACGGTCTTTTTGTCTATTAAAAAACCAGAAAGTATCCAGCAACTAGTATTTGGCTGCGGGTTTGACCCGCACAAACTAAAGCAAAACAATTCACTGCTGCCTACATCGATTAAAATTATCAGATCAAACAGCATGCATGAAAACAAGCTCATCCTCATTGGAAACGGAGAGAAGCCCGAACGATCATTTGTTTGAACAGTATGAGTGCCATCAACCGAATTCTTTATAAAGCAATTTTTCTTAAGTGTATTTGTCTACATTATTTCAGGAGGATACAGTAAGTAATACAAATACAGAGGTAATCATATGCATATTTAACTGCCATTTTGCAAAAGCAAACCATCTGTATTAGCATGTAAATATTGGGTTGGGCTGCACTTTCAATTAAGATGAACTAAGACATTAGAAATCAAGTATTTAAACTATTTGCCTGATCCACTTGGATTCTCCGAAGGAGTTCTCAGGTCTAAGAACCTATTAACCACTAGCTGGAAACCAGCAGCTCAGAGCAGAACAGGAACCTCGTTAGCCTCTCCTGTCCTTCAAGAGATATAGCTGTGGCCTGTCACATCAGGTAGCTGTAGGAAACAGTCCTATTTCTTATGGAGAAATTCATTTCAAAACAAAAAGAGGATCCATCCTTTCTGGTAACCCCAAGTATATCTGCTCTTGTAAAATGCGTCGTGGTTATGTCAGAGGACAGATTGTTAAAAAACCTAAATGCACATCTAAGAATTGGACACGAAATAAAGTATTGATTAAATATGTGGAGAAGCAAAGGGAGAACTTGAAATGGTGGCAGCTGAAATCAACCCAGCACAGCATGTGTGGACAGAGCTTCTGGTCATTACGACCAGAAATATGACTCTGCAAATAAACAAGGTTGGTTAGCTTTCTAATTACCTGAGTTAAAATGAGTAGCATTACCCTATATCCAACACACTCTTTGTGTGAAGCCCACAGCTATCATTTAATTAAACGTCATTTAGACTTCTGTGGAAATTGCATAGAGAGGATTCTCTACTGCATTACAGTCTTCACACACAGTTAGCTCCAGTGAGGTCAGGGGAGTTAAACAACCCAGCTCTGAGTAGTGGAAAGGGAATTTAGACCCAACTGTCTTCACAATTTTGAACAGCCGTCTGACCTCTCATCTATAGCTCATACCTTTATACTTACTGAACTCATGAGGAAGAGCTCCGAAGGCATTAGGTTCTCTTTGGAATCAAGACCTTTACGCTGTGCTGTCTTTAAGCAGGGAGTTTGCCTGCGTGTGGCCGAACAAAACGTGGATGATCTAAAGAACTGCCAGTGAATGTCCCTGCACCTGCTGCAACAGACCTCGGTTTGCAGGCTCCTTGGTTGCTCAAAGTTGGTGTAGAGTGTGTCACTATCCTTTCCCACCTACACCACTCCGGGCAGCAGAAAGTGTGCATGACAAGACGGGTCCCTTCCAACTTGAGATACTCTGAGATTCTGTAACAAGATGGTCAAAGGGAGAAAACCAATGAAGGGCAGTGAAGTGCCACTGGAACAAAGTGAATAAGTAAATGAACGAGCTCTGAGTCATCCAATGTGTCCTTATTACTTTTAAGATACCAGGAAATCATGTTTCATTCAAAGTAGCAAATAAATTAATATTTTAAACTACTTCATGTGCTTGCTGAGCCTGGTATTCGAAGAATGAGTCTGTTCAGCACAAGAAAATTACGGTGGAGAAATTGGTTACAACATACTTGTAAATTGCTGACATTTTACAAAAAACCCCAAAACAAACCAAAAAACAAGACAGACTTACCAGAATATTCTCCCACAAGAAATAAAAAGGCGATTTATCAGATTTGGAATCCCTATGAAATCCTGAAGAAAGCTGCAATTACAGAATTAATGAAGCAGCACCCATATCAGCAGCTGTCATGTTCAATGTAGTAATTAAGCATCTCAAAACTTTTCTTAGAAAGGTAGAAACATAACCATCCCTGTTTCACAGACAGGAAGGGAATAGGAAAGTCGATCATTGTCGTCACTTGAATATAAACTCAGCAGCATGACTCCAAGTTCCATTATCATTCCTTTGGATCATGTTTACTGGATCAGTTCCATTAGATTTATTCTACGTTCACAACACATGCGCAGAAGGGCAGTGAGCGTGGACACTACCCAACTCTGTGCAGTTAGTACATGAAGCACCCTGTGGTTACCAAAGTCAAGTAAACAGGAATTCTATCAAAATACAATGTCAAAGATTAAAAGCACATCAATGAGCAGGGAAGCCTAAAGCTCAGTTAACTAAACTCACCAGTTTCTCAAAAATACCTTCCCTGTCTGCAGAAAGGATAGCTGCACTTCTCTACCTCACCAGAGGGCCAAAAAGGGTGCAAAAGTAGCACTGCCATAGAAGACATATAAACAAGTAGAATAAATTTAGCAAAGTATTTTTCCTAAATTCAACAGTCACTAGATTTTCTGCATCTAGCTGAAAGCACTGGAAGAGGTCCAGCAGATTGTTAGCTGACTTCCTGGCCTAACAGCGGTGGGATAGAAGCTACAAATTCGTATATGAAGAACAAAACGTAACAAAAACTTTCTTGGGAATCAATATGCTAGATTGATTAAGAAAGCACAGAGAAATTGGTCATAGTATGGTAAAAAAGTAGATATGCACCTTTAGTTGTAACTCCTTTAATACGTGCTAAATACAGTTCCTTCTCTATCTTGGATGAGCACCCATAAAAAGAAGAACCAGTCTAAGTAATTATTAAAAAAAAAGTATGTATGTGTTTATTTTTTTTAACAGTGTAACTGTTCTATCCTAGAAATTAAACTTTTTAAAAAGATAAACACTCCTTTAAATAAAGCAGGGGACTTGGAGAGCCTTATTCCAGTAGTTATGGATTCTGGTCAAGAAGCACCGACACGGCAGAGCTAGGCATAGAGCAAGTGCTTATCCAGCCTCCTAAATCCAAACTTATCACTCAGTTAAATTAAAATCTACAGGCACAAACAGAAGACCAAGCTCTCTCCTGATTTAGTCACTGATAAAAGAATTATGTTTATCAACAAGCAGCACATCTGGAAGAGTTACAGCCATGGACCGGATGGGGAGTAAATCAGGACAGAATTAGACCTCTGGAGCACGCGGCTGTATGGCAGCCAGATGTGCTCTCTGTCAACAAACATAATCCCTTTTGAGTCACTGACTCCGGCACCAGCAGAAGTGGCATTATTAGCCAGCGCTGCGCCTGCAGTTTCACTAACGTACTCCCTTGGTTCCTGGGATAAACACATGCATAATCCCGCACGGCACGACTCCCACACACTAAAGAGAGTCGGGAGAGGGGTCAGACCACCCAGGCTGAGGGTCAAGCAGTGCAACTTGTAAACTGTCCAGACTGCAACCACCCCACCCACACTGGTAAGCAATCTCCTTACTTCCAGTTCACCGAGCCAGCGGGGAACTGCTCGCCAGAGGACTCAAGGCTTCGCCTCAGAAGAGCAGAGATACTTCTATCTTGAGAAACATGAATCGATTGCCACAGTATATGTGACAGTAAGCTGGGGCAAAACAAACAGAATTCCTCAGTAGAAACACCACAACCACGTCAGAGGATTGCCTCCGATAGATACCCATCTTCAGACTGGAGAAGATACTTGCAGAGCCTGGATCACGTTCCAGGTTTTGCGATTAGAATAGCAATGATTCTTCTCTGGATGATGAAGACAGATCAGATGACCGTGCAGGCTCTTTCCTTGCCTGCATATAGCTGGATATCTGCTGCTTTTAATTTTCAGTGGCTACATAATGCATGGAAAGGAGGACTACAGTTTTAGTACACAACATGGGTGAAGAGTAGAACAGTGATCTCAGACAAAAGCTCAGATTCCTCTGCTGATAATCAAGCTAACCAGCACTGCATTTATGCTATTGATGCCACCAGGACTACTCCTGGGGAAGAGCATCACCATAGGCTGCCTAGAAATGATAAAACGTGACTCATAGCAACTTTATACAGGCATCACTTGCACTCTGAAAATAACAAAACGCAAAAAGCACGTTTAAAGTGTCTTAACTGGCACTGCTATGTCTATGGAAACAAGGACCTCAAATGCCTTGCGAACCGATGAAGAAAGAAGCAAGCATCAGATCAGTGAAATGAATAAATGTCCCTGGAAATGACATGGAGGAGGCATTTAGAAATATTTTTTAAAGGTGTGTTATGCTAAAGCGACCAATGTTTCGTACTGGGCCAGCAGTAAAATTTACCCTATTCTTAGCTCATGAAAGGTCACCTCAGTAGTTCATACATCCATGGGAGAATGCCAAATTATTCTCAAGTAGGTGGATTATGCTGACAGCTTTATTTGGCAGAATTTATTGGAAGAGATTAACAATTCTCTCAACTGATATAGAAGAACAACAGAGGAGTAAGCTTTACCATTAAAAGCTGTATACATTTGAGGTTTCCTGATACATTGCATATTTCAAGGTTTAATTCTAAACTAAAGAATTGTTACCATTTTTCTTAACGGGAGAATTGGTTTTATGCTGTGTGTTGAAGTGTGTGTCACATTCATGAGGACTACGAAACTTGTTTCTAAAGCGTCCCTGAAAATGGAGTTAAACACCCCACTCCTAGGCTGAGCAAATAACGCGTGAGACTTTCCCAAACACCCTTAGGAAACAGCTGCGCAGTGTCCAGACAGCAAAATACAGAGACAGGCACACCAGGGACTGCCCTGCTGGTCTGGTGTCTTCTCCCAGCTTTAAAAAGACATTTGCATGGAGCTTCACAAGTCCAGTGAAATACTGGTGCTCGGTTCAGAACAAATGAGCAAGTCGCCAACCAATGCAAGCAATGGTTTACGTTGCTTCCTCACTGAAAGTTATTATTTTAATAGCTGGTATGAAATCCCAGGACTATCTTTTAAATTCTCTAAGTTAAACACAGGTGTTTCACATGCAGACAATAAAAATCTACCCTGCTTTACACCTTTGCTGGGCTATCAAGCTCTAGAACACTTTACGCTATACAAATGACAACATCCCTCTGCCATACATAGAAAAAAATGCGGAGGGATTATTAGTCAGGAAAATCTTCAGCAATTCAACACATTCCTTGCTGCAGCTGTTTTCAGAATGGAAGTGATCATTACTCAGACTTGCCAGAATCCCTAAAGGGGCAGAAAGTCATTTGCAGTTCAGCATTTTCTGCCTGGAGACTGTGGGAGTCATGGTAGGCATGGAAAAAATCAGCACATTAGAGAGATTACGTAGGAGCTGAATTCTCAACTGGAGAAATAGGTAATTTTCACAGCACCTCCTTCCCTATTACGCAAGTGCTCCTGAAATAACTGAAATACTAGACAAACTAAATTTTTTGGTGCTGCCTACTACTGACCATTTATTTTAACTTCAGTTTTGGATTTTATAGCAGAAAAATAAGTTTAATACCTGCTGATATGACAATAGCTAAGGGGCAACGAAAAAATATCCCTCCCAGGGCTGTGCAAATGGCAATAAGAATTACAGAAATAGATGGGTATGTTTTCCCTGTGGAATTAGATCAGGTGATTGACACAGAGGGCAGCAGCACAGGAAGATCAAAAAACTACATATAAAAAAATCACAGCAGAGATCTGGAGTAATTTTGGGTGCCGTGCCCAGTTCTGCTTCTCCCTAGCACGTACCGCGGAAAGCCGCCAGAACAATACCATCACTATTTCAAGAACTTCCTCGGGGCACAAGAGGAGAACAGCTGACCCTCAGCTTCTAGCCTGGGGAGAGCCGGTCTAATTGGTGCTGCAGGATTTCTCTGCAAGCTCTAGTGCTCAGCCTAGCGCTCCCTGTACAGCCTACGAGCTGCATCAGGGCGAGCAGCAGTCGCACGTGAAAAAAAATCTGTTGCACTAGAAATAACAGGACTGGTTGGTTTCATACACCGCCTGCCATACTGGTTTTTTAAATCCCCAATTTGAGAATTTTATACATAATTGGATTTCAAGTAACAAAATTAAAGAGGAAAACACAGAAATAGTAGCAGCCCCAGTTCATTTCTTCCTTATTTGCATCTAAGCAGTATCAAGCAACTGAGCTGTTTATTTTAGAAAATGCCTGTGCTACTTAATTGATTAAAATTACTAGAAGAAAATTAAAAGTCCCTTGGGCTAGATGAATTTGGCCTGAAACTATCACAAATCAGCTGTATCCACGAGCCCTTTGATTCAGGGACAGAACATTTCAGATCCCAAGCTGCGAGCTCAGCATCCTCCACCCACAGCTCCCAGAGCCCTGCTCCGACAAGCCAGGCCTATGGGCAGGCAGGGCAAAGCCAAGGGAGCTTCTTTGCCTTAGGCTTCGATTTCTACAGCTTTACAAACTCCTGTCTCAAGCCAGCAGCCTTACACCTTTTCGCTCCCCTGAGCTGTTTTGTGTTATCTGGGTTATTGAGGCAGGACTAGTTATGAGTTTATTAATAAAAAGCCACTGACAGCATTTAAAACAAAACAAATATCGACACGCCTATCTATAGAGTCAGCATCATCTTGGACTAACAGTGGTTTTCTCTCTAGGGATTCCCATTTCCTCGCTGGTGCTAAAAGCTCTCTCACCTGCTGAGGTAGGGCCATGCTGCCACCCCATCGCCTGCTGCTGCACCTCTGCTGGCCAGGCACAAAGGAGATGATACAGCCCCCCTCCTCAAAGTGCTTTCCAAAAACGATGGAAGCAGTGATGGTAAGGGTTTGGTGCTTTAATTAGTGGGGAGAGGAAGAGGTGGGTCCCTCAGCTGAGGCCACTCCTCTCCCCCCTCCATTTCTCCCCAGGACGGAGGCTGATGGCCCCACCCCAGGGTACTGGGTGCCATTTGGTTTTCCTGCCTCAGCCCTTTACTCACAGAGTCATCGGGTTGGGCGAGACCTTTAAGCTTATCAAGTCCAACCGTTCACCCTGCACTGCCAGGGTCCCTAAACCATGTCCCTCAGCACCACATCCACACGGCTTTTAAACCCCTCCAGGGACGGGGACTCCACCACTGCCCTGGGCAGCCTGGGCCAGGCCTGGATAACACTTTCTGTAAAGAAACTTTTTCTAATGTCCACCCTAAGCCTCCCCTGGCACAGCTTGAGGCCATCTCCTCTCGTACTGCTGCTTGTTACCTGGGCGAAGAGACTGACCCCACCTCGCCCCAACCTCCTGTCAGGCGTTACAGAGAGGGATAGGAGATGCGCCTCCTTTTCTCCAGGCTAAACAGCCCCAGATCCCTCAGCTGCTCCTGAGACTTGCTCTCTAAACCCTTCACCAGCTTCATTGCCATTCTCTGGACGTGCCCAGAACCTCAACACTCTTCTGGGAGTGAGGGGCCAAAACTGGACACAGCATTCAACGTGTGGCCTCACCGGTGCCCGCAGAACCAGGGGACAATCACTTCCCTGCTCCTGCTGGCCACATTGTTGCTGATACAAACCAGGATGCCGCTGGCCTTCTTGACCACCTGGGCACACTGCTGGGCTCCCCTGAGCCGCTGGTACTGTCAATAATGGCTGGAGCTCCCACCTGCCCCCCCGAGATGCTGAACGTGACACAGGGGAGATGCGTTTGCAGTGATTGCTCGTTAAATGACCTCAGGTCGCGCAGGTGCCGGGAGGCACAGGGCTGTGCTCCATGCCATTGCTGGAATAAATGCCTTGTGAGGGAGAGCAGCCTTCAGGGTGTTGTGTGGTTGGGGTCTACTTGAGGGCTTCTGGCTCTGTCACGTTATCATCGTGGCTGTTTCTTCAGTCAGAAAACTCTTTGTTCAGCCTGGTGTGCTTACGGTTGTGTCAGAAGAGCCAGCGCCTCCGGACAGGTTCCGCCTTGGTGCTCTCCTCAGGCTGGGAGAAGGTAGGTGGTGAGGGCTGGGGCTCGGAGCCTGGTGCACCTTAGGGATGCTGCTGGCTGCCCCTTGAGAGGGTTTGGCTCTGGAGTGTCTGGTGGGAGACTCTTTATGGGTTTCTTGCTGTGTTTTAAGAGGCTTCTCTGCAATCTTTTGTGCCACTTGAAGTACAAAATGCTTCAGCCTGAGGTAAATGACAGTGAGTGTTTGAAATACACATGGAAAAACCACCTTTGGCAGGAGAGTGGGGCTTACAGTTTGGAAAACAAATCCCAAAAGCAGCTATTTCTTTGTCACGCCGTGTGAGTTAGTAGTACTGAACTTTGCAGCATGTTACATTCTTTTTAAGGCCTCGTTCACCTTTATTTCTGTGCCTATCTGACAGATTTCCAGTGCTTTATTAGGCTTTCATAGTTGGAATTGATTTTTTTTTTCTTTAAAAGTCTTTTCCCTGACCAAAGATCTTTCTGTATTAATGAAGCAGTATGTTCTTGTAGCTAAAAATGGAATAGCATATGCTATACAGCAAGTGAATGGGAAGCAATAGTGAAACTTCCAAGATCAAATACCTCTTCCACTAGCAAAATCAGCAAATGCATGGAACCAAGAAACACTGTGTAAGGTCATCGGTGTGGCAGGAGCACTGTGTCTGGGCAGTACCTCGTTAGCCTTAGGTTACCCCGATACTTGTTTTGTGACCTTTGTGTTGTACTTGAGTGTTGCTCCCTTGCATTTGTTGGTATTAAGTTAGAATAATGTGGTGTTTAAAAGCATTCTCCAGTTTCTGTAGTTTTTTTAATCCTTCTCAAGTTTTCTGTTGGCAATGCTGTGGATGTTACTAGCAGTGTGGTGTTGCTGATCCTGCTAATTGCTGTGTAGAACTCGTGTTGATTTAGCGAGCTCACTTGTCGTTTTTCTACTAGCACAGATATCCATCCATTCCCTGTTCCTGGCTTCCTCCCAACCCCAGTGAAAGCTTGCTGAATGAGAATGTTTGGTTGCCCAAGTTTAACTCATTGGGGTTATTTTAAAGAGAGAATTCATATTGGTGTTCTGTGTGAAACGTTCAGCTTTAATCTTTCAAAGAGACATTAAGGAAAAAAAAACCCTCAACCCCAAAACAAACCTCTTGTGCCGGGTAGTTACAGCCTGAGAATCCTGAAGCCATCCCTGAGGAACACTGCTTCAGAGAGGGGTGGCAGTACAGGACAATTAGATAAGAATTTGGTTGCTAGATGAAAGGAAATGTGAACTCCTAAACGCTTGTGGGAGCAGCACAAATTGATTTACCATGAAGTGCAAATAATCAAAATGAGTAAAATGCGAGTATGGAGCAATTTTGCCTTCCTCTTTCTTGCTTCTCTTCCCTCTGTCTGGAGGCAAAATGATAACATTGTGCACTTCAGTAATTTGGTTTTTAAATTGAAGATTTATATATGGTTCTAGGCAGTCTATAGGAGTTATTTCACCCCTACGTTACCGTTAGGATTTCTCCCTTGAGGCATTCGTGTGTGGAAGCAATGCTTATTAATGGCAAGACCTCTCTGGTTGACTGAGGCATGGCTTGGCTTGGTGGTTGTATTTGTTGGTGAGTTTCTAGGAAGGTGGTAGTCTGAGGAGAGGGGAGGTGTGCTTTCAGGTCACCTCCTGACTTTAATCAATAGAGCTTTCCAAGGGTCTGGTTCAGGCAGAAGGGCCACCACGATCAGAACGGTGTTTTCCTAGGGTGACGTTAGCGCCTTATGTTTCAAATACGCCGACCTTGAAAACCTTGCTGTGTTCCTTGGCGGGGAATGATGTCCGGGGTATCAGCACACTGCCCAGGCACAGAGCCCTTTTGCCTAAAGCCAGGGTGGGTTTTGCAACGCTGCAGCCAGGTGAAGGCCCTGAGAGCGTGAAGCATTTGAAAGAAGTTGGCTTCTAATTTCTGTACTGAATGAAGTGTTTGAAACTTTAAGTACTCAATTCTGCTGCAGGATGAAAACAAATGCGAGACTTAATTGCAAACATTCCCTGGGAGCAGTAAAATATGCCTGCTGATCTTCAAATAGCAAATTTCTCCCTAATTCTTTCCCTTCAGAGACTAGTTGGAACAGCAGAAGCACCTTTGTAGCCCGTTCGCAGCTGTGGGAGGTTGGCACAGCTCTGTCGTGCTATTCCTGAAGATAGGACACTGTACCACCAAAGATCTTGCTCCGCATGCCAAAGTTAACCTAAATATTTAGGGTGAGAGTTGTCACCTCGCAGTTTTAAAAGTTTTTCCTGGTGCGCTTTTCTTTCTCCTCCGTTGTTCGGTGTTTTGCCAAGGATGCTTATTTCTGACCGCAAGAATCGCGCTGGGTTTGTCTCCTTGGGTGGGGAGGTACACCCAGCAAACTTGGGCAGGAGTCTCTGCAGAGTGAGAGCTACCAGTGAGCTGGGCTGAGGCAACTGGTGACCCGTGTCCTCTTTCCTCCGAGAGGCTCCTGAGCTTTCCCCGTGGAAACCACGCGTGTTTGAGCAAGCCTGGGAATGAACTGCTCGTGCTCGTTGGACGCAGCAGCTGAGGCAATGGGCAGAGGAAGGACAGAATCGTGACGGTGCTCATGGCCTCTCCAGGTCCTGGGAGTTCTGCTGTGTGAGCAAGGGAGAAGGAGGTCAAACCAGACTTCTACATTGATATTTTAAAAGCAACAGAAGCTTCCAGGAAGGTAGAAATGAAAGAAACGTAACAGGAGGGATGGAGAGGGGCAGGAGGATTCACTTGCTGTACGAATCAGCGCGTAAGATAACGAAGCTTGGAGGACTCCTCAGGAGGTACAAGGCTTTTCAAGGCCCAGGTTACCTAGTGGGAAGGTCCCACTGATTTCAAACTGGTTTTGGGTGGCAGGGCAGAGCTGAGATGGCTTCTGAAGCCGTGCGTTTTTAAAAGTGATCAGCATATAGCCAACTCTTCCGGGAAGCAGCAGGAATAGAGCTGAAGCTGCTAAACAAAGCCACGTGAAGGCCAGGCCATGTAATGCGGGAGGACTGCGCGTGAGCTCTCAAACACGCGCCGTCATTAAACCAGTGATTGTACGCCTGCTGGAACGGGTAATGTCGACAAATTTGTGTTCGGACAGCAGCGAGCACAAAGGCTTGTTGGGCCTCACACAAGATGTTACGCATGATTAGTAATGATTTCGTGATTTACTAAGGAGGAACAACATCCTCCAAGGTTTGGACCACCAGAGCGTCCTTGAAGGTGTGCAGGGTTTTGATCATCACCCAGCTCTGCTTCACAGCTGGGAGCAACAGGAATACTGCTGTTAACGTGCAGTTACGGGCAATCTTCTCTTTCTGTTGACTGGGAAGCTCTGCTAGGCAAGTTTTGTCTTATTGGTGGTGTAATGGTAGCATGGCTTCTCCTGCGGTGTTGACCAATGCTTTTGGCATTCTGTTCCTCCGCTGGTTTTATGTGATCCAGTTTGCTGGGATTTGTGTGCCAATTGTTTGCAAACATATGACTCAGAAGGGTGTAACTGTCACCAGTACATTAATATTTACAGTATATTGTGGTGTTTCCCCCCCCCCCAATGTGCAAACACCAAAGCAACTCAACAACCACTATTTAGACAGTCAAACAGGATGGTTCACAGATCTGTGGCATCCAGTGCTGAATCCCAGAGTCTGATTGCAGGAGACCCAAGAATTCAAGGTGACTGCCTGATGTACTGAGCAGAGGTTTAGGGAGTTGAACTTAAGAGGCAGAACAGTAGGAACACGTAACTTTTAAATAACATTTATTCCCAGGTAGGTCTTAAATCCTAAAAAGCAGATGCAGTAATTTCCCCTGTATTTTACAGGTGGAGAAACTGAGGCACAGAACAGTGACAAGTGCTGCCTATCACTACACTAGAGGGATGGAGGTGGTCAAATAACTAGGATTTTTTGAGTCTTAAATCAGTGATTTCTCTAATGAATATCATCATGGACAGTAGTTTTCAGTCTCAGCTCTTGGGGATGTCCCTACAAATTTCAAGGGACTTCTGTGAAATTTTTATGGGTCCGTAAGTAGGTTGCTCTATGAATGCACAAACCCAGTTTTCTTGGATGCATTTCCTGGATCTCTCCTGAATAGCTTATAGTCCTTCTCCCTAAGCACCCCTCCCAGAGGAATGCAAACCACAGGATGAAAACTGCTGGTGTAGGAGTGTTACTAGCCAAGGCTGAAAGGACTGAAGTGTGAAGGAAAATGTATTTGAAAGCAGGTCTGGACTTGCTAGATTAATGCCCTGCTTTGCTCCTCAGCTGCAGCTGGAGGAGAAGCTTAAGTGACATTCTGTTGTTGTATATGTCTGACGTGAGGTCAGAAATGGAAGTTTCTGAGCTTTTGTTTGTGGATGCCACCTGCGTCACCACAGGTGATGCAGGTTGGGGCAGGGATGGGGTCTTCATGTGGAGCAGCTGTGCTTGTTGCAGGAGCCCAAACTGGGAGGAACTTACATGGTGACAGGCAGACACCCCCTTAGGGTCCTGCTGCTTCATTGCAGTTCGCAGCTTATGTTCAGGGACAGCTTTAGAAAGCTTGGCTGTGGCTAGGATTCTCACCCCAGTGGAAGTGCTGACAGAAAGCGGGCTGGCAAGTACCATGAGTGTGGGGTTTAAAGGAAAACAGGCTGTGGTACAGTGCGTGGGATTGGGAGCAGGGGTTTAAGCCTGTGCGTGGAGATGTGGAATGAAGGGCTGGACAATGCGATGTGGGCTTTATTAGTGGGTGGATTTTTTTTAAACTGTATTTTCTGGAAGGTGAAAATAGCTTTTGAGGTGAGGCTTTTAAGCTCTGGCTGAAGCAAACACATGCTGGTGCTGCAAGGAGCCACTCCAGAGTGTGTTGTATTTGTTTATCTCCTTTTGGAATGTAATTGATTTTTCTGCAGGTTCTAGCCGGTTGTCCGATAGCCTCAGTGTAGGGCTAGGAGGCTGCTTTGAAACCGTAGCTCTCTTACTGGCTGTTCCTGCCTGTTCAGATGAGGTCAGTGGGACACGTACCCAGTTATGAAATGAAGAGGTTGCCCATGGAAGAATGGCACCTGAATGCTTGGTCCTGCTGCGTTTGGGAATTTGCTGTAATTTAGGCCAAGTATAAAATGGGACAAGTCAGTCATTCCTTGTTGCTGTCTATCTGCAGCTGGTTCTCTTTGCTCTGAATTGAATAGCAGGGGACTTGCAGTGGAGTACAGCACATGATGGAAGGCTGGGTTGAGCAATACCTTAAAGCTGTGCCCAGCCAGCAGAGAGCTGTTCCTTGGGTATCTGCACTGGTCCTCGCGCAGGAAGCAGAGCTCACCAGAGTGTGTAACGGCTTTAGCAGAGCTGGTATCTGATGGGAGTGCCCTGGCCTGAGTACCTGTTTGAGCTCTAGGGTTTCAGGCAGTGTTGCAGTGCATAGTGCAGGATAAGCCAGTCCCATGCTGCCAGGAATCAGAGCTTTAGAAACAGTTTATATTCGAATATGCCTTTGGGGTTCGATATCTCAGAGTTCAGCGGCTCCCTCCTCTCCTGAGGATGAAGCATACTGGAAAACGATTGGATTTTTATAGCAGCTGATGAAATAATGTTAGCAGTGCAGCCACCTTGGGTGCCTTGATCAGCTGCATTCACTAGTTTTATTCTGTGTGGGGATTGGCAGCCTGGTGGACGTGCTACTGGGATCTTGGTGGGTCCTCTCCTTGAGGATGCACCTCCAATATGCAAGACTGTGGTCCAGAAAGCCATAGTTTCTTCATGGTATTTTCAGTTCCCAGTTTGATGATGGGAGGAAGTAGATTTGCTAGAAAAACATGGTGGCCTCTTAGTTCAACGTGCTTCTGTTAGAAACTCTGGACTGGGTCCTTCAGTTCTGATAAGAGGATTTCCAGTGCCTGGGCTAAGACTCATCCTCACACTGAACTGCCTGTCTGAATTCACTGCGTGAGGGTGGCTTTAACACCGTGTTGCTGGCCGAAACTCAAGGGAATCCAGCTTGACAGAAGCCAGTGTGACTACCCTGTAATCTCTGCCAACTGGTATCACTGAAGGGGTTACAGTTCACACATCTCTCTCCGCGTGCTTTGGGATGGACAGTTTTTCACTGTTGCTCTGTGACAGGAGTGGTACAGTACCCTTACAAGGATCACAGCATGACCTGTGTCATTTGGGGGTGATTTGTACAAATGAAGGCTGTGCAGACTTGATCACCTTTCCCCAGCTGTACCCAGTAACCCCAACTGGTACAGTCTGTGCTCCTGTATCTCATAATACCATTGAACAGGAGCTCAGGATTGTATCCAAGTAGTTGTTTGTGAATTTATGCCAGTAACTGAAACCACAAGGTAGAAACTTCTCTTTCTTGCAGTGAAAGTCTGCATCATGTATATTAGAGTTTACTGCTTCGAATCCAGGATTTCTGTTCTACAGAAACAAATCGATTTTTAAACAAAGTATATTTCAATATATTCATTTACCTCTTTTATTTGTCTAAACATGACAAATTTAAATTCCAACCACCTCCAACCCCTCACCCTTCTGATGACAATTAATTCATGGCATGTCCTAGTACCACTCGGCGCAGGTTTAATCACACCATCGGTTGTGGATGTTAACCACAACACCTGTGGTGTTCGTACAAAACCTGGAGCAGCCTGACGCTGTATGAAATCGCTCTCACTGCACAGTTCATTTTGAGATTGTAAGTAGCCGTGCTGCTCAGAAAACAGGATTAGGTGAAGTATTGTATTAACACACTTAATCCGTAACTAAAATAATACTCATTACTCCTATCCTGTTTTAGGAGACAAATGTTTTATGCAAGCTGAGAGTGACCTTTCTGAATGGGACATATGTAGTTACATCAAAAAATTGAGGTCCATAATGAGGAAGATTAATTGGGGCTTGTAATACATCAGAGTTGTGTGTCAGAGGAAGCAGCTGGGTCAGAGGCGGCACCAATTTGTCGGAGAGTTGCTGCTCTGTGGCTGGCCAGGATAAAATTGTAATTCCTGTTCTTCAAAAGTTGCGCTGTGGCGTATGTTGGAGAGGTCCAACCGCTGTGACTTCCCTGGATATGGCTGAGTTAGGCGCTAGTTTTTCAGACCACTGACTGTCTGCTGGTGTTTCCACAACGCATGTCTTGGAGCCACAGTTTTGGCTCATGCTCCAGGACTGCACTGGAGGACTCCAGAGCTAAAACAATGAGCACCGACAGCTTCAGCGGAAGAGCCAAGGTCCTGTCGTGGGTGGCTGTCACAACACACACGCTTTGCCTGTTCACTAGAGGATGGACATGAACAGCGATGCTGTGTTTCTCCATACACAAAGGCTGTCTGCAGGCTCTGTTAGAATTACCTCCGGACTGGGAGGAGCGACGGGATCTTTCTCAGTGAGCGTGCTGTGGAAGAGACACGCTGGTGACTGCTGTTAATTGAAGCGAATGCAAAACGGCTGCTTGTCCCTACAGCAGGGCTGAAGCATCATACAGAGAGGAGACAGGCACGGCAGCTCTGCCCTGGCCTCGCACCATTCGCTTGTCTGAACTCTGACCTTCTATTGCCAGTCCCAATTAGGAATTCAAAAAAAGAATAATGTGTTAACCAAGTATTAAAGATGTTCTAGGACTGGAAACACGTTAACGGCCTTTGGGTACCTTAGTAATTTCAGACAAAGTCTTGCTGAAGCAGAATGAAGCTTGATATTCTACAGGCTGCTTTGGAGAAGATTTTTGTGACAGTGGGTTTGCTCTGGGGAGAGGTGTGTGCATGTGTGTCCCTTTGGCTGTGGTTTGGAGCCACAGCAGGGCTGACTGGGGTGCGGGATGCTTCATGGTTGATTTTGTTCTCACTGATTCAGAGTGGAGTTTTTTCATCACACATCATTTTTAAAATGATGCTGAACAGGGACTGAAGGGAGCGCCTCCCTGGTCGGTATACCCCAATTTATTTTGCCCAACTTCATGTGCCAAAGTGCTGTTTTTCTGAAGTACAGAATCAGCATCTAGGGGAGGAAAAGAGAAAAGACAGTGATGCAGGGGCTGTGTGTGTATCTGTAGGAATAGAAAAAATAAGGGTGAATTAGCAGAACAGGTAAAAAGTCAGAAGTAACACAATCGAAGTAAAACTGCTGTTCTGTGCAGATGTTGTTCTATACATGAAGTCTTGCTGAATGTCGGTGTCCAGCACAGAACAAGGAAGGGGAATGGAGGGAAGGAAAACATCAAGCAAGTAATTCCGTAACAGTTTCTAGGTTTAGGGGTTTTTAAAATACTATTATGAAAGTAGAAGGGGCAGAGCAGTCCAGGACCTCTTTTAAATTAAAAAAAAAAAAAAAAAATCTAGCCAGAGCCAATCCTTTGGTCAGAGGAGACAAACACAATTTTAGGTGAGGAGATGGCCAGTTCTGCGAAGCTTCCTGTGGCAATGGGCAGAGAAGACTTCAGCGTTTCTTTTCTAATAGTGGAAGATTTTCTGATGCAGGAACCAGAGAGGACAGCATAAAGCTGGCTTTGGAAGGTTCTTTCCAATACCTGCTTGGAGTCAAGACAATCTGGAGACCCTCCTACGGCAGGTCCTTGGGGTGGTTCAGAAATGAAGGCCCATGTCTCTCTGAGAAAGTTTCCTCTGTTCTCTGGGTCAGCAGTTGCCTGCCTTTCCATCGCTGTGATAGCACTTGTTCAAACTCATCCAAAATGCGTTAGAAGGGGTTTTTTTGACCCAGACGTGATGGTTATTCAATATGTGGCTGAGCACATCCACTCGCTATTGCTCTTCATTGAACAGGCACATGGAAGTTGTACATGGCAGCATACCCACTGTTATGACCGTAAATATGATGGAGCTGGTGGTACGCTATATGGTATTTCTTCTTGCCAGGAGCAAGCTCTAACCTGCAGCTTGGAAAAGCAGAGGTTGCTTTTTCCCCAGGCTCTTTAAAAAACCTGACACAGGAACAGTCATGGAGTCAAGTTCAAAGAGTTCTGAAGTTCCTGATTAGTAAATATTATTTGAGAAAAGTGTAATCTCAGGACAATAAAGCCAGACGTGAACCAGGCTCAGGCATGCTTTTCGCAATCTTCAGCTTTATCCCTTCCGAGTACGACTGCCGCATGCCAAGCAGCCATCCATCCTGCCTAACTCCTGAGCTTTCCTTGCAGGCTTGATACGTATGCCCACTCTTACAGCAGGTGCCACGTTCTACTCCACCAAGGAATTTACCTGCATCTGCTCCACAGAGAAATCCATGTGAGGCTGAAGGTCACAGCTCTGAGAAGTCCTTGCCCAAAGTGACCTCAGCCGGCTGCGCTGTGGTCCCGGATAAGGTCCAGTGGGTTTCGTATGACTTGGGTTTTTCTCCTTTGTCCTTCCCTCTCCTTCACCAAGGGTGCACGTTGCTAGTTAATGGTTCTGCAGCAAAAGCTGCAAAATACCAATTTAAGGCAAATTATTATTAAAATCACTTTGCCAAGTTGCCACAAACGACTGAACGTCTTTCTTCCCAGCAGCCGCTGACTGCTGCGCTGCCAGCAGGGCAGGCGTTTTGACCTTCCCGTGCTCTGTGCTCGCACAGGGGTACAGAGGGATCAGACCCCGGAGCAGCAGGGGCAGGCGGTGCTGCCAGCCCAGCGCTCTCCAGCCCAGGCGCCACCTTCTCTAGTTGTCAAACTCGGCACCGCCCACAGTCCCCCCGGCAGTCGCAATCAGCGCCCCCCAGCGGCAGAAAGCTGCAATATCGCTGTGGAGCAACGGCTGCGTCTCGAAGGGGCGTCCTAGCACCTTCGAGCTTGTCATCTTCCTGGAGCTCAGTGCTCAAGTTTAAGTGTCCTGTAAGGGATGTCCTGCCTGCGTGGTTGGCTTTTAAAACCCGGTGAACTGCCCGTTGCCTGCAGTGACGCTGCAAGTACCTGCAGCCCTTTAGGGTTTCTCTAAGGAAACTTAAACCAAGTCTTCCTGTGTGCTGATTTGGAAGGTTCTTTCCAATACCTGCTTGGAGTCAAGACAATCTGGAGGCCCTCCTGCGGCAGGTCCTTGGGGTGGTTCAGAAATGAAGGCCCATGTCTCTCTGAGAAAGTTTCCTCTATTCTCTGGGTCAGCAGTTGCCTGCCTCTCTATCGCTGTGATAGCACTTGTTCAAACTCATCCAAAGTGTGTGAGAAGGGTTTGACATTTTTGGACAAAGGTCTAATTTGGGGTTAATGCTGAGCTGCTGTGGGAGAATGATCTCATTTACATATTTCTAAAATGAGTTTTTCATTTCAGTTGATCTCCGAAATAAGGGATGAAAGCAGATAACAAGCACAATCTTGAAAAACTGCCCAAAATATCGATGAGGCAAACAGTTCAGTTAAAATGCATTCACGTTGTGCTCAGAGATCTTTTCTTCAGGAGCGTGTTCTTGTGCAAAACTCTCATCTCCTTCAGAATTTTCTAACCTTCCTCTATGGAGCTCTCAGGGATTGTTCAAGTGTACTGTAGAGTATCTACCACCTTCCAGTAGCATTTTTACAGGCTTTTGTATGTTGTTTATGAAGAAACTATTCACGAGGACTAAATTGTATGGGTCTGCTCCTAAAGGATCCGTCTGTCACTGCCAAAGATCGGGGGCGTCGTGCTGTCCCCTTTAAACACCCTCTCTACGAACACGACTCTGTTCAAACTGTGTTTGAACGTGGGAACCTGCACAAACCCTTCTAGACCAGCAGCCCTTGTAAAGTAAGTTCTGGGGTTGAGTCGGTTCAATTCAGCTGAACCCAGCCCTCGGGTTACTGTCAATGAAGAGTCACTCGGGGCTGTTGGGCTCCATCGGGCAGGACGATGGAAGCTGTGCCACGTTCAAAGTGTGTGTGAGAGCTCCACGTCGTAAATAAAAGGCATGGGCGAGTTACACCGCTGAGAAGGGATGGTAAAGGTGCCTCTTGGTTCAAGGGCAGTGGGGAGAGCTGGCAGCCTGCGATGTTGGGCTTGGCTGAGGAGGGCCCTGGGCGCGGTGGTCGCTCTGCTCTGGCCAGGAGGTGGTGGGGGTCTGCGCCCCAGCCCCGGGGGAGAGCGGAGCAGAGCTGGGCCAGTGCTCCCCTGGCTTGGGCACTCAGCCCAAAGGCCATGGCAGGCCCTTTGCGGGGTGAGACCGCAGCGTTGTGCTGCCCTTGGCTTTTGAACGTGCTGATACAAGTGTTGGCTCTGGTTTTGTGGGTTAAAAAAATGGGCAGGCGAGAAGCAAACCCTTGGTTGTAGAGATTCCTTGTAGCACGAGGTGGCAGTGATGCTCCATCAGTGTGCAGTCACCCTCCTGCAGTTCGGTGACAGACGTGAAGTTAGAGTGCAGAATGCAAAGCTGGATTGGTTTTCTTTCCTTGGAGATTCCTTCAGCTCCCCCTTGGCCCTCCACTCGTTCTTCCTGCTTTTCCCAGAGGTCTGGGGGTGGCTGCGGTGGGACAGGATGGGCAGCGCTTGTGACCCAAGTCTCAGTCTGGAGCCTCCTACTCAAACACAGCTGAATGCATTTGAGGTTGCTGCTGCAGGAAAACAGCTGGGATTAGCTAGATCCTAGGATTAGTTAAAATGTGCTCCCCATCCCCACTGTCGCTGCAAGACCTGTGCTGCCTGCAGGGTCCAGAGAGCCGCCCGGGAGCGATGCTGGAAGGCTCACGCAGCCTGAGATCCAAGTGTCAGCAACACACCGGCAGGCGACGACGACGTAGAGCTAATTCTCTGTGACTCTCTGCACAAAGGGGTGTTTTTCTCTGAAGATCTCAAGATCTTCTTCAGAACAGCTCTGGATATTGACCCCTGTAGCCTTTGCTCGGGAGCGGTGCTGTGAACACCACTGTTTTCAGCTGGCTGTGCAGAAGTTTAGCCTTGGGGGGGTGAACGCCAGGGCTGTGTCCTTGCGGAATCGCTCTCCTGCCCTGATGCCTTGCGTTGGCCTTTCCTGCTAACGGCTCCTGAGTTATTTCCCTTATGGCTCCCTTCCTGAATATACAATACCGTACAATACCTGTTCCAAATTACAATTTCACAGAAAATAGGCTTGCATTCGTTCAAAGACAGTCTTTGCTTGAGTAGATCTGGGATTAAAAATACCTGTGGGTCGTATGCGGAAGGGGAAAGAAGTACTAGAGTTCAGTCAGCCACGAGACGCCATGGTACAAGCCCCTGTTTTGGGACAATTTCATGATCTTTGGGCCAATTTGGCCAGGTAGGTGACGTGCACCTGGTTGCAACAACGGTGCCTGTTGTTTTCCTCCCAAGCCCAGACATGAGGCATCTCTGTTTGACCAAATTGCTCAGATAGTGGGGTTTGAAGGGATGATGGTTTGAGGGGTTTTGTTTCTTTTTTTCCTTGTGGCCGTGTTCTCTGTCCCAATTCTAAGGCGGTATCGCTGTCCCTGTCAGTCTTGCGGCACGGAGCTGGAAAGGATTACAGCGAATGCTTTTGCCCTTTCATGCCGCTGCCTTTTGCCTCCATCCCCCTGCGCAGGGGTCCCAGTTACCCCTTCTTGCCGACACAAGCGTACCCTGCTGCGCCGTTCTGACTGGGCACACCAGCGGTTCATCTGGAAGCCTCTCGAGCAGGGGATCCCTCTGCAATGCCGGAGGCTCTGTGTGCGCTCGCACAAGGGCTGTCCGGATCAACCCTTCGGTGTGCCGCTGGCCAGGGGGCCGTGGCTCGGGCTCTCCTCCCCGGGGCTGAAGGTGGCCCGGTGTCCAGCGGTGCGAGTCCCGGCAGACGTCACTCTGGGCTCACAGAAGGAAGCAGCGTGGTGAGCCCTCCACCCGCCGTGCTGCCCGCACAGCTGCTTTGGCCTCGCACGCTGCTGTGACACTACCTCAGTGCGGCTGTCGGCTCTTCTGCTCCAGCGTTCGGCTTCAGCAGGAGCCCAGGATGGTGTTCCTGTGGCTGGCTGTGTAACTGCCCAACACGTCAGACCTGTCTCTCGTGACCCGAGTCAGGAGGTAGTCAGAGGTGTGGATTAGACTCTTCTCTCTCATGTGTCTGTTCAGCTAGCACTTATAAGGATCACTTCTAGCAGAACAGGTCATTTTTGTGACCCTTCCACTATTAGAGGGGAAAAAAAAAATCAGTGGCAGATACTAGCTATGTCCCTACTACATAGGTGGAAGGAGAGGTTGCAGTCATCCAGCTTTGAGAACTATGTGTCAGTCGGGTTTAACTGAGTTCAAATGACGTATCTGCTTTGGGCTGGGGGCGTATCAGTGAATCAGCTACAAATGCTTGATGCTTTTTTAAGAATAAAAATTGTGGAACACAAAGCTGAATTGTTTCACATGTCACCTGACTGCTCAGGCGGTCTCTGAGCTACAAACTGCTATGGCAAGTTCATGTTTTAGTAGACTGTTCCCAGCTTAAACTCTAGTTTGTGTGACACTGGTACTTTGAGGATTCTGTGGAACTTGGGCATTCGTTGCTCTGGACACTCCACAGAATACACCCAGAGAAACCTCTCTGCCATTGAAGAACTGCGGTCCAGTGCCCAAGGTTAGCAAAGAGCCAGAGCCTATAGCTGGTCAGATGTCCAGCTGGACACAAACCCCCGAGACCAACAGCTCATGGAGCGTGTTACCTCCTGAAATGTTTATGTTTAGTACAGCCATGAAAAACCTGTCATACAGAACGAATGCACTACGAGGGAAGGTAGGCTGCCAGTGCCCTGACGCTGCGTATTTGCTAGACTGGCGGGGAAGGTCTGTTCTGAAGCAGCCCGTGTTCTTGGTGTGGGTACGAAGCCAGCTGGCGTTTCCATACTCGCTTAGCCCCTAGCTTTATGCAAGAGAAACCAGACTCTGTGAGCACAGTAAAGAGCAAAAGAGGAGGAGGTGGGAGCACATCTCTTTATTGTGTGAGTGGGGATAGGAGTAGGGAATTTGGATTGTGCCGGTACACTGGAGGGTTGTATGAATGTAAGTTTCACCTTTGCCAAGGCTGTTGGCAAAAGTGGTGGCATCTGTAAAAACACATAGCCTCTGAGATGTCTGAGAACTGTTTTATTTCAGGTTGAAATCAGGCACTGGGAGTGCTAAGGAATCTTTTTCTCATGCCTTTTGACTGTGACTAATTGATGAATAAATTAATGTACTGTTAGTGTGAAATGAGAACTGAATTATTCATCTTTCTCTTTTTTTGGTAAGACATGTACGTCATGATCAAACAGTGATAATAAATTTTGGTTGGTGTAAAGTCAATAGCTGACTGAAGGACTGGAGCTAGATGTTTTAATAATGTGTCTAACCAACTGGAGTGTGTGTGGGTTTTTTTAGGCAGGAGATCTGTGAATACCTAGAGAACCGCTTTTAAATAAGTACCTCAAAAACTGCCATGTCTCCTGGAACCTGTGTGACCCAAGGACTTGCAGAGGAATGCTTGCTGTCTAGAGGAAAGCTGCCTACGTGGGCAAAGATTGTGAAATCACCATAGAGAAACCCACCTCCTGTTGGGGTTCGGGTTTTTTTGACCCAGACCTTGGAATGATTGGATGTGTCTTTGATTTCCACCACCCTTCCCTGTTTGTCATTAAAAGGAGAGCGCTAAATACTAGCAAGTGCTGATAGGGATGTACTTCCACAGAAAAAGAATTACTATTTTTTTAGTAAGGCCATTTCGCAAATATGTGAAGAGATCGAAGTACGAGATGTTTCAGTGCAGCACGTTCAAAAATTGAGGCTGTCTGTGTCATAGTCTGGAAGAACAATACCAAGTTGTACCAGAAAGTGCTATCCTGTTCAGGGGATGTCCAAGCGGAGAGGAAATAGGGTGCTGTGGCCCTGAGCTGCACTTAAGCCTGTCTCAGGAGCTCTGGGAGACTTGAGAAAGCCCGGGTGGAGGTTTCTGTCTCGGCTTCCTCACTTTAGTTCTGCTGTTATCTGTCTACGTGGTAAATATTCAGAAAATGTTCTGTCTGGAGATATGTGCAGCAACTAGCACATAGGGTCTTGCTCTCCGGGCACTGTGACAATATGAATAATAATCCTCAGCCTTGGAAGCAAGGCACGTTTTCCCTTTGCAGCATAACAGCACTTTAAATTCCTCTGCTGTCCTGGGTTAGATGCATGCCGACTCAGCAGCGTGAGGAGACGCTACAGCAATGTTGTTACGTGTGCTGTGGGTTTGTGGCTCTGCTTCCACGGCCATGTAAATCAGAAGTAACTTTGAAATCAATGTTTTATGTACTGGTATATAACTGTGGGAGAGAAGAACAGATTTATTTTGAAAAATGGGAATGGCAGCTTGCTTAACGTTTCTTTCCTTGCATTAAAAAACCAAAATGTGTTGATGATGTTTTTCTAATGGGCTCTAAAGACTCAGCCTTTAAAGTGAACGGGTTCATGAATAAAAGAATTGTTCCTGGCAAGGGAGAACTGCCAAAAAATATGCTTAATTTATGGCACTAAGAAAGAAATACTGATGTAATAAATGCGTTAGCTTTGCCATTTGATTATGCAGCTAACGTTATGGGTACTATAATCTTAAAGCTGTTTCCACTTTCTGTTTCCTTTCTGCATCATATAAATACTGCAAAGTTGTTTCAAGTTTAAAATGGGTGAAAGGAAAACTTCCCTTTGGTCTTTCCCGTGTTAACTTGCACAATGCCACCTGAACGCAGTTGCCTATCAAACACGTCGGCTCCCAGCATGCTGACCTAGCTGTCCTGGTTGTCTCCTCTCATTAGGTGATGTGGGTAACGTCCATGAGGGAGAAGGCTGCATCATGTTGACAGGTGCCCTTGTAACATGTTTCTCTAAGACATTACACTCTAATTGTAAAGCAAGAACATTCTTCTGTGTTGTGTCTCCTGTCTAGTGACTTTTTTCCTTTGTAAGGTAAAGGACTTCTGGGGTTTGTATTTTGACATGAGCAAAAAAAACCTGTTCAGGGGCTCAGGGTTGCTTCTGACTTTGTAGTGTGCTCTTTTGTGGACTCTGGGCAGTCAGCATCAGCTCTTGGGTGGCATGATGCCCAAGAGAGCAAACAATGGAGTCTGGCCTCATTTCGAAAATTAAGGGAAGGGGACTTTGGACCAACATAGTTCATTATGGTTACATAAACCAGTGACTGAGAAAAGATGCTTGGCTGGCAGCTACTCTCTTTGCTAATTACCTGGTTTTGTTTTCTTGTAAAATTGAAGTGCGGCAGTTCTCTGCCAAAGCTTTGAAGGAGTGTCATCTACTACGAGGTGCTGATTCCCCCTTAGTATGAACATAATCTTGCTATTATGTAGTTCTCAGAGCGTGCTATAACAGACATTATATTTATCTCCATTTATCAGCAGGAGAAAGGGGTTGAGAAAGAAGAACTGATGGGCCTCCCGGAGGTTTAAAAGCATGTTCTAAGGCAGAATTGGGAAAGACTCAGTTCCCAGGCAGTGCTCTACCCACAAGGCATTGCTCCCAATTCAGCTGGTTGAACACCAGTTGATTCTGACACCTGACATTATTGTCCAAAGTTTGGTGTATTCTTGCTGCACAGCAAATAATACCTCATCAGCTAAGACTGACTACTGCCAAAAGCTGCTATAAACTGAAGCGATCTGATCAGCCTTTTGTCCTTCAGGAAGTAATATGGGTGCAGATTTAGAGGAGTTGGGCTAGTTTTGTCAGGTAGAATAGGATTGAGGTTGGGACCGGTAATACGGGGGTTTGGTCTCTTGGATCTGTTAGGAAAGGCTTGAGAAGCAGTCCCCAAAAGCTCCAAGGTGCTGACACTGGGCTGTAGGCAGAATTCAGGTATCTAAGCCTGGGATCAGAGTCCTTAAAATCCACTCTGTTAGCCTGCAGGCATCTGCTGTCACCAGGGAGCTTCCACAAGGCCCCATGTGGACACGTGCTCTGGACTGCCTGGAGAATAGCATTGTGCCTTTCATCTCTGCCTCATGGGTCCTCCACTAAGCTTCTTGCAGCCTTTCTACCTCCAAGGGACATCTTGTGGGATATGTTTTAAACATATTAATGCACACTACAAGATCAGTCAGAAGTCAGCTCAAAACTGAAGAAAAATGAGGTGTGAGAAGATGCTGATATTCTTTTATGTGTGGCTTAGCTTTTAGGGCAGTCTTCTGCATGTGGAAAACTCAAAACTCATTTCCCCACCTGCCTGTCTCCAGCTTAAATCTGCATCATCTTCTGCCCTGGACTGACTGGATAATTTAGGATAAGGATGGATAATTTACAGTCCCTGCTCCTGTTAGTCCTCAGGTCCTTGCTGTTGAGTTTGGTTTATCTTCTGACTTGCTTTATTTTTTGAAAGGAGCCCGAATGTATGGGCTGAGGGCTTATACATGCAAAAAAATGTGCTATGAGATCCTGGTTTCTCTAGCACTCTATAGTCTGTTCAAACATAGCAATTCCTGAATTCCCTAATAAATCAGGATATGGTTAGTCTAGAGTGGTTCTTGCTTGTAGGCTCTGAGTCCATAGCATTTAATTTGCCAAAGGAACTCCGAATTTAGAATGATTTTTTCTGCCTTCTGCACAGGAAGTTTCATTTATGGCTGCTGTTTTCCTCCACTGAAGAAGCCTCGAAGCTGTTCCCTGGTAGTGTGAAGAGGTGAGTGGATAGGGCATTGCTTCTATCGGCTGTGCTCGTGGTAAATATTCCTGAGGACACGCAGTGAATAGAAAGGCTGAGCTTTAATTGACAGACTCAGACATGAAAAGAGAGACCTGCTTGATGCATTTCTCATTACTGGGCATACAGAAGGTCAAGCTAATTAGTTCTCTTGATAACTTGCTTACGCTGCTGTGGGAAAAGTTGAATGTGTCTGAACAAAACTGGTTTGCAATGCAACAGAGAATTGCCTTCTAAAATCATTAAAGAAACATTAAGGAAATCACAAGTGTAATGCACCTGAGCAGATTACAAGGTTCTGTTAAACCGGTGCAGGTTTAAAATTACCTCTAATTTCTGCCTTCCTTTAATGCACCTTCATCTCTTTAATGAGGCCTCTTGTGAATTTTAACAAAAGGGGAGCTGAAGGTGTCCCAAGGTGGCACTGGTTTTGCACAAGTAATTCAACTGCTGCTCTCTGGCCAGATTTAACGGCTGATAGTGCTTTATCTAGTTTGATTCCAATGAACGTGCACCGGCACTGAGGCTGGCTTTGTCTCTTCTGTTTGTCAATGTATAGCTCATAATTATGGAAGGTTAATGGGGTCTTAGTGAGGGGAAATTAGTCAAGTTAATGTATTGTGGTGCTGTACCTGAGAGTGAAGGATGTTTACAGCATTCCTGTGACTTGGATCTTCATGGAAATTGGATGTGATGTACTCCACTAGATCAGTGAATGTACATTTATTGCTTGGGGTAACTTAGTAGATGAACCTTTACAATTCAACAATCTTGTAACCTTTTCGTAAAGGTCTAGCACTCCGCTATCTTGTCCCATACCCTACAAATTCAGAGAGGACAGCTGTCTGCAGGGTGATCTGCTGCTGTAGCTCTAGCTGCTGTTTCTCAGCATCCCAAGCTCTCTGGTTCTGCATCCAGATCTGAACAGTGCTGGTACCGTCCTGTCGCAGGTGTAAACCCAGTGTACGTTGTTAGCATATGTCACACAGGATCAGGATCCTAGAGTGCTGCACAAATGTAGTTTTAAAATCTGCACACCTTGAAATCCAAATCAGCAGGGACAGAGGGGGAGTGAAGAAATACATTTGTTATCTACATGTGAGAAGCGAAGTCCAGGAGAAGTCAAGTAAGATGCTGTACTCCCTCGGGAGAGCAAGTCTAGGGAAAATAAGAAGTAGGAATCCAGATCTGGTGAAGTGCGGGCTGATTCCCCAGCAGCGTGACTACTCCGTGTGCTGATACATCTAGTCCACAAAGCAGAAAGTGTTTCAGCACGGCGGGTTTAGCTGCTTTGTGCAGTGAAAGAACAAGCCTCCGGGAAAGTACCCGAATGCCCTCTGAGGACAGAGATATCGAGTCTCTTTTAATGAGTTACTCTTCTCCTTAAAGCTGTTCTGTTGTCCAAACCAGAAGTGGGTACAGCTTTTGAAAGTAAAAGTCATGTTCAGAGGTAAGGGTTTTTTAAAACGGGAAAGATTTACATGTATATTTTTATGTTGGCTTTCTCTTGCAAAAGTGGCCTGTGTTCTAGCAAAATTTGGTTTCAACAGAGGGGCTAAGATTTTGAATTTTTTGGAGATTCTAAATATGAACATTTTAGGAAAACATGTCTACTTTTAAGTTTCTCTTAAGCATGCTTAAGGCCTAAATGTCAGCTCTTTCACATCAGGACCATTCCTGGTTACAGTAGAATCTTGTTTTGTGTTTAACTTCCCTTTTGAAAGACAGGGAAAACGTTTTATTTTTTATTGGTACCTGCGTAGCTAATCCTTTTCTTACCACTTTCTTCCATGGTGTATTCCCTGCTGGCTCCTTCTGTTTTGCCTTGACATCTAGACTTGGATCATGCATAAACAACACCTGATGGTGTCAGTGGGACCACTGCATACATGAGTGTCCTCGCAGTAGTGCCCTGCCAGCAGCAATGACATTCCAGCCCTGAGTTTGACATTGACACCAGTTCCAAAGGCAGCGAGGAATATTTTTGCATGCATGTGTTTTTAAAATTGTCTGCATGTATTTTCAGGGTTTTCTTTTTTATTTTAGTCCATCTTAGTCAGCCCGCCCTACACTGCTGGTTTAATTCTTGACTATGAAACCATATATATGTGTGTGTGTATATAAAAAAAAAAAAGTATTAGAACTGTGTGAATGTCCCACTTGTTCATGTTTAATATTTGTATTTGCCAGTTGATGAATGAATCTTTGAATTGTTTTTGATGAATAATTTATTTTGATGCATCTATGTTATTTTTTGGCTTTTCAGACAAATCTAAAGAAGTCAGTTTACAAACTTGTTTTTTCTTGAGACCTTAGACACTCTTTCTGTAGCTGTCGTCAAGATAAATGGAAATCAGTTTCCATGTGCCATCAACAGATGTCCAGTTGCTCTGAAGTGTACGGTTCATTTCTTTTTTTGCCACAGAGCTATGGAAGAGATGTAAAACTAATCTGGATGCGGTTCAAATTATGTCACTGTATGCAGGTTTACTTTGTGTCTTGTACTAATTAGAAGCTGTGTGGAACAGTGCTTTCTGTTTTCCCACATTTTGATTTGTGCTAATGGGTGGCAGCTGCTATTTGTATTATTGAAATAATGACAAATTCCTTTGATTCTGGCATTAGTATGGATGAAATAGTATTACTGGCCATCCTGCTTGCTACTGTTAGTGTTCCCCATGGCACTGTGTGACAAAACTTGCCCATGTAAGTGAAGCCTACTTGAACACTATTGCTACACTTCAATGAAGTTCTCTTAAAGCTGAAGTCTTCATGGAGAACTACTATTAAAAATTCAGGATTTGAATGTTGTGGTGTGTGCTGAGAAAGGGCATGACTGATCTGAACAGCATGGATTTGGTCCATGGATGGGTGGTCCTATTTTAGTGCTTTCCTCATGTTAGAAATAGCTCCTTTTGTTAAAAATTAAATACTATAGGCTTATGTGATAGGGAAGGATTTTAGGTGTAGTGCGCACAAATAGGATGAACATCACGATAGAGTCTGGCTGCACTGTGTGTTTGTAAGTCATCCCTGAACGGATTGTTTCATATCACCAGCAAGTACTTTGAAGTCTTTTTGAAGCAGGCTAGTTTTAATCTAGTACATTTAGCAATGACCAGCTTCCTATTTTACTTTAGACCAAAGTTTTGAGGCCACTGCTCTGCAGCAACAGGTTGTAGAAGTTTCAGTGGATGTGGAATGGGGACGCTGTGTGACTTGTTCCAGGGCTCTTGCATGCTGGGGGCAGCTGGAAATGCACAAGTGGATTCAGAGTCCTGAGCTCTCACCTGAACATAGCACCGTCTGTCTTAGCAGGCTGCTGTTTGCTGAAACCTGAAGTGCACAGTCTGCAGTCGATACTAGTCACGCATCAGCATTAAACAAATGAAGTATGTGATGACGCACGAGCAGTGAGATGTGGGCCTGTGTGAGTGGACAGAAGTAGCAGAGGTGGAGGTGGCAGCTCATGTGGAGCAGAGTTCAACATACAAAGTGTTACACATCTCTAGAAGAGAGAAGTGAAGCCATTAAGTTAGAATTGCTTGAGTCCCTTTGCCTCTGAACCTCAAACAGTATGCACATTTTAATAACATTGTGGTACGAGTAAGGACATCATTGTGCACAATTCTTTTGCTGACTCCAGTAATAAACCATTCTGCCCTTTATTTATAGGACTGCCTCAAGGATCTGACAGGAGGAATTGAGTATGCTGCCAAGATATTAAATGAAATTCCCCAGAAAGACATTCAGTGCACTAAAAGAGCCTCAAAGGCAGAAAGGGAAGGAAATGGGCAAGGTAAGTCATACATAATGATCTCAGTTGGCGTCCATTGATCCCATCCAGCATTCTTTGAGAGTGGAATATCCATAAAAGTCTTTTAAGTCACTTGGATATACTGGGTAGTGTTTGTGCTCACAGACATGCATTGTGCAGCAGTAAGGTTAACTGTGACAAGCCATTTTCTTTTGACTCAACTAATTAAAAAATAAAAATAAAATTGTTGCCTCAGTCCATTGCTGTTAATCTGAAAAGTCAGCAAAGAAATACATATTTTATCCTGAATATTTTCAGTTCTCTGCATTTTCTGCTTGTTTTTGCTGAAAGAGACCATCAACATGGGACTGTACTGGAAGAGATGAAAGGTCCCTTCAGCCTGTGCTCTGTCTCCAGCACAGGCCAGTGATGGATACCTGGGGTGAGTGTAGGAACAGCAAACACATAGTGATGTTGCTCAAATTCAGGTCTATCAGCTCTCTGCGGCTCAGACCCTTCCTGAGCCACATGAATTTATCTGCTTGGTTTTTGAACTTATGTAAGCTACGAGCATCCACAGGGCTTTGGAGCAAGAAGTTCCAGAGGTGAATGACATGTGTGTAGTTAATTACCATTTCTATGCTGTGTTTGGAAGCTTCACTTGGTGCTCCCAAGTTCTCACCCTGTGGAATTCACAAGAGCTGACCTTTCACTTCATACTTCATGTGATTTTAAATCTCCCGCCCTCTCTGCTATCTCCTTTCTCATCAGAGGCATCCTCATCTACTTAATTTGTTCCTCATACAGAAGTTACTCTGTTTCTGTATCTAAGCTGTCTGCTCATGAAGCTTTTGTGGTAAAAGGAAAATGGCTGTTTTGGGCGAGAGCTGTCTGGAGTTCAGACTTGTAACATCCCTGGCCTGAAAATGTAGCTCCTGAGATGAGAAAACTCCTGTTCTTCCCCATACTCATCAGTAACTAGGAAAGTCTACGTTTCAGGGGACTGCAGCAAGTTTTGATATCTGTACACCTTTGACAAACATTTTATCTTCTGGAAAACTGTATTTTGATCAAAGGAACCGCCTGTGATCTGAGAAGACACTATTTAGTTTCATAAAAGCTCAGAGTTCTTGGTTTTGGGTCTTTTGTGTGGGATGGAGTATGTTTCAAAGTTCAGTTAGCCTTTCACTTTAATGCTCCAACAGATTCTTTAAGGAGATGTGATAGTAAGCACAAATATTTTATGAAGAATCAAGAAAGTACATCTGTCTTCCCAAAAAGCACTTCAATGCTTTAGGTCGAAATTTTCTGAAAATACAGGAAGGCAACATAAATACTTCTTAATATTAAAAAGTGCTTCTAACCCATTCCCAAAGATGATGGAAGACTCGGCCGTGTCTGTGGCTGTGTTGGTCAAGGCACAGGGACTGGTTAGAAAACATGCAATCACTGCCAGCTCAAAGAGTTTCTGTACAGCTCCTGTGCAGTTTGCGTTGTGATGCGTTATTTCACTTACTGCTGTAGACTCTTAGTCTTGTTCTCCACAGATCTACTTTCCCAGCCAGGTTATCAAACCCAAGAGTTATCATGAACCAAGAACCATCTACTAAACTGGGTAGCTTGTGGTTCTGTGTATCAACGTTATGGCTGTGAATTACATTTCTGTTCACTCTTCCAGCAGAAACAAAGATCTAGTCAAATGTTATCGTGCTCTTAAAAACCAATACCACTGCACCATTTCATTAATTAAATTCTGTTGATGAAGTGCTTAGAGCTGTGCAAGCTGTACAAAAAATATTGAGGTTACAGTGTCTGAAACATGATAGTCTCTATCACTTTGCTCTAGCCATCGATTTGGGTGACTGGCAAAGGGCATAATATCTCTGATTCTTTTTCCTTGTTAAATTAACTTAATTCTTAATTTATTCTCCAATTTATATAAGGGAGTTTTTCGTATGCATTGTATTCACAGGCACTAGATAGCATTAGGCAGGCTAATGTGAGCTTCATGTTTGAGCCTCATATTTTCTTGTCGCTGGTTTTTTGGGTTTTTTTGCGTATGCTGAGATTGCTCTGGGGTGCAGTAACAAACAGAACCTTCTCATTTTAATAGTCCATGTCCTTTCCAAGAGGAATGTTACCTGCCTGGTACAGGTTTAGTGATTGATGCTATTGCTGAAAACCTGAAAATTTTCTATCCCTTTCATTTCAATTTCAATTAAAAAATTAAATAGGTAACTCGGAGGTATACCACCTCTTTTGCCGTGGCTGAGGATTGTAGCAGTCTCTGTGCTCCCCTGGCTCAAAATCATACTAGTGTCATATGAGTTAGTCTTTATATGAATATAATCTGGTTTTTCCCCAATGGGAAAACAATTTCGTGATTCCATGTAAGATGCTTTCCACACACATCTGTGTAGAGTTGTTACAAAGAGCCTAAAGCTGCTAACAGGCTTAACACAGAGTCATTTTGTTCACTGCTGAAGTGCAGCACTAAGCAGAAAGTACAGCCGGCCTCCTCTACCAGAAATTAAACTGCTTCAGGGATCTCCATAACTGAGACAACTCTGACCGCTTTGGCAGAGCAGCAAGCGGTGGCCTGGTTGGAATTTGGCCTGGTTGGAGTTTGCCTGAAACACCTGTGTGACACTAAATTAAAAATCCCCCCCAAGTTTTGATGACCAAAAGATGTCAGTGCTTTAAAAAACCAAAACAAATCACTTTGAACCTGGGAATGCTTCGCCCTGTTCCATGGCATTTTTAATAGAATTTTTATTGATTGCAGAGGGAGCTTTAAATACTGGCTTTTGTAGTGTTGGACCTCTTCACTAAACAGCTGCACCTAAATTTTAGCAGATGTTTCTCTATTTTAGGCTTTTTGAAACCTCTAAGGACTTTTTCTGTTTAAGTACATTAGGACCAAATGGTGAATTAGTGAAAGTCAAGAAACTTTGTTTTTTATCATAAAAGTGCTTTCTAATAAGAGAAAAGGCAATATTAAGGCCTTTATTACTGTCTCCTGTATCAAATCGCTATGAATTATTCCATATTTAGTCCAGTAAAATACTTGTGATTGCTTTGTATTGAATATGAACTGTAATGCAGTAATGTGGCGCTTGAATGAGCTGATGAATTAAAAGGGAGACTCTTTTACAGCTGGGAAGCTGTCTTTGATGTGCCATTTATTACTTCCATGCTCCACCATGTGCTGGTGGTAAGCCTGGCTTCTTTATTGTCTGCCTGCGTTTGTGTACGTGGAGTTGGGACTACCTCTGTTTTATCCTGATGGTGATGACAGTAACCATTGCTTCCAGTGAGTGTTACTGTTAGAAACCGGGGTTGAGAAACAGGGCTTCCATTCCAGTGAGCAAAGAAATAACTGAGCACAGGTAACAGCTTGCTGCAGTTAGGAGGAAGAAGTTCTGACTGGTGTTTCCATATAGCTCAGGAAATAAGTGTGTCTAGCTTTCAGTTGTTTGAGTAACGATGTTATGCCAGAAATTACCACTGTCAGTTATTTGAGCGGAAGAAGTTTGCAAACCCTTCTGTTTTTCCTTAGGGCTGCAAAATCTGCATTGTGGAAGGGGTTAAGTGTACACCCTCCCGGCAGGCTGCCTGTTGGGGGTCTTTGCAGAACTGTCAGTCTTTCTGCAAGGCTTTTTCATGTGTCTTTGAATCTGGGGTGGTGGTGTCTCCATTGCCATGTTCTCTTGAAGTCTTAAGCTGTGTGTGCACAACTCTTCCTGTTCCCCTCCCTTTTTCTCTGTAGTTGTAAATAAGTTCAGTTGCTGTTCTCTGTAGAAGGAGTTTACCCTCCTCAGCTATTGCATAGAAGCCCTACACCACCCCTAGCAAGAAGAGCTCAACCTTTTGGGTTGTTCCATCCTATGTTCTTTCACTAAATCTGTCCGTTGACTATCTAGGGTCTTTACTCGGAGTGTAGGACCCTGCCTCTTAAACCACAGTGCTGATACGCTGTGGGACTGGTAGCGCATTGTGTCGTATCCGGGCTTTGAGACCAGCTGGCTTTCCCTTGCACTGGTATCTCTGGTCATACTGCTGTCCTGATGGTGTGAAGCTTATGGTACAGGAAACCGCTTGTCTTAGTGGCAGTGTGGGTACAAAGAATGATATCTTAAACTTCACAGCCTTTGTAGGCCTTTCAGGTTCCTGAAAGGAAAGCTGTGTGTGGAAAGAAAAAAGGTGCCAAGAAGGTACCCTAGGAAAGTAAAAATACCTGTTAAAAGGGAGCAGCCTTCATTTCTATCCACTGTGAACACAGGAGACCCTCAAAATGCTCCAGGCCCTTTCTCTGAAGACCGAAATGACCTTTCCTGGCAGTGCAGCCAGTAGTCCGGAGGGAACTGTGCTTTCCTGGAGCTCACAATTGTTACATAAGTTGAGATAGAGGGTTCAGGTTTAGAGGAGAACAGGAGTGACCATAGAATTAGACCTGTTGCCAGCTACTAATGCCTTCTGCCCTGGCTACATGTTTCAGGTGTAGTTTTACTGGAGAGGCTGAGAAGAGATTTGCCATCCAGGAGTACTCCCTGTTACAATGCCTTTGTCCAGTATTTCGAGATGCTGGCAGCATCCCAGTATTAGGCACAGGACACGTGCAGCTGGTGAGAGGGTTCTTGTCCACCACCAATATGTATGTTGGCAGCAAGTTTGGCTCCTGTCAAAGGATTCTTTCCAGGAATTTCTACCCTTCATCTGGATCGGAGCTCTATCTAGGGGCAGATGAGATGGGCCCACCATAGGTGGATGGACTCTTGGGTTGGAAACTTACTGAGTTAGCTCACATTGCAACCGAGCTGATAATCCTCGCTCAAACACAAGGACTATTAGAGTGTGCTCAGTGCCAGGCTAATATGGTTACACGCTTTCCAGCTAGCTTGGAGCACGGCCAGAGCAAACTCGGGGCTGTTCACAAAGAGTGTGTGGCTATCTTTACATATAAGGTATAAATTTCCTTCCCTAATTGCGTACAGTTAGGGACTGATTTTTGTTCCTTGAAGAATGGCTGTTCTCACCTTCATAATGTTGAAAGTTCTTGTTCTAGATTTAAATGTCTATTTTTATGTGAAATGCTAGATATGAAGAGTCCGTGGGGATTGTGGGGTTTGGTGTTTGTTCAGCTGCATTGAAAGCCTTTATCGTTTTACATCATCTACCCCTTTGCAACTTTTGCAGCCTGAGCATGGAAGCCCTGAAAACTTGGTAGAAGATCATTGCAGTAGCTGTAGTCTTTGATTTATAACTAAAATACATTAAAACCATTTATGTGCTGGCTTGTAACCCAATATGGGATAGGCTGAATGTAGCATGAGAATTTTTGTTGCAAATGCAAAATGCCAGAAGATATTCAGACTTTCCTTTATCTGTACAGAATTAAGGAATCTGTGCGGGTACTCCAGTTTGAAATACTCGCTCTGCTTTAAAAGAGCTGAACCATGTTTGGCTTGGAGGAGCTTAACATCCTTGAAGGAGGAGAAAGTGAGATGCAGAAATGAGGATGATAAGGAACAGTGCTGTGTGTGCAGAAAAGGTTATGGCCATGTGGGAGCAGCGTCTGATGATTCACTGAGTGTTTACTGTGGTGAGAGATGGACTGTGATTCCCCAGAGCAACCAGCGATGTGGTGCCTGGGAACCTGTAGAGCTGGTAGCTTTTGTGGCCATTCCTGTCAGCGTCCTGACTCCCCACAGTATCCCTCAGGGGTGTCTCCTGCTCTGAGCAGAGAAGGGCTTTGTTTGGCTTCTTCAGAGTAGGAAAGGCTAATGATTTATTCTGTACAGATTGTTTCAAGGATCCCTGGGCTCTAATGACGAGACTGTCAGTTGAGGAGGCTGCTGTCATTTAGTGGTAACATATATTAATTTTATTTATGGTAAACATGGGGAAAAAAACCCACACAACCCAAACCTCAACTTTGGAAACTGGGCTGGTTAAAACAAGAAACTAAACTGGTAGGCAATTGGAGAGAGGCCGTGGCAGGAACAGTGAGGGCTTTTGTTTAAGATACTCAGCTGCTATTTTCTGCTTGGATAGGTTTTTGTACTTATGTCATATAAATTAGAACATTGCCTTTAAATTTAGAAAGACAATGTGTGCAATAAATTGGTGTCTTGTCTCACAGAGTAAACAATTATTTTTCATCATATGTAGGTGTTAATCCCTGTCACACTAATTCAGAGTTCTTAATGAGTTTTTGGTCATCATTTTGGGAACAAAGCCAAGTTAAAGAGATGTATTTTAAGGGGAGGTAATATTAGGAAGGGTATATACACACCTAAGAAGCTGTAGTGATGGCACAACAAAAGTTCTTTATTTTCTGAAATAGTATAATTTTAGACCAAAGTCTGTAAAAACAAAAAATTGTGCCAACTTTCATTAATTGTTTCAGCTGAAAGAATGAGAGAACTGAAACTTTTTCATACCTTGGATGCCCCCCTGATTTAGATTAGGTATGTTTTAGAATGTAAGCTAGAACCTGAAGTTTATTTTTTCACCTTAATATTGTGTCTTTTGGCATTTTTTTCGCCAAGAAAACAATGCACACAACCCTCCAGCCAGCAGCTTTCCTCCCCTCCCCACCTCCCTTTGCACTGTTCTGTCACTGATTTTTCCACCCCCATGTTCCCTTAGTTTGTTCTGTTAACCAGAGAGGTAATTTTAGAAAATGGATATTAGATTTTTCCCAGCACCTGCACTTCTTTTAACAAAGTTCCTTGTAACTATAGCTGCTGAATTTCTGTTCTTGCTCAACTGCTGAGTCAAGATTGATGTCACTTAAAACTCTGGGAAATTTGAGTTGAATTTTTTTTTTTAAACCATTTAAAATGCACCGAGGACCTGCACTGTTGCTATTAGAAGGAGGAATAAAAGCCTAGCTTTTATTTTTAAAAAGGCAATTTGTACAGTAATGTGGACATTTCTTACAAGGGCTGCATGCCACCTAATGAGCAATTACTTCTGGCAGCACGGTATGCCTGTAGAAACACCAGTTCTTCTCATATACTAATGGTTTTATGATTATGGAAATGATATTTCCAAGCCCAAATGTATCCAGTGGGGTTGGATATATTTAGTCAAAGTTTTCAGGTTCCCTGCAGGAAAGAATGAAGTGTCCAAGTGAAACTGTAGTCCCTGGACATGTTACTTAGACGGAACATTTTCTGTGTGTGTTCTACATTAATCTGTATTTTCACGAGACTTCCCCCCTTCATATCAAGAATTTCCTTGGAGGAAAGACTGCAAAATCCAAATCACCGTAATGAGATGTGAACAGAGCAAGAGGCAGGAGCTGGAGCAGCTTACCTTCCTGTGGAATGAAGCTTTCTCCTGGGCTGCTTCCACTAATGCTAGGTGGAAATTTTGGATTTTACTGGGTTTTCTTATATTTTATGTTATCAGTTGTACCCAGGAAGGTGAAAATTATTGCTTCTATTTGCTAAGGAGTGAGAATAAAAGCGTTTAAAAGCAGGAAGAAGTCCCACACGCCACGAAAAGCCGTTGTCAGCAGGCCTTTGCCGTGCTGGGCCCCAGGTCTCCGGGGGACGCCGGCCCGCCGCCCCCTGGCTGTCCCAGCACGGTGTGCGCGCCCTGCGCCGCCCTCGGGGCGCTCCGCACAGGGACCCGCAGCCAAAGGCCGCACGGCGGGCGGGCCCGCACGGTCCCCTGTGCAGCGCCACGGCAGACAGCTCCGGCCGGCGGCAGAGCTGCTGGGGGGGCACAGGCGTTATCTGGGAGATGAAACACACAGCTCTGCTTCTGCCGGCTGTGGCGGGCACAGGCACCCCGACGGCTTGCGCGAGGCTTGCGCGAGCAGCTCCGGCCGCCGCCCCAGCGCTATCTGGTGCCTCAGCGTCTGGGCTGCGCCAGGGGCCCGCGGCCTGTGCTGCCGGGGGGTCCAGGAGCCCCGCCGGAGGAGCCGCTCTGAGCCGGTCCCCTGTGGAGCAGCAGGTCAGGCGGCTGGGGGCTCTCCCCTCACGTCGGGACGCTGTCTGAGGGTACTTCCCGCGACTGCCCTGGGATCAGGACGCTCTCCGAGTGCGTCTCCCGGGACTGAGCCAGCCCTCGCCCCCAGGTGGTGAGTGACCCTTTTGGAAGCCTTGAGTGGGAGATTCTCCTCAGTGCGAGGGAGGGTGTGCGCGTTGTGGTTCGTCTTCCGTAGAGAGTGTGCTTTAGTGTTCAGGGATTTGTTGTGTAGGAATGTATTTCCAGCTGTCAGCTGGAGCTGTGATTAATTCTGGCCCGCCAGAGTGCCAGGCAACTCTGATTGCAGTAGGTCCTGTTTTCTCCTTGCTTGGGTTCGATTAGAAGTGCCTTGCTTGCCTTCTTAATGGGTGGGTGGAGTTCATCCTGCAATCGCTGCTTTATTAATCCTTTTGAACAAAGAAGCTTTGTCCATCCTTTCGAGTGACTTTCCCCCCTCACCGTTCTGTGGATGCTGGATACCCTGGTTGATGTCAGGTTTTGTATGGTGTGGTGGCATCTTCTGCGCTCCAAGGCTGGTTGCTCTCCTATCAGGCTGTGACACACAGCTCTGTAACAGCTCTGCATTCTCCACAGCACCGGTGTGACTTGGTTCTGGGGACTCTGCTTGTCAGAGTTGTTCAGGTGTTTTTGTGTGGGCAGTACTACCCCTGTTCTTTCTTTCTGCGCTGTCTTTTCTCCTCAAGACTGACTCCACGCGTGCTCTCAAAGGAGACAGCAGCGCTATGTATGGTGTGTCTCCAAATCTCCCGACTGGCAGAAAGAACCGTGCCTCGACTATACCACCCAAGGAGACCCTCCGGTGTGCTCTTTGCAACCAGTCTTGCCTATCCCGCATTGGCCTTTTCAGCCATCAACGCGCTTGCAATAAGCGTGGGCAAAGCCCTTCCCAAATCTTCGTCCGCAAAGCCAAGCCATGACTACCCCTGTTGAAGGACATAACTTGTCTGAACGGCTCTGAGTTTCATACAAGAAAACAGCTGTCTAGAAATCATCCAGTGTTCTGGAGTTTGTTCTTGGTGAACCTTTTGGTTGATTTTAAATCTCTAGTTTGAGTAATGTGGTTACAGGTGTTTTGCAAGGGATCATGCTACCACGAACTGAGATGTTTTTCCATCTTAAGTACATGTGTGTACATGTACATCTTAAGTACATGATTTCGGAGGGAGCCTTCAAGCGGCAGCCGTGCCAGGCTCTGCGGCATGGTATGGCCCCACAAAGGGAGAATGCTAGACAGGGTTTCCAAAGCCTTCATTTAAAAGTAGGAGGGTCATGTAAAGATCAGTGTGCCCCAGGTGATGGGGAAAGGCATCTCCTTTGTGTGGAAGGAAGACTGTGAAGTCCTTGGCAAGCAGGAAAGTGGAATTCTGACCCAGGAGCACACATAGCTCAGTCCCTGCCTGACCTGGGACTCTGCCATTGCTTCCCAGATGCTTTCTTCTCATAAAGGCATAAAATAACGAAGGTGTCATTGAAATTTTTCTTTGGATGCGGTACAGGGAGAATTTTTCTGAAAACTTAAAACCACCCGAAGGAAAATGTCAACCTACCTTCCACTATTTCTACCAATCTGGGACTTGAGAAACTAAGCTGAGCAGGGTACCAGTAAACAGTAGCACTGGAGACTCCTGTGCTTGCAGGGGAACGCATCAGCTGAGCTATTCCAACAAGCCTTGTCTTGTCTGTTTCTGCTATAATTATCTGCCTTGGAGGCTCAGTGTGCTAAGGAGGGATGACTGCACATGTTATCTGCTACATGATGGAAAAACAAGCACTTCAGAAACCAAACAAACAGGGTGGTTACAGTAATCCTCTTTCCCTGCAAGTTTGCAAAACACAAACATAAACAAATTCTATAGAATTTGGAGCAAGTGTAATCTGCTCCCATTCAAGCAGAAGGGGTGGCTGCCTTTCACAGCTTTAGCTTGTGAAATCTGTAATGTAATTATAGTGTAGAAATAGCAAGAATGGAAGGAATTTGGCTTAATATGCAGAGTTTTCAAATGGGAGATAAATACAGATACTGCAGGAAACTACGCAGAAATTGAGCAACACGAAGTCTGAATGGAACATAGCCTGGCCCAGAGAACGAGCTGACCTCTTCCTGAGCAGGCAGCACTGGAAGGAATGCACCGGAGTTTTGCTACCTCTTTTTAGGAGATGAGTGAAGATCCCATGACTGACTTGTTGTCAGAGGTGGGTTCGGGTCAGCTCTGTCTGTCCCATCAAAGGTCTGAGAGGAAGGCTGGGTGGAGAAAGTTGTATTTTGCATCTCTTTATGCTAGGGCTGGAGGGCACTGTTTAGTACTGGCTGCCCATGAGATGAGCCTGACTGGTCTTAGGGTCCCTGGTAAAGGCCCAGGTTAGCTATTGAAATACCTGGAAAGTCCCAGAGACCTTCCTCTCCTGTCTGCTCTACTGCACCAGTGAGAAGCAGGTGAACAGAGCTGCTGCTGTGCCTTATAGGGACCTCTCCTTCCCCTGCTCCGTTTAAGAAGAACCTATTTGCTCAGGAAGGCATGTGTACATCCCTTTTCTGCCACGTGCAAGGATCATGTGGATGGCCTGCTGCTGGCTGCATGAAGGGGAGAGTCTAGGTGATGCTGAGGGAGCGTGAGGGTATTAAAAATGGCTCTTGTATGTTAGTATCCTTGGCCTGCTGCCCAGAAACATTAACAATTGTGGCAAGACTTTAAATGTTTTCTTCATGACTAGAACTACAAATATAAAGGCATTCTCCACAGCTCCTGTCTTTCACAAATAAATTATGGTACAAGTGCCTTTCTATTGAATATTTGAGTGGCATTAGTAAATAATGCTCGGTTATACGTAGTGAGGAGCTGAAACGCATCCATAAATAATGGCACCTACTGCATGGAACAAACGAGACGTTTGCCTTGTGCATGTAGTTTGCTAATGCACCTCATAATAATGCAAATGCTTAGTAGTCTGATATTATTTAACATGAAATGCTCTGGTTTTTGAAGTGCTGGTCCCTCTCATCAGCAGAAGATGGGCTCAGCATGGTTCTGTTCTTGTGATAAATCCTCGTGGAGTTTCTGGGATTCAGTGAACTGATGCTAGTTAGGGTTTCTGACTCGAGAGGCTGCAGTCAGCATTTCCTTGTGGTGCAGCAGACTGGGATCTGTGGTGGTGCTTGCTGCAGCTGATGTGACAAACGTAGGTGACTGTGCTTGGGAATTCTGGCCTTAGGTTATCTGAGAGCTCACGGGAGTTTGGGTTGGGATGGGTGGCTGAGGATCTGGAGAGGGAGAAGCAAAGATGAAGTGATAAGGAAAAGTGGAGAGAGGGTAAGTAATTTTTGGTGTTTAAGCAGAATAAAGATGAGGTGCTCGGGTTTTGTATAGTGTGTGTGGGTTTTCTTTTTTTAAAGGACTTTTTCCAAATAGGATGGAACTCCTAATTCAGGGCTGGAAAGATTTGTTTTTACTCAGTGTTCAAATGTGTTTCAAAATTGGCACCTTTGTGTGCCATATAACTGGGAAATCAAATGTATTTATAAAAACCTCCTCTCTGCCAAAAAAGGTCAGTCATGTTTATACGTGCTGGCTGGGTCTCACCTCCTCAGGGGAGCCCCATGTGTGTATTGGAACTGCATTGCCTTTGCTTTTAATGTTGTGTGATTTGATCTGTCCTGTGTTGTTGCCGTTAGCCTCGAGGCTGGTTTTAACACGTGCTTTGCCTGCGCCAGCGACGTACAGCCTGCCTGTCAAACGCCTTTGAATCCAGGCAGGCACACCATGGGTAACACGCTCTACCTGGTTCTCCCTTCTTCAGCTACAGCAGCAGCATGAAATCGAGGGGGCAAGTCCTCTCTCTGCAATTCCTACAACCTCTTCTTCATTGCTGTCTTCCTCACTGAATCCTTAAACATGAGTGGGAAGTGATTTACAGTCCTTCTCGACCCCGTGAAAATTCATCTACCTCACTACCAAAAGGAATTGGCTTCTCTCATGGGTGGGGGAGTCGTGCCAGTGTGTGGTATCCTCACCCTGGGCTGGGTGACCTCCCCAGTCCAAAGGTTCCCTACCTGTGATGTACGGTGATATCTTCAGTCTTGCAGATGGTTTCAGTGTTTTGTGGAAGGATGAGGGAGACAAGTAACAAGTTACAGGGACAGGTGTGAAAATTAACACTGGTGTTTGTTCTTCAGGATTTTAACCTTCACAGGAGTGAAACTACAGAACCAGTCGTGTTTACATCCCCGTTAATCATATTCAGGCAATAAAATAGTTCTGTTTAAAGCTTATCTCCATTGTGGAGATAAGAAAACACAGAAAAGAAATTTCAGATTAATTTTAACTGTATATAAAATAAATGTATTAAACCACTTTATACAAGCACCGTGTTGGAGCTGGAGTGTCTTAAATTTGCTTTACATGTTAAACAGCGTTAAGGCGTTTTCTTTTTTAAATGAGAGGATTCACTCCAGGGTTTATAGCGCTTTCCACAGAGAAGCCCATATGCATGTTTTCAGCTGAAATGTTTCCAGGGTTTTCATGGGCAAGTTCTTCTGTAATTGTTCAGCTCTCGATGCTCTTCTTTGGTTTTAAGGTGTGTGTGAATGACCTGTGTCAGGAATCAGAGAGGACTCTGCACGGACTTAGGGCCTCTTCTGGTGCGGCTGCTCTTGCCTTCATTGAGAAGGTGGAGGAAGGGCATTCAGACAAGATGGCAGTGAACTGATGTGCTGGCTGGGCACTTCAAGCCACCTCCTCTTGGCATCTCTGCCCTAGTAAAACTGGCACATCACCTCATAAGCAGGCGGGCTGCCATGCCGGCAGATGGCTGGGGAAGCAGGCAGCCAGGAGGCTACGCGTGAGCATCCAGCCTTTGGCGAGGGCAGGATACCAAGCCAGAAATGTCAAAGTGGTTTTCAACCCAGAGCTGCTGAACCTGTATGCGAGAGAATGTCATTGATACTTCAGCCTGGAGCTGGATCAGCTGGGAAAAGGTAAAGCTGGAATTCCCAGGTCACGTACAATGAAGTTCTGGAAAGCTTTAGATTAAATTTTGCCAGCCACAGGGTGTGAAAGAGAAAGGCATCACACTGTGACCCTTCCATTTTCCTCTTTAAAATACTCTTTGTAGAAGTGATGGTACTACATCCTGGTTTTTCTGGTTAATTAGATAAAACTGCTGGGTACCTCACGAGTTACTCTCTATTACTTTTTTTTAAACCTGAGCAGTATTTGTGAGGTTAGAATCCTTTGGCAGCCTTACATATTAATGCTAAAATACTGCATGGTGGAGATACGTTGCTGTTGTAGTCTGGTAAACTGCTGACTAGCTTTCTCAGGGCAGTTGAGTGGCACTCTGCATTTCTAAATTCAGCCCTTTGTGGCACCACAGTGCATGAAATTGTTGTGCTTCAGCTTCAAAATTGTAAGTTTTTGAGAAAAATGTTCTGATTGAAAAGCAAATGGTAGGAAACTTCTTCCAATTCTTTTCACATAATTGAATTTGAAAGAATGATTTGAAACTAATGTATTTTTTTGAAGAACTCTGTAGAAAACTCCAGTTTAGCAAATCCGAAACCCAGCTGGCACCTAGAGAGCTATTGTCTGTGGTGATCTGTGGGTTCACAGCATACACTTCAAAACTCTGTAATTACACTGATTAGCTTTATTCATGCAATAATCAGATCAGTGCCTGATAAAATGAGGGGGTTTGTATTTTGTGACATAAGATGCTTATTTTCATTTAGTAGGTTTCAGAGTTTGTTAGTGCTAAAAAAACCAAAGTTGCCTGTAGTCCTGTGGGTCGGTTGGAACACAGTAAGTAAACCCAGAGCCCGTGGGGAATGCTGCAGCAAGGGTTTCCATGCTTTGCAAAGGGAACGAGGGTCTTTAAAACTGTCAGGTTTCTCACTTGAACATTTATTTACATCGCAGTGATACCCAGAGGCCCCTCCCAACAGGGAACTGACTGCACTGGGAAGTGGAGCTACTGCTGCAGGGATGGTTGATGATAATTGCTCACCTTGGCTAAGCTTTCTCAGCACCTCCTGTTTCTTACAGCAGCATTACTGGTAAATCCAGAATTTTAATCCATTATCACTGTGCTAATCTGGTTTTCTGTGTAGTGCAGTCTGAGAATCCTAATCTTTATATTCCGTATCATGATCTTAATTTTTCCATTTTATGTTAAATTATAGGAAACAGAAGACACAAACTTCTAACTTTTTGCAGTACCTTGAACTTTCTGTTTGGAGACCAGGTCTGATCCTCTGTTCCCCTTTTACATTTGGCCTAGGAAGAGAATATGTATAGTTTACGGAAAGAACTTGGAAGATGTAACGGCCTCAGTAATATGTATTCAAACCAGAGTTAAATCTACTTTTTTTGATTTATTTGATTTTAAAGAAAATGAAAGCTAATTGACTCTTTAGTAAAAATAAGTTTTCTTCATATCAAATACTAATCTTAATTCAGCTAAGCTTTTAGTGTTGACCTTATTTTTATTTTATTGTGTATTGTTATGCCTCTGTAGTATTATGACTGAAGAGTGCTATTGTGAGTCTTCCAAAATTCAAATAACTCCATAAATCTCCCTCAATCTAATAATACGTTAATTTAAAAAATGTATTGATTATGCCTTTTTTAACACAGACACTCATTATTTTGCTTGACGAGGTGACCTTAGCCAGATTTTGCTGATGTCCAAAGGGCTAAGCTTGTCACCTCAGTAACATGGTTAATTTTAATTAGTCTAAGACATGCTCTGGCTCTCTGTAGCTTTGAAACATTTGAATTCAGTTTTGATGGCATTATTCTTGGGGAACACGAAACAGATGCACGTAACTCTTGTTAGCATATTACTTGAAGTTGACTTCAAACGTGTTCATTGTAAATTGTTAGAGTTTGCTTGTCTGCTGGGAATCTAATTGCTTATTTGCCTTTTTTTAATTACTACTACTAACCTAGTTTGTAACTCACACCTAGGAGCCCTTTTAATGCTGAGACCTGCATAGAAAAAGTCTGCTCCAACAGTTCATAGCGGAAGCCTCAGAATGTCTCATTTGGTTTTGTCTTACACAAGACTCACTTCTGTAAAGGAGAGATCTTATTTTTATTTCCAGTGACAATTTTTATGGCTATATTTGTCTGTTCTGGTGATAAAATAATGGTGATAGTTGACTGAGTATATTCTAAAAATTAGAATGGGAGCACAAGGGTCACAGCTGTCAGCTCTGAGGTCCTGGCTTGTTTGCTTGAATGAGGGAGTGCAGATTTTGGCAGTTTGCAATGAAAACAGAATCTGTCACATAAGCAATGGGTTTCTTTTTCTGTACTGACACGTATAATACCATATTTGTTGGTCTAACTGATGATATTATGTAGTACTGGGTATGTTCATGTTCATACAAAGCTAAAATGATCGATTGCTAACTCCATAGTTATTTTTTTAAGTCACTATTAGGATGGGACAAGTTGTTTAATAGGGAAGGACTGAAGAGTTTTATCTGTGTAGTAGTGGCCTTTATTTAAAACTTCAGCAGTTCACTAAGTTTAGTGCACCAAGACGGGCCTAAAATAGGAGGAGGTGGGATGAGAACAAGACTCTTCATGACCGGGTCACCTCCTCTTTATAAATTCGTACTCCTGTTTCTCTCATGCCTGCTTGATGAAACTTGTGATGCAACAAGATCCATTTTAAAATTGTGTTCTTAGAGGTAGTTTGTATTGCTTTGGTTTTTTTCTGCCTCTATCATGTTCAGTCTCCTTTCCCAAGCAGAAGTCTTAAACACTGCCAAGGCATTAGTCATTGACCTGCGACCAGCCTTCGCAGGTAATAGAACAATATATTCTGCTTATTCTTTTCAAGAAATGAAATTGGGAGGAATAATTTGATTCTGCATGTGACAGTTTAAATCATAGAACACCAGATTGGAGGGACCTCAAGGATCATCTGGTGCAACCTTTCTTGCAAAAGTACGATCTAGACAAGATGGCCCAGCCCCTGTCCAACTGAATCTTAACAGTGTCTGATGTTGGGAACTCCACCAGTTCCCTGGGGAGATTATTCCAGTGTGTGATTGTTCTCATCTTGGTGTGAGAGGGTGGAGGGGCAAAGAGAGACCAGAGGCTTGGATACTGTAAAGCAGTTCCTTTTGGTATCAGGACCAGGTTATGATAGGGTAACATGCTGAGGGACCTGCAGCTCTAGCAGCACTCCCTGCTATTTGCTGAATTACAGGGAAAGTTTAGGTGCTGCTGAGAACAAAAAACAAACCCCATGAAACAGCAACTCTGTTGGGGGTGGAGGGTGCTGTCCAACACAACATCTCCCTATCTTAACTTCTTGGAAAAACACATGGACCCCCAAGCTCTTAGTCAGATGGAAAAAACCTAGGAGGCTGCAGAGAAAGCATGGGCCTTCCTGAGGCTCATGTCAACCTGTGAGGGCATTGCGCCAGGCTATGCATTGTGTTGTTGGTCGTGTATATGATAGAGAATGTGGTGTGTGATCTATCAGATGACAAAATAGGACTGAAGCTGCTCGTGGAGTGTGCTGATTGGTATCTCCAGCCCATATACCTTCTGCAAAAGGCAGCAGAACCATGTGCTGATCTCGATTTAAACCATTCTATAGCCAGAAGGCAGTTGAGTGACTCTGGTATGTGCTTTGGCTGCAGCACAAGAGAGCTACTAAAGACATTGCTTGCTTTATTTATTTTATTTCATAAACAGACTTCTGGGGGCACATTAGATTTCAAAAGACGTTTCTTCCTTTCCCTGAAAAAGAAAAAAGTTTCCCTTATGCGTATTGCTTTAGGCCCATATTTCAAAATGACACATTGGTACCAAAGATTGTAGAGCTGAGCCCATCACTCATGATGTATTGCTCCCTATCCACATAGTTCCTCCACTTTATGATCAAAATAAAACACTTGAAATATGTTCTAGTCTGCTGGGTGGGAGAGAGAACAAAATGCTGGAGGGGAACCTTTCAGTAGTATCTCTCTGGACTTATTTATAAGATTGCACTATCTTCCCCCAACCCTTTCCCTGTTTCTCCTCCTCTTTTCCTTCAAATGTTCTGACTGGTGCTGACAGAAATGATTATAGCTTATGAGTGATAATATAATTCAGTTTCCCTCAAGGAGAGATGCTATCAGAGAAGGTTTTTTAAAATATACTGGTTGAAAGGAGCCATCTTTCTTCCTAGAAGAACAGTTATTAATCTCTTACTAGTACATTTTCATATCATTTTGGACATTTATTTCCATGCTGTGATATTATAAAACCAGGCATTTTTGTCAGTTTTGATGCAGTGCAACATGCTGGAACATGAAAAGCAGTAATTACCACTGTGGTCATTTGAATTGCTAACCAGATCCTGACATTTTCAAATCGGACCAATTTCTTAGTGATCCAGAAGTAAGCCTGGGTGCTATATGAGCTGCATTTCAATTAGGCAACTCAACATTTAAAAAGAAAATGCAGAGCATTCACATCCCCAAAGCACTGCTAAACTGAAGAAGTGCTTTGAGGGTTTTCTATTGCCTCCTCTGGACTGAATGTTTTGTTTTTGAGAATTTTTTTGATGAAATTGGAGTTACTGTTAATTTGGGGCATTTTAATTGTTGAAGAAGATCTCTTTAAGGAAGTTTTTCTGCAACTGTTTTAATGGATATACTCATAGCAACCTGCCCTGAGGTTTGTATGTGAATGTGCTGTGTACACAGAGGTGTGAGCAATCAGTATTCCTGAGGTTTTGTGTTACCGACTTCATCTTCTGGGCCCTGTTTATCTGGGTTCCTTGTGGTGCAAGCCTCATAACCTGGGTTTCCAAAGTGGCTGAAGAGTTTAATTCAGCTAACAGATGTGCTTGTCCATGCCTCTGCTCGTTGGTGGTACTTTGTAGGTTGGGGTTGCTTGGAGAGGCTGTTGTGTTCGAGCCCTCCGGCTCCACGGGCTGGGAGGAGGGAGTGGAACAGAGCACAGCCACAGCGACAGAAATGTGCTGGTAATTAACAACCCTACAAATGAAGGGTGTGACACGCTCTGACATAAAAGGTTTTGTCTTTGAAAGAGTAACTCAGAGGCTCTAAGCATCCCAAACAAGTAAAATATATATGTATATGAATAACACTTTTTATTCTGTTTAAAAAAGTGTAATGTGTTTTTAGCCTATTGGACACAAAGAATGTAGCAAATAGATAAATGAGGGTGGAGAAAACCATGCAACAATTGTCTTAAGTGTGAGGAGGTAAAGAGAGAAGAAAGAATATTTGCTTTTATTCTGTAGAGCAAAACTGGCAGTTGCAAAAATCTTCCACTTCAGTAACTATGGAAAAGCAGTACCAGTACTGGCTCCCTCTCCTTTTTTGCTTTGAAAAGTGCCAGAGTGTTTTCTCACAAAAAAAAAAAAAGGTGAATTTGTGGCTCAGTCTGGGGACATCTGTTGTTCTTTTCCTCGTGTGGACAAAATCATTTTACTTAAGCTGTGGATCTGCTTATTGAATCAGAGAGAGAAAGAAAGATGACAGAAACCAGCTGCAGGCTTCTTCTAAAGATCAGACTTCAACCTTTCATATATAGGGATTTCACCTTTCCTGCCTGGAAATACCAGATTTGCATATCTGTCATGATGGGTTTGAGTATTGAACTATGAAAGTTTAGCTCTAGACAAATGAAGCTAAAAATTGGCTTAAATTATCAGTTGTTTTCTTTCTGACTGTTCTTGCTGCTTAGAGGACTGAGAAGTGCTTTAATCTGTTTTTGTGAAAGTATTTTGAATACATAATTTTTAGATTCCCAGCATGCAGTGCAGCGGTTGTTGGAATATTCCTTGTGAAAGCTACTCTTCCTGATTTGTCCATCTCTCCTCAAAGTGGATTTTTTAGATCTGCTTGAATTTCGCGTGAGTTTGAGTGACAGTGCTGTTGATGATGTTATGACGTGGTGTTTAATGTGGTCTTTTGGGAGGGAAGGTTGATCTCGAGGACACAGGTAATTTGGGCATATTGTGCTTTGCACTCAGGTTGGCAATGGATAATTTTCCTGCAACAGATGTGTTTGATTATGGCAACCTGGGGTGTGGAATGACTTCCAATGCTAAAACTAGTGGATTCAGTACAGCGCTAGGCTGTGTAGTTGTTTCCACTGCAGAGATGTCTAGACACCTCACCCAGGGAGCCAGGCCCCCATGTATTAAACACTGTGTGTCTGTGTAGCAACAAGCCTCTTCCAAGACTGAAACAGCTTTAAAAATACTCTTAAAAGCATGTTGGTAGTTCCAAAAAGAAAAGAAAAAGCCTATTCTGCTTGTGATACTCGTATGTGGGGGCAAAAAGTGAATGAGTCGTGGTGTGCACAGCTACTGCTTGGCTCATTACCTCGGTGGGTTTTCTCCTTGTGTGTCTCACAGTCTGCTCAGCCTGCTGTGGATTGCAGCAACCACCCATGTGCCTGCTGCATTAGTGATTAGTGTGCTTACAGTGGAAGGCGTGTATGATACACCGGGTTCAGAGGCTGGGATTTGATAATGGGCTATCCCTGGTCTGCTTGCTTCACCTTCCAGCAGGGTTCGCTGTGTGGAATGGGGCTGGTTGGTTGGTTTGTTATAAAGAAAAAGCTATGAGGTAGCGATGTCTGGACCGATGAAATCTGAAGTCCAGATTATAAAGCAATGAATGAACTTGTTGGCATTTGTCCTTGTGGCTTCTTCCATAAGGTGCATCATTTTATCTGAGCCAAATCAGCTCCTTCTGCAAATGCTTTCATAGGCGTGGAGTACTTGCACATGCACTGCTGCTCCCTTGAATCAGCATTGTGATGTTTTTACTGAAGCACGAACAGCAAGTTTCTTCCTTAGGGCATGGCTGCAGATGGGGCTCTCACTGGTAAGAAAAACCAGGATGTGTGTGTGTTTGTGTCTATAATGTGGCAGGTCTTCACCAAATATAATTGCTATAATATTGTTAAATTGGAGTCCCATTTCTGTGGTGTTTTAGAAATAGGCTAGAGAATATTGCCATGGATTTGTGTTTTAAGTCAGCCATGGTGGAAAATTGGAGGATTCTGACCTAGCTAGGAGATGAGACAAAGGCTTGTGGACAGAGCAGTGGTCACTGCCATCCATCACTTGTTCTGTCCTCTGTCTAACAGGCGACAAGGTGAACCCCTTCTTATCCCTTGTGGGGGAACTCTGGCCCCTTGTCATCTCTCCATCAAGAATCAGTGTCACCTGCAATGACAGCACTGACATGAGTAAGTGGCTTGCAGGGATACAAGAAAGCACTGCAGTGAACAAAACTTGTCAGCTTTAATTAGCAGTGCTGAGTGATGTCTTGAAAGCCTGTAGGTATAAACAGACAAATAAGCTGGTAGAATTAAAAACAGATGTTAGAATTTAACTCCTTTAATAACAACATCCCCCATCTCCTCCCTGTTAAAAAATCTAATGTCAGTTAATGCCCAATTCTATTTATACATTTCTCATTTACATGCAGATTTATCATAATGTATTCAGGAAGACAACATGCTTTTTATTTGAACAGAGGTGGCTGTTGGTGTTCATCAAATTTCTCTACTTTTGCCTTGTTCCTAGCCAATTCTCCAGACAAAAGGGACTTGACTTAAAAACTGACCAAGCCATACCTCAAAGTACATACATTCCTGTTCTTCCAGAAGCGGGTAAAAAAAAAAAAAAATCTGGATGAAAATCCTAGAAAAATGCTGTCTGGACTGAAAACTTCTAACATGAAACCCATTCAGTGCAATAGAAAGATGGTTTAATATGAGAAACCCCGTCCAGATGGACTGATCCAGGGTCCTTGGGCCTTTCCAAAGCAAGCTGTTAATTGTGACCATATGCAGCTGGGAACTGAAGCAGGCACAGTCTTCACCTGAACAGTATGATCGCACAGCCTCTGACCACGGCTGTGGCGTGGTGTGTCGCATGTGCTACATCAGCTATGAATACTAAGGGGGAGGAAGTGGAAAAAAAAGATGTCGTGGCTCCCTTAGCCGAGGTAAATCTATATCCACTTCAGTTTGTCTTTGAAATTTTATTTGCAAAATGCTTTACGTACTGTAAGTGTACAGAGCATAAGCAAACTGTAGTCTTTTATCGCCAAAGTCTGGGTTTAGGCTGGAGTTGCACACTGTCTTGGAAAGAGGACCGGGGGAATGACCACAATCTTGGAGCAAAAGGCTTTTTCAGTAAGCTTGATCAGGAGACCTGCAAATGCTTCCTGACCGAGTGGGGAGATGCTTGTGTTTTCTAGCCTGCTAATCAATGCTCTGTGGCAGGGATGCTGAAAGTGGCACTCAAGCAAATTTTGAATGGTGTTTGGCAAGGCTGCTGTGTCGTGACGGGAGAAATAGGTCTTCTCATTACGTTGTCCTCTTGAGTTGCAAACATGGCCAGAGATCCCTATCTTACACAAGCAAGAGTGGTAGATAAGCAACTCCTTTCCTCTGCGAGGCAGCATCTCCTGGCTCTTGTGTTTGTCTCCATGCTTAGTTCTGAGATTGGAAAGAGAAAATACAGCCTGGCACAGCTCCCCTGAAGCAGGACACAGCTTGTCGCAGTGGGGGGAACGCAGAGCACAGCTTTTCCCCATCAGCCTCCTTAAGCAGTTCAAATCTTTGGGAACTTCTTTAAAGATATATCTTCCTACTGGTATGTACCAGGAGATGAAATCACAGTCTCTGATCTAACTGCTTTTGCTGTTTGAAAGTGATACGTTTTTCTGGATGACATATCTGCTGTCGGATTTCCCTATTGGACTTTACTAGCACCTGTGGACCAAGCAGTGAGCATGGGTGTACTTCACGATGACTAATTGGGATGCTTTCTTTCAACTATTACTCATTGTTTTTCCTGCAGGCTAGACCTGTATTTTTGAAATGAGCTGCAAATGCTCCAATGAATTATGAATAGGCATGTAAATGTTTAAATCCATGTGTTTGGATGAGAGGCAAGACTGGAAAAATAAGAGCAATTCTTGATCTACTCTGATTTTCACAATATGACAGACTGTCAAGGTTAAAAGGACCTTCACAGATTTTTATTCGCTTTTATATCACTTGCTTGATGTAAAATATAGATGGCAAAACAGGAGAGAGTCATGGCGAGATGTCAAGTTATTAAGACTTAATTGCTTCTAGAGAGTACACAACTGAACGTGTACAGTGCTGTGATGTAAAAATAAAGTACATGTTAAATAGATTGACTAAATATGCAGCTTGAGGACACATCTTCCATTTTTATGTTTTTTGCTTGCTGATGCTCACAGCTCGATAAGACGCGATTAGTCTCTGAATCATTAGTATGATACTGCTATAAAACATCGCTTGTGTTTCTGTTCATTTTACTGAACTATGTCCTGCTGAAAACAGAGTGATGGGCAGTTATAACTGAAATCAATAGCTTTGTTTCTTCTGTTCCAAAGCATTAATGTGGTAAAACTAAACATCGGCAGTATCGATTTCCTCTCAGTTAAGAGAGAAGCCATTGTTTATAGATATCTATGTATGAGAAATTTTGACCTTTGTATTAAAATTACTTGTCCACCCCTTCTCTCAAGTACATACGCGTGTAAGTTTTTAAAAATACAGGAAAGGAGAATGAGTAGGAAGATTTCCTGGGGATCTGAGAGAGGTGAGGAGCGAAGATGTGCATCACTTAGGTTCTGGTGAGCGGGGGTACTGGAGCAGGACAATCCTGCCACTGCAGATGGCTGTGTGCTTCCCGCGGAGGCATTGCTTTGAGCTGAACCAGCAGTCTGATAACCGTGCTTTCTGCAAATGCTTGGCATGGTTGAAGATTTTGCTGTTCTAAAAAACCATGACCACCACCACAAAAAGCCTCCCAGGGAGATCGGAGTGCTAGTCATGAACATGGCCATGGGTCTGCTTCTGCTTTCACTGTAGGCCTGTGTTTTTCAGTGACATGGAATCTGAAACTTGCTGTGTTGAAACTATCAATTTGGTATAAAACATTATCACTGAAAGTAGTTAACCCTTAGAATGACATCTGTCTAGACAAGGGGCATCCTTCACTGAGGAGCTGCAGTTACTTTATTTCTTTAAGAAATGGTCATGCTCAACCAGAAGTTATGCTCTTGTTGCAGAACCTGTGTGTTGCTGAAGCTGTGTGCCACAGTTTAAGTGATAAGGCTTCATGTTCTCTCATGTCCTTGTGTCTTTAAAATCTGACTCTCTACTATTTTTTTTTTCCTGTTACTTTAATGCTTTCAGCAAGTAGGTTGGAGGGTGGGAGCTCTGCTTTTCCTTCCTGGGAGGTGTGTTGCACCTTCATCTGCCCATAGCAGGCTCTTTCTGTCCGAAGGAGACAGTCAGGTGCCTGCAACTTCCTCTTCTGCTACAAGAATTGTCTATTAAGCAATTGTATTGTCCATTGAAAGACTGACACTTAACTTTTCCTGCATGTTATTTAGAACTTGGACAAAGATCAGTCATAATAACACTATTGTCCATTGTGTTGGTAGGACCTTAACTAAAATGTAGTTGAAAAATTATGAGCTGCCATTTGAGAAAAGTGAATTCATACTGGGACAAAGGGGCTACAGGAGTGATGCTGGGAAGGAAGAGCTCGTAACAGGAGGCAGAGTGAGCTAACTCAGGTGTCTGCTGTATGGTACTTCCTTGTGCTCTGCAAGGATCCTCCTAGATAAATTGGTTTCTATCTTGCCAGTCTAGTCACTCAGCGGAGTCTGTATTTCTCAAAACCAAATATTGGTGTTTAAATGTCTGAAGCATATCCTCCAGTGGTAAGTGCACCACTGCCTCTGGGGAAGCAGGAAAGGCCAGAAAAGACTATCTGATCTGGGTCAGGTTTTCCAGGCTGGTGCCCTCTTCACACGGCGATTTCTGGCCATGCTGGCAAACATTTCTTCTTCCCTGTGAAATGCAAAACACTAGAAATAATCCTGACTGGATTGTTCTTGGCTGGTGATGTTGAAAGCTTTATTATATTTCCCTGTAGTTGGTACAGTTTTGCTGCCAGCTTGCTGTTCAAGTTTGTGTTTCTCATTCGTTTTCAAGGAGTTTAATACCATGGAATGTGAAGAGCAAGACTGGGGCATTAGATTCAAAGGAAATAGTTGTGAGGGGGAAAAAAAAAAAAGACTGTTTTCAATAGAATCTAAAATACTGAGAAGTTTTTTGCTGGTTTTGTTTTTTAATATTTGATGATGTCCTTTGTCTACTCCCCCAACGTTGTCTGAGGTTTCTTGTTTAACTTATTTAATAGCAATAGTTTCAAAATCAATAAGAAATGAGAAGAAACAAACCCAAAACCCCAAGCTTGTGTGTCCTTGGCAGAGAGAGCTCTGCTACACATCTGTTAGCTGAAAATCGAGCAGGCTCTGTGTTCATGCTCTGAGCCTGGAGCCTGGTCTGGGGTCCATTTACATGGAAGAGAATCTTGCCAGGAGTTTACTGGGCTTTACTTCACACTGTCTCTATAGCAGTGGTTTATTAGTCAGAAATTAGAACCCTTGTAGGATTTTGGGGTTTGTGGTTTATTTTTTAAGTTCAGCTAACCCATCCATTTGCTTTGCACTTAAAAATGCAGCCGAGTTAATTCCTGAAACCTTCAGTCCATGTTTTAGTAAATAGACGCATCTCTGCAGTTCACTTCCCATAGACACAGTGACTTTCCTTTGGCAGCAAAGAAGGCTGGGAGCTGTATGCTAAGAGTAATGGTCAAAATTATTGGTTACAAAGAGAAATAAAAATCTGCTTGGGATTTTATCACCTTAATCTTGGAAAAATTTAGCCTGTCCATGTGGTTTTAAGACTTGCAATAAATTCACCATTAGCAATGATGGAAAACAAAGTGTATTTGGATTTTAGTCTTCAGTCAGATAGAGGGTGACACGCTCTATGGGCAGTGACGGCCCCACGTGTCTTTTGGTGGTTCAATCCACCTGGTGCATTCTCTGTAGCCTGATTCTTTGATCGCTTGTAGATAGACTTCTGCTTTGGAAACACTAGACGTAACACCAGCCAGTGGTCTGGTTTCCAGTGGGAACGTCCATAAGGCCTTCTCCTAGATGGAAGTGTTAGTAGCATGTTAAAAACTACTAAATAAATGTATCTGTTTGATGCAAAAAAAAAAAGTGGTGTTTGCATCAAGGAGGACAAGATGATGACTTTTTCTGGGCTGTGGGAGAACACTAGCATATGCCACCCTTACATCCAGTTAGATTGATGAATACCAGATGGAAGTCATGCAGAATGTTTTCTGTAGTGTGCATAAGCATTGCTGGCAGCTTTTCAGGTTTTGATATAGCAAAAGACAGTTCTACTTGCTTTAGTGAGTTGAGATAAATGCTTGCAGACTCCAAAATCTGTCTAGGCGAAGCACTGCCACTCTCAAAGTTTTTGGTGATCCTCTGTTGTTGAAATACCATGACTGTAGCTATTACTTAATATGAATGCTTGATAGAGACAATCTCTTAGTAGCCATTAGTGCAGACAAGTAGCTCTTTTGCATAAATTTCATTAATTTTAAGGCATTTTTATTTAGATCTGAGATGTGTGTTCTGTTTTTCCTTTAATAATCAAAGATGCATGTTGAAATTTTCACTAAATAGCCTTTCATGACTAACATATGATTGCTAAATTTCATTCTTCTGTTTCTTTTCCCCAGCATTTTGTCCATCTTGTCTGTTTGGGTCTTGCAGCTGCATTTCATCTGCAGCAGTGGAGTCTTGGCAATTGTGACCTGAAACAATGAGCTGTGCGGTGCCGGCATGGTCTTGTGTGCATGCTCTGAACTGCATCTCTGTGTTCAATTACTGCATGTCTTTTGGTGACTGACCAGCTGTTAGAAATCTTTGAGATTCTATAGAGGGTTCATCTGTTGAAATACCCGTGCATGCAGCTGGTATATTTTGGCACTGTAGTTTTTATGGTCTTCTCCAGCAGTGGGTTTACTCTCAAGGGTCTTAACAGACTTGGTTATTTTGTGACTTCTAGGTCTTAAGCTAATGGTCTGCAGCAGTTTGTCTTCTTAACCTCAGCTTGTGATCTGGGACTGGTTTGGGTCTGATTTCCATGTGGCTGTTATTTGTTTCCCCAGCCCCATAGGTGACTGCTTGACACAATTCAGTTGAAACCAGTTTGACAATTTCAGGTGAGACCAGAAAGAAATAATGGCAATCTGTACCGAAAAGCAGCTGCATAGACTGGCCTTTGTGGCCTACTTGTGCAAGGGTTCAAAAGAGACTCTGAACGATGTGGTGGTTGCAGGGAAAACAGTTCTTAGTTCCTTTGGGAAAAGGGGGATTGTAAATGGCTGCAAAAACTTAACTCTGTCTGGGGAGCTGCAAACTGTCTTCAGCTGCTGAGAGCAGCCCAGTCTCCCAAGGCAGGGGAGCGTGTGTTACCTCCCACAGTCAGCAGATAGAGCTGGTTCTTGTCTTCCTTTGCCACAAAAGAACTGAGCTGCTGCGGACTGAGGAGACTGCACAAAAGCAGAGCAGCCAAGTGAAGGAAATTCTAGGGCAAGTTTGTTTGAACATGTTTGCAAAACGTGATGAAATTACTTTCCACCAAGGTGCCCAGAGGAACAGGATGATAATTTAGGGTAATAATTGGAGCCGGTTGTGAGCTTTTCAGTGACTTTTTTTACATTAGAAATGCTGTCTTCTCTGAGTGAGAAAAGTTTTCTTGAAGCAGATTGGCTTCATTAAAACCTTTAAGGAGGGCTCCTAGTATGAGACTTCTGAACATGAGAGATGCACCCCTGTAACAGTTCAAACTGTTGTCAGAGCATTCACCCAGGGTGGAAGATGGACATCCTCAAGTCCTTGCTTTGCTTCACCGAAATGGTCCTTTCATCCAGCTGGAGGCAACAGCTAGATGGACAAGGGAGACACCAGTGCTTGAAGTGACTGACAAGGTTGCTGTCCTCAGCACCTCCCTGCTCCCCAGGGACCAGGTGGCTGAGCCACCTCTGAAGTTGTCATTTAAGTGCTACATTTTGCAGCAAGGTAATCAGTGATGTTTACTTTAAAAATCTCTTGGTAAATGCCCCACGGCAACTTCATTAGCTACTTAAAGCTCTGCAATCCCTGCTTATCAGTCTGGGTGCTCTGTGATTGGTTCTTCAAGCTCTGATGCCTGTTCTGAGCCCTCCAGTACTGGTTTCTGTACTGCAAGGGATGCTGTGCTGGGCCATGTCCCCTACTCCGCTGGAGTTCTGGTAGCATGGCAAGCAAGGAGAGCGAAGGAAGTTCAAACAGCTTAAAGTCCCACCCAGGCCTTTAGAAGCTGACATGAACTAGGATGAACAGATATTTTAACTGTGTCCCAGACAGAAACTGAGAGCCTGCTGCGTGGTTTGGATTTATTGTGTTGCAAACAGCTTTCAGTTGCTTATATGCTGCTGGACAACTGAAAGGCCAAGCTACTTCGAACCTGTCTCCCATGTATAGAGATTACTGCCCCCATGTTGTCCTCAGCTCTTTGCAGTGCTGGCTCTCTGTACACCCCTCTTTCAAGCAGTAGTATGCAAAGCTCAGGTATTGGCTACCCTAACATTTTGGCGGGGGGGCATTATGGGGGGAAACAAGTCAAGAGTATGGTTTAGTTGACGTGCTTTATTTAGAGAGTGGAGACATCCAGGTGGATTTGCAGTTTGAAATGAAATGAAGGCGGTTGCCAAACTCAAAAATGTGAGTAGTTAAAATATTTTTGTGTTTGCAAGGATGATCTAACGTCTGAATCCTGCTACTGTTCACCACTGAAATTGTATTTTACCTCGGTTAAAAGTAATACCTATTTAGGAGCCAGTAAGGTGGGCTTAAATGATACTTAATTTTAAATCCTTTGAATGACTTTAAAAACCCTGTGTTTTGGGTTGTTCACATAGTTTGAAGGGGTTCAGTGGTTGTCTTTGACAGCAGTGGAGGGATCATAGTGCTGTTGGTGGTCCCGTTTCATGTGTACCTGTGTTGGGCCCTAGTGCTGTACACAGATCGTGAGGGTGCTGCAGAGTAAGTGGATGCTGAATGCAGCATTGTAAGGAGGTTGTTAAGCTAGAGGTGACCTGGACTGTGAAATCCCTCCAGCACACCATGTGCCTCAGTGCTGGGGCAGAGGACCAAAGTTGAGCCACCTGGTAGATGCCATGAATGGAAGCGGGAGGCAGCCTTTGCGTGAGGAAGACCTGGGACATGCTGGCTTTGCAGGTGCATCTCCCGCCCTGTTCTGTTTGTTTGGGCTCTAAACTGTGAAGGAAGTGACTGGTGACGAGTAACTGTGTGCACTGTGCCTGGGTGCAGTGAGCTTCTGGTCTGGGTTAGCTCTTCAGAGCCAGTGAAAGAGTACAGTGAGCAACGTGTGCATACATGGTATGTTAAAACTGAGGACAGGAGGGTGAGTTGTAGCAGTTCCTCTGAGTTCTGTTACTGTGGGACGAGAAAACTCCCCGGCTCCTTCTCTGCCTTATGATATAGATGTGAACAGTGTGTGTTTGAATAGGAGGGAGGGAGGGGAGGGCTGAGGAGCTGGGGTGGCAGGTCAAGCAGTAAAAGCTCTAGGTAGAGTGCCATTTCCCATCCCTCGGGGTGCTTGGGGCAATGGGAATTGAGGGGGTTCATCTGATTTCCCAGCTGCCAGCGAACAATGTCTGCTTTCAGCTGTCTGCTCTTTGGCAAGAGCTCTGCGCTGCTGTTCTCCTGAGCAGGTTTATAGGGTGCCTCAGAGAATGAGGTAATAGATGGAGTCATCACATCCTATTTGATTGTGAGGGAGGCAGAGTTAAACCTTCACTGGACAGGAATGTCTCTAATTTAACAGTTAAGAAATATTTTAACATAGTAGTACCGGTAACATGCAGTAAAGCCACCATCAGTCTTCATTTCCGGAAGACTTTTTAGGTTGTAAAAAGACTGAATTTGAGCCTTAGGTGGATTTATGCTAATCTTTCTCACTGCACTAGCAAAGCTGGCTACGGATTTTTTTGTATTTTTCTGGATGAGGGATTTTTCCAGAACTCACTTGAAGATCTATTGCTTTTGAAAATTCCCTCCTCTGTGAGATTTAGGGAAAAGGAAGAATTAATGAAACTGGCTCTAGAAAGATGGGGGAAAACAGTGGTAAAATAGTAAAAAGAACACTGAGCAAATGACTTTTTTCATTCTAATCATCATTACATGAAATGTGTTATAATGTAAAACCCAATGAGATGTGGAGATAGGTATGCAAATGTTTATGCTCAAATAATCTGGTGACAAGGGCAAAGAGCAGTGCAGGCATTTTACCAGATGATGGTGCTGTGGTTTCACAAAAATTCTCCCCACTGTAGGAAAAAAAAAAATTGACGTGGCTATTACTGAGCTTTCGTTCTAGCTAGATAGATCAGCAATGTTAGCCCTGCAGTGCTGGGTCACTTGGGACTCCTGGCCATGACTTGCAGTGATGTGGAAAGAAAACTGCTTCGTGCTCTACAGAGCGAGACCCACGGTGAAGAATGGCTGGCACTGCTACATCAGCTCTTTGGGGGAATTGGGGATAATCTTAACCTTTTGAGTGCTGTGTACTACTGTGGTGTACATATACAATCAGTTCCAGTGTATGGAGAGGGGAAGTGTCTCTAAGACAGTTTGGTACTCTTTAGCTTCTACAGACCTCAGTGCATTGTGTACAAGTCATATGCTAAATACCCCAGAGGTAAATAACCATCAGAAGATGGTTGTGGTATGGCACATGATGTCAAGGAGCGTGTGTAGAAGCATTAGGAAAAAAGCTTGGTATTTTTTCTTTGAAGCATTGCAGAGCCACACAGTTCCTAGTGAGGCTTGATAATCAAAAGCATTCAAAGCAATTGGGAACTCAAGCCTCCTGGATTTTTTTCAGTGGGAGCTCTTAGTGTTTATTCCGAAGACCCTGAGAGACTCTGTTACAGTGGCTTAGCAAGGAACTCCTCAGTCAAACTTCCTCAACTGACCATCTGTGTGCTCCTGGACAGTCAATGTGAACAGTTTAACTACCATCACGTGTCATTATATTGTAGATAGTATTTTCTTTAGTGGTTTGTGAGCCCTGTTTTGGTATTCACAGAATCATTTGTTTGGAAGAGACCTTTAAGCTCATCAAGTCCAACCGTTCCCCCAGCACTGCCAGGTCCCCACCAACCCCTGTCCCTCAGCACCACATCTACATGTCTGTTAAACCCCTCCAGGGAGGGGGATGCCACCACTGCCCTGAGCAGCCTGGGCCAGGCCTGGACAAGCCTTTCTGTAAAGAAAGTCTACTTCATGTCAAACTTAAACCTCCCCTGACACAACTTGAGACCATCTCCTCTTGTCCTGTCACTTGTTTTGTGGGAGAAGAGACTGACCCCACCTTGCTCCAACCTCCTGTCAGGGAGCTGACAGGGAGCAAGGTTTCCCCTGATGCTCCTTTTCTCCAGTTCCGTCGGCTGCTCCTCAGCACAGTTGTGCTTCAGATCCTGCACCAGCTTTGTTGCTCTTCTCTGGATGCACTCTCAGCACCTCAATGTCCTTCTTGGAGTGAGAGACCCAAACCGAACCCATGATTAGGGTGTGGCCTCACCAGTGCCCCGTACAGGGGGATGATCCCTGCCCTGGTCCTGCTGGCCACACTAGTGCTTACACAAGCCAGGCTGCCAGTGGCCTTTTTGGCCACCTGGGCACACTTCTGTTGACCAGCACTCCTAGGTCCTTTTCTGATGGGCAGCTTTCCATCATAGTGCTTTTAGCAGAGCAATGTGAAAAGCTGCATAAGCAGAGTAAGGTCCTAAATGATTGTTTTCACTCGATATATACAGGCAGGTGAAGCTCAGTTACACATGTGGCTTCTTCACCTTTTTTTTGATGATTCTGAAGTACAGAGCACAGAGCAATGATAGAGGAACATAGGTAATCAAGGATATTGCAGTCTCCCTGTATACTGTACTTGGGTATCTCAATGGTAACTTAAATTTCCCAGCTAAGCTTTGTGCACCCCTACTGAATTCCTTTAACCGTCTTTAGGGGTTTATCCGTGAGCAGTCAGTGCTTGTTTAAAATATCTCAACGAAAGTTGACTGTAAAGAATCAAGTAGTACCCAGGGCATTGTTGAAGTTGACAGTTTAACTGTGCAGAATGAAGTTTATTCTCTCATTGGAGGCATGGCAGCACTGTAACAGTCAGGTGGGTGTGCCATCAAATGGGTTTGTCCAGTTGGGTTTTCAGGGATAGCTAAGGGAAAGGCTGCCAAGAGGATGACTGAGTGCTTAGCTTCATAATTTATCTGTTCACCGGATAACAAATGCTCCTTAGAGCAAGGCTATCAGCCTTAACGAGGTCAGGGCTTGGATAAAAGATCCTTCCTTCAGATATGTTTTCTACAGTTAGTGTAGGTGTGTGAAATTTTGGGTGGTTTAAGGTAACAAACATCACATGGAGTTCTCTCAGGTTTTCTTTCAAACAGGTGAGGTCTATCATCCCTTTGCTTGCTTTCGCTTTGATTTAGGATTGTTTCTATTTTGGTTGCTTGGCTCATTGAGAACAGATAGATGGGATGGCACTGAGTGCCCCACAAGGGCAGGCTGTTTGCCTGGGTTCAGCCAAGAAGCTGCAGGATGGTAAAGAATTATCAACTCCAGATTATAGCAGTGATCTCTATTTAGGATTAAGAAGATATATTCTATTGCAAGTGCTTTGCAAGTCAGGCGGTGTTTGCTGAGCACGATTTTACAAGTGTCACTGTACCAACACACAGAGGACTTGCTCTGCCACATTTGTACATTGGCTGTGGAATATATGTGGAAATCGGGAGAGTTTCAGAAATATTAGCTGAAATGTCCCTTCAAGTTGGAGTTCACTGCGATGGCTGGAGCCCTGGGAATAACAGGTACAATAAATCTTTCAGGAATCATGTGACTAGGCCTGAAGGATAAACCAGTAATGCTTTACATCATCTCTAGCGAATGTCATGGTAGTACTTTTAATAATTCAGCTAATGTATAGGTATTTTATGTGATTCCATATTGGAAGACACAGCAATTCCATTCCTGCTCATGGAAATGGGAAAAGAGAGTTACTTCAGTTGTAAAATAAGAGAATAAGAAAACAACTAACACACTGAAGCTTGCAGGAACTCTTCTCAGCAAATTGCATATTCTGAATACAGCTTTCAACATCATCCTCAGAACTTCATAGAATGAAGGCGGTGAGACGGCCAAAAGCTAGGGAGCTAAAGCCGTGACTCTGTACTGTAGAACTTCAGAGAAAATTGTCCCCTTCCACCAGCCTGGGGCTTTCATACTGTGGGATGACTAAGTGTTGTGAGCGGGAGATGCAGACATGGAGCCAGGCAGCAAACCAGCTGTACTGCAGGTGTTAGTACCAAGGTGTGTGGATGAATGTGAGCTGCTTTGCTTCTGCCTGGCAGGGATCCTGTGCTAATGGAAATGTGGTGCACGTTTGAAGAGGGGCCTTGCAAGCCCACCTGCTTATCCTGCTGGGCTCTGTACTGCCACAGCCATGCTGCTCTGACATCCCAAAAAACTTTGCTGCTGATTTTTTTTTTTTTTTCTGTTTTCTTGATGTTACTATGGCTATCAGTCCATCTGTAAAATGTGGATAAATGTGTTGTCTTTATAAAGTACTTTGGGTGCTAAAAAATGCAGGGTGCTGTGTGGCAGCTGGGGAAGTGCTACAGCTTTCTGTTTGAGTGTTACCATTTCTCTGCCCAAGTCTAATATGCAGGACTTGTCCCATTAGGTTTTGAGTCATAGGAAGAAGGTCTACATCACAGTGACTTGTGACTTCTACATCAAACGTTTTCTCAAAACTAATTAAAACTTTGAGAAGTCATCAGGACTTAAATGAGTCGGTGCTGCATAACTAACAGCTCATGTTAAAGGCTTTGAACAAATATCCTCAATGCATCAGTAAACATGCAAATTACTTTTTCATGTCGGGATGTGTCTCACTACAATGCTGTGCATTGATAAAAGATTTTCCTGTGACTGTAGTTCTCTATACTTCTAAGTTTATTGCTTTTCCTAACCTCTCTTTCAGGCCTTTTAATATATGGAGCAACACTCTCAAATGATTTACTGAGTAAAATTCGCTGTGCTTCAGCAATAACTAGCAGTTAACAAAGTGTCTAAATTAAGGACCAAAACAAAGCTGAGACCAGTTACTGCTCAATTATGGCTGTTAACTTTGGTAATCTCCTTTAAAGGGAATTATTGCAGCTATAAAATATTTTCCCATGGTTATGATGGCAGTTATGGAGAAGACTCATGATTTACAAAACTTTTTGTTTGGCAGAGTTCACTCCTGGGTTCTTCATCTGATACTGTAAAGTGAGCCTCAGTTTGGAGAGGGAAAAGAGGGGAGAGGATTGGATCCAGTAATGAATATAATTAACTCCACTGGCTGCTTTTCCAGTTTTTCATAAGCAATAACCCCCTGTTGCTTGAGCTGTTTCTAACACTGTTAGGCTTTTTGGATCCCCTCATACCTTCTGTCTGTGTGCATAATGCATCCTAGCAAGCAAATGGTTCCGCCTTTGTCTTGTGCAAGATGGTTATGAGCTTGCAGCTGCTGGCTGGCAGAGCCGGCACATTTGCTCAGTGGGTAGAGGCTGATCTTTCTCTTTTGAGAGATTCTCAGTTGAGTCAGTACAACTGGCTCATACACTGCTGGTTTCCTGTTATGAATTCACACTAGGTGAACTTCACACTGCAGCATGATCCGGACTTGGAAGGGCTCTGCAAATACAGTATTCAGTCTGAGTAGTGGGACTTAGAACATTGCAGTTCTCCCTGCTTGGGCTGTTGACATCCAGTTTTTCATTCTCTACAGACCTCTGCAGGTTTTCCAGAATCCATTTGGGTTGTTACCACATACTGATTCTTTAACCTTGGTGCTTTTTGGTAGCTAAGGATGTTCTTTCTGCTTGTATAAGAGTGCAGGTCAAGAATGTCATGTTTGGTGGCACAAAATCTCTCGTTCGAGCTGGCCACTCTTCCTCAGTGTCACAAACAGTGCACACCTTTTTGTGATGGTTAATAACTTTGTTGGGACTTCCAGACTGACTCCAAGACTGTCAAAAGAAAAGGTGTGAACCACCAGAGGAGACAACAGCCTGTATTTCCTAACCTGGGAGTGTCACCCTGGCATGGATGAGGGTGAACGTTGGGCTTGGCCCTCCCAAAGCCAGGGTATTTAAATGTGAGCTGTAGGAAGCCAGTGACTTGTCCAGTGCTGGTTGAGAACAAGCTGCCTCATATTGGATTAATTGGTTAGGACTGTGTGCCTACCCTTATGAACTGGGACAGTATTAGTGCAATGATACATTGGGGACACTGACCACTGAGTTACATTTTATGTGTATCAAGTCGCTTTTCTTTCCGTGACAGGATTTGCTGCCTTCACAGGGGGATGTTTATGGGGCTGTGCTGGAAGCAATTAAAAGAATTCCAGTACTATTGCAGGGATAGTGAATGGTATCTGAGATTACTGCTGTGATGAACTTACACCTAAACATTCAGTTCTATCAGCACAACTGAAGGGAAGATCAGAAAACTGCAGCATTTTAATGGGGACAAGAAGAGAGAGGTGAAGTGGAGCAGGAATTTCTCGTGCTGGCGTTGCCACCAAGGAGTATATGTAACTACAATCTGCAAATTAAATGTTACACTTTCATGCCCTTCTTATTCAGCATGCCTTAATTAAAAACCCCTTTCCTTTAGTTCAGGGGTTCAAAACAGTGTAACGATGTTAAACAAACAAACATCTGTCTAAATTTCTATCTACCAGATGAATTTTGTAATAGTTTAGTGAATAGTGGCATATCATTAAGGGTGGATAGCGTATTTAAACCCAAGTAAGTTTTTGTCAGTAGAACTCAGCATCTTTCTGGGATATTGTGGATTTCAACTTGCTTTAAAAAAAAAAAAAGAAAAAGGTGGGTTTTTTTCTTCACAAATTATTTAAATTTTGCAACTCTTGACCATAAAACATGCATTCATTTCCCAACTAGTCTCTACATGAAAAATAAAAAAGGAAGATGGAGCAATTGTATTTCTGAATAGTGGAGCAGAAGAGCTGAAAACTGTACACATACTTCAGTAGTTGGTTGTGAATGAGGTTTTGTCCAGACATACTTACAGGAATATAAACAGCATCATGCTTAGTATCGTAGGGCTGTAAGGATAACAAGATCAGTGGCTTATGTAAACTAAATCCAGCTAATTAACACAAGATGATGGCATTTAGTTTCTCCATTGTTTTCCGATAGCCCTTTGGCTCTCCACTTGCCTGACTGATGCCAGACATAGTTGCAGCCAGTGATCAGCCAGAGCTTTCAGAGCATGAGCAGCCTCTGTAGCGTATCCCAGGCTTTGCGGGTTGTTTGCCGGTGCGGTTGGGTGGTTTGCTGGTGCGGTTGGGTTGTTTGCTTCAGGTCTGTGCTCTGCTTAATAGAAGAGTGCTCTTCTTCAGCTCTCATGAAGAGGAATCCTCAATGTTAGTCTAATAACAAATGATTGTGATGTGAAGAAACCACTCTCTCCCAAAGAGGCCAGAGAATAGGAAAGAAAACTTCCTGACTCTTACGCGGAGCCTTTCATATTAGATATTGAGTTTGTATTTTGGAAAGAGTCCTTATTGTAGGTTAGGACTTCTGCAGAAGATGAGAAACATGCAGTCCTGGGCTGTGCGTGTGCAGACCAAATTCCTGCATCCTGGATTTCCAGTGTTAAGTGCTTGAAAGTGAGTCTGTGGAAAGAAATGGCTGTGGTTTTGTGGAATGTATTTGGAAGCTTGACAAGCTTGCTTTTCTGCAGAGTAGTTTAGGAAGGGGACAATGTTTTGTTTTACAGAGTTTTCTTAAATTGCATATGTTTAGAAACAAATGTTGTACTTGGTTTTAATGAGTTTAGAGATGGTGACTCTAGGTAAAATGAGGCATAGTAGATCATCTCTGCAGTGACATCATTGCCAGAAGGGTGACTGCATGCTCTTAAGAATAACATCATAGTGTATCCTTTTTTCCCCCCATTGGCTTTTATAATTGAGATATTGATTCCTCCCTTAGTTTCAAGATCTCCTTGCTAACAACAGCTGACCTAACCACTTGATTTCAACAACTGAGTCCAAAAGCGCTGCAGATTCCAGAACTTGTGAATAAGCCTGGCAGCGCTGAGACTGCTGCCTGGTTTCTGAAACACCTCAATCATGGTTACGAAGGAATGTCCCAGTACCAGTCTGAAAGATTTCCAGTGAGATTTAGCAGAAGGTTGTCCCTTCTTTTCTGCCAGGACTCCTCGCACAGAGTGTTCTACTGGCTGTGGCCTCAATTTTCAGGCTCAAGCCCAGGTACATACATCCTCCAAATGTAACATGATTCAACACACCTACAGGTTTTTCTGCATACTGGCCTATGCCCACCATTAACCTTCGAAATTTTACTCAGTCAGGCTGCTCATACCTGTCACGTACCTTATGCAAAGAAACAGAACTTCTGCGCTTCGATGTGTCTGTCACTGTTCGACTTGTCATGATTGTCAGTTCCCAGCTTCTTTCCCTTGCATTACACTGGTGAACTGGAACTCTGATAAAGGAGTTATGTACAGTGATGACAAGAATTGATTTCCAATTTCCTGTAGAATGACTCTATCATTGCTTGTGACTCAGGCAATTTAGCTTATATTACAGTGCTAGCTAGGGGCTATAGATCACCCTGACAGTCATCTAGTCACAGAGCATGCTGATTTTGACAAGATATTGAAAGAGAGATTTTACAAGAGTTTCCTTTGTAATACAGCTTAAAGTGACATTTTCTGTTGTTGGATCATGTGTAAAGAGACTTTCTATGAGGCAGAATAAAAGTGTTGGGCTTGGTTTGTCTAATTTTCCCTTAATCTTTGTGCTTGAGAGCCTATGGAAAAACTGAACAGCCCTCTTGGATCTGGTTAGAACATGCAAGTACCTGTGTAAGGTCAGACACAAGTCCTAGGATCTTCGTAGGAGTGGGAAGGAGCAGATGCTTAGGGAAAGAGTATGAAAAATGAGACAGGTGCAAGAGTGGTCCTTTCCTGGACATGTCCTGGCAGCTTCGGCAGTCGGTGATCCTGGAGCCCTGCTGGGGTGGGCGACTATACAGAAATAGATGTATTGCTGCCCTAATTTCTGTTGCTCAATGATGGTCTGATTTGTTCTCTCACTACTGGAAGCTGTAGCACTGTGCCTCTTAGTGATCTCACCATCTTTTCACACTGCTGACCTGTAGGTGGGGTTGGATGGGAATTCAGCATCCTGTGGCTAGTGCAAAATGCAAACTGCATTTTGGTGTCGGAGCTTTCACCTTGTTGAGAATTCTGCAGTGAGGAGCTCTGGGTAGAAACTCCTTTTCCTATTTTAAGTGTCGCAGTTTAATTCTATTACAGAAACTTTTGAAGTGCTGCCTGAATTTAATTAAGCTCTTTGAGAACCTGCAATAGGCTTCAAATTTTTTGTCTGAATTGTATTATGTGTCTTCCTGGGGTTATAACAGTTGTAACAGACTCAGCCCAGGCAGATGATTATGAAAAGATCTAATAGCAGCTGCACCAGGAAACAGGTAGATTGAGCTAATCTATGTAAAGATGAAAAAGAAACCTTTGAAGAATGGTGAGATGTGTTTGGAGGCAGTATGAGTGCCAAAGTAGTAAAACTATGTTCAGTAGTGATAGTAAAAGTTGTCCTCTTCAGGATGTTCCATTGAGAATGAGTCTGGTTTTTTTTTTTGTCTGAAATAAGCAGCATTTCATGAAACTTTCACTTGGAAGTCTGTGAGCTGGTAATTTCCTTTTTCTGTTACCCTGTCAGGTAACGGTGATAGTTTGATGGGAAGTAATAGTGTGAGTTTCAGTATTTCTAATGATGTCTAGGATTCTCAGCTGTTCTTGTTTAGGTAATTAAAAAGGAAAAAAAATTAATTTTATGGGTTTCTGCTTTTGGAAGCAGTGATTATTCAGTGCAAATTTTGTGCTTGATTTGTGTTACATGCTTTTGGAGTGGAAAGAGAATTGTCTCCTTGTTTTGAAAACTTCGAAAATTTTTGGCTATTACAGTACGTTACACTCTAAGTTTAGAATGAAGCTTCCTGGGGCTCTGTATTTGTCAAAATCTCTTAAAAACAAGTTTGGCTTTTAGCTCCCTGTTCCTATTGTAGAATAATCCGTATTTGGTAACTTAGATTGGAATGAAGCGGATTACAAATAAAATCCAAAACCCCTCTCTGCACTCAGAGCTGAGAACAGCCTCAAACCACATGCACCACCCTGTCTGTACGTGTGGAAATACCGGGGTAACAGCGTGTGTAAGACAGTGGTACACACATATTCATCAGGATATCATACCAGACTTGTTTTTCTCTATAATGTAATGTCATTTCCCCCCCGCCTTAGTAATTAATTAATGTTTGGAAAACATTTAAGAAATGTAAAGCTCTCAGTAAGAGGTAAATGCTATTAAATGTAATTACCAAGTAGGTTATTTCTTAGCTTTCATATGGTTCTGCTCCCTCTGGGTAAACACCAAGGGTGTACATCCAGCTTCAGGGTAGCTGGGTAACTCCTGTTCTCACAGAGCCGAGATAATACCGTTTGTGCTTGTTTTGTCAGTGAGAGGGGGAACCAACTACAGAGCTAGAAATTTTCCAGGGATTGCTCAGGTATCTTTTAATTATGGCATGGCAAGAATACCTTGTCTGTAAAACAGTCAAGTTTGCTGAAATAAAATCCTGGTTGGGTCTCTAACCCAAGTGATTACTTGACCTGCATTTCTGAAGATGGCTATCCGGATCTGTGCAAACAGTGATTCAGCTCATTTGTCCCCAGAAGGTTTTGTCCACCTTAACCTTCCTGTGCTTCCACCCTTGCACCTGACTAAGCCTCTGACACCGCCACTCATGTGCTGCATTAATGGCTTTGGAGGATTGAATGTGACAACATAATGGCTCTGTTCATACCTGTCAGGTACATGCTGTATTAAGCAGTGCATGTGGGGCATTTTTTAGCCTGTGATCAAAGTGATTGAGTGCTATATACCCCAGGGGTCTCATTTAATTGCTGTAAAAATTATTTTAACAGGTGAGTAAAGAATTGTGAGAGGACAGCATGATGGGGAGGTGCTCTCACTGCTGGGAGTTAGGTCTGTAGCCTCACTGGGATCACAGAGATGTGCTAAGATATTCACACAACTGGACTGCTGCAATGGATGGTACAAGCCCTTTTGGAAGGTTGAGCTTGTGGGGTGGGGAGACAGTTGCCCTTTATGTGAGAGAGCAGCAGGAATGCATGGAGCTCTGCCTTGAGGAGAAGATGAGTCAGTGAAGAGTGTGCGGGTCAAGATTAGTAGGTGGACAACACAGGCAGTATTGTGGCCATGGACTGCCTGGTTAGGAAGAAGAAATAGGTCAGGCCTTCTTCGGGCACCTGGAAGAAGCCTCATGTTCATTGGCCCTGGTCCTCACGGGGAAGTTTAACCACCCAATATCTGCTGGAAGGGCAACCCAGCAAGACACAAGCAATCCAGTGTTTTCTGAAGAGCATTGTTGAAAAATTCCTGCCAAAGATAATCAAGGAGCTGACAAGGGGAGGTGCTCTGCTGGACCTCATCCTTACAAACAGGTTAGAACTGGTTGGGCATGTGAGTTTTTCGGGGGTGTCCATGGAGACAGCAAACTTGGTGGTGGAGTTCAGGATGCTGAGGGAGAGGAACAAGGCAAATAGTGGGATTATAACTATGGGCTCCAGGAGAGCTGACTTCGGCCTGTTTATTGACCTGCTTTGATTATTTTTCAAGGATTATTTCCTCCAAGCTCAAGAGTGGGCCAACTGGATGAACAGAAAATTGAGCACTGGTTACAGGAGATCTGCATGGATGAATGTGGAGCTCCTGACCAAACTCAAACGTAAGAAGCATACAAGAGGTAGAAGCAGGGTCAGGTGATACTCAGACAAAACTGTTTTAACATCTTCATTAACAATGCAGATGATGGGACTGAGTGTGCCCTCAGCAAGTTTGCAGAGTGTATAAAACTGGGAAATGCCGTAAAAAACACCATATAGTTGCACTGCTGTTCGGAGAGACATGGACAAGCTGGACAAATGGGCCAATGGGAACATCACGAAGTTCAGTTAAGTGCAAAGTCCTGCAGCTGGGAAGAAACAAGCCCATGTATCATACAGACTTGAGGACTGTTGGGCAGGAAAACAGCTTGGTAGAAGAGGCCTTTAGGGTCCTTGAGGACCGGAAGATGAGCATGAGCCAGCAGGCTTAGAAGGCCAATGTGTCCTGCACTGCATCAGGAAGTGTGTAGCTAGCAGGCTGGGGGAGATGATCCTTCCTGTCTGTGTAGCAGTGGTGGGAGTGCTGTGACCAGTTCTGAGCTCCCCAGTGAAACAGAGACAAGGATGTCCTTGGAGATAGTCAGGGCCAGACTGGACAGGGCTCTGGGCAACCTGCTGTACTCACCCTCTTGAGCAGGGTGAGACTAAATGAACTCTAGAGGCCCCTTCCAACCTTGCCTGTTCTGTGGGTCTGCGATACCTGTTTTCTATCAGAAATTATTTGTATGCAGATGATACTTGTTCTCTTCTTTTTAGAGCAAGTAATTCCTGAGCAGTGTATAGCTTATAAATTTTAGTAGGGGATTGTAAAATGCAGCTTATTATTAAATTGGGCTGTTATGTCATGGTGAGTTGCACATGATTAATATGGTTCTTATGTTGAAATATGGTGGTAACTGGGATCTCTGACAAAGACGGCTTCAGGAGATAGAACTGGAATCTGAAGCTGTTCTTGTCTGTACTCTGAATAATTGCAGGGAATTTGATCTTTTTGCTTTCAGCACTGCCGCGACTAGCCTGTGTAACGGTACACAGTAACAGCACCTGATTGCTTTAATAATAAGGTGTTTATTCTTGTCCTACCTATATGCCATAAAAAAGGGTAACCTTTGCAGAGATATTAGTGAAGGCATTCATGTGTGGGAGGAATCCAAAGGAAACCAGAATGTATTGTAAGTCCCAGTAAACTGAATGGGACTTTCTTTCAAAATACCGGGCTGAAAAGATAGTATTTAGAAGGACAGGAGCACTGAGAAATAGAAATAATTCATGTCCAAGTGTTGCTTTATAGCTAGTATTTTTGGGGGGAAATGGTCTTACTGAAGTAAACATCTTGAGAGGGAATGAGTATTGAACTGATTTCCTATCTGCTCTCTTTGGCTCATCAGATGTTTTACCGCCTGTTGTCATTGATAGCAGGTAGCAGATGGCCACAGTAGCTGCGATGTGTGTATTATAACCTCTGGTAAGTGCTAACACAGCTGCAGAGACCTTTCCCAGAAGTCGAAGTGAACGGGGGATCTAGACATGAAGGGAGATGGGGACACGTGTTGCTGCCGAGGTGGCTGCAGAGTCTGTGTAAGCTCACAGTGATGGACCTGGATTCATGCAGGTCTGTAAAGACATTTTAATCCCTGTGTCCCATTGGCCTTTTGAGACTGATCTCAGTCTGGATTGGTAGGCACACTGTTAGCAGTCCTCTGCCCACAGATGACCGCATCAAGGCAGATAAAATTCAAGTTATAAAGCTTTAGGACCACAGTTCCTATGGCGCTGGTAGCAGAAGCAGCTGTTGGGTGGTCCTCTGGCTCCCTCGAGGGCAGCGGGGTAGGAAATCACGACTTGTCAACGAGCTCTGTGGAACTGGAGGAAAGTTATCGCTCTCCACTATGCAAGTTTTTTCTCCAGTGATATCCACTTAGTTCTTAACAAAAACGTATTCAAATGATTAGTGGCAGAACACTTGGAAGCTGGAACCACTCAGGACTGATGATATAATTACTCTATAAAGCCATTTGTAAAGCAATTATGTCCTATTGTTCTCTTTTGTTCGATGTCTTTATAGAAGTGAGCCATCCTGGCAGGCTGTGATGTGAATGCTTTGCGCTGGCTGTTATGTAAGAGCAGGAATATCTTGTGTGCATATTTATAAAAGAAAAATAATGCTTTTTACAGTACGACCAAATTGCTTGCCTGTAGAAATCCAGCTTGCTGCTGCAACCCCTGATGTGGCCAGTGGTTTTAGGTAGTCTTGGAACTTATGTAGGAAATTTTTTGTGTCTTTATTATGTGTTCCACCCACCCCTGAAGAGAATGTTATTAAATGTGGTGTTGAGGTGCTAGAGTTAATATAATTATTAGAAATAAGAACTATTATGAATAAAATGGGGCGTTTTGCAACTCTTTTCCTTTAATAAGCTCTTGCCTTCTACATTTGACCTAATTCTGCAGGCGGGTTATGTGCATAGCTGTAACCTGTCAGTATATGCTTAGCTGTACTTGTTACTGTGTGTGTGGGTGTCAGATTTTTTCATATGCCCAAACATCAATGTCTATTTGGGCTGAACTGCAAGTACGTAGTAGGATGTCAAGCCAGGGTGATGTTCCCAAGGATGGGCTGAGTTAATTCACCAATGGAAGTGGTGGTCCCAGCCAGTCTCGCTCCTGTCAGAACCCATGTCAACCAAGTCAGCCTGTTTAAAACAAAGCAAGCTCAGCAGAAACTAGTTTGTTTTCTGCTGGGTTAGAGAGCTGAACTGGCCCACTGGGAGATGAGGCAGGTACCAGCACAAGAAGGAGAGAGTGGGACTGCATAGGGGAAGAGGGAGACAGGCAGTGGCAGGGAGCAGCAGCAGCTGCATTGCAGGCATTCAACCTGAGAGCCTGGTGTGAGTGTGGCTCAGCTCTATTTTGGGTTCTGGTAATGCAAAATAGATGAAAAAGAAAAGCATTGTCCACCAGGTAGTTTTTCTAGAGAACATACGGACCATCAATAATGCTCATCACTCTTGTATCCAGTCTTTCAGTGTGTCACAGCTATTGAGAAGCATTCTGCTTTGAGCCCACAAAAACTGTAACATGTGGCTGTAAAGGAGTGGGATGATGGTTTTAAATCTCATATGAACGTGTATTTATAACCTAATCTACATTGAATGTGGAAATCTTTTTAGTTTGAAAATCCTGAGCAAGGGTTGTAATTTGCATGCTGTAACCTGCGTATGCCTCAGTACATGTGAGAGTGGAAGCAAGTTAATTCTATGCCTGCTGTAGCCTGGAGAGACCCTCCCTGGTCAGTGGTTATGTTTTAGACAGGCTGCATGTATCTCGGGGCCATCAGTGTTGCTTCTGGCTTTATCCAGCTGGAGTCTGTTGAATCACTGCTGCTCATGACAGAGAACACTGAGCTGCAATGGAGGGGGCTAAGAGGGATCTGTCTGTAGTAGGAGACGCCTGCAGAAAATAATTTGAGTTGAGTACATTTGTGCTCTAGCAAATGTGGGCTGCCTCCCTAGGATGAGTAGTTGAAGCACAGCATAGGTGTATACTGGTCCCAAGTTATTAGGCTGTTACCATTCAATAGATGGTAATCTCAGTTTGTAGGACAAGTGTTCACAAATTTCTGATGGAGCTTTAAAGACATGCTGCTATTTATTAATCACATAAAGAAAACCAGAAGTGGGGCAAGCGATCAGGTAGTGATGGACTTGAAGCTTGAAGAGAAATTGAATGTATTCATCAAAATCTCAGATGTAAGCAGGGAGGGACAAATGTTACAAGATTTTTTCCAAAATTTTATTTTTCTCCAGGTTACCTCTCTAACCAAAGCAGAGAGAGAGCTGTTTAATACGGGGACTTAAAGGAAGGGGTCAAATGTTTCCACTCAGAAGAGACTTTCCTGCTGCTAGTCTGATGGGGAAAAGCAGGCTACCACGTTTTTTGCATTTTGTTAAAGCTTGCCTTTTATGCTAACAGAGTGGGGCTCTTGTGGTGATAGAAACAGCACTAAGGGTTAGAAATCGGTATTTACTAGATTCTATGTTTCCCAGTGAGGGAAACCTTTGCTCTCTACAGCTTTGAATGATGCACCATTAGATTAGGTACCTAAATTTAAGAGTTCCTCAGAGAATCTGTGGTTTCCTTTCATTTTCTGTTGGCAAAATATTCTTAATAATGTGATATCTCAACAATTGGGCAATTGAGTATGAAATGAATGATCTTAGATTACAGAAATGCTGGAGAAGTTGAAGATAATTGTGTTCATCATATGTTAATCTCCACCTTGGCTTCCTGTGAATCACTAACTTCTACAAGAAGAGATTACACTCTCCAAGCATTTATCATCTTGAATTTTTCTACATAAGAGTAAAACACAGGATATGAGAAGTGATTATGAATCTCTGTTGAATAAGGGATCATAGGAATTCATCCAGCTGTATCATGTGTAACTCACTTCCCACAGTAGAATCTGCTATTCAGACCTTGAAAACCCCTGTTAGGTCAGGCACTTGAGTTCCCAGGAAATACTGAATAGTCTCTAATGTCTCCCCTTGCTGCTGCTTTTTTCTCTCAGATAGGTTTAATGGCTGTGCTAGGGTTGAATTTTTCCTTGAGTTACATGGTGATAATACTGGTAACTCCCAGTTTTGTTCGCTGATACAGTGTGGGAAGTGCTGTGCTTCTTTCCTGGCTGAATTTTAATTTGTTCAAGTTTTTATCTCAAGTTTTTTTTCTTGATTCTGCTTTGCATGTTATCTCAAAGAACAGGCTTGATGATGGCATCTAACTAGCATTTTTATGTGTGGCATGAATTTTGTTTTCTGTTGAAATCTGAATGCCAAATGGCTGTGACCCAGATGTTAGGAAGCACCTTCCACTTAATATTGGCGAACTGCGTATAAGCCATCATGAAATTATTTGAGGTGTATACATGAGGCTCTGCTCCTTGAAGCATCGTAGAATTCTTTGAAGTGGAGGTTCTGCAGCTTTAATACAAAAATTCGGCATGATAGTAGGGAAGAGCTGTCATGAGGTATTGTCAGTTCACCTAATGGAGCCTTTAAAGTGCTAATTGAGATATCTAAACCAGGCTTAGACCAGAGATCCTTTGCAAATCTGAACTTAGCCGCTTCAGGCAGAGTTAGGGTAGTAAAAGGACTTTCCGTTGTTTAAAACGCAATGGAAAGATGGAGAACAAGAAAACAACATGAAAATGATGTATGAAATGTCTTCTTTAAAGTCTTGTACAGTCATACAGTATGTACATGTCTGCCCTTTTTGCCTCTTTTAGATGATTTCTTGACCATCTCTTAATCAGGTTTGAAGAAGAGGCTCATGAAGTTAATTGGTTAAAACAGTCTTTGAGCAGAAGCCTGTAATGTGAGCTGACTTCTCACACTGGGCCCCCTCACAGGAGACATTCTTTTACATGTCTGAACTGTGGAAAAAGTGTTCTCCTGTCAGGGAGCAGCTAGAGCAGGGTGAGCCAGTAGCCAGGGATGGTGACAACACATGCTGGGCAATGGCTGCCACACTGGTGGGGCAGAGCCCCCCAGCATCTGGTCTGGAAGAGCAGAGCTGGTCAGTGAAGGCAACAACTGGGTCTAAGGTCATTCCTGGAAACCCTGTTGTGAATTCTGGGACAGAGCTGGGGAGAGGCACAGCTATGCCACAGCTCAGGCTGGGCCTGAAGGCCTGGGCTTGAGCTGAGGTGGAGCCCCTGGGGCAATGAGCAGTGGGTGGGGGGGACTCAATCACAAGCTGCAAATCCCCAGGCAACCAGTGCTGTCAGCCGTGCTGCCTGCATGGGGACTTGGCCCAGCGAGGACCTGCATCTCTAGGTGTCTCTACAAGACAGCCATGAGTGTTCCTATACTTATTCCAAAGAACCCTTAAAGTAATTTCATGCGGATGCTGTTTCTGGTAATGTAGATCCACAAACTTTCTTAAAAATGCTTATCTGAGGCAGGGATGTCTTGCCAAGAATGAGCATCGACATTTGTTACAGCAAATGCTGCTTTCTCTCTGCTCAGTCTGCAGCCTTGGAGGAAATATCAGACACATGGTATTTGCAAAAGATGTATATTATTTCAACAAAATTTTGCCCACACTTTCATATATGCTGTTGAGAGTGACAGTGAATTCACATAATTGTAAGTGGCTTTTTGGAGCTGATAACAGCTAGAGCAGGAGTGGGAGTAATTTATACGCAAATTATTTGCCATGCATGCCTGTTGGTGCCATTTAGTAAAAAAATATTAATTGTAATTAAATTAATCTGGTCCTGTGGAAATATAATCCTGACAAAGTGTGTTTCTTGCTGCTGCAGAGTGCTATTAGCTGACTGAGTTTTATGTGTTGTTAGTGATTTAAGTACTGTACCAGTCAAAATAACTGCAAATTGCCAGTACCAGATGTCATTAATGCAGAAAATAATTTCTCCACCCTAGCCTTATTTTCCGTAATGTTAAGGATAAAACTGACAATGTTGTGCAGTTAATTGGGAAATTAACTGTTACCTAGAAATCCTGCATTGTTTTCTAAAGACGTTTTCTTCTGTATGCAGAGCAGAGAATGAAACAGCGCTATTATTAATTCTTCCACTGGAGGAACTGATGGGGAAACTTCGCTTGAGTGTTTTTAGTTGACAAATTGCAGATAACTTCACATCAGTTTCTTTATGCACAAGCTTATGTGCATGAATTAACATGGAACTAGGTGAGGTTTTTCTTTTCTCCTTTACTGTGACTTGGATCAGCTTGAAGTGAAAAAGAGGGAGTAATGGTGGGAGTAAGGCAGGAATGTGCCAGCCAGGAGGTATTCACAGAACAGCAGTGAGAAGGAGAGGTGAATGCAAAGATCAGAACAGAGGCAGGTTGAGCAAAGGAAGAGCAGTGGTGGAAAAAAGTAGAAAAATGAAAGGGGAGAGAGAATAAGGGTAAGTGATAAAATGAACTCTCAACTAACAAAAGATGAGAAATGGAGGAGAATTGAGGTACAATAGGAGCTGAGTGCTAAGCTGCAAGAGGAAGGAGAGCAGGACGGGCAGTCTCACGTCTCTCTAAGCAGAGCTTAGGAGAAAAGGGTCATCAGTCTATTGACTGTCAGTTAAACTCTTGACCTGCTCGGGTGGAAGGACTGTGGTTTTGACGTTGGAGTTTGGGCCCTGTTGAATTTGAACAAGCTGAAGAATTTTGCACCTGTTTGTGGAAGTGGTGAGAAGTTGGCCAGAGCGATGGACGTGGCAGGGAAGCCATAGGAATTTACCACATCCTCATGGAACGGTTTCCTTTGAATGGCGGAAAGGTTACTAAGATGAGTAAAGCATTTTCACAGGGAGAAAACAGAGTACCAAAGGGTGTTTTAATCTAGCTGAGGAAGACAGAATGAGCAGCAGTGGATGGAAAGGGAAACAAGATCAATTCAAATTAGAGTAAGACAAGTGTCTTTAACAGTGAGACAGATTACCATGGAAGAGGTGGATTTCTGTTGCCAAATACGTGTGTGTCAGTGTCCTCCTTTCAAGTGTGTCCATGGGTTTAGTTTCCACATTTACCTACTCTCCTGGTTCCACAAACAGATCATATCTTTGCCACAGAACTGTCCTTAAAACACACACTGTCACTTCTTTGCCACAAGCTCTACTTTCTTTTTCCATTACTGTTTTCTTGAGAATTGTTCCTTAGTCTTGAAAGCAGGACCAGGGGAGAAAGATTGAACAAACTGTTCTTCATGAAGAGACAGCTGAGGGGAGGTGGGCTGACAGATTGCTGCAGGCTGCTGTGGTAAGAGGGTGTAACAAGGGCAAAACAAGCCTCGTTCTTCATGCCTGCTAGGGACTGGCTGAGAAGTAAATGTGACCTGAAATTGCAGGTGAGGATGCTTATACTCTAGATATGAGGAGAAACTTTTCAAGTTATGTAGGAAAATGGGAGTCTAGATTTACTTGCCAGGCCTGTGGAATCTCCATCATTAGAGTTTTTTCAAGCAAAAATTAGACATACCTGTCTGGATGGCTTAGATCTCATTAGAAAGAAGAGCCTGGATGAATCCTAGAGATTTCTGTTTGGAATCTCTGGGATTTTTCCCACATGAACATTTTTGTGAGTTTTGATTTAAAACATATTTTATTTGAATGTTTGGTGTTTCCCAGTGGCTCTGATTTCTTTGTCAGTACTCATCTTTCCCTCGTTACCAGCCTGCAAGTGTTTGTAATATCAATTCCCTCTGCTCAGTTTGCTTTAGTTAGTTCTCATTGATGGAAGCATCCTTTTGTGAAGGGTTTCATCCCAATCCTTTGGGAATGTGCTAGTAATGGTGTCTCAGATGTCAAGTCCCTGTTAATGTCTGTGTTTTCAAGCTAGGTAGGTATTTTTAATGTATTTACTGTGCATGTGAGTAATGCTGTGTTTTCAGGTGCTAATTTAGATGTCTTATATGGATCTAGGACATTTGCACTATTAACCTAACTTGTAATCAACTGGAAGACGAAATTAGGCTTATTGAACAAGAGCTTGTCTCCGTACAGGGGGAAGTGCAGAGTATTCAGCGGTACCATCCTGGAGGACTGAAGCATGCTGTTGGCTCGTAGCAATGCAAGGCTGGCAGTACCAGAGGGAAAAAATACATAAATGTCAAAGTGCTGCAGCTTTTGTGAGCCAGTGTTCAGGAGAGGTGTATCAGCTTGGAGTGATCAGCTTTGAGAACACATTGAGAGCCGTCAACACAGCCCAGAGCCATAAATATTTAATTTATCTTGACCCTTTTGATGTTGACAATCAATGTTGTTTTCTGCTACAGATCTCGGACTATTATGCTACCAGTGATACCAAGTCAGTTTGTCAAATGGAATGACACTATCTCTCCATATTCTGTTCTTCTTCATTGTCACAGGGTTCTGTCAGAAGCCTTTGCACCCAGTGCATGGACTGCGTGAAATTTATAGATGCAGTCCTACTCAGAACAGAGCAGCACAATTAGGTAATAGATCTTGTTAATGACAGTTTTATGCAAGAGGTATACAAAGTAAAACTGCCTGCAAAAAGTCCCCCATTAAATAATGATAAAATTCTGAATGATTAGAAAAGTCAAATGTTAATGTTGTGGTTTTGCTTTGTCACAACTTTTTTAGTTCATCATTGCATTGAAAATATTCAAAAATATTTGCAGTGACCTAAAGGAATGATTTATCTGTAGCAACTGTTCTTTTTTAGCTGACTTTGCCTGTTATAAAGCCTGCTGGAGAAACAAGGTACGGCTGTCCAGCAATTACACTGGCACATTGATTCCGCAGGTCTGGAGGGTACATCAGTGTTTAAAACTGAGTGTTTCAGTGAAACAGTTAAGTCATGGAAAGGGAGCCAGTTAAACCGGTTGTTGGTTTCAGCTCTCAAAGAGAGGGAGAATTACACCTAAGGTAAATGGGTAATTATTGATCATCAGAGCGATGATAATTTTTAATGTTTCATACCAGTAGGAGCTCTGAAGCATAAGATTTCCTATGCAGTCACTTCAGGTAGCAGGTCTTCTGTGGAGTTTGGTTTGACTCAGCAACATTTTCACCCTGATTTATAGGCTGGAAATGGAGAATGGTGCTATCATTTGAATCTTGATAGAGCTTGCTCAAGGTCCGTTACTGTGTGTGAAGGCTGAAGAAATGACGTTACCACCCACCTCTTCTGGGAAGTGCTACAGAAGTTTCGTGGTAATATATCCCCGCCAGAAAAAAGGGGAATTAGGGGAAGTGTGGTACATCCTGTTACCACACAGCAACCTTAAACAGAGTGTAGCCTTCTGTGACTGTAGAAATCATTATTTCTCTGTTTTTTCCAACCTGGGCCAAGCCAGGACTGTATCTGACTGATACTAACCATACGAGCGGAGTCCCATTGGACCTGAATTCCAAACAGTACCACAGCTCTGGTGGTAATCAAAGGTTCTAAATTACTCTGTGGGCACGAGTACGAATAGGATGAATAAATGTGAATTCCTGTGCTGCAGGGTTTCCTTTGTAAGCAAAAGCACGCAACTGAAAAGGTGTTCGAGGTATTTTATGACTGGATCACCAAGGCTTTTTCACACCTACATAGGAGAGATGCACGTTTTCACAAGTATGTCGTTCTCACAAGTGTTTTCATTTATATAGTTTGTGAAATGCACTATATAACATTCCATTTATCAATAGTTGTGGTTTTACTGCTGTGGTTCCCAGCTATTGGAACGCTTCTGTGTGGAGCGGCTGGGTTGAGTGGAGCCTTCTGGGAGGTCCTCAAAAATGTGAAGATGTTGACTCTTCAGGTCTTGCTTTAACCTGCCAGGGAGCCCCATGTGATTGAAAACCAGTGGAACTGGTATAGTGTCATAATTGTTTCATGATGGACCCTGAGTTCCTTTGGACTGGAAACACTTTTCCTCTCTGCTTTATCCTAAAGACAAAACCCAGCCATGTTGACTTCATTTCAGAGAGCAGGTTGATAGAACCATGTTGGCTGCTAGAATAAAATTTCATGCAACTTCTGCTGATTTTTCTTAGTCAAGAACACATGCTGCTTTTTTTAATCCTGGCTAAATTGGCTGCTTGTCTCACAGACCATGAATGAAATGCACTGCAGATAGGAGACGGAGTGAGCTCTGTCTGTCACTGAAGCGTGTGTCCTGTCTGAATAAGTACCTATTCAGCACTTGTCTCTCATGTGGTGACTGAGAAAGGAAAGGCAGGAAGGGAATTCAGCAGCGGCTAAGCACAAATTGCCTGTCAGTAAAGCTGGTGACCATCTGTAATAGCTGTAAAATCCCACCAGTTGGGATCATTTTCCTATGGTTTGTAATCTTCTCCGCTTCAGAGCAGTGCTCTTACACGGAGAGCTATGGGCTGCACTCAACCCACAGGGACAACAGGCAGTACAAATGGTCTTTCTCCTTGTGGCTCTGGGCAGTTGAGGGAAGGGAACCACTTCTGTCTGTCTCCAGCACTGGGCTACGCTCTGGTCTGTTACAAATTTACCTGTGCCTAGGAAAAGAAACACCACACCACCTTCTCAACTTCTTCCTCAAACTGTGTTCATTTAATTAAAATTTGGAAACAGTTGAGTGAAGGGATTGGTTTGGGAAGTTGACTGTGGCTTCAAAAGAAAAAGATGACAGTATTCAGATCTCGGAGGGAGAGGTTAAATACTTTCAGTTTTGTGATGTTTTCTTCTTAATTTGTGATGCATAAAGCCAGTGTAATGAAATGCAGTACCTGAATAGGTTTTTTGAATAAATTGTTTATCAGTTGACGAAAAATCCCTGAATTAAAATATGATGGAAGTCAGTGCATAAACATTTACAAAGGAGAATAATCAATAGGTTTTGATGCATCTTAATGCATCTTGAGAAAATACCCACAGAAAGCATGTTCTGAAGGGAATCCTGCCTCAAGGCATAGCACAAAATGTGACCCAAAACAAGCAGGAAAAAAACCAAGTATGTTGAAAAAGCCTCTTTCTGAAGGAGAGTGAAAATGCTCTATTGCAGATGTGTGATGATTTTCTTTTTATTTAAATGCATTTGCAGCTGTCTTACAAATTTTGTGTAACAGAACACAAACATTGAAGAATGTTTCCTGAGAGAGTCTTCTCCCCTGTGCACACATCATCCTAGAATTGGGGTGAAATTTTTTTTGGTAAAACTAACATTTCCTTTCAAAATCCACTAAAATTTACAGAGCTGCTGTATACTAATTATACTCCTGTGCAGATTTTAAGGGGGGATTTGTGTATTTTGGTGGTATGGATTAGTTGATACTGGCTGGATTTAAACACACTTACATTAACAGCAGAGATTGTCTGGGTAAAATGGTAGGAGTTCCTGCAAAGGAGTGCTTTATCTGTTTTGCAATTATTACTATAATATAACAAGTCTGTTAATACAAGGCAAAGAGCAGTTTGTGTTCCGTTTAGTAATATCTTTCCATGCATAACGCTTCCCATGTGCAAGACTCAAACCTTTGTATGAAAAAGAAGAAAATCTCTGACCCATTGGGTACACGTAGAAGCCATAGAGTGGTCAGCAAAGTGACCATGGTAGTTGGCCAAGGTGTAAATCAAGAGGCAATCCAGTGCCTTGTTTTGATGGATCTCCTTCTCTGTCTTCAGACACAGTGTCATCTCTCTTCTGTGCTCAGGGACCATAGTGTTTATTCCAAGACCTGTATTTTACAGTTTCAGTTTTTTCAGCTCTTCCTCATCGGCTGAGATGGTGGGCTTAGAGCAGCGTGAAGAGTGCACGTGCGCTACTTACCTGCTTCGGCTGTCTGGAGGGGAAGCAGACTGAACGCTGCAAAGCTATCAGCTGTCCAGGGCACACTCATGCTCTGCTACGGTTAGTACCTGGATGCTGTACAATTCACTGTGCTTCTCCTGAAAACACTTTGAGATGTTGCAGTGCTTTTAGCTTCACTTCACTAATGCGAAATTGAGCTTCTCTACAACTGGAGGAGAGATGGAGTCCCCTTCAGCCACTTCAAAGTGTTTTAGACCCCTTGCTTAAGAGGTGATGAATTTCCCTCTGGATGTACCTGCTTCTCTGCATAAGCTTAAGAAAAATATAAACAGCTTGCTTAGACTTGTGCAATTAACTGCTAGTGATTGCCTGCCTGGAGGGATGGGCCAGGGCTGTCATACTGAGTCAGGCACCAATACTGACTCAGGCACTACTTGGTAGACCAAGTCAGTACCTTAATTATGGTGTTCAGGGAGGTTTGTGTGCTTGCTCAAGAGACAGAAAATGTCCTTCCTATTCCTCACCCGGTCTTGTTTGCTATTTGTTCCACTTTCAGTATTCCCTCTGAATGTTCCAGAGGAGACCTTTTCTTATGGAGAGTGTTGGGAGTGAGTGTTGGTATTTTATTTTATGTACTTGCTATTTCAGAACCTTTTAGGTTCTTGCTTTGGTTTCCTGAGGGGGGCATCCAGAAATGCACAGATTCAAAAGACTCCAATCTGCAAATGCTTTTACAAGACTTTTGGAAGGAGAATGGGCCTTTTCATGTGGCTGCTCAAGACTGAAAGGTGATGGAAAAGGAAGGGAGCAGAAAGTTGTTCATGTTACAAGAATAAAGACCAAGGCGGCACAGTCATGAATAGAGCCCTGTGGCAATACGTATTGATGAGATGTTGAGGGACAGTCTGTCCGACACTTTATGATCTAGATGTCAAAAGGAGGCAGTGCTGTCTGATATGGAGTATGTTATCCCAGGAGTCTCAAGGATGCTGCACTTCTTTTTGGAGCTCTTGCTGACCATGGCCAGTTGATCCAGTGCTCTGTGGCTGGCTGCTCTGCCAGTTGCCCTTCTGAACTGGTTTTGGAAATGGTTTGCATCGCATACAGTCCCTTCTCAGCCCCTACCAACAGTGGGTACATACATGATGGTGAGGGGCTGTACCTTCTGGCACATCTGCTATCATAATTTAAACAACCAATGGAAATACCGAAGTGAAAAAAAAAAAAACCTGTGGACTGTGCAGCTTACTAGAGTGTGGCAAAGTGTTTTGTCTGTGTGACGGGACCGAAGTCACTATCTGTTATTTTTCCCCCGAAGGCAATTGCCCTCCCGAATCCAGACCCCATCTGCTGAGGCTGTGGCTGGCAGCCTTGGATCCGTGCTGTGCCAGCTGAGGTGCTGGCGCTTCATGCATTTCCTCTTGGGTTTCAGGCTGTGCCTGTTCTGTAGATGTGTGCGGTGAGCAAGGTGCTGCAGTGTTGCTCCAGCTTATGGTGCAGGCCAGTGCTCCAAAGTGTTCCACCTCCTCTGGCGCAACACCCACCCTCCCCAGGAGCAAGTATCTGAATGCTTCAGCCCTGTCCTGCCATGCAACCTGAGAGCCTGCTAACGGGCCACCACCCCACACCCATGAGGGTACGTACTGGTAGGATGGGAAAGGCTCTTGTTAGGGTCCACGAAGGGCCCTTGGCAGCAGTCTGCCTGTACTCCGGTCCTTTGTTGTACAGTTAAAGCAAATGCTTTTAAATCTGGATTTCTGTGTTGTGGCAGCATGTGAGTGCCTAGAGGCACTGAAGTACCCAGAGCCAGCAAGAGGGAAATGGGGAGAGTGAATGTGAATTGCTATTATTATTAATAATAATATTAATGAAAAAGCTCCTAAAGATCAGGGACTTCCAAATTAATTATTCCTAGTTACAATATACAGCATGAAAAGAGGCTGCCTAAACCAATAATGGGTTTCTGGTCCTTTCCTTATTAAATTAATTTTGTTTCAGATCTTCAGCTTTTTCCTCTTCTGTGCAAATTTTTAATAAATATTTAGAAGAAGAATTAGAAAGGAAAGATTAAGGAGAGCAGAAGCAGCAGTGAGCCAGCTGAGAAAGAAGTATGGAAAAGAAATAACTTATGAGATACTGAAGCTTTTTTGAATAAATATCCTTTCATTTTTATGACTATTATAATTCTTTTTCACATATTCTTATGACCATATCCTGCATTTCATGTGCATTTAAATCCCCCATTAACCTCAGTATGCCACAGTATTTGAAGGACCCCATCCTGCCTTTCATGTGCTCAGCGGGACTTTGGATTTGCGAGGAATGAAAAATTGCACCTTCAGGATAGTTGAGCCATCCTTTTATTCTAAAGCTGAGAGTAGAGATTGAAGATAGAGCAGATACTTCTGCAGGAATCATACTTTCTTAAAATCTGAATTACAGACGTGAATTTTACTGCTGTCTGTATGGATGAGTATTAATTACATTACCTCCTCTCTGAGCACTAAGCCCTGGGAGGAAGTCCAGAGGAGATAGACTCTTTCTACTTAAGTCACTGACAAAAGTCTTACTGACTTCAGAGGACCCAGAAAATCACTCCAGGTACCTTAACAGAATGATACTGAAAAATATTTACCATTAGACCTTTGGGAACTTTTCCAGAATGCTTTGCTTGTACACACACCTTCCTTTTAGGTAAAGCCATTTATTCTAAGTTTATCGTTTGTAAATGTATTGAATACCACAAAAAAAAAAAAAAAAAAAAAAGATGGAAGATATGCTCTAGTTACTTTGTGTACTTATTTTCTACAACTCTCTGCATAATAGCAGGATTTACACAGTTTTCCATTGTTGGTATTTTATTTATACGACATTTTCGAGCTGCTAATTTAAAACCTTACAGAACCTTTTGTAAGTATTACTGAAATAGATCATTTAATTCTCGGCGGGGAGTCTCTGTTTTTCCCCTTCAGGAAGAATGGCATTACATTTGCAAAGTACATTGCAATTAAAAAGGATTGTCTTGACCGAAGGGGGGCAGAGAGCAAACAATGTGCTTTACTCTCCTGTGACTCTGTCCCCCCTCTCCTGCTCCCCACAAATCATAGTCATGGTTGCCTGAACACCAGGCACTGGGTGCCTAGCTGCCTCTCTGTGTCTGTGATAGCTGGTGCACACTGAAGATAACAGGCATTCTGTGCACCAGGTCTGTCTGTCCCCGCTCGGGTTCCTGCTCAGCCTGCAGACAGCTGCTGACCGTGACCTGGCTGCCTGGGGGGCTGCAGCAGCAGCAGAAGGTGCAGTGGGACTGAAGTCTGTCCTGTCCTTGCCAAATGAGGGGTGTTAAATGGCTGTTACAGTCTGAAGTGTAGGTTGCTGTGGTGTGAATTCATCCTGAAAATAGGGAGCTGCTGAGACCCTGCCTTGGCAGCCTCTTGTCCCTGTTGTGAATCTGAGAGGGAATCTCTAAGTGACTCCTGGCTGTGCTTGAAAAACAAGTGTCAAATATTTTTCCATTCATGGCAAATAATTGCCTGTGGGGACGCTTGTGCTGAGATGCCAGTGTACCAGGCCAGTACAAGCCGGTTCCTCGTTTCTGTATTCGTCTGTTCACCAACAGAGCTGTGGGCATACGGCATGATACCTGCCCTGAATATTTGCTCAGGTCAGGCTGCATGTTTGGATTCAGGACCTGCTTGTCCTCTCAGAAGCTTTGACAAATTGTTTTTCAGCTCACTGTTTGCTCAGTTCTCATTTTAAATCCTCTCATTTAGGGGAGCAAAAAACCTACCCAACAAACCCCACCTTTCTCTCAGTCTGTCTCCTTTCTAAGTTGTGCCACTTGAAGCTGTCCAGTCTGCCCTAGCTGCTGCTGGTGTGTGGAGAGCTCAGGTAACCCTGCAGCTCGTGGAGAAGAGGTGCCGTGGTGTCCTGCAGAGGAGTACCCCATCAGGGTTTCCAGCACAAGCTCTGGATTGCCCCTGGAGCTGCCTCTCTCTCCTGCGCGATGTAAAGTAAGCCTGTGCTGCCTCGCAGCTATGAGGAGTCCTGTCACTGCTTACAGAGCTGTATGCTCTGCTCTTGGTTCTTAAATTAGATCAAGTACAACCCTGCTAGGGAACAATTTCTTGGCATACTGTCAAGCTCCTCAGTAAACCATTGCAGGTTTTCTGTCTGTCGCTGACCTGCACAGGAACAGTCATGGCTTGGAGAGGGTCTCCGTGACCAGAGCTATCAGGTGCCGTTAAACAGTATCAAATAGGATATTTCAAAAAGACTTGTTGGTGGCATCAAGATTTGGGATGCCCTGCTTTTGAAAGAGAACTTGACAACAAAGAAAATAGTGGTGGGGAAAAGTAGATTTATGGAGCTCCGATTCTAGCAGATTTCGGTCTTGTTTACATCCTAAGTGTACAGCCCTTGATTGAAGGACTTAATAATCAATATCCCCATCCCTTGTGTTTAAACATGAAAAATGGATTTAGAAGCAGCAGAGAGTTATGCAGCTGTTAATTAACCTGTGTGTATTATAGAAGTCTGGGTTGGCTTTTTTTGTGTGTGATATGGGAATTACATTTATTCTGTTTTAACACTAGTAGAAGTTAAAACAATTTTAATAAGCAGTTGCTAGCTTAGAGAAAGCTTTGACTATGTAACCTGTTATTTGTATAGGCTCCTCTTTCAACATGTTGTGGAAGTGCGTTTGTTCCTTTTTCATTTTCTTCCCCAAAGAAAAATCAATCTTATTAGGTCAGCATGATGTTTTAAACCACTGTGAAATGTCCATTTTATTATTTAAAAGTAGAACAGCCTTAGAATCTTCTTCAGGTTAAAAAAAATAGTTAATAGAGGAAAGGCAGATGGTGATAAAGAAAAGCTTGGCAGGGAGTGGGGAGATCTGAGACCTTTCAGAGCAGCCTGTTCAGCATGTTTGAGGGGTTGTCTGTGCACGCATGGCCTTGTTCTTTTTGTCCCATGAATCTGTGCAGTTCATAGCCTTCGTGAGCGTGGTGAACCTCAATGACATTTCATGTCTAATAAGAAATTATTTTACTGGTCTCACTCGGAGATGTGAATTTATTACTGGTCTCAGATCTATTTCTTTTCTTCTTTGGCAGTGCTGTTCAGGGAGGAAGGCTCCTCCTAACAAAATGGAAGTGTCCATTTGAAATTTTTGTCTTTTCTGGTTTGCCATGGGTCATCTGTAGCTGTTAAGAAAAAAACAAGAAATACAGCAAATAAGAACAAGAGTAAATTCTGCATGGTGAGAAAATTGGAGAAAATGAAGGGCGTTGTAAAGTAGAAACAAGTATCGTGCTTACAGAGTTTTTTCTTTCATATAAGAAACGAATGTGGATGATTTTCTTCTAATTTCTGTGTTTATAGGGGACAGTTGTTAGTATATGCAATAATCATTTCAGTTTGCATTGCTGAGCTGTTTCTTGCAGTATAGCTTTGCAAGGGTCCAGAGCCGGGGAACCTGTTAGCTACGTTACTTGCTTCTCATGTGAAGTACAGAATTGCAGAGGTAATATTCTAGTACTGCTTACACCTGATGATGACGGAAGAATTGAATTATAAACTTTTTCTTCATGGTGTCACTCTTGGTGTTGAGTTTAGCAACATCCCTAGGGTGACTTTCAATATCATCCTGCATTTTCTTGTTGCTTCTAATCTGCTTCTAAAATCGCACTGGAAAACAGGTAGTATTTGTAATCCACTTATCTCTGCAGCAACTCATACAGAGGTGATGAAACTAGACATCTCTTTGGCAATTAGGGCAGATAATAAACAACCCTGACCTGACTAAGGAACAACAGCTAGTTCAGCTGCTCAAGAGGGGCTGAGGAGACAAAGTCCTTGCAAAGCAAATGCCTCTTGAAGATGACCGGGGGGAGAAGAACTCTCCAGGGTGAGAGGTGTGTAACATGTTTGATCTCAGGGCTGTGCAAGCTGTGTGATGTGGATGTATAAATCTTAATGGGGCTTCTTTCCGTCCCCTTTGGTGCAGATAATGACCCTACAGATATTTAGTTTAAAGAAAAGTCACTTGAAATGTGTGATCAAGGCAGACAAAATGGGTCTTGAGCTGGCACAAAGTGAAATACAGGAAATGCTATTTAATCGTAAGAAAAAACTATTTTACTCTAAGAGGGATCAAATGCTGGAACAGCTTATCTGAAGGGGTTATAAAATCTCCATCCTTGAGAGAGATTCAAAACCCAGCAGGACACAGTCCTGAGCAACCTGCTGTAGGTGGCCCTGCTTTGAGCAGGTGGCTGGACTAGGTGATCTCCAGAGGTACCTTCTTAACCTCAGGAGCTCTGAGATTCTGTGAAACAATGATGAGGTGAAAAGATGAACCAGGTGACTGTGGCTTACCCTTTTTTATAAAAAGGTCAAGCGGGCATTTGAGAAGTCTAATGATTAACATTTCAGCCCCAGGGAGGGTTTGGTATAGTTAGGAGCAAAGGAGAGGGTGTGGAGAAGAGAGAGCAAATGCTGGCAAGTTCCGCATTTCCATCTGTGGACAGGGGAATGCATTCATGCTTATATGTGCCTTCAGTGCTGGGTGCTAGGATAGAATGGATTAATTAGCTCGTGCAGTAGGGTTATACAAATCCATGTGTGGTCCATGCATTCTCTGTTCCTAGAAATGAGACAAGGCTGCTGCAAGTTCTGTTTTAAGAAAAAAACATGGAGCTGAAGGGGAAAATAAAGTCCTCTTGAATCACCTAGCAGCACACATTCATTCTGGGCACATACTTGGCTCAACGGGTGGTATTATTTACTGACCAAAGAACATTAGTCAGCATGGCAAGCTATAGGCATTTCAAATCTGAACAAAACTAATAATAAAGCCTTCACCTGACTATCTAGTTCCTCTTCTTAATTTATTGTTCACAGTAGGTGGAGAAGATTGAAATTATAGTGGTGATTAAAAATGAGCGGACAGAAACTTAGCAAAGCAGTCTGACAGTTTTGAGTAATATCCAGATCTAACTGGACAAGGCCTGAAAGCAACTGCAGTCCCTCGTTCTGCACTCAAAACACGCCTGCCAGTGTCTGGGTCTGGCTGTTCTGCGGCCGCTTTCTAGCGCTTGGGTTGGTGCTGGGTGGGTGGGGAAGGTGAGATAGCAAGCCAGCAATTTCAGTAAACTTCAGTGGGTGGGCTGACAGTGAGCCAAGTGGAATCACTGTAATCATGAGAGCTGCAGGAGAAATACATCTTGAAACATAATCAGAGATTAAGGATTTGTTGTCTGCTTGTCTCCAAATGGCTGGTAAATGAGCGTACTTGGAGAGACAAAAGCTTGTTCTTATGAGATGTGCATAGAAGTGTCAGGCTCCTTGAGTCTGGTATTCAGTCGATGCAAAAGATCATCCCTTTGCATAGTTAGAGCAGACAGTTGTTCTAGTGATATATGGTGTATTGAAAGATTAGAACAGTTCTCTATAAACGGCCATAAAACCTCAAAAACTAAAAAGAATGGGATTCTTCCATTCTTTTGTGTTGGAGGGTGGGGCAGAAATTACTGAGATTGACTGTCTGGCATACTGGAAAGAGTTGACATGAAATAAATATGCAACAGCTGTAAAAACAGATGTGCATCTTCTGCCAGCATCTTCCATTCTTCTAAGAGAATAGTATTTGAAGGAGAGGAGGTTGTTGGTGGCTGACAGGCAATGAAAAGTTCTGCATGTTTGTGAGGCCAAGGCTAACACAGGTCCTGTGCTGGTCCATCAGGGGAGGCCTCCAGCAAAACCCAGGTTAGAAAGTCATCTACTCCTCACGTCATGTCTGCATGTGTTTAAAAGCCCTTGACATCAGTGTTACCCATGCAAGTGTGAAAGAAGAGTCTATATGCCTCAGTAGGGCCCAACTTGAAGTCAGTACTTAACTCTTTCAGTGAACTGGAGCATCGAGCTCTTTGTAGGACTGCAGCCTCGCTCTGTACAGACATTGTACACGCTCTCTCAATTTCTCTAGTCCTGTGTGCACGTTGTCAGTGACACCTATTCAATATGCAACACATGGAGCCTTTTTCAAGTACAGAATATAACCCTGTGACTAAACTGAAGTTCACCGATTAATCTAAGGTTTAGAATTCGTGATGACAAATCTTATTTAAGGGCCTATGTAAATTTTGGCATTAATAATTCTCTAGCACTTTGGCTTAAATCTGGGAGCTACCTGCAATGCCTGACCTCAGAATCATGCTAGGATATGTTTTTCAGTTACTTTTATCACAGCAATTTAGCCCAACCTGTCGCAGAGCTTTGTCTCTGAACACACAGAAACTGTCAGTAATAACTGTTTAGTTACTTCTGTATTTGTGACTCTAGAATGATGAGTTTTAGTTGTTAGTGTTCTGTTGAAAGCCTCAGTAATACTTTAAATTGTGTTGATTTCTCCCTGATAGGCCACAACTTGTGATCTTTAAGTATGGGAATGCTTTGATGCCATGCAATAAGGTGCTACTGCTTGTCTTCACCAAACAGTTACACAGAGTGCTGGGCAGGAAAACAAAGTCAACCTCTTCAACTTAATGTTTGAGACTTCCCTGTTCCTTTTTTTTTTTTTTAAATGTTTTATGGTTTAATTGCATGTGTTCTGAATAAGCAGAGATTTTTCCAGTACTGCAGGAACTCCTGTGTTCCCAGTCTTCCTCCTCTCCCTCATTCCAAAGCCTGACTTTGTTCTAACATAGCAGAGTGACACCTGCCAGCTCTCACTGATGGCATCTCAACATTGATTAAACAGAACGCCCATCATCATGGCATGTTCTGTGCTGCTGTTCCTTTTTGCTTCACATTGCAAATTCCCATAAAAAGTCTTCAGCGTCCCTTAATTTCTCCCACTTTCAGTATTGCTTAGGTTCATGGACTACTGAAATCCAACTGTGAAGGACAATTTTATCTGAACATTAATTATGTTTAATTTGTAGACGTTAATTAGGTGGTTAATTACTTATGACCATATTGTATCATTGATGACATTTCAATTTTTAAGATAATTATACAAGTGTGTGAAGCTAAAGAATTGTTCTTTACAGTTCTGTAAATCTTGCTGTTATAATACAGATATGAAATAGAGCTGCATAATTCTCAAGACTTCAGTTTCCATAAGTTAAATAACTATTAATTGTTAGTGAAGTTATCTTAATATTTCTAGAGCAATTAATGGTAATACCAAATGTGTGTTATATATAAACATACTTTAGAGGGCAGACTAAACATTTATTGAATTTGTATATCCAGCCTGGATTTTTAATTTAACTTCATGGAATGCTATTTTGTTGGCTAAACTACATTACCTATGAAATGTCTAAAGACATGTAGTAGCAATTAGAAGTGGTAGCCGTAGAAATAAACCAAAAAAGCCTCTCCTCCCAACCTCCCCTCCCCCCCCAAAATCATGAGCTCTCCCTCCCTCATCCTAGTTCTGGTATTTTGACCAGGCAGTCTCCCAAGGTGGGCTATATCCCCTGTGGGTGGGACTGGGTGTGTTGTATATCGTTACTGAACAGCGTGTGCTCATTTTTTACTAGCCCCACTGTTGAAGACGCATGGGCTGTGGTGGTTGTGTGTCTGCACACTGCACATTAGCTTTCTAACACTCGTGGTTTGGTGGCTGCTTAGTACGTGTGTTTTAAGCTGTTGAAGCTACACGGTTGATTTGGATGGTGTGAACGTTCTCAGTTTGCGTAGTATTTGTTGCAGGTCTCAGTATTTCCACACGGAAGTGTCCCAAGATCCTGAATGCTCCGTTCCCAGCTGTGGCCCTGCCTTCTCTCCTGGCCCTTCTACCCCTGTCCTGCTGTTGACTGCTTCAAGACACTCACCTACCTAATTCTCTGAATACACCAGCATTGAATGGAATAGTTCCATGGGTCTGCTTCAAACCACTGCCTATGAGACTGAGTCCCAAAGTTTACTTATCCCCTTGTTGGATTGCTTAAGATAATCACCAAATATTTGTTGTACCTTCCAGTGAGGGCGTGGCATGAGAATGTCCATTCACTCAAACTAGGCTATCGAACAGCCTCCAGGTACCAAGAGCCATCCTTCACTTGTGACTAGGGCTGTGTGTGAATCCATAACCTTGAGTGCAGTGAGTGTGTAGTCTGGGAGTGTTGATCTGGTGTGCCTTCAGAAATGTGCAGTTCATCTCCCTGTGTTCCCAGTAGTATTGTTGAAATTTGAGTTTTAGCTAATTGGAACTGTTAAGAACTATAGTGAAATACCCTGTGGTCCTATCCCAGTCTTTCTCCTTCACTATTCACACACTAATAAGTGCTGAAATCTAATTTGCTGCTGTTGTTGCAGAAGCTGTCCCTCTCTACGATGACAGGGATGGTATTTTTCATGACCCATGACACAGCATTTGCGGACAAGAAGGTTTTCTTTCTCTTGTTTGGAGGAGCTGTGGGTACGTGTGGGCACACCTCTGACAATAGCAGGCAAAATGGCAGAAAGGTAAAGGGAGACACTGTGGAGGATTACTACACCCTGGCTGGAAAAGGACGGGAGCTGAGGGCACCAATATTTTGACTCCTGCTGCGTTCAAGGAAGCAGGCTTGGTTCTTCAGGCTTTTGATCCTCAAGAGTGTCTTTGCCCTGTAGTAGTCCTAAAGGAGTGTGATCTTGTGGATGGAAAGCTTTGATTATGGCAGACTAATGTGTTGAAATCTGGCTCATCTGCTTTCCACAAAGCAGCAGGGTGCAATAGTAACGTGCCTTGGGATTGAGGTGAGCATGGAGAGATTTTACTACCGATTCAAGGTAAGTGCCTAAACCTTGGGTGCGTGACTTTCCATCAGCTGGAGAGGACACTGGACTCCAACTGCAGAAACAAGAGACTAGTTTCTCCTTTTGATTCCCCTGATGAGAACTAAGCTGAGATGCATTTTATTTTGCCAGTCAGTTTTACAGTCTGTAAGCTATTAATTGTAAATTGGGTTCTTCTTAAAAGCAATGTTCTTCATACAAGGTTGCTTAATATTCAGTTGTACCATCTGTTTTGCAGTAATGCTTTGCTCTTCTGTGCATACTGAATGCTGCCTAGGTTTTTTTACTACAAAAAAAAAAAAAAGGACAGTCTGAAGTGCAAAGTAATAACGAGAACAAATCCTAAGTGCAATTTGCATGAATGCCAGCCTAAGATTTTTCTATTTATTGCAAAGATGGTGGGTTGGCTGGCTTGTCACAACCCTTTGATTCTGAAAACGCACCCGGTTCTTCTCTTCTGTGGTGTTAACGTGTCATCTTTGATTTCCATATCAGATTTTCCTGTTCTAATTAGGAATTTTGGAGTGTGCATACACAGACTAGTAGACCTAACACAGGATCCCAAGTTGTTAGGAAATTACCTTGCAGTGATATGTACGTAACTTTACTTTTCTCTTTCCTGAAGCTTAATTTAAAGTCCGTTCTCAGGGGGTGTGTGTGGCAGGGCCACATTGCTGCAGACCTGTAATATGGATATAAATGCTTTATATGAATGCTTTGCAAAAAACAACTGGTGTGTTTCAACATGGATCCGTTTGTGTGTGAGACACAGCTTTTACGTTTACAGCTTGACCAGACCATAGTAGCACCAGTACTCTGGGCAAGATGGATGCAGTAGTGCAGCAGAAAGATGGTGTGTTGAACCTTCTGCTGCTCCTGAGCTGACATCGTGCTTGTTGCTGTTTTGAACTCTTGTTGTGAAGAGGTCATAGAGCATTGTAAAGTAATTGAGGTTTGAAAAGGACTTTGAGGATGATCCAGTCTGAGCCCCTTGCACAAAGCAGGACTAACTTTGATGTTAGATGATGTTGCTCAAGGCCTTGTCCTGTCAAGTGTCAGGTATCTCCAAAGATGGAGATTGCACAGCTGCTCCAGGCACCTGTAACAGCGATTAACCACTCTTTTCATGCATTCTTTCACTGAGAGATCACATCCTGATCTGGTTTTCTCCTTTTTGGATTGCAAAGTCAGCTGTCTTTCGTTTCTTCGCCTCTTCCCGTGCACGCCTTTCTCATGTGGTGGTGTTACAGATCCTTTGTTAAAAATGGCCCTTTGCTTAGAACCGGAGCTGCACCTCTAGTGCTGTAAAACTGTAGACATAGCAGAGGTTGCTACAGGAACTTTTGTGACAAAGACCTGAGGCATGGACTTCAACTTGTGATGTACGAGCCTTCTGAGAACCATGAAAGCTGATGTGAGCACCTGAGTCCTGTGATGGGATGCTTTACTCTATCCGGCAGGATAGCAGAATCAATCAGTCACCTGCCCCTTCCAATGGTCATAAATTTTGTCAGGGTATCTTATCTTGAATTGAATTTGTTTAGATATATTAAAATGAAAAAAAAAAAAAAAAAACCAGCCCACAAAAGCCTGCTTGTCCTCAGAAGAGAAACGGCCACAATTTTTGTGCTTAGCCAGCTCATGTAGAGACTTGTACAAATGTTTCTGTGGCCTGAGAAAGAGATTTCAATGTTCTCTTTCTTTTGGGGAGGGGACAAGAAATAGAAATGTAAATTTCCACAGAACAAGATGTATGAAAAATTAAATTTGGTAATGCGTTTGGAAGCTGGGATACCAATGCACTGATCTGGGCCAAAGTATTTTCTCCTGATATAGTATGATATCAAATGGAATTGTTTTGTATTGACAAATGGCCTACAGGAGCCTCTCTACTTGAGGAGTTGTGGTCCCTGTGGGTTCAGTCCTATGTCTAGACAATACTGCTCAATCTGCTTTGAGCATTATCTCAATGTAGTGATGGCTTTTTTTATTTTCTAGGAGATTGAGGGTGGTGTGTGTGTGAGTGTGAGAGAGAGCTGCCTCAGGGAAAAAAATGTTTCTTGGCCTACTGGACCCATAAAGCAATGGTTTGTTACACTGATGTAAAACAAAACGTTTGAGACAGTTGTTCTTTGTTTTCTTTGGGTCTGTCCAGCTCTGAATGTAACAATAGCTTCAGAGCTTGGACTGGAAAATTTTCCTTTTTGTAGCAAAAAAAAATGACAAGAAACTGCTTTGTACAGGAAGAGATAGAGATCTTTGTTTTTACAAAAAATGATTCCTTGGGAAATTTCCCAACTACCTCAACTTCCACACCTTTGGAGGTTCTCGCAGCTTTACAGCCTTGCCTGGTTGTTAGGATAGAACACCGATTGTCTTTGTAGGCTGGTGTTTTCTCTCTCTATGACAGATTGTCTGAACTTAGTGAAGTAATACTTGTTTTCTGTCAAAATTTCCTGTAAAATGTTCCGGTGGTAACTCCTGCTGTCTTGCCTACTGAGACCCCCAGTCCTTGTGGTCAGTCTTTACACCACACTTAGAGTAGTGGGGCCTTGAACGCAGCTGGACCCTCTCTGTATCCTGAAATGGGAGAAATGATACATAATGTACATTTCAAGCTTAAATATCTGAGACTGAACTTGAATTGCAGCTGTCTGAACAACTGGGAATGCAGCGTGGTTGAACTGAGCCCAGCCAGTGATGGAACAGGTACAACACCTCGTAAACGTAACTAAATGGCAAGTCAGTTTGAGTATTTTCAGCAAACTATCAACACACTCAGGCAAGCATGAGTTATTTGTGAGTAGTTTTGTGTAACGAATACATTCCAGAATTTCACAAACTGTTCAAAGAGAGATGAAAGGTGAAATGCAGTGAATAAATTATTCATAACAAATTATTCACTAAGCTCTATTCATCATTGTGATGAGACAGAATTATTGACTGGACATGGAAACAAAATTTCATTTCAGAGAGATGATATTAAAATACTGGTGTGTTAGTGTAATTATGCTGGGACTATAAAGACTTTACTGTTCCGCAGTAAAATATACCTTGGGTTACTGCTGCAAGATTGATATTCTCCAGGGCTCGTACACTGGGTTTTTCCTTTAGCTACATAATGGAATTCAGGTCCACTGTTGATCTCTTCCCATAGTGAGACAAATTTTTGCTTATTTCCTTTGCTTATAATTTGCTGAAAGGCAAATACTGTGATAGCTGGACAGGGTGGGGTGGTTAAACTGGAAGAGGTAAGTATGTTGGTTTTAAGCATTCTTCCTTGTGCTCGGGCGACATCAGCAGCTTCTTAAATGTTCCTCTGATGTGAGAAGGGGAGGGTACCTTCCCTTATCACTTGTGTGTTGAGTGCGTCCTGCTTCAGCTGCATGTCTGTAAGTACCCCTGTTGACAAGGGCTCTTACCATTGCGCTCCTCTTGGGCCATTGGTGAATTGAGGCATAAGTTGTTATTCTTTCGTCATTCAGTCCCTGTGCTGTGAACTCCTCGATGTGTGGACTGTCTCTGTGATCAGACACTTCTCCTGCCCAAAGGTGTGCTGTAAAGCGTAAGAACATGGCATCACTGAAGGGTATGACCGTTCTTCCTCTGAATTCGTTGCCTGAGGGATGGAACATCAGATAAAATAAAGAGTCCCCTGATCTTAGCACAACAAGTCTAGTGTTTGAGTCAGTCCAAACAGTTCACCATTCCAGATCAGGACCTGAAATCACTTTTATTACTTTTCCGCTCTTTCTAGTTGTCCTGGGCTTATTTTCAAAATCACGCAATAGAACTGCTGTTTATTCATTGCAGATGAGCACATATTGGTTTGTACTGGAAGGCCCAATTTGTTCCACCCCAGTTAAAGATGTTGGCCTAAAACCAGGAAAGGGTCACGTGAAGGCTGTGCAGCAACACGTTTGCCGCTGTTGTTCTAGCTGTAGCTTTGGCTTTGGTTACCGAGTTACTTTCACTGACAGAGAGTCTTCCAGCAAAAAGGGAGGCTTTTCAAAACGCTAATAAAAGCATTAGTGCTCCATCATCATCAGCTTGCAGAAAACAATGTCTCGATCAATCTATCTCCTTCTAAATCTTTAGAGAAACAAAATTTAAACTCATTTTGCCAAGGCCAAATGTCAATCATAAGAAAAAATCTATATGAAATTTTAATTGCAAGATGTTCAGTGCAAATTTAATGAGTGAAATAAGAGATCTGAGAATTCAAGCATGCTCAGCTCATGCATAATGTTGACTTAAATTGGCTCTCTAGAGGTGCAGGGAATTGCGTTTTTAGAATTTACACACTGATAGAGCAAATGTACTGGGCCCTGTAGGTTAAGGTCATAAATCAGAATCATTTAACTGCCTTTGAGTGATTGCTACACACTATAATGGCTGGGAGAACTGGCTTCAGCTACAAGTGATTACTCTGCTTGGATTATTGAAATGCTACTCAATATTCATAAATCAGTGATCATTAATCCCCCAAATAGTTCCTGTCAGCTTTCTAAATAAATTTCCTACTAGCTAATTGAGATTGAAGGAGACTAGCACGCACTGGTTCCGAATTAGGACAAATGAGCTGCTTTGCCTACCTAGGATCAGAAAGGCATCTGTGGGGGAAATGGAACCACACCGAGTATGTACGTGGCTGCTAAAATTATCACATTTAAGCTGTTAACTGGAGGAACCTTTCTTAGCAGGTTTTGCCCTCATGAGTTACAATTATAAAAAGACTTTTTATGATGAAGATATTTGTGTGCTACGCATCAAAAGTAGCCAAGCTGTCAACCGGTGGTGTTCATCACAGTGCAGAGGGCAAGAACGCGAGAGACAAAGACCTGCTCCCCCGCAGCTGCATTGGGTAAGAAGCCTGTTGCAGTCTTCTCAACAACAGTTGAAAGAAATTAAAATTAATAGCTTTGGTGATGGAGTATAACTGGAATGTTTTAGCTCCATAGAAGTTTTCATTAGCTGCATGCATTAGCTTAGTTTAGTTTTGTTTGCCGCTCTGACTGCTTACACTTGAAAGTGAGGAATGTTCTACAGATACTAATGGTCTCTTTTATCTCCTGCTACAGGAGATGTGAGGTGGGTTTGCAGACTTGAAATGTCAAAGTTCTCTCAAAGCAGAGTTTTGAACTGTCGGGGATCTGATTTGAAGCCTGTGTAACTGGTTGTTTCTGTGGGTCCTACAGAAGGACTCGGTACCGTTTGTGTGTAATAGCTGAGTGGCACAGCTTGGCCCTTCCGCAGGGAATCATGTAAATGGGCCAAGTGTCTCTGAAAAACGCTGCCTAGGGCATCTCTGGCATGTTCCCTGTGGTTGGGCTGTTTGTTGGCTTTCCTGAGGAGAAGAGGATGCTGTGGCAGTGCTGGGTGTGTGACCGTCTAGGGTCTGTCTGTTCTTCCTGCCTGCTGGCGACTTGGAATCCATGGGCCAGCTGCCACCAAACGTGGCAGACCACGAGGGGAGTTAAAACTACGAGGCTGCTGCAACTGGTCAGGGAAGAAAATACCCTCCTACTCATCTACTCCACGAGGAAAGGTGGTAGTGTGAGCTCTGCCCTTCTCAGGCTCTGGGGAAACCCTGGGTTCTTTTATTGTTTGGGTTTTTCTGTGGGTCAGGTGCTCATGGAACTCCCTGTTTTTTCTGTTGTGTGTTGAAATGTTGCTGTTGCCATGGCCTTGCTGAGCACACACTTTTAAAAATTGATTATTCTTTAAATGCTGCTCCTTTCTCATGGTTTCCCTCTTGTCTCCTGTTCATTTCACTTATATACATTCATCCTTTAAAAAACAAAAAAAAGTATTTAGTTGGAGGGCAATAGACAAATTAAACTGGTATTTATTGGTGCTAGCACTGGCGGGGCTGCTACTCCATTGTCCTGATAATGTACAGTATCAAAAGTCACTGAGGAAAGAAGAGATGCTGGTGCCTTGTTGTAATTATCTCAGAAGATCTCTTGTTAATAGGATTTATGAGAAGATGAGCCCAAGAGGAAGGATTTATTTTTTATCTAGTTTTTTTTAAATGCAGAGCTTAAACCAGTGCTGATGTGTATCTAGATTCCTTTCATATCAGGACCACCGGAGCTCCAGGCAAAAAGCTAATTGTATCAAAAAGCTGTACTTAATTTAACAAAGAGGAATTATTTTCGAAACATGTATGGCAGGATTAAGCAGGGTACTTGAGAAGGAGTGTACTGACACTGCCCCTGCGCTGTATCCTTCTGCTGTCAGCGCTGACACCGATGTTAGCACAGGTCCTTTATCTTTAATTCAAACTAGGAATGTATTTAAAGTTGAGCGTGTGATGACGCAGTTTGGTGGGAAAACCTCATCTTTTGACTCTCCCTCCTTGCTGTTCTACTTGCATTATCTCCAGCCCAGACCTCCCCTAGGTGGGTGCTGGGTTAAAATGTGAGTGGCCATCCCTCTGGACAGTCACGCCGTGGGGTGGAGCACACCCCCCCAGTGACATCAGCTATGCCCTGAAATTTTTAAATCCAGGCAATCAAGGTTGCAGTTCCTTGTGCTGTGAATGGTTTTGCCTCCAAGTTCAGGTGCTTTCAAGTAGTACAAGATCCTAGAAATGTTTATATTTTGTAGTGTATCGTTACTTAATTACTTTGCTTGGCGTTTCAGTTTGGTTAGTGATAAACTGTAAATACTGCTATAATCTCTCTTAAGCTTCTTGAGTCAGCGAATGACAAGTATGTTGAGGTTGCTGCCTCCTCCAGGATGGTTTGCACAGGCTTTGGAACTCCTGCTTCATGGGCCGGATGAGCGGCACAGCCTGGGCATGGGGAAGCCTCTCTTAGGGGACCTTGTGCTGGGAATGGATTTTAACTTACTGCTGTGAAGTAGCTCATTCAGATGTGAACTGAGACCTCCACTGCACCTGGTGCTGTCCACATTTAGATCAAGAAGTTGCTCTATGGGCTGAGAGGGCCCACACATATGGGGCTTTTTTTTCCTTGCTGATGCTGTAGAGACACAGTTCTACATGTTACTGTCTGTGAAATGCTTTTGCAGTGCTCTGTGACTTAGATTCCATTCTTTAAAACCATTTTGTATCTGTCAGGCCTCTGTGGCTGCTGCTAGAAATAGAAATAAGCTGGGGATGACTTCTGGAGTAAAGCCAGCTTGGGTTTGCACTGGGATGGAACCAGATTGCTTTGTTGTGTGTAAAGCATGCAGTGCAGTGTTTGCATCTCTGTTCCCCAGACGAGCAGGGAGAGAAAACGTTTGGAGGAAACAAGCTTCCTCCAGCGGCTTTCTTTTCGACACCAGAGACGGTTAGCATGTTAGCGATGCCCAGACTCGTCCACTGAAGGAGCATGCTTGCTTGGTTTGTTTCCAAGCTTGGCTTCCCAGATGTGGGAGCAGAAGGCAATGGTGTGGAGTATCTGAACAGAAACAGGACAAAAGGACTGCTGAGGGCCAGGCTTACTTTCTGGCTGACCTAAATACCACGTAGACCTCTTATGACCTGTCAGTCGGAGCAAAGCACTCCTTGGGAGCTGTGTGAAGGCAGCCAGCTGGTAGGAAATGGTCCACCCAACCATGGTGTGTGGTGTTCAGCTCTGTTGTCATTCCTGTTTTCTAGTTTGGCATAAAGTTGAGACTCATTTGACTCTGCCACCCCCCTCACACCCTGTTCAGTCCCACAGCAACCTGTCAAGAGGGGGAAGCAACAATGGGGTTTTCTTGTTTTTCATGCTCGTTTTAAAAGTATGTTTATACTTGGTTGGAACAGAGGTGGAGAAGGCAAAAATGCCAGTGTCATTGCAAAGTCTACGCAGATGTTTGTCCGCACTAGCTTTTCCGTGTGGATTGCAAACAACAGTTTGAGGCTATTATTTGTTTACTTTTTAGCCTTTTTGTACACCTGCAACTATGGAAATCTGGCTCTAAGGATTTTGTTATTTTTGTTTCCATTGTTATGTCTCCAATTCTTAATTCCTTGTGCTGTTGCAGTGGTTTCTCTCTTAAGAAGAAACGGTTAGGTTCCACAGAGCTTGGCATCAAAAAGGAGCACACACTGAACAAACAAGGATATTCTCATGTCTACATTTCTCATGCTGATTTGCCGATGCTCCGTTCTTGTACTGTGAAAACTGATTGCGACATGATAAATAGCCAAACCTTGTTATGTCTTGTTAATAGTCTAATCCCATTGTCATGTCAGATCCTCTAATCTTGATCCAAGTTTGGTCAGTTCATCTAATTAAGTTTTTCATTTATTCCTGGCAAATTTCTGGCTCTTGGAGTTGCTGGGCTGGCTCTGGAGACGGTTGAGGTGGAATGATCCATGTGGTTCCTAGTGCCTTTAAGCAGAAACATCTGCCAGAAAGGAATAGTTTGTTGGCTGAGTTTAGCAGTAAGTGAACGTGCGTTTGACAGCACTTCTGAGTGACTGAAGTCAGTGAGAAAAGCTGTTAGAGACTGCAGAGCCAGCAGAGACCATCCATAGGAGGCCCCATGCTCTCTGGTAACCTTCAGGAAGATTAAAAGTCCAGACAGGTATTCTTGACATTTTCATTCTTTGTTCATGTTTCCTTCCTGTTCTTTGTTGAAGAGGTTTCAGCAATCCTGTCTTCATTTGCTTCTTGTTGGCTAAAGATTAATTTTGGGGTTTTGTTTTGCTGAAGTCATCAGGGACTTTTGCTGAAGTGTAAAGTTGAGTTTAACATCCTGAGCAGAGATGATCTCCTGTAAATTAGGGTCTCACTTAAACTGGTCTGGAAGGAGGGTACACATCTGTGGTGTGTGTGAAGAAGCTATATATGTACATAGAAACAAATCCAACTGCCTCTTTCTTTTTGTCACCTTATGTTGCATCATGCCAGTCATCCTTAAACAGTATGGTTTCAGAAGAGGAGTTACTTTCTTGGCACTGATTCTGCCACCGTTTAAGCCGGTGACAAAATTTCACTGGTTTGAAAGAGAGACACTGAGGCAGTGAGAACGGGGAGTTTGTCAGTACATCTCTTTTCTTAGGTCACAGCTCCCAAGGGAATGGCAGGAGTCACCAGGCAGGGGCTTCAGCTTGTGGAATTTTTAAATTAAATTGTGGTTGCAGGCTGGCTCATGAACCTGACAGGAAATGCAAGCACCACAATTTCCCTGTAGTGCAGTGTGCTGCAGATCCGTTACAAAACACAACAGTCATCTGCTGGGGCAGCCGCTCCTCTGGCCCGGCGCTGGCTCCAGCGCTGCGTGTGTGGAGATGTGGAAGCACCTGCTGTGTGATGGCAGTGCAGGGTCTGTCTGTAGGGAAAAGAAAATGCTGCTCTACTTTGGCTGAGACATGAACCAACAGAGAGCCGGCTGAGAGCAGAGGAAGGAGCTGCCTGCATGCACGGGGCCCCCGCGGAGCACGCAGCACCACAGGAGTTATTTGCAGGAGGGTATTTGGCAAGGCAGCTGACACGAGGTGGACGAGACTGATGTCAAACCTTGTCACTGAGTGCTGTGAGCAGCCCGCTGCGCGTTCGGGCAGGCGTGCTCTATCTCCTACTAAACAAAGGCAGCGTAAATTAAAATTGGGCAGCACCTGTGGTATGTCAAGCATAGTCTCTGCATGAAATGCCTGGCCTTCAGGAACCTGGCAGCCTCTACCTTCAGCCTGGTGGTGTGGGACCGTCTGCCACCATCCAGAAACAGATGATGCATCTTCATGCATCTTCACCTGCGTGGCAGGTCAGGCCTCCAAATTGTGCTGCTGTGAGTCAGGGAGTGCTTGAGATGTGGCTCCAGCATGAAAAAAACCTGCAGAGTAAGGAGATAGTGGGGCCTTTCCTTTGAACCAGGGGTGGGAGCACAAGCTGGGTGACCTGTTGCTGGAGGCAGCCCTGGATGCTGCTGGTTTCCTGGGGCAGCCCGTGCTGGGACAGAACCGTGCCTATAGGACCACTAATGAGGAATTCTTTCACTTTCTGATGTTTCAGCTGGCAGCTGGTTGTCAGTTGATTCGTGTTGTTCAATCTGCCTTGAACAAAAGTCCCCAGAATCCTGCACTGATCCTATATTAAAAAAAAAATTCAAAAATCCTTGTCTTATTTTATGATGAAATTGCTTTCTAGCTGTGAGTGATGTTGATTGGAGTGATGTCTGGGTTATTCCAGTCTTCTGTATCTACTCCAGATTCGTGGGTGATGGATTCCTCTACTTCTTAGCAAATATTTGCTTGTGAATTTTGGAGATAACAGCAATGCATGAAGCAAAACTACACAGTTAATTGTCTTAGCTGTGCTTTGGATGGAAACCTAGGTGTGGCTTAAGTATGATCCTTAAACATTTCTGCTCTAACCCGTAAAGCTGGAAAGTTACCCTTGGAAAATGGGAAACACGTTTTGTTTTGTTTCTGTTCCATCTCATACAATACTTGGATTAGTTTCCTCTGAGATAACTCTTGAGCTGAGGGTGGCTGGAATTATGAGAACATGAATTTTGAGTGAAAATGATCAGATGTTTTAATGGAAGTAATAGAAATGGTCCAAATGTCGTTAGTGAGCGTAAGAGTTCTCAATAAGAAGTGTCGCATGTTGTGGATGTCATACAAATATTCACCCTCCAGTTCTGTATCCGGACACGCAAAGATCCCAGATTTGACTGTAACAATCTCTAGTTAAGAAGCAGCTCAGTTACTCTTTGCACTGCGTGTTTCAGTCCAGACAGTGATTTTTACATCATTCTACACTACCTAGGCATGTTATCTCGAAGCTTTTGTGTCTGTTACGAGAAGGGGGAGGAGGACTGATGGATCATACTTACAGGTTCAATATCAGATTCTCTTTAAAAGTCCAATTATCACTCATGGGAGACTGCACATGCACGAAAAGCAGATGTTATTGTAATGTGTAAATCAATAAAGCTGCCGTGTTTTTTCTGGTCTTACTCCAGTATTGATGGGATTTGTAAAAGTCTTTTTGAAAACAGCATCTGATCTATCTTGGGCTTTCAGTAGGAAGGATGGATCAATTTCTTTGGGGAGATTTTGAAAGAGTGTAAAACAAACAGATATGATCAGTGATTCTGAAAACCAAGATTAATCTAAGTATTGATGGGTTTCCAACCAGGGCCTTGTATGCTTCTGGAGCATGGGCTGTAGGCAGCTGGGGGCCGTGCTCTGGTTAAACACAGTTGGCCCCGACAGCGACCGAAAACCCTGTGAAATACAGAGTTCAGGGTGGTCAGTTCAGTCATTCCTCCTGATTTGAAACTTCCCCTGCCTTTGACTGCTTAGTGAAAGTTTATTTTATTTGGGAGAGGGAAGGAAATCATAGTAATGTTAAAGAGCCAGGGTATTGGGAATAGAGGAGGAAAAAAAACCCTACCCCTTTTAATTAATTTTTCTCTTGGTTATGCATGATGGCAGATTTTGCTGTGGAACAACATGCGACCCTCAGAAATAAAAGGAAGAAGAGCATCTGTATAGAGAAGCCCCCGGGATGAATGTGTGGGGGGAGTAGCTGTTCTCAGTAAAAGAGACTATAATGATTATATTTCTGAAATGATTGAGACTAATAAATGTTGATATGTAAAAAGAAATGATCCTTTTTTTATTGGTCCATTGAGGCAGGCTATAATTTTTTTTATGTTAGAGCTCTGATCAGAAATTGAAGTGACATATGGAATCAGAATTGAAATACAGCTCTGTGGAATACTTTGTCAGTAGGAAAAAATTGCATATGATAAAGCTGCTGAATTTTTGGCATCAATTACAACACCATCTTGTGAGCACTGGTGAGAGACATTTATGCCCAGGTTTCAGCAGTGTTGTGCTCTGAGTGAATGGAGAATTTCAGATAACCGCATTTCCCTTTTCTGTCGGAAGTATGTGTGGGTATTCTGCAGGGTTTTTATTAAATGGAATTGTAATCAGGTACAGCCATTACTTAGCTGCTTGGAAAGATAATTCCTAACAATGAGAAATTAGGGTGAAATTAATTCTTCTGGAAATTTAGAACTCTTAAGCCTCCCAGATTTTTCAGGATGTTTCATGTCTCTGTTCCAGAGCACATTTGAGAAGTACCAATATCCTCCAGCCTAAACAGAAACACCCAGAGCTGGGACCCAGGAAACACTGAGTTCTGATCGCTCCTGCCTGCAGCCTGGGTTATGGTGTATTGCTGTTTTTTAGCGAGCACAAAGCCAAACTCCAAAGATGTTACAACCTGCCTAGGACTGTGGTCAGCTATGGTGGTTGATAAAATAAAAACCTTGATGTTACACCATTCCACCTTGGATAGCATTTTTGAGTGAAATTCTTCTGTATTCTGTGATACTCACCAAGGTGATCGGTGGTCGGTTCCCTGTTGGCATGTTCTGCAGTGGAATGGAGGATCATAGTGAGTATTGCCTCAGCATGCCTCTCAGCTTCATCTTCGACCTCAGGCTGTTCGTCCAGCCTCTGTACCTTTCTTCGTCAGGTTGTGTGCCCACCTTTGTAAAGTACACTGAGGTCTACGATAAAAACACTGCTCCTCCTTTAACTATTGGTGACAAAGCGGCAGGTTCCTTGGGTGGTCATAGTCCATGAGACACTGGCTTCAGGCTGAACACCAGGTTGGGTTAAGGAAATTTAATCACTCTGTAGCTCTCTGACCTTTCTTGTGCTCCAGCTGCAGCCCTGTTAAAGTCTGATCCTGTTGCCTTATGAAATCTTTGTTGTCTGGACCCTTCACCACCTTGTTAAGGATTCATTCAGAGTAAAGATGCATTCAAGTGCTGACTGTCAAAAGGTGGTTGTTCCACACCTTGAGTCACAGACACAGGACAGAGGGCTGTAAATAAAAAGACTGAGCAGACTGACATGTTATGGGGGAACGTACAAGTGGTCTATGTTAGGAGTGTTGGGTGAAATGGGAGTAATAGTTGTCTGAATGTCAGTAATTTTTTTTTCAATTTGATTGGACCGCCAAGAGAACCTTGCTGTCTTCCTCACTATGTGATTTCTAGGCATCTCATCCTCCTGTGCCTTATGAGATTCCTTTGAAGTAAATTCAGTCAGTGTCACATCAAGTAGAGATCCATTTTTTTTTCCTCTAGTGGCTGAGAACCTCCTGTCCTTCACTGTTAAAAAGAGAGAGTGCAAATGTGGGTTCTGTGTCCTTAGTTCTTATGTGGGTTGTGCCTTGGGATCCTACCTGTGAATCAAGGCTATGCTGTAGCTTACCTCTGCAACCTCAGGGTAGGCAGAGGAGCCAGCCCAAAGTATTTAGCAGAAAGAACACACCAGATGGACACAGATAGAGATGGAGTAGCAGAGGGAAACGATGAAGCAGAACTGGTTGGCGTGGTAGTGTGTACTCTCAGCACTTCAGCAACCTCTTTGTCCTGAGCGGGCTCCCCAGGTCTCTGTGCCTGGTAGATAAGTTAAGGCCAGCAAGAAGCAGGAGAACCCCAAAAATCAAGCAGAGCCCTACTGTTGCCCCTTCTGTCCCAGTTCTTAATGTTAGGACCCCTGTCTCTTCCAAGGTCACTTCAGCACAGAGACTGGTGGTGGTTCACGAGGAGCTGTCTTTCAAGGGGACAGATAGTTTACAAAGCTCCTTTTTTATTTTTTCCTTCATGCTCTGTAAAGCTCTAGCCAGTCTCTCTCTTCTAAGTTTAAAGTGCCATGTGCTCTGAGCTATTCCAAGCTTTTTTTTTTGGCAAGGCAAAAAAGGCAGGCCTGTTCTGCTGCAATAATAGCCGCCCTCATTCACCAAGGATGCCATGTGTTGTGGTTTTGAGCCAAACATATTTCTGATTGTGTGATACCTAAATCTACTACCCAATATTTCCCTTGCTTTAAGTTTTAATAAAAGCCATTCCAAGTTGCCTGTATTCCAAACAGAGTGTGTAATCTCTTTATTATGCCTGGCCTGGCTTGCTGGGCACATGAATAAACCTGGCTGCGTGTCATGATGACTGTTTGTATCGCCTGACAATAATTGGAACAGAGTTAAATAAAATCAGTGTTTTGTCTTTCCTTAGATTGGACTCATCAGCAGATGGGGAATGCTGCCATTCTGTCTTTATTTTTGGCAAGGACCTGCATGGCTGACAGACCCCTGCTACGATGGAAAGAGATGGTTCAATGATATTGGGAGAAGAACTAATAATACGTCATTTACTTCTGTCACACTTGGAATATGCTTTGATTTGATAATTTAAAATGTATTTTTTTTTAATCTTAAAGGAACCTGCTTGATTCCCTACCTCCTGGTTTGACATCTGCTTAGCGAAATGTGAGTGTTTGGAATATGCAAACTAGAATCAAAGTGCAGGATTCCCTTTGAAGCTCCGTTTCTAGCTCTTTTCCCTCCCCACCTTTTAATATTTGGCCTGCTGTAATTTTATTTCTCTGAAATTTTCAGTGTAATTGAAAGAATATTGAAGGAACAAAGAAAATATTTACATTGCACAAATGCCTCTTGATGTGATTAGGTAAAAACAATCTATTTAAAATTTAATGTATGTATTAACCACATGCATGCGTACACAGAAAAGCCAGAGTAATAAATTCGGAGTTTAGGTAACCTAGAAGCTTCCAGGCTCTGAAGCACAGTATCTGGACAGCGTGATCTTTAGGTTTTAAAGGAGCAAACCCACCTCTAACTCTCTTCAGCTTAGCAAACCTAACAGTCAGTTACAGAGTTCTGGTGCTGCCTTCTGACTTGGTGTGTGTGGTCCTGTAAGGAACCGCCTCTTAAACCTTGGGCTACTTCATCCAGCATTAGGGGCCAAATGTTCACCAATACATGGACCTGTACAGGGGGTTTTTTGGGGGGTTTGATGAGCAAAAATACTGGCCTTGACTCTGTGCTACCTGTCCCTGCCTGGTGCACGGGGGCTGCTGGGGGAACCTTCCTACCTCAAAGCAAGAGGAGAGCATGGGTAGAGCTGTGACTGGGTTGTGCCTGAAGGCGATACCTGAGTGCAGTCCAAATTAGGCCAACGTGTCTTGCTGAGGGCTATGTCTAGAGTCACCAATCAATAGTTCTTTTTCCTGTGCTGCTAAGGTGTCAACTTGTTCTATCTTCTATATGTCTTAACATGTTCATGGACCAGTCCAGGTTTCAGGCTGCTGCACAACTTGAGCAAATGGATAGCAGTCACGCATTTCCTTTCCTCCTTTGCCTGAAGCTTAAGGAAATGTCGCTTTTATCTGTTCTTCTTTATGTCTGAGACGAAGATGAATGAGTAGCAGGGAGGGAAAGTACAAGCTAACTCAGCCAAGCGATCTGAAAAACAGGGCGAAGAGATTCTTATCTAGAGATCACCCGATGCTGACAGACTGACTGAAGACAAGGATGATGGTTTTTAAGGAAGCTGAATTATTCTCCTTTATGCTTTTTTAAATGAATTTTTTTAGTTTTATGGCAAATTTAGATTACGTAAGCAAGCCATTCATTTTTTTCATCCTTTTTTTCTTTCCTTGATAACTTTTACTAAGGGTACTGTGGCATGGGAAACCATATTTAACTGTTCCCAGAGGAGACAAAGCCACGGGAATTCAAGCAAATTGAACCAAAACCTTTCCAGACCTGCTAAATCTCATGGTTTGTGCGAGACTCTTTCTCAGACCCTTGATGGATACAGTACCATAGTTTCTCCACTTCTGCTCTTCTCAAACAACTTTTCCCAGTCTCTGTGGTCAAAGAGGCAGTGAAGCTGCAGCACCAGAGAAGAGTGTGTTGGTGGTGCAGCCCTGTAAATTCTCTTTTGGGTGGTGGGCAGAGGGGGATTCCTGTGCAATGGGATTGTTGTGATGGACCTAATACTGCAAGCGCTCAGATGGTGCATGTGAGGAGGCCAAGACACCGTCTTTCAAATGCAGCCACAGGACTTATTTGCACAAGGAAAGTTTCGCAGGCGTTCAGGTGTTAACAGCACTGAATTCTAGCCTGTGATGTTTGGCATTGCTTTTAGGCAGGGTTTCCTGAAAACCTGTATCCCTCTGCCCGTAGGTGCCATGGACAGACATCCAGATGTAATTGCGATCTGCCAGTGAAATAGATGATTTTCGAATGGTTTCCCCAAGATTGTTAACGTTTTCGTAATGGTATAATATGGCTTCTGTGGAACTGATGTAAGGGTTAAGATTTGTCAATTAGAGGAGGAAATAACATTTAATCCACATTAAAAAGCCTGATTTCATGTTATCGAGAAAGTCACTGTAAATGGCTGGATTAAAAGAGTATCTTAAAATCACAGAGCACAGAGAAGGAGCCATGTAGTGTTTTTGTAACAGATGCCTCTTTTTCCTGTCATCCTCTTTTAATATGACTTTGAAAATTGCCCAGCAGTACAGTATTATTTAGCTTTGCTTTAAATGTTAAAATACAATTATTCTTTTTTTTTTCTCAACCTAGAGGAGCCCTTTATATGGAATTAATGCACAAAATCGCAAGTAAAGGACCATTAAGCAAGGATAATGCTGGGGGGGGGCGGTGGGGGGAAGTATGCTTTGAACGTTGTTTCTATTATTCAGAATGCATGAAGCTTCAGCCCAAATAGAAATGAAAGACTATTGAGGAAGCTTTGCAAATACCTGAAATTCTGACTTGGCTCTTGTGAACTGTGTCATGGTTAAGGAAGAAAGGATGACTGTTCAGAGGCTTTGCCATTGCAAGTGATAGAACCATGACCCTGTCTTAACGATAGGCGTGTGCAGATGTTCATTACTAGTCAGTAAATTCACTGAACTTTTAAAATATTCTTCTTTGATACATCAAATTAAAAGGAATATCATACTCTTGAAAACTTTGTCTGTTTGCCCAGTGATAATGATATATGAGGTTGTATTTCTGCCTCCAAGATGAAATGATGCAATTGTCTCATGGAAAATAGTTTCTTACCACTGCAGGATTGCTAGATTTTACAAATCCCACGCTGCTTTCCATTGATTTTTGAAGGTAAAGTCATTACAGAGATGTAAAAGTGCAGCCTTATGGCTCACAGAGCTGATCATTCCATAACTGTTTCCTATGGGCTTTATTGTGTCAGTTTTCAGATAGTTTTCTGGCCAACTTTTGAACATGTTCTTCTCTGCTGGGGTGGCTGCCCTTTGTTCTAAACAAACCTTCTTACCCAGAGCACTAGGCAGCAGTCTCATTTCATAAAATTTGCTGGCGACACTTATGTTTTTCTGTATTTGACTGTTGCAGTGCTTAGCAATCAGATAAGAACCTTTAGAAAGGGGCATTGTGTGAACCTTGGGCACTTGTTCTTATTTGTGAGCATCGATGTGCGGGGATGGTTTAATGAGAATTCAACCTCAAATCTTTGCAGACTGGCTGTCTGTAAACTACAGCAAAACACCCATTCCTCTGGGTACAGCATTCCAGTACATTTTGCCGCTAGTTTTATAGAGAGGGAATGCTGTTATTTGTTCCTTCCCTCCCCTTTTAAGAGAGCAGATATTAGAACTTCCTTCCAGACTGTTGTTTTTGGGTATCTGTCTATTTTTTCTGCTGTGACAGGTTAAAAAAAAAAAGGGAAAAGTGAGGAGGAGAATTAATATTGATTTCAATTCTTGCCACTGTTTTTTTCTATTGACAGAGCAGAAAATACAATAAAAGAGGTGGAGGTGGTAAATCAGAGATAGCTTTTGTAATTGCCTACTTATATCACAAGGGTTCTTGGCCCGACCTAATGTATTCTTAATCTTTCTTTACAACATGTGGATGTTGCTCACTTAAATGGATTCCAGCTGAAGTAGAATTCTTTAATTAGACAATAACGTTGGAGGAATTGACCATTAGCTCCAGTTATTGAATTTTCAGGCAGCCTGCATTAGCAGTCATGCTTCTGCCAGTTGGTCTTTAAACACGGAAGTAATGCATCCAGAGATGATTGTTCAAAACTATTTTCAATAGTCTAATAGCTTTTTAATTTTTTTAAATAGCTTATATTCATCAGCTGGAGCACAGAGTAATCAGATCGACTCAATCAACTCGGTTATTTGGTCCCTCTTAGCTAATGACAGGTTGATACTAAACCGTGGGGAAGCATTGGTTTTAATTTTTTGTTGTTGTTGTTGGATAATGTGATAAGGAGTAGCCCATGCAGGCAGTGAGTTAAGGTTGTGGGATTCTCTGGCAAGGAAGAAGAGGCCCTTATAGGCTTTAAGTAAACATGTAGAGTTGCTTTAGTTGTGTCAGTGGTTCGAGTGATTCTTGGATAGTTGTGCTCTTGTAGACTCATCTATGGAGGGAAGGTACTGAGCAGAGTATGGATTCTTGGTGCTTTATCTATACTGTGCCTGGGTCTCTGTGCAGGTGCTCTGGGGACAAGAAACAAAGGAACTGATTTCTTCAAAGGTGTCACTTACAGCCACCAAATCTAGCTGTGATTGGGACAAAGGGGTATGCCTGGGCTCAGCTATTATCTAGCAATTCTTCTACTGTGAGACCAGGAGGATGTGCTTCACATAAGAGTGGATGGAGGAAACCTGTAACCTCCCCAGACAACTTTTCCTTGATAAAACATCCGACAACTCACTTGGACCTACCTCCCCTGTGTAGACAAGCATCTTTCCAATGCAGATCAAATTCTTCAGTGTACTGATGTTGACACATTTCTGTCCCTGGTGGGAAGTGAAACATTTTAAATAACATAGTGCCTGGATGTGTTTGGAAAAAGGATGTTTGCAGGGAGGTTCAGGACCCACAGTGGGTATGGGAGAAATGTGCAAGGCCCAAGGACAATGCATAGACATGCTCATGGGAAGGAGCAGGCACTTATCAAAGCCAGATGCCTCCTTTCAGTTCACTGCCTGTTGCTTTATGTAGCCTTAGTGCATGCCAGCAGCTAGAAGGAGACTTACTTGCCTGTGACACCTCCATGTGTTTTAGTTACCCATTAGATACAGCTCCATGTAGCAGCATGATACTTGGCTGCATATTTGCCTGAAACGGATGTTTGGGTCATTCTGTAAGGTGGTTACGGCTACAACAGATATTATTGCTTCAACAGCTCCAGGCTACTTTTCCTCTGTCAAATCTGGACTTTATGGGATGCTCTCTGAACTGGAGGCTCAGGTTAAATTCAAGGCTTCATAAAATGCAGGGTTCAAAGGCCTACAGGAAGGGTTTCCACCGTAGCTTCTGTTCCTGCAGTTTCTTCAAACAAGCATGGATGGCAGGTCAAGCCATCTAGCTGTTCACATCTGCAACATCAGACAGCCAGTGGGTAAAGTTTCCCATAGGATCTCATAACCCTAGGCAGAGGAGCTGATTGTAAGCATTGATTCCACCCCCCCCCCCCCCCCCCCTTAAAATTACTGTACAGGAAATAGTTTTCAGCTGGCAGATCTGGGCCACAGAACTAGAAAAAACATTTAAACAGCTCCAGCTATGAGAGTACCACAAGTCTGTGCATCTTCCACTTTGGAGTGGTCTTCTGAGTCTCAGCTCTTCTGGAGTCCTGCTGTTGGAGTATTGCCTAATCACTGATAAATTAACACCTTTGTAAGTCAGAGAGGTACAAGTCTGGAGAGTGGAAATACAGTGAGTTTATAGAATCTGTATAGTGGGTACAGAATATCTGTATGGTGATAGCATGGAGTGCAAGATATTAGCAAATGAGGCAGCATTCAATACATATTGATTCCTTTGCAAGCTCTAATGTATGAAATTAGAAGAGCTGACACAAGCAAAGATGACCATGCTGAAGGATATTCGATGTGCTCATCCAGATTCAAACTCAGATGTGCTTTTGCTCCTTTATCAGGCCTGGGATAAATCCTCTCCCCGTGGTACTCCATGGTTAAAGTGCAGTCAGTCAGTACTGGAGTTGTAAGCTTACTCTTTCCTCCTGAGTTTTGGTATTGTATCACCCTTTCTGGATCAGCTTTTACAGTAAGGCACAGCAAAACAGCAGTAGACTATGGATAAAATGATTTGCCTTCACCCAACTGTTCAGTGCATCCCAGTGGTGTTCCATGGAAAGGCCAGTTTGGTGCAGCACGTTAGTGCAGTGCCTGGTGCTGATCAGCCCAGGGGAGACATGGCATCGGTCCTCTCCTGCTGCTGCTCTGGCTCAGGAGGTGGCTTGTTCTGTGCTGGCTCTGGGATCTCTCCAAAGCTCTGTGTTGTGCAATGGTAGGCGTGTTCCAGGGTTGAACTCATGGCATTGCTATGCTTGTGTGAAATTGTTGATTGTTAAGTACCTTCAAGATATTGATGTGATAGGAGACAGATGTATTCCAATCAGTTATATTTTCCATGAAATTGATTTTTCCATGGAAAAATACTCCATTTCATTGAAGTGCAGTGGATAAAAGTTAGTAATTTAAGTGGATTGTTTTCTCTTCTGAAGGAATAGTGGTTGACTAGATGTGCTTTGTTTTTCATACAGAAATCTGAGTTGTCTGAAACTAGTTTGCATGTGAGCGAAGGTTGCTTCAGTCCACCTTTTGTGTCTGGTTATGATTTGCTCTTAGAGACTCTATAAGCACTTGCTGGGAATGTTCTCCGTGGGAATACATACTACAGTCTGCGCCAGGTCAAGCTTATGTACTGTCAAAGGTTTGGGGGAGGATAGTTGGGAAACAGAAGAATAACAAAGAAGCTCCAGTTTTTCTAGTTTTCTGAACCGAGGATGATAAAACCCTTACCTCCTTTGGTTTTAATTTTGTTTGGAATAGAAGAAACCTGCAGCTGTGGCATAACAGATGTGATTTGGCAGTGGTCTTTAAGCTGCTGTTGATTGCGGTGATGTTCTCATACCTGTTCCTCAGGCTAGAGAAACAGGCACACGCGTTTGTGTTTGGATGCACAGTGACCAGTAGACTTGCTGCGAACGGTTAGTTCCTAATCTAGTAAATGCTCAACCATTTCAGAATGAGTCAGCAGCACCTGAAGCTTCTACTTTCATTTGTGCGTGCAGTTTGTAGCCTTCTGAATAAAGAACTAGAGCAGTGTGACCTCTTCTTCTATTCTGGACCACAGATGCTGATAACTCCTTGGAAAGCCTAAGTCCTATTTTCCTGATGTTTAAATCATAAGTTTCTTGTTCCAAATGGCATGAAAACACGAAGGAGTGAAATTTCCTGCAGAATGGGCATGCTGAAAGGTACTTCTGCAAGTACATGGGTTCTTCTAATAAATGCATCCAGGCTTTCACTAAATTCCTGGAGTGCTTGAAACCCCGAAAGGCTGGGAGTCCTGGAGCCAGGCTTGCCTGCTGCTAAAAGGCTTCTGAGGAGCTGGAAGCTTTAGAAGCAGTGGGATTCCTGGGAATTCAGGGCAGTTTGCCTGGTGATTTACCAAGCTGACAGGGAGCCTTGCAAACTTGGCTTGTGAGTTTGCTAGTCTGTGAGTTTAGAACTTGAGGGTTTTTGTTTTTATCCCCATGTTTCCATCAGCCTGCTGGGATGATTGCAGCAGAGCTATGAGGAAATGAAGTAATTTTCCAATGGAAATCTGCCTGGTTTTCATCAGAATTTTAGCCAAATTAATCAAATAAGAGGTTTTGATGGGCTTGATTTTTTTTTTTTTCCCTAGTGGAAAATGTTCCATTGGAAAGGCCACAAGAACCTGTGCATCTTATTACAGCTTCAGTGGTGGTTGCTGGTTGTTTCAATTTATTTGCTTGAGAGGATCTGGATAACGCAGACGTCATGACTGCTATCTTCAATCACAAGAGGAAAATCTTTGACAAAAATCTGTAACATAGTTTATGAAATGAGCTGTTACTGCAAATCAGAAGAAACATGCTGTAAACTGTTTTAGTATGTCTCATATCTGTGAGTGATTTATTTAGAGTTGACTTTTGGTACAGTCCTGTGAGGAGATTACAAAAGTCTGTACGAATTCAGGTGTTCAGTGAAACTTCCATACAATGCAGGTTGTCTTTTCTCACCATAGTATGAGTTCTGGTTTCCCATTAATGGACAGGAAAAGTATATGAAAAATGTTCGTCATCCATGCTGTGCTTCTTATACACATCCCCTATTTTAATTTGAAGCACTAACTGATGTACTCCACGTGCAATTTAAATCTGCCCACTGGTTGTGCTCGTCTTGAGGAGGGAAAGACTGTTGGAAGGGGTCTGGGGAAGAGAGAGGGGTGGCTGTGCTCCAGATAGGAACAGCGGCTGAGTGCCTTACAAGCGCTTACCGCATCTATCTATAAACGTGTACTGGCAGAGGAAGAGTCATTGAGGTCCTTGGATTCGTGCCTAGGCAGAGACTTTGGTCAAAGCTGCTGGGAATGAGCTCTGCAGGAAAGGAGTCTAAAATGGCTCGGATTCAGGGGCAGCTGCAGAAAATGTGCCCTGGGGAGAGAATGGGAAGCAGAGCCATGCTGGTGTGCAGAGCGGAGAGGATTTTGCCCTGCAAAACTCTGTGAACAATTCAGGCAGTGCTGTACTAACCGGACAAGATTCCAGCTCTGTCTAGACTCTAGAGAGACCTAACATGTAATAAAATGAAATAATTTTTTTATCATAAAAACATGGATATACCGCTGAGTGTCCACTGTGCTCAGATGTGTTCAGCCAGGAGTGTTTTCACATGTCTTCAGGGGTAGTTACTCTTTGTTCTGGTGTGGACAGCCAGCCCTGCCAAGTCTTAAATGTGAAAGCTTTGTGCCTGTGCAGTAAGAACTGAAATTGCCATAAAGCTCTGGAAGCTTTTCACACCTTTTGGTGAATGTTTTAGGAGATGCGATTGCTGTATCACTCAAAGGAGCAGTACTATGTGAAACCAAATGTGCAGACTGACACTTCCCATAGTTTGGTTTCAGGTGCTGGTTGAATTTCATGCACAAGGTATGTGTCAGGTCCCAGTTGAGTCTGTAGGTACCATTCATTGGTGATGGGTGCATAGGGAGGATAAGGTGTGAGTTTGTCATATTAGTCTACTCACTGATTAATGAGGGTGATTGTTGGGTGAGAATAGTAGACCTCACTGCTGCGATGGTTGAGTTGCTCAGGTTCAGATCCTCAAGTCAGTGTTGCGATGCGTCACTTCACTTGTTTGTGTTTATAATGCTCCTGTGTCCAGGAATCCACGTGACATGGGCTCCAGTGACTGTATTTTCTGCTCTCTGTCCTGTGGCACATGCAAAGAATCATCCTTCAGTGGTTTTGATCTGCTCTGGAGAATGCCCCTGGGTGGTGATTGAGCTTACAGTAGCCTCCAAGGAATATGCTGCAGCTGGGGTGAGTTATTACATCTTTGTTGACTTGTAACCTGAAATCTATATCCCACTGAGCAAGGCTTGCTGTGTAGCCGTCATGTCTTTACCTTGGGATTATTGATTGTATTAAAATGTTCACTTTGCGCTCCACAGCGAGGGTACTGATTACTTTTAGTCATGTTGCCACTTGGAAAGGTTATTTATGTGGGACCGTTTCCAAAATCTGTGCCAATCTGGAAAGCGGGATGTTTTATCTTTAATTATTTATTGAAAATCTTTATACAAAATCAGTTGCTTACTGAGATAAAATACTTACACAAGGGGACATCTTGCCCTCTTTATTTCCTTAATTTATATTGCTGCATCATCTTCAGATTAAGGAAACTTCAAACCTAAATGCATTTCATCCTTTGTTAGTTATGCAAAGGCTTGTGTTCCTAATAAGAGATCACCCAATATAGGTTTGTGGCATAACGTTTTTTAGTCACAGTAAACGTGCTTGCAGTGTTTTGCTTTCACGTGTGTAAGTGTAGATATAATTTTATGTACACAGAACACACACACTTCTATGCTTATTGTTTTAAATTTTCCTTTTGTGTCTTAAAGCATGGGGACAAGTTCCTTTACCATGGTGATGGTTTCCCTTTTTGGACTGTTAGTAGGACACAGACCTGTGTAATTATATCACCAGGATTTTGGTTTTTGAATTGCAGTATCAGACCCAGGAATATCCTGTAGTATGACTTTTCAGGAGGCTTTGGCATTCATACTCAATGTCTTCACTCGCACCAAGCTGTTTCATTAAACAGAACTTACTAGGATTTCCTCTAGCTGCTTCCCACCGGGACCAGTTTGGCCCATGCTTTTTACCGCCTTATGATAGACTGCAGGGCCACTTCAGATTAGGAAATGCTCTCTGTAAATAAATTATCAGAAAGTTGAGCCCTTACAGTTCTTGGAGAGGTTTATACAGTGAGATCCTAACCATTTTCCACTCATCTGGAGTCCTGACCAACCAGTAGTAGGGCTCTCAGAGCTCTTCCTTCCAAAGCATCTGGATGCATGTGGGGATGCATTGAGACCCCAGCTGCGCAGGTTGACATTGCTCTTTGGCTTCAGCCGCGGCAGTGTGTGCTTGCTGCTGGGTGAGCTGCTCTTATGGTGGTGCAAAGATGGGGAACTGCAGCAGCGTGTAATGAAAACGGCTTAATTTCAGCCCTCGAAGTTTAGCTCTTGGGTGTTTTTCACCCGACGTCGCTGAAAGAAATCACCCTCTAAGCATAAGTAAATGCTTTTTCAGTATATTTCTTCAGTGCAATATAATTTTGAATCAAGTAAGGAAAATATTTCATCTGTGCAGTGACCAACTGAATTAATTATCCTTATAAAAATAGTGAAGTATGATTCACAGACTCCAATCTGATTTTTGGTTTAAAAAATTGCAGATTTGGTTGGGTTTTGTTGTTTTTGTTTTCCTGTTTTGCAAATAAGCCTCCCACACTTAATTTGCCCAGTGTAACTGTCATCTCCTGTTCTCAGTGGCAAGGCAGAATTTGTTTCAAAATCCTGACTTCAATTCTGGGCACAGAACGTTAGAGCCAAGGAGCTTGCTCAGACTTGGAATAGTTTATGCCGTTTGCGTCCTTATTGTAGCCAATATTTTCCACTGCAAAGTCACTTCTTGCACAACTGGAACATGAATACCAGATAGTGTTTTCTTTTAGATGCATAATGATGGAAAGGCAGAGGTCAGGGAATGAACCCAGAGCAGATCATAGTCTAGAATTTCTGCTTCGTGTTCACACAATGCATAACAAAATCCATAAAGTGAGTCTCGGGAGTCAGGCTCAAGGGTCTCTTGATTAAGAATTAAATTACAGGTATGATTTCCTAAATTTGTGCTTGGGGAAAGGAGGATTTTGATGATGATGTGATAAACTATGCATTTCCTCAGCCACATACTAAAATTAATCGGAATAGCATAACCATACATGCAAAATACTTCACAGATCTCTGGCAATCTGTTGCCTTGTAAATTAATCCACATAACCAAAAATCTGTGTCTGTAACTCCTTTACTAAAGTAAAGCCACGGGGAATGTAAAGCTGGTCCCCACTCTTCTCAGGCTGCAATTTCTTCTGCTGTTGAACATGTAGTCAGAGGAGCTCTCACATCAGCTCTTTTATCTGATTGTTTTCACATAGTTTTCATATGATATTTTAAAGCATTGAAATGGAGAGCCATTTGAAAGCATTTTTTTCCAATGGTTATGTATTTTTATTACGCTGACTTGAATTTCTTTTGAATTTCTTTCAAAATTGCCTGAAATTATACTTGTGATATCTTCTTGTTCCTTCTTGTCTAAGTTTGGCATAGTAGGATCCTTAGCCATGTTTTAGGCTTCAAGATGCTGTTGCATACAAACACCATATGACCACAGGGTTTGGAAGGGAAAATACTACAGTTATCATTAACTCAGGTGGATGCAGAGGAGTGGGAGTCTGTGGTCGGTGTTTTTCACCTCCTTTTGTCTGTGTGAATCATGTCTGGCTCATAGTGTTCAGCCAGCATGGATATGGCAGCATTGCTGCTTCATGAGATGCAATCTAGTGGCGGGGGACATTAAAAAACAAATCCACATCACACCATGCTGCTGTAAATCTGTGGTACCTCGGACCGGCACACAATGCAAAGTCTGTGCTCTTCTGTTGTTGATTGGCATCTTAAGGCAGGCAAGTGTTCCATGCAAGCCCATATAATTGGGTATTTTTCTTCCATGGATGCAAATATTTAGGAATTCAGTCAATGTAAGTAGGAGGAAGGACATGGGAGTGTTCAGGGTCAAGTTTTCGAACACTCTGAGATCACAAGTACTCTAATCCAGCAGAGCTTTTTGCTTGCAGCTCGAAGGGGTGCTGCAGCTGCTAGGGTTTGACAGAGTGTCTTACAGTTGCTCCCATTCGATCCATCTGTTGTATTTTATTGGAGTTAAAAACTGCTCTGTTCTTCTACAACCTCACACTGGCAGTCAGTGCAACTTTGGAGCTTTTCACCAAGAGCAGCAGAGCTCTGAAAACAGAGTATTTTTTTTACAGTGGAAAAAGTGCTTAATTTACCTCCATCTTATGCCTGGGCTCCCTCACCTCCAGACCTGGGAGTCATTCAGGGAGAGTCTCAGTCATGTCACAGCAGAGAAACATGAAAGACTGCTTTCTTCTAGTAAGCAACAAAGCACATAATTAAAATAAACAAAATAGCATTAACCATGAGGTCTTGCTGGTGTTGTTTTCAAAGCCGTGAAGGGATTTTGGAGTCTCTGAGATCTAATCTGTTTAGATTTCAGTAAGGCATTAGCTACGGAGCTGCATGGGAAATTTAGTTAAGCTGGAAATTGGTACAAGGAACCAGTTAGAAAACAACCCCAGTTTGTGATATTAAAGGAGCTGTTGGGCTGGTGGGAGGTTAAGGTGGAAGGATCTCCCCAAACAGTGTGGGACTAACTGTAATTACAGTAGGAACAAATCAGAAGTTGCTAACATTCCTTGCTGACAGTATGGTGTTGGGGAGCTTTGTCAAACCGGGCAAAAGAACAGAACATCACTCTGGAAGTAGGGGATGGTCTTAGGGACTGAAATAACAGACTATGAACTATATTAGTATAAAATTCAAGCAAGTGATTAGGGACTAGTAATAAGGTGGGTCTTGCAATTTGGGAGTATTTTGGGAGTATTTTGGAAGAGGACGACCCAAGCGATTCTACAGTTCATCCAACATGTCATTGACAGTATAGCCATGGTGTTTATACTGCTGTTGTACGAGGCATGAATAAGACTGTGTCTGAAAGACTGTGCTGAAGTCTGTATGCAAGAAAAATGAGTTTAATACAGGAACAGCTCTAGAGAATCCTACCAGGAGGATCAGGGAGCTTGACCTGTGGGACGAAGCTGGAAGCCTGGGTGTGTTCCGCCTTGCAGAATGAGCACTGGGTGGGGTATGGTCATTGTAATACATCAGGAGAGAACGTTGGAGAGGAAGGAAAATTCTTAAATGCTGTAGACAACAGTGGTGCAAGATTAAGGGCACATAAATGGACAAACATAGACTTCTTGTAGGAAAAGGTTTCTAGCATTTTAGGGCAGTTTAGAAATTTTGGAACAGTTTGCTGGTGGGAGAGTCGATGACAATGTAGGTGTGTGCTTTGAGCATCGTGTGTGTTGTTTAGGAAACTGTAGGGTAGAGTTGGCTGTTTCGATGGACGACAGATCTCAGTGACTCAGTAGAGTCACTGTGTGAGTTGAAACACGCCTGGCCTTGTGGAGGCTTTTTGAGAATGGGTCTGTCTATGCACGTACAATTGCAAGGATGTTTGGGTTTTTTCCAGTTGTAAATATTGTAATTTCAGGGCTTAAAGTTAGTTGTAAGTACGTTGCTACCAGGAACTTGTAACGTGTTGTGTTTAAGCCATGGCTGTAACGAAATTTCTGCTTTCAGTATTTGATACTGAGACACAGCAGCTGTGGGAAACAGCAACTAAAGAGCACTAATTAAGACCCTGAGTGCTTTCAATAAACTTGTGTTGCAGTGAACAAATGAATTGACAAGGGAAAAAGACAATATTGCCCTCAAGGGAATGTGCTGACACAGAGATAACTCTAAGTAGTTCAGCAGTCTTTTGATTTGGAAGAAACTCCAAAGTACGACTGTGGCTCAGTAACATTCACATCTGATATGTCAGAAGGAATAGCGGAAAAGTGTCATCACATTAGAAAACAAAATATTCCCAACTAAGGAAAATGCGTGCAGGAAAACCAGCAGAAAGCTTAAGCAGGTGTTATTCCTGCTGCTGCCTGCGTCTGCGGGAGCGCAGGAGGACAGGGCTGGTTGGAGCCGGGGCACAGGGAGTGCCCTTCTCATGGCTGGGTATACGGTACAGCCAGGGAAAGCCTCGGACACCTGCAGTTTTACCACTTGTTTTAAAATACAAACCACTTTTTTTTTTTCTTGTGAAGATGTCATCCTGAAGAGAAAGAGCTCCTGCAGTTCTCTGAAGGTGCTCTCTGGTACAGGAGGTGTTAAACATGGGGGCAGAACCAGCAGTTTGAGCTGTGCATGTGGCGATAGCAGAAGCTTTCAGGAATTGTTTCTTTCTAGGGCTTTGGGTAGTTGTTGTTCTGGTTTTTTTTTTAATCGAAGGATGTAGCATTTGCAGCTATCTGAGAGCACATGCTTGCAGTTACGATTTCTGGTTCAGTTTGGTACAGGAACGTTATTTGAGACCGTAGAATTTCTGGTGGATTGGGAGGTTTTTTCTCCAGGTTAGGCGAAGTAGTATATAGGTGTTTCAGTATGAGCATCTGGGCACTAAGAGTGGTGATGGGTCCTCTAAAACCCTGAAATGAATAATTTCAGAAGCATTGAACTCATTGGGATGAAAAAGGTAGGTAAGACGATGGTGACAAGGGCTTTTGCCAGCACTAGTCACAGTACAGCCCTTTGCTCCCTTTTGGTAGCTGGCTCACTCGTGCGCCATCAGTATATCCTCCTTCATTCAGAAAATCCTTTAGTTGAAGCAACACTTTTGGATCCATGGGTTCCTGGGTCTCATCTTCATGACTTCGTCGTTTACATTAGGTTGTTTGCATCAGCTTAAGGGTGTTTGTGCTGCACTTGGCAGGTTTGGAGCTACAGGCCAGCAGCTCTTCCGAGCAGCAGAGAACAGTGCGAGGCTGAGGAAAGCTGCTGGGGCGTTACCTGCTCACCCAGCCTGCGGCACGCTCTTGGTGAGTGGAGAAGAAGGTTTATTTGCAGGGTCTGTTTAGCATTGTCCATAAATACTAAATCCTGTCCTGAAACAGAAAAGAGGAGAAAGGGGGGAAAAAGAAGGAAATAAGAGGACAGACAGCTCACACTGTTCCTGTGCCATTTCTGGGGTTATTCTTTTGTGGTTTGGGTTTTGTTGTTGTTGGGTTTGGTTTTTTTTTTAATCAAACCCCATAACTTGAGGTCATTTTGGGATTAATTGAAGCTAATATCTTCAAAGCAGCACAAGATCAAGCCAAATGTACGTGCATAGCAATTAAAGAATTGGCAAGGTAATACGGATTGGCTTCTGCAGCAACAGCTTTCTCCCTGTGCTGTTCCACTTGTTCAGGCCTTTGATGTGCTTCAGAGCACAACTAGCTGGGCCTGTGTTTTAAACAAAGGAGCAGTTTAGCACTCTATTCTGCAGAGATGGACTGTTGTGCTATAGTTAGTATTTTTAACTGTCTGTAAAATTGGAAAGATGATGACTCAGTAGTATGACTGGCTACTGGAGAATTCTGTGGATAATGAAAAAAATTGCAGGGGGCAAATTGAAAGATTTCTCTTTTATATTGTATAGCATCAGTATTCCTTTAGTGCTAACAAAGATGAGGCCAATTTAGTATAAATCTTCAAAGCAACATGTGTGAATTTATCTGTCCAGTGCTCATTACAGTTAATGGGAATCATGTGGCTGAAACTTTGCGAGTGCTTTGAAAGTGCTCCTTTTATGGTTACATTATAGAGCCCCAGTTAGCTGTTTTACTGTTGTTTTTATATTGCACCATTTGTTTTCTTGACGTTAAAAAAGCCAAACCAGTAAATTAATTAAAAACTGCAACTCCTTCGATGTTAAATAGAGTAAAATACTCATTTTCTAAAGTAAATATAGTATTACTTATACGTAAATCAACTCGACACACAATATGAATCTCTACTCTTTTAAATCCCTACAGTATAAGACGTGCTGCTTGTTGCACACTAATTAAGGTGATCTTATCTGGGAAGTCAAAATATTGATCTAGATACGCATGTCTGAATTTTGGTCTCACTGTACGATTAGTCACCATGATCTAGATCTCTTTTTGATCTCTAGGGAATCTGTAGGGAAGAAGAAAGACATAACAGAACCAGGAACTTGTAAGACAGGTAATGAGCATAAGAGTGCACCTACACAGATGAAAGTGTAAAGTCTTGGAAGTTTGGTCTTAATTAATATTTTGATTGTTGTCCTAGAAAAACATGTGAATAGGCATGTACCTTATTATGGAAAGCAAGATACATTTTTCCCCACATGAAATCTGGATAAATTAGAGAAGATTTCATAAAATCACACAAGAATAATAAAAGGTTTTCAGTCTGGCATTAGGGGAAATGCTCTGGGTTGTAGGCGAAGATGACCCGTGCTGGAGCAGTCTGTTCCTGCAGGACTGCATCCCGTGGAAGGGACCTGCGCTGGAGCAGGGAAAGAGTGTGAGGAGTCCTCCCCCTGAGGAGGAAGGAGCGGTAGAGACAGAATGTGGTGAACTGACCACAACCCCCATTCTCTCGCCCCTGCACTGCTGGGGGCGAGGAGGGAGAGAAATCGGGAGTGACATTAAGCCTGGGAAGAAGGGAGGGAGGGGTGGGGGAAAGATGTTTGTAGGATTCAGTTTTACTTCTCATTATCCTACTTTGATTTGATTCTAATTTCCCCAAGTCGGGTCTGTTTTGCCCGTGACAGTAACTAGTGAGCGATCTCTCTGTCCTTCTCTTGACCCACGGGCCTTTCACTCTATTTTCTCTCCCCTGCCCAGCTGAAGAGGGCAGTGACAGAGTGGCTTTGGGCACCTGGCACCCAGCCAGGGTCAACTCACCACACTTTTAAAAAACTTGTAATCTCGAGATTGTTTACTGTAGGTGATACTGCAAATTAGGGTATTCTTTTACTTAACTTGGTTTCTGAACCTTCAAGTGCACATGGTTTGAGAGAAATGCCAGTTATTGTCAGGATGGGCAAACTGAGAAGCTGTTGTCCCACTCTCCAGTTAAAGGCAAAGTGTTCGGTCCTCTGCAGTGGGCCTGGCAAAAGCCAAAATCCAGCATAAAAAGGTGGCTTCAGGCTATCTGGGCTCAGTGGGTGATGCTTTTTGCCATGATATAACAGTGAGCCTTGCAAGAGATCCAAAATGGGAGACGCTTTTCCCCTTCGTATGAAAACCTAGGGGATTCATGCAGGCGCTTATCACCCACCACCACAGAAGGATCAACGTTGAGTTCCCCAGAGAGGCAGTGAAGGAGCAGACTTAAATTCTCCAGTCTGACTTTTATTTTCCTTTCGTCCTTACAGTGCTTTATAGGAAAGCAGATTTTGTCCAGCGAGAAAGGGGAAAGATACTGACATCTCCACAGCACAAGAAAGATTCTCAAGATGTTTCGACTAAAGATAAAGGGAAAGAGATGGTGGGAAGCTGCTTCACATCAGAGGTGCTGGTATGTAGATCAGGTTGTTTGCTGAGAGCTTGTATATTTGGCTCGTTGATTATATTACTGTGGTGGCAGCAGAAAGCGTTTGGGGGTTTGATGAGTATGGGAGAGGGTGGTTGTTCAGAGCTGTCACTGTGGAGGGAAGGCAAACATTCAGAGCACTGAGTTGTGAGCACTGTCGAGCTGGCGTGTACTGACAGAACAATGGCTGGCACTGAGCTTTGCTGCAGGAAACCAGCTTTGGTGTATCAGCTTTCCACTTGCAGTTGCTGTTGCCAGAGCGGCGGGAGATGAGAGAAATGGTCTATAACAGCAGAAAATCTGATTTATGTAAAAAAATACAATCCTGGGGAATTGCCAGTATTAAATGTACTTAGTGCTTTTGCTTGAAGGTAGAAGTGTGACATACAGGAGAAATGTAGGGACTTTGCAGGAAAAAGGCAAAATAATTACCAGTGTTGCAGTTGCTAGGTTCGATGTTTTGCATGCAGTTACTGCGTGTATTGTGGATGATTGTGTATTGTGATTAAACGCCGGGGCTCAACTGGCAAGAGCAAGTAGCTTTATCAAAATATTTTGTGCAGCCTGCACAGCAGTAAGCATCTTACTAGGAGGAGTGAGAAACAAATCCCTTTGGAAAGAGCTGTTGGATCTCTCTTCCCATGGAAAAACTCCAAGAAAATTTTGTCCAGACTGTCAGATGTGTCATAAAGGTTTTGCTGCCAGTGTGGTGTCTGATCCAAAGCCTGTACAAAGCCCAGTACTTCCAGTGGAGTTTAGATGACTGTGATGAGTAATCTGATTAGAGAGGAGGCCTCTATGTGTATAGAAGAATCCTGCGGCTGCAGGAAGTGACTGCTCTGAAGGATCAGCGTTCAGCTGAATAGGGATCTTCTAGAGGTCAATAAAGAGTCTTTGTAGAAAGATTGGATCAGAACGATAATGTGATTGTATTGATAACTTGAGGTGAAAAGAATACTAGACCACGTGGGGGGTCCATCTTTCCAACATGAAAGCTGCAGATAGTGCCTCTTTAACTTAAAACTAATTTTTCTTGGGGTCAATTGGTATTATAAATGGCTCTCAGGTCCCAGTCTGCATACATTTAATCACAATTTAATGTACATGTGCAGTTCACAAAGACAGTGGCTTAAGTTAGACCCGAATGTAGGTGTTTGTATGATCTAACAACATACCAACTGTAGGAGAGGAAGAGTTAAATAAACATTCCTGCTTCTGTCTAAGACGAGGCGTTTCTGCATTGTGATCAGTAGAAGTAGGCTGAGACCAGTTTGTGCACTGATACAGAACTGAAGTGATGGTTCAGTTTGTGTAGGACCAGGACCATGTGGTGGGACTGAAGTACCCTCAAGACAATGAAAAGAATACTGAAGGATGTTTATACATTTCCCTGGTCGTCTTTAGTTTGGAGGTAACCAGCAAGGTGCTTTCAAGCAAACCAAAGATTTCTGTTTTGTTACAACTATTTGTTTTTTCCCAGGTGACATTTCCACTCTTATACTTTAATCCAAGCTATTCTTGGTGTAAATATCTGGTACGTTTGAGCTATACAGTGTGCTCTGTAGAGTAGAATGTTACATACATTTGTGGTCAAAATTTACATTGGGAATGCCATTTTTAAGATTTTTAATTACAGACACTGAATGTTGCATAATGGATTTGTAAAGAGTATGTATGAGTCGCCACGACTGAGATGAAGCAAGACGCCTTCAAGCCTCTTGGATTCTGTGTGGTACATGGGGCCATGAGGAATGAGAGTTAATAAGGTACCTTAAGCCCCTTCTGAAAAAATCCAGCTGACTTGATTTTTTTTAAAAAAATTAATGTAGTTACTACCAGAGGTCTTTGCATTTTTATCAAAGCCAATGGAATGGCTAATCAAGTCCTTTGAGCCCTGCAGTCTTTGTGCCACTGTGTACTGATCTTTCAAGCTTGTTTTTGCTGACTTGTTGCCCTTGGTATGTGGGAAGTATGTGGGCACGGCATGTGCTGTGATTCTGTGAGCTCTGTCCTATCACAGACATTATGGAACTGCTAACGCAAAGCAGAATTCAGATTCTCTCTCCAATTCACTCTCTGTATGTGTCAGGAGAATTCAAATCAGCTCCAATATTGAGGTAAGAATGTTATACTAACAGACGCTGTTCTATTTTTTTAAAGCTAAAAGTAAATTACTATTTTCTGTGGACTCCCCCCCCCTCCCCCCCTCCTTGAAATAATATCTTAGTCTTGGAATTGAGTTTGTCATAAGAGTTGTTGATGAAAATTTTGTTGTGACTTTGTCTTCAAGCAAACTGAACAAAAGACATCAAGGTTGAAAAGCATTACTATGGTTACCTTATTTAAAGGTGATGATTAATAAAGCAGAGAAGATTGCAACTGAGAGAGGCAGTAATTGCAAAAGCAAAGAAAAGGTTAGGCTAGTATTTTCCATCAAAACTTAATGTGAACTTACTTCCTGTTATGTTCACAGAATATCTGGTTTAAGGATGCCATCTTGATTCAAAGGGTACAGCTGGGAGAAAACTTAGCAAGAAGCTTGGGTTTTAAAAAGGGATGGTGTTCATGCTTTGAATTCCTGGGCTAAGGACTATGGGTGGAGTCCAGTTGAGCTTTAGAGTGGGAGGTCTTTCCTCTTTAATATTTTGAGAAGAGATAATTGTTTTTAAAATGGTTGCACTGTGCCTTTTAAAGCACATATGTTCTGGTTTTGCTTGCCTGTTCTTTATCGTCGCCTGTTACATATTCACATGGGACCAGAACCTTCAAAGCAAGGAATTAGAGCTTGAGCTGCTAGCATGGTTTAAAACCAAGCTTAAATATTTTAATTGAAGTCAGCTAACGCACAGCTTCCAATCCCCGGGCAGAATGTTGGCTTTCTAAAAACCATGAATACACCCAGAGCCTCTGAAATGGAGAGAACTCCATGCACTGGTAGCATGGTTTGTGGTGACAGCAACTGTCTTTGCCTACACAAAGACCCAATTCAAAGCTGCATAAAATGTTTTCTAGTTCCTTCCTTTCTGGGGTAATATTTTTGAGTGCAGAGGAATTAGACGAAAGCTGACTGATGGTCCCCATTTGTGCAAAAAGGGCTTGTTTAATTTGAAAATATGGGTTAACTGAATATCAGCTTCCTTATTAGCTTACTTTATCACTTAAAAGAGATGTTTTTCAATTAAAATAAAAAGATATTACATACCAAAGGTTACAGAAACATGTTCTTTAAAAATTAAGTTAAATTAGAAATGACATTTCCTCTTCTAATATTGATGTTGTATCTGAGAGTTAAGCTATAAAAGGAGTCAATTAACTTCTCTGCAGCTTTGCTGCAAAATCCAAATTTAAGCTACACAACAAAGCAATCATATTAACGTTGGCAGTTTCAGACCACTCGTTTCTAGTACGAAACTGGGGCAAAAGCATTAATCCAAACCCACATCTGTCTGATTAATAAGTTCCTGTGATGTCAAGATTTAACAATGAACACGTCACACATTCAGTCTTGTTGCCAGGGCTCTGACACCAGAAGACTCTGAAGGGCCATTAGGAAACTAGAGTGTTTACTGGTGTTGAAAACGAGTGTATCGAGTGTGCTGCACCCCTTTGCTGCAAGGTTTCTCCAGCAAATCGCAAACGCTTCCTACGAGTGCTGGTATCTTGTCTGTGTGAACTAACCGGCACCGATGTACCTTGGAGTCTGTAGGTTTGGTTGATCATGCTTTGCAAAGGGAAATCAGGGAGCACTTTCTCTGGTTTTAGACTTTTTCAGCGAAGAGAGATTGCTGAATACTAATTTTTTTTTTCTTAGTTTATTTAAACATATTGACATAGATTTTGACTGGAATCTAAGCTTCTGGATGTAGGTCCTTGAGGTTTCAAAAAGCTTGCTCCAAACATGCAGGGAAGTGGAGCAGTGTAAATAGTAGATCTTCTCTAACTCACATCAAACTGACTAGGTTGACTGTGAGAGAAGTGTAGGAGCAGAGGAGACTTTTGCAGCCTTTTTGGGGCAGAGGAGCCCCTTCAAGGCTGTAGCTGAAACAAGTTACTGGACTTGAGAGCACAAATCCTGATATTCGATGGGACTTGAGCTCCCTACATGCTTTAATGGTTTTGAGAGCTTCTCCATCTCCTGTGCATTGCAGATACCCATAGGAGAGGTGTTGTAGTGTTACTGTAGGTTGAATCAATGTAGCAGAGTATACTCTTAGTAGTTTTTCCATTTGCAAAGTGGTAGTGGAAGCTCTTCCAGCTGCATACAAGGATGTCCAGGATAGGAGTGGGAGCCTGTTAGTCTTGTGGTCATGGGAGCCAAAAGAGCCCCGAAGATAAACCCAGAGATGAGTGAAGTGTTTTACCTGGTTTCTCCCCAATGCTTGCTGTCAGACTGAATTCTAAGGGCAATCTGTAATCCTAACTCTCAGAGTTTCTCAGTAACTGCATTTTATAGCTTAATCTTTACCACTTGATTACTTAATGAAATTTTTAACATAGTGTACTGAAGATTATCCTGCTTGGAAGTGGTTTAAAACCAGCAGAGAACTCCCTTTCCATTTATAAGTATGTATTAAATATCTCCTGCACACTCTGCGCTTCTTCCTACAGCAGCGTTCTGTAAGCGGTCTTTGTGACTCCTCTGATCAGTAGCTGAGACCCATCTTTTTAGCCTCACACCATGCAGTCCTAGAAGGAAGAGGAAGTGGTCCTTGTCCTAAAGAATTTAAGCTCTCTGAAAAATGGTGATGAAATAGAAAAGTGGTGTTAATTTCAAGCTCCATTAGAAGCAAAAGGACAGATATTTATATCCATCTTCTGTGCTGTAGTTTAAGCCCTTTGGTATTTTGTTTTAGTGTGGTGCTTAAATATTGGAATGAAGAGTGCTTTAGAGGTCAATGGGGAGTGAGTGCTTGTTAAATAAATGTTAACAGGAATCTCATACTAAACACTTAAAAAAGAGTTTCTATTGCTGTAGTGCCAGCAGTACATCTGAGGGGTGCTCATCCCTCCTCTGGCCACATTATGATCAAAATGGGTAGGTTCTCCAACCCTGTTATGATGACTGGTGGCTCACTTGGTTATTCCTGCCCCTACCTTAAGCAAAAGCGTGTATGAAACAGGAGAAGCAGCATCTGGCCCGATGCAAAGGGGAGCGATGGGGCCTGCGGTGCAGCCTGCTTGACAAAGGCTCTCTCTACCGTTGAACCAGCAGCCTGAGGAGGAGTTGCTGCCTCTTGGATAGCTACGCCTCTGAGTTTGCTCGATGCGGAGTGCACGCCTTGGTCAGAGCTGCCACGGTGGGGACGCGCGGGGTCCCAGCTGTGTGCCCCACCTCCCACATGTCACCATGGGTGCTGACAGCATGGAGCTCCTCACACCACATGTTTCTTTTCTTAGAGATGTTTGTTTTATGTAATACTTGTCTCCAGCAGCTTGACTTCCGTTGTGTTTGTGTGTAATGATTCCTGTTCGAGCAGTTTTCTGAATGACATCAGGAGTGAGCCAGAAAGGAACGTTGAAGAGCAGCGCTACGATGGTTTCTGCTGCTGTGGTTTGAACACCAGCCGTGCAGTGAGGAATAGAACTGTTCCTGATGAGAGTGTATTAGTTTAAACACAAACATTTAACATGTCTGTGCCAACTCTCTGCCCTGTAATCTAAACTGATGGGGTTTTGCCCTGGGGCCACCCAACCGCTACTCCTAAGTGTTGTAGTTGGATAGCGAGCCTGCTATTTCGAGCAGAGTCTGTAGAAGCAGAGGATTTGGTTCCAGTGAAACTAGTATTTACTGAAGCTGAAAGTTAATCTGATCCTGTTTGTAGCTGGCATTCATATAAATCACTTGGATGACTTTGTGCAAGGCCTTCTCTTTATTCTGTGTTTATCCAGTGCCTACCCCAACACAATCCTGGTCCATACCTGCCGTCTGCTGATGTTAGTGTATGACAGTGTTTAATCCTAATGATGGGCCTGATGTTTCATAAGTGCACAAGGCAGATCAAGCATGTAGATGAAGCATCTGTGCTGGCAGAGGTGTATCAGCTGATAGTGAGAGAGGTGTTCCCCTAGCAAAATAGAAGTGCTGGTTGAACTTGAGCTGTGGAGAACAGTAGATGAGCCCAGAAGAGCAAAAGCAGGGAGAAGAACAAGTAATTTATGCTATAGCAAAGATGTATAATACAGATGTACACAAACTTAATTAGTGATTCCAGACAATAGGTTTAAGTGAATCTTCTTTTCTTACACAGAATCTAAAAATGCCAATGCAGCTCTATAGTTCAATCCTCTCAGTATAAAGGGTGCTCTAAATAAAAGCATATTTAAGCATAAAATGTTTTGCAGCAGTGAGTGAAGAGGATGATTTTCGTCTTCTGTCTAAGGAAAAGAGAGACAAAGAAATACACATAGCGATTCTGGGTTTGTGTCTGGTGTGCTATGAGATACGAGCATGGCCATTATAGGTAGTTCTCTTCTGGAGTCTTCACTCCACGAGCCATCACTCCATAAAAGTCCACTGTGATTTCAGGGAGACCAAGACTGCTATGAGGTGTTGACAGATGAGTGGCAATACTGTCTGGGCTCAACTGGATGCAGTTTGAGCTGAAATCACAGCCACTTCCCAAACTGGCTGTTAAACCCACCTCCAGCAAGCTCCGGTTTTCTGCCTCTGTTTTGCTGCTAATGGCTCTCTAAGCAGGCAGCTTCTCCTGCCAGGAGATCATCATCCTGCCAGGATCACCTTTGCCACCTTGTGCAGCGAGGCTCCACCCTGCAAGTCCCTGACCTTGGAATGTGTTGCTGTTCTTGTGTTATGCAAAAAGAGTGACCCCAAGGAGTGCTTTGAGATTCTGATGTGATAGCATCTTGGGGTGGAAATGGAGCAAAGGCGGCAGGGTGGAGGGTTGTGATGTTTCCACGTTGGTTCAGGTGCAGCCAGAACTGGATGCCCACATTTTGGAAAGGGCCACCCCCCATTTTATTTCCAATGTCTTGTTTTCTCATGCGTGAAATGGGATAGCGATGTGATGCTTACCTCACTCAGAAAGCGCTTTCAGTCTCAGAGATGAAAAGTCTTTTATAGGACTGAAATATTTTTTCTGGGAAACTGTAACTCAACCATGAAATTTCACTTTTTTCCTGTTGCTAGCTTCAATCTCATGTGCTTTGCTCAACAGGAATTCCCCTTGCTTCTCCATGTAAAATAAACATCATTTAAAGTCACTTTTAATTGTGGTGTTAAATCTTACCCCAGCAGTGTCATTGCAGCTGCGGTCTTTTAAAGATATAAGAATGGCAAGTTTTACCTTTACACTTAGCTCTCAAATTTTGCAATATACAGACAAATAGAGCTGTATTTTCCATGCAAGATGAGCTCTTGAATTATTTTTAAGAAAATAATGTTAAATTCTGTTTTGTTTTTTTTTTTTTATTTATTTGGAGAATACTATATACAGTGGATCTAATATGCCAGTAGAGAGTATTTATTTTCCTCTTTTTCTCTCTTTGGTTTTTAACCTACCTGAGGATGCTCAGTGACACACAGCCATAATGGTACCAGACATTATAGTCGATTGTGTTAATAATCCGTGAATTAAAGCATCCCCCAGCAAGCTCTTAACGTGATGGATTGTATCAATGATGTGTGGTTAAGGGGTCCCCAAGCAGGCCTTGACACGATAGACGAGAGCAGTTGGGAAGGTCTGTTGTTGTCGATGATCTGCTCGTTATCTGAAGGGACCTAGAGGAAGGATGGAGCGGGAGGTGGAGGGAGGCTGTAAACAGCAATTAAAGCTCTGTCAGATGTTAGGGCTGCCCGTTAGAAACGGGAAGCTGGCAAGGAAAGCATGAGGTGCCTGGGAGGAACCGAACAGGAGGTCGTGAGGAACTTCAGAGGAGGTTGAGGGTGCTCATCAGATTGGCAGGGATGAGGGCTGGGAGACCAAAATACTTAGAATCCTCTTGACGAAGAAAAGCGTAAGTCTCAACATTAAAAATAGACGCTTTCAATCTTGCATATGATACAAAATCTCTTGTGATACGGTGTTTTTCTATTATACTTCAGCAGCTCCAAGCAGTCTTGGATTAGGCCCGTATCACAGCAGTAATACACAGGAGGCTATGTTTTGTCTTGCTATGACACCAGCTACTATTGTTTTTGATCTGCAGCCTCTGAAGAGGGATGCTGCATCTTCTACGGAAGGTGTTATGAGTGCAGATTAGTTAGACAAGTGCTGGAGTGAATGCATAAGTAGGGATTTTGCATAATGAGGTATGTGAAATCCCGGTGGAGGTTGTTAAAACAGATAGACAGCCTGTGGTAAACAACGAGGAAGGAAGGCTTTGAAAACAGATGGCTTTGAAAACCTGGCAAATGACTGTTCCATACTTAAAAATCAGTTTTGTTAGTGGAAAATATCTTATTTAGAAAGAAAACTGAAAAAAGCTTAGCCTGCATATTTTCATAAACCGGAAAGTGTTAATAAAGTTCCGTGGGTAACCGTGTATCATCTGTCTTTCCTGCTATACGTGTGTCTGAACGATGGAGGCAGTGGACTGACTGGCCTGAAATGTTCTGCAGTGATCCGTTGGGCTTCATCATGCCGCTGCCTCTACCTGGCAGATGCGTGGGTCTTCATTATCACTTTGATTCTCTCTAGGTCTGCACTTTTCATTGAGAAATTAATCTTGCAATCAAAGGGCTAATTCATCCTGTAAGGTAGAGTCTATGAGTCAAATGGGAATATAGAACATTCCTGCTAGTTGGAAGAGGTGCAGATAAGCCCATTGCCACCTGAGACACCACACAGGTAAGGTTAGAGCTGGCCCAAAGGTGAGGTTCTGGTTTTTAAAATGTACGTGTTGTCTGTGTCTTCTATGCCTTTGGCGTAAGCGATAGGTGTGAGGCTGGGACCAACCTCTGCTTCCTTTGGTCTATTGCGAGTCAAATCAGCCTGGAACCTTCCAGAGTGAGCCAACAGTGAGAGAGAACCATTTCTGGTGTAAGCTGTCTGGGGCTCGCACCCGGTGATCTCCTGCAGAATAGCTGCAACATAAACTCCTATAGTATTATCTCCAAATATGATAGTTGCTGTAGCATTTCCAGAGGCCCAGTTGGGGAGCTTGCTCTCAGAGTACTGACATGAGGCACTCAGTTATAGTGACTGTTCAAGACCTTCCCTCGTGGCCTGAACTGAGGATATGAGACTATTTTAGTAGAACAATGCTTTTTATTCCTTTCTAGTGTAACCTCTCAAAGCTTTCGTGTATAGGTGCAAGGTACTCTACAGCCTGTGGGTAAACAAACTTTTATTTTCTTATTTTGGTGGCTCCCTTTGAGCAAGCCCATAGATGCTCAGGGCTCTGTGGACTCGCTTGAAAGATAGTGCAGGTGATCTGATGCCTTTTTGAGGAGGCAAGCAAGGGATTCCTCAGTGCCCATCTTCTGCTGGGAAAAAGGCAAGTTCCTCTGATTTGGGAAGAAGAGGTGGGTCATCCTGTGTCCTGAGAAAAAAAAAATCAGGGGTGTAGGGATGTGTCAGACACTGGCCCATGCACAGTGGCACTGCCTGGGCTGATCCAGAATGTGCAGTCAGCTGGAGTGACAACCCAACAGCAAAGCTTCAGCTCTGGTGATGGCAATCCATGCTCATGAACCCTGGGAATGGGGAGGAAGAGGACAGCTGCTGCGCTCCGCTGTGCTGCTTCCCAGTGCCTTAAAACCGTGCTGAGAAGGGGCCTGCACCTGGGAGACTGGCACAAACCCTGTTTGGCACGTGGCTTCTGCCATCTCCGGGAGTGGGAGCCAAGCGATGCTCTAAATAGGGGACAGTCCCTGTCCCCTTTGGTTTGCAAGGCCAGTGCTGGGGATGAGCCCGCTGTGACCGGCATTGGCAGCGGAGCTGGGGCAGGTGTGGGAGCATGGGCCCTGCTTTCGGGTACAGTAGATGGGAGAAATAGGTGTTTAGAACGTAAGAGAAACAAAATCTAGCCGCTTCATCTTTCTTCTCGTAAATGAAATTAAATACTTGCTGAGTAGCTCATTTATTTCTCAAGGTACCAAGTACAGCTGTTGAGAATTTTTGTCATTATCTCATTTTTAATCAAAAACTGCTGATTATAAAACTGGATTTGTAGGCAAAAGAAGGCAGGGGACTTTTTGCAGTAATTTCCTTTTTTGATTAGTTCCAATGTGCCCTATTTTAACATTTTCAAAATGACAAAGTGGACTTCTTTGTTGTTACTTGACGTTGTTATCAACATTTAAGGCTAGAAGTACTGGTTTTGGTTGAAATAAAAATGAAATGATTGATTTGGTCTTATTTTTCCTCAAGGTTTTCCTTGACTTTGTCTGGATTTTGACTTTCAGCTGGGTCTGCAGTTGGACATTGCTGGGGGAGCAGCAGCTGAAAAGTCTGACAGGACATGAAGCTGATTTTGTTTTCTGTTTGGAGAGAAACCTTTGCTACATGGAGGTTGGTCAGAGCTGAGAGTTTCCACCCCTTCTGTGAGGAGTTGTACATTTTCTCTTCTGTTGGGTATTTGTACCCACCACTGAGGCATTCCTAGAGCTCTGCCAGGCTCTGCATGATCTCAGCATCATGTTTAAAAGCTGGTTTTTTTTTCCAGAGAGAAAACTCTTCATAAACTTTTGAGGGTAACACTCTCATAAATTTTTCAAATCACTCCAGTTAATCTATGGAGAACCTACAAATTTTTTAGCTAAATAAGAGTTGAACTGTTGTGACAAATCGCACCCAAAGTGTCTCAAGATCTAATTGTTTTCCATGCTCCAACGTGATGGTTACAAAGGTCTGTCCAAGATGTATGAGATTACAGTAGAATACACGAGAAGGGACAGTGCTGTCCTGTCATTAACAGGTTCAGAAAAAGCCAAACATCCTTGTGCTAAAATATTCACTGGATTTTTCACTGGTTTTTGAGCCGCAGGGAACCAGGATGTTTTCTCCGTGTCCCGCACTAGCTCGGTGGTAATGAAGAGCCCGCAGCGTTCCTCGGTTCCGGGGCTCCTGTTAGGAGTGGTTGTCACACACGAGGGCAGTAGCACACCGTGGAGATGCTCAGGGTGGGGATGCCGCGGGGCTGATCTGTGGGTGTGCGGTGTACAGCGGGGTATTTAGCATTGCTGAGCTGGCCGCGTGTTTGACAGCTATGGCAAGAAGTATTAACTCACATCCGAGTTTGTCTTAACTAATAAGTGGTGAGGAAAGCGAAGTTTGTATTTGCTGCCTTAAAACGATCTGTGAATCTTTATCTTTCAAAGTTTTTGATTTCCACTTTGACACGTGGCCGCTTTCATCGGTTTAAGTGGTGCAGGTGCCATCAGCTACCAAAAGTGAAAAGGCTGCTCTTGAGAACAACACGAAACCATTCTTCTTGTGCCTTGGAAGCAGCACTTGGGTTAAATTGCCCTGTTTAAGCTATTTTTAAAGCTCTTTTGAATATATTTTCTATGATACAGTTAGTGGAAAGGTTGCTCTACTTCTCTAAGGGATAGCCAAGTGCTGTGCTGGATCCAGGCCAGGGCCAGCATCTTGCAGAATAGAGCCCATGACAACTCATTTCATCCCAAAATCTCAGTTTTCTTCAAAACCTCCGGTAAACAAAGTCTCCTGATAGCCTGTGAGTGCTGTGGCAGCGGCAGTGTCCCAGCTTTCCAGATGGCAAAGAGAGTGGTTAAATGACTTGCTCAAGGGAGTTGGGAGATGAGTGAGCCTGGGCAGATGCAGGAGGCGGACTCAGGGGATGATTTTGTTGGCTGGGTTTATTACATGTTTGTTATATTTATGCTGCTGCCTGGGTGGTGTGATTGGGATGTAATTGCCTGAGTCTGTCTGCTCTGTGAAGTGTTTTAAGAGTATACCTAGAGCTCTCGGGGTGAAAATGGAGGGGCTCTGGTTGCTCTGTAATGGGGTAATTGGAATGACCCCAACTTGCTCCCAGGGTGAGCGGTAGGACCGCTGGGATGACAAGTTGCAGAATGGTAGTGCTGATGCTTTGGGGCACCCAGTCACCCTTGACTTGATATGTGAAGGGGAATAATGGAAAAAAAAGAATAAAAGCAAGAAAATGAACAAACAAAAATGCTGAGTAACAGCTTTTTTTATCCTTGCATTTGCAATTTCTGTTCGTAACTCCAGTCAGGGACTTACCTGAAGCAGTTACCCAGGGACTGCCTAATGGCATTCCCTCATAACACCGGGAGTTATGCAGGGTATCATTTTAAGGTAATACATTCTGTGTATTAATCATTGGTTGTTATTGACTTGGTGACACATTGCTGTTAGTGAAATGAACTGTGATATAATTAGGAGCAAATAATACCCAGGCATGCTGTGCTAATTATTTTTACGTGAACCCAATTCATTGCTAATATAGATGGCAATATTAATCACAGCAAGTATCAATATTTATGCAGCGTGCTTCCATTTACGTGCAGCTGTAGACGACAATGCTCGTACGTACGCTGAGGAGAGAGGCGTACACGGGGTTAGTTGTTTTGATCACACCATTATGCGTTACGTCCATTACATGCACAAGGTGACTTGTTCTGTGGTTTAGCAGAGAACTGTAAGATGTTACTCCAGGCTGCTCCTCTGCAGAAACCCCAGGTCTTCAATATGACAAACTGATCTGCTATAGAAGAATTTTGTATTTATATCTGTTAATTTTCCCTTCTTCCCATTTCTGACCATGCAGTCTGTCAGCACCTCTTGGCCTGTGGCTCGGACACTGGCAGAGCGCTGGGCACAGCAGGTCTCTTAAGGGGATCTGGTGTAGGGATGAGATGTGTGTTCTGCTCCATTTCCATGGAAATCTCTCTGAAGATCAAGCTAATTTGGATGAGTCAGGGTCATCTTTCTGCCTCTCAACGTCCTCACCTTTGAAAGTCACCTGTCATATAAGTAGGTGAGTGCAGCAAACAGACACTCAACTGCCCCAGCTGGATTTTCATTCTGTAAAATAAAGCCAGGAGAGAGACTGTGTGTGGGTGCCAGCAGCTCAGCATGTAGATCCAGTCACGTTGCTTGTTCCAGTGGCCCCTGCTAGGTGCCATCTTTCCTATTGCTTTATGGTTTCCCCAGGATGTTGCTTTTAATGAGTGTCGTGGGTTGTTTCTGGTTCAGCCTTACGCTGATCGTACACCTGCTCTGCCAAAAGCAGTGCTGGGCTGTGCAGGTGAGCGCTGTGAGCAGAGCTGGCTGTGCCGACCTCGGCAGGGCTGGCACTCGCAGCAGTCCCAGGGCTGGGAAGAGCCAGACTGAAGATTGGCGTGTGATCCTGACCCTGGGCAGGGACGTACAGTGCACGCTGCAGAGGTGCACTCAATAAATTAGACGGTGATGTATGGCATAGTACATCACATTCTTGAAGGCAAGGCATATATACTTACCAGATAATGTGGAGCATGTGAAGTATTGAATATATCAAAGAGAGATTAATCTTTGTCTGGGAGTAACCCTGCACATTTTCTGTCTAGCTGAGCCAATGCTGTATAATTTGAACTGTGGAGGGGAGTGTGTCTGCTTCTGTGTTTGGACACGGGAGGAGTATGTTTGTGTGCATGTTCTGTGTTAGAGGGTGTCAGGGTACGCATTTGATACTTTTAATATTAAAACATTTCCCTCCATTACTTTGCAGAAGAAAACGTTCTCTTCGCATCCCAGGCCCTTCACCTAAATGAGGACCTGTCCCTTGTGTCAAATGCTGCATGAACTCGGGAGGAACTGTGTGTCCTGCCCCACCACGGCTTGCGGGTGAGTGAGCGTTATTCTTTCAAACGTAACCAAAGGCAGCAGCGCTGCAGCGTGTGCGGTGCCCTTAGTACCCTCCCCCCACATCAACCGAAAATTCAAAGAATAGGAACTGACAGAACAACTGTTGTGTGGTGATTTGGCAAGTGTCTGCGAGAAGGTGGATGTTGTTCTGTGAAGGTATGTGTGACTGAAAGGTTAGCTAAAAATTTCCCATCTGCTTTGTTTGTGTTTAAGGACTGATATTTTGTATAGTTAAAATTGATACAACTATTTTTCACCTCAACAATTTGCATCTGCTACGTTAACATGAAAATTTAAAACCTTGGTACAACGTATGAAATGATGATTAATTTACAGCATTTATCTTGCTTTACTAATCATTCTGGTTTTAGCTGATAATTTTATTTGTAATCTCCACAGTTAAATTGCCATAAAATATCATAGTCACAAAGACATTTGTGAGCAGTTGAAAGGATATGACACATTGTAATTTAGGAATTAATGCACACATTAAAAAAGCAAATCCAAGAGAAAGCTACTAATGCTTTACATTGTAGGAAAAACAAAGCAGAAGAAAAAAGCTGCAAACCAGAAGATAAGCACATGAGCAGCGCAGCTGGACCACCAAGTGACAGTTTAAAGATAGGGTGAATTCCATCCCACCGTCTCTGAACAAAGAGTAACAAAGGGCAGAGAAATGTAATGAAATAATCCAGTGCTGAGCACGAGTGGTACCAGCTGGAAGTATTCACAGTCCACTGGGCTCTGCCTTGCTGTCTCTCATGATGTGTACAGCTTAAAAATGTCCCCCGTTCTGAGGAACTCAGACACACTGCTTCCACTGCAGCAGCCCTGGGGAGCTCCAGGAAAGGATCAGGACCTGTATTACCAGGTCATGCAAAGCTGTGAGCAAGGTCCCCTTTGCTTGCAGTGCTGGGTAGTCTCTAATACTAAGACATCCAAGTACAGGATAAGATCTTTGAAGACTGCAGTGGTCTCCAAACCGCACACGATCTGCTGCCTTCTTGGGTTTCTAGGCCTGTCTCTGTATCCAGACGAAGCGTGGCTGCAGGCTTACGCTGGTGGGGCTGGGCTGGGCACCTTGCCGGGCTGCCCTGCACACCTGGGGCTCAGCACTGCTTGTTCCCTCAGTGCCTGGTTTGTTGTGGCAGGGAGCTCTGCGTTGCTCTGACTTCCTGAGTGCTTCTCACACTGTAGCTGAAATCTGGGCTGGGCATGTCCGTGTAAGGTGCTGTCTGAAGTACAGGGATACCAGCAGCATCAGCCAGTTCCTCTTCAGCTGTGTCTGTCCCTCTTTGGGCAGTCATCACCATCCACGAGTGTCATGGAAGGAATATGTATTATCTACCATCTGCAAGCAGCATAGAATAAAAACATTTTCTTACCTTCAGAACAATAGCCAGGAGCTTAAGAAAGGGGGTAGAGGTGGATGAAATAATCAAGACAATGACATGGATTTTGCACTTAAGTTTGTGGTAGAGTTGGTTTATTTGTTTAAGTCTGGCTGCTGCATCTGCTGTAGTGACTGGTCATTCCGAACTGCATAGATACAATTATCCTTTTTAGATCACTGTAATTGCATGAAGGAGAAATTGAGAGTTATGTTTTCCTTTTCGCAACTATTAATTGTGCAGCTCTACTTAGATGCCCAGGGAGAGATCCATTTCCTTCATGGCATAAGAGAGACAAAAATTACATGAACTTAAGGAAGTTTTTTCCCCACCCTGTGCAGACAACCCGTTGTAATGTGTATGTTCTTCATGTAAAACAGTCGTGAATCTTAGGTAATACAGTTGGGAGGGTTACGATCAAGAAATGAAGAGTTCAGCTGTGCTGTCTTGGAATGTTCTCACAAGACACAGAATATCGCACAGCAAAAGCAATCCTTTGCAATAAAGAGAAGAGTTGGATTTGGTGGAGGTAGAGTAGCAGTAACTTTGGTTACTTTGAACTATCTTGAGAAATTGCAATTTATACCTTCAAAAGAATGGGAAAATCCTGAAGAATGGTGTGGTAGTATGAGCTAGAGCTTGTGTCTTAGCAGGTTGCAGTGTTTAATGGGATCCTGGCTTGCAAACAAACTCATTTCCTTTCACAACACTGTTCACGGAAATGCCTGTGTCAGTATGGGTCACTGCTGTCACCCTGCTTTCATTCGAACATCCATTCTAAAAAATAATGAACATTTAAGAACGGGCAGAGATTTTTTTGAATTAGCTCAATGCCTCAGGCACAACTGTATTGTGATCCTTAAATTCCCCAATTCTCTTATTTTCGGTTCTAGCACTACCTTGATAATACATATGCTGTTGTTCATGAAGGATTTGTAATTTAGCTGATTTAATTGTAGCTGATTTTAATGTAGAATACTAAGTACATGTTAATTTGATCCACTATAACGAGAATAACTGGTCACTTTCTCTCATTTGTTAATTTTCTGCAAGCATGTTACCTATGATAGTACCTGGCCAGGTGATTTCTACACCGTTAACTCTTAGATGACTGAGTTGGTTATAGATAACTGCAAGATAAGGAGCTCCTGTGTTCCACCAACCCGCCCTTCAGCCTGCTGCAGGTTTCCTTGTGTCTGAGTGGGAGAGAGGCTGTATGAGAGAACACGTTTTTCACCTGCCCACATCAAATTGTGAATGAGTGACCCTCCTGCCTCTCGCTCTTAGCTCAGCATCTGCATAAGCGCACGTTCAATCTCTCCACGTCAGGCAGGTTTTCAGCGAGGGAGTGCTGGGATTGCAGGGTTACGATATAGTGCAGGACCATCAGGATGGCTTGCAGGGCATGCGCAGCGAGGCGGATGCAGGATCGAATGGGAGAGGCACTGACATTGTTTTTAAAGATTGGGTGGCTTTTTTCTAGAATGCAAAAAGCTTACCAGTAGCTTCTGGGCAGCTTTTCCATTTGTTTGCAATGTTCTCTCCGTTGCTGCTATGTCCCAATAATCAATAAAACTTGATTAAGGATAATAGTGAAGAGCAGCAGCCTGCAACCTCATTAAATGTAGAAATCCAGTACAGAGTGTGGTGACTAGAGTCAAATAATCATGACTCAAAGGACAGATAAGTGGCTACAGAACAGAAGAAACCGAAGCTGATATTGCCAGGCATTTTTTTTTCCTTGCTGACTTTGTCCTACAAGAAGGAAGCTGCCACTTCCATGAGCTGGACATAGAATTACAGCTGGACAGGAGGATAAACCCTGCACAAATAAATGTTTTGTTAAAGCTTTGCTTTCCTGCCAGATCAAACTAGAAGGGTTGATTTAGTGTGACTGAGAAAACAAAATAATTAAGGGGGAAAAAGGCTGAATGAAGCTTTGCCTAACCTTAACTGAGGCATTTTATTTTTGTTTTGAGTAGTTTTAAATACTGTGTCAATGGTTAAGAACAATAGACACTTTGGAGTGAAACACCACTCTGAATTTTTAAAAACTGACATATTTTTTTCCGTTCTCTTAGATCTCTTTTGAAGTGGCAATGTGATGGAATAGGCACACGAATGTGGAGTGTTCTGTTTGCATTTAGATTCTTCCACTCCAGGAAGGTCTGAGTACCACCAGCTCTATTTGAAGCTCTGTGGTGGAAAGAAACCTGCATCTTGACTTTTGGGACTGGTGAGACTTCCTCTTTTCAAGTCTGGTGATAGAATTGGAAAGGTCAGGGTTGACAACTGCAAATCTCTAAAAATTTCTTTTGATGTGCCTTTTGGATTGTTAGAGTCTTCATAGTTCTCCACCTTTTCTGCACTTCCACAATGGCATAATACTCATTAAATGAGAGCATCACAGCTAAGCACAGAGAGCTGTGGCTTTAAGTAGTAAAGCCACACTGGAAATCGCTAAGATAGGAAAGTTTCTCCTGGAAGGTTTGGTGCTTGCCAGGAATGTGGGTATCTGGTGAGGAAAGAGCTGGCATGCCCCAAACTACTGCTGTTCTTTGTGGTGAAATACTGAAGATTGTGGGGTACAGTAAGGGGCAAAACTTGGTCTCGAGAGCCCTGCCTTGCAGAGTGGGCATGATGGGATTAGAGGTTTGGTGCATGCAGGGCTCTGAGGGGGTCTGCAGGTGGGGTGGGCTGGCTGCTGCGCTTCACCCCAGCAGAGTTAGGAAAGTCTTGGGTAGGAATTTCCTTGCTCACATTCTCCAGTGGCACCTCTTCCCTCTTACAACTCTACAGCTGCAGCATCGGAGCTCAGCATTGCACAATGGTTAGAGACTCAGCCTCTCGAAGGCGTTAGTTAAATAGGTAGATTCTGGCTGTCCAATCCATCGTAGCATTAAGACAATGCTCTAATTACCACATTTTAGAAAGCAAACTGAAATGTTAAAGTAGAGGTACTTGCTGGATGGTAACTTACACTTACTGATCACTTACTGCGTCGATGCAAACTTGGCATCACACTTCAACTTGCTCTGTTATTTGAGGCTGTGTTTGGAATTGTTCCTCCTTTTCCCCCAAATGGAAAGTTAAATGCAGTCCACTTTCTGAAGCTGTTTTTAATTTTGACCATCCAGTAACATGCTCCAGTAATGAAACCTATACCGCTATTTAAAGGTCCTTTGTGTAATTTATGGGCCCTATTTTCTTTCCTCATAAATTCCCACCCTACTTTCGAGGGAGGCAAAGTGTACGTTAGCCGCTCTCCTGGGAGACTTCCCTACTGTGCACATGTAACTGTGAGATAACAACTCAGCCTAGTGGTGCTGAGCGCACTCAGCTTCCAGCACCATGCAGAACTGGGTCCTCAGCTTGACCCCAGTATAAGCCAATATGGGGCCATTTTTCTTTCAGGCAGTATGATTTTTTGGCCTGTAATTTTTTCCAAAGCGCTGACTCGGGGGAGGAGGGGCTGTGGATTTTCCTTTTGCTCTATTTATGTGCATGTCTCTGACACGACTGGTCCTTTGAAGTGTCTTTAGGATGCTGTAGGGCAACCATATTTCTCATTTAAAAATATCTTTTAATTGACTGAAAACTTTAGAGGTGCATGTTTGTATTGTAACAGAATGTAAACGTTGGAGATACAACTGCTAACACGCACAGAAAGTCAGCTTGGTCAACGCCAGTGGTGCAATTTCTCTTCAGTCCTGCGGTTGGGGACCTTTTAGATTAAATTCATTAGTTCATGGCAGTTTTGAGATGTAACATAAGCCTCCAAAGGGATCTTAAGCTTCTCTTTTTTATTAAAATGAAATCTTCCCTTGGCATTTCTCTAGGCGCTTCTCCAGTCACAAATAAAAGGGACACTGCTGAAGGATATTCTGTTGCACACTTAAATGCCAGCAATCCAATTAAAGGAATGTTTAACCTTTTGTAAATAAAGCTATGGCTTGTGCTGCCTTTTGGCTAAAGGAAAAAAAAATTAACCGATTTATTACTAAGCTTCTTACCCAAGACTGATGTATGTATTCGCAATACAGTTTACAGCATTATAAGGCCAGAAAACTATTAAAATTATTCTGTCCCAGAAGGTCAGCTGGCTGCAGATTCAGACACCGTGCTTTCCAGACAGCTCTGCTAAGTGATGTCCTTCTCAAATGCTACCTCTGAGTCTTCTGCAGTCTCTAGTCACAAAAGTCCTGATCCAGATGTTAGAGGCTTCACAACTTTTTTTCCTATTTCTGGTTTTTGAATGTGGTCTTTGTTAAAATGAGGATAGTTTTCCAATTGCCAATAGTACATGTGGATTTAGATAGGAACATGTTCAAACTCTGCTGTACGTTGTTCTAAACCTTCATCAAAAAGCATTTTCAAAGCTAAACAATTAATTCTAAATCTGGATATTGATTTTTGTATTACCTCTAGAAAATTTAAACGGTGTGCAAGGCTGTGTTATAATTTATCTTCATTGCTCCTTTTGCTGCTACTCACACACTTGACCCGTTGGGGTGTTCTGTCGAGGAGGATTTGGCAGAGACATCAGATCAAGCCTTGCTCATCCAGGCCTGGTAGTAAACCCGATAAAGGCTGATAGTGGGGGGTAAAGTTACGTGTTTTCCTCCTTTTCAGCACCTTGTAGGGTGTCAGCAGAGGAGATCTCTGTGGTGGTGGGAACACCCAGGTCACAGGTTTGGTGGTAAAGCTGCACTGAGACAAGATACCCAGGGAGAGGCTGTGTCTTTTACTAGTCTGGCTGATGTTCTTGAGCCATGTCAGCCTGCTTGAATTCTGGAATGGAAGTAGCACCCTTCAAAACCAGCTACAACAGGAGAGCAATCACACTTGGGCAGATTTCAAGTCTGCTGCTTCTGTTTCAGATCTGAAAAGAGCTTGTGTGCCTAAAAGCTAAGAATTGCTTTAGTCCAGGATATGGCCTCAGTACGTGAATCCTGGCTTAACTTTTCTGGATGTATTTCTTTCTTTCCTGTTGTGGCTTCCCTGACAGAGGCTACCCTGGAAGCTCTGAGTACTGGTGGGGCAGCAGAAGGCATTTCCGAGGGACCAGGCGACTCGGGCCAGTGGCCGGCAGCGTTGCACTGATGCAAGAGGGCAACAGGCAGGAGCTCAGAGCCTGAAGGTGAGCCTCAGCCGTATCGGAGAAGTAACCAGTGCTGAGCGGCCCCGAGTGCCAGCCAGCCTTGTGGCCCATGCAGAGAGGCTGGCAGCCGTCGGGGACTGGGACAGATTACGTCACAATTAGCATTTCTCAAAGTGCTTTTAATTTCGTCTGCACGTTTCATTTGGTCTAAACACTTTGCAAGCAAAGACTGAAAAATACAACTGTTCATTGTACAGGAAGGAGAGTTCTTTCCTCAGTTAATGTATGTGCATTTGCTGTGTGGAAAGAGGTTAAATGGTAACGAGAAAGATCGGGCAGGAGTCCAGCACTTTATAGCCTCGCTGGGACAGTGCCTGGGTTCTGTATTAACAGATTTTCAAAATTCCTTGTTCCTGAGGCCACAATATGAGTAATAACAGCACAAAGCAGGATGGTGAGTAGCAGAAATGCAAGCCAGCGCTGCACATTACGGTCATGTTAAGACTAAGTTATTATTGTTGGGTGGCCAACAACTGTGATTTTTTTAATTTCTTTGTGATCTGCCCCTGTGAAGTGTTTTGTGGCTCTGCGAATGAAAAAGGGTTGTATTAGAGATAGGGGTTGCCCATATAGTGTTCTAACTGATTTGTCCCAGTTGAACATCACAGACCAAAAGCAGGTCATGTCTCACCAGGTGCCAAGGCTCAGTAGTGAGGTGCCCTGGAGAACACCACTGAATATAGCAATCAGTGCAGCAAAAGCCTTAAAAAGGCGTGAAACCAAAAAGAGACATTTGCTCTGTGTGATCTCTGGTTCAGAACTGGGTTTGCTTTTGTTTCCTGGTAATCATTAGCAACAAAATTGAATGAATGATTTCAGTGACCTTGTGTTACCCATTGGAAGGTGGTGGGTTTGCTTTCGTTTTGTAAAACTTCCCCAAATGGGGCTTGACTTTGACAAAACGTTTAAGTCAAACTCAAGGGTGAGTTGGTGCAGGTTGCATTTTGCGTTTGCTTCCAGGTCAGGGAGAGTCTGGCTGGCTTCTTGTGCTGTTTCACCTTTTGGCACACAGAGCACAAATGAGAAAGGTTCTGCCTTTGCATAACCTTTTCAGTTGGTTTGGGTTTTGGGGATTTTTTTCTTAACCAAATTGACACCGACGTTCTCCTGTCCCCAGTTTCTTGGAAGAACAACAGTGCAGGGGGCTTTAGGAAGACCATCTCAGCATTGATTCTTTTTCCAAAGGAAAACCACGTCTGCTCAGGATTTGAGTGCCCAAAGTCCCAAGGGGCCCTTTCGAGGGTGGTAGGACATTGCCCTGAGCTGCGGTGCCATCACTGCCTGAGGCATGGTGCATGAGGGCTGCTCTCCAGCTTCCCTGAGGCTATTCCAGCACACTGTGGTGTCATCCAGGAGGGGCTCCTGAAGGTCTAATTGGTGGGAACACAGAGGTCTGTTGTCTGCATGTCTGCTATGTTTGTGGTTTGCCAGCTGGCTTTTTCTTTTATGTTTGTATTGCTCCTGCTTGCAGCTTGGTGGGGGTTGGGCTTTGGTTTGTTGTTTTCTTTTTTGTCTTTTTTATGTTACTTGCAAGGCAGATACATTTTATTTTCCTTGTAAGCTATGGAAAAACCTAAAGCTTCTTTAAAAAAAAATTTAAAGCAATTCAGCTTTTTGAAACTGCATAATTGAAGAGCTCTGAAATAATTGGCTTATTATAGTGCACCCGTAAAAATGAATTTGCATCTCATTTATGAACTATTAGATTCTCTATTACATGAGACTGATTGTTCTTAATGTGACTTGCATGTAATTTAGCATTCTTTACTTGAACACTTTGTAGCTAAACACTGGAGGAGGGAAGTTCATTCCAAAATCATGGCACTAGAACTTAAATTATGGAGCACTCACAACTGGGTCCTGCATGGTGTGCTCTTGGTATGCTGTTTCTCTCACTATTCCCATCCCAGTTCCACCGTGTGGTGTAGAAGGCCCAAATCACCCAAGTACCTCTTCACCACCATCAAGGCTGGGTCACACTGCGGTGAGAAGTGCATTGCAAAAGACCAACATGAGCTGCAAGGACCCAAGGAATTTCCCAGTGCTGTGGATAAGCTTTAGCAACCCATGTTAGAGCTGTCACTGTGATAGTCACCCAGGCACATCAGCCCAAGGTGACAGGGACATTCCCCCTTGCTACAGACATGCTGCCAAGTGCTGCACAAGTGTGGTGCTCGGATCATCTCTGGCCTCCTCACCTTAAGGATGGTTGGGCGGCTCCTCCCCAGAGCTCAGCAGTGCTGCCCAGGATCCGTCCGGTGCTGGTTGTGGTGGGAGCGGTGGCTAAGCTCAGGAGCAGTGTGCCATCGCCTGGGCTGATCTGTCTGATGGAGGGCTGGGGGGGCCTGCGGGTGTTTGCTGGTGGTCAAAGCCCTTGTCTGGGGACATGTGTGAGCGCTGGGGGGTGGCTGCTTTCCAGCTGCTGGGCTGGGCAAGCTGTGTGTATCAGGATGTCGGAAATACCCATCTGTAATGCTACCGAAAGCTGTTCTGTTACATCAGAAACAGGATGCTAACACCGCAGGAGTCCTTACCTCCCCCGTGTGCTTCGCTCTGCATTCCTGTGGGTGAGCATTAGGTTACGTGATTATAAAGCCCAGTCTTGACATCTATGACTCCATTTTGACTTGAAGGAGGGGCAAAGATGACAGGAATAAAAATGCGGCAAAATGCAGGGTCACCTTGTGGAACAGGGGAGGATTCTGGGTGAGGGATTGTAGAAATAACGTCCCACGGTTGAAGGGAAGGTGACAAGCAGGGCCCTTGCATGAAATTCTCTGGAATTACTGAACTGTAGTTTCAGAATATTTTATTTACTGTAGCTAGCAAATGGCAAAAGAAATGACATACCAAAGTGCTTTCCAACAGATACCAAAAATGCCACGGTTTCCATAAGGCGCTAATGTTAGTCCTTGTTTGGACACAGCCTGGTTTTGATGCTAACTGTTCATCAGGAGCAAGTGTAGCAAGCCCTGGGGTCACAGGTTTGAATATCAGTGATTCCAAAAACACGTGGATACTCCTGGATGCATTTTTTATCAGAAAGCATGTAGAGAATTGAGTTTTTCATCGACCCTTTGGTTTAGCTGGTGGAGCCATGTGGTTTAACCCGGTGCATGATCCTACTGTTTCTTCTGGGGTAGTAGGTGAGCAGCACACCAGGTGAGGTCAGGGGAAGGAATTCTGGATCGAAAAGTTGTAAAAGGACATTATGCTCCTTCAGACAAAATCAAACATGTACAATTCCATTAACTTCAGAAGAGTAACCAACAACGTTGACAGCAGTTTCATCAGAACAGCACTGAAATACTTTATTTCGTTTATCTTTCTTCTTGATTGTAAATCCGCTCTGAACTTGTGGATGTTAAATACAGCCAGAAACACGGGATGCACCAACAGTCAGGGAAGCAGAATTTATGCCTCCACTCCTCTAATCCGTCTCTCACACTAATTTATAACACATTAAATTGGGGTTCAGATACGTGGATGTACTGCACCCTTAAGAGCTACTATGTTATATAGGGAAATTATTCACTTGGTACATGGGAGCAGGTTAGAAATGTGTCAGTATGGATCCTGGGCGTTTCTGGGCCATCACATGCTGTTAGGGGAGAAGTTACTCCCAGTCTGAGTGACGCCGTACTTTGGGGCTGAAGCTCCGGCAGCCCATGGCGCACTGCAGAAGCAGGGGCTCTGCATCTTGGAGGTCAGGCAATAGTCCCGACCAGCTGCTCCCTTACGTGTTTCCTCCACCCTTTTTCCCGTATGGCAGACTTTGTTACTGGCTCGTTTAGGGGTGGTTTTACACCTCAGAACGGGTGCGAAAGGTTGTACAAAGGATTCAGAGTTCAGAGGTTAAGCAGAATTGATCTGTTAGCTTTTCCAAGACAGGTGCTCTGCTGCCCTGGCCTTTGAAGGATAAATGTCTTACTCCGACAAATCCTCGCTGCTTTCCAGAGAGCGTCAGTCTGCTGCACGGCCGCTGTCAGGAGCGTGACTGCTGCGGGGGACGGCTGGCACACCGCAGGGAGGAATCGGCTTCTGTTCCCTTTTGGGGGAAGGGGCAAACACACGTTTTTAAAGCAGCTGGATATTTGTAACCAAGTAAACATGTTTTCAGCCTGTTTTCATCTCAGAAGGTGGATTCTAGGCACAATTGAAAAGATTCCTTTCAGCTTTCACTACCGACAATCAAAAGCACCCGTCATCCTGGATCGAACGTTTTAATTCTCTGCTTTGGCTTAGACTCATAGTGGTGAGTAAAGAAAAGGTGTGCATGGAGTCAAGGAGATCTATTCCCTCTCCCCTTTCTTTTTTAAAATATGTGTATTTTATGAGGAAAGCTTCACTTCTCCCACCAGAGTTAAAGGTTACACCGCTGGAGTAAACCGTTTACAGTTGTGCCTCACTGTACGAAGCTGTAAGTGCCGGGGTTAGGGTTAACCATACACCGGTATAGGGGAGGCATCTTCGCAACATTGCTTCAAGTGGAGGGAGTGAAGAGGTGTGAAGATGTTTGTCCTCGTGCAGCAGAGGTGCAGAGAAATTGGGTGGCTTCACCAGTGTCGTGTGGGAAGTCTGCGGTGAGCCAAGAACTGAATCTCCTGGCATCACATGTAGCTCTTGTCTCCTGGAAGCAGCGTTGCCACCTGTTTGCAACTACTGCTGTTTGTTTTCCTAAGCATGTATCTAAAGGACACATCGTGATTACTAATAAACTAAATTAAAAGGGCAGAAGCTGGAGAGAGGCAGTAGAGGGAAATTCTTCTACCTGTTACGGTGTTCGTTACTCACCACTGTTTGTTTCTTCGCTGCTGCAGATCACCACCCAGACGTAACGGTAATTATCTGTGCGGGGGGTTGGGTTTGCGTGCTACAGGAAAACACTGGTATGTCTTGCTAATTTGATTTTAATATCTGTGCCATGCTATTGTTTGGCCTAGAAATTAGACTGCTTTTTACTAATATAACTGGCTAATTAAAACGTCTTCTGTAGGAGATGAGGAAGATACCCACAGTCCTTAGGTGACTTGGGACATAAAGAGGTAAACATGAGTGAGTTCCTAATCCAACAGGAGCTCATTTAGAGCACAAGGAGTGTCCTCAATACAATCTTTTAAATAACTTTTGGAGGTAATTTAGAGTCCTGTGATCCACCTTTAAAGTGGGGATAGAAACACTGGAGCTTAGAAGGCCCAGCTCTGTAGGACTTCTGTGGTGATACCTAACAGGTCGTTAACTATTACCAGTTCTCTGTATTTGCAGTATTCTGTGTATTTAGTCATTGTAAATTCCCTCCCTGGGGCTAGTTGTGAAGATGTAAAGCAACAGAGAAGAGTAAAGCTGCACCAACATATGCCCCCTCTGCTCCAGCAACTAAAACATACCTGGGTTTGCAACCTGTCCATGCAATCTCGCTATATCCTTCCTTCCCTGCTAGCCCCTGTCACCTGGTCTGAGCCCCCAGGTGGGAAATGGCTCTGGGTAGAGCCACTACTTTCCTCTCTCCTTCTGTTAGAGGTGATGTGGGGCAGACAGGTGAGGAGAGGACGAGTGTTACTCTGCCGTAACAGTGTAGATGGAGCAGTGTGGGAAGTAACCTCTGATGAACAGGTCACCTTCTTGTCTTGGACCCCAGCTGCAACAGTCACAGCCTCCTTCCCCCAGGATGCTCATTGGATTCCACCTTAATACATTATCCTTCAGACAAGGCTCAAAAGTTCTATCCTAGACAATCTGTCTTTGAGCCCGGAAAGAGTTTGAGAGACTTATGCTAATCATATTTAATTTGTATGTGCAAATGATTCTAACTAACTGTAGGCTTCCCTTAGTATCCTGAATTAAATGCTCTGGATGTACTCCAAAGTTACAAATTCCTTCACTAAGCCAGTAGGGAATGATAATGAATTATTGCTAATATAGCCATAAAGCTTTTATTTGCATAAGTAATATGAAGCTAATGTGTGGATAAAATTAAACTTTAAAATGAAATATTATTAAAACAGAACTGTTAATGAATTTGGACACATTACTGAGCAGGTATATTTGGCAGCTGGCTAGAACAGATAACTCTAATAGAAGTCTAGTTGAATCAAAATCAATATTGAACATCATATAACGCATTGAAGATAGTTTAGGAAGTTATGTGTGCTCATCTTCTCCATTCTGATGTGCTTCATCATCGTTGGCTTTCACAATCATAACTGAAACAAAAGAAGGTGTCATAATGCAGGAGGGAGAACCCGATCCATGAATGAGAGTATTTTGTATTATTGTTACTAGATTGGTTTCAGAGAAACCAAGCCATGATGATGGTTTCAGAGAAGACGCTTTGAATTCTCACTAGTGTGGAAGAAAAATTGAGGATAGAAAGTCCCGTTATAGGTAGACGATGGACATACGTGCTGCTTATACCAGCAAGATTATTGTTATTATATTGATTGTTATTACCAAGACTGGATTTTTTTTCTTCTTGAAATGTTTCACTAATCGTTTTCACTCTTTTTCTTATTGCAGAGGCCTTTCCTCAAACCCTTCTGGATACTTCGGGCTGCAACATTCGGGGGAATAACATCTTGAAGACCAGAATAATATTAGATGAAGGACCTTGCTCCAAAATAGTAAATTCTGCCTCTGTAAGTAAACTATAGAAAGATACTGGGTGCAGTATTCTGATCAGTCGTTTTTTCCTTCTACTATCACACATGAAATCTAACCATTATCTCTCTGTTGGCTTGTGGCATCACACGCTTTTTATGGTGACTTCCTGATGAAAAATGCAGAGTAATTGCTGCAATTGCCTTGCTCTTAGCTCTTAAATGTGTACGTCAGACTTGCCCCCGTTTCACTTGTATACAAGCCATGCTGCTGCCTGTTACACACATGATGGGTTTGCACAGGTGTGGCTTTACTCCATCTGCTCCCATGCAGAAGGGTTCAGTTGCAGTTCCATTGCTAGGACCTCGTGCTGCCCTTTTTCTGTAAAGCAATGTGCACAAAACTGCATAAAGCAAGCGCCGATTGCCTTATCAACATATCCCAAGCCTGGGGCTAGACATGGCCCCAGTTGTGAGCGCCTGCCTCTTCTGCCACCGAGGTGCCATCGAGACAAGGTGGAGTCATTGGCTGGTTGGACTAGCAGAGAAGGAGGCATTTTCAGGTCTAGAGGTTCTGTTATCTTGACTGAGAAATGAATTAATTTTCTCTTTTGTGTAGAACGATTCTGTATTTCACCTTTTTGCAGAAGCCAAACCCCTGACACCTGAAAAGTTGAAAGCTGTCAGCTCTCAGCTGGTGTTTCATCCCAAGTGGAAGGGCCTGTGTTGACTTTATCTATCTAGGAGTTTGTCCGTATCTGTGTTCTTTCAGAGTAGGTGTTCAGAAATAACCTAGCAAAGTTGTTGCATTTCTGTGGGGCTGGTGTGCCTGACCTACATACATGGCTTTGAAAACTCCAGTTTCTAGGAACTGAGGGTAAATTCAGTGTTGCTTTATGATGCAAAGACACCTTAGATTTTCCTTTATATTTTCTTTATATTCTATATGAATAATTCTGGTGATAAAAAATTGGTAGATACTTCTCCCAGGGTTTCATTTCAGTGATTTGTGCTCTTTCTTATAGAGGATGAAATTAATTTCCTTTTTGTACTAAGAACAAACTGTGATGCTAAAACTAAGCTGGCTCTGGACGGTACAGTAGATCACCCTGGCTAGTTTGTCACTTACTTTGGCTTTCACACGTGTGATCACCTTACTGCTGTGGGATACTGGCGTGTTCTGTGTCCAGAAGAAGAGATCGATACTTGGGATCCCAAGTATCATCCACCGTTTTACAGATGTCTTCTCCATTTTCACATGTATAGGTATTACATTTAGCATTTTTATCTGGTTTTATGCACATGACTTGCCAAACTTACAGATGAAGGGGAAGGTGCAGGCCGTGCTTTTTAGCTCTCCAATTCAGCAACAGCTAGGAGGATTTAAATGGTGCTTTTGACAAGCAGATAAGCACAAACTGTGTTTTTGCTGGTAACTTGAGTGTCAGATTTCAGCCTTGTGTGATTGGAACTGCCGACTTACTAAACTTTGGAAACTGGGCTTGATAATGGAAGCAGCAACTCAGTGAACCCTAATTATGGGTGCAGCACTGGCCATGGCCTGCCTTTTCACACACGAGAAGAATTCAGTACGAGAGGGTGAGCACTGTAGAAACAATTTTGTCATGAGTGATATTAGTTGTGAATGTGGACTTCTCTTCATGCTGGCAGCCCATCTTAGTCAACCTGAGAAAAGTTCCTGAACGCAGTGGGGGCAGCGTCAGCTCTAGGAAAGTAAAATAGAAACTACGATTAACCTTTTTTGTACCATGTTTTCAAGAGTCAGGTTCAGTATCTCAGAAACGTGCCTGTTGTGCTGCTTTGTTATTAAGGCAGCTTGGGAAGATCTGACAAAGTGATGTTAAAAGGTAAATCACAACTGAGCGTTCAGATGTGAGTTTACTCCGTTCTGCTTTCATGCACTACTGCGCCTCAGCTTTAGAAGAATTCGAACACTGAAATGTTATATCCTCATTTTGAAATGCTTAGAAGACAAGGCCAACGTTTTATCAATTTACGTTCGTCCCAAATGGCCTTTATATCCAAGAATGGGCTTGGAACTCTGGATAATAGACATAAAAGGATGAATAGAATCGTAATGATTTGCTGTAAAAGAGGACTACGATTTGGGGAGAACGATGAAAGCCAGCTATAGCCTAGGCATTCTTCTTCTGTGTTGTTCTTCAAAGGAGTACAGTGGCAAAATCAAAAGAGATGGCGAGGCTGTGTTGTATAGTACTACACAAAAGCAAACAGATGGTTTACTTTTTCTCCTCTTTTAAATATGTAGCTACTGCAGTCTCATTATATCTCCTGGAATGCTTTCAGATATCAATTTAGTTTGCAAAACTGTGTTGATTGAATAATAGGTATATCACAATTTCAAATCAATTAGAAATATTGCTCGCCAGAGGAGCTGATGGTTTACTTGAATGTCAATAATAAAACTGTATAAGCCATGAATTACTTTGGACTATTTAACTTCATTACATCTCTCTGTGACAGGGACAGTTCTGCTGATATTAGCTGGTAGGAGCCGCTAGAGATGGGGCAGGCTCATTTATGACCAGATATAACATAGTCCTCTGGGTCCTGCTGAGGGAGTTTCTTTGTCCCTTGGTGCATGTGTTGGTGATTCCCACCTATCAGCCGCTTCTAAACTTTATCCTTTTCCTCCTCTCTATCCTGCTCAGCAGTTGCTGCTAGAGGGAGGACAGCTGTAGGGTTCTTGCTTTTGGCTTCAGTCAGATGCCTTCAGTGCGTGCTCATTGCTTCTTTATTTTTCCTTTTTTTGGGGCATTTTTTATTAACTTAGTATGCTATTTTCATGAGATGTGAATAGATAAGTACTTTCTGTTATTTTGCTAACTGTAACAAACTGTTCTGCCCAGAACAACTTCTCATAACCTGTTTTGTCTCTCGTAATTACATATTTCATAAAAGTTCTCCCAACAGAACAAAACTATCCCTGAGAATCCAATTTTTCAGAGAACGGGATTGAATAAGGTGATATATGTGGGTTTTAAAAACCCAGTGTTATCAGTATCCTTCCTAGAACAGTGATGATTTTTATCATTTAACCTGTCATTAGTTCAAAACGTGATTGTTTCCTTAGTCGGCAGTCCGTTGCCCCATTGCGTCCCCCCTGACATAAAAGCACTTGCTGAAACCTGTTTCCGTTTGATGAAGCAGCGCTTCTGTGGCCAGCTTTCAGGGGAGTAGGTTGACCTCAAACATCTACACGAGGTGTTGCCATTCCTACTAGGACCTGAGTGCTCTTTGGGAATGTGTTCTGTCTCCCTAATGAATCACCATTTTCAAGACAGCACGTCAGAAACAGAGAACCAGGTGCGAAAGGACTCGGTGCACAGCAGGAGGACCTGCGGTTCTCGCCTGCAGGCAGCCTGGCAGAGGTTTGGGCTCCTGCCTCTTCAACTGCAACCAAGTGCTGGCGTCGATTTACACGCTGTTGCATGAGAAAATTTCCAAACGCATAAATAAATGTTGTCTTTTTGTGCTCCAGTGGGATCTGAAGGTATGAAAGTTTGTGACTTAGGCCTTGCTTTGCACCGAGATGTGAACGGGGGCAGTGTGCTGAGGGCAGCTCCAGCCGCCCGGCCCCCCCGTTGCTGGAACACGACAGAAGGTTCAGTGAACACTGAAGCAGTTTCAAGGTTTTTTGCATTGTGCACTTGCCGTGGCAGGTTGTGGGAGTGCAGGTTTTTAACGCAGAGGTAGGGCAGAAGTTCTTCCAGCCCTTTAAGGAACCACCTCCTCTTGCCTGTTCGGCCGTAGCGGTTGGAGCAGCACTGAAAAACGGGGGCTAGTTCACCGTAGACCCAAACCTTCTGTGAAGGGCTGCGCTTCGCTTTGATACCCGGAGTCTTGAGACAGGCCTTGCCCGTGCGTGCCTGGGACACTCTGCAGTGTCCCTGCGTTCCGGGCGCTGAGGCGCTCGCGCTGTGCAGCCCCACGCCGTCCTCCCTGGCTGTCAGGAACGCTGACGGTTGGACTGCGGTGAGTTGTACTCTGTCCTGCAGTCACAGGGATAAGCAAGTGGAAAAGTAGCTGCTTTTTGTCATTTAATGTGTGTCTTCTGCTGAAATGCATCCAAGACCTCCTCCAGAGACGCGGTTAGTTACAGGGAATGCAGTGGACTGTGCCTGAGTCGAGTCCTTCAGGGCCCACCAAGAGCACAAGGGCTGAGTGAATCTTCTTCTTCAGGGCTATAGTGACACAAGAGTGGTGTAAACCACGCTGGCCACAGGCTGACTGGCCACAAGGATGGCTATTTACATTTATATATATTCAAGTTTATTACAGAATTTAAGGTGCATTGATAGCTTTGACTCTGACCCTAATCAGTCTTGGATCACAGGAAGCCAGTTTTGGCCAGAGCAGAAGGTGGTTCCTGGCTTGATGTTTCCAGCCACCTCTTACCCACCGAGGTGCAGCCTGTGTCACTGCACAGGTTTTTGGGCTGGGGGTTTGATGGGGGTTTTTTATTGTTGTTTTGTTTTGTTCTGTTTTAACTTGCTTCTACTGGCATTGATTTGATCTCCGGAAGACAGTAAAAATATTTATTCAGCATAGGCAGGGTGGCAGATATCACTTGTATGAAGAACTATTTGATGAGCTGTTAGTTTTGAGTGCCTTTCCTATTCATTGAACTAATTAGCTCTACAAATCTTGCTGTCAACCAGTCATACAGCCACTTATTTATTTTCCCATGTGCAGGATTTTTACTTTGCATATACACAGAACTATAAAACCAAATGCACCAAAAATTGTTTCTTACTTGGATATAACTGGAAACAAAATATGCTTGGAATTATTACATGTGCCATTAATTTTTATTTGAACTGTCTAATAAAAATGCCAAGCTGCTTTCATTGTTTTTCACTGTTGCACTCATGTAAATGAAGGAAAGTTGTTTATTATTTTTATTTTTTCTTTTAACGCTGTTTTACTGTCTTCAGTAGGAGAGTATGAAAATGACTAAATCAGGGGAGAAGGGAGATTTTAATGCTTGCCACGTGGGCACCTGGAATCTCCCACTGTCACCGATTGCTACGTCTCTTTAAAGTTACTGCTTGGTTTTAACCCCCTCTTGCGCTTTCTCTTCTTCTGCAAGCTTTGCGTTGTTGGCAGCCTTTTTAACATCGTGGTGAGTGGAGTTAAGTATTTAATGCAATCGAAGCATTTCAAGCTCATGAAAATACAGCCTGCAAGACTGGCCTGTGTTTTGTTGAGTCACCGCGAGTCTGGTTGTTCTGGCAGTGTCAGTGCAGAGGGCATTCTCATGAGAGGTACCTACAAAATGTTCTTTGTGGGAAAGAAAAATAGGAATTGTATCATTTCTGGTACAAAAGCCTCTTGTGATTGGATTGCTGTGGCACTTCTGATTTGGGATAGGATCATGTGAGCTCTGGAGACTCAGTAACTGGTGCTGCTCTTAGAGAACTAAGAAGTGGGTCTTAGTAAGATCACCCCATGAAACATGGCTAGATGTTTTATAGCTGCACAGCTGTCTACAGAAGTTGCCAGTAGTCCCTGGGAGTTGTGCAATCTAATGGCGAACTGAATTTGTTACCATAAAGCACCCTTGGCATCCTGTCTCTTCTTAAACTTCCTCCCAATCGCCCAGGTCTCACCCTGTGTCCGTTCTGTGCTCAGTACACTCATCTGGGAGATTCTGGAACTCCTCCTTCGGTAAATGTGCAGGTATAGACAAGAGTCTGAAGCTGTTTGCAGGTGTGACTGAAACCAGACAGACTTGACTTCTGCTGGGGCAAACAGAAATAGGGCTTGAGCTATAACATCTAGGCTCTGCCCACCTTGAGGCCAGAGACATTTAGAACTAGGTTGTCATGTGACCCCCAATGGATTATTAACAGCAGTTCTGAAAGGATACATCTGTCTGTTAATTATCTGACCCTACTATTCAGAAATCTTTCTTCTTTGGTGCTGCAGCCCCTCTTGGTCATCTTGAGAGCACAATATGTTTCTTGATTTTTCTTTCTTGACGCATCCAGCCCACACCGTTGTTTCACCTGGAGCTTTCCTTGAAAGAAACCACTGTTACGGTACCAACCTCATCACAGCTTCTGGAGAGGAGAATAGTAAACAGGTTGTTGAGGTAAATGGAAAGTTCATTTGAGCTATGTGGGCTCTCGATCAGAGAGGTTAATCAGAAAGGTATTTGGGCATATGGCTAAGGAATAAAAATCGGCGTTAAAGGGAAGTATGCACTACATTAGAGTAAGTGACACGGGAACGGGACTTGGTAAAGTGGGTTTTTAACAGTTGGAACTGGAGTGGTCTTTTAATCTGTGATGCTCATTTATTTTAACACTAAGTTTACAAAACCTACAGTAAAACAGACTGTAAAAGATGTAAATTTTTAAAATCACGCTTTTAAACCGAAGAATTTCTCTGTGCCCAGTTAAAGGGAAGCATGGCGTTTTGCTAGAGGACATATATCCTTACAGACTGCTCCTCAGGGTGGCAAAGCTCAGTGGTGGCATTTTTCAGATGTGTTTGATTATAAGTCATGCTTGTATCTCAAATTACAGGAAATTGAGTGTTCAGTTTTATGCTTATTTTAATTACATTATTTTAATTATATTAATTTAATTTTATTTTAATTCAACAGCACTTGTAATATTTTCTTTAGTCCTAACACATCATTGTCAGCTCTATAGAGTATATTTCAGTACAAGTTTGAACCATTTCTTTGCTAGCAAGCACTTCTGTCTTGGCAGTACTAGAAGTGTTTTTCCATATCAGCAACAGTGCATGAATGCTGAAATCTCACTAGAGGATCGTGCTGTGTGTTGAGAGAGACTCTAACTCAAGAAACCAAATGCATAACTGGTATTTAGAAAGTTACTACAGTAGAATTAAGAATTAGTTGTCTTTGGTGCATGATTTAAGTCTTATACACAGAATTTTCCGCATCTCCAAATCTCTGAATAAAAGTACGCACTAGAAGAAATGATGACAGAACAGACTCCTGCCATGACACTTAGAGCACTCTTAGGACGTTCGAATCGATTTCTGTTTCTACATCCTGTAGTCGGGATGCTGTTAGGGAAGAATTTACTGCTTTGGATCAGAAGTTTCTAAAATTGCTTATTTGCACGTGGCAGCGTACAGGCGAGGTGTCTACACAGAAGCACCATTGCACCACATTACTGGGGACATCCAGATTTAACCCTGAACCGCAGAAGTTTCAAGAACTATCAGAGGGATGAGAGAGAAGTATTTGTCTGGAAAACACAAATTATGTTCCATTCTTAACGGTGTATTTACATTTCTGTTGTATTCTTACAGCCATTTACAGTATCTTAGCATTGCCTCCAAGTTGAGGGTTCCTGCTCTTTCACTGGTATGTGAGTGAGTGTTTGAAAGCTGATGTGGTTTTCTTTTTCCCAGAGATCTGCAAACGTACCTGTTGTAGTAGGTAAATACAGTCACACAATGAATCAACATGTTATTATGTTTATCAGAAAAACTTAGACTGAGGAAAGCCGAGGCCGTTTTTTTATGTTAAATAGCCATCATTTAGCATTTAGCAGCTACAATAAAATTCGGGGAAGCAACCAATGTTCTCAGTGAAACATCAGTGTAAATCGCCCCGGAACTTTATTGCGGTGCTGGCTAACTGCAGGAGGAGGTGGGCAAAGCCTCTGGGAGGGCTGTGTTCAACACTGTATTTAACAGGCGAGGGTAAAAAAAGCCTAGTCAAGTTTTTAGTAATCTTGGCTTGAAGGGTAATTTTCTTGTCAGCTCTATAATTAATGCACCATACATTACAGTAGCCTGTTGTTATTCTTGAATGCCAGGACACATTTCAAACTGAATCGCTGTTTAACAAAACACTTGGCAGATTGATTACCCTTAGGTGATTCTGTCAGTCAGCGCTTTCACGTGGTTAGCCTGCAGTAGGCAGAATCAATTTGGGTGTCTGTTTTGTGAAGTGCCGAGCTGTTTAAATTAAACCACACACACACGTGCACAACCCCCTGGAAAAGCAGGACTTGTATCTTCATCTATTAGTGATGGAACAGGAATGACCCTTGCAGGCTCCTTGGCTTTTTCCTTCCGCAGTCAAGGCATCGTCTGCCACTTCCAGTGTCTACACGGGGGTGTTGTGTGGTCATTTTCAGGTAATGTCTTGAACATTATGTTTATCTTTTGGTTACTTTACAGAATACTTACTTGGCAGCTAAAGAAACGAAGGTTCAGCAATAACTGTGTACGTAACGGAAATCCTTGAACAGGGGGACGTCACGTTGAGTGTGCTGTTGCAGTTCTGCAAAAGAATTGGAGGCGTGACTGAACACTGGAGGGATGTGACAGGCTTAACTTTTTCCAAAAAAAGGTTGGTTAAAGGTTCTTGTTACAGATTATTAGGATTTCCAGGATGGAAATGTGTTAGTTTTATTTTTCAGTGGAAGGAGGTACAGGATGCAGGTAGGAGCTGTGTAGAGCCCAGGTGTGAAGTTATGGAAGAAATGTGGTAGGTGGGAAACAAAAAAATGTATGTTGGAAGTTTGAAGCAGCAAAAACATTATGTAATCATATTCTCATATTTCCAGTGTTGCATGATTTTCTGCTCTTCTTAAATACTCTGTGAAATTTTCTTGGATTTTTTTTTACTTAAAATGAAAAAGGTATCCACTCAGTATATCTAGTTTTTCCTCTCTGCTACCTTTCTGTCATATTTCTTCCTTTAGTACTATGCTTTCTAATATTTTTTTCTAGTTTTGAAATGTGGGAACTTCTGGAGCTATAATTTCTTCCCTGTTTTACAATAGGGATCTTTGCTAGAGGCTGAGAAGTCAGCAAAGAGTAAAGGCAGGAATGGGGGGGAAGTCATAATTCCCCCTCCTGAGCTTAACTGATCTTCTATAACAGGTTTAAAGGGAGGGAACTGTAACTGAAAAATATCAACAAGTAATTCCTTAAGTATTCAAATAATTTGAAAATGCTTGTTTTTCACTAGTAACTCCAAGAGAAAAAGAGAAATTATATTTTCATAGCCTAGAGAGGAGGAAGAGCACTTGAAATAAAAATATTCTGGTTGGAAAACTTCAGTGAGCTTAAAAAAAAAAAAAAGTAATTCCCACAAGCTGGGCACCCAGGTACTGCACCTGCTGAACTGCCTGTGAGATCAGATCCACTGCTCAGAGGAGCCGAGGGCATTATGTAGGCCAGGTTTGTCACCAGGAGATTGTTCCGATGTCAATCATTGCTGCCCCTCACCCGGCTGGTGGCAATCCATCTGCGCTTGTCAGCCGGCACGGTGCTTAGAGGCACTGGTGCGTTAAGCTGGCCCAGCAGTCCGCTGCGATCTGACAGCAGTGCTAGACCTTCCCACAGGGAGAGACTTCTCAGACAGGACTGATTCAGATGGCCCTAATTAGAGACCAGCACATACATGTGCATGGGAAGCAGTAGCTGGTGGACAGCTTCCTTGGGAGTTGGAGCGAGGGTAGGATGGAGGGTTAGAGAGCTTTATCCTCCCCTCTGGGGCTGGGTGGTGAGGCTCACCCGGGCTGGTCTGCCCCAGGGCAGCGTGCTGGGCATGCGGTTCTGCGACACAGCCGCTGTAACATCAGCTGTTCTACAGCCAGAGAAGATGGGGAGCTTTGGGCATCAACGAGAGCTCCGAGTGTTACTGTTTCCTAATTGATGTCAGACCTTGCCATGCTGTTGCTGGTGTTGACAAAGGTTCCCTGGGAAATAATTATCACAACTCCCCAGAAAACAATGATTCACTCTCAAGTTACACTGAGCAATCGTGTTAGCCTGTATAACGTGTAGCAAGACAAAACAACCAGCAGTGCTGCCTGCAAAGTGGATGGGCTGCTCCCTGGTTGCCCACAGGATACCTGCTGCCCAGTTAGGCAGTTCTGAACCTTAACAGGGAATTTTTTTCGCTGTGGTTTTCAAAGCAGCTTTGGATGTTGGTGCAGCGTACAGAGATGTTAGGAAATGGTATCCTCCTGGTGCTGATGAGTGTGAATCCCACTGTGGGTTTGACATGGCACAACAAATGCATGGTGCAAAAGAGTCTAAAGGTAATCGTGCAAGGGCAGCAGTACCACCCAGCAAGCTGCTGCTGCGCTGGAATGAGCTCAGGGTCACCTGGAAGAGCTACCGTGTGTTGAGTCAGTGCAGTGCATAGCGGGAGGTCAGTGTATGGACCAAATTCCAGGATCAGTTCAGAAATACATGAAGAATCAGAATTAAACCACCAGTGTTGGTTGTTGTATCACATCTGTGATTTAAACATGTCTTACTTAAAAACTGTGTTTTTAAAAAAAGATCGTGAAGGTGACAGTGGGGAGTCGATTCTCTTCAACCAGTTGATTGTACCTGTTTGTGTGCACTGTAACTCCCCAGCCTTCTACCGGCAGTTGACTCCATGGCTGCATGCGGGGCACACGAGAAAATGCTTTACAGTCTGGAGCTGTAGTGCTGACAGCTGAGCTAGTAAGTCAGAAATTGCTTTTATTTAGTAAATTTTAAAGAAAACATCCATTTTTACTAACTTTGAGGGGTTTTTTTCTCCTGCTGATTTTTGATGAGGCCATATTTTCCTCAGATAATACAGTGCTCACACTTTATTTGACCTCCTTATGGAGTCCATATCAGTTTCTGATAAAAACAGGAATAAACAGAACTCACTGAACTCCCACTCTGATGGTTAACATTAAACGCCTTTTCCTACCTCATCTAACTTTGAGAGAGGGAGAATAGGTCTTTCTTGGTATTCTGCTTTTGTAAAAAAACTTCTAAACAGGTTTTGTTTTTTTTTTCCTTAACAAGTGGTTTCTAGAGACTCTACTGTTCTCCCAGCTGAGTTGTATTTGCAACCTCGAGCTCTATGGGTCGCATCCACTGGTGTTGAGTTAGTGTACAACAGTTCGATTAATTAATCGAGTGCTGGCTTAGAATTCTTGCAGATGGAGATGATTTCATCAGACAAGTCCCTCCCTAGAGTGAGCTGACTTGACTGGAGTTACCTTAGAAGTTACTTGACCTGCAGTGCTGACACTGCAGGAAATGGGTGGGGAAGTGTGTGCGGGAGCTGAGTGAGCTCTCCCCAGAAACAGCCCTGCAAGGGCTCCCAGCAAGGAGAGGAGCACAGCTTTCCTGGGCCAGAAGCTATAGCTGCACTCACGTTTTATGCAATTTATTCTTCGTGATCTGTGTCCAATCCCTCTCTGAGTGTGTTCTTTATACCCGCAGCATCTCGTGGCAGTGAGTTCCGAAATTTGAGTTGTTCTGCCAGAAAATGTCACTGGTATCTCAGAGCTCTTGTAGTATGAACCAGACTTTTTTTCTTCCATATTCACTTTTTTGTGCCATTCATAACTTCACAGCCTTCTAGTGTAGCAGATTCTTCACTCCTTGAACGTGTCTTCCGGCGAGGCAAACCTGTAAATGTTCCTTCATAATCTGCCACAAAATACAGCTCGACTCCTTCAGCATGTAATGAATACGCAGCTGGGTCCAGTGTGCTGGGTGCTTGTAGGGAGATTTTCAAAGTCTTGGGCCTAATTTGTCTTCCAAGGGAGACACATGTCCAGCTGTCCTTTGAAAACTCCCTCACCCCCGCTTCTCCCCCAGTACTGACTGTGTTTCATTTGATGCTCACCTACAAAACGATTGTTGTCAACCAGTTTCACATTCTGCGTTGTCCAAGGAGTTTTCTAGCCCCTCACAGCTGGCTGAGGTTTGGCGTATTCTTAGCAAAACAGTCCTAAAGATTTCACAGCTGGAATTTCACCCTTGGGTATGCTGTTCTGGTGGTTAATTATCCCAGACGTGCGTTGTCCATTCAAGTGTGCCTATTTCAGCTCCAGGCATTGGATCATATTAAACTTGGATTAAAACACACCCTACCCTAAGGGTCACTCAGAGTGTTGTAGCCGTTGATCAAGTGACCTCTTAATGCTCTCTCTGATAGGGGCAGTAGATTGACCTTCTTTCAGAGTATGTCAGACTTGAGTGCAACACCAGTACAGACAGCTGAGGCAGGACTGGTGCAGGTCCTCAGCAGTGGGAGGGTTTTGCCTTGTGCTCAGTGAGGGTTGCCGTCCCTTCCTTAACGGGAGACAGGGCTTCTGACAGACAGCAGAAGAAAACAAGTGCTTCATCCCATGTGGTTTGCACTTTGGAGAAGAGCTAAGCCCTGATGCTGAACTGCAAAGGAGCGGCTGAAGCACAGGCACATGTTACCTCCTTTACTTTTACTTTATTTCATATGCTTCCACTTGCTCTGTATCTCAAGGCATCTCTGAGTCATCCTGAAGTATAAAATGATGGCTAGAAGTGAGGAAATACATTATCAGCCCCACATTTGCTCTCTGATAATTCCAGCACCTGCATGGGAATAAAGTCTTCTCTGCTCCTTAAAGAAGATCTTTCTTATTCGACAACACTGCCTTTGTAGCATTGTCTGAGTTATTTTCATAATTCATAATTATCTTGGTTCTTAAAAATTTAGACATACATTTAAAAGCATGATCCAATCTTGCCTGATTGCCACCACATTGTGTTTGAGGTAATTACCATTCATTTGGCTTTTGAGGCTGTTGAATGAATTTTCCACATGAGATTCCCTAATTTGTACATATTTTATTGCTATAAAATAGGTATTGGCAAGCTGCCTAAACTGTAGTGAAGGCCTTTAATTCCTATCCCTATGTGGTGAAACAAATTAAGTGCGAATGGGGAGGTGTAAGATAAAACCCCTTAAAATGTATTTTTTGACATTTCAAAATTGTCCTTAGACAGGTGCAAATGCACAGGTAGAACCCAGGGAGCTTAGTTCTGCACTGAAGAGCCCAAAATGGTTAGTTTTCATACAAGAGAGATAATGTTCCTTTACAGCATAAAAGCTTGCTCTCTCTATCCTTGAGCTATTATCCCCATGAGAAAATGTACTCTGCTTGAAGAGGTTATTAGTGCCTTTGTGCTGGCTTCCTGCGTACCAAGGAGAACCTCCAAGAATATTAATCCTCCCGATCCTGTGCATCTCTTACGGCTGAGTGGCCTGCCTTGCTGGCTGGCTTTCAGAGCCATGAAGTGCCTGACTGCTCGAAAATAGCCACCCTTAGGTGGAGCTGAAACAAGGAGGGAACCCCTGCTCTGTCCCCCTCTCTCCCAGGGGCACGGTGAAAGATCGCAGAGGCTTCCTTGACCGTGGTGCTCCTCTCGCCCTCCGTAACACCCACTGTGTTCTCTGGGTATATAAAGAACCTACTGATAGATTTAAATGTGTCAGAATGTTAGATGCAGAGAGCACATCATGGAACTGCTCTTAAAGCATGCCGGATTTCAGAGCTGTGTTTTGCTAAACAATATTGTAACAAAAATTGAGGAGAAAATCTAATGTTAACAAAGAAAAAAGGAAGAAACTTTATTGGTTTTGTTGTTTATTTCCTTTGAAGAATTGCAGGAAAGTTGACGGGTTTCCCTGTTTCCTTATCAGGGCGCTTCAGGTACAGCCTTTAAGGAAAAAAAATAGAATAACGGTTCTTGGCATGTGCTATTGTATAGACATAATTGGTACAAAAAACTGCCCAGCCCAAATGAGCAAACCCTCCCTAGTGATCCCGCAGCTCATGTTTATCATCTCACAGGGCTCTCATAAATGAAACAGCAAGCTGGTGGGGGCTTTGGAACATTCAAACAAGCACTTGTTGACTTGTTGATCAGCTGTCCTATGTGAAATCGAGTCTTGCTTCCTGCTTCTAGTGGGAAAGCACAGGAGCTCCCGGAATGCAGAGCTTGGTGAGAAACCTGGCAAATTGTATTCATCTGAAGCAAATGGTCTACAAACCAAGGGATGTACTGTGCAGGAACACTGGCACTTCCCCCGAGACAGTTTTAGGGAGTGGTGTAAATGAAGAGTGTGCCTCGTGGTTTTGCTGGGATGAGGAGTCAAAGTTGGCTTTAAACACGTTGGCTTTCTCTGGTTCAGACGGACGGACTGCTTTGAGGTCCCACTGAAGTCGGTACAATAAAGGCAGGTGCATGAAGACCTTGTTGAACTTAAGGACCGGATTTGCAACTTGAAACATAAGAAATACATTGAGAATAAGAAACGTGCCTGATACCGGACATCACAGGGAATAGCACAACTCCCCTCCACCGCTATCAATTGCATGACCCAGCTGCTAAAGAAACTCTTGTCTTGGCCATACTAAACCTTTGTTCTCCTGCGTGCAGCTCTCATGCCTTGGCCTTCCGAGCTCATTTTCACTGTGCGGAATCTCTGCTGGCCTGGGAAGAACATCGTGGACGCATTTGGCATGCTCTGGCCTTCTCCGTGCTGCATCAGTCTATAACCATTGCTGAAGACATCTAAATTTAAGAAGAGCACTTCATGCTCTGTTGCACAGAGGAGACTCAAGGGTGCAGGTTCTCTCCAGGTTGATGTTTCAGTGCTTGCTATTGCTGTATCGGTTCCAAGAAGCAATTGCTCTGCTTGCAAACAGGAGCCGCCTTCTGCTTGCAAAACAGCAGATACCAGCACCCTGAAAACACCAGGAGGTAAGGTGGCCTGCATCTCACGTGAGATTTTGCTTTCGTTTCTCAGTTGGTGGTGGGTAGAATCCAGAAGCTGATGTGCCTCTGTCGGCTGCAGCCCCAGAGCAAGCTTTGCAGCGGCTGGTTCCTGCGTGGCTGCTCTGCGCAGTGCTGTCTGCACAAACGTGCACTGAGACGTGCACCTTCTTGTAGTTCTTTTATATACCTTCTCCAGGTATATAAAAAGACAAGGTCACGTAGTGCAGAAGAAAACCACCGTTGGACTGTCAAGCTAGTCATGATACTCTTAGGACCCTCGTTCTCTATGATCTCTTTATCTAGGAATATTCATGGCCCCTTTGATGATTCTTTACTGAAACTAGGAATCCCAGAGAGGATAAATGCTCCTTTTTATGATGGCAATACATAACTTAATTTTGAGGCAGATCACAGGTTTCTGTCTGACATTTCTACCTTTCAACTGTTGTAAGTTTTTCAGCAAACACTGAAGGAAAGGGAAAAATACAAAGCCACCATGTTAAATGTTAATGTGCTTTTCTTCTCCCTCTGGAGGTAGATCTCAATAAAATGTATAAGAGTTTTGAATCTTGTTTCAATATATTTTTATGTGAAAATATATGAAGTATAGTCTGAAAGGACAGAAGAAAATTCTCATTTGTCCTTTAGGCAAAGCTTTTTAAGTGTTCATACATAAAATATGATTGAGAATACCAGTGGCATTTCAACTATAGACAAAAACAAGGTTAAACATGTTCTGGATTATCCTAGAAGTTTCATTCCTAGATTCTTTGTGAAAACCTTAGAAGTAACGCGGTACAAGGTACGATTGAACTGCTGTGTGTGACTTTACTCAGCTGAAGAGAGAATTCAACTGGGGCAGTGCTGCCTGTGGAACATGCATCTGTCTGTGGGTTAATGGGACTGTGACTGGGTTTGCTGATCTTCATCTGAAGGTGTAAATTCTTGGGAACTGTCCTTACAGTTTGGATTCATCAGGCACCAGCGCTGGATTCAGGTTGAGGTGAACTGATGTGTACATGTATGATTTCCTGCCCTCCTGCTTGGAAAAATATTGATGTTTCTAGAAGCAGCAGCACTCCATCAGAGGGGGCTGTAGTTAAGAAAACAGCGCAGGTAAACTTTGGACTGTGCATTTACAAAGAGAAAAACACCGTTTGTGTTTCAGGTACTTCCTGCCTCTGGGGTAATGGTTTTGGTGTGGGAAGCACCTCTTGCTGTTCCATGGCTGCTCTCTAGATGTGGCCAATCGTGAAGTGCAGCAGTGAGAAATGCACTGATCTGTGCCTTTTCCTGGCTGGAAGAGGAAGAACCTGTCTCACCCAGTCTGTATAAAGGACCTTGTGTTCTAGCTCTCGGAGTCCCTATCCCAGCTGTGGCTGCAGTGCTTTGTGTTGGCTGTTGCCTGCTGCAGAAACCAAGGGGGAAGTTCAGACAGGTTGATTTGCCAGGGAATCACACAAAAAAAAATGTTTCTTTCTATTTACCTATTACATTGCTTTTCCCCGACTGATCCAGCTGTGTGAGTGACTGAGCCCCTGAAGCTGCTAACAGAGGCAGGAGATGCATGTGAGCAAAGGGGATGAAAAAACACTGGAATGTCTTCAGGTAATGCAAAACACCTCAGCTTTGAGCCTCTGTTTTTTCTCTCTGCGTAGATCTGCACGGTCCCTCCTGGGGCAGAACCACCCCAGCTTGAGGCAGTGTTGGTTACAGCAGGAAGAAGTCTGGCATGTGCCCTCATCAACACTGATACTGGCACTATGTATTTGTAGCCAGGCTTGTTTTATTTGAGAAGCCACTAGAAAGACTTGCAGGCGTTGGAGGGATTTGCCAGAACACCTGTAGCTACCGAGCAAACCTGCTCTCCAGAAGGTGAGACCTTGAGTCGGTAGTGCTGGCCAGTTTGCTGCCAGGTCGAACAAAGTAATGACTTGTTGGATAAAGCCCCTCTTTAGAAATCTCCCTGACTTACCCATTCTGACATGGACAACACCATATATGCCCAAGTTCCTTATTTAAATTTTATTTTGAACAACTTCTATCCTCTTGTCATCAAAGTATCGTAATTTCTGCTCTGGAGCAGTAGCTGTTTATTTTGACATTTTATCTGTGGGGGTTTTTTTTATTTGCAATCCAAACTGACCTTTTTACTACATAACGACTTGAAAAAGTGATGTCCTGCTCACATAAGCAATGCCTCAGGAGAAGGGCAGTCCTGCATAATTTCCTATCCTCACACAGAAAGCCTTCATACGGGAAAACTGGGGAATATTACTTTCTGGCCCTGCACTCTCTCCTGGGTAGAAAGGTCCTGAAACACAATTTATTGTAAAACACACAGTGGTTACAGAGCTAGCACAGTCAATGATATTCCTTTTATTACCACTCAGATGAGAACACAAAATGACATTGGAAAGCAGTGAACTCACCAGAAGGGCAGAGAAAGCCATTAAATTCAACACGCATCATATTTCATAATCAGAATCCTGCAGTCAGAGCTGACACCACTGAATGAGTTTGTTGCAGTCATGATAATATAAAACCTGCTGCATCTGCTTCCCTTGGCACTTTTCTTTGTAGCCCCTTGCAGTGTATGGGCTATTAATCATCAGTAGCCAGGGACACTGCAGACCAATGCACTTGGTATTGCATAAATTGAAAATGCATCACTATTAGAGAGAAAACTGCCTTCTGTACATCTCTATTTAGATAAGCAGTTTCCTAAAGGGTTGCCATGCCATTATGGCTAACCACTTAATTGGAGTTCTTTCCACAGCCCAGTAATTGGGGTTGGGGGGAGGTAACGCAATCCTTCTGTAGCGTGTGTGAGCACCAGGCAGGGAGCGTGTGCCTCGTCTTACCTGGGACGCCTGGCAGGGCTCGAGCTGGAGGTGAGGAACCGCAGTCAAATATACTGTCTTGTTTAACCTCGCTAAATTAACTTCATAGCTGAGGGGGCTGAGTGTGCCTGAGTGGGAGAGGGATGTTGTGTGTAACCCGTGTGTTCATGAATTTTCAGTAGCTGACAGGAGCAACGGATCACCAGAGGGGGGGGGGTGTTGCCTTGCCCCCTGTTACCTCAGCTAAAGTTTAGGACAGGAAAGTTTTAGTGGCAACCTGAGAAAAGGCAGTTGCAAATTCAGCCCTCAGAATTGCTCCCTTTGAAGAGAACTCGTTTTATTCTACTGTCTTTTGTCCAAGTTTTATATGTGAGGAGGAAAGATCAGTAACTAATGAAAATGCGAGATCTGAAGTAATTTGACAATATGAGTGCTGCTCTTAAACTGTACATGTTTAACTGTAAATTGCTGCATGGTTGAAGTATTTTCTCTGTGGTCAGTGTTTAGAACTTCATTGATCTCTGGTTATAGCTGCCCACACTGCATTTTCATTTCATCTACCATACTCCGTGGGTCTTATTTCTCAGAGTGCGCAGTCGATGCATCAGAAAGGCACGAGTCTGACTGAGTTGAAGTTATGTGAACTCATGTTGAATCTCATGTCTTCTGATACTTGCTGGCTCAGACATAGGTATATCAGCTCAAGTGCTCAGGCCAGTTCCAAAAGACCTGAGTTTAAACTGGGACCTGTACACACAGCTTGTCCAGAGCTGGGATCTTCCACCTCTCCCAAGCTGCTGCTTGACTTGGCTGTGTTTACATTTCAGCTGCATTTCTTCACTTCTTTGGACAAAGTTCTCCAGAAAGTTTCAGCTGCAACCACAACCAAAAATATGCCGGTCTTGATTGATCCAAACAGCTCAGAGGCTCTCTTGTCACTCAGGTACTGTGTCGAAGTCACTTGAACTGGGCAGGTGTTTGCAGAGCACTCTGTCAGTGAGGTTATCTCGGCAGAGCTGGAGGATATGGAGAGCCAAGGGTATTAGATAAAAAGTTGGCACTATATTGACTAAAGGATGGAGAAAGGAGGGTCAGGCTCCAGTCCACCATCGCAGGCTTTTGTTTGTGTGCACGAACAGTAAGACACAGGAGTGCTGCCCTGACCTGAATTGGGTAGGGCTCGTGATTTTAGCCGGTTGGCACTGACTCACTTCTCAACAAGGCACTAACTCCCAAGCCCTGACAAAGAAGTGACAGAGATGTGAGAGGCCCCTTCATGCAGAGAAGAAAAGGGGGCATAGCAAAGCCCTTCCCAGAATTGCACCCAGTAAACGTCATCCTCTTTTAAGTCCTACCAGTTCATGCCTTTTGACTCTAGGTTATAGTCCTGCTACAGGTTAAGCTGATCTAAATCCAGGCTGCTGTTGTCCCACCAAACCCCTCCCGCTCGCTCCTGCATGCTTTGGCTCTGCTCTGCGTGGCTGAAGCTAAATCAGGTTTTGCTATATTCAGTTTCAGATTAATTAGCTCTCAGAGCTGGCTCAGGGAGTATGTGTATGTGTGAGAGTGGTGCCCAAAGGGGAACTAGGAATAAGGGCTGGCCTTCACTCCAGTAAGTAGAATTCAGTTTAAGCTCTGGTCACTGAGTTGGTAGCAGGTACTAGGGACAGACAGATCGCTTAATACTGGAGTTAGGAAGAACAGTGTCCTTAGGAGGGATGACAGTTTATTCCTGTGGAGAGAACATTAAGAATTGAAGTCTGAAGAAATGTGAAATTAGATCTGCTCAGTTAAAAAAACCCCCAAAACACTCAGAAGTTGGCTGGCTGCCTTCCTCTTGCAGTTTAATGAGAATTTCATTTCGTTCTAGGTAAACTGGTGGTGAGTTATAACCACCTCTAATTGTTGGCTAGGCAGCAAAGCAGCCGGCTGATTTGTGATGGAGGACGTATAACCGTCTAGCTGGAGGTGACAAAGATTATGTTCTGTTTTAAAGCAGCTGTGTGGTTTTCTGTGATGTAATCAGGGCAGGAGAAAAACTGTTTTCACTGGAGTTAAGGACCAGGGCAGCACTGGTGAGCAGTTTGATTCTGGACCTGATGCCTGGGTCTAATACCTGAACATTGATGCTACCTATCAAAAATGGAGAAATGGATTGGGGGAAATTCGGTAGGTTCTCTGCTGTCTGTAACTAAGGGTACTGAGGCCTTGAGAGCTACCAAATCTGATTTTCACAGGTTAGTAGTTTCAATAACACCACTCAGGTTATGAAAAAGCCCTTTAGAAAAGCAAGCCGTGCTGTCTGTGCAGGGCACTGCCACTGCTTCATGTTGGTTTCTACAAAATTACCTATTCAAAAACACTGGAAGTTTTTATTTTTGAAAACAAACAAACCAACCCCTGAAATCGACCCAGTCATATTTAAAGCTGCCTCTGCTTAAATTTTTAGCTTTGAATACAGGTTGTTTTGCAAAAAATAATAATGTCAAGGCATGGAAATATCTTGTTGAAAGAAATAAATTATGCAGAGGTTTCCTAAATAATTTAACAGATGCAGTAAACAAAAATTATGACTTCTTACAAAACACCCTCCACTTGCTAGTGTTTTGTTCCTGTGGTAATGGATACGGGTGCTGTGTTTTGAGGCTTTAATTGTAATCACACAGTATCCTGTCCTCAGTCAGAGCAGCGCTGCAGATGCAGAATAATGTCCCAAATGCCCTGTGGGATGTGCCAGCATCCCTCCAAGTTTCTCCTGTAAATTTAAGTAGCTGTATGCTAATATCCTAGTCTGTACTGTAAGACTGCTATTATTCTAAAATATTCTAGTTTCAGCCTGTGAGCACGGCTTTGAAAACAAGAACTCATTGTATCTCTTAGTGTTATCGACGTGGTGAGGGGTTCAAACAGGTAACCCATTCAAATAGCCCATTCAGCTGACCAGAAAAATAAAACCACGCTCTATGGTGAGAAAACCATCACAGATTCCTTGTCTGGGTCCTCATTTCTTTAGATGAGTTTCTGTGAGTCAGCAACGCCTTTTATTAATGCTTTGTTTTCTCTTGGGATATCGCAAGTCCTGGGTCAATCTGCTGATAGGCTTTTGTCAATGTTATTTTATTTTTGAAATGGCTTTGATATAGCGCCCTTGCCATACATAATGCTGTATTTTATATCCATGTAAGCTCCTCCTTCAGTTGTAACAGTTACTCATGAGAAGACAAATACGAGTCAAGAAGAAAGGCTTCTGAACCACACAAAATTTTCATTCTTAATGTATGTAATTACTTTTCTCTTTCAGTTTTGGTAATGGGAAATGTGGAACCACACACTCTGCTCTAAGCCTTTGCCACAAGTAGAAGTTAGTGAAGTTTTACATTTATTTGGTCCTTGGGGAAATGCTGGAATTAGGACTAGAAGTAAATGAGGCCTCACTGATTCAGCCTCAGATGTGTTAACCAGTTAGTGTGAGTTATGTTTCCTTCCCCACACACCTTCCGTAAAAGAAAATGTAATCAGGATTTAAAGTTGTGCTGTATCCATTGTTTTGATTCTGGTGAATTGTTTCAATTTCTTACTGTATGGGAAGGAAAAGCCAAGTGAAGCAAATGTCGAAACACTTCAGATAAAGCTGTATTTGACCCATAAGGCAGTGCTGTATGTTGCACACCTTGTTTTTCATACTATTAGCTACGTTTGAAATCGAGACTATGATTGCAGTAGCTACTACCTACCAAGAGCTGTTACTGTTAGGAGAGAGAATGGGTAGGAACTCTGTGTCTGTAGTTTGGGAACACAGAAAAATGAGCTGAGCAGTCAAAACGGTGGGTCAGTGCCAGGGTCGGGAGTAGAAATCAGCTGCCCTCGCTCATTCCAAATGCTACAACACCTGACTTGTGTCCAGCTGCACGGGGAGCAGTATTTCTCTAGGATGACAACCTCCTGCAGCATCCTTCGAGATGAGCCACACTGGAGAGGTGGAGAGAGTGGGCAGCACAGCAACCAGTTTTCTTAAGATTACTCAGGAAGCTTTCCTTTCCTTGCTTTGTATCATATGTCATTTTAGTCTTTGTATCATATTAGTTTGCCTTTTCTTCATTGAATGTGCAGAGTAAGAGTAAATGGGTCCATCAGCCTTGGAGAGCAGGACTGGAAGAGCCTTGGCCTCATCCTGCACAGAGGAAGAGGCCAGCGCAGTCAGACCAGATGTCTGCGCCAGCCACAGCTGCACTCTGTCTCAGGAAGGAAGGTAAGAACTATGCCTCCAAGGTACAAGAGCTTCACACTGTGCTGAGAACAGTACCGTTTGTACAGCACCGCTTACCCGCCCGTGGTAGGGGGACACGTGTAGTTCTACACATGGTGAAACTGCTCATGGCTTTTACTTCACTGTCTGTTGGGGAATATTGAAGAAGAAGGAATTCAGAGTGCCACTGCCCCCCTAAAGAGAGGGGCTGCAGCACGAGCCTCCTCTGCTCAGCAGGAGCAAAGCGTGCCGTTAGTGCTCTGTGTGACGCTGGTCCTCACCTGGTATTTTACGCGCTAGAGGGATGTCAGCGTGGATTGCACAGCAAACTCACCACCATTGATCTGCCTGGGAACAGTGCATTTTTGGGCTTATATCCTGGGAATCCTGCCTTCTAGTGGCCCTGGGCCTTCTGATTTAGTGCAGTTCCCCAACTGAAAGGGACACGAAGTGATTTCCTTGCAGACTTCGGTCGCTCATCCCACTGGCTTCCTGGCGGCAGATGGAATGACAGCTAGCTGGGTTTGGCAGTAGCCTGGTATTTTCACCGTGGGGAAAACGCAGCTTCAAAATCACCTAGTTATTTTTGTGAAACAACGTGCTCAAGATTGATTTCTTACTTGTGGGAGCTGTTGCAGCTGAGAGTGTAGCTGTTTAAAGACTTACAGGTGCAGCAAGTCAGGGTCATCCCCGTAAATCACTGCCTGCTGTTGACAAGAAATTTAACAGTTTGGGTTAGCTCTTAGGAGAGCAGGCACAAATGAGTGTGGTGAAATCTTAACGGTGCTTTTCCATACTATTTGATACAGCAAGTAAAAGAAAAAAAAACCCCAAACAATAAAAATCCCCGATGACAAGCTTTAATTATTTTATGAAGTCAACAGAAATGTCTCAAGACTTAACTTTCAGAAAAACTTCAGCTGATCAGAACCAGATTCCTCCCTCTTGTGTATGCACAAATGATTGATTTGCATTCATTTAATATTTTCCACTAGCTGTATTCGGAAAAATCATTATCACAAGCTCCCTCGCTGGTAAAGGAGCTCAGCAGAACTCAAGGAGGACAGGGAGTGAGAGGAAACACTGCAGGGATGTGGAATGAAAGACATGGTACAGTGAGATAGGGAAGATGCCTCCAGTGAAGAACAGAAGGTAAAGTCTTCTCATCTCCCTGCTTTGCTGTAGGGCAGTTTTCCACACTGCAGGCACATGAGTTCACTTCCATGCTGCCTTCTAGTGTGAGCCTCAGCTAGTCCTAGAGGGAGCGTACACCTGATTTTAAGGTTAGTTTGTTAGGAGCTCTGCGCAGACAATATGGCTATATCCAACACTCACCTGGCTGTGCCTGCCAGGGGAGTTGTTCGGTCGTGTACCCGCTAGTTGTTCACTGTTCAGTTGTGCTCTGAAATGTCACCGCAGGCTGTCGTGACTGTGCTCTCTGTATCATGGTGTAACACACCATGCTGGTACTCACCATTATTTTGAACCAAAAACAAAAAAGGAAGGGGAAGTTGCATGGCTGTAGGGGCCTTAGAGAGCACAAAAGCCAAAAACTGTGTGGTGTGGATGTGGTCAGCCTGCTCTGACTGGTGCTAGTCCTGGGTGATCCAGGTGTGAAGCCGTGTTTTCTCCCCGGCACAGCTGCTAAGGACAGTGTGCCCAACCCTGGGATACACAGGAGCTAATTCAGATTTCCCATCACACCTCCCCTTACTTGGAGCTCCAACGTGCCTGTTTTCCTACTAAACAGGGAGTGCTTAAAGGGAGGTTTATGTAACTCTTCGAAAGAGTTTTGGGGTCTGAAGTTTGGAGAAAGTCGGACCTGCTTTCTGGTTTTATAATCTACAGTACTTGATTTTTTTTTTTTTTAATTTGTTTATCCAAGTCGTCTTCTAGATTACTGCTTCGTCCAGTCATTTGTCACACCAGCTCTTCAGAGAAGCACAACAAGCTCTCTTCAGCATTAAGGAAAACTTAACTTAAAAACTATATTTAAGGAAAGAAAAGTACCCTTCAGCCAAAGATGGAAATATTTGTCAAATGACTCCATTGAAAGTTTTCCACGGTATGTCAGTCAGCTTCAGTAAGTTCTTTAGCGAAGCAACTTACTAGAAGGTAAGAGATTTTTTTTAAGATTTGCAGCACTGCCTGTAGAACCATTAGACACTCGAGCAGCTTTTGCATAAAACAAAAGACCCCCCCAGCCCTAATGAGATCTGTTGTCAGTAGAGCTGGATGGAAACTACAGTTATCAAAGTTTGGCACCTCTCACTCTTTGAAATCAAGAACTTCTGAAAGGTTTCCATAAAAGCAGAAAACATCAGATTCTCTAGAAACATTTTCGAGACTTCAAATTTGGAGTACTCTGTCACAGGGCAGGAAATTCTGTTCATGTTGATGGAACGTTAATGGTTAAAAATGCCCCCTAAGTACAAGTGTTTCTTTCATAGAGTTAACTATTGGGGCATCTCACTGCAGAATGTAAACTTGAACTTTTTAGTGTCATTCAAACCCAGAAGTTTGTTTAAAACATATATACATGTGGTGTCCATTGCCAGAAATGAGCAATTCAAAGAGGAGGTTGCAGGAGGGTGGTATTCGCCCTTTGCTGGTGTTAAGAGCTCTAGGACATTTCTTAGAGCTTTCTCACGTAAGTCTTGTGCCCTGGAGATTTGATGCAATTTTTCTGGGTTCAGCAGTGCAGCAGTGTAGATCACCATACAGACTCATCCAGAAGCTGTAAGTATGAAATGCTGGTCATTGTTTAATGCTTGATTTTATTTTCTTTCTATGCATTTGCTGAACTTTGGCAACACTGGAAAACAGCCCCTTAAGAAACAGCTACGCTGTGTGCTTGAAGTTTGGTTTTGTGACAGGATAGTGAAATAGATTCTATTGCCTCTGTCACTGTAGAAGTATGAAAATAGAAATAGGATTCTCTACTTCTAAATATTGAGCTTACCACTTGTAATTTTCATTTCTGTGGTGCCACAGCCTGTTCACAGTGAACTCTAAAGGTTGAATAGTTATCTATAAAAATAAAGAGAACAATTGAGGTGAGAAGGCAGAAGTGAGGATCCTGAAATTCTGTGATTTATGGGCTGGGGAGGCATGGAAACAGCATGGGTGCTCTCTGTTGGATAATAGCAGCTGCAAGCACAGGTACCTGAAGTTGGGTGATTGGGATTTTTTTTCCTTTTTTAAACATGTCAGCTCTAATAAACAACTTAATCTGAAGGTGTCTGTTTCACTAAGAGGTAACCTGAAAGCGGATCCAATCCAAAAAGTGTTTTCCACTAACAGACAGATTACTACTGTGGTAGTGCTGCTGCTGCTACAGATTTTAAGCTAAAAGCATTAATGCCCCTGAATGCACTTTGTGCAAACACTGGACTATTTCTTTTCTATTCCACAATTTTCACTTCCATTATGGAAGGCAGCATTTAATACTAAAAATACAGTGACTCCTTTGAACTGGTATGAGACAGGCAGTGTGAATGAAGTTCCATTTTATGTGAAATGCAGGTTGTGACTGAGTACAATCCCTTTTTCTAGCAATACCATTCATCCTCCAGCCCCCAAGATAATAATGTGGAGTTTGATTTGTGCATTTTAACAACCTGTGGTTTTGTAAATAAAACTGCAACTCAGTATGCTGGTTTCAGTGAGATTTATAATGTAGAAGAAATTGCCACTTTCAGTGGATTTCTCTTGTAGAAGTTCCAGACATGGCTCTCCTAAATCACTAAATGCACCCCGTCGTCCCAAAGCATAACGTGTGTTTGCAAAGCAAAACCAGAATTATAACAGCAGTTTTTACTGCTCCAGCTTGTGGTATCGCTGCCGGGAATAACGCGAGTCTCATGTTAAACAGGCAGAGAGGGAAGAAAAGGTCAAGACTTCCCACCACACAACTTTGTATACAGTAACACCCTCCAAGCAGAACAAAGAGTGGTGTTGGGCGTTATCATAGACGAGTGTTTTCTATTACCTGTTTGGAGCAGTGGAGGTGAGGTAGCTGTGCTCATCAGAGAAAAATCCCACCTTTGAGCCACAGAGTGGTTTGTATTCCTAATGCTGCTGTTTGCACTGTGTTTTGTCTGGGGCTTTGTCAGCTGTTTCTCTGCTGGGCTTTTCTTGAGCTCTTTAAAGATGCCTATTCAAAGTGACAAGGCTCTTGAAGTCACAGTAAAACAAAGGCTTCATATCACAGTTTAATACTTCAATTAAACTGCAGAGTAATAATTTGCATTAATTGTCGCCTATTAGTTGCAAATGACAACATTTTGTTTTCTTGTACTTAAAGATTTTATTTAGTAACAGACGCTTTTAGTTAGTGTTGGTTGCCCCAAGAGCTTTAGAGGAACTGATTTTCTGTCAGAAAAGATTGGAATCAATTGCATTCCTCCCTTGCAGATAGTGCTAAAACATTTATTTAAAGGTTTATATGCTCACCCTGCCTTATCTGTATTCCAAGTCACTTGTCCAATGAAATAAAATTCATTCATGCCTTCCTTCACTGTGTTATTGACAAAGTGTAAGCTTTATGTGACTGGAAGCCAGAGTTCTGTCTTTTGGGAATACCTCTCTCTAAACTTGTCTGAAAGAATTATTTTATTGCATTTTTCATGCCAGTTCAAGTATGTTTGAATGGTAACTCCTGGAAGCTGGGCTGTCTGTGGCCGTGTCAGCCTTTTGAATTAGCAGCATGCACAACACGATAGAAATACTAGATTGAAAGGAAGGAGTATGTGCACTACAGAATATTTTTTTATGAAGTACTTTATTTTGCACATAATAAGCTGCATGTCACTGGTTGTACAAATCAAACCCCAGGTCAAAACACCTGGCATTATGCTGATGGGGAGTTTGCCATCACTGTGTGTTTCATTAGCCCGTTCTCTATGAAAGAGCTGTGGCTGGAGAGCAAGCGCTGGAAGCTATTTATGCTGTTTCATTTGGGGAAAATTAGAGCATCAGCAGCTGCTTTGTTCACCCACGCAGCCAGTGCTACATGAGTGACATTCAGCTCTCTGTCAGGGGCATAACACAGAAAAGATGTTACGATCTAGGTGGTTTCTCTCATACAAAAGCTAGAGTAGGTCACCGCTGAATTAAGTACTTAACAAAACACAGCAACCTGGCCGTGCAGCCGCAGTACTGATTGAAGACTCCAGAAGCGAGATACGTACATGACCTAACTGTCATTTCTCTTCACTTCGGAGCTGGGAGAACTCTTGTAAAGCCAAGGAGAGGTAGAGGTAAAAGTGGAATTGAACAGCGCTGGGCTGATTTGAGACTAGAATGTGAGAAGAGGAAGTAATAAGGTTACCTTTTCCTTTTGTCACTCAGCAAATTCACAGAGCTGACCCTGGAGAGAACACTGTGCGTACAGGCACCAGGGTATTACAGCACGTAATTCCACTGCCTCAACCACAAACTAATTAAAAACCCTCTGATTCTCCCAAACCCTTTCCTCTCTGTTTTCATTTCCTCTCCAAGCAGGACTTCAGTTTAAATCTGACATCCTTTGGGGACTCCACAATGAATAAGACTATTTGAGTCATTCTAGAGCTTTCTTAAGCTTTCCTCTGAGAAACTATCCAAGTATTAGCAGTGTGGATGAACTGAGAACTAAAAGCTGAATATATCTGATGGGTTGAGTTCTCACAACTGAGGGTGGAGAGGAGGCCTGGAAAGAGGAATTAAAATGAGTTCCATTTCTCATGCAGAAGCTGCTGTGCCTGTAAGGATGCTGTTGAGATGAGCCAAACCAAGGCAGGAGGTCATCCCAGCAGCCCCCCCAAGCCTGAGGTTGCCCACGCAGCCTAGGAGAAGGGGCAGGACCTGGTGCCGCAGGTAGCCGGAGCTCTCGGCTGTGCAGATGGTGCAAGGAGAAGAGGTTTGTTCTCTGTGTGCTTTCACTTTTGGTCGGCCCTGAAGTCAGGCCTTTGGACTAGATGATTGCTGTAGTTCCCTTCCAACTGAACTATTCTATCCTAATTTCTTTTTGTACCGTAGTGCTGTTTCAGGAGTGTGTAGTATTTTCTAGAATTGCCAGTTAGGCACACATCAGTCTAACACAAGCTCGTGTGAGGACCTGAAGAAAATTTGGCTTTGAGTAGACTTAGATTGGCAGATTTGGGCCTAAAGTTTAATGCTTATTTCTATGCTAACCGCTTCTTATTGCACTAGTGGTGTTAATTAGGGTGCTAATTAGGCTGTGGTGTCTAACCTACAGCTTTTGTCTGTCCATGAGTCCATGGCTTATCTGCCTGTGGCCAGTTGTGTCCGAACTGGTCTCCTAGCTGTCCTGGCCTGTGACCACTAATAGGAAGCTCTTGTACCCAGTGATAAAGCGTTCCATTTTAGGGCAACGATCTGTTTTCATTTGCCAAAGAGTCTGAATAGCATGGCAGGCTTTTGAGGCAGCCCTGAAAGCAACCCCAGCAGAAATACCTGTGGATTTTGTGCTGATTCACTTGTTTTCATTCTGAGGCTATAAACAAAGTTGGGTTTGTGACCCCTTTACCTTCTCTGTTGTCTGGTGAAATGACAATAAATAGTTGACAAATTTGGGTAGGCCTACGCTGAGTAATGCTGAGCAACTCTTACCTTCCAGACTCCAGGTCTGGACAATCAAGGAAGCTTCCCAAAGAGTGTATTTGTTATAGATTAGTCTACTACAGTTCTATGTCATTCTGTGCTTAAAAAAACCCCCCACGCTGAAACAGCAGCCACAGGCAGTATAAAGCCTTGTGGTTCTGTAACCTTACGCCAAATGCAAGCCACTGCTGTAATGCAGGAAGCAGACCTGAAGCCAGCATTTGAGGACACGGCATCTTGTTTTCCTCCTTTGAGAAAAAGCCCCTACTTTCAGAATTGCTTTTATTTAGTCGTAGAAATTATCTGAGTGCTAAGGGGATTGATGACAACGCTCAAGGTTCTGGTTAATTTTGAGCATGCCTTGGGAGGATTTGTGCTCTCCTCCCTTGGCCAGGCCCTTTTTATAACATAGCCCTGTGAGAATTGGTCACCTCAGAAAATAAGCTGGGGAGCTGGGTCACCTCCAGCTCCTTGTACTGGGAATTTTCCAGACTTCCTAAAGACAAAGGTGAAACCAAGGCTCAGCAGGTCCAGCTGGGAATGACTCTCATGCTCAACCACACGCAAACCCACCAACCCCCAACTCCCATAACAGGATTAGCAGATGTCTGGTTTTCTTTTCTCAGTTCTATTGGACAGTCCCTCAACTCTTTCTGGAGCTCTCGGGGAGCTGTGGCATAAACACTTAGCTAATAAATTGGCCTCTATCTCAGGTAAGCAATCCTTTCGTTTGGTGTCTGTAAACTACCTAACGTGATCCTTGTCTATCGCTGGGCATCCTTGGCCCGGCCCCAGCACAGGTGATTAACATGAATAGCTATAAATACATTTCTCATGCCATGAGGGAGATGAAACGTTTCACACAATCCTTTCCCTTGGAGCAGACGATGGAGAGCGCACACCGCTGCAGAAGCACTCTGTGGTGTTGGTGGTAGTGAGCATATTGAGAGCACCCCCCCCTCCTCCCCGCACGCGCGCACAAACCCTGTGTACAATACCCCCAAGGTTAAGTGTTGCGCTGCTCAGGGCACAGCGTTGCATCCTGGTTGCCTGGAGGCGGTTGTTGCTCAGTGAATGTGATCCATCTAAAGCAGGAAATATAATCTCAATGGGAGAATGGGAGCTCGAACAGAAGTCACGAACTCATTCACAAGCCAGACATGCCCCAGGAGTTGGTTTTCCAGTGACCTGGTTTGCCCTCTGTTGTTATACATTTGTCCCTGCGGCACTATTTAAAAAAAAAAAAAAAAAGAAATTCAAATATGGCTAATCGAAGACAAAATGTTGCTTTCAGCTGCCAGTTGGCAGCTCTCACCCTTGTGGTGAGTAGGTGGTTAAAGAAGTAGAAGGCAAATATTTGGATTCTGAAAACACTCTTACTGCACCTTTTTGGTGTGTTTATGTTTAAATAAACTGCCAGCTGAATGGATGATTAATTCTAGAGCGATGGATACGTATGAATGTAAAAAGGTTATTTTTGTGTTCAAGCCAACTTGCTAATGCAAAGCTGACGCTCTGCTGAATGGCAAGAGTGATTTTCCCTGTTGACGTGAAGAGTCAAACATCCGCATGTAGAGTGAGCTCTTGGCAGTGTTTTTTTAAGGGAGGAAAAAGAAAGGTAAACTCTTTAATGAACTCTCAGATGTTTTTATAATGAAGTCCATTATACAGTCCTTCTCATCCTCATTTTATCACACCTAAGAATAAGCTGATGACAGAGGGAGGAAAAAAAGATCTATTGATTAGGTGCAAAGATGTCCTGAGTCAGAAGTTTCCTGCACACACTCATGCAGGGGGAGCTTTGTTACAAACAGTCCCTGACACGGGTTTATGGGACCTTCTGACACAGACATGGTGACCAGCCTGGGAGATACCTACAAGCTCTTTACAGATGTGCTGTCCTGCTCCTCACCGAGGCTGAGCTCACTCCCTTCACGCAGAAGGCAGTCAGACACCCTCACCCTTTCTGCTGCGGCCAGAAATCAGCTATTCCAAAGTTAAGAAAATCAGTAGATGAAGGTTTGGGGTTTTTTTCTGAGCTTTGATTGCTGATCTGCACTCACTGTGTGAGTGTGAGCTCACGGGGTGAGCTCTTCATCTCAGTCCTGAAATATCTAAACCCGTGAACAGAAGAATGAAGTTGCTGTAAAGTGTAAAGTTGCGGAATGTCAGCACTGGGGATATCGAGTGCTCAGTTTGCTCTCAAGCTAGACATCAAGGAAGGATCCTGAAAACTTGGGTTCAGGTCTCAGTTTTAAAAGCTCTCAAGTACAAAGTACTGATGCAATAAATCATCTGGGCATTGGACCATACTGAAGAAGGCCTTTTACCCACAGTCATTATTGAGTCTAAATAACGTAGATATTTCCACACAGCAAGTAGTAAGAGGCAGTTGCCCTTATTAGGGTCTGAACAAACTTTGCCTTGTTGATCTTGAAAAGGTGAAGTACAGCAGGAATCTATGTGGAGGAAGGGAAAAGAAATCTGCATCAAACAAGAGCCCAGCAAGAGGTTTCTTTGTAAGCCCTTGGGGATTCAGAGCTCCTTTTTTTTTGCCCCTGCTTTATCTGGTAGTTTAGAGCTGAACACAGTAAGAAATGGGAGAAAATGAGTGCTCTGAACTTCCTGAATGCAAGAGCTGTGATGAATTAGATGATGAATTGCAGCAGTGTCACTCAACTTAATCGTTTGGCTTCAGATTCTCTATCACACGAGAGGAACTTGTATTTTTGTCATCATCTTCACGTATGCAAACTGCCAGACTCTCGTATGTAGTCTATGGAGTATGGTAAACCAGCACTTCTCATTTAAATGGTCTCAGACACAATAATGCCAGATGTATTTGAAGGACTGGAAAGGATAAAAAAAACCCACCCCACGGAAATGATCTTTGGCACCCAGGAAGGAAGCAGCTACTCCTGTGTTCCCACAGACTCCCAAGTGCAAAAATGTCTTTCACAGGAAGAACAAAAGCTTCACCAATTTTCTGTTGTTGTTACCATTTCAAGACATGTGTAACCTCTCAGCAGGGGTGATCCTTTATGCTACAACTATTTTACGATGTATTTTATTGAGACAAAACTTTAATTTACAGACATTAAATCCCTTTCTTACTGTTCTTTTAGTGTTAACTGTAGTTTTGTTTTCTGATGTTTTGCTTGTGTGTGTTCTCAGCTAGGAGACAAAGCGCCTGGGAAGTCTGCTAAGCTCAGGTAAAATTTACTGTCCTAAGAGACTGCAAGTGAGGGATTTCAAAGTATCAGCTTGTTAGCTTAGCTTCAGAGAGGACAGGGGATGTGGCAAGAGACAGTGAGACGAAGCAAACAGAACACACTTCCTCAGGTCACCTGGAACTCCCTTGCCCTGCTCCTTCCACAAAGTCAATGAATTACATTTGAAAAAAACCAAAAAGCTCCTGATCTTAATTGAGAAGGCAAGTCCTCAACAGAAAATCCATTTTTAAGAACCAGTTATTCTGAAAACAGACTAAGTTAAATCCTGAATAGCTTGTGATCTCTCAGACTCTCATCGGCAGTCCCAGTGAGCAAATATTAACTACATCAGAAAATTTCTGCATTAAAGTTCTTCATTTATTTCTCTTCCCAGTAAAATCCAAAAAAGGGTAAGTTTTCCAAATTGCTAACAGCCTGTGGAAGGATCTCTGCAATGAGAAATAAGCAAGTCCCCCAGCCTTAATCTTCCGTAACTTTGCCACAGGAAGAGCTGTCCATAACCTAGATTGCCTGTGTTCTTTCTACTGATGATGGACTCCTCTGATGTCCGATTAAGACACAGATCTGAATTTGAAAGACCTGCATGCTCTCTGCTGCGAAAATGCTGAGCCAACCTCGTCTGGCAACCTTTGACATATAAAGAGGGCTGGTAATTGCCACTTTCATTTCTAAACATCGTAAATGACATAGCAAGTTATTACTTGATAGGATCTACTTTTAGATCTCGCTGTAAGAGGCAGACAATTTCAGAGAATAAATCAATTTTCCTCTCCAGTATTTGTGGCTTAGCCCCCATCCCCACCCCAGAAGTCTAATTACCTTGGATAAGAGTGTGTAAACATGAGCCTTACCCTCCTGTAATCCAACTCCTACCTTACTTGTTTATACAGAGGTTAATGAGCTCAGTCTATTTACCAGACTCCTTACAGGAATGTTTTTAATGCTCTATGCAGCTTCATGGTCTTTTACTGGGATTAAAAAGGCTTGGAATTAGGGAATGATCATCTTTGATGGGTCTGGGTTCAGTAACAGAGACTGTTAACTTAGGAGTCTATGAGCAGAAATGGCAGTAAACAGATTTGCAGAAATACTTGATTTGTTTTCCAGGAGCATTAATTTTCATTTTTATCCTGTTTATCCTTCTGTGTAATAATTCCTCATTCCTGATGTGGAGAGGAGACTCATGCATCATCATTCAGAACGCCACAAAATTCAATTAGGGCTGGCTGCAGCATCCCTCCCTGGTTTGTGAATGATTTACCTCCGTTGAGAAAACAGGACTTTTTCCATCACAAAGCATGGCTGCTAATTTTAACAGAGCAGACAGTCTTAAGCTATGTAAGCCATCATTAAGCAATAGAGACATTAATAAAACGACTCGAGGAGTGGTGTCCTTTAGCCAGGAGTGTAACTGTCCCTGGAACATTTTGGGGGACCGAGGACATAACATCTCAGATAATGTAATTCCACACCCACCGGTCTCCAGCTTCTGCAAGCCCTGCTCACTCCTCCAGCCAGATCCGGACCGCCTGACAGCTCAGCTGTCTTCCAGTGCAGTATCACTCCTCTGCCGTCACCACTTCAGCCATCTTTCCTCTGTGGTACACAGCTTGGCGGAAGCAGTCCGTATATAGATAGAGGATGAAATGGTGATTCTGGTCTTCTGAAATCATTGCTATCATTCTTATTATTTATGTTTTGATTTATTTTTCAAGATAACCAAATGTTTCCAAGACAAGCTTTCAGTTCTGTGTTCAGAGAACTAAGCTATCTTTAAGCATGCTAGTGCATGCTTCTCTGTCCCCTGTTCCCCCAAGCATTTCATCAGAATTTTCAGGCTTCTACCACATCATGCACAGTCACATTTTTTCTTCCTTACTTCATGACATGAGGGAGTGAGGTACAGATTAAGTGTTCTATTTAAAAACACTTCGACACATTTTGTTGAAGCCAAGACAATTCTGCTGAAGTATTATAATGATTTACTCAAGGTAAATCAGCAAATAACTCAGGTTGCCCCATAGGGCCACTCAGCGACGTGTGTGTTTTGTGTACGCAGAGCCCTGTCACTTCAGCGATTGGCACATTTCCTTCAAGTCAACGTAGAGATTACGCAATGAGAGAGAGAGAGATTTAGAGAGATGCTGCTGGTGGTGTCTGAGCCCTCCGGCTTTGTTCAGGCAGCTCCAGTCAGAATGGATCACTTCCATACCGAAAGAAAATAATAAATCTCTGGAGTGCAATGCAAAGTGTTTTCTGTTAATGCCCAGATGAACGTTATTGCCGAGCTGTGTTATGCCAGATGATTGTAGGCAACAGAAGGGAATGTAACTCACCAGAATTTTGCTTTGCTTCCCTCCCCCAGGTTAAAAGTCTGATCAGATGCCTGTTCTACATGAGAAATCAAGTGACTGCAGCGGATGCGTCTCAGGACGCAAAGCAGTATCAGGCAGGCAGCAGCTCAAACAACCCCCCAGCGCCCGTGGAAGCAAACAGTGGGGCTGTGGTTTCCCACTGATTTCCCCAGCCCTTCGTTGGTGGGGGAAGGATTATAAAACCCTTCTGCTTTGCTCTGAAGTGTTACAAATAGAAGGGTAAATCTAAATAACGAGGTGCACGCTGTTCCCTTCAGTACGTGCTGCAGATGACAAGCAGGAACCAAAAACCAAAAGGAAAATGTAAGTATAGCTGGAGGCTATTGTGCGTGCCATGGAGCTGACTCCTGAAGCGTGTTGAGGTATAGACCTCATATATGGGCCATTGTGACTGCTTTGTGTTATAAGTGAGGCTGTTTATTCGTGCCAGGATACTCTTTGCACCAGTGACCCCCTGTTCCATGGCTCAGAGCTCACACTGATGAGCCACACAACAGAGAGGTTGTATCCTGAGATCAGAGCAGCAGTTCTTAAACTTTTTCCCAAATTTCCCCCTCTTTTGCCTTCTGTCCTCTAAAGAAGGTGGCAAGTATGATTGCACCAGGACCATTTTCCCCATGATGGTCCCTGTGGGTTACCAAACCCAGCCCACAAGGACTGTTGGCCACGAAGAGCCTGATGGAGGGTCTTCTGAAGGGGACTACTTGTCCTGCCTGCCCCCAAATAAATCCTACCTGCTCTGGTTTGAGACTGGGCTTGGTTCAACAGCTCCAAGACCTGCCTGCGATCACTAGCTAGATAGCAAATCTGAGAGCTGCCCGCTCTCGAGTGCCAGTGAAGGGAGACTGGATGGGAATCACAGCGAGGCTGATGGTATTTCTCATGTATTGGCCTATGCCTGAGACAACCTGTTGCTTTGCTCGTCTGCTGCAAACACTTCAACCCTTGAAGTTGTGTTTCTGGAGGTGGAAACCTCAGAAAGAAGGTGAGTGCCTACAGAAGCATGCTGAGAGATGAAATTTAGGTACCATCTCTAGGATTGGTCAGTTGAGGCGTCAATGGCCTCATACGCATCTGAACTATTTAACTGGCATGTGGTGAATGTCAGTGAATGAATTGGACAGGCTCAACTACCCAGGTCTGAAGGTAGGATTTTTAAGAGCAGACATAACTATTCGTGAGCAAGGGATAGGTCTGAGCTACTTGCCAGCTTTGTGACTTCAGTGGACTAGAATTAAAGGGTAGGGTCCTTTTTTCCCCAATGTTAAGTATTGAGCTAGAAATGCATGGCTGCTCCAAGTCCTTTATTCCACGTAGCAATAGATGAACAGAAGTCACCTGTGAGCGGTTAAAGGCTAAGAGGGGGTCTTCAGCAACACACACACATTCAGACCCTCCCTTTCTCTTGATCAGTCTAGAATTCAAAGGTCACTTTTCAAGGCTTACCTTTCATGTGTGTGTCTAAAGCACCAGTTTGTGAGGTTTTGGAGTGGATTAACCTCCCTCTGTTGAATCTGATAAAACTTTTCTGATAGAAAGCTGATTTCTGATTTAGGCTCAGCTCCCATCTGCGTTATCAAAAATATTCCTGACCATTCCTCCACACTCCTTAAGTTTCTCCGTGAGGTTCAGTGAATCTCAGCAGTTATTGGCAATTGGTGATCCTGTTCCCAGAGCCCCAGCCAAAGCTAATATGACAACAGAACGTGATCTCAGCATGCTGAACCATTTCTGAACAGGCACCTGACATTTTCGAAAGAGGCTTTAGCTACTTGCCATTTCTCTGGGGTAATTCCTGTATTTGACCTGGCATACCTGGGCCGAGTACATCTGCTCTGGCTAATGCTTCCTGAAATGACACATTTCAGAATAACTCTATGTTATGTTTTTGGATAACTATAATGAAAAGCAAATTATTGAAAAAAAAAGAGGAAAAAGAAAGAACACATGTCTAAGCGGAGAATTTCGGCTCTGGTTTGGGAATAGAGCTGATTGCCAGTTACTGGGTAACATAAATTCTTTTTCAATTTCGTTACAATTTTGAAGCTAATACAACTCCAGTGAAAGTTCCTAATGTTATTTTTCCTCTCTTAACCTAATTAACAAACTGAAAATTTATGTAGTCCTAAATGGAATTACTTTCTCCTAAGCACTGCAGAGGGAGTTATTTCTCGCGTACCCATTAAAGCAGGTATCGATGATTCTGCTTCACTCCAGCTACAGACCTGAATTCTCTTCACAGGAGCAACACATCGGAACTGCCCTGTCTCGGGCCGTGCTCCCTCATGATGCAAAATGCCAACATTAATTCAGGACAGTATCACCCTGCCTTCGTTATTATAATTTTAATTGGCAAATTGGAGTTGTTAAGTTTAGCATATTTACCTGCTGAACATTGAGAAAACCTTGGGTATGGCTCGACAATCTGTTCTATTTTTAAAGGACTTAAAAAAAAAAAAAGCCACCCCAAAACCTTTAGTTTAATTTCATAAAAGTCTTCAAGAGCTCTTTTGAGTAGATTATTGAAGAGCAGACCAAAACAAATTGCTTAAAGTCTCAGAAAGGAATAATAATTTTTTTCTTGAACACGATTTTTCAATGATGAATTTTTCAACAGAGTTGTATTAAAACAGGATTACTCATTAACAAGAACCTGCCATCACTTTTAGAGAGATGTTCCAGGGTATTACTAATACCCTTCTAACAGCTTCACATGCAGTTAATTTCTCAAAACCAGATTTAACACATTTCCAAACAGGAAATGTGTGTATTATTTTGTGGCTTAAATCTGTTTTATTGTGATATCACTTCCAAAATACCGAAGGCATAAAATGGTTTATGGTCCAAAAGATAAACTAGCACAAGCCTCCCTGTAGAAACATGGGGAAGGATCTGAGAAAGTGCTAAAAGCATTATTACAGCTACAGAACGGACTCTTAAATCATTTATGCAACTTGATCGGTTCCCACTGGAACCCCACTGTATAGTTTTCATAAATACACACCAAAGGCTGCTGTGCACAGTTTTTCTGGACTGTAGCAGACTGCCTTTGTGCTGTAACAGGTTTTGTGTTAAATTGGAGACTACAAATGATCCTACTGAAAATTCTTTTTTCTAGCATGCTGCTTGTGAATGGCACGGCATCGTTCTTGATGATCAACAAGGCAATTGTGTTTGTGTAGCACTAAACCACAGTCAGTCGCTTCGTCCTCCGTGGAAGTGCCACAGCTCACAGCCAGGAGCAGCCCAGCAATGTCGTCCTCTCTGAGGGAAGAGACTGGTTTCCTCAACTGGAGTTTGCCCATTGCAATGAGAATAAGGAGGTGATTCCTCTCCCACCTTGGTTTTTTTGACAGGAAAAAAGCAGTGGAGAATAACCCTCTGTTTTTCTCTGCTCAGCTATTACAGCACTAAAAGCCTCCATACGTTGAACTGTCCTTTACATGTAGAAAAGGCATTTAAATCCCTGCTTCTTACTCAGTATTGTCAACCAAACCTGGCAAAAGAGTTTTGGTTTGTCCATTTTCAACAGAACAGTTTAACCTTATGCTAGACCATACTGTTGCAGCTCATTTTTTAAATGGAGCGTTCTCCAAAGGATCAGGCTGTGGCAGAGGTCTCCTGTCCTGCATTGGCTACAGCACAGTGATTTGTGAAGAACAAAGTTCTGTGTCCTGCAGGCTCCAGCCCCGACACTGCCCTCCTCACCGCAACTCCACACACTTGCGTTTCACTCACCCTCCTCCCCACCCAACAAGTCTGGAAGAATATCTGTCAGAGAAAAGGCCTTTTGTCCAAACTATTCTAATGGCTTGGTTGAAGTTCATGCTGTGTGCTCCCAAGTGAAATATCATCCATTATTTTTAAACTCTAAGCACTGCTGTTGATTTAAAGAAAAAAAGAACACAGATGACTTTGTGAAGAGGTACTCTGGAGAGCATTGTGGAAAGAAAACACACACAAAAGTGGTTTCAGGAACAAGGACTTTTGAAATGAGTGTCTGGAGCTTCTATAGAGGTCTAAAATACATGAAAAGCATCCAGCTCGTAAATATTGAAACAAAACATTCGGTAAGTGAAAAAAGCTTTTTAAGTGCTGTACAAGAGTGAATGAAAATCTGTGCGGTATAATTATGTATTTTATAACTCTGAATTAGTGACAAAGGTAAAAAGGGAAAATTAGTTATCTTTTAAGGGCGCTGCTGAGATTTGACCTAGCCCTTAATTCAGAGGCAGAAACAAGTATGCTGTTAACGTTCTCTCTCGAGGCGGTACAAAGTGTTAAACTCTGCTATGGGTAAGGCAAAGCCATGTGCATTTTCGTCTAGGGGATAGGACAACTGAGCCCATCATTTTTTTTCCAGAAAAGAATAAAAACATGGCTGTGTACTAGATACCACTTGGTACCCAGATGGTTCTTCAGAGAACAGGAGGTGAACGCGGGGAAGGGTCAGCAATTTCAAGTAAAATGTCTGTATAAGCTATGAATGAATCCAGCCTTCCTACCATGGAGTGGCAATGATCCCAGCACAGTAGCAGAGAATAATTTGTCCCGGAATGGTGAAGTTTCTTAGCCTAAAGCAGAACTAACATTTTAAAATAGCCAGTCTCTATCCCTGAAATGCCTCCGGGCCGTTCTCTGGGCCAGAGCATGCGACAGCTCGGAGAGAGAGAGATGAAACAAATCTTAATGGTCTGGTGCATGAGGATCAGTTAAGATTGAGGTCCTGCTGTGTCAGGATCTAGATGTGTGTGTAGTAGCCACTGTTCTCTGAGCCTTTTACTGTTTAAATAGAATGGATCGTTATCTGTGTCTTGCAGTGGAATCAAGAGATTTGCTTTTAGTCACAGCTGAACTTGTTGCAGAGCCAGAAACTCAATCTGAAGGCCTGAAAATTGAATTTCAATTGCCTAAAAACCAGAGACATCCAGAACAAGCTAGTGGATGCCGCACAGGTCTTGCAAAAGAGCTACGCTGATCTGAAGTGACAACTGGAGCAGCATCTAGAGTGACATTTGTGCAGCCAAGTCCCAGCCCTGCATCGTGGCCTTTTACTTTTCCCTCAACAGATGGACAGCAACAGGGAGATACTTCCAAAACCAGCTTCACGTGGTGACAAGTTGCAGACACAATCTCAGTTCCTGTAGGACTTTACAATTGTTCTGTGCCTTCACTGAACACAGAAAAATCTGCAGGAATTTAGAGACAAACCAGCCAGTTCTTATTGTGCCGTACTTGGAGCCATTTCTGAGCACACAGGAGAGAAGACAGAGGAAATGTGCAGCCGTTTAAAGCATGTGCTCCTGTTAATGCCCTCTAACTCCACTTAAACCACGTAGCCAAAGTAGTTAAAAGGCTTCTTTTTTTTTAAGGGACACCACACATACTAAAAAGCACCTTGCAAAATCTGCGCTGCTCTTGATGGCTTTCCACAGACTCGTTCCGTTTGCCTTCTGGACCTTTATTCTGCTCGCCTACCACCTTGAGGATCCACGTTTACCTCCTCTGCATTGATTCTGTCCACGAAGGTGTAAGGCTGCCTTCAGCAGACTGTCTCTTTCGTCTTCCTCAACAGGGATGCTTTATGTCTGCTTCGATCGTCTGCTGGTCAGCAGTGGTTTTGTCCGCAGCCCTGTGGATGTAACAGCTCTCACTGGCTTTGAAACGGGCCTTAGAAGAGCAGGCGTTACTAACACCTTTTCAGTAGCCTGTAAGTTGATTAAAAAGGTAGTAGAAGCAATTCCATCTGTTTGTGTAGCTCCTTCTGGAAAGCGGGGAAGGTGGGAGAAAGTTAGAGCCGGTCCATAGTTTACTACAGAAGTTAACTTCAATGGGAAGAGTAATGCTGCTTACCAAACCAGGAAGCTGTAGTGTGTAGGAAATAGAGCGTGAAAAGGATTTGTGCTGTGATGGCGAGATTAGAGAGAACAAGCAACAGGAATGAGCAAGTGGAATGCAAATAGTGTACATTCAAGTGTAACTTCAGCACAAGAGCAGAGACGTGGGCGCACAAGGAATTGGAGAGTCTCTAAAGTAACATGGGGACTGCTGCTCTCTGCTGACTGCAGCCCATGCGCCGGGGCTTAGGTGGCCCCAGCCTCTGTTGATCCAGAGCTGATGCTTTCCCTTTACTCAGCTTTAGCAGTTTCTATTGCCTGAAGTTAGAGATATTGTTTATGCAGATGCTTTGCATTTGGGGCAGTGACTTGCTCGCAAGAACACGTAAGAGGTTGTCAGGTCTTGGCTTTGGACAGAGACGGCAGTAACTACCTGAAGATCATCTACAGGTCCTTTAGAGAGCAGTGGGGGGAAGAAAAGCAGGTTTGTCTGAAAGAGAGTGGGCTAGTAAGCAAAGCGAGGCTGCTTCATTGGCCAGGTGGATCAGAAACCAGAGCCTGCAGCCTCAGGCTCCTGCGCTTCTCTCTGCACCTCCTTGCAAGATAAAGGAATGGGGCAGCGTTTAATAGGGATGAATGTCTCTAATGCGCTATTACTTGGTTTCAAGGCCTTCTTGTCCCGAACATGGAGCTCAGAGCTGGATCTGTGATGCTGCACTTAGAATACAGCATCTACTTAAATGCTTTACTGAATCAGGGCCATCATATACTAAAACCTTTCTGTAGCTGGAAGGGTTGAACTAGGAACCTCCTGTATGCAGACAAGAAAAAATAAGATTTCTCTGCAAAAAACATTTTTAAAGGCTTTACATGCTTTATGGGTTTGGGGGAAGGAAGTATTTCGAAATGCAAGCAAATGTTAAGCAAGTTTCCCTTAATTCTGCAAGAATGGAGCTGGTTTTATAGGAAAGGCTCTAGGTCTAAGCTTGTCTGTGCCTATACAATTCCATTGGTAAACTTAAAGTCAGCTGGATGATCACCTCGTGACCAAGCTCTCCACTTTTCTTCTGGGAGCTCCAAACTTGAATACAGAAACGACAGGTTTAGGGCTCATGCCATATTATTCCTCCATCTTCTTCCTTCATCTACAGGTTTAATGCTACAGTAATTGTCTTCTCTCACCTTATCACCGACCCTTCTCCCTGTAATAGGCGTTGTTGCATTGCAGTGACGGCACTTGACTCAACAGCTACCTTCCATGTGCGTTGCACTTCCCTACTAGACCCAAAAATCATCTTAGTACTTCATTTTTGGAGGCATTTCATTGCTTTTCCTTGAGGAAATTAATTCCTTCCTTGTACAAGAAAGCCGACTTCTGCCTTGAATCCTTTTTTAAGCAGAGAGGGGAGGAGAAATGAAGTGGGTGATTTGGGTTTTTAAATCACTAAACTCAAACTCCCAAAATACAGTGCAGTGCAAAGGGGCAAGTATGTAATTTTCTCAGTAGCAAATATAGCGACATGTATCTCAATCCAATACATTCATCAGCGCTTTTATAGGATAAGACAGGGCTCAGAAATGATTTTCTGTTTAAGTACATAAGATCAAACATGTTTGTCATTTTAGCTGTCTCTTTATTCTATCTGATTTCAAGATCTTCAGACAGACTCTTTAGATGTCATTGCTTCAAGCTTCTGCTTTTATCACATTAACGACTCTTCACGAGCTTTTACACATCAAAATGTCTTTAGATACATTGTTGAGAGAGAGTACTTGTGAAGATTCAATAAAAAGTTAGTGAATCAGTGCCTGAAACTTTATAAAAACACACTTAGAGGAAAAAACCACCAAAACAAAACCCCAAACAAAAATCCACAATGCTGCGTTCTCATTATGTTTTTTCGAGAAGGAGAAGGAAGACGTTTTCATTGTGCTTGAACACAGCTTTGTTAGTGTGCAGAACCCCAGAAGTGGTGAGCCGCCTCACGCCTGGCGGATTCTGCAGTTTTTGGAGCTTAATACTTTTGCCTTTCTGAAGTATTCCTTCCCTGCTGCACTAAGCAGATGGTTACACCGAGCTCTGCGATTAGGAAGATCTCCATCTCCTCATGGATTGCGTAGACTTTTGCTGATCCACACCTCTAGGTATGTGTTGGTCCTGCTTTTATTTAATTTTTTGACTATAGAAAATTTCTTCCTAGCTAGTAGAAAGGGCTGGGCTTTGCTCAAATTGGTTTTCATGAGGACAGAAGTAGCCTTTGTAAGATCAGTGATGTACTCGCTGGTTGCCATCACTTTTATGAAATACTGTAATATGAATGAATTTAAAGAATGAAAGAAAACAAAGGAATTCTTAATTTATTGCATACTTATAGAATTTCTGGCCATGCTACACTGGTCCCTGAAAAAGGATAGTACTCCTTTTTTCAGAGTTTGATCATTGATGTCCTTTAAATATATCTGCACAGAACAAAAAAACCTTGTATTTAAAATATTAGCATAAATGAGACCCAAAGGAAACATCTTTTCTTAATGTAACTGCAGGAAAGGTTTGAACTAAGAAGACTGAAATGGTAAATTCAGTTGTGTTCCATTTTTGCACTCTTTAGAGAAGACTTAGAGCTCAGAATGTCATGTGTTTACAATTCCTCTTCCCTGTTAATTTGGTAGGTTAATTACGTGACACACACGAAGCACCTAGGATTAATGATAAATAATACAGTGTTTGAAACAGATGGTGTCAACGTACGATAGGAATAGGGTTGTAGTTAGAAACAAAAGTCCGTTCAGTGGCTTCGCAGATAGGGACCCTTAGCATGAATTTGGAAGGCTCGGCAGCAAATTATGACAACCAAGACAGCCCATTGCCCACCCGGCTCGTCCGTAACTAGCTGCTGGGTGATCTGGGCTGATCAGTGTCTGTCTGTCTGACAGGGGCATCCAGACACACAGCAGCAGCTTCACACAGCTTCCACCCAGATCTCAGTTTGAACGGTTGGCCTCTGGGCATCACTGCAGTGAGTTGCACATGGACTAAGGGAAGGCGGGTGGGGTGGGTTCAGGTTTTCTAGAAGGATCTACTAGCTACCTGGATGTAAAAGCTTCTTTGGCAGCAGGTGAATTGGGTAACTGCTCCAGTTCTTGCTCACTGGGCATTTTTCATATTCAAATCTACGCCCACCTCCATTCCCATCCTGCGGTCGCATTTCCATTTATATCTTCTTACGAGGAGTCATATGACAGTTATAAAAAAGAGGAGGAGGGAAATGAAAATGGAGAGCAAATAACCTGCAGTCATAGAAGATAAAATTGTTACCTTACAAAGGAGACTTGCGACACCCAGCACACCAAAAGGTATTACTTCCTTAAATACGGCTGGGTTTGGATACGCTGAATGTTGTAGAAGATTAAATGCTAATAATCAGATCAAAAGTGGATATATGAGATGGGAGATGAGACTGGGAAATTGCTTGCCAGACTGAACAAAGAGGAGGACAGGAGTAAAGTTATTAGCTCAATTAAGGAGAAAGATGGTTTGGTGAAAACCTACAGTCACAGAAATAAATCAAGTGTTTAGAATATTAAAAAAAAAAAAAAAAGATACTTAAATCTATGGCCAGCTTTTCTTTGACGTCCTCTATACCAATGTAATCTGAGGGATGCTCTGATTACAAATGGGTGTTAGAAGAAGTTATCTGCAAGAAATAAACATAACAGCATTTAGCAGCCTTCTGGTATTTTACAAGGAGTTCCTCAAGTGGATCTCACAGATGGGAAATTACTGTTATCCCTGTGTTTTATGGACAGGAAGGGAGAACACTGGTGGTTGCAGCTTTCCCCGTCTGACCCTCTTCCCTCAGGCTTAGGGTAGTACATGGCTCTCCTGGTGCTCATCCCCTCGTGGGCCAGCTGTGAGGCCATGAACTCTGCTTTCAAGACTGATTTCAGTCATGGAGCATCAAAGCAGCATTTTAGATCCCCAGTGCAAGATATTGGTGGATGCTTATGAAGCATTTTCTTATATCCAGTCTGTTAACTTTTCATTAATTCAGGGATGGTTCTAGAAACGTAAAATGTATAACAATGGATTGCCTACACTATAACTAAAAATAAAAATAAAATAACTAGCTTAAACCCCAAAGGCCCTCGCTAATTGACCTGACATGCGAATTAAGCAGTTTTGATCAGGAATAATTAACATAATCCAGCTAGACCAATTAGAGCACAGAAAAAAAAGAAATTAGAACATTTTAGGAGCTTTAATTTTAAGAGTATCATTTGCAATATGAAATAGCAGCTGATTCAGCAAAGCAAGCAGGATTTCTGAGTATAGGAAACAAGTTATAAGCCACTACACAAGGAAATAGTAGATAAGCTGAAAGGCCATGACAAGACATTTTCTTCATGGCAGTGAGAAGACAAGCAGAAAACTTTTAAAACTTACTATCACCTCTAGAAGAGGCTGGCAGAAGACGACAGGGTAGTCTAGTTGTTGCAGCAGCGCTGAGAGAATCACCTACCTGCTGGTCCCACACACAGCCACTGTGGGTAGGTGAGAAGAACGCAGCCTGTGGGAAGCCTGCGTTTGAAGTTTACTCGAGAGACGCTGTTAGCAAATATTTTTTGTTATTTCCACTGCATAAGACTGGAAACCTCCAATCTCACTGTCCTAAGTGCAAATGAAGAGAGAAGGAAACTACTAATGAACTGAACAGTGAGTGATACGATTGGAAATAAAGCGAGACAGCCATGAGTGGAGACGGTGCAAACAGCTGCTTAATTTGGTTTTGGTAAAAAACACACTGAGACTCGAACCTGCAGGGAGGGTCAGCAGTGTGGGAGCAAGACAGGGTGGGGGAGTGTGACTTGTGCCAGCCAGACGCTCTGCAGAGCAGAGGGGTGCTGGCGAGGCTGCAGCACGCCCCAGGGACACACCGAGGGGGGCTGCGGAGGCATCCTGCTCTCCTGCAGCCAGGCACCTCGCTTGCCTGACTAATGAGGCGAACTCCCAGATAAGGGCCCCCACGTGCTTTAATTAAACAATCTCAGCACCTCTGCTGACTGTTTTTCATCCCTGTTTTCAGCTGCAAGATGGGATGTCCTGTCCCAGGTGACCAGCCCCAGGTTCCGTTCCAGCCAGTCCAGTCCCCAGTGGAGTTGTGCTGCTGGACCAGGCGCCAACATGCCCCTTCCCCAGGGCAGGGCCGCCTGAAGAGCACTCGGATGTATTAGCAGGAAGAACACGAAGCTGCTATGATGATGCATTGTACAGATTTTTCTTCTGGCAGAAAGTTGTCTGGAGGATTCCAGCAGGTGTACAGATAGACTGAGATTTTCAGAACATATGTTTTGTTCTTTAGATCTTAACTAATTGACCCCAGGGAGAATTTTCAGTAAAATACTGAAAACCTTTGTGAAGTGAAGCTCCCTAGTAGGGAGTATTACATTTATAACTGTCTATTTAGGTATTTAACTGATGTTGAGAGGGTTGGAGTTTTTTGTGCTGTTGTTTGTTTTTAAAAAACTCCACTGATACCTATTGTCACAAAGTACTGTCTGTGCGTCTAACACGGGAGGGTGTCAGATCCTCTACAAAACTAGCTGCAGATCTTAGCATCTCAAGGTGCTGTCTTGGAACTTCATCTTCTCTTATAGCACCACAAAAAGAATTCCTTATGCAGAAAATAAACAGCCTGAAGATCCCCAAACTGATGCGAGATTTGGACACCTCCCATGAAATATTCAAGGAAGTTTTTTCCTCCTTGACGCACACTTTGCTTTCTTGCACATCCCCAAAATTTCTGTCAGCTCAGGGAATGTGGATTTCAAGGCTCCTGTTCAGTTGGACTGACTAATTGCTTCTGTTGTCATGATCAACCTGCTTAATTTATCACTTCTTTGAACATTTAATTAGCCCAACAGTGCAAGACAATTAAGTTCTGAATTAGGATAAATTAAAACGCTAGCTTTGCAGCTTTAAGGATATGCAAGCCACCTCCAGTTGCTGCTAGGAAAATATTCAACAAAGCAGATAAGAATGCCGAGATCTCAGCCAGGTTAATGATTCTGGAGTAACACAGCCTTTGAAAAGCTAACTGCAAAATGCGTATGTTTCATCACATGTCAATCTGGCTGTGCTGAAAGAGAAAAACAAGCAGCTGAAAATGGCAATTTCCTCCTCCTCCGCGCTCAGCTCCAACTCCCTCCGGTGAGCGAGGCTCATCGAACCACCTACACATCCATTCCTACCCCTGGGTAACTGAGCTCCCAGTTCAGTCCCTGTGCGCATCCATTTGGGGCACGGTCACGTTTTGATTTCATACAAGCAAAGCACTAATTTGTATTTCTGAGTACTCCAAAACTGCTTCGGAACTGTCCCAATATCAGGCAGTTAAATGCTTTTTATCAGGTACGGAATAATAAACCTGAATATAGAGCTTTAACAGGAAAAATGAGCAGTGGAGATAGTTTAAGATTAGTAGTCAATGGAGACGCTTTTGTACAACTCGCAGAAACGCTCCCATTATGTCTGCTGTCATTTGGTTTCCATGACTGAGTCACTCTAATAAACTGAAAAGGACCATGGATAATACTTGCACAAGCGCTAAAGAATCGCAGGCCTAATTCTTGCTGGTTTTCCGAGAAAGTCTCAGTCTTGCACCTGCAGCATGCATTCAGGTGCCTTATTTGTATTTTTTCAGGATTACTATGGCAAGGATGGAAGTCTCAATATCTTTGTGTATCTCGGTATCTGGGTCAAAGCCATGACAGAAAAAGAATTGACTGTCCAAATCCTTGGGCTGTTTTGACCTCTGAGACTCTGTTCTTGCGGTATTTATTCAATTAGTGACCACATGTGTTTGTAGTACAGACATGAGGACCAGTGGATGCATTTCTTTCTTACCTGATGAATATAACTCTACAAATGCAAACTCCAGTGAGATGCAAATGCATTCAGAATCTCCTGAAGAGCCCTGAGAGATGTCCATGTACATCAGTATCAGGCACCTATTGATACAGAAACCAGGGGTTGCAAGCAGCGATACCAGTTTAGTTCCAAATAATTCTGACAACGCTTTTCAATGGTGTATATAGTGCTAATTAGTCCATTTTTAATTGTTTGTCCAGAGTACACAATAATATCACTTCATTAAAAAGGCTTCAATTAAAGAAGAGAGAAAAAAGTTCCCCTCAGAAAGCTCTCTGCACGCGTTACATACACACATTCTCAAATTAGAGGTGAAATTACAGCTTTGCTGTTACCATGAGAACAGCAACATTTCTCACAGCCTGGTAGAATTATTAACTCAAGGAGCACATATCTTTTTAAACTTCATTATTACTTATCTAGGGTTGTACCAGCTTTGGCTGCACCCACAGGAACCACCATTAATCACATGTCAAGTGAACTACTGCCAACGTGGAGAGAGCCTCCACCATGTTTTGCCAACAGCTATAATTAACTTTTATCCTTCTGTTGTCTTTTTGGTACTAGTGATGCGTGGACATTCCAGCAGACCCCGCTACAATGGAAAAACCAGAACAGCTCATGTCTCCAGGATTCTTCCAGCCTGTGCTCCACAGCAGCGGGCAAGTGGTGGTCCCAGTTCAGTGGTGTAGTGAAAAGGAATAGCGACAAGAGCCTCAGAACTCCTCACAACCTACAGGTTCCACTGATGGCATGGAGTCACCCAAGAGCTAGAGGTTGCCAGAGCGATGAGCACGGAGGCCAGCCTTGCTCCAGCAGGACAAGGGCTGCGTGTTTTCCTTTCAGGTGGTGATTCAGTGCTCTGACACACAGGCTGCCTTGTCCTCTCCTCACCTCAGCAGCAATTTTAACAGTTTGCTTTCAACAGAGAGAGGGTGAGGAAAAGCCACTGCGAGCATTTGGCTCAGTGCGAGAAAGATTAACGGCAGGAGCGAGGATCTGAACCAGAGAGCCTGCTGTCAGCATGTGTTGTCAGCAAAGCTGGCCTGATTCATGCAGTACCTCATGTGCTTTGCATGTCCTGATAGCTCGAAGGAGACAGAGGGGACATTTTGAAAATGAAGGATTCCAGCTGCCTCCCTACCCACTGACGCTGGAGCTGCTGCGGCTGCCTGGGCGATCCATCACCGCGCTGGCTCCCGCCTCGCTGCCAGCTTTCAGGTCATTCCAGGAGAAGTCAACTCATTTGGCCGGCTGTCAGAAGGAAACACAAGGTGAGTTCCGGTGTGGGGATGCACAGCTCAGAGGTGTTTTACTCCTTCTTCATGACATGTTTATTACCAGACTCCTGCTGCCATCCCAGGAAAGGAGAGAGAAAAGTTTTGGGATTTCAGAAGTCAAATTGACAGAATTCCCTGACAATTCTGACTCTCTCCTTTTGTTCAGTTTCTACCTAGATACAGTTAAACAGGCTTCAGTGCCTCAAGATTAACTGTGTTGTGTCCTTCAGTTACTAGCCAGGACTATGAGCGCAGCTCAAAGCCAGGCAGTGGCAGAAGCCAGGGGCTGGCAGGGTGAGTGAGCAGTTAGTCCCCCTTGGGACAGCTTGAACTGTTCCTGCGTGCCCCGGGCTCTCCAGGTGGTCACTGGGACCACTGCCCATGTGCTGCAAAGGCTGGGCCACGCGCTGCAGTCCGCTTGCGCTCGGCAAGTGTGACAACGAGGTAAAAATCATTCTGGGGATGATGAAAACCTCTGTATGGAGGCTCTGCTCTCCCATTGCCAGATTTCAGATCATCGGTGGCCTTGTGCCCCTCGTCTGTGCGGCAGTGCCTCTCTCCAGGAGCTCTGTTGTAGGTCACGCTCACCTTTCCTGCTCTCGGAACAATTCATGTGCTTGTAAATCACAGACATTAGAGCAAACCAGCTCAGAGGTGTTTTCCCAAGAAATCTGTGCAACCGCGTTGTTTTATTCGTGCTTAGGTCCTTACAAGGTACAAAATATTTCCAGACAGCAGCACTTTAGCCCTCCCTGAAACCCATTTGTAAGTACGCTCAGGCACGAGGCAGTGCAGTGAGGCTGGTTCCAGTGCGGTCAGATTGTACTTCACCCGTCCATGAACCACAGAACCTTAGTTGTACACGCTTGACCTGCATTTTGCCGGAATGGAGGGCCTCAGCGCAGTGTACGACCTACAGCATTTACAGTACAGCAACTTCACTTGAACTTCTCAGTACTCCTGGAATTACTAATTTTTAAATGCTTTGTATCACCTTGCTGTCAGACTTCTGTTTACTTGTTAACCCAGAATTTCATCTTTAGACCCTTACCCAGTGTTTCCAGTAGTTTTGCTGCCTCATCTTCTGTAAGACCCTAAAGCTTTCGTGATCAATAGCCGCTTACTGTTGACGAAAACAGAAGCAGGATAATAAAGATACGTTCATACTAACTATGAGGATAAAGATAAGATAAAGGAGGAACATCTCAGTAGATGAAAATAGTTTTGAAGATAAGGAATGCCCATGAATTCTGGGGAAAATAATAAGATTCCAGAGATAAACCGTAACGATCTTTATGATAATGGGAGAAAAGCACATTAAGAATTTTATTAGCAAGAGCTACAAAAATTAGTTTTCTCCATGTTCATTTTAGAATCAGTGAACATTTTGTTTCCATAATAAAAACAGCAATGAAAAGAAAATTGGACACAGGGCATTGCACTTCTTCCTCTGCAGGCGAAGATGATTTCTCCTCTCTCAGAGGCCTAATATGGACAATTGAGGCTTTAACCCTGGGGGACACGGTGCACGTCACCCATGTGCCATCTAACCCACGGCTCCCTCCACACCAGCGCTCAGACTGCATTTGCTGAGCATGGCTTCGGGAGAGTCCTGCCTTCTCAGCCTGTCACAGCAGGAGCAGCAACCATCAGCATCCTGAGGGATGAAGGGGAACCGTTTCCTTTATTCCTGAACCCAGGGCAGGAGTCTGTACCCACAGGGTGCTGCAGTGCAGGACCTCCCGGCCGATGCTGGCACTGCCTGGCCTAAGCAGGCAGAGAAGCACCGTGTACTAACAGCAAGAGTACACCGAGCTTAGGAGGAACACTATCTGTGCCCTTCTGACTCTGCAATGAGAGGCTTGTTATGGCCTCCCTGCTGCCTGCTTTAATAATCAGGTAAGGACTTTGGGCAGAAGGACTCCCTGGATGAAGCTCAAGAGAGCAGAAAAATCCTTTGGACAGAGCTGCTGGTAGACCTGCAGGGAGCAGAAATCAGCTGAGAACAGCTTTGGATGTGTTCCTGAAGCAGAGTGAAGAAACTGCTCAGCGGGACTGAGTAACAGGGCCAGTCTAAAGCACCAGCGTCTTTGGCACTTGAGGCTGTGACTCACGCACTAGAGCCGTTTTATTAATCTCTGGCCGCAAGCGTAAATAGTACATAGCGTGTGGTGCAGGAACAGCTTCTTCAGTCAGCAAAAACTCAGAGGGAATTTAGAAACTGTCAATCCAACATTAGCCTGAATTCAGACTCCTGAGATTCTGCACCGTGACAGCCACTAGACCACCAGGAACTGCAAGGCTGTAGCTGTGACGTGCTGCAGGCCTGGAGATTTCTGCACCTTTAGATTTTCTAAACCACTTTTCACCAATCCACCTCAGTTGCATCATCCTTTCTTAGCATCATCCTGGAGATACAGGACTTCCAAGTTCCTGAATGCCTCATTGACAAAGTCCACATTGGGTTTGGGTTGGCTACTGAAGCCTCGGTCTCTGGGATCTTTACTCCCATCTCAATAAAACGTGCGTAGCAGTTCGAGAACCAAATACAACCTCATCTTGTAATGATCATTATGCTGCATTTGGAAAACCATTTGTCACTCCTCAGGAGCCATTTCTAATATCGTAACTTCGCACATTCACTCACTGTAAAGAAGAAAAGCTGTTTCCAACATCCAATCCTGAGAGGGTAGACTGTGTTCAGTGATTGCGCCAACTGCATTGCCAATGAGTCAAAACACTTCTCGCTAGGGCCTTTAAGCAGATAGGGGAACATTCATGTATGTTTAGTGCTCAGGAAATCAGTACAATTGAATTCCGAGGATCAGAGAGAAAATAAGTAAAATTGGAAAAGTTGATGAAATGAGCAGGGGAAAGCGCGCAGGCAGTGCTAGAGGATCTCAGCTTGAGAAATGGGGCTTTGGGATTCTTTGCAGGCTTGTGTTGTAGGAGTCTTACCTGGATCAGTTTTAGCTACTCAATCACCATGGTATAAGCATTAGCTCTAAACCTGGAGACTGCATCCCAGGGCCAGTACAACTCCTGCAAAGACAGATCAACCAGCCCAGCACATTTAAGACTTCATGTTAACTCCATTCCTGCATTCACAGCACCAGAGTTAACGGAACACAACTACATCTTCATGTTGTGGAGGCCAAGTCAGTGCCCAGGTTCAGATAGGATTTAGGTTATTAGTTTAGATGTAGAAGCTACTCAGCATTGTAAGTACTCTGAGCTGGTACTGGACTAAGTCAGTTGATACTGGCTTCATGTTCCAAGGTGGACACTGAATTCTGTGGGTTTCTGCATTGAGGCGTGAGGCAGACGGATTGACTTTGAGGCCATTACAGGACCATCCTGCCAATGCTTATTCCCTCTCATTGCTCTCCTTCCTTTCCAAGCATGGAGAAAGACCTAACATCTCTTTTTCTACTAACAGGAGCTGCAGCAACTCATCCCAGGGAGAAATGTCCTCCTTCAAGTATTCCTGCCAATGTCTCATGCTGCTTCAGCACTATGCGTTGGGTAAAAGCCAGTGAATTTTTTCCAGGCCATTTTGGCATCCTCGAGAAGTAGTGCATACTTGCCCCACTGCCATGCCTTGAAACCCAACCTACTGCACTGAAGGCCGTCTCATGGTAACTAGGAAGCCTTCCATCCCCTCTTCTCTTTATGGAGCCTTCTCCAGTTTAAAGAAGTGACAGGTTTGATGTACATGGCTCCCATGCCTTTGAACCATTAAAGTGCAATGGATCTAGTTTACTGCCCTTGATTATGAGTCCTCTCTCTTCACCGAGCTGTAAATAAAAGCTTTTGACTTTAAACACAGCTCAAGATGTGTCTTGATTGAAAACAGCCCGCTGCTCTCTCAACATGTTTATCTAATGTCTGCAGGAGTAAGAACAGGGAGCAGGAGAGCAGATGGTGCAGCTATCTCGGTGCAGAGTGTACAGTCTATGTATGCAATATGGAGCAGCCAGTATTTTCCAATGCAACACTATAATTATTGTGGAGAGGATTTTATTTTTAAACTGCAGCTTAAATAAAATGATTGCTTCAGACCCCACAGGCTCAAGTGCAGCTGGAATGACAGCAAGCCGTTTCTGCAGACAGGAGAGAGAATCCCAAATATTCAGGCTAAGGTGAGCAGGAATGTGGGACAAAGCAGCAGAGCAATGGGCTGCTGAAGGGAAAAGGGATTTCCAGCACAACCTGTGACTGAAGAGTCCCCTCAAGAGAAGTTTTCCTCCTCTTCTTTAGAAACATATTGGAGTGGTGCGAGATGGCTGGTGTGCTTTGAGAATATCAGTTGAAACTGCTCCGAACAGGGAAGTGTAAACGGAAACTGCAAAACTGATGAGGAAAAACAACTAAAAACAAGAAGTGGGGTCCTTCTGGGGGAAGGGAACTGGTGCCAGTCAAGGGCAGCACCTCCTCTGACCAGATGGTGAACAACTACACCAGCTATTCTTCTGCGATCCAAATACTTGCCTCTTTCCCCTCCTGTCACATGCATTATTCAGTAGGAGCAGAGTTACGAAGACTTAATTAATCCTTTCAATTAAGTTAACATTTTCAGTACTTCACTCTAAGTGCAGTATTTTGGACTGGTTCAATAAATGGCCTGTGTCATTTATCTCTCTCTCACACAGAATCTTTGAAAAACTAAATAGAGCACACTGCTGAAATTGGTTTAATGAAAAGGTTTCCCTCAGACCTTAACCAGTAAGTAAGGCACTAGCATAAGGAGGTGTGTGTCCCTTGGAAATGGGACTGGGGATTGTTACTTAGAATCACAGAATCATTTTGGTTGGAAGAGACTTTTGAGATCATCAAGTCCACCACTGACCCCTGTCCCTCAGCACCGCATCGACAGGTCTGTTAAACCCCTCCAGGGATGGGGACTCCACCACTGCCCTGGGCAGCCTGGGCCAGGCCTTGACAACCCCAACAGGGAAGAAATTGTTCCTCAGGGCCAACCTAAACCTCCTCTGGTGCAACTTGAGGCTGCTTCCTCTCATCCTCTCGTTACTTGGGAGAAGAGACAGGCCCCCAACTCACTCCAAGCTCCTGTCAGGGAGTTGTTGACAGCGAGGTCTCCCCTGAGGCTCCTTTTTTCCGGGCTAAACACCCCCAGGTCCCTCAGCCGCTCCTCACAGGACTTGTTCTCTAGACCCTTCATCACTTATTTCAGTACAGAAGGAACGGAGATGGGGAATAAGGGGCCATTTTTCAGTTCTCCCAATTTAGAGCAGGGAGAGGGAAGGTGCTGGCTGATGACTGCAGGCAGGACAGTGCACGGTGCTGCACAGGGGAATACAATGGGCTGCCCTTGCTCCAAATGGCTTAGCCCCCACAGCCATCCCATGTAGTCAGGGGCCCCATGGCAGACAGTGCCCCACAGCATCCCACATATTAGTGCTCCACCACAGTGAATCGAGGGCCAGGGCCTGCAGCTAGGCAAGAAACAACCAAAATAGCAGCATGAGTAATGGAGTTTAAGAACTGTCGCACAACAAAGGCGTCGCAGCGATGCCCTCCAAGAGTCATTCCTGCCAGGCAATCGGAAAGCATTTTCCTTCTTCAGAGATCTGAAGTTTTTGAAATGAATATACACTTTCTATGTCTGCCTCTTGTCTCAGATAACAGCAACAGAATACTTAGGGATAATTGCTGCTATTGCTAATTTTGCATGGTCTTCAGTAATTTGCTTTCCTCATGTCCTCATTTTCCCCATTTGTATAGTACGGCTTGTACCTACATCATAAGAGCTTTAACAGGAAAAAGGGATTTATATTAAGCATGATTCTAATCTCTTTTGCAGCATATATAAATAACTTCTGTGCTGAAAATTCAGCCCCGTATTCTGGCATATTCAGATCAATAGATTTTTTTTTAAAAATAAAAAACTATTTAAAAAATTATGGAACATTTGAAAATAAGTGACCAGCTAAAGCATTCTGCAGCAATAACAATTCCCAGTGCGCTGGGGCTGAGGAGGATGCTGAGTGCTGGAGCTCCCTTCCCAGCACAAAGGCACGAGTCCTGTGGGAGAGACCGTGCAGGCCTAGAGAATTCAAATCCCTCTAGAAGCAGACATCAGTACTAGCTGCCTCTGCAGCCCTCCACAGCTGTGGAAGGAGACTTAGACAAGTACATTGTCCTCTTACCCCCGGCTGTAAAATTATGTGCATGCTTGATCACTCAGTTATGTGACACCACGGGCTCCCTTCGGAGCATTATGCTTCTTTAAACCCCACGTGTAAAGTCACTGTTGGGTAGAGAGGGAGCATTATTCATTCCTGAATGGTCTGAAAATATAATTGAAGTTCCCAGGATAATGTCTAGAAGCTTTAGCTATTCAAGTCCAGTGACCTGATCTCCTGAAGAAACAGGCCTTTGTGACCACACTGTCAATGTACCTCCAAAACAACCAAACCAACCCAACCCTCCAGAACCTTATGAACCTGGTAGCCTATTTTAACAAAATAGGAATAGACAATTCCTACAAATGTTATGGCAATTAGACTCTAGCTAGAGTAGGGAGCCAAATGATGATCTCTGCCAGGGAAAAGGCAGCAGATCTCAGTGCACATGTTCTGCTTGGGGGTCACTGTCTGGCCCATCTTGCTCAGTGTGGCTCTCACAGAGGACACGTAGGGAGGCTGCAGTTACTCTGTGTAGGAAGAGGAAAAAGGAACAAAAAGCTCAACTTCATAGGAAGCTCGACTCCATTAGCTCTGTTCACAGAACAACTTGGTGTTTGTAGCTGGGCCCACTAGAAATCAAAGGTTTCCTTTTTAGCGCCAGAACAAATGGTTGAAGCAGTTGGAAATTTCTGGAAATATTCATGGTGGTAGTAATAAAGCACAGAATGTTCACTCTGTGCTTGGTTCTCATTCTAAGGAAGTCTGAGTACAAAAAGTATATTTTAATCATGAAGTATTTTTAACGTACTTCATAGTGTTGTATTTTTATTACTATTTTGTACAATGCCTCCTCTTCTCTAAACTCCTGAATGATTCAGGCACAAAAAAAAAAAAAAATTCCCCCCAGTATTCCCTCTGCTGTCTCCAACAATTCAGGGCTGAGCTATGATGTGCTTTAAACAAGACTCAATGTATTTATTAAGCTCCTTTGTACATAGTCAGCTGGCAAGTCGTGTCCAGCTACAGCAAGTAGGCTGTTCTGCAGCCGAGTTCCTCACCACCACAGGAAGAAGTCCAAGTCACCTGGGTGACCTTGGTGACCCCAATTAACAGCCAGGCACTAGTTAGTTCTTAGGGTTGACTGAGCTTACACTAAGACCACTGTGTTCAAAGACATACTGAAGATTCCAGACGTTTCAAGTTTGCTATACATTTATAAAAATAAAACCACCTTTTCCTGACTTTTTGCAGCAAAACCAGAAATTAATCTGAAGCGTTGTGCAGGGTTTTGCTGTCCTTGACTCAGAGAAGCATGCCTCCCCTTCGCCTCGCAGAGCAGTCACAAACACCATGCTCAGAGGAGCCCTGTGGTCGTCTGCTGCCCCATCCATCCTGAGACAGCCAAGGAACCTGCATGGGCAAGGCTGAAAACCGCTCACACACTTGCCTCCTGTAGATACTTCTGTACTACAGAAGCAAGACCAGTCAGTGCAGCCAACTACCAGACCAGGGGCATCTGTACCTGCTGGCTGGCTTGCTTTCACTGTTTTTTCTTGACCCTTCCGTAGTGTGTGGTAGACAGGGCATAGCTGGGAGCTTTGTAAGTACTTCTCAGAGTATTAGTGCTACAGTAAACATGTGCTTTCATTGCTCACACTAAGAGAAGTAATCTATATGAGGTGATGGATGATCAGGCTCACCATTTGTAACAAGTTTTAATGAAATTGTAGGAGGGTTTTTCCTCCCTACTACATTCCAACAGCAGGTAATTTTTTAAAACCTCTTTCAGAGCCAGAGATGTTACATCCTTCTCTTTGGCTTAGAGATACTCCTTTTTTAACAAGTACTTAAAAGACACTGAGGTTATCCCTGCGGGCCTTTTAGATGGTAAGGTTGATACATCGTTCACACAACTATGAACTGACTTGCTGTGAGAAACGCTGCAGTGAACCTAGCACACCTCCAGGGCTTCCCACACCCACCATCCGCTGCCCTGCAGACACCTGCCTGGGCACCTTGCAAGAACCTGCGCTGGGCTTTGGGGGGATGCTGGACCCGAGGCCCCCAGGACCAAGTGCACAACCTGTGGGTGGAGCATGGCTGCCAGGAGGTACCTGCTCTCTGGTGGGTGCAGACCAGGCCCCCTGTGCACGTTTTCCTGAGCTGTCTGGGATGGCTGTGCAGCAGGGCTGGCCATGGGGAACCACAGCCGCACAGCTCTAGTCAGCTTATAAACGGCATTCACCTGTACTGAGGCTGCACTGGGATGCCTGAGGTACCTGCACGGCAGAGCACAGCTTGGGCTGCGCTGTTGAATTATCTCCATAGGGGACAGAGCCTTCGTGGGGTCGAACTAGAGCGGTCCCAGTCCCCCCACCCACCCTGGGGGAGGGCCCCCCTCCGGGGGGAGCCTCTCCGGGGGGGTTTTAGGGGGCGGAGGGCGGGACCGCGCACGGCTGCGCAGCTGGGCCGCAAGCACGGCAGAGCTAGGGGGTGTTTGGGGGCGCAAGGCCGAGGCCTCGCAGAAGGGCCGCGGCCTTCGAGGCCTCCCCAGGCGGGTTAACGCGAGGCCAGGCCGCCCCTCGGCGGTCCGAGGGCACCGGCACCAAGCGGCCCTTTTCCGGGCCGGGCAGCACCGCGTCGTCCCGTCAGCGGCGGAGCCGGGCGCAGGAGGGCTTCGACGGCCGCCGGGCCTCGGCAAGGCTGGGGCAGGAGGTAAGCGCGCGTCTCCCAGGGCCGGGCTCTCTCCTCAGCAGCGTGGCGGGGCCCGGGCGCGTCTTCCTCTCCCCCCGAGCGGCACCCGCAGTTCCTCCGCTCCCCTTCCCCCACTGGAGATACACGGGGCTTCTAACGCTATCGTCGGGAGGGCTTCTTCCTGCCGTGGGCACCCCGCTCGGGGCCGGGTGAGGGCCGAGAGGTCTGCTGCGTTTTTCCGCCATCTCTAGATGTCGGCCCAGGCAGGGCCGCGGGGCGGTGCCTCGGCGGCCGGGGAGGACCCGGCTGGTGCGGCCGGGGTCGGTGGCGGGTCGGTGGCGGGTCGGTGGCCCGTCAAGCCTCCGGTGGGATCGGCGCTCCGGCCGCGGTGCTTGGGGAGCGGCAGCGCTGCCCTCCTCGGCAGCGCAAACGTGCGAGGTTGTGTGTGATGGAGAAGGAAGCAGGCATGGGGCAGAGGAAGGAGGCCTAGGAAGGCTGTGTTTGTTCAAAAACGGCGGGAAAAAGAAAAGCCCCTGTCTCACAACAACTCCAAAGCGGCATGATATAGTGTAAAAAACTCGAGTCGTTTGTGGAAGAAATTTTATTCAACGAGCAGGGTCCTGGAGCAGCCCTGGGGGGTACAGGAGGAGCATGGGGCGGTGTGCTGAGGGCACACAGCACTTAACAGGGTTGTAATTCCCCTCCAGTAAGATGTGTTTTTACAGCATGTTAGTCATGCTTAAGTTCAGACGTAGCTGTGAAAGCAAAAGCGCCAGGCAGCTGCACAGCCCGGTCAGTGTCTGTCGCTGTTGGGGAAGGTGAGCCTGTGTCAGCCCCGCTGGGTGCTGGTGAGCCCTGTCTTTACCCGAGCACCGGTGTAGGAGGAGCTGACCACGAAGAGTGAGACCCAGGCTAGACCGTGCCGAGGTATTTCCTGGAGAAAAGGCAGCAGTGCTAATTCTGTGAAACAACCACCTCTAACTTCTGGTGAGGATAAGCGAATAAATTAGGCAGCTTATACGTGAGAGGGAGGGGAGAAGGAAGGAGCTTTACAAATTCTGTAGCACTGCTGACTAAGTGCTGATTTACAGTAATTCCTTTCATTTCTTTTCTAATTAAACCTCTCCTGAAGGATCAGGCCTGTCAATGTGATCTGAGGCCTATAGCCTGAAGTGTAAAGTGAGGCAAATTGCCTGACTTACTTGCAATGATAGAGTCATTTTGGAAGGAGATTGAAAATCAATACTTGTCATCCCTGCACAGTGCTCTTTATTCAGAGGGGCAATTTGTAAGTGTAATCTGTATGAGTGTAGTGGGAGCATATGAAGTTACAGTACTAGTCATGCCAAGTGAAATGACAGAATATAAAATACAAGCGTATTGCCATTTTATTCATATTAATGTCAGGGAAGCTTATTCATAAGCTCAACCTTTTAATTCAAAGCTGTGCAGTCAGGCCACTTGCTGCAGCTTTTGGCTTAAGATGCAGCCAGCATTGCAGGTACCACAGTTTGACATAATTTCCCCGTTGACAGTGTTGGACAGGATCTCTGCATGTGCTTTCAGCTGTGGTAAGGCAAACAAGGGCCAAAAAAAAAGGAAAGGATTGGCCCCTTGTGTGCTGAGAAAACAACAGACAGGCTCTCAGTGATAGTGGGGCATAGTCAAATTCCAAGAGGACAGCAGCACTGGAGTGCAGGTGCAATCACGAGGACAAGAGGCACTCAAGATCTTGTGCTTTTCTCAAATGAGAGTGCTCAAGAGTGTAAGGCTGACAGCTCGAGCTCACTCCAAGCATAATGCAGTCAGGTGCTGCCTTAGCATCACCTTGCATCTCTGGCAGCCCACTTGAATCTCCACTGGTAACTATGACCAGTTTTCCTCCTGAGTTGCTCCTGAGCTGAGTTTGCCAGTTGTGACAATTAGTGGGACAAATTAGTTAGAACAAATGAGAGAGGGACAAACGGGCCCCGATTACTGTAGTAAGGCTGCTCAGCGCACTTGACATTCACTGAATTGAAGCGAGAGAAGGGAGCTTAATTCTGCTTGGCATTGCTACCTCTGTGCTGTTACTCATCTAAAGTATTCTCATGCTGAAAAAAAGTCTGTGACATCATAAAATGATACGTGTCTCTGGACAGTGAATTTAAAAAAAAAAAGTCTGACACAATTATTCAGTGAAAAAAGTGTTATTCTGAAGAGAGCTCTCTTCTTCTTGAACAACTACTTCCCTCCCAAGATAGAGATTATAAAATCAGAAAGGTTATGAAACTGGCCTAAAGCCCTCTTGTGGGAGGCCTATGCCCCAGAATTATCCTATGGACAATACGAGTGTTTTACTTCTCACCTGGCTCAGGATGAATTTTAAATACCTGTGTTTGAATGTTTTTCCCAAATGTGGGTTCAGTTCATTTGCACCTTACCGCAGCTCAAAAGGTTGAGTGGACAAACAAAACGCAAACACGTCCCACAACATCACCTATGGAACTCCTAGATCGTATTATAATTATTTTTAAGCAATGAAAAGATTTTATTGCCAGTGTCTTCCCATTTAAAGAATAATACTTTAGTAACCAGACCTGTGACAAAAGCAAGTATTTGGGAACAGCGCGCATTGCCGAGGTTGTTTTAAAGCACACTCTCATAAGATTCCCAAATCTTATTCCCGGTGGTGGGAAGGGTAGGAGAGCTCAGTGACATGCTCAGTGTCGGTTCTGCATCCTCCTCCCAGCCAACCCGAAAGCTGTTGGCATGTCCTGTTTCCTGCAGATGGACCACGAATGGCACATGTACAGCTGATGCGCTTTGGCACTCAGGGAAGGAGGCTGCATTTGCCAGTTAGCTTGCCAGCCAGAAGCCAGATTTAATTTGGAAGAGAATGGTCCACAGTTGCTGCAGAAATAGCAAAGAGCAGATTTTTAATCATCCTCTGTTCCTCCCTGTTCAGTCTCATCCCTTAATTGGTAAATGAGAGGCCCAATCAGCTCAAATCAGGGGAAAAATGTGTCAGAAGCAGCCAGTGAGACAGAAAACAGAGGTACCCACTCCTTGATATCATGATCTTGCAGCTGTTTACAAGTCAGATTTAGCTAATCAGAGGGTCCCAGGGAGCAATTAATCTCTCTTTCTAGGTTCCATGGGTAAATTCTAGTGGCAAAGAGCTTTTTTTGCTTGCTGCCCTGATTATTTTTGCATGCTGTTAACTATTTGCCATTTTATCTGCCAGAAGGGACATGTAATGTCATTTTATTTGTTTGTAGATAAACATAGCTAGACTGATCAGAAATTAAAAGATTTTTAACTGAGTGTAGTAAAGTGCTTGGAAGAAGTAAATGTCACATTATTTTCCATGTTTATTAATCACAGTGGTTCTCACCTCCCTATATTTCTTTCCTTCAGTCTGAATTAATTCCTTAAGCTGTGATCCTTGTAAATGAATAAAGACTGCCTCAGCCTCCAGTCTTTCAGATGCTTGGGCAGGGCTTGTTTTTGGCTGACAGCAGCTCAGCAATTGGCCTTTCATGATACCTGAATCTGGGAAACTTGGAATTACATGTCACTGTAGGAATGTCTGGCTTGATTGTGCCTGATCCTTCTTCATAAGGAGATCCTCTGCTTTGGATAGTGCCCTTCCATTCCTGGGACAGGACACTCTGTTCTGGGAGGGACGTGATGGCACGCTATAGCTCTGAATATGTAACAGAATTGTCACTTCCTTGAGCATCAGTGTTTAGATCCGTTACGTGTAGACTGACCTGGCGAAGCTCTTACTTTCCATTTCACAACTGAGCCCTGAATGTCTAGAACCACGTTGCCCTGCTGCCCACACGTTATTTAAATTACCTGCTTCCTACGAGTGTTAGGCTGTAGTGCATGGCCCCTGCATCTCTGCTACACAAGCTCTGTCCTGTGGGCCTGCGTTGTCTCCTTGGTGATTTCTCTTACTGCAGGATCATCTGTGGGACTGGGCAGCTGGAAAACGTTAGACCTGGAATCTCAGCTGTTCTAAGGACTTTTTAATATATAGTTATTGTTTTCTTCACTTACTGTTCTGTTATCTGCCAGCTTCTCTTACAAATGTGCATTTTACAAGCTGCTGGGTGTTTCTTACGTTTCTTTATGCTGCTTTTTAAGTGGGTTCTCACTGGCTTCAGTCTGTGAGGCTCTCTGGAGCTTCAGCATTGGATTTGCTGAAGTACAATGATGCCCTGAAGGCCCTTGAGCGTGTCAGATGCAGCCCTGGGAAGTCAGCAGCCTGGGCCTTGTGGTTGCTCTTGGAAAACCAGGTTTATGAAAGCCATCAGTAAATATGCCTTAATTGAGAACTGGTTTAGCCATAGATAAAATCTCACTGCCTCCCACCAGGCCAGGTTTGAGCCTTGAACACCTGACCTAAAATCTACAAAAGCCCACGGGGGTCCTATTGAACCCAAGGCAAGAGCCATCACTGGCCGTACCCCAGAAGAAGGCGGCTCAGCCCACTGCAAGACACACTCAGGACACCTTTCAGTCACCCTCAGGATGCTGCCTGGGAACACTAGTGAGAAGAATTAGGGTTAGAGTGGCTATCCCTGCTGTACACTTTCTAATCCCAAGGGGATGATACCTTGGTGGTGGCTCGGGAAGCTACCTCGAGCAAATTATGACATAAGTGACTGGAATTGCACTTTGGAGATGCAGTTACCATGGAAACCTGAGGGAGAAACTGTTTCTTAACTTTCAGTGCCAGCCTGACAGATTAAAAACTCTTCATTAATACTTTGTATCTGAGCGCTGTGTACAAGCTCTTTTGGGGGTACACAAAAACCCAGAGTTTTAATCATAGGGGAGAGGTAAAGGAGTGGTTTTTGTCAGCACAGCTGGGCCTGCCGGCTCTGGTGGAGCAGTGCTGATTGACTCACGCTGCTGCCCCAAGCCAGTGCTGCTTAGGCAGTAAAATGATGGTTTGGTTTTGGCTGGTCTCTGTACTGGCCTGTGCCTTGCTGAGTAGTCCAGTTCCAAACTGGTATGCTAACATGTGATCCAATTAGAGTAGCCTCCAGGACAGATATGGTTACACTGGTATAAACGTAATTGACCTCTTTGAAGCTTAATGATGTTCTGGTAACCACGTTATGAGGTCAAACTGTTCATTTCTGAAGTGACATAGCTTTACATATAGTGGGTGCCACAATTCAATGCACGCTCGAGTTCCATGGAAACATCAGCTCGTACTGTATAACTACCAGAACAGCAAATAGTAATGTAAAAAAGAGAGGTTTTAGGAAAGGAATAGATGGGAAATAAAATTATATTATTAAAAACTGCAGCAACTGTGTTCAAGAGAAATGGAGGGAGTGTTAATAGGTCTGTGAAAGTCCTTGACAAAGACTGTCATATTTGCAAAAAGAGTACGTGGGACACAGGGAGCGGGCACAGCATTTGGAGATGACATTTGTCTGTCTAGTGGCGCGCAATGGATAATGTTAGACTGAAGAAATTCCTTGAGCTGGAAATGATCAGGGGCTGAGAGTACTTGGGAAGTGCCATATACATTTGCACAGTTCCTACTCATCTCTGGGTGTCAGTTGATGGCCCTTGTTTGAAGAGAGGGTGCTTGGCCAGATGAGCCCAGGTACACCTGCTTCGTGTTCTTAGCTGGCTTCACCAGAGCATTAACATGTAAGTAAACAGGCGGGTAGAAGTGGCTGTTAATGCTCACTGCTGTACACTGCAGGCACGTCTCTGGCAAGTGGAGTTCAGTTTTAATTGCTTATAATGCTGGTTGTGGAAAATGGTGTCGAATCTTTACTGAGCATTAGACACTTTTTGTTTGCACAAATAATAGGGTATTTGCAAAGTACAGGACTGTGTAGTGTTTTTTTTCATAAAATTGTTTCTGTTTTCAGAGAGTTATGTAGAAGACAAATGAAATGACTCTGCAGACTGTGAATGGATTACAGTATTCATTCTTTCCTGTAAACTACTGCTATTTTTTTTTCCACTTAACTCTTTCCCAGATTCCTGGTGCTGGTTCCTGCTATATCATAATTATTTCTTATACAATTAATTCTGTTTACACAGTTTGCATATGGTAATTTTCAGTTAAAGGTATCAATATAATGGCAATTAGAACATTTCCATGTTTGATCTGATTTGAGGTCTTTTGTAATGTGTTACTGTCTCTGTTGGTGCCTCTGTTGCAGGTGCAGGCTGGCTGAGCTGTGGTGCTCAGCAGTTCGGAGCTCCGTGCACATGCTGGCACAGCAGCAACCCAGAGAGACAGCACAGGGTTGGGGACAGCCCTTCTGGGGACCCTGCTGAGTCACAGTGTGGAAGAGCAGATGTAGCTTAGGCTTGATGTGCTGGGGGCTGTGGTTTTTCTGGACTTGTCTGTGGGTGCAGCTCAAGGTTTTGACTTCTGCCAGAAAGGGTTCTCATATAAAACCAGCGCCTGGTTCAAACTGCTTGAGCCTGAAGAGTAGTAAGAAAGACCAAGGTGTGTCTTGTGACAGTCCAGCCAGCACAGATGACAGCGACAGGGGTGTCCCAGAAGCTGGGTCTCCAGCCTGTGCTAGTGATGAAGAGGTGAGCTCTGCGGATGCCCCATGCGACCCTGTGGTGGTCGCTACACGGTGCCGAGACTGTACCTCCCCAGCTTGGCCTCTTGCTGCGCTGACGTCTGTCACCATGCTGTTCAGCCACACAGTCTTCTTGGGGTATGGAGCTTTTCATGAGCACAAGCCAATGCTAATTAAGTAGGATGCTTACTTTTGTAATGAATTTATTGTTAGAGGTGAATTATCCCAAATCTGGTGCAACCTCTAATGTGTTTGATATTTTAGAGTCAGTTAAAATAAACAAACAGTGAAGCTAATGTTCCCAGCAATCTGGAGGGAATTAACGGCACGCTGCAAAGGGTGTTTAAATTACTTTAAAAATTCTAATTAGCCCATGAACAGCAGTGAGAGTGGGACAAATTGCCTGGTTTCAAAACAGGACAATCAAAAAATGACCTCAAAGGAAAGCGAAGGGTGGAGGATGACTGCCATGAAATCAATGAAAATGACCCCAGCCATTTGTTTAAGTAATAGCCTATTTTGAGGCTTATGTTAAATTGTTCCACATTTATGCTGCTCTGGGAGATCCAGAGGCAGAGGAGAAGCTTCACTGGGATAGAAAAAGAATTTTTGACTACTAAAAATGATGACGATAAAATCCCAGATGCTTAGATGCAATGAAATGGGCTGGAAACTAGTTTGAGGTGGTTGCAATTGAAATAATGAAAACAATTGCTCTGCCTTAGACTCCGCCTTTCCCACAATTATTTGACTTCCCCTGTTCATATATAAACCAACAGGAATTTGACTGGAAGCATTTGTGGCTTTATAAATAAACTGTCCTCCTGAAAATTTGGACTCTAAAGGCTTTTTGCACTCTTGCTATTTTTCTTTCTTGTGGCTGTATCAGCATGTGGTTTAATGCTCTACCCTGCAGCATGATCTCTCGCCCTGGGATTGTGCCTGGTGCCAAGATCTGAGATGGTGTTAGAAAAAAGTTCCAATGGACAGATTTTGTCTGTCAATATTTATTACTGTGTGCCCTTTCAGAGACTGTCTGCCTCTATTATAGAAAATTGAACCAAAGTAGTGTCAGGCTTGTGCCGTGAGACTTGAATAGGAATCTTGGTTTTATCAGACTTTCCCTGGCATGTGTTTTTCTCTCGTCAGTGTTGCTTGTTTTGGCTTTGTTCTGTTGTGTAACTGTGACCCTCCTGTGATGGATAATGGGAAAGCAACAAGCTTGCCTTGGGATTCCTGGGGTTTTCTGTATGTGTGTCCCTGTACTAACCCAAGTCCTGAATCAGGAGAACTAGTACTACATTCTCCATGTTTTCTAATGCAAAGTGTTTAAATCCTTTCGATCCCTTTTTAAACCTTTCAATCATGAGGAAGCATCAGGAGATGCTAAAGAGAAGAAGAGCTGTTACTTTTTCTGCAGTTAACATCTGTTTAGTTAATAGAAACCCTCAGTTTATTATGTCTGACTCATGGCACCACTGGTCTAAGTTTGCTTCAGAGATTTTGACTCTTCAGGTGAAAAAGAAGAAAAAACATGGGCATGGCTGTGATTCTTGCCTTTTTCTTACACGGTAATTGCTGTCACAGAGGACTTTCATCCATCCTCCAGCTCTGTGTATGCCCATAGTTACTATATAGTGAGGTGAGAGAGAATATCACTAATATATTTGTTCCTTAAATGTGTGAACATTTTATTCCACACTGGACTCTGCCTTCTCTGGTAATGCAGTTAAGTTTTCCTGCAGACTCTTCAAATATGTCGGGAAAATGGCACAAGAGCTCTGGATCCTGTGAGAACTTACACTGCATATTTGATACCTTTGTAATAAAACACTGAATTAAATAAGTTAGGGAAGGATTTGGTCTCTTTCCAAAGTTGTCTTCACTTCAGCCTCTTAGATTTGAGTACCACAGATGTGACACTTGGAAACACTTGGGTGACTTTGCTGGGATTTCCAAATGTGGACCTTTAGGTCCTGGCTCATGGAAGCTCTCACAGGACACGAGGCCAGACTGGGAGTTGCCCTTCCTATCTCAGACCACCGTAGAGTCTCCCTTTACATGATTCCGCAGTGTCCCCATAGTTCCTGTTCCAAAACAACACACTTATGGTTTTAATTCAGGTGTTTCAAACCTCCTTCCTAAGAAGTGGGCCATTAGCTTTCCCATTACATCTTCCAAGAGATGAGATTAAAATGTTCAGCCTGTTGAGTGATTGGATCAAATGTTTCTAGGTGTCCTGTAATAGTCATTAATGTAAATTAGCTATATATTTCATTACCTGAGCCAAAACTTACACTGTGGCTGAATGCTGAAAAAGAAAAAAACCTGTCTGAATTAGATCAAAGAAATTAAACTAAGAACCATTCAATGGTGGCAGTTAATGAACTGTAACTAACTGAAAAAGCTCTCCTTCCAGTAGCAAAACAGGGAGAGAGAAACAGTTTTTGTAAGTGCTCTGAGCACACCATTTGCGTTACCCGCCACCATCAAATTGTCTAAACATCCCTATGGGGCCAGGCTGCATAGCCCGAGTGCATTTCAGCCCTGTCCTTGGCTCTGATGTGAGTTTCCAGGCCCTTGAACCATTGCAAGGAGAGCTACAAGGGGGAAGACCTTGTGTCTGAGTGTAAATATACCTCTGCTCTATTTTGCTTAGGTGAATTTCCACAGTTTTATTGCATTCTTGCGACCAGACTCAGCTATTCCCTCTGTGGCTGCATGTCACCAAAAGATTTTGATCTACAGGTTCTTCCCTCTGAGTCCTCTGGTTTGATTCAGCCATGGCAGAAGCAGCTCAGGCTGTAACTGGGGTTGAGCAGTGCACTTTTTGGGGCAAAATTGCCAAGGTTAAAACACTTGCTGTCCTTCAGACTTCTTTCAGAGTTACAGATCCCACATTCAGTTTGCAGTAGTACCTGTCAGGCTATATCGAAGCGTAACTTCTCATGCTGAGTACTGTATGTACCCCAGAAACCACGAAGCTCGGAGGACCTAATTCTGTTAGAGAAGGTAAAGTAGAGACAGATGCATTGTAATCCCTCCATCACAGAGAGAGAAAGGAGGTGGGAAATGGTTTGGTCAAAATGGCTTAGGGTACCCAAGGTCTAGCTAGGAACTACACCCAGATGAACTGGTCCTGATTCAGTGCCTCCATAGGAAGAGGATCTCCAGCTTTCCCAAGGAGTCCAGATTGAATCCAGGCCATACACTCATCCCATTGCTTGAGAGAATGCTCAAAGTGTGCTTATCCTAACAAATCACCACGCATTTTTTCACACATAAAACAAAGGGTTCTTAAATTTCCAGTTTCATAGGCTATTATTTCTCAAGGACAAAATCCCTCCTAAAAATGTTCCCTACTGTTTATTATCCTGAAAAAGTGGGTGGTTTTTTTTTTAGTTGCAAGAATGCATTAATTTTTAAGTTCTGTCTGGGAAGTAATTTCTATGAAGTGGTTTTATTTCCTGAAAATACCAATATGAAAGTATTACAAAATGAATTTAAATTACGTAACTGTCAAAAACAATGGCTGAAAGATTTATTTTTTAAATGTTTAATATGGTTATTACTGCAAACCAAAACTGGGAAGGGTGTGTGCAAGAAAGGCTAAATAGATATATGTGTGTGTGGTTAAAAAAAAACCCCAAAAAACCCAAACAATAAAAAGACCCAAACCTAACTGTTTTTCTGTGCTTTGGGATAAGGTTAAAAAAGACAATGTACAGCCTGGGAAAACAAATTCCTTTCCAGCCCTGATAATATTTCTGTAATACTTTTAATCTTCAGAATAGGCGTCTCAACAAAGCTAGGGCAGAGTCTCCTGTTCTGAATTAAATACAGTGCTGGTGTGGAAAGAGATGTGATGGACTTCTCAAAGGCGGTAATGAGCCTTTGGAAGTAGAGGTGCTGCGCTTCAAGTCCGTTCCTTGTACTTGCTGTGTGCTCTGGCACTGCCTTCCCCTGTCTCAACCTGGCACGAGGTATTTTAGAAGATACTGTTTGGCAGATGGTATTGGTTTCTGGGACAGGAAATGCCAGAACAGAAGAGAGTTTCTTCAGTTGACTGTCTAGTGGGGATTTGGCCTCAAGTTGTGCCAGGGGTGGTTTAGGCTGGATATTTGGAAAAATTTCTTTGCAGAAAGGGTTGTCCAGTCCTGGCCCAGGCTGCCCAGGACAGTGGTGGAATCTCCATCCCTGGAGGGGTTTCCAAGTGTGTTGAGGTGGCGCTGAGGGATAGGGGTTAGTGGGGACCTGGCAGTGCTGGGGGAATGGTTGGACTCTGTGAACTTAAAGGTCTCTTCCAAACAAAATCATTCTGTGATTCGTGATTCTCTCAGTCCAGCATAATTTATCTTATTTTCTTCAGTAGAGGAAGTTTTAAAAACTGCAGAAGGGAGACAGGGAAAACAAACCAACCCACCCAAAGAGGGAAGTTATCTTTATGGAGCTGACTTTTCCAGTTTTACCAAGCGTTTCATTCTTCAGGTTCCTACAATGACCTGAGTTTCCAAGTGATAAACATAAAAAAAATATCTCTTAGCATTCCTGTGATATTGAAATCACTAGGTTTTTCTCTGCTTACAGTAAATAGAACTAGAAATATTTAAAATGTGTCCATAATGTCATAACTCGCCAAACCTTAATGGAACGTGGTCAGAATCCTGGATCACATTACATTCGGTCCCCCAAGCACTGAGTTCATCCCATTTCCTGATTTAGATTTTCATCACCTTCTTGTGGTATCTTTCCCCTTACAACACATCAATGGTAAAACAATTGATACTGGATTTCTCATACAAGAACAGACTCCCACAGTCTTGGGGCATGCAGAACTGTGTGGAGATTGAGACCGAAAGCCTTTGAATTTGGATTTCCCGCGAGGCAGTTGGGGTTTATTTACATTTCCTATTTCCTGGCAGAGATGTCAGTTGGTGTTTTCTGAATTTCTCTTCACGAGGCGAGCAGGAGTATAAGGTGTGAGCTAAAAGGTACAGGAACTTGTCAGCTGCTGCTAGGAGGCAGCCTTGTGCTGCTCCCCTGTGCCTGTACGCCGAGTTTCTCCTGCTCTGTGCTGTGCCTGAAAACACTTGGCTACGCTGGCCAGTGGGGTTTCTGTAAACCAGGTAATTGCCCCTCGTGCCGTTCCTAGAGCTCTCTTCCAGATCCCCCTTCTCTACCTGCAGGAATAAATACAAAGCCTTGAAGATGGATGGCCCTTCAATGTGACACAATAGCTTTTTAATTTGACGTTAACCACATTGAAAGCTGTTACAGTGCAAGCTGGTTGAGATCTGTATGAGCTGTCCTTCCTGAAAGGCTGCTCAGTCACACCAATCTCCTGTCCTAGACCTGCGCACTATCTTGCTGTAACAAGTATGGAGATGCACTTTTGTCCTGTATCATTGTTTTAATGTCAATACCCAGAAGCATTTTTTATTGCTAGATCTTTCTTTTCCACCTGTGGAAGAGAATAGAAGAGGGGGAACCCAAAGCTTAGTGATTTGACTTTGCATCATTACAGCAACCTCAGTGGGAGCTGTTTGATAAAAAATTTAACAGCCTCATGTTCCTCTATTTCCAATACAGGTACTAGAAAGACCTTGTTAAATAACGAGCCTGCATTTCATATGGTTTATTCTGCAGTCTTTAATCAATAAAATGCTCTTTAGATCAATACAGATGTTATTTCACTGCTTGGAACCATTTATAAGTGTACGATGGAGGTAGTTACAGCACAGTCGGTGCATAGCAAAGATAGCTCTTGGGCACAACACAGTTACAGCTCCACTCAAACAGAGCAGGTATCAATACAAAATGGGATACACCAGCATAAAATCACTACATCCTGTCTGCAAAGCAACTCCAGATAAGCTGCACTTGGGGAGTGAGGGCTGCGCGTACTTTAACAGTGTGTTTTGTCCCCCATCAACAATGTCAGCAAAAGAGTTCTGCAGATTTATGTTGATCGTTGTACCAGTAAACTGACATAGTCCCTTGCTGAAAGGATGTTTGTAAAATGTGTGTCTGGTGCCTGTAATGGAAAAAATAGAGGATCATTCTCATCCTGGCAGCTCATTTCAAGCAGATGAGTTTTAAGCTGCATGCCATGGGTGGAAAGTTTGGACATTGCTGATGATCTCGAGTGAGAGGCTATTGTCACCGTAATGTTAGTGCAAATAACATTTAAAGTGCTGCTGAGTGAAGGCTGGAAGGTATCAGAACCCTGTTCATAATAACATTTTAACTCTGGGATACAGCTTGTGCCTTCACAGTATTATACAAACTCTGAATAATTAAGCATCTGGATTGGCAAAGTGGGTATTTTGTGAATCAGGCCACAGAAATGAAACCCCAAGGTCATGGACAGGTCTAGCAGTTTTTCTTCCTCTGGTGTCAGGTATAGGACTTTGCCAGGCTGTTGGCAGAAACCTTGACTTTTGGATGAGGTATGTACTGGTATTGAGCAAGCCCGTGTCTATATTTGATCTCTGTGTTGTAAGCCATGCTGTAACATGTTTGCATGCACCAGCAGCAAGTTAAGGGACTAGCACAGCATCTTAAAAAGTTCTCACGTTTGGCTGTTGCACCCCAGTGAACCCATGGGGACGAATGGGGAGCATTGTCTTGCAGACACAAGGACTGGGTTGGGGGACTGCAGCAGGAAAGAGGGGTCTGGGGCTGGGCCAGGGACTGGCCCAGAAAGCGCAGGTTGTTCCCAGGGTTTGTTACAATGGTAATTAGGCATGCCAGAGTTATGCAGGAACAGGGACTGCCTTCCAAGTACTTAATTTTGCTATCAATTTTAATTTTCATATTAATTGCCATTAGTTAAACTGATGTAATGAGCCTAGAGTGGCAGATAAAAATGACAATGGGGTAAGTATGGATTGTGATTCCAGCTAGGAAAAGCAGCTCACTTGTTAATGGGGGTCTGTAAGAGGAATCTGCAAACTCACAGGTAAAACCTCAGTTCAGCCTCAGTTTCAGCCTCTCCCTGTTGTTTTTGAAACTACTGAATCCCTCAGACAAGTAATTGTTCATTTTGGTGCGAACTCCATGCATTCAGACTCAAATCTCCTGTTTTCAAACCCAATTAGGAGATGGTAATTACCTGCGGGACGTGGGGATTTTGTTTGTCTGCGGGGGCAGTGCAGATACTCTGCTTGTATCTCCTCTTCCAGTTATCAATAAAACACCAGAGCAGAGCAGTGTTTTCCTCTAGTGTTTTCAGGCAGTGTTATGCCAAATGAAGGCAATATTATGAGATTGCATGTGTTTGGGAATAATCATGCAAGCTATTAGTAATCATGCCTCACTGTTCTCAGTACTGCTCACCCCCAGCTTTTGTGCGTTTGACACACAAGTAGCTGTTTGATGATTCCCATCACTGCCTTATGGATGGTGAAGCTGAGGTCAGCCAGTGATGGAGTCAGAAGATGAATGCAAATCTCTTGGGTTTCACTACAGTGATGTTGTACTTGTAGGAACTCAGCCTTTCTGAAAAACATGTCTACAACGTATTCTTTATCCTAGTATAAAACAACCACTCCAGCTCAAGGACAAGCTGAGCAGAGGAAGCGTGTTGCTAAGTAGCTGTTCAATAAAGGGGACCTGCAGAATGTGGAGAACACTGCTTTCTTTTGAGAAGTGCACAGGAGAGTGGATTGGGAGTCTTTGTGGCAGACGGCACTCAGTTGCCAACCACTCTAGGAGGTGAGAAGAGGTATTCTCAACTCCTAATAACATGTCCAATAGGGCAGAAAAGGTGGTTGGCAGCTCTTATCTCTGGATGAGGATTTCCTTTTCATCTTCACCTTCGTAATGGTCCTAGTCCTGGTGAAGGCTGAGAGTGTTAAGGAATAGAATTGCTTCAAATATGCAGGTGTCCTCAAAAAAGAGAGTGCAAGCCATTTGGCTGCCTATCTATTTTAAAATAATCTCTCTCATAGTGTACTGATAAACTGCTGAGATTGTCAGAAACTGTGGTGAGACCGTAGTTTCCTAGCCCTACAACACAAGTTAAGCACAGTAAACTGGAGCCGCTGCAAACAGTCAAGGAGTTTATAACATTTATTACTGATAAACACCATTTGAATTCCTTAGTTTTGTTCTTTTCCTCTCCTGGACTTGTGGTGAGCTCGTACTTGTCATGACCCTGGGACAAAGGTAATCCTTACTGGGACCAGAATGAATGTGAATGGAACAAGAAAGTCACGCCACCAGTCCCTGAAACAGGCCTAAATGTTTGAATGCCAGTTCACTGTTTTGCAAAGGATTTTGTTTGGCTGAGATTTCCCGTTGCTCCTGCCTTGAAGCATGCTGGAAATGAGAACATCTGCTCTTGCCTAGCTCCTGCTCTTAGTCCTGGCAAGAGTCAGATTCTGACCGTGGGGATGAAACAGCATAGTTCAATATTTGTTATGGTGGCTGAGCAGAGATTCATGATGCAGGAAACTGTCCTTCCATCTGTTTTATCCAAACCTTCCTTCCCTGTTTTCACAAGCAAACATGCAAACCGCACACATGCTTTTGGTATGTTACTGCTCAGAGCTGGCATCAACAGAAATTGGAATTGCAGGGGTACCATGCTGGGGAGGATTAATATTGCTGTGACTCCTTTCCCTCCCTTCACACTTGTCCCGGCCTCAGCTGTGTAGTTCAGCTCTGTCCTGAGGGACAAAGTAATCTTTGCTGTTCATCTTCCCCCTTGTGTATGTCACATCCCAGAGGAAGGAGAGTCGAATGACATCTGCACAGTTCAGGACAGTGCCCTACTGAGGCAGAAGAGAACTTCATCTCCTTCATGTCTGTAGGTCAGTTGTAACCTGAGCCACACTGTATTAAAGGGTCATCATGGTACTGAAAGACTGTTTTGACAAGTGGGTTGAGGAAATGCAGTGAATAGCAGAGAACTAATCCCAGACCTGATCTTGTAGTAGAGCAGCTGACAAATATACCCAGAGAAAAATCACAAGTTTTGCAGCAGCAAATAGAGAGAAGTCTTGATACTTGCACAGTGTCCAACTAGACATGAGATCAGACATGATTGCAGCAAGTCCCTGAAGTGTTGGGCCCACTCCCTACAAGGAGAGCAAACCCTATGCTTGGTGTGCTGCTGCAGAAACCCAACACAAATCTGCAGAGGAGTTTCTCAGATTGCCTGAGACACCTCTGGGTGCCATAAATATGTCCTTGTCCCTTGTTTTACAAGGGGTATGTTGCTTTTGAAGGCAAGAGGTGCTGAGCAGAATACAGATACTTGCCAAAAAGCTTGATGAAAGAGTGATGAAATTGGGTACCTCCTAGGTACCCAGTTAGGTACCCAAGACCCTCTTGGGTCTTAAGTTAAATGAATTCCTTTAAACCAAAGATCTGAGTATATATGGGTCCGGGAATTCAGAGGAGCCCTGAACTGGACCAGACAACCCTCCTGGTATGGAGTATGACCAGCTTCTTCCCTGGGGGAGTTTGGAGAAGTCCAAGTATTCATGTGAATGAGGGGGCATCTCTCAGTGCAGTCCAGTAATTGTCAGCCTGCTCTTACAAAGCTGCCAGGTTTAAGGCTAATCAGGTGATGTAAACTGGTGACAGTAACGAATCCAAGCTCATTGAAACCTGTGGAGGAGTTGGACTCTTGCTCCCTTAAAACAGGACAGTCATTCTGCAGGGGTGTGTGTTGAAGGAGATGTTCAACAGCCAGGTTTATGAGAGGATCCCGGTGCTTGGACATGGAGAGGTTTTTCACATAGAAAATGCTGATGGGGAGACTAGCATTAGTGCAGAAAAGCCAAATTCACATAAGAAATAAGGCACTTAAAAATATTAGAATGAACTGCTTCTTCACTTTTTGAAGTCCAAGTCTATACCAGATGCTTTTGCTCTAGTCAAATGCAAGTTACTTTTCTCAGCCTTGCAGTAAATGGATTAAGTGTTATGGTCCGTGTCACAAAGAAACTGAGACTAGAAAATCTCCTTTGGACTGAAATCTGCAGAATAAGAGCTATGTAGCAACATTATTGATCCAATAACTGTAAACAAAGAATAATATTAACAAGTTCTTGAACTACTGCCGGCTGAAGGAACGATAAATTCATCATGTCTTATTTCTAATGTCTGAGTAGCAAATAACAGAAAGGGCTGACACATGAGATGTCTTGGTGCAGGGCATCTTATTCTTGGAGCTCTCTCAGAGAATGCAGTGTATAAGAAAGTGCATTCGTGCATTTTTGGGATGGCCTCTCATGCTGAACCTCAGCTGGCTGCCGCTGTGGAGACAATTTTTGGAAGCAGCCCAGTCTCAAACAGAAACAATGTCTGATTCGTATGTTCAAAAGTAAATACAAAAGGTTTTTCCTTTCACCATCAAACGCCTGCTGAACTGTTCAGCGCTCTGTTAGACTCCCGCTACTTATCTCTGGCTTTTCCCCCTCAGGGAAAATTTTGTGAAGTTTGGTTTGACTGGCAGCTGAAAAATGCCACAGTAGAGTGAGGAGCGAGTTGGGCTGATGCAGGCGTGTTTCAGCTGCATCTGACTTTATTAAACAAGTGGAGTGCTGAAATTCCGAAGCATGGAAACAACATGGGATTTCTGACGTATGTAGAGCTGTGCTGCCTCTGGGGCTGTGCCTAGTCCTACATCCCACAGGCACACCTTTTGAATGGTGGGGGTCATCCTGTGTGACTTCAAACATACAAACCAAGAACATCTACGTGATACGGAATTACGTACATAGGTGTTTGCAGATGAGAGGAATCATCGATTTTCTTTCTAAGTAACTTATAAATACTTGCAAATACGAAACTACGCTGTTTGTCTCTGGTGATTATGGGATGATTTTAAGCACTTCAAAGGATGTCTCAGGTGCCAGTTGGGAGCGTTAAAGTCTCATGTTGAAACAAGGCAGATCCGAGACACAGTGGATCAGCAGCTTGACAGCCCTAGACTTAGTCTAGCATCTGTGATACGATGGTCTTGAATCATATCCGCTTTGTATATCTCAATTTTTTATTTGCGAAATAGGAAGCAGCCTTTTCCTTTCAGCTAAATGTTTTGACTTTTACAAGTGAGAAATGTTAAACAAACATTAAAACCACTACAGTCACGGGAATATTTCCTTTAACTTCAGGGAGATTTGGCTTATGTCCTGTGCCATATTGTATTGTACTGGCTCAATTAGAAAAAGAATAATGAATTAAAAGGTCACAGCTCTATAATATAAAAGGTGGGTAAAAGGGTAAAATGTGTGTGGTGGGGTTCTCTTTAACTGCCCTGAGCGTTTGCCATTAAGTACTGATGGGAACTCTCCATCCAACAACTTCACTAATCTCTTTTTAATCTCATTGGGTTCTGAACATTTTCTGGAAAACATTTTTCAGAACTAATCTGCCCAGGCAGGGCTGGGGAAATGTTGAAACACACAAAAATCTGCGCAACAGGAAATAATGTTAGAAAGCTGTGAAAAACATTTATCCTTTTGAAGCATAATGGTTTTTAATTTTCTCATGCCCTGATCTCCCTGGCAACAATTTAAAAGTACATAAGCGTTCATGAATCAAAGCCGTTCACGTCTGCATTTTTAATTATGTGTCACTGGATTGAAACTTTCCCTTTGATCTTTGCATTTAAAGGGATTTACAATTTAATGATTACAATCCCCCTCCCCCTGAAGTCTATACTTGTTATTGAGCAATGTCACAAAGGGGTCACTGTTGGACAAGGGGAAGACAGTTTTGCTCAGAATGTTATAAGCGTGTCTAAAACCTGCCTTATGCTCTGACTCGTGAAGATCCCTCTGTGATGATGGGGCTTCCTAGTGGTGGTGACTCCAGGCCTTTTGCTCTAGGCAAGACATTGAAAAACAAAGTGATGAAAAATAGAGAACAAAACCAACGTGGGTGTCCATTAAGCAGTCCTGTACTCTAAGCAGCTGCCTCTCCTGCCCTGTGTAATGACTTCAGAGCCACATGGCATGGCCACCATGACAAATGGAGGTAGAAATGCTCCTAGCTGCTTGCCGTGAAGGTAGTCAGAAGCGGTTGATGGCTTTGAGAAGAATGAGGCAGTTTGTCCTTGCCAGCAGAAATCAAGCAAACAGAAGCACTCAAACACGTTGATTCATGTTGGAGAATACACACAGCTCTTTCCTTGTGCCTGGTGGAAGAGGAGGCTGGTCTCAGCAGGGCAGAAGGACATCCTTGTAGTTAAAGCACAGGTTGAGAGTAGGGGTGTCAGAGTGCCCCAGGGTGAAGAGAGGACTGGTGGTGGGAAGGTGATGCAGTGGAGCTGGAGCGGAGAACAAGTGCGGAGACCTGGAGAGGGTGACAGCAGTGGTGGCTTCTCTGTGTCACAGAGACCTGTGGAGCAAGGAGGAACAAAATCTTATGGAGACACTACATCTATGAGTGGCACGTAGGTGGGTGACCTTGGTGAAGTCACTTGACCTTTCTGTTTTCTCATGAGGCTCATAAATGCCTAACTACATCCTACATGTGTACGGCAAGATAACAGCCCACAGCAAAAAAGGCTCACGCTCTCCACTGGCATTAAAAGATGTCAGCAGCTTCCCATTAGAAGTGTGTATGTGTGGGACGTGATGCAGCGCCTAACACATACTAGGTGCTCTCTAATGAATCGTTCTTTCAAAGCTTTTTGCTAGATATTTAATTTTCTTGCTGAATAACAGTTTAAAGGTCATGTGGATCGGTGACACATGCAAAATGAATGAACGTTACTTTTGATGTGCCTGTGCAAAATTAAGGGCTTGCGCAGACTGCTTTATATGCACAGTGTTATTGTAGTTTCTTGTAAAAAAATCAATAAAAACGTATTAAAGTAAAAACCCTGAGCAGAATATTTTATGTCTTATTAAGCTACTTACGGGTTCAGCTAGGATAGCAAGGGTGCTATTAATCAATGCTTTAAGTTGACTCCGTGGTGAGTTGATGAGTTGAAAAATTTGTTAAGATCCCTTTTTGTCTCTCTTTAGAGGGTGTTAATGTGGTAGATTTTGTGAAGTGAGCGTACGTTTGTGCCATTAGCAGCAAGTTAATGTTGCATGATTTTACATTAGAAACGTCATTTATTGAGCTTATACTTAAAAAAAAAAAGTGGGTGTTTTTACTGAAACGTGCTCTGTGATGATCCAATTTTACAATCATTTTCTCAAATGAAAAAAATTCACGGTTGCACCATTGACAGCTGCTCTTAAATTGCTCCAGATGGGATTACACTACAGGTAGACTACTCATCCACAGAAGGGCTGCAGGAAAAGATCCCAACAACCTTGCTGCTGTTACTCAGGAAACAGGGATGCTTTTCGGAGCACAGGTACCATTTATAGTCTAGAGAAGTGCTGCAGATCAAGGATAAACACAAATCAAACTTTGGGAATCGGCCGTGATAGCAAGTAGGTGAGAACCATGGAGGCAGAGAACTTGGAGAAAAGGAAAAAACTTGGGCCAGAGTCTTGCTTTTGTTGTTGCAGGTTTTTTCTTTCTTTTATTGAATGAAGAAATTTGTAAGGTATGAGAGGAAGTAGCAGCAGCAGCGGTTGGGTTTTTGAAGCAGCAGCAGCAATCTAGAGACTGTTTCTGCCCATAAGATAATTAGTGCCACAGTATAATTAGGGAGGAAAGAACAAAAGGAAGATAAGTATCACTGAGGGCTTCAGTTTAATTTACAAGGAAGTCTAGGTAAGCAGCTAAATATAATACACTCCTCTTAAAACGTTACAGGTTGGTATTAGATTTTAGAGAGTACGTAATCATCACTTTCTAAGGGTAGAAACACCTGTTCTGAGAAATCCATCCATATTTTTTAAAATCTCTTCTTTAGACTAAATTTCCTTTTATTGAAATACATTTTATTTTAATATGCTGTGATCCTTCTATTGAACTATAACTCAATTCTGAATTTTAATTTTAATTAAGCAGTAGCTGGGGAAGATTAGTCCATTGCAGTTCAGTCCCTCCTCCAAGGCCCGCGCCCCTGCAGTAGCTGGTGTGTGGTCATGATTCTGCAGCTTCGGGAGCGAAGTCTCCTTTATCACATATGCAGTTGTGTTCTCGGGCACAGTTGCCAGTGAGTCCAGAATCTGCAAGGATCCAGAAAAGGGGATCTTGTTTCCAGGCTGGGCAAGGTGTTTTGGACCAGACTGATTTGCTCATTGCCTGCGCTTGTCTGCGGTCCATCACTCCAGTTGCCTTCTGTGGCACATAGGAAATAAGTTGTTTGGAAAATGTTGCTAAATCTGGAACTAAAAGCAGGACTGTCTGTGTTAGCAGTGTCAGTAGATGGATTGAGGAGGCACTGAACTTGGTGCCTTGATTATCCGCTTGCCTGCAGAAGTGGTTTTTCTCATAGCTGGGACAATGTGCCATCAACAAGCTGCTGGCAGAATGTCAAATTGTTGGTAAATAGGTTCCTAACATTGTCTGCTCCACCTTGCTTTGTCCTTTGATATATTAATGTGATGTCATCTTTTCCAGGCTGAAGATGTGAAACATATCCTGAGAGATCAAAGCTGACATACTTCGGGCTTGGAGTGTCCCACGTATATGATTGTGCTGAGCTTCCTCCTGCCAGGATTCCTCTAACACCCTCGGGAACTCCAGGTAAGCCACGATCAAGCAGTGGTCCTTGGTGGCTCTGTGATACTTCTTTCCCACTTGTGCCTTGTGAGTGTCCCTGTTTACTGCTGCCTTCTTGTCTCAACCTTTTGTTGTAGTTTTTACATAAGGCTGTGGACCATAGGGGATGTTCAGTATCTTGTTTTCTGCACAGCTCCTATCAGAAAGATCCTCTGTTCTGGATAGGAATACAAAGAACGATTACAACTGGCTAAAAATAAGTCAATTCCAATAAGAAATAACAAAAAACCAGTGCACGTGCTGAAAATTAGTCATCAATTATTCAGCAATTTTTTTTTAATAACTAGCACATTTGGGGAAAACATTAAATGGGTTTTGCAAAAACAAAAACCACTAGATTAGTTGGGGAAAAAAAAGGCTAATCTTAGAGCTGTGCTTGTGTCTGTTATGGTTGTTGTGACTGAATGGTGGCACATCAGAGCAGGAGCCAGAACCTGTAAACAAGGATTCCAGGGCCCTCTGTTACCCAGAGGTAACAGAAAAGCCCCCTGCTGCCCCAAAACCAGTGGAAGCAGCAGGCAGACAGTGGGGTTCAGATGCAGAGGGACACAGTCCTGGTCTGATGGGGAGGCAGCTGTACACCTCCACAAACATGTCATGGTGGGACAGTATGTGTAGCTTCCAGCTGCTGGTGTGGAGGAGTAACCCTCCCGCCCTGAGCACTGTATGTCTGAGTTTAGGGTGCCATATTTTCTTTTTCTGCCTAGATTTGAAGGATTTGGAACAATTGAGGCTCCCCAGTGTCAGTGAGCTAGTTTGGAGGAATAGCTTGGGTTGCCAGACATGTGGAAACCCCAGATGTTTCCCCTGTACAGAGTAGCTCTACAGAATATACGCAAAAGAATTCAATGCTTCCAAAGCCTTGCTGAACTCATGGTGGCTGTGCCGTGCAGTGCCTGTATGCACAGACCTGTTCGGAGAGTCCTGATCACAAAGGTGATGTATCCCTGCCCTCTTCTCTTGTAAACCCATGACAAGAAACATTGCTGCTGGGGGCTTTAGGCCTTGGTCCTGCAGTGGTCTCTTGGTGCAGGGTTATAATGCTGTGCTCACAGGCAGTCGTTTATGCTACAGCGTTCTGAATGACTGCAGTAGCATCACTTGAGAACTCTGTAGAGGGTGTTCGCATCTTGTCTTTTCTATGGTTCCCAGTAGTGGAAGTCAAACATCACACTCTAGCCTTGGGTGATGACTTAGATTGATGAAAGAAAATTAAAACTTTCAACTCCCTGCCCTAGAGGGAGAACATAACGATCTAGACCGATCCCACTTACCTCTTAGAAATTATTGTTATCTTTTTAAAGGAAGTCAATGATTTATGAGATGTTTAGTGGGCAAAAGCTCCGCAAACCCTGGGCTGGCCAGGTTGTAAATGATCTGTACGCAACCTGGGGTTTTTCTGGCAATTCATGTGCTGTCTGTCTATGACTAAGGCTTCTTTCGCCGAGTTGCAGTGCATATAGAAATAAAAATGATTTGCTGTGCTTGGGGTGTAGCTTAGGCAATGGTAATTACTGCCTGGAAAGGTACTACTTAATCAATGGGCTGATGCACAGCTCATTTGAGGTTTCCTCCTTTCCTCCGGCATAAGGGAGAGGAAACAAAACTGGCCACGAGATAAAACATTCGGACTCATTCCTGAAAGCTCTGCATCACGAGTTATACAAATGCAGAAATACAGAAAATGCTGAGGGGGAAAAAACCCCAACACACCAAAGAATACAAAAAGGACAGTCTCTGACCTGGAAATGGTTTAATAAGAACAGGACACAAGGACTAGCAGGAAGACAGAGAGAGACAGGGAGTGCACAGAGACAATGGGACATTGAAATTGGTATAATGGGTTCACTTAGTGACAAGTAGGTTTGAGATACAAACCAATTCACTGTAGAACATGCAAGAAAGCAGCATAATTTGCAAAGCACTTTCCAGTAGAGGTAGAAGGTGGGATAGTACTTAGTTTTAAGGGTGACGTGGAGGGTTTTCTTTTGTGTCCTGATAGGCTATAGATAATCAGGACTGCAGCATGACCTCAAGCTTTTTACCTTCATCATGTGAAGAAGGCTTTCACCTTGGGCTGATGATTCAAACCTGAGAGGAGGCACTGGGAGAGATGAAGCAATTTGGCCAAAGGCTTTTGACAAAGTTCACCATTGCTAGACTACGCTGCTTTGGGCTTGGTGGTAGTCCTTTGCTCGTTCTTCCAGACTGCGTGTTCCTAAGCAATCTCCTCACTGCTGGTGTGGTCATCCCTGAATTCATGTCTTTGACTGCAAGCACCTGAGATGCTCAGTCTGTGCCCATCAAGTTTTGTTAGGGTTTCAGTGTTCTTCCTGATCTATTTATTAAGGTTATAAGCAGTATGCAGGAAGGGGTGGAGTTGGGCATCATGCTCCATGTATGCAGGAATGAGTAGAATTCATGCAGCACATGTGCACCTCTTGGAAGAAAAGGGGAAGGGAGAAGTCTGCTGGATTTTTGGCTCTTCTGAAAATCAGGCTGCTGGTTGGTAACTCTGGATCTTCAAAAATAAGAAGCCCTGTGGGAACTGTAGCTGTTGCAGGAGTGTCACGGTTTGAGCCAAGACTTCCTTGTTTTGGAAATGTGCCCAACAGAGTATCGAGATTATTTCATACAAGTTCCATAAACGCGGCATCCCATTGGCTAAAAGTGCAGGTCAAAAGATTTCTTCCGGCAGATACTCCTTAAAACCTGCAGCCAGGAGGAGTCTCCTCCTCTTTGGACACCGGACAGCTTCGGAGAAAGAGCCGCAGCGAGAGGGCTGGCTGCCGTCCAGGCCGAAAGCCTGCGGCCTGGCCCCCCCACCCGGGGCCTAACTCAGAACTGTTTCTGTCTATCAGCGCCCAGCTCTGTGTGAATTGTTGTGGGACTCAGTCAGCATCTCTCTCTCGTATCGGGTAAGAGAAGAGATATTTTTTCACTCGGCGAGAATCTACCGCTGGATTCGGACGCAGGGGAAGCTCACCCCCCTTCGCGTTCCGGCCGCGAGGGCTTCTCCTTTATCTGAAGCCGCCGCTTTGGTCAGGAGTGTCCTTGAAATTTTCTTTTACAGACACTGAAAGAGGTCTCCCTGCGAACTCGTTAAAATACTTCTCTAAGCTGTTAAAAACTTTAATCACTTGGCCCGCCGCCATTTTGGACAGACGCCATCTTCTGAGCTGCCATCGTGGCGTGACGTCATCTCCTGGCCTGTGGCCAATCGGCCATAATTGGAGTTTTCCCTTTTCCTCCCTTTGCAGTGTTTTAACTCTTACTGTATTGTTTCTTGTTTTGCATTTAATATCTAGTTGTGTGATATGATAGTACTTTAGAATTTTTATTAAAAGTTTGTTTCAGTTTCCCATCCATATATTCTGAGATTTGAGTTTTGTTTCCCTTTTCCCTATATTAGTTAGGGATTTCAGGAGTGTTAGGGACCTTGAGTTTTGCTCGGAGGCTCAACCCCTAACAAGGAGTTTGCCCAACCTCCCAGTACAGCAATTCTCAAAGTTTCTTGATGGCATGGGTGAAAGTGGTGTGTCCTGCTCGTGCACATCTTCCGAGTGGGTCAGTCCAATATATTTTGGCAAAATGCTACTTGTTGTCTGAATGGAGGACACGCTAGATTAGTCTCTTAGAAGCTGTCTAAAACAAATGTGTACATTATATATCTTAATCTTATAAAGCTGAGGGACAAGATTCTGCAAATGCTAAATGCATTTGTTTTCTTTTGTGGTTATCCAATGGAAATTTAACAAAAATATAGCTGAAAGCTATGAAGACTCATGCAGCGTCATGATAGTCATGTAGGAGTATTGTCAGCATATCGAAGGGCTGGGATGGTGGGGAGAAGTGCATTTTAATAAACTGATGTTGCTGGGAAAAACAAACACATCTTTCAAGCTCCAGGATGGGCATGTCTGGCACAGTTCAGCTTGTGTGTCGTACCAGTTCAGTTTGCGTGGTGGATGAGTTCGTGCAGAGGATAGGAAAGTAATGTCCCCTCTCTTTCTCTCACTGTGGAGTACCTGAAGTAGCCAAAATGAATTGCTGTGGGAGTCAGGACTTTGCTTTTCGGGGATCATCAGATTAAGGATGTTTGGGTGTAGACTGTACCATATTTGACGACTTGTGTGTGCTCAGCATGCAGCCCTGTCCCTTAGAAAATGTCCCGATCTGCATCGTTGTCCTGCACTGGGCCACAACAATCCCCTGCAATGCTCCAGGCTTGGGGAAGAGTAACTGGAAACTGCCTGTTGGATAAGGACCTAAGGGTGTTGGTTGACAGCGGATGAAGAGGAGCCAGCAGTGTGCCTGGATGGCCAAGAAAGCTAACGGCAGCCTGGCTTGTGTCAGCACTGGTGTGGCCAGCAGGACCAGGGCAGGGATCATCCCCCTGTACTGGGCACTGGTGAGGCCACACCTGGAATCCTGAGTTCAATTTTGGCCCCTCACTCCAAGAAGGACATTGTGGGGGACTGGAGCAGAGAAGGGCAATGAAGCTGGTGCAGGGTCTGAAGCACAAGTGCACTGAGGAGTGGCTGAGGGATCTGGGGGGGTTTAGCCTGGAGAAAAGGAGGCTCAGGGGAGACCTCGCTCTCAACAACTCCCTGACAGGAACTTGGAGTGAGGTGAGGTCAGTCTCTTCTCCCTAGTAACAAGTGACAGGACAAGACGAAACGGCTTCAAGTTGCACCAGAGGAGGTTTAGGTTGGCCCTGAGGAACAATTTCTTCCCTGTTGGGGTTGTCAAGGCCTGGCCGAGGCTGCCCAGGGCAATGGTGGAGTCCCCATCCCTGGAGGGGTTTAACAGACCTGTGGATGCAGTGCTGAGGGACAGGGGTTAGTGCTGGGTTAACGGTTGGACTTGATCTTAAAGGTCTCTTCCAACCAAAATGGGTCTGTGATTCTGTTGTTGAATGAAAGGTCAAACTCAAGCTGACATGGTTTTTCCGGGAGTTTGCTTCTCTGTGCAAAAACCACAACAGCATTATGCCTCTTCACAGGGGTACTCAAGCTACAGAAATGTGATTGTCTCCTTGTCTGGGCATATAACTCCACAAACAAATGTGTGCACAGTGCACCAACTGTGACAATGAGAGATTCCTCTGAGGCTTCCCGGGATGCGGGTACAACGTTCCAGCAATGAGCTGTGAACCAGAAAGGTTTGGCTCACAGCATCCACAGCGGAAATTGTGTGAAAATTTGGGAATTCTTCTGCCCTTTGCTTTTACCTTGAAAAATTTCTTCCTTTGGGGCCTCCACACATATTGGAGGTATCTAACCATAGGTGCTCTGACTTGGAGTTATTAGCCTGCATGCCGTAAACACTGAACAGCAGCTATCCATAACACAGCACAACATAAATAAAACTGTACTTGTAAAAACATTCAGGTTTTAGGTCGTAAGACTGTACATTTTCTATTTCCTGACTATTCTTTTTCTGAGGTCTGCTTGCAGAGAGACAGGACTAGCACTTCATCAGTGATTCATTTCCTAATGAAATGGAAACTGGCATCAGGAAAGGAGGGAAAAAAAACCTGGGGATAAAAAAGGCAAGATAAATGGCTGGCTTTCTGAAAAGCAGGCAGTGAAACAATGGGACTAAATGAGATACATTCCTGACAAAGATCTCTTCTGTTCTCTAAAGGCTTTTATTGTACCTAGAGTTATGTTTTATCTTTAAAAAGTGGTGTTCTTTATTTTATGTGAGCTCTCTCCCCCTCACCCTCTTTTCTGCTTGCTGAGATTTAAGTAAGCTCTTGTAGTGCTCTATCTCTGATCAGGCTTAAAGATTTGGAAAGCTCTGAGTTTGCAAGGATGAAAAAGGCCTTAGTATCTAGACACGGATAGATCTGATTCATCACCTCGGGAGGACATTACCACACAGCCTATGCCACAGATTGGCTTGATTACAAGCTCTGGATTTTTCTTGGCATGCACCTTCGTTTAAAGGTCAAAGCTCTTCCAAAGAAAGGACTTACTGGGTTAGGAAAAAAAAGTGGTCACAATATCTTGACAAAGCCACAGTCTTCACTGAGGCTGGGGAATTTGGAGTGAGAACATTGCTGCTCTGAGCTCTGCGGAGCAAGCAGAGCTGGAGAGTGGCTGCAGAGGCTGGCAGTGCAGCCCGGGCTGAGCGAGGTGTCTGGCTGGAGCAGGTAGGCTCAACTCCAGCTTGGGAGCAAACAAATGGCAGATCAGGGATGTGTCAGCCCCAGTCCCTGCAAGACCCCAACTCAGTAGATCCCCAACCCTGCCCTGGTTTTATCTAGCGAAAACGAACACCTCCACTTCTAGACCGAAATGCCTTAGTCTTGTATTTTTGGTTTTTCTCGTCTTCCCTTTCCTTCATATCTGAGCAATAACCCACTGCCTCAGATGTGCTAAACTTCATCTGCTCTTAATCAGGATACCTCCCTGGGTAGCAATTAAGCTATGATGGCTGCCACTTAATGGGGATGGTAATTCTCACTTAATTGGGGTGTTTTTCAGTGCTTTAGGCTTGTGTGGGTCTCTGTGCATTGTCTGTCTGGCTTTATAAGACTTTTTAGCACAGAGACACACAAACAGTGCTTCCCCATCACCTTATCCCGTCTGCTCCCCTGACCTTTCTGTAACAGGCAAGGTCAATCAATATTGACTGTTCTTCTACAAATTCCAGTGGTCAGCTCATAACGCAGGGATGCCTTGCTCTCATCAGGAATTTCTCAGCCCCAGCACACAAACTCCTTCCTTTCCCCCACGTTTGGGCATTAAATTCTCCAAGAATAGTGAAACAAAGCCCCTCTCATGAATTTGAATGAGTGATGGCACTGTGCAACAGAACTGAATTTCACCATCCAGCAGCATCAGTGAAGGCCAGCAAGGGGACCCAAGCCCCAGGAGAGTGGGATCAGGAACAGATTAAATTCTTTTCTCCAGGCTGCCCTGTAATCTGCTCTCTGACACCAACCTAATCTTTTTATCACTCTGCACTGAAATTTCATCATCTGGAAAATTATTCCACAGTGGAGCGAGCTGTGTGTGAATAACTGATTTGGTTTTGGTTGCGAGAGTGGATCAAAAGGAAGCCAGGTTTACCATTTGACGGAATCAAAAAGCTAAAAAGCAGTTTGCCCTGTCATAAAGCATTAAAAAAATTCTAAACACTGATTTAGGAATAAATAGAACTGAGGAAGTAATATGTGGTTCGGAGTTAAAACAAAAAAGGAGAAAACAAAATGTCACATGCTGACATTTTTAGAATTTTTAAATATAGATCACTGAAGTGACAGTATGGAAAACCTACCACGTGCCTCAGCATTGCCTACTAGCCTGTCTGAGTGAATTCTGAAGAGAAGAAAACTACCAGCAAATGGAAAACAATGATCTTTTCCTGTGTGCTGATTAAATGAAAAGCTCCTGCAATGGACAAATGAGCAAGTATATTTCTTTAATTGACATAATACCTGTGACAGGGAATGGTTCTGTCTTCACAATGTTTGACAACATGCCAGGGCTGGAGAGCCAACTGGAGACAGCAGTTGTCTATATAAATAGATTCCATCAAGGCTTCTAGATATTTTCCATTTTAATCCTATCTGTGAAACATTGACTTTTCTAATCAATTGTGAAAGTAAATCCTCAGGATTTGCCAGATTATGTGTGAAATGCAATAGGGAGTGCTTAAATATATCAGTAAATAAACAAACACATAAATCAAAAACTGGAAGGGGAGAAGGCAGTGCTCAGTATCCTGGCTCCGATCCATGCTTATTATTTAACTTTAAAATGACAAATCAATGGCAAAATGGAATTAAGTAGCTGTGTAAGCACAGAAGTAATTTTATCAGTGTATGAGATGCTCATGTTTTACATTATACAGAACATGGTGTGTTGACTGAGCAAATGCAGAAACATCAGAGAGAGCTGGAATCAGAGCCAAGGCTGAGGGAACAGGGATGCCATCTGAGAGATGGGACCCTGGGGACCAGTTTCTGATAGTAACAGTGTGGTCAGTAACGGGAAAGTGATGCATTCAAGTTCTTCAGAGAAGATAATGAAACTTGCTTTGTGATTTGAGGGTAGAGCTGAGCAGGGAGAGGAAAGACCTTGTCTAGAGGTCAGGGCTGACACAATCTGAGCTAGCAGGATGTGTAAGCACCACTGATCTGCTAGTGGATACAGTTGTAACCTGGGATGGACCTTGATGAGCTAATGCTGTGTTAGAAGACATCCATGTTTTCTCTTGAGGTTGCTCAAGCAGCAAGCTGGAGCACAAGCACCATGTACAGGTTTTGTGCTGTTCTCGTAGGAAGTGCCTCCTTGCAGTATGTCTCCTAGTGGGTATCTGTTTCAGCCATCACAGGTTGAGGGTTTTTTTTTTGAGAATTCCTGACCTTTTTGTGGTTTAGCTGTACTTTATGCGATTTTAAATCCTTAGTGGGAAAATTAGTGAAACTGAACTGTCTTCTGTGTGCATTTCCAGGGGAAGTGGAACTAGGACCATTAACAAGGAATTATTTAAACATGAAAATAAACTTATATGATAAAGAATTCATGAGGATAGAAGGTAACAGAGTTGAATTAAATCACTAGTTGCTACTCCCAAAACAGCATTTCATGACTAAAATGCAAGCCTACTGTATGGTGATCTGAGAATATGTGAAATCCAAGGAAACATTTACAAATTTGGCCAGTTTCAAGTTGTACAGCTTATTACAGTGATGTTTTCAGCAGAATAAGGTCTAGTTCAACTTGAGTAACAGTAGGGAAAATCGCACTATATGTGAACATGTGCTGTGAAACAGTCCAAAGCAGTCAACAGATGCTATTCATAGTTTATGGTTTGCCCAGTTTTCCCAGTTGGGGTGTCTGAAGCCCAGCTGAGATTTGTTTAAACTCAGCCTCAGCTTGGAAAGGTCTGTGGGTTGGTAGGATATAACACACATTGAGAGTCTCTCTGGACCTGCCTGCACCAGAAAACTGAATCAAATTCCAGACACTGAAGTAGGCTCAGATGAAAAGAAATACCAGGGGTGTTTTTACTGTTGCTGTCTGCCCCTGTCAGGCCAAGCCAAAATTGTCGCCTATCTGCATGCCGGAAGTCTCAAAAGTTTACAGTAAGCAAAAAATACAATGGGAAAAAATATGCTGAAGACACTGAAAATTATGGCAAATCAGGAAATCCAGATTTCATCCTGGATGGGGGAATTTCTGCGTTCTATCTTGCAAGAAACAGTAAGCATTCTGAATAACCGCTACGTGTAACTGGCGATCAGGATGGCAAGAGGGCTGCCCTCTCCTCACCACGTCTCCTAAGCACTGCTGACAGGCAGGTAAATGCTTTGGCTACCTGGTCTCTCTTTCCGTCCTAATGCAAAAGTCAAACTTTACCCTCCCCAAATCTTGCAGCCATCTTCACCTTCCCCACATCTTGCAGTTGTGTGTGAGCCAGCTCCTGCTTGTGCTGCTGTGCAGGGAAGAGTTGTCACCAAGGCAGGAAGATGGTGGGACGAAGGGCACAGAGGGCACAGGTGTTTTAAATGAAGCAGAATGAAAAGGAGATCAATGAATTATTTCCCTACATCAGTGAAGTGATCTCAAAACTGCAAAACCTCCCATATCATGGATTTTATCGCTGTTTTAGAGCTCTTCTGATGCATTATTGGTGTAGATGCTAGAGAATGGTCTTATAAAAAGAGAAGAGAAAACTGGAGAGGAATTGATACCAAGTCAGCATAGAGAGACTTTCAAATGCTAGGGACCAACAAATCCCGGGACAAGTGACTGCTTGCTCTTCTGTCGTTAGGTGCTGTAGTAGCGTTTTATACCTTAGTAGTACCAGGAGGATTCAGCTAAGACTAGAACCTCTTTGGGCTGCATTAAGTATGAATTTTGGGGTCTTTCTCTTTGCCTTCTAGGCTTTCTTGTTTGTGATTGCCTTGAAGTTGCATTTTCAGCTTTTCCTCCACGGTCACGAGGGCTAGAATTTTTATTTCTTTGCTCACAAACCAAGCAACTGAAGCTGTAGAGGAAACATGAAGTATCAAAGACCTGTAGTGAAGTTAAGAGAGCTGTCAATGCTGACCTCGTTTCTTCTGTGTTTTCATTTCAGTTTTTATTTCTTATCTTTACTTCCCGTCTTCAGCAGCCGCTTTGGTTGCTGAAGCTCTGTGGTTGTAGTTCGCTAGGTTTTGACCTTGATTCAGGGGAGCTGTATTTTACTGATAGGTGATACTTGAAAGCAGTAGTAATGGTGATGGTGTTATAGTTGTGACTGTTTAAGGATATGAGAGATGCAAAGTTTGCAGGAAGATTCAGTATCTTTTATTAGCTGGTCTGATATGGTTGAAAAAGCAGTTCTGGGCGCACCAGCTTTTTGTCAAATTATTTCTTCAGCCTAATGGCTGGATAAGAAGAGTGGACATAGGGAGCCATGACCCTTGTCCTGGCTCTGCCTGCATGCTCTGGAACTTAGATCAAGTTCATTCCCTGTCTTCCAGGGCTCAGTTTCCCTCTTGTAAAACACGTAACACAGCTAAATGTGTGTGGGAGCAGTGCTTGGTCTAAGGAACATCACTTTGATAGGTCCTTGGCACAAGACCTGAAGTCCCTTTTCTATGTTCCACACAGTCTTGCTCAGCAATATATGCTCTCTGGGCTCTGCTTTTCCAGGCCCATGTCTTGATAAGGTTCCTGGTGTAACTGATTGCTAAAGGAGCTGCTAAAAGCCGGAAGGGTTTGGACCTTCGCTCTGTTGTTGCATTTCAGTGTATGCAGTTGTTCAATGCACATGGTTATACATGAATCTACTGCTGCTCAGATCAGGGGCTGAGCTCATACCACACTGAAGTCCTTTGAGCACAGTGGCTGTACAGAATGTCTGGTTGCCCTGTTCATTAATCATCTCTGCTGAAAAACCCTTTTAATTACACTATGGTCAGAATCCATAACATATAATTAAAATATGTAAATCTATTATATTATTTAGTGAGTACATTGAGACCTGAAAGTTTAAATTAGATGTAAAACTGATAAGGACCTATTGCTATTGATTACTTATATTAACAAATCATTGCAGCCTTGGACAGAGATTTTTTTTTTTTCCCCCCACTCATCAGGCTGCAATATCTTTTTAAAAATTCTTTTTATTTCATCCATCAATTCTTCCATTTCTGCAGTCTTTTAAAACTACTATGGAGTAGTAATGAGAAACTACGTAACTGTTGTGCAACTAACATCCATTCTTTAGCATGATCTCTTCAAGTTCTGTCCCCTTTTGCTCTTTCTCGGAAGGCACAGCAGACTGCGGGCAGTACGAGCGAGGTAGCACAAATAATTCCCAAGCTCTTCCCCCAACATTTTAGTTACAGGCATTACATCAGACGCTTATTTTAGGATTAATATAGTTTTCTGGGAGCATGGGATGCCAGTACAGTGAAGTTAGAGGGCTAAGACCTGGTGGTGTAGAGGATTTGAATGTTACCCTCCCTTTGAGTCTTTATGCTGGGGGAAGAAAATTTAGGAATAATGCTTGTGCTGGCCCTGTGCTGGGAAAGACTAATCTTTCCTACTTGTGTATAGCTTGCTGGGTGTTACTAAACATCTGTCATGGTGTACAGCCATGCAGGCTCTAAAGTAGGAAGTAAAAGGTTCATTTAGGATATTGTCATCTTATTGACTGCTTTTCCCTCTACTTAAATACATTTTGCATCAAATGTACATGGTGGTTGTTTCGTGGTGGAGGCTTTACTAGCAGAGCTTGAAATAATAAGGGTGCTTCTTGCCCGTGGAGGCTCTGTACTGGACCTTGAGGCCAGCAGAGGATGATTGTACTCGTACCTCCTCCTCCTGCCTGCCCAGCCAGGGACCCCGCATCTCTACAGAGCTACTGACAGTAAAATCCAAAGGATATTTCACAACAGATTATAAGTATTTGAAACCAGAGCAAATGTCAGGCTGCCTAACAGCAAAAGATAGCTCTTTAGCACTGCCACCTGTATTACCTTCCATTTTCTTGATTTGGCAAGATCGCAGCCTTCAGCTTCATTTAATACCTTTTCTCTGCATTTCCTTCCTGTAGGGTAGGCATACATCTCCTTGTGCTGCACGGCTCACCAGCTGCATCCAAAACCTCCAAGGGAAATATACAGGAGATGAGAAGTCATCAGCAGCAAAGTACCAATTTCATGTCAGGCAGGGTGTCAGTAATATGAGATAAAACAGCCCTTTCACCTGTTTAAAACCCTGATGCCTACTAGACATTCAGAGCAGCACTTCAGGCAAGTTCTGCGTTTTCAGATACCGAGGTCATATTCTTAAAGATAGGCATTTAAATTGCATACAGAAATATGCAGGCAGGGGTGCAAAGAGGTAATTGCGCGTATGAAATATGCAGTTGCAAACACCCACTGGGTAATCATGTGCTCACAAGCATTCGGCTGCACCTGCAATTTCCTGGTTTCTGTTTGGAATGACTTGGCTGTGCCCGGGTGCGTGTGTTGGCACGTTTCTTCTCTGCGCTTGAAACTGTGGCCCAAAGCACCGTGTTGCTGTTTAGCGCAGATTTCAGCTTCCGATTTCAAAGCTGCTGTAATTAGTAACTTGCAGTCAGTGTACTCCACCAATTCTTAGCCCACTGGGATATTACCAGACTTTATTGTTTCTTTCTGTCTTTGTGGAACTTCTGTAAATCTTTTCTTTGATAGCAGCGAGGGTTTCAAAGCTGCCCACGTTTGAGCCAGAGGAGACTAATAATGATCTAATTAATGAAAGATGTTTTTCTCTGCAATGCTGTATTTTATCTCTTCCCCAAAGACTTGTTGGTGCAAGCCAACCTCAGGCACCAGCTAGATGCTTTTTTTTCCTCATGTATTTGGGAAATACACAGCTACATCTGTATATATCCCATGTTGTTCTTGCTTGAGTGTGTAAATCTTGAAAAATCTTCCCAAGTGTAACTTGGATTTCGGAAGCAGCTTTGTTATTCCCAGGAGATTTTCCTTCCAGCTAAGATTTGTTTCTCTAGCTCAAACCACAAAGCCACTTTAGCTCTCCCTAAAAGACTTCAGTCTGTGTAAGCTGCAGTGTAGGACATACTTATTATCCCCCAGTGGGTATTCATTGCCCCTCTCCTCCTGCTTTTCCAATTTCATTTTCTTTTTATTAATTAATGAGCACTCTTAATTATTTATAGAAGCCTTAAAATGCATCAGGGTTAGATTCCACAGTCTCTTCCTTGCCATGTTGCACTGTTTTGCCACAGGAAGGGCACAAATTCCTTCCCAAAGGCACTAAGAGTGTTAGCAGCTTTAATTGGCAGTGCAGTAACACATCATCATGCGCTAGAAGTAAAGCAAAGGAGTTCCTGCTGCACACTTTACAGATCTTTAGGGCCAAATAGCACTGGGCAGAGCCTTGACCATCCTTTTGCTTATTTTTAGGCTGGTGCAGGACAAGTTCAGTGGATTGCAGATGTCTGTCCTCTGCTGTCCTCAGTCATGCTGCGTGAACTGGCTGCATGAGAGGCATTACAGCAGTGTAATTTTTCTCCCCTTCTTACACTTACCTGGTCGCTTGTAGGTTTATTGTTTCTTTATCACAGGGTCAATGGGACTGGTCTTTTTAACTTCTCATTTAGCAGACCTGTTCTACCACAGACCTTGGAACCCCACCCTTCAGTCCAGCCTTACTATCCCCAAACAATTCTCTTTCCAGCCTTGGCTCAGAGCTACTAAATTAGCTGCCAGAGGTACCTAAAGTATTAATTCTGAGCCCATAGAACCACAGAGATGCTGGGTACTGTGGGAGGAGGCACGAGGAGCAGGAGAGAGGGGAGCTCTTCAGTGGTGGAGTTTAAGCTGGCAGGCAAGTTGTGTCACTTCATGGTGCTTTATGACTTTGAGAGACTGTCCCAATAAATCATGCCAAGTTATTAAAAACATAATTTAGAACTTAACCAGCATGCCAGAACACTGGGTATACGCTGGTGATGCCTTTCTGTTTTCCTTCCTTCCCTCTGCATTGGTGCTGGGCTCCAGTGGAGTGAAACCACCTACTGAAGGCAAAAACTCATACGCAGTCGGTGGCTTGCAGCCAGCCACTTGAATACAAAGTTGACGTAGCCCAGCTAGCTATCTGCAGGTGCCCTGGAGCTTCCTGCTCCAAGTTGAATGGACTCCTCGGACACTGCAAAACCACAGGTTCTCCTGCAGCGTAAATATTTCCTTGCTGGTTTGAATAGAAAGCAGATGTGTCTCATTTACTTGTGACCCTGAATACTGAGACTAGTAGCAAGGTAAGAAAATGATGGCAAAATATGGGGCACTTTAGAAAAGAAATGAAGGCAATGATAGAACTCAGACAGAAGTTGCCAAGTCAGGGACGTCATTTACCTGTTTGTTAGATTCTTAGAATACAGACTTTCAGTGGTGATAATGGGCAGAGTTGCCAGTTTTTGGTGCCATTTGGCCCAGCACGAAGAGCAGCGCAGCTGAGTTGTGTTGTCAATATGTGGGAGTCCCAGCTCCCGTCTTGGCCTTTATGACAGTGAGGTCAGGGTGTGAAAATAAGAAAAGGGACTAGCTGCCCCCCAGAGAAATATTGTCAGTGAGAAGAGCAGAAGGAAGAAGAGAAGGTAAGAGCTGCTTCGTTAGACACTGAGGTGTGAGAGAGTGACTTAAACTGGGACAGAATTGGACCATACCTGTGTTTCTTGCAGGTTTGGTCCACACCACCCTTTTACCACAAAAGACAAAACAAATGCAGGAACAGGATAACCCCGATGTTGGCTCGCTGAGCTGGACTCGGGCTGTTTGGTACTGAGCACTTGGATAGCAGCAGTCTGCCTCATCCCTGGGGAAAGGCTGGTGCAGATCATGGTTGCAGGCAGAGACACCGGGTCGGTGGGAGCAGGCGAAGGACTGAAAGAGCATTTAGCAGCGCCTTGTTGTCAGGACATGGCTGTGTATGTCCGTATGAGAGAGGTGGTGAAATAAGGCAAACTAAGCTGGGTTCTTAGTGGGCAGTGTCTGATGGATCAAGGTGCTTCTGTGTTTCTCTTGCACTTGTTTGGAAGGGAAAAGGAGTATAGAAAACACTCTGTCACAGTTCAGTTACTCTGGCAGAAGGTCTCTTTTACAAATTAAGCAAGTCAGAGAGGAGATTCTCACTTTCCTTTAAGCTGTGCTGGAGCCTCTCGCCACCAGCTGTTTCTGTATTGTTACCCACCCCTGCCATTTTGTGGGGCTGCAGCAGAGCCTATTTCTGCTGGTCACCACCCTGCTGGCAGTTAATTGCCTGAGCACAAAACCAATCACACACCAAAAAAACCCAAAGAGCTAATTAATTTTTAATTTGTGTCATTTAAAAATCCATTGCATCTTCTTGCAGTTGGATTCTAAAACGTGTCATTTCCTCAGGCAGGGGAGCAGCCTGTCCCGGTTTTGGGCGGAAGACCCAGCTCTCCTATCAAACCAGTGCCATGCTGGGTAAAACCTGGTGCAGCCCATGTGGATCAGATTAAGTTTGTCTTAATTCTTTCTTCCTCTTTTTTTTTTTTTTGGCAAGACCTGCGGTACTCCGTTTATTAAAACACAAATTTGACTCCATGCTGTAATTGCCCAGCTTGAGGATAATAAATCTTATAAGCAGGTTTGCTGTTTGCATTCTTGAAGTCATGATTTACATTCATTCACACACAATTTTAGGACCATAGTTTGTTTTTACAGCTATGTATTTGGAAGTCAGTGCAACATACTGAAGAAGTGTGGTGTTCCCCTGTGGTGCCTGTTCCAGTGGGAGACACCAGCCCACCCCACCTGCCCTTGAACAGGGTTGCCTTTCAGTTTAGGAGCAGAGATTCGTGCGGCACCGCCGAAGTCGGCGGGAGGCAGCAGGCAGTACGTGAACCCTCAAGGGATGGCCGCGCTACGATTTGCTTTGTACCGTTCTGCAACCATAAATTTCATGAGCATTTATAGCTTGCGCTGATATTTCTCATGCCTGGTTGATGATCAATGAGTTGTTAATTTGGAAAGTTAAAGCAGAATCTGTTTAGTTTGCATTGCAAGCAAAGAATTGCCTGCGTGGTTTGAAGCAAAATGGGGCCCTTATTTTGGATGGGACTTGGACCAGCAAAGTGTTCCAGGATATTAATGGGGCGTTCTTTTTCAGCTTCAGCAGCTCTGACAATTTAGGCTATGGCTGTACTACTTTCCATGGCTCTACTTCTGTCTCATGGAGTTGTCTGCACTACCCAGCCGGAGGTGTTACGTCGATAATTCCTGTAGTGTTGGGCTGGAATTCAGCCCTGTTCCCGCTACTGGGTTCTGGATTCCCTGCCAGCTGATACAGCTTGCCTGGCTCTGGAGATATCTAGACAACAGGGAGCCTGGGACTACTGTACTCCTATGGACATCCTTATAGTCACTGGCTGTGACACAGAGTGACTGTGGAAATAGATCTCAGTGAGGATTAGCCTGGCTTGGGGAGAGCAGAGAAATGCCTTTGCTGTGCCCCTAGGAACAAGAAAAAATTACTCCAGGGGGACAGAGCTACCTTCTAAATTTGGAACTGCCTGTTTCATTTTGCCAGTCCTGCCTGTTCAGAGTCCCTCTTTTCTGCGGTCTTGAGTAGAGGATAGAGGAGCCTGAGTAGGAGCAGATACAAAGCCATGGGAGTGCTGGGGCACACTGGATTCATTCCTCTGCTCCTGTGAGAAAAGGAGCTGTGGACCTGTTCTCTGGGTTTCTTTCTGCTTACTGCAAAGGTATAAAAATCATGGTGAGGACAGTGAAGATCCCCAACAGAGGCTCCATTCACAAGTTTTTGGCAATTCCCAGTGGCACAGCAGGGCAGCTAGTCCCCCGTCGTCCTGATAACCAGCAGCAAACCCCTGGCAGTCTGCTATGGCTGGGTGAGATCATTAGGGATGCACTTCAAGTGTTCGTAAGCACGGAGCCACCGCTGTGGGGAAGCCTTGAGCCTGAGAGCTGCAAATCTGTTCTTGTACGTGCCTGGTGGCTTTCTCACTCTCTCTTACTGCTGTGTTCCTAATGCTAGATGTGAAAAATTAGCAAGGCTCCCTCCAAGCAAACAGTGGGAGGAAGTGTGCCCCTCCTGATTTATGCAATATGAGGAGCAAAGGCAGAACGGCAGATTAGCAACAGGACAGGGTTTTCTTGTGCTTTCTTGTCTGACTCAGTGTATTTCACTGATGTCACAGATTTATATCTGAGCAGGTTTGATCTGTTTGGGTTTGCAGATGGGTTCTGCAGTCATACTTCCAATGTGAAATAGTGAGTGACTTTTCTCTGGGTTTTATTGATTCTGTCGCCTTCCGATCATTTTTTTTTTTTTTTTTTTTTAACACGGTGTTGATTCAGGCCAGTGAAGTCCTAGGCGTGGGAGATGATCTGGACCAACTGGTATTTGGCTCTTGACTGTCAAAATCCTGGCCAAATGCATGCTGGACTGGGCGTGTGGCAGAGGGTTTTGCTGGCTGTTCCCCAGCCTTGCCTGGAGGTCACCAGCTCTGGAGCAGCCCTTTACAGCTGATGTCTTTTGTTCAGGAAGACAGGATATTTGTTTAAAGAGGAGCAACCATGATAATACTTCAAAGTCAAGTAATTCATTTCAACAGGGAACAGGAGTATGACACTGACAACATTAATGTGAGGTTCCCACAGCGACCACAGCAATATGCCTCAAAACCTGAGCAGCCAACATCCATCTCCTGTAGACTGGAAGGATGGGGAGCCCAAACCCACCCTCTCCAGCCTGTTTTCCTCTCTATCTGCAGCCCCAAAGATACTAGTTACGTTTCCTGCAGAGCTTTAGTTATCACTCAGATCTTCAAGTCAAATGGAAAAAAAACCTGTGCTTCGTGGAGCCAAGGGAGGAAGAATAATTCAGAAATATCAAATGCAAATATTGGCTTGCCCCATCCCCCCAACATTGGTTATTAGTGAAAAATCAAGGAAGTTTGAAATGCACTTTGCACGCAGACTCGGCATAAATAATGCTACTTTGCATTTTATCAGCCGTATTTTCCCCATGGGTTGACTGTCATCTCTCATTTAGGCACCACAGGGATGATCAACTTCAGAAAGAAGTTGAGATGAAAGGCACCAAGACGTATGTGGGTAAAAAAACTCCTTGCACTCCAGAGCAATCCAGAAAACTTTCCACTCCACAGGTGTCAGAGCACTGGGGGATTGAGGAAGTATTTTTTATTTTCAGGAGAACTTTTTCTGTATCCATAGTATAAAGATATTATGAAGACATATTTTGCTGTTAGTGTTTACCGACAATACTTGTTATTGCCCGTGACACTAGATGCAGTGCTTTTGTGATCACTGTGAAACTGGGAATTCCTGTGCACTGGAGGGAGAGATGCAGGCAATATATTAATGATTTTTTAATTTTTATTTCAAAGTATATTTAATGTTACAAACTAATTACAGCTGTTACCTACAAGGAAAGGGTAAAAAAAAAAAAGATAAAGATAATGGCATTCAGATTAAAAGAAATGCAGTAAGGCAGAAGGATATTTCTGTGGCTGTGGTGTTTCAGGTAGGATTCTCATCCGGGTTCGCCTTCCCTCCTCTTGTCTGACCGAGTGCAAGTCTGTCTCTTGTGCCCCAGTTTCCCACTTGGTAAACAGGCGTTGAAATCTCCCTTTCTCTCAGGCAGTGCCTGCAGTGACCAACCGGGCAGGGAACTGCACAGAACATTGTGTACTCTGCTGAGGGGCACTTTGCAAGTCCTGCCTGCCAGAAAGGGAGGAGAAATGGGCAGAGCTAAGGGTAGGTAGGACAGCAGCAAAGGTGGGAGCAGAGAGGCCAGTGCAGCCTCTCTGTGAGTTCAGAGGAAGACCCACACGCCTGAATAAGAGCAGGATCTGCTGCCCACAGAGAGCAGTGACTGTTCTGGGATGTGCCATGCACAGAGGGAGGAAAACCTGAGGAGTGGCTGCGGAGGGAACTGGCCCACTCAGACACATGGAGCACAAGGAAGCCTTGACTTTGGATGGGGCTTAGAACTGAGAATACCGAGGCTAATAATACTAGACAAGTGATTAAAAATACCTTGACAGCAACAAAAAAGGGATAAGGCAAGATCAGTTCATATCTTTTCAGTACAGTCTGGTACATGTAGATGTGCACAGAATAATTTGGGGAAAGGTGAAGCAGTCTTCCAACAGCTAAATACCTCCACTTTTATTTGTTTTATATGCAATGATCTTCCAGAAGGGGATTCACACAAGACATCTGAGTAATACAGCAGAGCTAATCCACACGTGGTTCAGCAAAAGGTCACTATACTGCATCTTCCAGAGGAGATTTATATACCTCAGTATACGTTCATTTTTCTTCTTATTTGGCTGTGTGTTTATTCTTTTGGAGAATGGTGTGTTGTGGGTCAGTACAAGGTGCCTTTGGAAATGTTGAGGTGCAGAGAATTACTCTGGCTGCCACTAGCAGGTTTTTATACAGTAAGTACAGCTTCCTTCTGTATTGAAATGGCTTTGGAGCAGCTTTCAGACACCCATCATGCATAATGCTTTCAAATATATCTTCTAGGCTGTGTTTTGCGTCCACTTTTATAGCTATAGATGGTGCTTACTCAAGCAATTTGCACAAGGTCGTGAAGTTAAGTGGCTAAGTGAACATCTTCAGACCTGCATCCTTATTAGTTCCGAGCCCTGCCTTAAACACATATGGCCAGAAAGGGTCAGGTTTTCCTGGTGGCACCCAGCAGATCAGCAGTAGCTTCCCTTTCCTCCCGCTCTCTCCTTGCGGCAGTGAGGAGTATCTGCCTCGTACCCTGTCAGGTACATGCCTGGGCTCAGCCTCCAGCAGGGCTGAGCTGATCAGGCCTAGCCAAAGTCTAAGTAGAAACCCTTGGTTCTCCAGAATGCTGCATGTCAGGCTCTTAAGATCTTATAAAACCTCTTCCAAAGCATTCTCTACAGGGTTGTCCTTTTAAATGTTTAATTTAGGGACTAGCTAAGAATAACTTAGCAGCTGATCAAGAGAGATGCCAGTTCTGCTCTTCTAGGATTGATAATCCATAATGTACATGTTACTGCTATTGTAGCAGTGTTATGTTTTGGGTATGAAGTAGCATCATCATTTTCTATGGAGCTTGGGCTATCTGTCACCATGATTTTGTCAGCCTAATGATAAAATTAAGTACTATTTTAAGGACCTTGCTGGTGAGTGTCTTTCTGACAGAATAAAACTTCCTGATGCTAAAGATATTACAGGGAATTAGATGTTGTAGCCATGATGGAGACTAACTCTGAGGTAGATAGGAACACATCAAGAAGAGAGAGCATCACGTTAATAAAATAATAAAAAAAATAATAAAAATAATTGTTGCCCTGCTGTTCACCTGGAGGAGCTAGTTCCGTGGCAGAAGCGCAGGGGAAATTACGAGATGTGCTGCTTACTGTTATCACAGCATAAACCAAAACTGTGCTTCCTTTCTGGAGCAGTTTCCCCTGTGTGTGTTCAAGGTGTGATACAGCCAGAGTGTGCTCAGACCGTGAACTTTATTTCCTGACCTTGACATGACTCAGGGTCACAGAAGCAAATACTCCTGTCACCAGATGTGGCTCAAACTCATTGATGGCAGCGGTTTTGTTCTGTGTCTTGTCACAAACATCTCTTTGATTAGATAGTGCTATTTACAGTTATCCTTCACATTACTTTCTTCCCTGTATCAGGTGGTATCTTTGTCCTCAAAGGTCCTGAGGTCTGAGCTTTCATATTTTAGAAGCTCTCATTCTTTCTCATCTACCGTCTGAACAACAACTTCTGATCAGTCATCTGAAATCATTGACTACAAATCTTGTTCTGCTATTTGTGCCCAGTACGTTACTACTGCTAATAGCCCCTGGGTCTTGCCGAGTGCCGGATTGTTAAATCAGTTCCAGTACCTTTACTCCCATTTTGCATTGGGTAAACTGAGGTATAAGAATGAACTTGCTTTAAGATGTTAATGGGCATCTGTGGTACAGACACCTTTTAAAAAAGTTGAAATGTCTGGGTGCCTTTATGATGGGCTCTCCAGTCAGTATCAGTTTTGGAGATTCTGGGCTGAGTGGGGGCCAGAAGCCCAGATGCAGATGTACACCAGAAACAAATCAGATCTGTGTTATTTCTACAAGCTAAAATAAGAAAGGAAAATACTGGGATAAGAACTAATCTGTCCAAAATTACTACAACATTGTCATCTTAATGTGAACTAACTGTTCAGATTCTCTTGAAGCCTACAGAGAACCGTGGATGCTTTTAAGATGTGATTCCTCTTCTGAAGTGGGTGTCTAAAAGCAGGACAAAGCAGCTGCTCTAGGAGCACAAGTACTTCTTCTTGGGCTGAAATCAGGGTGAGATGCTGACGTGCGCACAGGAGGTGTTGGTAGAGGAGAGAGCCTCCCTCTCTCCTGGTCTGAGAGTCAGGTTGGTGTTGGCCTAGGCACAGGTCACGTAGAACTGGAAGCATGGCTCGCTCTGCAATTCTGTCCTGTCCTTTGTTCCCTTAGTCTTCTTCAAATGTACAGCAGCAAACAATTCTAGAACCCAAACAGCCTGGGAGAAAACACAGAGCTAGATCCTTTTTATTTAGCCAAATATATGATTTGAAAACAAACAAATGCTTTCTTTAAAACAAATCCAGCACAGCAATTTATTTGCAAAACTTCTGGAGTGGAGCAGAAGCCACATGAAAGCCTTGAGGCTGTGGACCGAATCGAGGGTCTCTTCTATTTAGCAGATGCAAATAAATAAGCCACAGAGAGAATACAGGGCAATAGAACAATCTATTTCCATGGTTGTGAAGATAGCACGTGTTTATATCCGGGACATTTCCCTGAATTCTCCTTTTCCAAACATAACGCTGAGGATGTTAGAAAAGGGTGTGTCATATTTACTGATTATTGCATTAGCCAAATACTGAACAATATGGAATTCCTTCCATCAGTGGCCCCTTGCAGACCAAACCGGCGTGGGTTAGAGTGGAGCCTAGGGGCGTGCAGAGGAATGTTGTCACCGGAATTCAAGTGCCACTGTTTGTACATTTCTTCTTGTGGTTCACAGAGCTGCTGTTCTGAATCGCTCTTTCAGGAGTATCCCATCGGCCGTGGCACAGAGAGGCCTCCGCGGTGCTGCATGTCGTGCAGCCGAGGTTGTGCCAGTTGTTCTGAGGCTGCAGTTTGCGCTGTGGTTTGGTTAATAACATACTTGAAGTGACAAGCTTTTTAACCACATCAAAAGCATTTCCTGTCTCTGGGAAGGACTGGTTCTATGGGAAACCCTAGTCCAAAGCAACAGAAAGGCAGCATAACTTTGGGAAAATCAAGCCTAAGGCCATCCTTTGGAAATGACCTAAACCAAAACAGCCATGATCTTTCACGTGAACTGCAGTTTTGGCCCTGAATATTTGACCTTGGAAGCTTAATGACCGAGTATCAGAAGTGAAGAAAATAAATTTTCATCATGAGGAGTGTATGGAAAATTAGGAACTCTTCTGCTGGGACTTCTCCCCATACATAGAAATATTTGATACCATCTTCTGATAGACATCAGTTTTTGATAGTATTCCAGGTGGGCACCCAGGTCAGTTAACGCACGCAGCACCGTCTGGCTGCTAATGGGCTGAGCAGATGACTGGGGACTATTCTTTTGCTCAGACAAAACCTCTGTCTGCATTCTCCATGGTAGGAATGTTCCTGAAGCTGTAGATTTACTAGGGGAAGATGTATTGGTCTCAGTTTGCTGTCCTGTTGGAGCGGGGGTGAAGGGTGTGTGAGTTGAATTCAGGTGCTGTTTTGTTTTGTCTGATAGAGTCTGCCATTGCAATCAGGGAATTGGACTCCCTCTCTTCTCTGAAGTATATTTATGGATTTGTGGGACGAGAACAGTCTGATGCAGGAAGTGTGGTGCAACCTGAGAGCACCTCGGGTAACTCCAGATGTCAGATGGTGCTTGCTTTCCGAGTAAGTTATTTCTCTCCCGCTTGGTGCTGCACACATTTTAACTCAATCATAACAATTCACGCATCTTCAGAATGGAGTTTATCATAACCAAGGAAATAAGTCCCATCAAGAGAAATACAAGCAGAAGCAAACTCCGTTCCCGAGTTCACTTGTCACTATAAACACCTCTCGCTTCCCTGGACTCCTGGCAATACAAATGTGGTGGAATCTTGCATGTTGCTGACATCTGGGTGTTGGTATCGTGGAGCTGAGCAGCTGCTCACTGATCGCAGTCTTTTACTGCAGTGTTAGAGGTGAGGATGAATCCATGTCTCCAAGCAGGTAGGGAACATGGAGAGATGCTGGTCCTGGCAGTGGGTTAGATCAATGCTGTGTTGGCATTCATTAGCCAAGACGTGCCTATACTGATACGCTGAAACTACCGGGATGAAGAGAGTCTCACACATATATGGTAGATAACATCCATATTGGAAGAGAAATGTTGGCATCTGAATCTATCAGCAGGACACTTAGTTCACTACTAGTCCGGATATTTTGTTGGTAACAGAGGCCAGTTGATTGACTGGGAAAGGAAATGTATCAGGAGCTGGTACTGAATATAAATTGAAGTCCCTGCTTTTTAGATGTCTGCTTGCTTTCATTTTTCAGAAGGAAGAAGTATGGGTCAGAGAATTTATATTAGAATTTATATTTAAAATTATTAAAGCCTGCTTCACAGACTGCAGATATTAATATCTAGACCATGGTACCAGCTAGTCTCCCAGCAGGGAGTGGTGTTTCAACCATGAAATGTCAGTGTTCGACTGTAGGAAGAATGAACTTAGGGCTTTGCAGAGCTGTGTGGAAAGTTTAAGTTCTTGCTTGTGAATAAATATAAAATATTAATTATTGAAGGATATTTTTGAGAGGATGTGGTCTAACTGGTTGGTTGTAAAGCAGCTGCCCCATGCCTTCAGAGGAAACACGATTATAAAGGAATTGTAGTGTGTAAAGAAAAAATGTATTTAATATATTTTGAAATAAAAATAAATCCTTAGAAATTAGATATGGCTGTCAATACTCTGAGAAAATCTCTAACCAAATTAATGCCATGATAAGTATATTTGTTGTGGGTTTAGTGGATTTTACTAGGGAGGCATGCCTAAGAATTTGTAAACACTATTTATTAAATCTGATGGAGGGGAAAATTTAACCATATGGTGGTAAAGCATGGAGTGAGCGTGCTCTGGCTTGCAGAGTATTTCATTATCAAAGTTACTGCTCTTCCGAAACACACTCACCTCCAAGACTGACCTCAGGGAGAAAGTAATTCCTCTTGTAGATGGCTTGATAGAGATAGAAAGCGGGTCAATAGCTGAGATTCAAAAGGAGGTGATAACTGAAGGTTCCCTGATGGGAAGCAGATGGCGAGGGGAGGCGGTGGGCTGCCCTGTCGCACATCAGTCCTCGCTCAGCACGGCGCTCTGTGGGTGCCTGCTGTGGGCTGTACACGAAGCAAGGTGGGATAACGAGTATTAGCTTTATCTGAATGGTCCATATAGCACTTCTGTGTGTGCTCACTGGTGTAGCTGGTCAGCCGCCCTAAAGAGAGGGTCGATTGGAGTGGATAAGGTGAAGAAGCTTCATCTCACCTCCATAGGCTGTCAGAAGGATTCCTTGGCTTGAACCGATCCAGCAAGAAAGTACTCGTAATCACAGAGCCAACCTTTTAAATTACCTTTCCAAGACAAGGAGCCTCTAAATTTTTTCAGCTGCTTTTCACTTCTCCCATAAGCCTGACCTTGCATTTTCTCTCTTGTGCGTTTGCAAAAGCCTGCAGTGCTTTTCTGTGGATGCCATGGACTGTGCAGCGCTAACAAGCATGTGGGGCCTGTCTGTGGCTATAAAAGGAGAAGAGGGAGAAAGAATGCAGTGGAGAGGCTTCCCGTAAGACAGGCACATGCAGACACATGCTGTTCCTGCTTAACACTTCTGTTCCCTCCAGGATTCAGCCTCCAGTTCACCTCCTTTCCAATGTTTTATTTAATCTCCACTTAACCTTCCTCTTTAACCATCTGCTTGTTTACTGACTCCTTGCTTCTCATCCTCAGTATTCCCTTCAGCAATCACTGCTCTTTATTAAACCTGTCTTCTTCCTGCCCCAGAACCCCATTCCTTTCCAAAAGCAAAGAGCAGTTGCTCAGTTGAGCAGGTTGTGGTGTTGTGTAAGGACAGTTTTTTAGAGCTGTTGGCGTGAGTCCCAAGACTCATGTCCAGCTACTTTCCAGTCTGTTATTAGCCCTGGAGCCCTTTTTAAGCATGAGGTAGCACACATAGACACACTTGAATTGTGTTAGCTGAGTTCCTGAGGAAGCTTGCAGCACCACATCTCATTTCTTTCTTACTGGATGGATACGTTGAAGAATATACAGCGTTTCTAATAACTGTTATTATAACCGTCCATTAGCAGGTAACGTGCCACAGATTCAGGATCCTGATTTTTACTTGTACGAAAGTCTTTAGGGAAGCCCTTGGTCACCTTGAGTCCATGAGCAGTGACTACATTGGAATTTGACTACCTTTGTTATCTATATTTATGTTTTCTCCTGCGTTTTCTGTGCCCAGACTAAATGACGGGGCAAGCATATGTTCCTAATTGCACTCTGTAGTTTTGAATTCATTGTTTAAGTGGTGAAGGTGAAAGAGAAGAACTGAACTGGAGAGGAGCACAGCTTTGCCTGAGGCAGTCTGCTGAAGATGGGGAAGAATGAGACAATGAGTAAGAGAAAATAAAAATTGCAGGTATTAGGAAATTGGCCAATGAAGAGGTCTTGAATTCTAGTTGTAAAAGAAAGGAAAGAGCTTTCATTCTTTCCCGGTCTCAGTGTGCTATCCTGCAGACAAACTCTGTGTATTATGGTATATTATCAAGTTTGAACAGTAATTCTACATGATTGTTCCTTAGAAATTGCTATTGATGCTTTTGGTTAACTCGCCTTTTCACAGCTCTCCAGCTACAAAGCGTGTGGCTGTGAGGAGAATACTGAATCGTTCTCAGGTTGGGTATGTGATGTGAAAACTGTCTCTGTGAGTCTGAGGAGATGAGAGGAGGTGACCCTTCCCTGAAGTACTTTGTAGAGACTCAGGAAATACATTAGAAGTTGTACTACAATTGCTAAGAGAAAGAAGATGTAAAAAATCTGAGAGAAGGTTGGTTTTCACTCCAGAGCAAAGCTATGCCTATGACACCCTACAGCAGGCACTAACGTAAGATGAGAAGGGAGAATTCCTGGGTTTCTGGATAGGATGGACGGGCTCAAAATCATTGCTGATGTTGGAAGGAGAAAAGAACATATTGTTGTCTACGGGAAATGAGACTTTTGTTATGAGGAAGAGTGTTTGTTCCTATCGGCAGGTCAAGCCCAACCTTAGGTTGACTAAGACTACATTAGCCAAGCCAGTTTCTGCATTTCTGGGGTTTTTTTTGGAGCTTACAGCCTTAACGTAAAAATGTCCAAGCTCAGTCTGACTGTATAAAACATGATTATATCCTTTTCAGATTCAGACTGGGGAAGTATGAAGTGGTTAATCTCATACTTTCTTCATTAATTGCAAATTTAATTTATAAACAGCTGCGTGAGTTAGAAATTCCATCTCCTGTGATGAATACAGACCAATTAAGGTTATAAGTAGAAATAATTTATGGGACGTGTCAAAAGCAAAAATAGATTTACATAGAGCTGTATTGATTGAATTGCAATCTCATCAATCTGGAGGATGTTCTGGACAGTATTCAAGGAACTTGGAGATGAAAAAGATGGGAAGACAATGCAATAAACTGAACATCTTCATTTGTAGGCAACTAAAACGTATCGCTGAATCCCAGCTGCTGTAATAATTCCCTCCCTTCTCACACAGCTCCGCAATACTGACAAATCTAAATATGAAGAAGAAAAATATCTCTGGAAGGCTGTTATTTTGCTGCCTGAATTGTGTCAAGGAAGTGTAAATATAATCACATTTTATCCTCCGATGTGAAATGGATTTCAGTGGCACAGATCACAATGTAACTTGCCTTGATTGATAATAACCCCCTTGTTACCATCAGTAATATGGTGAGGTGGGGAAGAAGGAGAAAGCAGTTCAGTTCGTGACAGAATTACTAGGCAATTCACTGGAAATCCTGTATCTTTATTTGAGCCAGGAGGGGAGAGTGTTTCCTGTGAGAAACAGACCATCCTCAGGAAATTCTTTCTACAGTTATTTGGATGCGGAGGCCCAAGTGGTTTCGTGTGACAGACACCACCACATTATCTCTCTGAGTGATCTGCAAGAACTTAGAGTTTTCTCAGGTTTGTTATGCATAGACTAATTCTGGATGATACTTCGTGGTGCTTTCAGAACAGTTGACAGCAGGTTGGTAGAGATTCAAAGCGCAAGTTGCCTTGGTCAGGTCTGGAGGGGATTTTTGTTTCTTCTGGTGCACAGTTTGGGTAAAACCACAAGCTCTTCATCCCTTGCCTACTGCTACACTGAGCCACGACTGTGCTCCCAGAGTGGAATCGACTCTTCTAGATCTGGCTGGGTCAGCTGGATACTTCACTGCTCTCACCTGCCTCCCAAGTTGGAGAGCACCAGTCCCGTTCCTCACACACGTGTCTGTGCCAGCAACGCTGGTGCTAGCGCTCCCAGCCTGCCAGGGGCACAGGCAGCCTGTCGCTGCTGGTGCCAGGCTCCTTGGCTGGCTCTGCCGGCCACCAGCCAGCCAGTGCTGCCGGTGGCTGTTTTGCGAGCAGGGCTGGGAGGACAGGACTGCCAGTGCAGGGGGACCGGGCTGCTCCCGAGGGAGCTGTGATGTCTCCCAGCAGCGCAGCAGCATGCCAAGCAAAGCACAGCCTGTGGTCTCGGCACTGAAGGCCCTGAGCAAGTGCTACTGCGGAAAGGCAGCTGTTCTGCAAGCTGGTGGTCTTCTCTGGAGAATGTTGTCCTCACTGACAGCTGAGCAGGACATGTGGCCACTTCTGTGGCTGTGCAGAACCAGCGCAGCAGTGAGAGGAAACTGGGTGTGCTCTGGCCTCCTTTGGTCACTTAGCTGATTTATTTTGGAAAACAGTGGAGGGAAGGTGGGGAGAGAAATAGCTGGTGCCGTCTCTAGCCTTGTCTGGGATCCTCATGTCCGTCTCTAGCCTTGTCTGGGATCCTCATGTCCGTCTATAGCCTTGTCTGGGATCCTTATGTCTGGATTGTGGCCGGATCATAGGTCATGTCTGACAAAGGAATGGCTGATGTTTGTCACTTCTGTGGCTTCAGAGACTTAGGTGAGTCCATCCAGTGCCTTACAGATTGTAAATGAAATCCCAGACTGGAGCTGTCTCCCAGTTTTCTCTCATCCCAGTTCTTCAGCAAATGAATCCCTAACCTGTTCACCTGGCTAAGCAACTTAATTTTATCTTGAATTTACTGCGCACACCGCTCCATCCATTTCCTCTCCCTTCCCCGAGCGTGACTGTGCAATAGCTGGCAGAGCTGTATGAGGGAGCACAGTGTGTCTGAGGCTCTGCTGGCTTGGTAGCCAGCCAAAAATGACGCATGTGGAGACCCCCCTCCACAGCTGTATCCTTTTCAAAGTGATGTTTGTAGCAGAGAGCTACAAAAGTGCTATTATGTTGTCTTGAGTGGCTATGCGGGTTGCATTCTAAGCAGAGCGGGGATTAAATTTTGCCATCACTGCCCATGAGCAGTTTGCCATTGTGCAGCGAGCAGCTTTCAGAGCAGGTTATTATTGCTGTCTCCGCCGTACCGTTCTTATTATATGAAACCTGAAACAGGACTCCCAACCTTGGAAGAAAAAAGATAATCCCTTTTCCTCTATTGTTGGCAGTGCCGTCTTAGAAGCCAGAGAAATGCAGCCCCCCCTTCTCCTCCCTTAATGATCCTGTGCTTTTCTGCTCAGTTATTTCTGTGTTTGCTTCTGCCGTGTTTCGAATAATGCTGGGACTAATATGGCTGTTCCCAGCGAACGGCTCCAGCTGATGGAAGGCCATGTCCTGCCCAAAGACCTCCGTCTGTGCACAAATGAGCAATGACAGCCACTTCTGGGGACAGGGACTAAACCAGCAAGTTACAGTGAACAAAGGAAGTGGCAAAACCTGTCCAGGTGTATTTATTTTTAGTTTATTAGGGGTCAGACGTATTAGTGACAGAGAATGGCTTTTTAGAGAGGAAATTTCTGAAGAAAAGAGATACTTATCACCAGGGGATGTTTCTTTCATTATTTTTATTTAGACAGGGCCAAAATTTTAACAGCTCAAGATGCTTTGAATTAAAGCAAGGCCCCGCTCCTTTCCTTTTCTCACCCCACTCCATCTCTCCCCTCAGTCACAATCTAGGTCACAGAAATGCCCACCACTGCCTCTCAAACGAGGCTTTTCTTTCAGACAGGCAAAAAAAGTCAAACTTAACTGCACACGACATCGAAGAGGTACTACCCTGGGTTTGCACTTTTCTGATTTTCTATTTTTCTCTAACTGTACTTAATACTCCTAATTAACCCCAAATTTCAATCCTTTTCCATATTATGTAAGAATCCAGTTGCTGTTCAGTTGATTCCCAAGAGTAACTTCGTATCTGTCTTAAACAGCACCTTGATACCCAAGTAAATTTACCATTAAAATGAGTTCCAGTGATTCCTCTTTGCCTCAACTTCATAGTGAAGGAGGACCTGGTTCTTTGCAAAACAAGTGCTGATGGAAATGGGGAGGCAGCTTTGTGAGTCTCCTATCTTGTCTTAGATGAACCTTGTCCTCTCAGGCCTCCTGTATGAAGATGAAGACCCCAAAACCCCGGAAGAATTCCTGGGAAAGATCTGAAGAAGGCCAACTGTGTGGGTGACATTGCCCCAGGAATCACAGCAGCTTTTCTTCACTTTTTCTCAGGATCCGTATTCATTCTACCTTATAAAAAGTCCTCTTTGAAAGAAACGCTGTTATCACGTTCTACTCTAAGGACCCATACCAATCTCCTCTTCAAAAGGAAAGGCTGAAAATTGTCAAGGGACAAAATTAGCTTCTGAAAAGAAAACGCCCAGGCACAGAGAGAATCCCAGTGAAGATGCTTTTACTGCTGCTGATAGTACGTGTGGTTGATCCTGTGGTGCTGGGAGCAGTGCAAGAATCAAAGTAGTGATCATACCCGTGAGCATCACAGGGGTTCAAGGTGTCACCCTGCCCAAGGAAATGTCAGGACTTCTGGACTGGGGTCCTGGATCTGGGCTTGGCAGAGGGGCCTCTTCTAACATAGTCCATCTTCCTCTGGTCCATAAATGATTTGTTTTGTGAGCCAGAATGTCCCAAGTCCAGTTTCCTCTGGATCTCTCTCTCTCAGTTCACTGTCCAACAACATAGAAGCTCTGGCAGAAGCTTCTCCATGGCTGAGGCATTTTCTGCCCACATTGCTTGATGAACTCACATAAGCCTTTTCATTCTGCACCTTGAAGCAATGCTGGGCAGGGCCACCATAAATTTGGGAGATTCATTTTCTCTGAGGGTTCTACCTCTCTGTCAAATCTTCTTTAAAGAGGCCAGTGGTTCCAGCACATGTTAGGGGGAGAGCATGCACATGCACACCCAGACAGCCAGCTTGGGCACCTTTGCGTCATTTCCATAGGAAACAAAGCTTCAGCAATGTCAGATTGGATTGACCTACTGTTTGAGGAGGCTGTGGAATTTAATTAGCACTCAAAGAAGCACTTGGCGATCTTGGGACACAAAAGTGCCATTGAAATATCTTTGTTTCTGTGCTTGTAAGATCTGCCAGAAAGTGAAAAAACCACATGTCTTTTCCGGTCAACATTTGTTGGAGCAGAATGATAATGGGTGGAGGAGGGAAATACATTTGTGCTGTTCCCTTTCTGCGGAGGCTCGGGGCTGTCAGTCTAGAGCTATGCCCTGTCAGCTGCACCACGGGGAAGCAGTACCAACCCGCCAAGCGCGGGCTTTCACATCGGGCATGGACATCACACAGCAAGTGCTTAGGAAGGAGCTTTGTGTTGCAGTTTCACATGTATGAACGAAAGAAACACCCTCCCTTCACTCCCTCATGGCCCCTCATTTCCAACAGGCTCGGAGGCTCTAATTACACCACTGCGCAGCTCCTGGCAATTGCAAGGGCTTTTAATGCTGCCGCCTGCTTTGGAGGAGAGAGGCTGGAATAATCTGCCTTGTATCGTGTCCCTTGTTGGAGATGAGAGACAGAAGTGAGTTGCAGGGAATGTAAATTGAATGAACATATTGCAGTTGCTGGACACAGCTCGGGTAGGTCTGCTCTGGCTTCACTTCTGTTGACACAGCCTGTCTTGCCCAGTGCCACTGCACCATGTGTCCCTTCTGCTTGTCCCAGAGTACAGCCATGAAACAGGATGTGGCTTCATGGTATGGCACAAGAGCTTTCAGTGGGTTTTCCATCAACATTTTTTCTTTCTTTATCTTTTTCCCCTCTTCCCTACCTGTGAGCAGATGAAACATGCACTTAATTTTCAGGAAAGTGACTGCTGTGGTGGCAGCTGTGGGAAATCAAATGCACAGCAGGCCCCCATAATTCACAATAATTTTGTGTAGCAGTTTCTGATGATGTGATATCAGGTGACAATTATCCCTGCTACTTTCTCATGTGCCACATCTTTGAACTCCAGCCTCCTTTTCTGTTGGCATGCGTGCCTCAGGCTACTAGATTATTGACAGGGGAGAAGTAGTAATACCATAGATTTGGTTTTAAAATCTTCTGTGTTAATGTATTGCTGGAGATGTACACAGGGTGCTGCTGGAGCCTCAGCAGCAGAGACCGTTGTTGTTAGCCCTTTAATCGCCACTGTTTGTATTTGTAACGATTCCTTTGTTAAGAAGCATCCATTGTGATCTATTATATTTACCCACAAATGTGATATTTACTTCTGACGAGATAAAAATGATAATGATATCTCTGTGTCACAGGATTTTATTTCAAATGAAAGATCTAACGGAGCATATAATGTTTTATTATTGCTGTAAGTTCAGTTATTAGTGTCTGTGGAGACGTGTCCTTCCCTTCCCTGTCTCCGTCCAAGCTGTGGGACCAGAGCTTGGCTGGGGGTGCAGGAAAGGATGCACATGGGCCCTGGGTGAATGTACCATTCAACATAGGCTGTGTGACCCCTCCTTTTAAAAGATTCTGGAAAATGTGCTTGGAAAAGTAGGTCCAGAATGCCTATTCCCAGTGAGCCATGGTACAGCTTAGAAGACATGAGACCCAAAGCTTCACAGCAGGAAGGAGAAGGCCTCCAGGAAGCCCTTAGCCTGGTAGGAGCTTTGGAGTGTGTTGTGATAGAAGCAGAGAAGCCCTAAGGCAAGGGATCAAATGAATGTGTAGTTCCTTGACATCACATCAAAAGGTCGTTTGCCTCCTGTTAGCAGGGCAGCAGGTCTCTGGGATTAGACTAGGTGTGTGGACTGTAACGTCAGATTCATTAGTGAGGTGGGCTCAGGAAGAGAAAGAAGTTGGCGTTGTAGTGACAGAAGATGTTGGTGAAAGGGTGAAACCTATTGCAATCCAGTGCATCATTTCCATTGCTACGTATCAAATAGGGCTGTTAGAAGCTGGGTATGAAAGAACGTTTAAATATTGATGATGGTCTGCTCAGCAGAGCATTGCGTATACTGAGAGGACCCTGTGAATCTGGAATATTTAATATAATCAGCTGGAATGTAAAGCGCAATATGTACAGCCTTATTCAACCTGTGCATTTAATCACCGCTCTCGGAAGGCTATTACCTGCAATAACGCAATGCCAAGTCTAAACTGGGGAACAAACCCACTATTTCCCAAGGTAACAGTGCAGAAGCTCCTTAGATGATTTTGGTTCGCTGTTTTCAGAGAACACCTGGCAGAGGTATCATCAATACCAAAGCTGGCCTAACGGTACCGACTAACTTGCAAATAAAAGACCTAAATACTGTTCATCTGTAGTTACTCTTGGGGAGCCATCATATATATTAGCTTAGGAACTAACAAAAAAGGTCACTAATTTGGAGAAATTTGGGAATTCTCACTCCATTTATAATTATTTCAGAATATCAGTCAAAAATCGCCCCATTAATATACTTTTCTCCTGTGAAAGGAATTCCCTTCCTACCAGGATCTTCTGACAACCCTAGAAGACCACATAATGCAATCCTGAGCAAAGTTAACAGTGAGCAAAAAATAGGCCAAGTTAGAGAAAACAGTTCATTTTTAGTTTTAAGCTGAAGATCATTGATTAATGGGTTCAAGCAAGATGGACAGCATCAGTGCACTAACGATCTGTTACACGGGGAGAGAGGAATGTTTCTGACACTTTGGATGTGTCAATAGCTTCTGCAGTGATGGGTTTATAATAGCTGATGTATCCTATTAGTGGAGGCACGCATGATAAACAGAGTGATGCCAAGTGCACAGTTCAACCAGCACTGATAGAGTTAGCACAACCTGAACGCGCAGGCGTCTGTGAAGGTGTGACTTGCTGTACGCAGATGGTGACAGACACACTTCCGATGGTTAGACCTGGATATTCCACGTGGATTCTGGCCCCTCGCACACTTACCCAGGGACTGGGTCACAGTCGGTTGGTGCAAGGCAGAGGAAGAAGCCCCAGGAGCACCATGAGCTTGTCAGTGTAGAGGGGTGTAAGCCCAATTGTAGAGCAGATCGACACGTGAGAGGTCAGCTCGGTTCCTGCAACGGCGTCTGAGTTGGTGTATGAGTAAGTGATTCGGGGACGTGTATTTTCCAAGGGCCCGTTCCTGGCAGTAGGACTTTTTCTCTTTACCAACAAGCGTTCAATGAAAGTTTAAACACTGTCTTTTCGCACAGACTGTTGAGAGTGATTGGACAGAGCGTTGAGGGGTTGCAGGGTGTATTTCTGTGGTTAAGCAGGGAGTGTTGAAGGATGGCTGCTTGCCAGAACTCACTGTCTAGCTTTCCATTTACCAGCACCTGGTCGCCTTGTAGAAGAGAAACTCAGAGTGCTCTTGGAGTGCTCTTCAGAGAGTTTGTTGTGTACTGTAACTCCATAACCCCAAGGAGTGACACTCCTTAAATCTGGCTTAAACTAGTGAACAATACAGACACTGTAGCTGCACAGGCTGCTTTCCCTGGTGCATGGCAAGGGATGGGCTTGGAGAGGGGTGCAGAGGAGACCCGTAGCGGTATCTTTTTCCACTAAAAACAAAAATCCCAAACAACCTGCATCAGCTGACAAGGAGGATTTAATGGCCAAGCAACAGCCCCCCACCCCATGTCTGACCTCCTTCATCTGGGAGTTGACCCAGAGCCTGTTTCCTCTTACTAAGCTTGTGATTAATAAGGACAAGACCGAGGCAGGAGATGGCCGTGTTACCTAATGAAAGCTCAGAGATCCCCACAGAGCTTCACCAACTGCATTCCCTTTTCCACTGGTGCTGCTAAACGCCCCTCAGTGGAAGAAGCACAGACAACCAGAAAACTACAGCCCTGTCATTCTGACGATAAAGCCTGTCAAGTACTACTGAGTAGTCGTACTTGACCATAGCCCTAATTTCTTAGATGCAGGCGGACGCCTTAAAGCCTGGCTCAGCACTGACTCATCACATCAGGTTCCTTGCACCAGGCAAAGACATTCAAAGAAAGTGAAAATCCATCCATTTTTTATTTCTGCTAAGAGTGTGGCGGCGGGCACACAAAGGTTTATCACCAGCCTCTGGACTGGAACTGGTCTCTAAAGGTTTTTGAAGAGCTAAATGCAAGCAGAAGCACTACATCACTACTGCACAGGGAAATGAGTTCACAGGGGGTGAAACTGCTCTCCCACAAACACCGATCCCCAGTCCCCTTTCCAGGTGTGCTAAAACCCGGCTCTCATGGGGAGAAAACCTGAATGTCAGCGATAACTCGATCCAAACGCAGGCCGTTCTTACACTGCTTTTGGGCCTTGTGATTCGTGAGGATCTGGACCTGGCTCTGCTGTGGTGCCTGTGCCTGCGTTCAGCTCCTGGTACAGAACTGGTTTTTTCAGCCCTGTAAACACCTACCCATAGACCTCCTAGCGCTGTTCCATGAACATAAGTCCTTTTAGAAAGCTGTTTTGCTGTCTGAGATAAAATGCCCCTCTCCTCAACAAACTTCCTTCGGCTAAGCAAGCCCACCCCCAAACCACCAAGAGCCTCAGCAGAATCGGCTGCCAGGACCCCTAGTTACCGAGGTGGGGCTGGGGCAGGGGGAGGGAGGTCTCCTTGCCCATGCCTGAGGATGTGCTGTGGAAGGTAGGAGCAGATGGGGCTTTGCTTTCTTTCTAGGCAAAAGTAAAGAGCTACATCTAGGGAGAAAAGGCTCTAGGATAAAAACCAAATAATTCAGAAATGGGGGGGAGGGGAGAATGTATTTTAAAATACTCTGGTTTTAATCAGGAAAAGCAATTTAGTTGCCCTTTTCTGCATAATTCTGTTGAAGAAATAAATTATGCAGAAGAATGTGCTTTTCTCCTGAGGCTAAAAAAAGAACAAGTGGGGCTTAGGGAGATGCCTGGGACTTACATGTGTTTGCTATTTAGCTGCATTTTTTGACAATTCCTTGTAGGTTGAATGGTTTATCCTGTAAGCTTCAGCTCTGCGCTGGACTCGAACGTTAAAGTGTGCAGCAGGAGTGTCCTTTCACATGGGAGAAATTAGTTTTCTCTTCTGTGGCGTGGGACCATCTCAGAAAGGCTTCTCCTGGTATTTCAGGTTTGTGAGAGCCCCTCGGGTCTCTGGTGAGGCAGCTCTGCCCTGTGGGGCCACGCTGGGCCCCAGCCGGGGCAGCTCAGGCTGGGACCAGCCCCGTCGCAGACTCTTCTCCCTCCTTGACCTGCTCACTTGGGTAGGTGTGATTATTTCTTGGGGTTAACTTGCAGGATATCGGAACCTTGTCAGAAATAGATGAAGATTTAGGCAAGATTGTTTCTCTGTTGCCGTTCTAGAGGAAAACAAATGCTGCAGTTTTTATTTGTTTAATGTTTTGTGCAGCAGTTTCCAAAGCCATGAAATGAAGCAGAGCTTCTCCTGAAAAAGAAAAAATCCGAGGCCCGGGAGACTGGAATTTCGGGCTTCTAAATGGGGAGAACCTAATTTTTAAAATTACTTATTTTCCACTGAAATGCTTAGATTTGGGACTTAGGAGCTCAAAGCACTTAGCTATATTGGAAAGCTTTTAGTCTAAGCTTTAAAATATTAATTTAGAAATCCTTGAGTGGAAGAGGATCATCACAAACCATCCTAGCAAAATTTTGTTCATTTTTTGTTTTAGTTGGTTAAATATAAGCACAAAAGTTGTCTTGGGCACGTGGTGGTCTTTGCGGGAAAGACGAGCATGTTGAGAGGCAAAACTCAGTCTTTATCCTCCAAACTTTGGCTATTCTAAGTATAGATCCAGCTTTAGACAATTACTAAGTCCTGCTTAGTCTCACCTGGTCTTCAGGAATTGGAAACAGCATCTGCTAATTTTTTTAGCAGTGGACTCTTATGTGTCTTGACTTGGGCTTTTCAGCCAGGTGGTACCACCACACAAGCTGTGTGGGAAGGGAGGAGAAAGAGGCATTGGTGACTTGGGGACCTGGAGATGAGAGGCACTGAGGAGGTCATGAGGACAGGAATGGAGATGAGCCTTGAGGTTCTGGAGTGCAAAGGTGTCTGGCTGAGGAGAAACAGGAGCTGTTGTAAGGGGCTTCTTCCCCTGTGGCATTCCTGCCCTGGAGCTTGTCTAGGAGCCTGAAAAATTGTCCGTGGCTTTGTTACTACTCTGCAGAGGACATGTGTCCCCAGCCTGCACACAGGGTTCATTCTCCATCTCCTCCTTTGTGCCACCGTCTCACCAGTAGCTCTCTGTGGCTGGGACGGCAGTCACCCTCAGGGCACTGGAGGGAAGAACCGCTCCTGAGATTGGAAACCTAAGTCCTGGCTGAAGCTTTCAGAAGCGAGCTGGTATCACCTGCAGTGTGTGGCAGAGAGGGAGGGATGGCCAGACGAGGGTGGGAGGACAGCAAGCAATTCAGATCCTGTTTCCACCATTTAATTCAGAACTTGGGGTGGATCTCTCCATTTCTGGGAAGGATGTAATATTACCCTGAAATAGTAATACCCCCAGGAAGGTGCAGTACTGCCAGGTTAATTGGCATTTATAGCGCACGAAGTCCTCAAGCCCCAGGTGCTGTAGAAGCTCCAAAATCTCATTTTATGTTTATGGCTACACTGGAGATGGTTACTGTGGGTCAGGGGCTTATTTAAATGACTCTGTGATTGTGAGGAGATGCTACATAATTTAATTTAATCCCGTTTACTGTGAGTTTCATTTGATGATGCCTCACAACTGCTTGATGACAAAGACGACATGCATGATTACAGTTCATAGACATCTCACAGCTGGAGAAATGAATATTTTTCTTAGTGATATTACTGTGGAAACCATAACGTACAAGCTGCCTTCCTGCCCTGATGGCTGCGGTTTAGTGAATAGCTGTGTTCTGCAGTAAAACCCCACTACTTCTAACCAGGGAAAGATCGGTGCTTTCTGTAGCAGGTGACTCTACTTTCTCTTTTCTCTTCTGTATCTGTGTGTAGTGACTGATCCTGAAAAATGTATCAGGTGCAACCAGAGCGAACTGGGGAGCGGCCTCTGCTTGAAATAATAGCCTGTTTTGTGCACATGGTGCTTGAAAAATAAAAGAGGTGGAAACCTTTTCTGCTTAAAACTGGACCTCTGTTCTGTGGAGAACAGTGTACGCTCCTTCATATATAGACAGATGAAATGTGTATAAAATCACTGATGGAAAATCGGTATTTTCTAAAGGAGAAGTGAAAAATAGATTAAGAAAATGCCTTTTTTTTTTCCTATGCTGAGATTTTGAGATGTCAGATCCAGTGCTCCACATTCAGAAAGCCTGTTCTTATTCTTGGGAAACTCTTCTGTGTTGCAGGCTCGTGTGTCTTTAGTTCAAGTAATGAAGATCGCTTTTACACATCGGTTACAACACGGAAATGAGGTCCGTGACAGGTGAACACGCTGAAGGTCATTGGCTTTGTCAGAGCACTGAGAGCGATTGCTGTTAGCTGTGCCCGTCTCTGTGGATCTGACAGAAAACGGTGTTTCACGTTGCGGCACACAGGGAGCGCAGCAGGCTCTGAAAGGACTCATTTGCGGGACAGTGTCTCAGTCGAGTAAATTTTGGTAGTGGCGACATGCACAAAAACATTCTTGGTGCTGTATCAGCTTACTTTTAGGGCAATTTTCCCCTTGTCTTTCCCTCATCCCCAGCCTGGCTGATTTGCCTAATGGAAGCTGACAGTAAACCTCAGCCCTGATTGTCAGATTTCTTTAGAAACCTCAAGGGAAAGAGAGGAAGGCAGACATTTGAGGAACAAAAATAGCACACATAATGAGCTCCCTTATTTAGCCAAACTGCTTTTTTAATAACCTTACTTTTCTTTCTCCCTGTTGCACAGACAGCCACACCAAACACATGGCATCTTCAAACAATAGGTGATGCTTTGGGCACTGGGGTGGACAGAAAATAGATGGATGCGACTGCTGGCCCCCTGGGTTATTGCTTGATCCCTCTGTGGAGATGCAGCTTGGGAAAGCCATTTGGGAACAGCCTAAAAAGTGATCTCTTCCATCTTAGAACTGTTGTTTAACTCATCTAAAGTCTCATCTCACACGTGGGAGTCTCACGTGGTTCAGACTGTGCACTAATGTGTCCCTTTGGCACGTGCTTAGGCTGGCACTCTGATGGGGAGCTTTGGGCAGCGGTGACAGTTCAGGGTGCACACAGCCCGTGCTGTGCTTTTTACCTCCAGCCGGAGAAAATGTTTTTTTCCCAAATAAACCTGAAAACCATCTTTAAAGCAGGAACAGAGAGTCAGACAAGGCATGTAAAGGAGGTTATTCTTCACTCACTGTTCAAAAGTTGGACATGACAGCCTTTTGCTTTTGTGCCTGAGATAGTCTGTGTATGACATTATCTTCTATGAAATAGTCTTCTTGAAGTGTGTTGTGTTTTTTTAACTGTTCCAGAAGTGTATCTGACAGGCAGAGAAAGAAAAGCTTATTTATTGACTTCCCATTGAAAAATGTAATAAAAGATAAGATGGAAAGTGTGACGGAGTCGTATATTTAGAAGATATGATAGAAGATACAGGAGTTTGATTTATTTCAGGAAACATCCGTTCTACCTCCAGGTCCTTAGAGAGGACAGAACTTCTACAAATAACCCAACACTGGAAGTGACAAGCCATACTTATAGCATCACCCCCCTATTTAGAAGGTGTTCTTTACCTTGCTCCTCACTTGCTCTGGAGTCTTATTGTATGGTAACCAGTTGACAGTGAGATGAATTACTGAAACAAGACGTGGTACATCTTTTGTAGCATTGTTTGTCCAAAGAGGTCTCAAAACTATGAAGTACTTGAGCTGTATTACTATCCTGCCCAGTGGAGAAATGCAGCTTCTTCAGGGGTGGCACAGAGCAGCTGTCTGGCCAAACTAACTCCCACCAGCCCAGTAAGAATTTAGGTTCACATGCTGGTGCAGCAACTGAAATGTGCCCAGGGTATGGAAGTATTTGTAATTATTATTTTGCTGTTACTACATGTAGGCTTAATTTCATCGTCAGTTTTACTTACAATGAAGAAGAAATTAAGAGTAAACTCGTCTATTAATTATCTAAATACTTTCAAAATGAGACTGTATCTAAAGAAGCAACTTGGCTTTTATCCCTTGGTTGTTCAGCTCCTGAATAACGCTGCCAACTTTGGCTGTGCGTTGGGAGATAAATGATGTCTGAATGTCATCAAAATGTTAAACAGCTCCAAATAAATCCCAGTAAGTTGTCTGGGTAAAGGGAACACAGAGGAGAGGTATCGTACCTCTTGTGTTGCCCTGGAAATTTAAATCCATTTGCAGTATGTGTCTTATATTTATCAGTATTTCAGAACTGTATTATCTTTATTTTCATGGATTTCTATTGCTTCCCAGTGCTTTTAGTCTGTAAATTCAACCCTGGATGGATGTTTTGTCTTAGATGTATCAAATCAGCTGCTTCTGAAGCAGGTCTGGAGCCTGCATGTCTTTTCAGGCATGTGTCTCAGGTAATATACCCAGCTCAAAACCAGGCTGGAGGGAAGCGAAATGCCCGTTTGAAAGCTTTTATATACCTGTATTAGAGTGAGTGATTTATCAATCTCAGAAGAGCTGTTGTTGTTAGTTGGAAAAGAGGAGGTGTGTGTGTGCAGATGCTGTGGAATTTTCTGGTGCGTGGGCCTGTGCTGCTGTGTGCTTTGGGAAGCTTGTCTGTCTGATCCCTGCACCAGCCCAGGCCTGGAAAGGATGCCCAAAGAAGTACAGCAGGACAAGCTTTCACAGCCCATTCTGTATCTCCCTTCTTTGCAACTGTTTTTTTTTTTTAAAACCAGATTCTCCCATCTCTGTCCTTTTCTGCATGTTGTCCTGCTCTGCCCCGTCCACTCTCTTCCCCTGTAGTCAGTCCTGCACATGGCAAGTTAGAAAGTGGCTCCCGAGCTACTTCACCAGTGAGGTTCTGCCTTATTTCCATCGAAACTAAGCTTCCTTTTTGCAGTGGTATGGAAAACAAGACCGGACCACCCCCACCTCCAAACCCCAGGTGAGCAGAATGCACATTAGATCTCGTCATTTTGCACTGCTTGAGCTCCTGCTACTTTTATTGACAAGTCTTGCAAGTTTGTTATTGCAATGGAAGAATATAGTCTCTATTTCTCTAGCTGAAATGAGGAGGAAGCCCACCTCATCATCTTAGCTTGTGGTAGCCCCTCTCATCCTCTTTGCCTGGGTGTTGTTTCAGCCCTTATTAAATCCGTTAAACCCTGGGCGATGCTCCATTTTAAAGGGTCTGAATGCATTGCTGTCTACTGATGTGGGAGATGTAATTACTAGAACAACTGTCACTCATGCAGTCTTCTCCCAAGAGCAGAAATCTATCTGTAAGTCACTAATGTGGCCCAATAGGGGTGATTTTAGTGCAGAGTATTAGGAGGAAAAAGCCCTCAGAAAATAAATAAATATAAAATTTGATGGTTATATCCTTTCAGAAGTTGACACAAAGATTGATGGTTAATAAGCACATGTTCTTAATTTGCATTGCAAAATTTTCAATGCAAACTGCAGGCAACCATCAAAATAGTCAGTTCATTATTTTGTTAGCCTTCCTTTTTCTTATGGTCTACCCATGGGTAAGAAACTATATATCAGTAAAGGAATACTGAGAAACTCAGCAGAAGACAAGCAAGATAACAGATTGCAGGAGGTATCCTTGGTTCCCTGGATTGGTGCCAGGGTTAGTGCCTCACACTAGCTCAGAAAGTCAATAGACAATTTATTCTGTGCTAAAAATATTTCCCCTCGTTTCTTTATTTTTTTAGCAGTGTATATATATACCCAAACACAAAGTGAATTTTAAATTCAACAGATGGATGAGATTATAAAGAAAAGACAGGCTGCTAAAGAAAGTAAAAAGCTATTGTCTTTGATTTATGGATTTGTTCCTGTCTGAGAAGCTCAGAGCGTTCTTCGATAAGGGCCATAAGTGATTAGAAAATAATGAACTACGGAAAAGGGTCAGAAGGTGTTGAGATTAGATCTTCATGACTGAATGGGAGCTAGTGATGAACCAATCTGCATGAAATGCTGCCTCAGTGTCAGCTTCTCAAAACTGTTGATTTATTCCTGTTATCTTTATGTTTTGCTTCCAAAAAGCAAGATATGAGGAATTAAGTAGCCAAAGATAGGGACATTTTCACTTAATGTTTCATTAACTTCTGTATGTTTCTGGTTTACTTAAGCCTGTGCAGATGACCATCTTTTCCTTGTTCACCTTCTCAGAGATTCCCGTTTAAAAGCAGATTCATGAAACATTTCCGTATGGGGAAAAAAATTATTTTGTTAAATTCAAAGCCTCTTTTGATCTCCCTGAGATTTAATCATTGAAAGCTCTCTATGAAAGGGAAAACCTTTATATCTACATTAGACCAAAGAAATAGTATTGCAGGTCTCCAGTCTTCAGAATTTTCTCCTTGTCAGGTATAGAAGATCTCATACTAAAATCTGTTTCTGTTTATTCCAATTCCCACACAGTTAAAAGTTTCTTATTCCACTTGTAATTCTATCAGGAGGATTTAAAGCAAAGATAGTTGTTAGTAGCAGTAATGTTCTTATCACTGTATTATCTTGAGATATAAGTGAGGCAGGATTTAGAAGTAGTGCCTTTCAGTTCATCATCTACTGCGCTTGTCTAGTGAAAGATAACGCCAAGCAGCCTGTGATGTCTCGGATTATAATTCGTTGTGATTAATATATGGAAACCCTAACAGTGTCCTTGGGGTATGGAGTTAAATGTTCCATGGTGGCACCAGAAGACACTGTCCAAGTCCTCATTACGTTTGTTTTATTTTTAACTAAGAATAGGTGGAGAAAAGTCATTATCCCTATTTTATATTTAGGACACAGTTATACTACAGCGTACTTGGTGTTTACTCAGGAAATTTGTACAAGAGCGAGCGATTGTGTCTTGATTGTCTGAATCTCAGCACTGTTGCTACAAGGCCACCTTCCGGTGTTTTCATTTCTGGCATTATTTTAAGCACTATTCATAAAAAAAATACTTAGGATATCTGAACACCTAATTGTGATAACTGTGGTGCTATTAGGATGCCAAATTCTGTAGGCAGCTTTGACAACCTCAGCGCGTCTGCAGGACAACAAATTAATATAATGGTTTTTTGTAGGAGTTGAGTGAAGGATAGTATAGAATATTAATGAATATTTCACAGATCCTTTGTACTCTCTAGCCATATTCTAGCTCTGTAAAATCCTTAGACTAGTAAAACTTAGTAATTCTTCGGTGTCATTTGGTCAAGTACCAACTTTTATTACATGATAAACTCATTGACCCCCTGGCAACTGCGTGTATTCAGTGAGTCATTTAGAAGAAGCTGAGCAGCTAGACCACATCCCGATGGATGTACTAGAAGCACTGTGTTTGCTGTATTCAGGAGCCTTCAGATTGATAGTCCTTGGAAGGTTTCATAAGTCTTCTCCTCTTTCTCCTCTTCTAGACCCAAACTCAGAACTCTCAGCACTACCACTTGTGTTCTTTACGTCATGATACTTGATGCTTGGCTGATCTTACTTCATTCAAGTTTACTTTCATTCAGCTACAAAGGGCAGTGTGTGTCCTTTCCCAGGTAGGAGTGGTATCTGTCTGTTTAAATAAGAAAAGACTATCTGGTTTTTTTATTGAAAAACTATCAAGTTAGAGCCTATGATTTTCTTGTCTTGCATTTGAAAAGTGAAACTGCTCCATTTCTCTGGCCGTATCCAGCCGCGTAGCTCTGATGTTACTCTGTCATGCAGTCATTCAGGTGAGCTGAACATAAACACGGGGTTTGCTGGTTACCATTCTGGGCTGTGGTCTCAGACGATAGCCATCGGGGTGGAATATGCATTTTGATGCTCAGTCAGGTGTCGCAGGACCTATTTGTGTTTGTTCTTCCTGTGGGCAGCTTTGTTCCATCACATTGAGCTGGGATTCTTTCCAGGTCCTTGGCGCAAGCAGCTATTCCTATTATTTGTCTAATGCTAGCAGTGTGCTGGGGGCTAACTCAGAGCAGAGCTCTCTGTGTCCTTCTCACGTGGCTGTAAAATGACCGTGTGGTTTTATGGGCCGTTTTTGCTTACCAGACTCCAGCAGTGCTCGTGCAGAAGGAATTACTCAGGAGCACTGGATGTTGGCCAGTGGATGAAGGAAGACATTGGACTAGATGCATGAGACTTGCCCGAACTCTTGCAAAGATCCATTGTGCAGATCTGGAGGGAACTCGCAGGCAATTTACCAGCCCAAGTGTATTAAATCCCGATGGATTTAATCTGGGTTTTCTGGTTTGTAATGGATCCTTGAAGACATCAAAAATAGCTTCAGGTATGAGTAGCAAATGGGTTGACAAATAAAGAGGTATGTTTCCATAATCATTAAGTTACTTCTCCAAATCAAAAAGCCCTACAGTCCTCTGCTTCCCCACGTTGTTGCGTATGATCCACTGTCTAGACAGATTGGTGACTGGATTAAGTTGAAAACTTTGTTTGGAGTCACAGTTTTAATTCCCACCCTCAGAGGAGAACTTGGCCAGATTTGGGTTGGAATTTGTTTTCCATAAAGCACTGGTTGTTTTGACTTGGATTTGGTCTCTGGGGACTAGGGAACTGCGTGTGTATGATGGAATTGTTCCCCATGAGTTGCTGGGCTGTCAGGACACTGCAGGTATTCTGTGAGCCGCGTCTGGATGAAGTAGCAGAAACTACAGCTTTTAATGCAATGCAAAGGAAACACCTTAGAATTTGAGGTGACTGAAGAGTGTTTCCCTGCAAGAAAATAATAGATGCTTTAAATTATTTTATTTATTCTGATCTCACCACACGACTGGTGAATTCTGACTTCTCCACCAGCCCAGACACAACTCTTGACAATGACTTGCAAGGCAGGGCAATCACGTATGTCGGGCGTGCAGAGCTGCAGAGGAGAGGACACTTGCAGCACACAAGTGAGAATCTGCCTGAGCTGACCGTGCAACGCAGCAACAGCCTTATAATGAACATCTGCTCCCTGCCTGATAGATGAGGCCGAGTCTACACCACAGTAAACCACTCAGCAAAATGCAGAGCAACCTTCCTCCAGCTACCTGAGAAGGCCTCAGGGGTGTTGGTGGGATCCCGGGATGCTGTGTGCAGGGGTGTTAGGGCAGGCAGGGCATCCAAAATGCCCTAAGGTATCCTGTCAGTTAGGGCAAGAATATAATTATTTATTGCTCTTTGGTTTTCTTCAGGCTCTGATGAGACAAATTAACAATATCACAACCCCAAATCAGCCACCTTTAATCTCTTAAGGCTGCCCTTACCCACTGACACAATGGAAAAAGCTTTAGTAATTATGCAGCAGCCCATCTTCAGCAGCGTGGCTCTGCCTCCCCAGCCGGTGCTGCCAGTGCTTTCCTCTCCCCAGTCGCCCAGCCCAGTTCCCTATATAAGGCCTCTTAATTGGCTCGTTAGTGTAACCTGAGGCTACCTGTCCTGCTTGGCTGGTTCACTAATGAGCCCCGGCTGCCTGTTCTCAGACCCAGACAGGCTGGAGAGGGATCTGTAAAACCTGGTCACGGGGATTTGAGAGCTGTTCCCTCCAGTCCCCTGGCAGCCCAGCCTCTCTGGCAGCAATGTCACTGGTGCCTTGCGCACAGACAGACGTCTCGTGCACTCCCAGTGGGCATCGGTTCCCTGTTCAGGCAGGGACTTGGTCCCTAAAAACCCATCTGTCATTAGTACATCCTAATATGCAGAGCACGCAGTGGTTACTGCTGCTGTGCCTGTGAAACCACAGGAAGGGCCTTTGTGCTAATTCACAGGATAAAAATCCTACTTACAAAATGTTTCCCTGGACATCAGTAAGACAAAAGTAAGTTCAAAATAATTGTTTATTGAAGTTTCTAGGACTGAGTTACATTTTATAAGCACTAGGCTTATAAAACTTCTGGTGCCTTCTTGTAAATGCTCTTGCTCTAGGCCTTCTGTACCATTCACATCTTCTCCAGAGGGGAACCAGGTGGCACTGAACGCTGAGGAACCCTACGGAGATTGGACTAGCTTTGCTACCAGCAAAGTAGGGATGGTGACTTCAGGGGCAGCAATATCCTCCAGACCTACCTGATAGGCAGTTAGATTCTACAGTTCTGTCTGGACAAGGGTTTGACCTTTGTTTTCATAAGCCACGTGCCAAATGGGCTTGGTAGCTCTACAGCTATGTTTTATGTGCTCCCTGGAGTCTTGAGGAATAGCAGTGAGGAGCTCACTGGCGATGGGCCAAGCCAGGGCTCCACATTCTTTTCTCTCTTACAGCCAGTCTTGGAGACCAGCTCTTCCTTTCACTCAAGATCAGTGGTGAAGAGGTTGGCAGAGTCCTGGCAGTTGCAGCTGTGTAAGCCAAACCTGCAGGAAGAATTGAAGCAAGCATGCTCTTACCAGTTTAATGAAAAAATTATTTTCCCCCCAGTTTTATTGTTGGAAAAAGTGACTTTATCACACCAGTACAGTCTTAAATAGTTTGCAATGTTAACTGCTGTCATTTAAAAATACGAAGTGAGAGGTTCTGAGCTCTTTTGGACTAACAGCAAGAATTTTTCTTAGTAGATTAACAGACATCAATTAGAAACAAATGACACAAATTTCCTTTTGTGCTAGCTGATCACGGGAGCACCCGTGTGCCGCAGCTCTTGAAACGGCCATGTGGTGGTGGGGTTCGTCAGATGAAGGTAGTCTTCCAGGGGAGAGGAAGTATCCACGCAAGCTGTCTGTGTCTGAATCAGCACCGCTCCAGTGAGTCGTCCAGGAGAGGTGACCTTGAACCGAACAATTAAGGGAAAGTGGAACATACTATAAGGGAGAGGACTTGAGAGTTTGGCTTGTTTAGTCTAGCAAGTCACAGACCAAGAGACCATCCGATTGTCTAAAAATATCATAGGGGAGTAAAGAGCAGAGAGAGAGGAACGCACTGGCTAAGAGCAAAACATAGACATTAACCGTGCATTAATATAGGCTGGAAATAAGACAGCATTTAACCATTAAAGCAACAAGATTCTGGAACAGGGCAGCTTTTGTAACAGGAGCAAAACTACTGTCTTGAAAGATGCAGCTTGAAGCGTGTGTGAAGGAGATTATGTGGTGGTGTGACTTCTGCCATCAGGGCCCAGGGCTCGGTGACCCATCCAGCCTCTGCCAGCCCAGTGTTCCCATGTAGCCGTCACTGTCATCATCCAAAAGGGAACGTGCACTGGCTGAAAAGTTGTTTCTCTTAAGATGCCTTCTGGTTACTCACAGACCTGTGACCAGATGCACCTTTGAACCAGAGGGCAAAGAGCGCTTGCTAGAGAAAGGAGCTTTTTTTGAAGCCTTGACGTGTTCATAATATAAATTGGCAGTTCCTGCAAAGGGGTGGAATTTAGGGAGGTGCAAAGAGGCATGGAATGTTTCAATGCAGAATTAAGGTACGTAAGAAAAGGGCTTGGATGGGGTATAAATTCTCATCTCAAGCACATAGGTGAGACTCTGCTAAATGGGGCTTAGGCTAAGGCCTTGAGTAGATGTTGTGGGGTTACATTATCCCTTGTTTAGCTCCGCCAGGCTTAGTGCATCATCACTGAAGCACCTGATACTGGGCATTGGCGGAGAGAAGGCTTTGGATTAGATTTCTTGAGCAGCGTGGAAGTCCCCAGGGTCCTGTTAACTTCCAACTCTTTCACCTCGTAGCAACCTGGAAGTTATGCAGGGCAGGAATTTCATCGGCTTTTGAGTTCCACGGCATGATCCTGTATTGCTCTAAAGGACTAGAGCCTATTGCTTGACAAAAAGTAATTCTTTCTTTTTCTGCCTGCCCTCTGGGGCAGAGACTTTGGGTCTCACCGTTACAGAAATATATACCAGCCATATCTGCCTGATTCAACAAAGCTGCCCAGGCAGGAGACCCTTCAGGCCATAGCTCACAGAAAGGGGAGTAGGGGTCAGTCTGAATATTGACACCAGAAATGATCTGACCGTGGCCTTCAAATGCATAGCTAATAAAAGCCTGACCCTGCGCTCCCAGAAGCAAGTAACAAAACCCCTGCTGACATTCGCGGTGTAGGGGCAAGCTCCCGATGTGCGCTCGGAGTGGTTCTTACAGCACTGCTGGCGTTACTGCCCTGGTCACCAAGGTGCAGGCTATGCCACAGCTGCCGTGGGTCCCTGTGCATCGACCACTGCCCAGGGCAGCTCCCTGCCTGCCATCCGTCACGTGGAAGAGCCACTCTGCTAAATGCAGTGCAGAGCTGAGCTAAAGGCACATTCATTTCCCCTGGGTTTTATTTTGGGAATTTCTCCGCAGATCTGGTGCCCCAAAGGCTAAAGCTGCTGCTGCCTTTTGGGAAACTTTGCTGAAAAGTAATATCTCCAGGAGAAGATAAGAGTCACACAGTACAGCACACCAAGCCCTGGCTTTCATCATTTCAGCAAACACCACTAAATCACACAGCACATCATTTAAAACAAACACTGTATGAGGGCTTGTAAAATAATACAAGGCAGCTCTTAAATTTCCCTGGTGTCAAACCAAGCCAGTTGTACTGGCAAGACTCCAGCTTCTAAGGTGCACACAGAGTGAAAGTGTCTCAGTGCAGACAAGCCTGGAAGTATGGTCCCAGCCTTTCATTCCTCCTACATCACAAGGGGACAGGTTTTCGGCGGATAAGAGGGACTGTTGTAAACAAGAGTCATACTGAAATCATGAAACAATTAACTGCATGGACAGGTCCTGATTCAAGCTAAATGACATGATCTGTACCTCTACCAGTCTCTGGGCAATTTTCTGAAAAGTCCAGGTAACAGGAAAGGTGAAAATCCATAAGGTGATTGCATGAGCAGTTCGCAGCAGTTGGTGTTGCCTTTTCAGGATGGATTAAACTCCACTATCGCTGTTTGGCTGTAGAGAGAAGTGCTGTTGGCTGAAAACGCTGTGGTTTCGATATAAACCCGTCTGCCTCACCTCGTTTCTAACGTGGATTAATTGCGGTCATTTTCAGCTGGATAAAATCTCCTACATTTCTCTCCTGTTCTGTTCTCCAGTGTTGCTCCTAGATCTTGCATGACTGACACCTTCATCTGACAGACGAAGTGCTTAATCCACAGACAGAAATCACTTCACCCGTCACCTCAAACCAGAGGAACAATGGCATTATTAAATTCAACAAACCCACTGTCCGTGTGACTGTGTGTGGTAAAATGTCCTTTGAGTTCAGTGGGAGTGTGGTTGGGATGTCACCCCTTTGGAAACTGCTGTCCAAGTCTTGCTCCTTTTCTCCTACTTAAGGAGCTGTTACTTCTTATACCATTAAGAAGCCGTTGAGCATCTTGCTAAGCAGGGATTCTCTCTTTTGGGAACACCTGCTGCTGAGGAGGGGGCAGATGGAGATCTGTAAGCATCAAAGCACACACATCCATAGTTACTTGATCAGATTTGATAGTTTGCATCTATTGTTACTATTAGAAAGTTCCTCTTTCTGGAATGATGCTGAACAGGTTACTGTTCCAGACCAACTCCGTTGTCCAGTAAGCTGGGTCTAGTCATTACACTGCTTTGCTCGTGTCGAAATGGATTTGGCCATTGATGCGCTGGGATGTTAGATGGGCACAGACTGCTTTGGAATAGCAGCATTTGAAAAATCCTCTTGTGTGTGTATTTCTTGGTGGCAATTCTTATTCATTCTTGTTCTTTATAGGTAGTGGAGTAGCACTGAGTAGCCTCAGGCATGGGTGAGGAGTGTAGGGGAACAGATCCTGAAAAGCGTGAATGAAAAAGCAGCCCTACCCAAAACAGCATCACTTGGAAATTCTGCTCTTCTTAAGGGATAGAGAAAGAGTAAATATGTGATTTCTAGATTGTTTACCTACAGCAATTAGGTCTGTATTGATATAAGATCAATCACTTCTTTCTCGTGAGCCTTCAGTAAGTTTTGTTGTTTTCCAGTATAGTTTGATGGGTGGAATGGACTTATCCAATGTTAATCGAGGAGAAGAACCATCATGGTGCAGTCACTGATAAGCAATTATAATGTAAAATAACAGCAATGAACTCAAATTGCCCCTCACTGCCCATCACTGCTCTGCTTTTTATAGTAATAATATAGTCCATTAAAACCTACAATCACTGTAATGTTTATGCATTATTGGGGAGATAAATTGCATAATTCTCATTTTGCAATTTAAATGTAATTATGAGCTTACTAATGACTAAAACCTGAATTTGCTCGACTATCAGTTTTTCTAACACTTGCCAAAATTATAGGTAATTACTTAGAGCTTACAATAATTATAAATCCATCTTTTAAATAATTAATGTGCACTTTCATGGTACAAAACAGCTAGTAATCAAACGACCTCTGGCTTTTGCAGCAAGCCCATGCAATTAGTCTTATTGTGTAGGTCTATAGAAATGTACCCATTACAAGAGTCTGTTAAGTTGGCAGGCTTGATATTGATGGCTGTTGCGTTTTATGGTACCAGACAATGATTAACACACGACAGCTTTACAAACGGGGGCAAGGACAAAATCCGAGTGCATTTTCTGAGCCACAGGATGCAAATCCAGAAAAGTAATTACAGGTGAGAGGCGTCTGAAGTTACATTCTGTTGTCTTTTGGACTGTCAGGTATTCTGCTGAGGGGATTTCTCAAGTCCATTCATCTTTTTCCTCCTGCGACTCAGATCATTAGCCCAAGAAGGAACCATCAACCTGCACTGGGGGTCTGCGCTGTATGAGACCAATTATTTTTATTGTGGTACCACCTATCAGGTTGCCTCCCTGTTGCCCTGGGGTAGGTGCTGCAGAAGCACGGTATAAATGTTTCTTCCTCTGGAGTCTCAAAATTTAATGGGATGTCAGTGGGAAATAGATACCTAACGTTTGAGCCCATAGGTGTCTGCTTGCCAGATGCATCCAGTCCAAATTGCCTTAACTTCTGTGCTAGGCATTACCTGGTGGTGAAGCTTCCTTTAGAGCCTGGAGCCTGTGTGCAGAAACCAGAAGGCACAGGACTGACGTGGTTGGTTTAATGTGAGCCCATGTGCCAAACACCTTTGTAAATTCAGCCCTGTTTCCCAGCAATGCCCCATATCCTCTTACTTGATGTTTTTAAAGTCCAGATAAGAAGGTCTTTATTAGATAAAGCCAAAGCTGGTAACAGCAGTAATTCTGGTATTTGCTGTTTTCTCTGTGAACCTGTCTCCTAGACAAAGCTCTGTGATATTATTTTCTTTGAAGTAACAAAACAAAAGAACAGAATAAACAAACTCCACAAAAGGCAAAAAATCAAACCTTAAAATCAGTGTCAGTGCTTTCAGGGTCAATGTATGGATCTCAGCAGTGGAACTACTGCAGCAGGTGCACTATAAATACAGGGCAGTCTTCATGGTGTTTTTGCTGAACTCTTGTTCATCAGCTTGAGAGTCTGCCCTGTCTCAATCCGCTGCACCCTGCTCCTTGCTTGGCCCCACCACCTGTAGCCAGGTGATGGTGGGAGTGGGTCCTGTGATGAGGCATCGCCACCCGTTCGGATGAACGTGACGATGAGCACATCACTTAACCTCTTTGAACCCCGGTTTACCTGTGTCTAAAATGAGAATTATGGTAACAGTTACCTGGCACACCGGGGTGATGGGAGGATTAATTAATGTTTATAAAGACTTTGAGGCCTTCAGATGAAAATTGCTACAGTATATAAGTGCAAAGTAATTATGATTATCATTACTTTCATTTGCATGTATAGACTGTAATTAGCTGTGGATTGTATTGCATTGACTGTGAATAATTTAAAAGCTCTCTTCATGAAGGTGTCACTTTAAATGTTTTTACATTTTGCATTTAATAATACCAAGGTTTAGCTTCTTTTTCCTTTTCCTTACCCTCTATATCCTGCAGTGTTGTTTTATTGGAGCCCTTGAATATAAAGTAGTCTGGTTTTCGTCTTCTTTTCCAATAGAATAGAATGGAATACAATTCTATGCTGATTATGGATACATAGATGGATATGCATCTATTTATCTATGGATCATAGAATACATTCTGTGCTGCAGGATGGTGCACTGGCAGGTCTGGTGCCCTCCTGACGGTTTGCATGGGAGGGAGCCTCGAGCTCAGCACCCCACTGGTACTCACAGCCTGTTCTCAGGGCATCTCCAAACTGCCCCGGGCACAGTGATGGTGTAGATGTGATGGGGATTATGTGTATCCATGGCTCTTGCTTTGGGTCTCCCATGCCATATTTACTTTGTGACTCCACTCCTTATTGAGCATAGAAGGATCCTCATTTTCTCCTCTCCTCTGCACGTGTTGCTGCTTAAAGGGGTGAGGAAGAAGGAACAATGGCTGGAGACTCATTCTCTGGGCTTGTGTACTTCCAAATGCTTCCCAAGTGTCTCTTTAAGCCCCGCTTTGCAAACCTGTGTATCATGTGTGACAGCTGCTCCCCTTTTCTAGACATACTCTCAAGCTGAATGCAAGAAATAGTCCGTGTAGTAGTTCCTGTTTCCTTGGAACTGTATGGATTTGGGGAAAAGAGACGGATCCCCCAGGTTGTTTTGAGACTCAGCTACAATTACAACCAGGTTTATCCTGCTCAGGACTGGAGTAGTTAGTTAAGTTAGGAACTGCCATGGAGATCCCTCTACAGTTGGGGGAAGGACCTCAGCCAGTACTGCTTTCTCACATAGGTTATATGGGGAGCCATTTTGCTCTAATTCAGGAGCCTCAAATGCTTGAAAAAAGCTGAGCATCCATTTTCTTGCTCTACGCCTTCTGAGAACGTGGACATCTAAACTGCCTAAACATCTAAAATCTGTTCGGTATGATCTGTGCATACAACCACTTACTGTTGGAGGTGGGAGCAGGAGCTAAAGTACTGTTTAGTAGACATTCCCCCCCCTCAAGGATTTGTCTTCTAAGAACGTAACGAGCAGTAGGTTTTTATGGTCTGTGAATCCCAGGAAGACAAAGCCATTTTGTTTGTTTAGTGACCCCAAACCCAAGGCTGTGTCTTTGGAGCTTATTCAAGATTTTTATTTTCTGCTGTGAAAGCAGAAGTGATTGTGCTTCTTTAAGCAAACACTGAAAACCACACTTAAATTAACATCTCTTAATTAGGCAGAGGAGAAATCGTTGGTGGTATAGCACGTCGGAATTATGCACGTGTTGACAGAAGGCAGGAGCTGTAGCTCCTCTGTTTCTTGTGCCCGATTCATCCCGTGCACTGTGGTGTTCATACAGTGGGACCCCCTCAGGGCCTCTTTCATGTTGGTGGTCATCCAGTTGAGCCTCCTGCATAAGGCGTGCCTGCTGCTCAGCGCTCTCAGTGGAGCCGCTAAGAACCGGAAGAATGTGTCCCATCAAGTGGCATATTCTCACAGGAGTTTCCTATTAGTTGCATAGTCTGGCCTCCTGATGTTAGCTGCAGATGGTGGAACGCTGTAGTAGTCACTTAGCAGCACACCACAGGGCTTTCTATGATGACTTTGGGGCGATACAGAAGACCAGTTGAATTTGTTGTGAGGGAGATGCTTTTGTTTTCCATTGCTTGAGCTGAATTTACAGTTGACAATGCTATCCATCACTTCAAAGTACCTTAAAAAAGCTCATACCGCCTACAGTAGTATCTGAAACTCATAACCTTCTAAATGTGTTTGTCCCTCTGAGGAAGGGAGGCCCAGTGCTGTTGTCCCATCATTACTGGTGGAGAGCAGAAGCATAAGGAGCCTGTGGAAGAGCACGTGCTTAAGACAAAGCAGGGCTAAGGGGAGAGGAGACATCTTCAGAACAGTTTAACACGGGAAGACAGTAATTTGTCCTTGTTATCTTCAGTAGATAGAACAAGGACATTTAGGCTTTATACTGCAGCCAAAGAGGTTCAGATTGCCTGCCAACGAGAAGCTTTTCATGAAATATATGGTGAGGAGTGGAGCAGACGGCCTTGGGACGCCCTGCAGCCGGGATGAGTGAGTGTCTCTGAAACGTAACACCGGGATATAGGCAAGTAAGTCAGCGGAGAGATTATATGTTGTCTTGAAGACCCTTCTGGCCCTGTAATGCAAGACTGACTGGATCACTCATGCTTTGAGTCCCAGGTTAGCCTCTAATCCCAAGACTTGCCCTTTTCACATGCTGAAAAATGCGTAATTTATGTATCAAGTCTGGGTAAAGATTTATCATAGGGTGGTTCATGCAGGCTAAATTCAGGCATCTAAATGAAAGGAGCAGGGAGCACAGCGTTTTGGGCCAGGTAGCTCAGAAGCGTTAGATTATTTTTATGTTTCGAATAGCAGTTTTGGGGTTGGGATTCTCCATCCGGTTCTGCTGCCATCAGTGTGAGCACTCCTGAGCACAGCAGTGAGCTCCCCAACAGCAAAACTAGCTGTGGTCAAGCTGGGGACTGTCTCTTCGTCCATTGTAACAGCACTCTGGGTACCCCTGATCTGTTAACCTCCAGTGAAAGAGAGAATCTACAGTGAACAGTGTTTCTGCTTCTTTAGGCTTTGCCTGGGCTGTGAGTCAGCTTTACAAAGTGAATAACTGAAACAAGAATCTTGTTCATTTATTTGAAATGAGTACAGGTATCAAGTTATCCTGCAGGTCGGTTTGTACTGATATGCTCTTGGTTCCTCTTCCTCTGTGGCAAAGTGCAGTGATACCCTTGTGGGAAATGTTTGGGTATCTCCCAGTAATAAAGTGGGCGTGTGTCCAGCATGCAGTGTTGGCTAAATCTATTTAGCACGCTCAAGTGTAGAGATTGAAAGAAATCGAGTTGTTTACTATATTCATAAATATGAATCAGTGGCTTGTTAGTCCATGCCACCCTTGTTAAAATTAACTGTATCTGAAAGAATGAATGATTTTATGGTGATGGATAATGCACCTAGAGTACAATGTTATTAGAGAAGATGTAGAACCTGGGAACACAGTGAAAACAGTTCATTTGAGAAGACTGTTGTCAGCCAAATACTTGAGCAAGTAATTATGCATGTTGAATTACTTTGGAGAGAAAGGGCACGAGCATCAGCTGACCTAACCTGGCATAGCTCTGGTGGCTTCAGTGGAGATTCAGGGATTTACATCTGCTGCTGAGGATCAGGTGGTAGAAAGCCAGAGATGAAGTCCATGAAGAGGCTTCTGGTGGTTTCCGTGGGTCAAGTTTACTAGTATATAAGTTCACGCTGCTCAGCCACCTAAGCCTCACCACACGAAGAGCATCACATGAATATTGCTCTTCTGAGTGGTTAAGGCTGCAATGAACATCTTAGACAGCTGAGCACCTCATCTTCCTGGGTGTGCTTTATTCTCAGCGTGTGCTGTCTTCATCCTACTGATACTGCATCAATATTTAGGTAAAGCAGGCCCAAAAGGATTACAATAAGAGGTGGGTCTAAGAAGCAAGATCTTCGTCAATTTCCTCTAATAGAGTTCCTTATTGGCTCATCACATGGAGAAGTTAGGATTCCCCACATAAAATTAATTGTGTAAGAATGGCGACTCCAGATTAGACATTCTCCTCTCCAAAAACGTGACCTGGCTGGGGGGAGTGAGACGTGACTACACTTGGACTTCCTTCTTCCCCATGTTTTTTATCAGCGAGGTTTCTGGCTTGGGCTGTGGTTGTGAAGACAGTGCAGTGCCATTACCAGTCCCATTTCTCTGCTGTACAGCAGCAGACATGTTACTCCGTTATACTTTGTGAAGGGAGACTGGGAGCCATCTCTCTGAGTTCCTGGCATTAGGTATGAGATAAGGAGAAGAGATACAAGCACATTTTTTTAATTTGCACTCTCCCAAGCAGACTAAATAAGAGTAATTCTTTGGCCCATCAGTATTCAGAACACATTTGCAAACAGGTCTGTTGTTGCTGTAATTAGGTTTAGTTTACGAAACCCTTCACTAGCATTTTACAAACTGACTGATGATTTTTAAAGTGCCCAGTTACCTTGAAAACAAAATCATTAAAGTCTCTCATGTTGGAGACCTGAGCAATTGTAACTTAAAAATCTGAGATAAGGGTGGTTAGCGTCAGCCAGACCCAAAATCTAATCAGAGAGCTGTGATTTATCATCTGACAGATAATAAAGGATGCTTAAGAGGAGTGTAGGAGAGAAGTCAATTTAGGATGACCCTGTCCCTGGTACATCCTTCCACTTGCAGGTACTCAGTGGTTTAAAGTCATTCTGGCTGCTGGAACAAGTGGCGCAGCTTCAGCAATGCCCTGCTGGACCTGAACTGGTTCCCGCAGACGAGAGAGTTTAGTGGGACATCCCTGCTGATACAGCTGCTGTGCACGTAACTTACTATCTCCAGTCCCTAGCTGCAGTCTGAGAAGATCTATAGGTACAAGTGTGGCTTGTAATTAGAAGTGGCAACCCGTGGCTCTCCTCTCCACCTCCAAAACCTGCTACAACCCCTTCACCGAAAGCCACTGGAACAGTGGAACTGTCCCTTTAATTAGAAGCGTATTAATAAATCTATCTTGTTCTCTAATCCCCACACGCATAGTACAGTGATTCATTAGCACAGGAAGAGGCAATTTAGATTTCCTCAGATAATAGCAGCTGTCACTAATCAAATTAAAGGAGGAAGCACAAAGCTGAAGTTGGGCAAACTGGTCTGGCAGGGAGGAAGGCAACAGGCTGCTGTGAAAGACCTTTGTCCTAGCTGACGCGGGGAGAGAGGCTGCTGCCAGAGGTAATTCCCAGCAACTCCTCTCCAAAAGAATTGCCTCAGTGCAGGGACAGACTGGTCCCACTGCAGTCCCCATGTCTAGAGCCTGACAGAGTGCTCCTGCTGGTATGTACAGCTTCACTGGGGCTTTGAAATGTGCAGAAATAGCTAGTGCACACAGTGCGTTGTGCAAAACCTCCTCTGTATCACAGAGACATTGGGTTTGGAACCGCGAATATGTTTTTCAGAAATGATCAGGCTTCACTTACCAAGGGCTGTGCTCGTGTCCTCAGTGGAAGCACTTCAGGGATGCTACGCTACCTGGGCAACCAGAAAAAAAGGAGGAAAAAAGTCATATTTAGCTTTTCTGAGTGAAGAGTGCAATGGGGTGGGGGTTTTGTGGTTTTTTTGGTTTTTTTTTTTTAAATATCTTGATGGTCCTCTGTTGCTTGTGCTGAGCAGCATGAGCTGTTACTGATGTCAGTACTCATCAGCAACAGAGGACCATCCAGGCCAGGTGCACCAGCAGCAGCTCTAGCTCAGGGGTTTCTCTCTGACAGGCATCAGAAGCAGATTCCTTAGACTAAGTGTTGAAACCTCCGACAGACAGATGAGGAACAAACGCCTCACAGGAGCCTACACTGAAAGAAAATATTAAGATCCCTTCCCCCATTTTGACAGCCATATACTTCAGACAGCCATGATAGGCATATGTATTTCCAATGCCTTTTCAAATCATTTTTGCTTTTCCTTCAGGAACATCCCATGGCAGTGAGTGCTGGAGGCTAATCACAGTGTAAAAATATTTCTTTTAGCTTGCTTTGAATTTTTCTCCTTTCAAGCTGCTTTGAAAGCTCCTCACTGCTGTGCTGTGGCAAGAACAAAAGGGCTCATCATCCCTTCTCCAACCTGCTTGTGATGTTATCTACGTTTATCGCAGCGTTCCTGTTTGTCCCCTTTGTGAAGCTGCGGCTTACTGACTGTCGTTGTATATGACGAGGTGTTTTGTTTGTTGGTTTAGCTCCACGCGAAGGGTGGCAGGCTCAGCCATGGCCACCCATGGCAAGGGGCAGGGGGCAGGTTGAGTTACAGACCATCTGTGGAGCTTTGACCCTGGGTGGAAATTTGCAAGCCACTGCAAAAAAGAGATTCTCCGAGTATCTTTGTGGTTCAAATTTCGATAAAACTGATGAAGCGACTCTTCTTCGGGTAGTGGTGTAAGCAATTAAATGTATGGGATAACAGGAGAAACACTTAACAGCCTGTCCCCGGGCCTTGCTGCCACTCACGCTGAGTGATTTCGGCTGTTCCACGCTTGGGCCGGGCACTTGCCCCGGGAGCGCAGCAATTTTATAGGTTTGCCTGACGTCCAACCTTGCCTGTGTGTAGTGAGAGCAGGAGATCAAAGAAATGAAAGTGCTCCCTTTGCTAGCACTTCAATCAGGGATACGAGCAATTAAAATAGGAATTAATCTAAGGAAGATGAAAATGCAGATTTTGAATAGGAGCCGTTAGAGTCACCTTGAACTTGTGCTTAGTGCTGTTTAGCCGAGGTGATTAAAGACATTTAGACTCTATTAAAAACCTCACTGTTCTGATGTGAAAAACACCTTGTCAGCTGGGTGTCCTGCGCGCCTGCCATAACGAGTAACCTTTCCATGGCTGGCTCATCTGTTAATCCAGAATAACTTAATATTGCTACTGTGAAGAAAAACAAACAGCCCAATTTTATGTGAGGAGGAGAGGCAGTGGGAGCCTGTTTCTTCCCAACACGGGTAGGACAGTAGGGAAGACAATAGCAATTATCTTTGCCTTTGTCCTGAGCTGATTCTCTCAGGCTCAGACGCTATTACGGTCTGGCTACCACAGTTGGTACTTCAGGAAGGAGGAACGTGAACCCAGTGTGTGAATTAATGTCTTGGACTTGTGAAACCGCGTGAGCAACTGTCCGCCCAGGCTGGCGGTGCTGCCTTGTGCGATGGCGGATGCTCCCTGGTGGGCCTGGAAATGCAAGACAACACGCTGTGGGTCAGACTCCTGGGGAAAATGGGGCTCAGTTGTTCAGAGAAGGGAGAAGGGATAACAGGAAAAAAGGAATGTGTTTATATGTCCTTGACTGTAATAATCTACCTTCAAAAAGGGAGCTACTGGGTCAGGTCCAACCCTTGGGATGGATGCGAGACTGCTTCTTCCCGGAGTGTGCTGGGGGTGTTTTAGAGAGACCTTTGGGCCAGGACCTGGGGAGAGCCAAGCACGGGCAGAGCCCAGAGTGCAGCAGGGAGCTGGTGACCACGGGGTTAGGGACAACGCCAGGCCTTGGCAGAAGCACGCAAAGAGACTTCGTAGACACCGAGATGCCTGCATGCTGTTGGCTGCAAGCTGCTGAGCACCACGCTGAGAGCAAGCCCTATGGAAAGGATCGGTCTCCCAGCAACACGGTGGGAGCCTTTATATAATCCACCCAGTCACGGGTATTGTAAAAAGAAGAGCTGTTAGTGCTATTTCCTATTTAAATAAAACCTCGTTTGGGGTTGTTAAAGCCCTTCCGTGGTGTCCTGGTACAGCAGGTCTGGGCAGATCTAGCTGAGAGATCTGGCTGCCTCATTTTCTGTCATAGCAATGTTCCCCAGCTAGTTTAAAATACAATTTTAAAGAAATACTCATTATAGGCAAAAAATACGATTTTCTTAATGCACAAACTCCATCCAATACTGGTCATTTTAAATCACGCATGGTACTCAGCGCATAAATAGCTTAGTAATACCGTCAGCATTTACTCTCTACAATTGTCAGCTTTGCCAGACACTGAATCCCCAGTCCCTTGGGTTTTTTTTTTCTCTAGTCCGAGAACCTCAGATGTTGTTAACTGATCTAAAACATGTTCTAAAACATCTTCTCATGCAGCCAGTAAATACCACCAGTGGAAGCAGCCCGGCCTGTGGGCATGATACCTCTTCTCCAGTGGAGGACAGCAGAATTGATGAGTGCTCAGCTGGACTGTGAAAAATAGAATATTCTGTAAATTGAGGTTTTCCGTGTTTGATTTTAAATTTGAGAATGGTTTAATGATGTGGAAATGCTGTGAACTTTAGTCTTTTATCCCCTCGCTAAATAAGGATGGATGTGCCGTGTGGCCCTGTGGGCAGAGGGCGCTTTACTGCAGCTGCTTGACCTTCCTAATGCGGGTGAAAACGTTTCTAGTGGCTATTGGGAACTCCTGGTTCTGGAGTGCCAAGCTGAACGTTTGTCAGAAGGAAACATTCACATGGCAGCTGTGCAGGTTTGGTGTTTCCCACCTATCCTAGTAAGAAAACTTACTGGAAACAACAATGCACTGGGAGAAGAAATGCTGCTTATGCCAATAAGCTACAGGTAAAAGTCCTTAACTGCTTTCCCTCAGCTCTATTACTTATTATTTTTAACTGTAACGGACCAACAGTTTCCACTTACTTGTGAAAGCTTCTTTTTAACTGTAGCTGGTGCTGAATTAGTTCCTAAACAAACCTCTTGTCATTACTTGAAAGGACTGTGCTAAGTGTACTATGATGGAACTTATAATAAACACATTTCCCTGAACTAATGCAATAGGATAAAATACATCAGGTTTCTGTGTTAACCACCGAGCCAGGAGAGGTGCATGGAATTGAAATATCCCTTCTGTCATTTATACATGGGAGTGAGAGACACACTTTCTCATTACAGGTACTTTAGGGTGATGTTTAAATAAAACATCGTCTGTTGCCTTGCCCTTGAACTCTGTCCCCTTCGTCCAATTAAGCAGAACTCTGTGAAAGAGAAACATAGCTCAGAGCTCGCCCTGCAAACTGTAGGGCACTGTGAAGACTCAGATCTCATCCTGCCATCATGAGGGGTTTGAAAAGTTGAAATCAATTGTCTGTGGAAAATCAATTATGAAGCAGACAAGTTTGCCTCTGTGGCGAATGGAAGTGATTCATCTGTGGAGTGCTTTCTTGTTCAGAAGAATCATGTTTGAGGTCTGCGGCAGCAAATATTGGGAGAGAAACCAAACGACTTCCTACTGAATGATAAGCAAAGTACCAGCCAGAGCTGCTTTCAGACCACTGAGCTCAATGCTTCAGCTGGTGATAGCGGTTCTTACTCTGTCATGTCACTTGTGCTGACATGGTTCAGGCGTTGTGGTAAATTCACTGATCCTTCTTCACCCTGCTACTTCTGTGAAAACATGAATTTGGTTGACAGTGCAAGTTACTACAGCATATACAATAGCCCAGCAAAATCCCAGCTAGAAGTGATTTTGCTTGAGCTCTTATTTAATAATTTTTAAATGTTGTTGAGCATTCACAAATTGTCACTGACATCAAGGGATGTTGGGTATCGCTAACAGGAGGACTCTCATAACTTCAGTAACTTCAGAGTTCAGTAACCTTAGATCCGGGTGAGAGTTGACGTGTCTCTGGATATGAGCACAGAACCTGCTTGTTACAGAATATTGCAAAATCCTGATGCTGTCCACTCAGCTGGATTCTAGCGTTACCTCTGTTAGGAGCAGAGGTGACAGTGTTCAGTGCGGGAAATTGCAGTGCTATAAGGGAAAAGGAATGAGGAAACATTTCCAGATATGTATAACCCATTTGGATATACCTGTCCAGATAGAAAGAAATCAATTTAATTATGAGAGTGATTACGCACCAGCAAAGGAACCAGAGAGGTTATGGAAAATCTACCATTGTAGATATTTAAAGCAGACAAGGTCCTTGGCGATCTGATCTAGTTGAGATAGCTTTGAGCAGGAGGTTGGCCTAAAAACCTCCAAAGGTCCCTTCCAACCTAAATAGCTCAGTGATTCTGTTTCTTGCCTGGTCCCACATCCATCCTGCAGACATCCAGTGGTGAGAGAACGTGCGACGAATAGCTATCATGATAAGTGTTTCCTGTCGGTGGTGTGCACTTAACGCTCTCCAGTGCTTGAGAATCATCCAGAACAAATAAGGATCCTCAGCAAAACAACTTTGTGTCAACAATGAATGATTTGGTTTTCCTGTGCATCAGGTATCTCCAAGGGAGCGGGGACAATGTACTGCTACAAATTGGTAAACCACAGGCTTGAACTGTGTATTTTTTTCTCTGAAACCCCAGCGTTGACTCAGTGTCTGGCAATAGCTGAGTTTCTTGGCGTTCCAAAATGAAAGATGGAAATATGAATTGCTGTTAAAGACCAGCTTCACTCTAAGCACCTGCCAGTCACCTCATCAGCTGCATTCAACTGTGCCCAGTCTTAGGGAAGAGATGAACTGTGTAAACCGAAGAGGAGAAAGCAGATTCTGGTCTCTTCTTTCACTAGTTTTGCTACCTTTCTCCGTTTTTTTTTTTTTTTTTCCTTTTTCTGGGGATTTTTTCCAGAACTGTGATACTTGATATGGCAGAAATGAGCAATAAAGCAAAAATTGTGGCAGAGTCGTTTTAGTTATGGGGTGCCATTAAAGTTGTCATTTATTTGCTGTCATTTAATTGGCAGAGCTTGAATTAGGAGAAATTGTCAATGGATTGCTACAGCTGGGGATGGGCTGTGGAGTTTAACATCATACGGTGATAGGGAAGAGTAAGCACTTCAGCTTGTCTGCGTTGCACAAGAGACACGGTCTTGCCATAATGTTACGCTGAGACTGCAAGTTCTCCTTGGCTGCACAAAGTGCCGAGATGAGGAAGAAAACAGTCTGTTGGGTCAACTCAGGCACAGGCCAAGTCAAGGTACCAGTCAAACAGCAGCAGGGTAACTCTTCAGCAATCCTTTTAATAAAAAATGAGTTCAGAAGGGAAGGGTGGTTATGGAACTGAAGAACTTGATTGTATTTCTGGTCCTCATTGCAGCCTGAATAGTGATGGAGAAAGTGGAAAGGCAGAAGAGGAGGAAACTCCACTTTCAGGTGGTCAAGCAGCAGCAGTGACGAGCGATCAGCCCACAGAAGCACCTAGCTCAGGTAAAGGAGCAGCTGGACTGAAAAACAGTAGAAGGCGGCTCATCGTGTAAGTGCCCTGCTCAGGCAATGGGAGGAGGGAAATAAGTGGCAATTCATAGCGAACATTAAGGGTTTTATTTTCCCACATCTTCCATTTTATTGGTGTATAAAGTAGGATTGAGTTGATTTTAAAACAATGCAGTTCTCACAATAAAACTTATCACAAGTGATTTGCTCCGAGGTTCTTCAGGGCAGCACCACAAAAATCCCACAGAACCCCCTCCTCCCTTGCCCCTGGTTTTTGTAGAGTTGTAGAGAAAACGCTGTAATTACAAGTTGGTACAAGTTAAATTGATTGCTCACTGGTCTGTTTTTAATTAGAATCAAGCAAGCTTGGCAATCCTTGAACATGTCCAGGAAGGCTGGATGAGTGTATAAAGGCACCCATGCATTTTATTGATTAGAGTTAAAAATTCAACCAACTCCTGAAATGAAACCCATGAAAACCAAAGCACGTTCTGGGATCTGAGATTCTCTTTCACATGTAGAGTACTAATGTTTCGAAACTTCTTGTCTGCTGGATACAGAAGATAGGAATATTTAACAGTTAATACCCAGATCTTTACTGATTTTAGAGAAACAATTATTTCAGAATAGAGTGAGAGACAAGGTTTTATAATTGGTTATTTCATTCCAGGCATTAACAGACACGGTCATGAAAACATGTCTGAGGCACAGGGGGTGAAATCCATCCCTCCTCCAGCTCAGAACACAACCTATCCCACTGAATTTGAAGCCCAGACGGGTATAAATGTCATCTAGTGGCTTCAGTGGCATTTGCAGTATAGCTTGCATTTTCTGTTGTAGTTACTGGAAAATACCAAGGTACCTCAGAAACCCTGGCATAGTATCGATTGGAAAATGCTGGAGGAGGGTTGAGTTTAAACGCAAGCGGTGTCTGTCAAAGGAGTTGCTGACCGTTATTGTGCATGCTGGTGGAAGCGTGGAAGGGGCTTCACGCAGGGCGCTACCTCTGAGGAGGTAACTCCCAGCGCGCTCTTCGAGGGCTGAGAGGGAGCCAAAGAATTACACATGCTGTGCAAGAGTTTGCATTCAGGCATGCTTTAAACCGCCCCCAGTCTACGCTTGATTCTGACCTCTGTCCAGAGGATGCTGTGATGGACATCAGGCGAGGTTGGGCCTGACTTGCAGGCAGGGAAATGAGATCACAGCTATCAGAAGTGTCAAGTCATATCTAACTTGAAGTTCCTCAGAGTCAAGCTTTTCACTGTCATGCCCCCAGAATACTTCACTGAGACATGTAAGTACCTAAATATGGATTTCGATGCCTATCTTCTAGTACCTAAGATCAAAAATCAGGCACCGGGTTTGATCTCCTGTAAGTTTCCTGTCTGCTATGATGAGCGAAACCTCTCTTTGTGGCCATTGTGGTCCCTGGAGGAGAAGCTGTCTTCTCTGTCTCTAAAACTCAGTTCAGGTAGGGCCAGACTTGGCCAGTGGCACAGAGCCCAGGGTCTTGAGGGGTTAAACTTTACAGCAAGGGATAAATAGGAAATTCAGTCTGCCATGGACATCTCCTTCACTGGGCTTTTCTGAGACCAAACAACCCTTAACCCTCAGGGTTGAGGACAGACTGCTGATGACTTTGTGATGTGATAGCATAAAGGAGGGTAGGAGAGAGCATGCTAAGAGGGTGAAATTTAGGGGACAGCAATGTTCTTAGCGGGCCTTTCTGCAGTGTGTAGAGCCCACTGTAAGGCCCCTGCCCCATAGTTCTGGCACGGTGCCTTCTCACACCGGCACAATAAGTCCACTCACAGCACCAGGGCTGTTTTCTAAATATGAAGTGATGCTCCACTAGCCATTACTACTGCTCTCTACTTCCCCAGCTCCTAGGGAAAGCTTAACATGATCTCCTCTGTATCACCTTCATGTTCTCAACTTCTTAGCAAAGGATTTCCTCTGTTTCTGTGTCGTATCTGCTTGGAGGAAGCATTCCTTTCGTGCTCACTTTCATATGCTTTCTGGTCAGTGCACTTCCCACTCTGCCACATTGCACCCGCCGGGTTGGCTTTGTTCTTTGCTTTTAACTCTAGTCTTATCCTTGTTAACCTCGTGGTTGATAAAACAGGAGCCACAGAACAGGGATGTTTATATGAAGCTGACATTATCCAAGACTGGAATAACAACTGTTTCTGTGGGCTGAGACCATGGTAAGAAGCATGAGGGGCAGGCACAAATTGCCCTTTAAGCAGCTCAAGCCCAGTACTCTCCTGCTGTTAGTTCTTCATTTTCCTGAGCTCCACAGTCACTGTAGTAGTGTGGTTTGGGGAGGTCAGGGCTATACTGTTAATAAACTGATCTGTACAGCCGCTGTTGAAGTGCAACAAAGAATAGACAGGCAGATGGTCATGCCGGGACAAAGGGCTGCTGTTGTGTTGGGGAGGCAGCTCTGTTCCATCTGCAAGCCAAAGTCCCTGTTGCTCAGGTATCTCCTCTGCCTAATTAAATTTCTCTGGTGGAGAGAGATGCAAAGTGCAGCAACAGTGTACTGTGCTTACATAACCTGAGCGATTTCTACGGCAATCATTGCCGGAGTTACTAATGGCAGGGTACGGGGCCTCCCGCTGAGCTTCCATTACCTTGTAATTTTCAGCTTGTTCACTGTTGCAAGAAAGCCCCTCTGTCTTGTAATTCCTCCAGCATTCACGTCTCATCTTCTCCAGGCTTGAAGTACATAAGATGCTTTCTGCTGGGGGATTTATTGAGATAAGTTATTGAAGTCAAGCAGTGAGGCAAGCATCCAATATTATGCTATTCATCTCTGAATTTATGTTCCCACTTTCTTTTGAAGGTCTAATGTAATCACAAACAATTTGTTTTGTATATGTTTAAAAATTCATAATTTTCTTGTACAATGGAAAAAACAGCACTTGTAGCTCATTAGTGGTGGGATTCACAAAACATCTGGCTTTTCCTTTTGATGTAATTTCTGTGTGACTAAAATTCTGCCTTCATTTTGAACTGTTCAAATGAGGAGGTACAATCACTCTGCCAGAAACCCATTAAATGTGCCCATGAGTCAGCCTGGGTAATTTTCAAGTGCATTTGAGAGTATTATAATCTTTTTTTTTCCTCTGGCATATTATGATCAGCTTCCTGGAGTGTGGGAGAACCCCCTTCTGCTGACCCTCTCATAAGGAGGGTCTCTGCTCCTTGACTCTTTCTGCTTGTCTGTTAAAGCCGCTGTAGCTCCGTGTGCTCGGTGATGTACAAGGGCTTCAGAGGACCGTGCCTGTTAATGAGCTTCCAGCTTACAGAAAGCAACAGAAAGGTGGGAGGATTGTCCCTACCCTACAGCTGTTGATGTTAAGGGCCTGATTTACAAGTCTGCCAAGCACATAAAAACTACACTAGGTAGCAACTCAGTTCAGGGGAGCTTAGTGCTTCTGGAATAAACCAGACCCTGAGCAATCTGGCCAGTCTCACTTGAGATATCTGTGGTTGAGCTAGAAATTAACCAAGCCTTCTTCTTCGCATTCCTTAGCCACAAGCCAGCCACTTATTTTTGAGGAGCTGACGTTTGACTGTAAGCTGAATGTTCAGACTGAATAAAGAGACCCCAAGAGCCACAGCAGATGAAGAGTCAAGTGCTGATCACAAGCAACACTACTGGTGTAAGGCATGGGCAAAGTCTTTAGGGCTTACTCCAAAGCGCAATGGAGTCAGGAAGAGTCTCTTCTAAATGTCAGGTCAGGAACTTACTGCTGCTGTGTCAGATGTTAGAACTGTTGCTGCTGTGTACTGCTAACATAATAGTGATTTTCTTCCGGAGCAACAAATCACACTGCCCAGGTTGAAAGGGAGGAAAATGTGACCAGACAGCAAAATTGCCGAATTTACAGAAATGGTGAAACATCCTGGGTCTGCAAAATCGTACATTGAGCAGGATTTTGCTTCTCTGTCAAGGGCTTCTGGTATTGGCCAGACTGTACTCTGAGGTCGTTCAGAAAATGCTTGTTTGTGACTTGACACAGAGGAGGAGGCCATGTGCACTCTTCTTAAGTCCTGCGTTTTGAATGTAGCCAGAACGTCCTTCGGCCTGTTTGTATTTGTCACACTGGAGTGCTAGTCAGTCTTTGCTGTGAAAACTTGGGGAGTGTGAAACCCAAACCCATTTTCCCCCTGAGCCTGGGTCTCATCACGAGACCTCAGCACTGCACTGCTGCCCCTGTCAACCGCAGAATGTGCTTCCTGGAAATGACTGCTGCAGGTACAGGCACAGGACAGATCACACACACTCAGGCATGCAAAATCTCATCTTCATCTTCTCCTGGAAAGGGAAGTGGAGAGAGATTTCCGTGCAGCAGATGGTGAGGACGTTGTGTCGTGTATCGCCGGGGAGAGCAAACGACAGCTAGATATAACCACCCTAAACGGCAGAAAAATAAGAAACCTACCAGCACGCTACGTTCTCCGTGTGTGGTATACTTCAGATATCGGTGTTTAATACTGAGGTCTTCGTTATGTTGCTGCAACGTGTAATGAACATTCGTGTGCCCTCTCGTAGGCAGCAGACTCCCAGGGTACACAGAGCTGTTGGGTTCAAGGCTCCAGAAGTCCCGTGCGGTGTATAATACATCTGTGAAATGTTTACACCATATGGTGCGTGCGGAGTCAGACTGGATGATCATCTTCTGGCCCTAGGGGCTATCAATCCCTGTCCACTCACGGCGTGGTAGCCAGTGTGTGCCTTGGCACAGCTCTCGGTGCGGAAAGGGGAGGCCAGGGCTGGCTTTGCACTTGAATTAGCTGTTTGGCACAGCCAGCTTTCCAGAGCCCCACTTCAGCAGCAAACACCGGGGTGAGCTTGCCTCGATGAGGACTTCATGCCGTGTAGCTCACACATTAGGCGACAGGGGAGGGTTTGGACCTTCTCTTCCGTCTCCCAGGGACAGTCCTGAAGCAGAGATTTTCTGTAGTGTGATGTTTTTCAGTGCTGTGTTTTTGTTTATACAGCTCAGGCTATTTATGAAATAACTAACCTGCTTCATCTGCCCACCTTTGCTTCTGGTTTTCTCTGGAGGTTGCCCGAGGACAAGGGTTGGTGTTTGTAAAGGGAGACAAGGGAGACAAATGGCCTGAGGTGATACCGAATCTATATCAAATGTTTAACATCAGAATTTCCGTTTATTTATTTATTTATTTATCCACTTATTTTTTACACCTTCCTGTAAAGACATGGCCATAGTCACCATGAGGCACTCTGCTGTTTGAAGCACTGCCCTGGTAAAACATAACAGCTTCCGTCTTTCCCCAGTACTTTCAGAGATTCAGATGGAAGAAGATGGAGAATTAAAAAGTGATCTCATTATCCTCCATTGTGCATTAACAAAACCCTGGCACTAACACAGTGAATACAGATGGATGTGAAAATAATTGCTTGGTGCAAGTCGGATTTGGATTTTTCCGCTCACTTTATTATCTGGATGCTGAGGGGAATATTAGTGAATTATGGCATGGGAAAGTAGGTCAACATCAAACCTAGAATGGAGGGGAAATGTGGCTGAAAAGTACTAGTCTGACCTGCTTGTAGATGGGCAGTTGAAACATGTTCTGAAATTACAACCAGAATGATCCAACAGCTCTTCCTCTGCTTGCGCTTCTGAAGAGCTTGGCAGTGAGGCAGTTGTGAAGGCGTATGTCCTTTAAAAAAAAAAAAAGAGGAACAAACCCTGTATTGATTTAGACAGAAAAGTAAAAGGTTTCTGTTGCTGTAACTGTGACAATAAATTAAAAAATAATTCAGGAGCTTCTGGCTCTCAACGCCACAGGCCAAGGGGATACGTGTCCTGGAGGAGAACCTCCCCCAGGGGTGGCAGGGAGCAGTGGGAGAGGATTAATGGCTGCACTGCTGAACCGTGCACAATGCACAACATTAGAAGGGCTTTGCTCTAATGAAACCTCCAGCCTTCCGCTGCCTTGCAGACTCGCTGAATAGCAGCTGCCAGCACTGTGGAGGAGCTCGGCACAATAGAAAAAGGGTCAGACTGAAAAAGCGGAGCTGGAGTTGAAAAGTAGTGAAGAGATAAGGGGGAAAGAAGCGTGTAAGAGAAGAAGTTGGTGGTTTTTTTACCCTTTGGTAAGAGCTGATTGCAGCATTCCTTGTCAGGAAAGGCAGCACTCTGGAAGATGAGGTTGCATGCAGGGATTTGAGTGAATTCTCTGAGAGACTGGCCAGTTCTAGCTCTGCGGCCGCCTTTCATGGCTGTGGGGAAGTGCCACAGCTAATCCATCTTACTTTTTGTCTTATCTTTATTCCTGGGCCTGTAGTGATGAAGTGGAGCCTCGTCACGCCCGGTGCCATACCAACAGAGACTAAACACGCTCCTCCTGCTCCAGGGTGGTGCCAGTTTCAGTGTAAGAGAAGAGGCAGAGCTTAGGTAGGAGAAAGGGAAGCACAAGAAGGAAATGAGGTGAAGTGCTAGTGTACCACCTTGTCCTCCGTGATGTCAAGGCTACAGAAAGTTAGACTTAAAACGCACCATACTTAGCACTTCCTCTAAACTCCACCATTGTACAGTCAGAATGGATTTTAAAAGTGTCATTTCTTCTCACAGGCAATGTGAGGAGTGTTGACTCGTTGACTCTGCAGTTCGGAACAGTGCTAGTCTGATTTAGCTCTGGGGAACAAATAAATACCAGGGAGCGCACAAGGGAAGTTTTGGGCTAAGCTGTTATGAACCGCTTAAGTCAGGAAATTGGAAAGGAATTTTCCCATGGCAAACCTGATAAATGATCTGATGCTCAGACGGAGCCATCATTTTTGAGATCCAAAGGCTGTTTCATTGCAGGTGCATTGACGTGCAAAACTCAAGGGAGTTTAGGATTTTTTGAATGAAAGAAAATACAAGAATTAAAATTAAAATGAGACTTGGCTGTTCCATTTGCTAATCACATCTCATTTAACTTTTTAAACAATTGTCAAAAATGTCTTCAGCACTGTGGCAAGGACGTCACATAACTTACAAAAACCTGGGGAAAATGTTGCACATAGACTTTTCTAAAGAGAGAGGTGAAGCCTGGACAGCCTTTGGTTTCATGGTGCAATCAGAGAACATACAAATTTTCCTGACCTTAAATGCAATGGCTTTCATTGGTCTGATACGTAAGGGAATAACCTTTAACACAACACGTCTGCTGGAGTGCCCTGATAGTGTATCTACCTATAGAATCACCTGGGTTTTTAGGTTCCTATATGTTGTGCTTTGTAAGAGTGAATGTTTTGTCTGCATTTTGGATACTTGTGTGCTTTTCCTCTTGAGGAGTCACTGCAGTGCTGCCTCTGAGCCAGAACTCCTCTGTGACCCTGGACACACCTCCTACCTCATCATCACCTCATCTCCTTCTCCTGCGAGATGGGAGTACCACCATACATCTAAAACTGTTGGCATAGTCTAGGGGTTTGGCTACAAACAGCTTGTAGTGAAGCCAGCTAAAGCGCAGGTTACCAGTGTGGTGTTCCAGTGTTGCTTGAATGTTAGTTCTCTTTTTCTTCACATCGATAATTGATGCTGGAACAGGCACTAGTCTGAAATGAAGTGATACAAACCTGGGATAGCTTCCTGGATAGCAGCAGTGACGCTTCAGCTTTCCCGTTACACAACCGAGGTCAGGATATGCCTTGTTCTGTGCTCCACAGAGGAGTGTGATCAGAAGAAGAGCGGGTTGCGTTGGTTTACTGTGGTTTGCATCGGATCCGATGGGTTTTCCTCCCAGCTGGGTCTGACAAAGGCAGCTCTATACGCTTACATTGCACAGCAAGTTGGAATTTGATTTTATGGACTTGACATGGATTTCATTCAACACACGGATTTGCATAAAATGCCTAATGGTTTATACTGTGATGATACAAAAGTCAATAACAATGTCGGGGGAAGAAAGGACGGATCAGTGTAGAATGAGAATGCCAACCGGGAATCTCGTGACCTAGAGAAACGAGGGTGGGAGGAAGCCGGTGCACGCCAACAAAAGAGTCCCTTGCTGGCGGCACAGAGCGGAAAGCCCAGAGAACACAGCAGCAAGGTGCTCCCTGCAGGGTGAGCAGTGGCTGCATGTCACCCCGAGGAAAGGGCGTGACACATGGAGGGACAGGGAACCATTTAGAAAAGACAAGAGAGATGCTTTATCTGAATAATAAGGCAGAAAGCTTCAGCTTATTTATCTGCTTTTGAATTTTAATGATCCGTTCGAGTGATAATTACAGAATTTCTATATTTATATAAAACCAGCGCATAAAATAGCACAATTTGATATTTATGAAGTGCCAGTTTTCCATAAATACAGAGATTTGTTAATGAGCGCTGGGAACTATTCATTAAAATTCAGAAGTAGATAAATAATGAATAGGAATTGCTGTTTATTCATTAAAATTCTAAAAAAAAAAAAGGAAAAATATCTCCTCACTTATTGTTGATGAATCCAGCCTGCTTTATAAGCGATTTGTTTTAATTAATGCCATTTGACACTATTAGTGCCAGAATAGCAGAGAGTCATTCACGCAGTGCAGGCTGGAAGTAGGACTGCATTAAAGCTATCCAAGGCTCTAGGATTAAATGAATTTGGGCTCAATATGAACATCCTTGACTGCCACAGCCATAGGTACATCCCCACTGCGGTAGGAAGGGTCAGTCAGTCAGTGCTTGAGTGATGCTGGCTTCTGTATAAACCTGCTGCCTCTCCATGGAGTTTCTGCACTCCTGAAGGAGGATTTATCCTTCGCCGAAGGAGAGCTTTGTTGATGCCATTTCAACAGAACAGTAGATTTCAAAGGCAAGGCGCTGTCTGGATTTTGCACAGGTCATAGGTTTTGTGTCAAGCTATCTGCAAACTCAGCCAAAGATAAATATCGGTTATATTCGGGTCCTTAGTTTTCAAACTTCACTTCTGTGCTTTCAGATTGACAGCTGATCTTCTCAGGAGGTGAGAACTTGGTGCAGATTCGATGTCCTGGGCATGGCATTGCTCTTTGGGCCCCCCTGCCCTGGTTTTTGAAGGGTGGGGAACATCCTCTGTTGTGGATCCATTGATGTGGAGTTGGGCAAGGACCCAGTACTGGCCCCAAGGTGTTCAGCACCTTTCTGGCATGAACCTTGGGTGCTTCAGGCTGTCCAGAGGCATGTCTGTTGGAACGATGTTAGTAAAAAAATGCACAGAGGTGGGTAAGAAAATGGATAGACATGTGAGACACCCCTTCACACCACATGCATGCACCTCTGGAGTAGCTACTTGGCAGCGAGGTTAACGTAGGTTTTGTGTAATTGCTGGAGGAGGAATGGTTTTGCTGGGTCTGGAAACCTGCATAGTTGTATAACTTAGCATGGAGACCACCGAAAAATCTGGAGCAGCATCATGTTGCGACCTGGGCACAGGCTGTCAGGAAGCAAACTTCAAGACAAAACCCTTCGGGTTATAGCATTGTCATCTTCTTCCTCCCTACCTGCCACTGCCTCTTTTGTTCCCTTTCATTGCTTTGTTCCATATTTACTTTTGCTTTTACGCTCTTTGAAGTGTCCTCCATGCCATGGAGGTGGCTGCTCTGAATGCTGATGAGCATCTCTGGAAGCCTGGGCAGCGTTTTGTTGGTTCAGGGCTCTTCAGGTGAGCTGACGTGCTCCACCACAGCCAGTGCAGGAATGGGGGGTCGGAGCCAAGGGGTTTTTTCCCCGTGGGCTTCGTGGACGTTGGCCCAGGCCCTGCGGGGAGCTGGCTATCTCTTTTCTGGCAAAAGTAATGCTGTCAGTTGTGTAACTGTCAAGTACGCAAGGTAAAGGGTTGTCTGGGAGAATGTGGAATTGGAAATGAGGACTCGGGGCCCCTTTAAAAGAGCTCTTGTCTCTTTTTGAAACCATGACAGACAAAGTGGAGCTTGGTATATTAGAAAGGGTCTTAGCAGCATTTGGGTTGTAAAAGGTCCCTTCTTCACCTTTCACTCCTTCTGTCTCCCCTTGACCTCTTGCCTTTCCCTGAAAGTTGGATTTAAAACAATAAAATGGGGGGGTTTATGTCGAATACCAAATTGACTCCTGTGGGGAACAGAATTAATTCTACAGGAGCAGAAAATGAAACCCAGAAGCATCAAAGCGTAGACATAAATTCGATATCCCACTGAGCCCATCACTTAGGATACTTCACCCTTTCCTGCATGTCTGTCTTTCAGTCAAATGTACATGGAGGGAGAGGGTTTATTTTTGTTCAGCCTGGTGCTACAAAAGCAGAAGGGAAAGAGCAGCAGCAGTTGCTGTCTGTTTGCTGGGTGAGCTTTATAATTTCACAAATGCCAAATGCATTAATCCAACCTGTCATGTTGCAGCTCTGTTTGTAGATCAAATGGGATTAAAAGATTTAGTTGAAGCTTTCCTGATACATTTAAATAATATGACTAGAAATGTAATATTCAGGGAAATGAATATTTTAGAGGTACAATTTGAAGCACCTGATATATTAACACCTGCTCTATTAAAAAGGCACTGGTGGTCCCAGTCCTGCAAAACATGTCAATAATGCACTATGGTTTAGTACCAGGAAACTGGCCTGGCTCCTACGCTAGCACCGCCGGCTTGGCTCACCTAAGGAAATTCAAACAAGCTTGCTTTAGTACGATTACTCATGTGCGGGGCTCAGAGCTAAGTGTATGGCTACACTTTGCTGAACCTTTCAGAATTGCTGCAATACTGTGCCTGCTTTTTCCCTTTATTTTTCCAGCATACCCCCTGTTTGATTTCCCTGCATGTGGGAGAACTGGCCTAATCTATTGTCTCTTTTTACATTGTGATGCCTGTTTAAAAAGAAGAACAAGTGTCTCTTCTTAATGGTGGAATTTCCTAGAGGTAGGATGTCTGGTGCACAGGTTTTTTTGAGCTGGAGCAGGAGGGACTGTGTGACTGATTAAAGAGCCGATATGAAACACTGATTCAGAAGTTCTGTACCCTGGGCATTTGGTGCAGCATGGATAGACATAGCCAGAGCTGCTCTGGTTTTGGTCCCACCTGAGTGGGACAGCAGTGACTAGAGTTCTGCTCTGTGGCTTGTGGACAGCCCACAGTGGTTCACTGCAATGAACTGCAGCGTCTTGTCAGTTTGAAACTAAAATGGAAGCAAAATAATTTCAGGCATGTTTTGAAGGAAATGAGGTTAATGATAAGGAAGACGTAAAGAAAAACTTCTTTACTTTGAGGGTGACGGCACACTGGAACAGGCTGCCAGGAGAGGTTGTGGAGTCATCTTCTCTGGAAGCTTTCAAGCCCGCCTGGACATGTTCCTGTGCAAGCTGCTTTAGGTGAACCTGCTTTAGAGAGGAGTTGGACTAGATGATCTCCAGAGGTCCCTTCCAAACCTCACCATTCTGTGATTCTGTGATATGGAAAGAAAGACGTGGCTCTTAGTAGACAGTCTTTTTGGTTAGACAGCTGTAGAGGGATGAACCCGTGCTGGAACAGCTTCAAAGATGGGCTGTTAAGGGTGATCAAGAAGATGAAGGGCTTCTGTCAAACAGAAAGCTTTGGTAGCGTGGCTGAGCAGAGATATGGTTGCTCTTTGTAAGCCCACAGGGAGGAAGGGAGTTTATGCTGCCATGACAAAGAGCTGTTGGAGAGAACAAATAGGAATACACTGGCCATCAAGCCTCCAGTTATCACAGGAAGGAAATTCTGGAGCAGCTGCTCTCTAGCAGGAGTGTGGGATGTGAATTTACCCAGGTTTACCACAAAGCTTCTCTGTTTCTGGAAGGGTTTGTGGGACAGGGTTGCTTCCTGCAGTCCCAGGAGGCTGGACCCACAGGCACATGATGCTGAAAGCAATGATGCTGAAGTTAATTATCCCAAGTGCAGTCAATTCCAACTCTTGCCAGATGAAGGTTGTTCTTATTGCACCAGTTTGCTAAGATAAGCACCAGGCTGGGAGCGGGGAGAAAAAGGGTTTGTGTAGTGTGTCTGGATATCGTGGGAGCAGCAATTATATACTGGGCTGAGGAAAGAACGGCTGACACCTTCGCATTCATGGCTGTAGGTTATGCTTCAGTGTCACCAGAAACGTCCAAAGGTGTCAACGTGGTCCTCACCGGGACTGGGTGCCAGTATTGCCAGCTTAACATCAATACTAATGTCTTTGAAAGAACCTTCCTTTTTTAGCTATTCACCCCACCAGTCTGCCCACTCGAGACAGTCCAGCAGAGAGTGAATGAGGTTAAAATGCTTGCTGGCTTTCATTTCAAGAAAGAGCATATGAAGCTTTGGACAGAAAATCATTGCCATTTGGACATCCACCTTTTCGTTTTTCAATATGCAGCGCAGCAGCCGACAGAAACATGGCTTGTGTATTTGCCAGCTCAACAGCCAGGCTAGCAGGCGCCCTGACTCTCAGTCATTCTGAGGTCTGGGTGATGTTTTTCCCGAACTGTACCAAGCTGTCTTCCAAAGCACAGGCATTCATTATGGCATTTTTTGTCTCACTGTGCTGTCTAACACTTTATAAGCCTCCTGTCTTTTGAAACATAGCATACATTGGCAATGGAATTTCCCTTCTAACTTCTGTTCGTCGCAAAACAGAAAAAAGAAAAGAGAAGCGAATGTATAGGCACCATATCTGGCATGGCACAAAATAGTTCCATGTTGTATCTTCTGCTTTTTTCGCACCTCTCTGAACTTCTCTAACCTACTGACGCAGTGAGAACTACATGCTGTGAAAAATCACAGTGTCCATGTTATATATTTCTGACAAGCCCTGGTATTATCCAGGGAACAATCCATTACTTATATATCAAGAGGTGAGAGCATGTGCCTTTAACTCATGTTAACTCACCATGATTTCAAATACAAGCACTTCTCAGAAGTGGGTAAGTAAAATTGAAGGCATTAGGATTCTGTCGTGTCCAGTTACAGTCAACCTTCGCATTGTAGCCTACATCTGAAAGTAAGAAACAGTGGTTTTCTGATCCAGTCATTTTTGGCTGAGATGAGCAGCTGTTTTATTGTTGCAATGTTTCAAAGAAATGGGTTTTTTTCGAAATATTTTCCGGGAGTGAAATATCCTCCCTGATCTTTTAAGAAACTGGTAGATCAGGTTAGGTTCAGTTATAATGGTGTCTGGGTAGCTGGGGCCAGATATGGTTAAGCATTTAGGACAGAGGCTGGAAGCGCCTAGACGGATTGCTGAACATTCCTAGATGACCAGTTCTCTTGTGAAATTAGAGCCTGTTTTCTCAAGGTGTATTGACAGAGGTGGAATGGGATTGACATGACTCAATTTTAGGCATCGGAATTAGCAAGGCTGAGTGCAGTGCTGAGGACCATATCTGCCCCTGCCAAGGGTTGCCGTGAGGGTCTGGATGTGTCCCCAGAGCCAGCAGCAGCCCTGCCTGGAGCCAGAGCTGCAGCTGGGGTCCTCTCCTGTGCCAGAGCCCACCTGGGGCAGGGCTGCTCGCTCCTGACAGTGACATGGTCTCGGCTGCAAACACCAGCCTCTCCTGTATCCATCACTTGCGGGCGCTTTAAACTCCATGTCCCCTGTGCGCCACTGTGGGGGTCAAGGGTATGGACTGATGGGATCCCCTCAGACCTCATAAAACACCCAGCTTGTGTTTTGAAGACTAGTCACCCTAAACTTCTGTTACCATAACCAGAGAAAATTGCAAACTGAAACACTGCTGTGAGCAGAGCTGTCCTAAGGCAGCTGGGCTTTCAAGCCCTGGATGAATCCTTCCTCCTGCTGCCTCTGTGGATGTCAGCCTAAGCACCTTCACTGTTCTGAGAATCCATCTAGCGTCTTTACCATTTAGTCCACATGTCTCTGATCACAGAAGCGCTGTTTGAGGAGAAAATGAATGCTCAGGGCCAGCAAGCCCTGGACCTGCCTATGTCTGCTTGTAAATCCTGCAGGGTTTGATGAACCGCTCCCACAGAGGAAGTTTCTGATGTGTGTATGCGCTTGCAGGAGTAAGACCCAAAGCAAATCAAGTTATGCATGACATCAAGACACACTTGCAAAAACAATTTTAATCAATTACAACTGCAATTGCATGCTGTACAAGCCACAACTGGATTGTTCTATGTACCAGCCGATCATATTGGGCATGTAAGATTAAATTAAAGTTTTCTAATTGCATTTAGGAACATACAAAATACTACAGTCTAAAGTGTAGCAAATTAATTCTTCAGGCGTAGCCTAATTGGATGGAAATTGATTTATCATGTTTGGACCAAATGAGCCAGTAAGGCATGACTGGTAGCAGTGAGGTGAGGGGAACAACATCTGTGTGTCAGCAATGTTTTGAGAAAAGACTATGTCCAAAGGAAATGAAGGGAGTTCTGTTGAGAAGTCTCTCTGAAGAGGGGAGAAATGATACATTCAGAGTCTCCATCATTCATACGTACGAAGTAATCGTGAGAGAGCTTTTGATTATTTCTGAAACTCCGGGACAGGTCAGTAAGGGAGGGAGAAAATTATGGTTTAGGCTCGGTAAATAATGTTGTTCTGTATAAGGAGAATTTCCACCCATCAAGCCATTATACTAACGCAATGTAGAAATAGATATAAAATGGCTCCTTTGTAAGTCGTGCAGAATTTTTAGACAGCCAGGCAGCAGGGCCAGGGTGGAAGGCGCCTGCAGGAAGAGTCTTGTTTGCTGTAGGAGATAGCCTATTTCAGAGCAGTTTCTGACTCTCTAAGTTCTCTATAGACCTGATTAAACTCTGTAGCACTTCCTTGTAGTAATGGCATAAAAGGCTTTTGAATTTATCTCCCTGATCCACCTTTTGCATAAGGTGAATATTCCCTTTCCTTAACACACGTTCAGCCTCATGTTGGCTGCTAGCCTGGGGAGTGCGCTGACCGACAGACAGGAGCTACAGCCCAGAAAGCACTTGCCAGGAAAAAACTGTGCGCTGGAGACTGTGGGGAGGAGACAGGTATCATTTGTGGGTTATCTGGGCAGAGCAAAGGTGGAGGTACCGTGTTTCTGCGTGGGTACATGGTGTTCTACACTGTCTCACTTAGTCCCAAGCCTTCCTGAATGCTTTGCAGTGTGCAAAAGCCCAAAGCATTGTGGCTTAGCAGCAAATGCACCATTTTGTGAAGTTTAATATTGCAGTGGTCTGTTCTGAAAAGCAGCGTGTCGCAACCGAAGCCTGGATCTAGGCTGTGGGAGGGTGGACATGTGGGCTTTGAGGTGACCTCTCCAAGGCTAAGACAGAGGCAGGACAGAAGCACTTGAAACTAACCTTAGTGACTTCAGGACAGCAACCTTTCTTATTCAGGGGTTGCCTTTCTGGAGGCAAGGGGAATCTCGGCAATATTCTTAGAAATGAGTGGGCCTGCTGTTGGCCCTCTCCAGAGGATCAGTATCACCTGCTATGTGTATCTTCACTCTGTCCTGACACCCATTTATGAGAGTTAATGTTTTCCATTGGCCCAAATATTACATCAGAGGATTTTTGTACTGAACAAACCAATTCCGACGGTGTACTGAACATGTTCAAGAGATGCTTAATATTATTCATAATACGAGTAAAATTAAATTTGCTTATCACAATGAGAGGAAGAAGAATAAAGTTTATTAAATCTCCTTACCAAAACCGCTGACTTACTGAAAATAACGAGTCTTCATTAAGCAGCAGCTAATTTGCCATAAAGAATTTCTTTACTTATGGAAAGGGACCAATTGCTCTGATTGTGGGCAGCACACGAAATGTCTCCCAGAGAGCTGTGTTTTCTTGCATTTTAACTGTACAGGTTGCTGTGGTTCTGCTCTCCCCAAAGTGAAGTGAAAGCTTTAATCATCTGGAAAATTAGAAGATGGCATTTGGGGTGTAGACACAAAACCTGAGGGGAGATACTGCGAGCTTCCCAGGGAAGCGCCAGCCTTCGGAGTAACTAACAGGAGTAGTTCTCTGGTGACTTACAGGGTGAACCTGCCTAACAACTCACAACTGGTCGGTATCTCTAACAGTTAATTGTGAGGAAAACAACTCTGAGACAACAACATCTTCATTCTGCAAAGGCTGCGTCCATGTCCTAGCAGAGCCTTGCAGTCAGTCGTAGCTGGGCAGCCCCTCCAAGAGCCAGCGCGTGAACGATATGATGACGTTCTGTTTGCCGCCTTTCTGCCAAAGAGGACACAACAGAGCAGAGGCAAGGAAGCTTGTTTCCTGCACAGGTTATTCTCACCGTAGATGTTAAACAGCTGTGGAAAATTCACCTACCCCAGTGCTGGCTCTGATCTTGCAGCTCCTGGTAGGTTCACCTTGTGAACCTGGCAAGCGAGTATTGTGCAGTTAAGCAGAGGAAGGTGATGGATTGGCTTTACTTTCATTCCTTATTGGTTTTCTGCCTATCTGGGGGTTTCCAGAGGAATTTTAGGCAAGATTCTTTTCTTCTGGCTTCATGCAGCACCAAAACATAGGTAAAGCAGGATGCAGTAGGATCTGGAGCGTCTCACATGAAGTACCTTTTCAGAACAGTAGCACCTGTGTGCCGGTGTCCTTTTAAGTCTGGTTGTTAAGAACATTGATATTGCAAACCATACACAGTTGTGCAAAGAAAAAAAGTGGCATATTCCCCCTTCGAACTTTATAACCTGGTGGCCCTCTGCATGGATGTCATTTTTCCACCTGCTGTGGGATTAACCTGGCTGCTGAGTGCAGCCAGGTAAAACAGGGAGCCTGGGGCACGCAGCAGTGCTGGTAGCAGGCAGGTGCAGTGATGTACTCTGACAAAATTTCGGTGTCACTATATACAGTTCCACATCCAGTTTTTGTTTAAAAAGTCTTCAGTATTCAACGCTCCATTTGCCTTTGCTCCTAGGATAACAGCACTTAGCTACAGTATAGATTTGAACAAGAGAACGTTTGTAAGACACGCATTTAAAATTTTCAGTCAGTGCAGTCAGCACACAGTGTCAGTTGGTAACATTGATTTGTACTTGAGCTGCATGGGGTTAGAGCCCAAGACAGGACTAAGCCATGCCATGCCCTGCCTTGGAAATGAGGAACCTCCTGCCCAGCCAAAGCTGAGCCTTGTGGTTTTTGGGAAAGTGGTATCAGCGCTACTTTGCAAGCTGAGACCACCACCGCTGTGACTGTGAGTGGCTTCACTGAAGCCACTGCATCTGCTCTGCTTGTATATCAGTTGTGGGGCATCCTCAGAGCCCCAAAATGTTCCTCTGAGTGACTTTGAGCACATCCTCTCTTCCGGTGCAGGTAGGCCAGAAGAAAAATTGAAAAGCAGGAGGAAAAGGCCAGAGACAGACACACTCCTGAGAAATACAGTGCCGTAAAAGTAAATCCCTGTGAAGGCTTCTGCGATTATTTAAAGGAGGTGGTAAATGACTCAGAATAAAAATCTGACATAGTCCAGAATCACTGGCTATATTTTCCTTCACATGGTCTAACAGTGATTGTGTGCTGTGTCTGACAATTAAAACAGAATAAACCTCCTCTGCTGCAGTTCACAGGTTGCCTGGTTTCTGGGCAATGAGACGCTCTTGAGAGAGAAACAACCCTTCAGACAGCGGAGAGACCTCCTGCCTGATTTGGGAGTCAGTGAATCCCAGTCTCATGGATTAACTGCCTTTGTAAGGAGATTCACATTAGTGATGTTTTTATATACTTTTATGTATCACAGAGGTGATTAAGATGTGTTCTATCAGATGGTTATACGCATATTGGTAATTGATAGTGTAAAGCATTCATAAGCAAACTATGCATCTGCCGGTCTCATAATATTCTGTACAAATTGATTAACTACTTATACAAACAGCCTTTAACTAACCATTTAGAAGCTGTTTATAAATATACCTCTGATACAAACCACTCTTACTCAGCTGCTTTCCTGACCTCGGGCACAGTGCAAGAGGAACCAAGTGTGTGAATTCCTCGGAAGTCCAGCTAATGATAACCACGAGACTGAATTTGCATACGGATCTGTACCTGAGTCAGTAAGGTTTCTCTGGGACCAGTAGCTGACTGTATGAGCGATTGCTACTGGCCCACACACATCACTGCACACCGGCATGGGGCTGCTCTGCTACAGAAAATGGGGCAGGATGCTCCCAGTAGCACAGTGTTTCTCCCAGGAGCTTCCCAGTAGTTACACTGCGCTGCAGGGGAATGGCTGGCTGCTGGCACTCGGCACTTGTTTCACACAGGCCCTTTCACACAGCACTGGGACTGAAGATGACGACATTTGAGAAGGAAAACCTGTATGATGCGATGCACTGACCCATCTGCCACTTCTCTTTGTGCTGAGGTGTAGCAACACGCTTGCTCTGTCAGCTCGGTCTCCCTCTCATTCCCCTGACCCTGTTTCTAGGGCCACCAGCCCCTTTGCTCAGCCCCTCAAGCAGGCTTCAGCCTTATTTGCCTCCACTTCCTAAGTTCTTCCTGCCCCAATACTGCGTTTGCTGCAGCCCTCAGCGAGAGCTACCACGTCCAAACCAACACCACAGTGCCAGTGGTGAGGACAGAGGCTGATTTCTGGCAAACTGTAGTTGTAATGGCCCATACTCACTCCTCAGATGGACAAGCATCCCTTCCCCAGGCACTTCTGCAGAGATGGTACCTTTGGCAGTTCCCTGCATTTTGCAGTGATCTCCTTTATTACCCGATTCAGGCTGAGCAGGAACAAGCTCGGAGCATGTGCATTTAACTCTGAAGGGAGCATATGCAGAGCTAAAGCTTCCACTTGTGTGAATCTGTCCAGCTCTGCCAGTTCCTTGAGCTACAGGAACTGCCGTTGTTCACAGCAGCTGGGCATCCATTCTAGCAGCTCACCTGGAGGCTCTTGGAGGTGTGCTTCCTATTTACAGCTCTTTTCTCTTTGCTGAGACAACAGAATGTTTCATTTTTCCATAGGATGGTGTTTGTGCCTAGTGCAGATACTGAGCAGCAGCAGGCTCTGCATGAGAGTGGAGCTCGTTTCTTCTCCATCTTGCCCATCAAGGATAATTCTGCCGCGCTTTTCCCTCTTACATGTGGTCTCAACCCGGGCCCTACACAGGTATTGATTCCTCCTTTTTTTACTCCCAGGACTTAACTAAGTAAACCAGGTTTGTCATGACTCCTTGACATCTGTTTCCCCTCTTGGAAGAATATCTACACAGTGGTGAACTGTCTGTGATCAGGCAAGATTTATTGTTTCACTGATTCCTGGAATTGAAAATATTAATGATGTAAAATATTGATTTGAAAAAACAAACCTCTGAGTTGTTCCCTGAGCCTCTCACTCAGGCACAATGCTGAGATGTCCATCCATTTTCCATTTTCATATTTATTGGTGAGTGAAAAATCAGGCATGTCAGGCTGCTCGATTTCTAAAGTGAAGTACTTCTCTCCCTCAGATGCACATGAATAATTCTCATTAACCTTCAAGGGATTAATGCAGTTTCTTGCAAATGGCTGCAATATACAGTATTTAATATTTATGCTTTCCATATGGCTAGTGCTGTCATACATTCTTGTCAAACATGCTGCACAGTTAATGATATTTTAACTAAATATGGTCCGGAAGACCTGGATGCTTGAGGGACAGTTGTGCCCATCTCCATTTTTATGCGTGTTATTTGAGCCTCATAACAAAATTCCTCCAGAGATTAAATCAGCCACTCCACTGGAACACGACATTCAGCTGCCCCTGAAGCAGAGCTCAGTGTAATGCTGTCGGATGACACACGGACACCCAGCCAGCTGTATACTGTCCATGCAGACCTCAGAGTGCCTGAGGGACGTAGGAGATGAGCTGGGGACAGTTTCCAGGTTGGAAAACAACAACAGAGGGGAAAAGAAACCCAGTCAAGGGCCCAGCAAACCAGTGCCAGAGACTGGGAGAAAACAGTGGTCTGATCAGTCCTCTGGTTAGACAGTGCACTCCACAGGGTACCTGTGCACTGCTCTGTGTGCGGCTCTGACACGCCTGAACTGGTGTCAGTTGTCTGGTGAAGGGATGAAGGTTGCCACGGGGCCAGGTCCATCACTGGGCTGGGTGGGAAGATTGCTTTGCACTCATACCGAGCCCACGGGCTAAGGCCAAATCGGTCTGTGTTCAGCACGTTAGAGCTGACCGACAGATCCCAAATACAGTGTGTATCAGTGATGGAGCAGTTTTAAACATTTTCCTAGCACTTTTTCCCCTACCATTAAGTTTGATACCTTTTTAAAAAAGGCAGACATAGATTTTAGCTGAACAAGTTTCTTGGAACTATTGAAAATAAACCAGGAGCTTTATTGCAGTCTTCCCATTTCAAGTTTTCCCATCATCTACTGTATGTTCCCTCACTGAGAGACCTCTCGATTCATTTTCCTTCCCTTCTTTGCCACCCCTTACCCCAGAAATTAACATATTCAGAATTTCTGGTCAATGGCAAGGCAAATGTCAAGATTTTTGCTGTTGATTTTGAGTAGGTCTGCTCGGGAGCCTTTCACATCAGCGTGTCACTGAAGAAACCAGCCGCAGCTGGGAAACATTCTCTGACTGCCTCCTTTATTTACATGTGCATGCATTGCTGCGTGAGGAGAGATGGTCACAGACTGCAGACAGGAAACCTCCTACTCCTGGGATCCCAGCCCAAACACTTCTGCCCAGTTCCCGTGGAACAGTTCTGCCCAGTAGCTCAGTCTGGTAAAGCGATCAAAAGAGAAAGCACACACAGTTTGCTATGGCTTCCCACTTAATGGACTAAAAATCCTCTATCAGTCAGAACTGTAGTGTTTCTTCCGAAACAAAACCCTTACTCTCACGCTGAAGGGCAAGGACTTGTAAAATGCTGATGGTACTCCTGCCCCAGCACTGGTTTGTGGAGCAGGGTCATGGATCGTGAGAGGCCAGCCTGCTGCAAAGAGAGAAGTGCGAAGTGGCATGACAGGCTCACCATCGCAAGCGTGGACGTCTCCTGTTGTGTAATAACTAAACCGTTCGTCTTTCAAATCTAAAGCAGAAGGAGAAAACAAATAGATAGGAATAGGCAAGGGGGTGAAGAGCCATCTTCAGGTCTTTGAAGGAGGCTGAAGAGTGAGTGAGAGTCAGGGCCGTGGAGTTGTCTTGCTGACACAATTGGATGCTGATGATTTCTGGCCCACTCAAAGCATCTGGAGTGTTTCTTTTTCTTAGTTATAATTATAGACACACTTCTATTTTAAGGTCATCCAGTGCCAAGCGGGTCATCACAGCTCATTAAAGCAAAATTAGCTTCCCCATATTTGCCCTTCTTGCACCAAACAAAAAATCCTGCCTGTAATGGTGCAGTATGTGGCCTGTGAGCGTGCCCGTAATTAAAAGGTTGAGCTACTCTTGTAAACAAATTACCATGAACAAAGGGGTTTACAAATGCCGGCTAATTAGTTTGGATTCCCTAAAGCTTTTAGCTGTTTTTTAATTCAATAACACAGTGTAAATTCTCTAGCCTGAAAAGTCTAATAGGAATTGGCAGAAAACTAAATAATTGATATTGTCAGCGATTGCAGCAGCAAGCCCTCGAATGTTATTGTCTGCCAGTAAGCAGGACTGCCGTGATTTCCTGAGAGGATAAAGAACTGGTTTTAATGAATTAACAATATAAATGGTAGACAGCTGGCTTTCAACAGCAGCTCAGGAGGCAACGCTTCAAGTTGAGACTGGACCAGTGAAAAAACCCTCAGACAGGATCTTGATGAGAGACATGCTCATCACCCTCTGCACTGAGAGCCAAAATCCCCTTTGCTTTGTTCTCTGTAGACACCCTATTGAAGTCTTCAGGCTCATTTCCAAGGTTGGAGGGAACAGGAGCCAGCTCTGCACCTGAGCAGATATCAGAAGGCACTGCTGGGGAAGGGGGAGGATGCCTCAACCCCCACGAGCTGCAGCTGTGGAGAGGGTATTGGAGGAACAGATTTAATGGGGAGCAACAGTGTGCTAACAAGCAGCCCAGCATATTGTGTGTATTCTAGCAGCTCCCCAGCCTTATGTATTATGAAGGTCATGAGAGTGCTTTCTGAGGAAACCTTACCAGCCACACCATGCCGTGCTGCCTGCTGGATAAACTGGTTCAAGAAAGCAAGCTAGGCTGCCCCTCAGCAGGAGTGATGGCTTCTGGGATCTGTTTGTTGCCCTGCTGCTCTTCTCCTGGTCCAGGTATTTCTCCTGTTGGTTGTTTGGGTTTTTTTTTTTTTTAATTGCTTTAAAGCACAATGAACTGACTCAGCCCCTGAGAGTGTAACTTGGTCATCTGATATGCTTATATGTGGCTGGATCCACATTGCCCTCCTATCTCTTCATTGTGTTGGAAGTCAGCAGTCTGTGGGACTCTATACAGACCACCTTATGGTCTCCCAGCCTTCCCAGACTTTCTCAGGCTGCATCCTTTTGCAGCTTTATCAAAGTAACAAAATACAGCATTGTGCTAGTGGTTGTGTCATATGCAGAATTTTAAGGATTTTTTTTCTTAGAAAAGTGAAGCATTTAATCTCTGAAGAAATGTTTGTGTTGGATCAGATCCTGTGGGAAACAGCGGGTTGCCTGTGTGCTCTCTGTGATCAGCCCCACGTACTCTTTCATCAGCACTCTCCTGTTTGTCCCAGTTTGTCACCAAAGCAGTCTGCCTGCTTTCAGTAGAAGGTGTAAAGACCCATTCTCAACCCACTCCTCCCACCTATCCCCGAAGAAGAGCTCAGAGTGGATTAGTTTGGTCTCTACCAAAAGCTGTTGTTTTAAAGCTATCAGTAGCAGCTGGATCTTGACCTTGCTTCTTACTTTGATGTGAAGGAAACTGTTGACTTTCAAGGAGGCAAACTGTCATCATCTCTTCCAGAGGAGGTCAGAGAGGTGCGACATCAAGACAAATCAGAGCAAACAGTGATACAGGGCACAGCTCAGCAGAGTTAATAGCAGGCGAGAATGTGAAGAGAGCTGAGGGGGGCTCGAATGTGCAGGGCCAAATCCCAAGCTGGCATAAGCTAGTTAGGCTTTGGAGGCAGTAACCTGATCCTGTGTGCAGGGCCTGAGGATCCAGCCTGGAGCAGCCTTGTCAGAGAGGTAAAAGTCCTTGTCATTGCTAGCAACGATGGCAGAAAGAAAAGAGAGGTTTTTTCCTTTTTTTCCTGTATTTGTTGAAAAGGCATTGGCTTCCTCTGAAGACAACTAAAATAGCTTCATACGACGAATTGGCGGCCTGGAATGTATCTCTTAATAGCCAGTGCAAAGCACAGCAGAAGAGCATCTGATTTGTTGTAGAGCATAATGCTCAGTAATGCCACTCAGAGAGCACTTTAACAACAGTAATGAGTTTCACAACTTTTTAAGCGCCCAAACCTTTCTGCTTTCCTAACCGTTTCCTTCCAGTACCCCCATCTCATATGTGGCCTGAGACCAGTCCTTCCTTCTAGCCCTTACTCAGGTACAGTAAAAGCTTTCCCTCATCTTTGGGAGACGAGGACAGTACCTCCTCGTCTCTGCACATCTCTTCCTACTGTCCTGGTTCCACCCCAGGCTGCTTTTCTAGTGTAGGGCTGGGATGAGTAGGAAGAGAAGGAACAAATCCATGTAGGTTGCTCAGCTTGCAGGTGATGGTGCGTCTCCCTTACCAGCCTTTTGCCCACAAAACCCAAAAGAGGGATCAAACTAACAAGTCTATTTGCTAGTAGTAGGAGCACCTAAAATGCATTTAGATCCTGCAAAATACTGAACTCACTATGTCTTTTTTTTATTGTTTATTGTTACTGCTGCTGCTGCTCTGAAGGATGTGTGGCTTAGTCCAGGAGCTGTTCTCAGGGATGTGACATCATGTACCTCTTAGTAGCAAGGCACAACTAGGACAAAATACATATCTTCAAGGGAGCTCAGAGAGTAGGCTCTTAATCCAAGGTTATAAATATTTGTGCTTCCAGTGCACAGTAAACGGCAGAAGGAGAGACGGGGAGTGGGAGAATTGTGTGACTTGAGTGTGCTGATTAGTCAAAGAGAAGAACCAGGAAGATCTGGAGCTCCATGTGGGCAGAAAGCTGGGCCAAACTTTGAGTGTTGGTTGTGTTAAAACCTGAATCTTCTATGGCCATCCCACTCCCCAGGAGCCTTTTATCACTACAGCCCACGGGTTTAACGCAGAGCAGCGACAGTATGGCACCTGGACTGGATTTACGATGGCAGCGGGGAAAATTGTTGTTCAGAATGAAGGCTCAAGAGCTGAATTCTGAAGACTCTAATTCAGGAAAAAAGTGGCTTCGCAGTTAGAAAGCTCAGCTTACAGTCAGACAAAGTTTGCACAGAACACTGAGTGTTTGTTAATTCATGCAAAAGTACAGCTTTGGGGCCCGCTGGATACCCCCTGCTCCCATTGCAAGAAATCACCACGTTCTGCAGAACTGCAGCCTCGTGGAACAAAGGTTAAACTGAACTTTTTTCATTCAGAAAACAAATAACGCCTTTTTTTCCTCAAGCAACTTGACAGGCTGTAGATTTATTCACTTTGTCTAGACTTACAGGCTCTGGTTCCCCACCAATGCTCCTGAGCCACCCCAAAGGCTGAAGAACATAAATACCTTCTCCACCATGGGATAGGGGATGTTTGTTTCAAGGTTTTAGTCACTTGAGCTGTTTGTGTTCCTGTTGTAAGATCCATCCAAATGTTACGAGCTGAAAGTAGAAAGATTCAGGTTCTTGGTGGATGTAAGCTGGAATAACTGGATTGTATTCAGTGGAGACATGCGAGCTGCACAGCTGTCTAGGAACAGGTCCTGTGACTTTTCCAGTTTATTTTGAGGGGTCCTCTTGTCCCATCTGTCTAGTCTGAAGCGTCATTACCAGTTCAAAATGGCACTGGAGGTACCTCCTGGTTTCTCACAGAAGTTTGCTGGGTATGACAGTATGATGATGGATGGCATAAGCAGGAGTGTTATTTAACACTCTTGTGGAACTAAATCTTGCCTGATGGAGCCTGGCACTTTTGCTGGGGACAAATGCTTTCATTTTTATCCTCCCTTACTCATCCTGTAGTACAGTTCCGAGCTTTCCCTGACCAGTATCTAGGTTTTGTGCATGTAGCTCCTTTAATAGCAAGTGAAATGGTTCAGCCAGGGTCAAGGGACTCAACCTCTGGGGCAAAACTGCTTTCCATTCCTTGTGTGCAACCTTTGCTTACACTCTGCTGATCAGCACGGGTGGATTAGCAGATCCTCCAGGCTAGAGCTCCACATGATAGGCAGGCTGCAGACTCCCCAAAGACCTAGTTATATTGCCAGGTGACCATAACTAATACTCTTGTTCTTGCGATAGGTCTCACAGGGGAGAGTATGGCACAGGAAGCCTAGACGTCAGGGAAAACAGCCGCACTGGGCTGTCAGCCTGTTCCTGTGGATTTAGATTGCAGCTAGGGATAACGTAATGGGTTTGCTTGGATGTATTAGCAAGGCAGGATGTTCTTTCTGCTTGCTTTTATGTAGACTGTAAAAGATACCATGGGAATTGTGAGTCTACAGGCAAATATACAAAATGTTTAGGCTAAGCAGTGGCTGAATGGACTGTAGCATCCATTCGATGCCCCCCAAGAGTAATGTTCGGTTGTGTGGCAGTGACATTTAGAGGGTCACACCGTGTGTGTGACAGTATCTGTCATATCTGCCCATTGTGTGCAGCGTGTCCATCCCTGTCTGGTCTCTGGGTCACCGAGCTGACGGATAAAGCTGTATGCTCCCCATATTTTATATCCTGCCCAAGGTTATGCAGAAAGATTGTCTCAGGACCAGAACTGAACACAGACCTGGGGTTCCCAAAGCTGTGCTTTAAACAGATGGTTAAGATGGTGGATCTAATAGCACAGCAGGACACAGCCTCCCTGCTCTTAGGTAGCACTGAGCAGAATGTGAGAAGCACTTGTGAGAGCAGAGGGGACCCAGGAGACCCTGGGTGAGAGCCGGGCTGAGCCCAGCAGCTGGCTCAGTGGTTCTTGCACAGTCATCCTGGGGATTATTCCTGAGAAAATATGGCAGGAAACAGGCCAGCTCTAACCTATCCTTCTAGCAGCGCTCCTTCTGCTCCTGAGATTATATTACTTTTATGGGTGCACTGGTGTGCTTTCAACTAAGAAAGACAACAGCTCACAACTAAAATGTCTCTTCAGACACCCTATTAACATTGCTGTGTTGGGTTGCAAGCAAAATACTGCTGCCACAGTGAGCCTGCGACTGGAAATAGCCTGCCCAGGCATGGGAAGGGGGTTTGGAAATGGTCTGTGGTTTGGGGAGACTCCACCTCCAGGCAGCTCTTAAAACAGCAGTGCTCTGCACTGTGGGAGGTAGCAAGATGGGACGTCTTCCCACGCTGGGGTCTCCTCTGGTCCCAACCAGCTGTCCCACTTCTCCCTCTCAGCATTCGCAGACAGTATCGGGTGTGTATGCAGGTTGCTCCATTAATAGGAAAACATCTGAAGGAAGATCTCTCTTAGTTTTGTTGTGTAGTGTCTGGGGGAGGACCATCTGCCTCTTCCATGACCTGCTGGGTCCTTGCATTTGGAGAAGGGAAATTGGTTAGCGGGAGGGCTCACCGGGAGCATGAGCAGTGCGGATCTGGAGGTGACAGAGTAAGGGTTAGGGAAGGATAAGGGGGACAATTACATATGTAATATGATCTAGGAGAGAGTATATAGGTACAGGAGGGTACAAAGAAGGCTGCAAGGTGATGAACTACTCCAGGCAGCAGCTCCACAGGCCAAAGCTGCTGGTGCTGTTTTGCCAAACTAGAGACCAAATCTAGCCAGTCCCCCTCCATGCATTGTGGGGAGTCACTACTTGATCCAAAAGATGTTTCATACCATGTTCTCTTGGTCTTTATTTCGTTCAAGTGAAATGAGCAGGGAAGAGCAAGAGACCTTTGTTATAATTCAGGAGACTCCCTTGAGTCTTGCGCATGCCAAACATGAATTTAGAAGTTATTGGGTAAATTGAGTAATCTTGTCTTTCAGGAAGCTATTTCTGACACATCCTGATGTGTGATGTTGTCTGGAGACTTGTGATTAAATTTCGTTCTCAGGCATTAGGGGTTCTGGTTGTTTTCTCTCTGAGACGTGGGCTTACTGCTTTGCCAAGGACTTGGACTCTGAATCAAAACACATTTTCAGTAATAGTGGCATGCAAAAAGGAGGAAAGTTTTGCCTATAGATGGACTCAGAATGGTGTCTGAATTTGGTAAGTGAATTTGCATGTGGAATTTAAGGGGAACTAATAGAAGTGAAACATAGACTTTGTCTATAAATAATTTTTGATGTCTTGGTTTTTTTTTTAAGGAGGTAAAGAATTACAGTATTCCTCCAAATGAACACTTTGTTTTACCAAAAATACAATTTTCAGTTTATTTTTCCGTCGGATCAGTAAGAAATGTGTGGAGTTCTTTTCTTGCTTACTGTTTTGTGTTTTAAATTACTTGTTGTGGTGCCTCAGCAGGTAGAGTGTAGGAGCCTGATGCTATCAGGAGGTGTTGTGGTTCATTGTCCTAGCTCCAAAGGTGACTGATGTGTCAGCACAGATGATGGTTGTCATGAATATGCATAGCAAGAGATGTATCTGTTCCAAGAGGCTCATAGTCAAACTGTCTGCCAGGTTTAAGGAAAAAAAAAAAAACCCAAACAAAAAGACCCCCCCAAAACCCCTCAAATCAACACACACACCCGCCTTGCTCCTGTTCTTGTCAAAAGGGACACAGAGAGGGAGCAGAAACTTGTGTACGTTCGGGGACAATACATCCAGGTCTCTCTACTCTGCAGAGACCAGCCCTGCGCTGTGGTGGGAGCTCCCTGTATGGTTAATGTCACCGCCTGCATCCCAGTCTGCATCCAGTAAATACCATTGCAAGAGGATATTCTCTCTATGTCCAGATTCATTTGGGATTGGACGTTTGACTTCTTCAATCATGGGATCACCTTGTTAACTTAGCCTCATACTTGGTGTGTTTCGTAGCTGTGGTGAGTAACCTGCACAAGTGGGAGATGCTTCCCTTTATCCCAACGACAAGCAGGCGCTTCGCTCTGCCGTAAGGAGTTTCCTGAGGAGCTCTGTGTTGTGGGATCCTCTCTGGCACTTTGTCTTGGGGAGGGAATGGAGCAATGAGGAACACCAGTGTTTGCATCTGGCAACCCACTGGGAAGACTGGCATCAGCTTCACGTTCAGGGGACAAAGTGAAGAGCCTCTGGGGCATGGGTTGGCAGCTGCGGGGGAACTAGCTCTGTTCTCTGCCATGAAAAACCCATTTCCCGTCCAATTACCCAGAAAATGTGGGTTAAAAAGGCAGTTTCTCTGTGGGGAAAAAGCTCTAATATTAAGAAGTTGAGAGAGTGGAAAATTCCTCTGGAAATATAATGTGGGGCACATTCCCGTAGTGATACGCGGTTATTTTTGCCAAGAAACAGGCTGATTGTGTTTTCCTGCTGATTTTCCAAGGGACTGTGCCTCTGTTCTGGAGAACTATTGTATCTCCCAGTGAGCCTTATCAGAAAGGACACGAGAAGCACTCATAATGAGAATTAATAAGTTTCTGCTGATTAGGAAGAGATACTCAGCACTTGTTGAACACAGTGGAATTAGTAACAAGTTAATCCATCAAATCTGAGGCTAGCACCAGTAGCTGACTTTTCCGGATGGGGACACAGAAAGATTAAGAATAATTTGCTGAAGGCCACGCAGAAGTCAGGAGTGGAGCTGGGATTCTCACGTAGGAGTCAGAGGATCCTCAAAATACTTCCACTTGCTCTAAAACAGGGAATTCCCTGGGCCCCCCCGCCCGAACCTCTGCCCCATGGAGGTGCTGTGAAACATGTCCCCCAGCCGTGGTGCTCTGACTGTGAACACGCCGGTGCTCTGCATGCTTGAGATGCAGCTTTCCTGTGGCAGGACATCCTCGCCTGGAGTGGCTGGTTCCCTGGGCAGGGCTGTGACCCTGGGGATACCACGGTGGCAGAGAGCAGCCCTCTAGAGCCGCGTTCTCCTCTTGGCAGGCGCGGCTGCCAGGCCGTTTGTCTGTCACAACTCGAGGAGGTGTCAGGATGCAGCTCACAGTATTGGGAAGTGTGGATGAGCCCCTCTGGCGTTATGTGCTTTTCCCAGGTATTTCAGAGCTCCACCACAGCTGATTTCCAAGGGCATTAGGTGCTCAAGTACCTTTGGAGAACATAAGGCTATGTCTCTCTTTCCTCGTGTGTGAAATGGCCGTAAGAGCACTTCATCACACTCCTGTGTGCAGCCTGCATTAAAGACATCAAATGCTACAGGAATAAAGGGCAATAAATAACAACTTTGCCTTTTTGTTAGGACACCAGCAGGGACCAGCAGCAGCAACTGGCTCTGCATGTCAGGCATCCCATGGAGTCAAGGTTTCTGGCTTACTTCCAGGTTTTAGCAATAATTATTTGGTCAGTTTTACCTGTTTGGCCTTTTGTGTGGGTTTGATGGGAAACAGAGGACTCTTGTCCCCTTGTGATGTGAGCACGTGGGTAAGCTCTGTTTGATCAATGCAGCATCACTGTGCACGCGCTTCTGCCCCGCTACTGCGGTCACGTATTGTCTAAGCAAGGAACAGAAGCAAAGCTCTTCGGTTCTTGTATTTACTGCTCTGTCCTTTGTGAAGAGTAGCAGGCGTCCTCCGGCTGTGCCTGATTTGAGGCAGCGTCAGACTGGATATACAGAAGTGCATGCAAACCAATTATAATATAATGACATGATAAAACAAGACAACAGCTAGATAGGGAGCAAACCATGTCACTTACAGGAGGAGTCAGAGCAGAGTCTCCGTGGTTGGAGAGGATTGGTCTCCTTGCAGAGGATGCGTGATTGTTTCTACTCATATTACAGTAATACTGAGAACAATTGCTCATTGTGGTTGGGGCGTGTGGAGACGTCTGGGGCAATTCCTGACTGTAACCACAGCAAGTTGTTCCCCTCCCTCAGCTGACAGAGAAAAACCCTGGCATAGGGCTGCAGCTGGGGAGAGGCAGATCCCAGTGTGCCTCTGACTGAAGCTATAGCACTGCACTGGGATTGCCTGACGTGCCAGTATTGCAGCAAGGGAGCACGAAAGAGCATCTAATAAGAAGAGGGGCACAAAACCCTCTTTGTCCCCTGGTAAATCTGCTCTGGACACCTGCTTGATAGCAAAGGCAAGAAAATTTCCAAAAATGGAAGTTAGCAAAAGAGGCAGAAAGGAGGAAGAAAGAAGCGTTATTGTTAAAGCTGGCATTAATTTGCATTTGCAATTTAGGTTCACAAATGGCTCTTGGGAGTAATGAGTTACCTGAATCAAAACCCTATTGAGGATAGAAATTGGTTTTAATTATAATGCAGAATAGACTGAATGGCTTGAAGGAGATGCCCTTTTACTTTGTGTCTGCACACACAAAGCATAGTTTCTGGTGACATCTCTCTAAATATTGTGATTTGCAGTAATGATGTGAGGCTGTCAGGAGGGTCCTTCTGTTCAAGAGGAGTAGCCATCCGTCTTAATTTGGTACTGCCTCACCTGTACCCCTGTTCTCCCCCTCCTGCTTTCCTATGGAGGAAATTCTTCATGACACTCAAAGTAGCTAACGGTATTTAACACCTATTCAAAGGGGATGTAGGAAAAAGAAACAGTAACCTCTGAGAGCCAGGGAGTGAGCCAGGTTTAGCACCAGTGGTAAAGATTGTGACCCTTTGGAGATGTTCATAACTTGGACATAAAGCACAGCCTTTCTTTGGAGAAGGGGGCAGCTGTCCTCCCTCAGAGGGTGGGTGGAGGTTCTCTGCTTAACTGTAAATGTCCTGCCAAGCGCCCAGCTGTTGCTTCAGAGGGCACAGGTCTCCGTAGGGTCTGTGTCATGTCTGTCAAACCTGACAGTAGACTTGTGCATTTAGGATCTCAAATCTCTCCCCTTGTATAGCTAATAATTTCCCCTCTCACTTCAGCTGCTGTGACCCCATCAGGTCTGCACTGTGAAAGTTTTCCTGAAACTTGCTGACTGAGTGCTTCTAAGATGAGTTTCCCATCAGCAGTTGCACTGGTGTTTGGGAGAGTCACATTCTCCCTGTCCCCAAAGACAAGAGGAACCTAGGGGAAGGACTGCGGTTCCTAGCACAGAGAAGTGGGAGCTGCTGTCCTGGGATAGTGGTGGAGAGGAGTTCCCTACATGCGCAGCATCAGGATTTTGTGCTCTTTCATAACTACTGGCAGCAAATGAAACATTTCATTGAGTTATTTTAATCTGTTAGCAACGGATTTCAGCAACACACCAGTAACGTATATAACGTGCACCCAGGAGAAACAACAAATGGTTAGTTAGAGAATTTAGATGTTAATTAAGTAGATAACGTGTGTTTGTATTTAGTCTTATAAATGAAAATGTATTCACCGTAGAGTAGCTGGGTTCTGTTAGGTCTCCCTGAACATAAAGAGAAGGGTTGATTATTACTGATTACTGAACTATTAGAGGGTTGTGCCTTGAGCTGCTTGATTGTAGCTCTGTTTGCTTCTGTTGCTAAAAGGGCTCTTGTCTGCTACCCAGATATGCGTGAAATAGGCAGCGTTTGGACTCAATTTGAAAATTAATTCTAGGTTACAGACCTCAGCAAATGATACAAATAATAGTGCTGGTTACTTCTCTCTGGTCGTAACTGCAGGTTTTCATGGCTTGTGGAAGCTTGTAGCAGGCACGCTGCACATCACTGCCGCTCACGAGAGGCCAAGGTGAATGTGCTGCTAAAAGAAGGGGTCACTGCAAGAAAAGAGCTCTTGGAAGTGAAAAGCAGAGTCGGAGCTCTCCCAGGGTATTCCTGTGCTCTGTGATGTGTCCTTTGCATGGCAACATCAAAAGATTACAAGCTATACGATACACTTATGAAGCTGCTTTATCTCTGGATGCCTTGTGAATATTAATTAGATAAGCTCAGCAACATCTTAGGAGGTAGCCAAACATTATAGTGATTTAGCCATAGGGAGACTGAGGCATGGGATTGTTAAGGGATTTACCTTTGAAGAAAGCTATGGGAGATCCTATCACGGGATGCAGATCTCCCACCTCCAGCCACTAGCTGTGCCTCTTTGGTGTGCTCTTTATCCAGGCACTTGTATTTGCCAGCATGCCTCAGAATGCTGCTGTTCTCCCTATTTCTACAGCCAATGCTGAAGCAGTAAGTAAAATGCAAGATTTTGGGGGCTTCTGTAGTACAAAGGACCCAGGTTTCAGATCTGTCCCAGCCACTCTCTCACTGCAGAGCAGGCAGAAAGCTGGATGCCCTGCTTCACCCTGAAGTGATCTCTTTCGATGGGTAATTGCCTGGGGGAAGGGTTTGCCCAGGGGTGGTAGAGCCAGATGATGCCCAGCTGTCCAAGTGGCGCTTTGGGCTGGATCAGACGGAGCTAAGCTGGGATAGTTTCACCCTGCCCTGATTTGCTAGAGACCAGGCAGTGGCTGTTGGCCTCAGGAGGAAGGGAAGGAAATTTTATCTTAAACCTCACTTTCTCGTCTTTTGGTTTAGATCAGCATTTAGCCTCACCACAGCTTCCAGACCAAACTTTTGGCCTTTGAGCTCTTATCATTTATCCCTGTCTTCTTGAAATGCCTCTCAGCATTTGGAGTTCTGTCTTGGCTGTCCTCCTCTGACCATCTGGGCAGGATGTCCATTCCAGCGATCACCTTGAAGGGTGTAGTTAGTCCATAAAAAGCCCTACCAAACCTGTTATTTCAAGCAATGGACTACATACATGTTTAGAGCGATTTGGCTTCCAAGGAGAGCTTATTGAGGTTTTGTTTGATGGCAAAACCTGCAGGAACTGACCATGGGAAAATGGAAGGAGTCCAAGACCTCTTGCATTCATGGTCCTGGCAATATGTCTGAGTCTCTGGAAGAAGGACTTCTTAACAGTTTCCGTGAAAGGAAGGTGAGCTTCCTAAACTGCTTTCATTTGTGATGGAACTCTGTTAACCTAGTTAAGTTAAGTTACCTTTGGAGAGCGATAATCTGTTTGGGGCTACCCGTACCTACCCAGTCAGTCTGATCTGACAGGCATTCGTCAGACACTGCAGCCTAAGGTGAAAGCTTCTGTGGAAAATGAATGCATAGAAGATGCATTGGAAAAGATTTTGCCATCTGTTGTCTCTTCTTGCTGAGTGCATACGTGAAAGAAAAACTGACTTTCCTGTGCCCCTCATTCAGCAAGTTTCACCTTCTCTTACGTTTGTACTTCATGGCAGAAGGAAAAAAAAAAAGTGAAGGAATTAGAGTGGTGTGGGTTTTGGTTTTTTTTTTTTTTTCCTTTGTGTATTTAGGACAGTGGAGAGTGGCTGAAATTGTTAAAAGACTAATAGTCTTATGAGGGGCTGCCTTTCACAAAGGGAAGGAAAACATGGTGCAGGACAAAGGCAGTGTCTAAACCTCTAGCTGAGAAGAGAACAAAGCCTCCGCTCCTGTTACTGCCTGGCTGCACTCGGCGCCATCCCTTAATAAAGTGATATAATGCCTAAAATGGGCCTCCACTGGGTTTTTGTCCCGCGGTTCCTCACGAAGGTGGCACTACTGCGGCTGCATTGTCGGTGTGGAGCAGGTTGTCGGGTGCTGACAGGCTGCGCCGTTCTCAACGAGGTGCTGGGGTCATTCTCCACGTGCGAATTTGCAGCCGTTCACGGTAAGGATAATGGGGTGTGTTATTCGGGCTTTTTAGTTTCTCATAACAGTGAAACCTTCCTTCAACCCATCTCATTCCTCTGACGCTGGCCCATGTGTCCCATCAGCTTAAATAAACCGGGAAAATAACCATTAATGTCAAAGTTCCCTAATTAAATGCTGAGTGACTCACCGCTCACGCTTGCAACGTTGTACTGTAATTTTTAAAGAATATCCAAGTTGACATTAGACTTTTTAAATAGATTAATTAGTCACATTTCATTTTAAGTGGCGCTGACTTAATAGGCACTGCTAATGTACAGTATGTATTTACTTAAAGCCATTATAACATAATATTTACAGGATACTTAACATGTATTAATTACTGTATAATGAACCTCGTGACTACAGTGTTGCCATTCTTGCAGAGCTGTAAAAGTTTTATCATCTCGTGAGGGGGGAGGGAGATCAAAATAAATTGCATGCACATCGAATGCTTATTTTTCATAGGAAATGTGCAAATTATAAGAAAAAGTAAAACAGGGGCCCCAGTAAATCACAAACAGCTAACAAATGCTCTGAGACATGCTATAATGTTTTTATGAGCGTGTTTTACAACCCATTCATTACACTGTCTGTCCTTCTGAAAGCTGGTTATTAGACTGACTGTGCAAAGTAACATGTGAATATCTGTGCAGCTAGCCATGAAATCTCAACCAAACCATTCACTTTCATTTTCCCCTTTTTTGTCCTGCAAGATGTCCTGGAGCGTTTGCCCTCATACTGTAGTTCCCCAACATGTGGCAGCACAATTTGTGTGGCAAGAGAGGTGGTGCAGAGGAGCAGAGCGGGGCTGGTACAGGTGTGTATGTGTTCCTGGAAACATATACCCAGCTCAGCCTCTTCTTCTGGGGATGGGTAATTTTGGAGATGAAGCATGGCCTCAAGTGTTGCCCAGATCTCTTGGGCCCCTGTGCCTGTGTTTCAGAGCGGTCCAGCCTGCAGTTAGATGCCATCAGCTGGTGCAGTGAAGTGTTTTCTGTGGGTCACGTCTGCAGAGGGTCGGGAGGCTGCAAGGTTGCAGGCTGCCAGGTGGATTAGCATGTCTCCCCTTCAGGAGTGTCCGTGTGGGATTTGCCTGCTGGAAACGAGGGTAATATCATTGCTCAAGACAAGAGGTCACAGAAGTTTGTCAGCTGGCGGAGAGAGAATATTTGCTCTGTGCTGCCTGTCAGCTGTCTGGGGGATGGCTGCAGGTTGGGCTGTCAGGGAGAGGTTAAAGGTGTGCTTAAACTTGGATGCTGGGGGAAGTAAATGCTTGAGGACCGCTCTGCCTGCTCCTTTTTCATTATGTGTCTGAAGTGTAAAAGAATGGACGCAGATAACCCCGCAGAGAGCCCGCCGTCGACCCCGCAGACTCCTGTAAAGTGAGCACACAACATGCCATAATTGGCACAAAGGGAAAAGCACGGGCATCGACAGCCAAGCTACGCTGGCGTTCGGCTCTTTCCCTTCCACTGCGACGTTACCCACAGCTTCATATTCAAATGGCTGCCTGCCTATGATTGTCCAATTATTCACTGCATTCTCTCTTTGATGGCACAGATGTTCTCAATTTCTTGGAGTAGAGGTTTTTTTACATCTAAAAAGTCGTTCCGCCTCAGAAATGCAAAATTCTCCACAGTTCACCAGGTTCTCTGATGGGTTTGCATAATTGGTCTTCAATTTGCCTATTGTTTTGTAATAGAAAGCCTATGTTTAATTTCATTTCTGTAAACCTGTAGAAAGAGCAGAACATTCTGCCGTTTAAGTCATTCTCCTCATTAAGATCCGAGCGGGTTGTGAACGTTTAGACTTGATTATAAGGCACAGATTGTGCTGAAAGGAACACATGCTTTCCTCTTCCATTGTTTTAAACACATTAGGAGGCTGATCCAGCAAGATGTTAAACATGCTTGGCTCTCTTTGTACCTTTGTAAGAGGTGCTTATCTCCTGGCAAGGCCAGCCTGGTCCTTTCGGGGTGTGCTGGCATGCCAGGGAGGGCAGCCCAGGTCTGTTGCAAGCAGGAGTTGTTCAAATCACGGACATTGGTGACTCTGTTATTTCCTGGGAGAGGACATTTTGATCTCCTCTGATGGCTGCGAGTTGCTCTTTAAAAAACGGTGTCACGCTTTCTCAGGGCCTCATTTTTCTTTTGTGTTACGGCTGTAATTACGGCTGTAATACCTGTGTGGTCAAACTGGTGATCGGTGTTTGTGAAATAACTTGGGCTTCTCATTTATATGTCATTCTTAGATGCTCATTTATATCATCCTTGCGTGGTAAGGCAAGGTAGAGATACCTGTGTGATGTAAATACCAAAAGTGCTACGGAACAGAGAAAGGCGTTTCTAAAACTTCGTAGGAATAACTAGAAGAAAACACCAGCAAAACCTTACATTGGCTACCGGGGAGCTCTGGGAATGAAACTTAGTAAATGAAATCCTGGGAAATAAAAAAAAAGGAATTGTAAAAGATTAGAGGCTTGCCAGGATAATTCAAAAGAGATAAAGGGATGACCCAGGGAATTACAGCCGCACAGCAATCCTGCGTAAAAGGATTAGGTTAGGGCCCCAGCAACAAAGAAGGGGCCAGCATGGTGAGGGTGTGCTGGTCACCCCAGGACCAGGCCAGGGATGCTGGTTCCCTTCCCTGTTATAGAGAAATGCCCTAAGTTTTGTTTTCCCGAGGCATTTAGTGCAGAGTCATAAAAGGTTATTGCAAAAGCTATTGAAGTCTCTCTGGCCTGTACAGAAATGCAGTAACAGTGTAGAAAGGACCTACCAGCGATTCTGGTATGGCTGTGCTGCATGCTGCTCAGTCAGGATGCCTTAATACTCATAAGAAGCTCATGGCAGTGTCCCAAAACAGCTTTAGAGAGGCTCAGAGTCCTGAGGTTCTGGAAGAAAATGACAAGTGTGATGCTCTCCTCACGCAGCAAAGGGGGAGCCTGGCAGAGGCTGAGAAAAACCTATCACAGTTTAATGCTGGCCTCATCCTGAAATGGTTGGATTGGAGCGTGCTGGGACACTGGCAATGGGAACAAGTGCATCACAGTATGGGAATGGAGCAGCCTGTACTGATGGGCAGTGCCTGGGTCCTGGACAGAGCTGTGCCATTCCTGCTGCTGCCAGTACATATTCTTGACCCAAGAGAGTCTGTCTCCTAAAGCCCTTGACATGCTTTAAAAAAAACCTATGAAATTACAGTATAGCCTACATGAAGGGAACCTGCTTTCTAGTGTAGTGTACCTGGAAGAAACCAGAGGAGGACCTGTAATACCACCCATTTGGAGGTCCCTACATTTGTCTCCAGCCTTGTTCCTTGTATCAGATAAACAGGTTCCTCAGGAAAAAACCCTTGTACTATCCATCTGAGAAGGCAGTTGGGAAATAGATTTACCAAGCCACATGCATGTTCTCTGAGAAGATAACAAATACCTTATTCAACAATACATCAAATGAGTGTGTTGAGAGATGGGAAGGCATAGACGCTACCAAAATCTCTACATCAAAGCCCAGCAGATTTCCCTCTCAGCACTGGGATTCCAGTCAAAGTCACAACGAGCTGACAATTACTTTGTGTTAGATCTGGGGTATGCTGCCCAGAGCCAGAGCCAGAAAGCAGGCAAGCTGTCTTAGGGGTCAAAAGGATGAGCTCACTGACAGCATGCGCTTCTTTTACGCTATTACCAATATCAAAGCCCCTTACTTCTTTTGTGTTGGTTTTAAAATGCAGGGAGATGCTGCTGCTTTGTTTCGCTTCCTTCTACCTTTAAAGAAGAGATTTCTCTTCCGGACCTACCTCCTGTTTGGAGAAGAAATTTGATATTTTACAGTCTCTGACTCAATAGTTTTATAAGTCCAGCTTTGTCTTTGTGAAACACTGGGTTGGGATCCATTTTTCCCCAGCATTACCCCCTTCCAAGCTTGCACGGAGCTGGAAGGAACAGGGAAGGAGGACCGGAATCTCAGTCCTTCTTTCGGAAGCTGAAATCTGCAGTTTGAACCTATTTTCCAATTACACCGTCTTGTAGCTGCCTCTTCCTCCATGGATGCCTGCCTTTACTCTCCACCTAGCAGCTTGTGAGTGCTCGAGATCGGAACTTGCCATCACGCCCCTGTGTAAGAGGGCTGAGCTATGCTTCTGAAATAGAGTGCTGCAGCGCAGCCCTGACTTCCCTAGCAAAACCTTGATTGCTGGTTTTGGTTGCCCACACTCAGGAAAATCAGGCTTTGATTTTCCGTGAGGGCTGTGTTAGGTGGGATGTTTGCTCTGAGCAGGGGTAAGTGCTGGCTTGGGATCTTGGCAGGGCCCGACTCTGAAGATCTGGACTGAGCAAGTGTCCTCAGAAGGCATAAGTGGCCTGTAAATCCATGGAGAAGTCCATGTTTGCCATGGAAGGCAGGTGCCTGGAAAGCACGATCCCTAGAAAGCAGGTCTAATGTTTTAACTGCTGTGGCTGCTTCTTTCTCCACACTAACATCTTGTCATCAGATGATTAGAAATGCAGAGTGTGAGCTTCGTGCATCCGATGGGAAGGGGAAGCCCTGGCCACGTCACCCTAAAGCTTTGCAAGTGCAGCAGTGGCAGAGCCAGGCTGCTGTGCTGTAATTTCACGTTCCCTTGGCTGTGGCACAGCTCCACCTCCCCTCTCCCACTGCAGGACCCTGCCTTCTGCGTGCGGCATGCCCAGCCCCTGGCGGCATCGTCTCTGGAGGGCGAAGGCCCTGCTCTGCAGAGGTTTCTGTGGTCAGGGCTGGGAGAGGCAGGGGAGGAGCAGAGCTGAAAGGAGTCTCTGACCCCAACATGGTCTGACTTGACCTGTCTGCTAATAGCCGCTAGAATTTACCGTCCCCTGCCATGACGTGGAGAGTGGCTCAGTCGACAGTGACTCGTTATCTAAATGTCACAGCTTAAGGTTTCCTTTCCAACTGCAAAGCCGGTATCAAAGCAGGTTGGAGCCTGGTTTACAGTTACAGTCACTTCCACTGAGCGTTTTCTACCCAAGGGTAGAAAGATGACAGCAATTTTCCAACTGATGACAGTCCTCAGCACCAGTCTCAAAAATGCCAACTGTAATTAAAATTGGTATATATTTCAAGAGGAGTATTCTTTATTCTCTTGTTGGCAATTGTTGCTTCAAGTGCCTAAACTTAACTAAATAGGAGCCATTTAAGCAAGTTTCCTCTTTCCCGAGTCACTGATCTGTGGCTACAGTTAAGAATGACACAGCTTTAATTGCATGATGCTCCCCCCCACACCACCCACCCCCGCAATGTTTTTATAGGCCCCTTTAATAACCAGCATTTACTAAAAATTCTGAGAGCTCAAGGGGAAAAAAAAAACAAACCCATTTGCTCTATTATTCTTGTAGCAGACACAGTCCAAAACCTCTTTTCTGTGACAGTGTCAATAGTTGTTTAATCCATGTAAAACAAGCTGCTTTCCACACACTCAGCTGAGGAGGCAGCAGTCTCTGTTCTCTGGTCATTAAAGACAGCACAAACCTCCCGGGTACGGGGCCACAGCTCAGCAACGCTGTGCAAACAGGACCGAGCTGTGCCGGATAGCCTCGGCTTGCACTGTCGGTGCCGGCCACAGCCCCTGAGGTTTGATCATAGCTAATAACCCAGCAGAAAAAAACCCGAATATGAGCATGTCGTATCGAGTATTCCAGAGTGTTTGTTTTGGGTGGCTGGGGAGGAATGGCTGCTGCGAGCACGGCGGGCATATTGGCAGGTCCTGCTGCTCCTTTTAAGGTGAGGGATGTTTAAGTGATGGATGGGCTTGTGGCAGCTGCCTGGCTCTGGGTCAGGCATCACATCCGTGGGGTGCTGGAGGTAAGCATGCACTAAGCCACTGAAGACAATTTTCCAGTGAGGCGGGTAACCCAGGCTGGACCTGGCCAGCTAAGTGGAGAGTGGGAGGGTTTTAGAAGCGTCCTGGGCAAAAGCCACTTGTTCATGGCAGAGTGGTTCAGGAATACACACCGTAATTAAGTCTGACTTGAGTGCTACTTCTACAGCTTGTGCGGAGTGGTACACGAGTGCTCGCTGAGTGTGTGATTGTCACCACGGGGAAGTTGGGGCTTTGCCTAGTTTGCGTTCTCCCTTCCAGAGCTCTCTGAATTTCAGAAGAATTTCTCATAGGAAAGTTTCCGTATAAAATCATTGGAGTTTTCCATGATAATTAGTATTGATATGATTTAGTTAATAATCATATTAAATGAGTTGATAGGCAGAACTCTGATCTTGACTGAGCTTTGGCACTGCTCAGTGCAGATGCTCTGCTCAAGGAGGTCACCAGAGTCAGACTGTGGTCCATGTACAGCATCACGCTTCCTGTCATGCCTGAGAAGACTTGGCTCAGCACTCTGTCAAAGCCTGTTTTCTGTCATTAAATTTGCATTTATTATAATTGGTTGGGACATTTTATGTTAAAGGACCTCAAATTAGTTTACAAACCACTGGGTAGTCTGTTTTCCAGACAGAGATGTTCCTTAAACATTTCAAGGAGGAACAGGCTTGTTTAATGAGGCAAAGAAACTTTCTGCGATAGTTCAGGGGGACTGGGGTGAGAGCAACTGGACAACTAAATGGGGTGAGCTGGGATTTGGAGGCTCAGATACTAGACCTGCAGGACCCGTGGAGAGTGTCCCTATAGTGCGATTGTCTCCACAGATCAAATCTTCAACACGCGACTTCTATCTTCCCCCCCAGCCAGATGAACCAGTCCCAGCCCACACTAAAACTTGCTCTCTGTTTTGGGATATTTGTAATGCGCGCCGGTGTGCAGCAGCGTGATGGGTAAGCTCACCTGGGAGCGTGCTTTGGCTTCAGCACTCACCTACCCAGCAAGGCAATCTCGATCCCTCTGCTTTGCTTAAGAGCCATCTCTAGCAAATACTAGATGCAGGGAGACTTCGCCCATACGGTTTCTGGGTTTTTTACAAGCCCGCCAGCCTGGCGTGGTTTGGGTGGCAAACTGGCCAAATGCATGTATGTCCAGCTGAAAAAAAGGAACGGAACAGCTGGATTTTCTTTGGCCTTCTTGAAGCCGAGCTCGAGCAGATCAGAGCCTGTGAAGGGATAAAGCAGCACGTGCTGCTGCAGAGAGATTACAAATCCTCCTGCTTGCAGCATCAAGTCTGGGCATTTGTGATTTAGATGGCACGTGTCCAGGTCCACCATTCCTCACCCTGGCCAGGTGTTGAAATCCTTTAGAGCACAAAGCGACCTTCAAATCAGCTCTGCTGAGGGACAGCTTGTGCTTCGCACAGATCTTCTGTGGGTGAGATGCTGATGTTCATTCTCTGATTGCAGTGGCCAAATCACTTCACCCCCTGAGTCTGTTTTCCATTTTTAGTTGGGATTTCCTACTCTGATGCAAAATAGGCTCAAAATAAGAAGTTACTCTTACTTTGCGTATAAACTGCCTGCTTTTTGCATGCAGTCCCTGTTACAATCAACCCTTATCTTACACGAGACATCTGATCTATCAGATTATAGGTGATAAATACCCCTAACCACAAGGACATAGTGGACAGGGATCCTTGAACTTTCCAAAAGTTCATCACAACAGTTTCCAGTGGCTTCCACATTTTCTCTTCTCTGTCTTGCTGCACAGTATGCACTGTGTGGGGCATCAAGCACGAAAAATACACAGCCTAAACTGAATGACCTTATTTCTGCAGATTTCACATGATCAGGAGATGCCACACTTCCAGTTCGGGAGTAAATGAGAGAGTCTATTTTTCTTTGTAAGTGTATTGTGAGTTTTATTGTTTAATATTAAAGCTGCGTTGGGAAAAGTGGCCCATAAATGGCTAATAAAAGCGGCGTTTACAGCTTGTAAAGTGCATCAGTTCTTTACCCTGGTTTGCCTAGGGAGATTTATATTTGTGTTTGCTGTCTGGGCTTTAAGAGCTTCCTGTCTTTTCTTTTTGGACCCATTAAAAATGATGGTGTGGACAAACATCTTTCCCGATTAACTCTATTGGATGTTGCCAGAAGGAGGAAGAAGAGCCCACTAGCGCTGCTCCCTCCTCGGCATCAGGGTAAAGACGCAGTGCAGGTAGGGGAAGCACTGCCAGGGCTGGCTGCTGGTTGCAGCGTTGCAGAGTGTTTGTCAGTCCTGTGAGCGTGGGCAGCAGAAACAACCAGCTCTATCCATGGATCTTCCCATTGCCCCACCTCCCGCAATTCTGTCTTCAGTGACTTCACTGATTTTGCAGGTTTTTTGCTTGCTTGTTTTCTTCCTTTCTGAAGGAGTTAAGGGCGAAAGGCTGAGCCTGCAGTCTGCTTTTTATCTATTGATTATACTGGAGCTGCAGTTATCTGTTCCAATCACCTTCTGTAACTGTGGACAATTCTAACTGGAAAACTAGATAAAAACATGCATCTTTTCTGCTGACCAGTGGTACTTGTGAAATACTACTCTTGATTTCCTTCTGCCCTCAGAGGAAAGGCTTAAGCGTGTAGGTAGTGTAGATCTTGGACCTAACAGTTCAAAATTCCAAGGGCAAACCTGGCTCAAGTTTGGGGGGAGAGTTCTTAGCTGAGGATCTTTGGCGTGTTTTCTCATAGGACCTTGCAGACTCTTGTAACCATCAAAACCCTTCAATGTAAAATTCTCAAGCACTCGTGCACTGTGACTTGGGGTTTTGGTGAAGGTTTTGACTGCTCTGGACACTTGCAGCTTTTAATTTCTCTGTTGTCAGTCTCTGATAAAGACCTGTAGGATGCTCACTGCAAGTGAAGCAGTGGGGAAGGAATTGCCCTTACAGGTACTTCTGTAGCAGGAGGGTTTTTGAGTGAAATGGTGGGGTGTGATGTGCTCCAGATTGCTACCCAAGCCCATTATATTCAGCAGCACATAAAGCTGTCATATCGTGATACACTTGGAACTAATGCATACTCTTTAATTACAAATTCTGCCTTAAGGTTTCTGTTTCTTTCTTTGCTTCTCTGAAAGGTACATAAAGCGGTGCAGGTCCAGGCACACAGCCTGAGCACATGTGCTGCTAACTAATAAGAGGTGACCCTGGCCACCGTCTTTGCCCTCATAACAGTTCATTATATTGTCCAGCATTTTTGAGCCAGAGTAAGTGAGATTTATAGGTTGCCTGGGGATAATCATTTCAAGAAGAAAGATCAATGATATGCGAGTCAGTGGAAAGAGCAGCAAGTTCCAATAGCTGCCTTGTTAGAAGGCATCAAACATCTTCATAAACTATTTAAAGGTAGAAATGATCATTAACCTTTGCTGTAGCCAGTTACATTCCGAATGGTCGATGCCATTTAGCACAAGTCAGGGTGACACCCAGTTAGGGTGTGCAGGAACGCCGGTATGCTAATGCTCTGAAGTCTTTTTCACACCGACTCTGTCTTGGAGGAGAGGTTGGATGCGCAAACTGAAGAAAACGTTAGCTCCTTGCTGACCTCAAACGAGCTCCCTGGCCTTGCTCTGGATTGAACTGCAGTTGTACCGCTTAAATCCACCTCAAATGAACAGCCATGGTTCTTCTTCTACCTGCCTTAGTTAATTATCACAATTTTTAATACGGTGTGAAAACATTCTATTTTTCCTATGGGAGAAGTCGTGACCCAGATTCTTCCTTGCAGAGCTGGGAGAAGAGCAGCTTGTCTGGGCTTGGCTTGTTTCTTTGAAACCACCTTCAGGAGCTGATGTCACCGTTCCCGTTGGAGACATTTGCAGTTCTCAACAACATATCCCTTGGCTGCTTTTGCTTTAAACGGTTGTAGCGCTTGCTGCTGCGTTTTGAGTATGATCTGTTGTTGACAATCTCAACCCCGCCTCGTCTCCTCCCGGCCTCTCTGATGCTGAATCAATGACATTTTTCCCAAGCTGCCTACATTTGGTGTTTTACTGCCGACTGCATGTGGCCCTCTCACTTTAATTACTTCTGCTGTGACTAGCACTATATGCTCTATAATGTTTTAGAGACTGCTTGCAATTAAAATAAAAAATAAGTCATACATTACAGGTTACAACCCAGTCAATCTCCGGGTACTGTAATTCATGTGGCTTTATACGCTGAGCTTTCCAAGTGGCTTATAGCCCACATCATAATAACGGAACCCTGAGACACAGAGGAAAGGCGAGGGGGGAATATTGTCTTTATAGGTTCCTGAAATGCATCATTTCCTGATGGTTGTTTTACTTTTCCAATTCCTTTGCTCTTGAAAGAAAATGTCAACACACTTAACTTTTCATCTCCTGCTTTCCAGGGGACCGAATGTAATCAGCCTCCTTGTTGAGGAAGGGCTGTGCGTGCACCCAGCGATCTCAGCTGATCTTCAGGGCACTTGAGCACATTTTAGGCATTACAGAGTTTTGTAACTGCTTTAATGGGCTTTGAACCAGGACGGGAGGGACTAATCAAATACAGTTTTTGAGTATTCTGGCTTCAGCTCAAGAAAACACTGAAGCATACGCTTAGTTTTAAGCACTGCAATAGTTCTGAGTGAAAAACAGGGACAAAATGTCGTCCAGCCATCCTGCTGAGTAATCCTAGCAATTATTTCTCATTCTTGCTTTTTCACAGTCCTTCTTGCCCTCCACAAACTCTTTTAGGCAGTCTCAAAGAGAGAACACAGAAAAGCTAAAATGAAACAGCTCATGCGGGGAAGCACAAGCAACATGGGGAATATTTGTTTAGAAATCCAAGCAGCAGATTTCCGTTGTTATAAATACTGGCTGAATTCACTTGTGAAAATACACAATATTTAATTTACATGTAAAGTGACAAATTAAAATCTGAAATTCCCCGTTCTGTTCTCCGGGTGGAATTTGGCATGACAAGCTTTGAAAAATGCCTCAGCTCTGCCCCGGTGGCACCACAAGTCTGGTTGTGCTGCAGCCGCCACATTTACCCTGCGTGTGGTGGAGCTTTTCGCAGCACATGGAAACAACGTGACCCAAATACTCAGAGGTGTTTGGGTGCCTAAATTTCATTTCAGTTATGTGCTTTTAAGCATCTTGTCCCTGGGAGCTGGGCTTCATGTGCAGATCAGAAAAGTGACTTGTATCAGTAAGGGAAAGGAATGTTTGCTGTTCCTATATGGTGTAACGGTATGTGAGTGGCTGCGTTTAGCTGAGGTTAAATGGCAGCCAGGACCTGGCTGTGGCAGTGGCCCGTTGTTCAAAGGCAGAGTGCACAAACAGCCTGTGAACAGAGCAGCCCTTCCCAGCTTCACCCTCCCGGCTTGCGGGAGGTGGGGGTTGAGCACATCTGAACTGGAGGTTGTTTCTGCACCTTTGCGTTTGTGTCCCTGATAGTGCTGCTTTCATAAAGCTGATCCATACCTTTGACCGTCCTCGCAGCCTTTCTTAGTGCCTTTTCCAGTTCCATTATCTCCTTTCTTCTTGTAGTGGCACAGGGTGTTCAAGACAGGCATGAGTGGTGGTACCTGAATTTTGAGGTAGCTGAAGGAAAGAGGTGGTTTTGTCTGTTCAGCAAAGAAACTCATGTACTTTTCTGTGCCTGATGTGCTGCATGTTGGGAACAACCACCTGGCACTTTGCTGGTATGGACATCTCAGACCTGTTGTAGAAGTTTCCCTGGTCCACTGGCTGGCTGGTCCAGGCTTTTGGCTCGTTGCCACCCTTACTACTAACTAACCCCCTGATTATTGCAACCTCAGAGAATCCTTTTGTGCTGTGGTTGAAAAATAGCTAAAACACGGGTAGGGCTTATACCTGCAGTGACCCCCTTTTTACCCTCAGACCATCGCTCTTGTCCGCTTCCTTGTTTTACAGTCTGCTGTGTGGGGGCACATGAGAATACCCTGTCACTGCTGGAGTGGTTTGGTTTTGACTATGACAAGTTCAGGGCATGGATAGGTGCCATCATTCATTTGTTTTAGTGGCAAACAGCATCAGCCCAGCTGACACTTGCATCCGTGAGCACTTTCCTCTGCAGAAATTCACTTAATCTTTTCTGACGCTCTTTTGGGTGTTTAAACAAAAAACTACTGGCTTATTCCCATTCCCAGACACTGTGATGTAAAGACCTGGAGAATTAGTGTTGATGAACTCCTTTGTTTTAAATGATTGCAGTAGAACATAACAGAACTTAAGTTTTAACTAGGCTAAATGAAACTAAGTTTTCTGAGCGATACTGTTGTCTTTTTTAAAGAGACATCGACAGCAGCTGCTTGCTGCCCTCCATGGCAAGCCACCTCGAACCGCTCACAACGGCACAAAACACAAGTGCTTTCCTGTTGCACTAAAATCTGTTCTCTGAGGGCTGTGCTCCTTCTCCTGATCCTTGGCCCACTGAATTCAGTAGGAAATCTTCCTGTAACAGGGAACGGGAGATCCTGAACATCCCCTGGAACAGGAAGAGTTGAGAAACCTCAGCACTGCAGTGTTGGGACCATCATGGGTCAGACCAACTTGAAGGGAGACAACCCCTGCCATTCCCAGACGCAGAGCACAGGTACAATTGCAGGTCTCGATATACCTGGTTTCCCTGTGTTCCTCAAACCAGGCTTTTTTAAAAAGCTCAGCAGAGATCCAGCCGAGCGTTGGGATCTGTGCACAGTTGTGTTCCAGGCTGAGGTTCCCCAGATTCCTCTGCGAACGAGGGAGGCACACACTGTGCTCTCTCTGCCCAGCCCTGTGCTTGGAGATTACCATTTTTCAGGTCCATAGTGTCAGCAAGAGGTAGCTTGTCCCAGGAGTGCAAGAGACTTTAGAGCAAAAGAAGGTGGACAGGAGCTGTGCCAGCTATCTTATGACCTTTGTATTAAACTGTGTTCAAATGCACAACCCTCAGACTCGGGCTAAGTGAACCAATGCTCCTCCTTAGGGCCATATGTTGTGCCACACTTTGAAAAGCAAATACGTTTTTGGTTTGTTTTGTTCTGTTTCATTCCTGCTGATACCACATGCCAGCACTAGGCACAGGAAGTGCTGCAGGGAAAAGCCAACCGCTAACACTGAAGGAAGGACTCTGGAGGTAGCACACTCACAAAAAGATGGTTAATAACATTTTGCAGAAAAAAAAAAGATACTCTCTAGCACAGAGTACCCAGCATGGAAGTGTTTTTTCCAGAGCAGACAGGGTGGGAAGAGTAGCAGTGGTATAAAGGAGGATGTTTGAGCTCTTATTCTGCACACAGGGGAACTTCTTGGTTCAGTAACCGAGAGCAATGTAGAGGTTTCTTCCCAATGTACCGGAGCGTGATGCAGTGCGGGGAAGGGGTAGCGTTTCAGAAAGCGCACCTCGCTGCTAGCAGCAAGAGGGGAAGTCACGGCACACTGCTGAAGATGTGAGGCTGTGCAAAGTCGGTTAGGACCAGCATGGCTCAGAGACGTTCTGTACTGCTGCTCCTGCCAGAGTCAGCAGTAAAACAGCCATCGATTGCAGGAGGGAGAGAATCAGACAGATGTCGAGGCCTTTTGAAAACCCCATCAATTCTCTCAGGACTCTTGCGGCATTGCTTTGTCAAAGGTTTCTATTTGCTTCCCATTTCTCTTTGTGCTACCGTAAGCAGTCCTGGAGGGCCAGGTCTTTCAACAAGCCCTGCAGTCTGTGCTGCAGGTTCGCAGAAGGAGCCCATGTGCTGTAGGCATCTCACGAGCCTTTTCCACCCCCTGACCTTCTCTGCTCTCCCTTCATTCCCTGACTTCTCCAGAGCTTGCCTTGCTCCCACAACAATGCAGGAAGCCATGAGCTGGCAAAGTCACGGCAGGGCCATTGACCTCACACACATGGATGCACGTTCACGCAACACGCAGCACCCTGTTCTCATCCATCTCAAAAGTACAAGGGTCACACAGTGGGACAACCTGCTCAGCAGCCCAGACAGTTGCTGATCTGAGGAAGAGGAGATGCTATTTCTGTATGAGAAACACAAAGGAAATATGTTAGAAAAAACCACAAAACCCAAAAGATCAGGATCCTCAAGCCTCCTGGGAGTGTTCCAGGTACTCTCTCCTCAGGCTGAGCGCTCATGGCAGTGACTCACTGCTGCGGACCCAGCAAATCTCCCACACACAGTGATTAATTAATGCTCATGGTGCCTACTCAACGCAAGACACCTAAAGCTCCTGAGAGAAGAATGTTTTGATGGCGATATCCATGTAGAACCATAGAGTGGGGATGAGGACCAACCCCTTGCAGCAGAACTGGAGGAAGGCTTCCTGGCAGGAGAGCCCGTAGGGTTGGGCTCTGCCAAGGGAGCAGAGACAGCAGCCGAGCCAGCCGTGAGCTGCAGCACCGAGTCTGTTATCCTGCAGGGCGACTATTTTTATCATCCCAGTTAGTGATTCAGATTAGCATCCCAGGGCTTTACCTCTGCGGAAGGATTTACCCTGTGCGAAAAAGAAGCCTGGGTTTTCTCTGCGTTACAAAGAATTGCCTGTACTGTAGAGCAAGGATGTGTTGTTTATAAAGGAGGGTGTTGTGCTGCAAAGGAGATTAAGCAAGGACGGTGTGTAGGTAAAAATGAGCAAATGGTACCCACACCACCGCCGACCAACCTGTGTAATACCTGCTATTTCAGCCTTTGTTCAAAAAGGAGCACACCCTTTGTTTCTTAGGCAAGGTAAAGGGCCTGGATTCAACCTCATCACAGCCCCTCTGCACCGAGGAGGGGGTTACAGAAGTGCTCAAGGGAAACTGGGGTATGTTAAAGCTGTTTCCAGGCTGCTGAGAACCTGCTGGGCTGTGCAAGGTCCTGACACAGCCCTGGAGGGGCTGTGAGGTGCAGCGCGGGACCTTGTTCCTGACCTGCCTGTAGCACAAACCACAGGGTTCCTACTGGTCTCCACACACTTCGGAAGCACTGGCTGGCAGCAGAGCTGCTGGAATTAGCGACTATTGAAACCGCTGCCATGTTGGTACAAGATATTATTAGCCTGCACAAGCCTTATTGCAGCGTGTGTGTAGATGATACAAAACGCCAGGATAAAGCTGTGTTAATCAGGGATATTCAGCGAGCTAACACATCCCTCCTAGCGCGGGCGGTGATGTTGGATGTGTTACCCTCTGAGGTGCATAGAATAGCAGCAGTAGCAACGTGCTGTTCCTGCTTTGCTGAAAGGCTGTGGATTTAATTTCTGCTGCTAAGTAGTGCTATTTGCAAACCCATGGAGGGAACAGAGCAGATTTCCAGGACACGGGCTTGTGTATATTCATCCTTTTCATCCGACGCTCTTGACCTTGGGGTATAACGTATTCTTGTGTACCTTTGTACAGGACCCTTTGCTAGACAAGCGTGGTGAGAGGATGAGCCAAAGGTTGTGGTACTGATCTGTATTTGGGAGACAAGGGTTTAACTCCCTATCCTTACACAGACTTCTTGTGACAAAATCTTGCATAATAAAAGCCTTCAGGAAGTGAGGTTCAGCAAGAATGACACAGAAAACTGCAGAAGAAAAGCCTTTGCACAAGGTACATAACATCCTAAGGCACTTAGTTGTTAAACTTCAAGTGTTCTCGTTGCCTAGAGGTCCGCAGAGCTTGTGTGTGTGTGCGTACATTTGCCCTTCTGCTCCGTTCAGCTGCAAACAGTCTGAATAATGAAGCTGGACGTTTTTGGCTGCATGGATCGAATAGCAATGGTTGTGACTGCAAATTAATAAAAGAGGGGGGAAGTAAGAACATAAAAGGCTGTTTTTCAAGCACTGGCTGCCAGACTCTCTTCACAGGGCAAAGGTGGGTCAGGCAGAGCAGTGACAGGGTCAGGATAAATCCTCCTGGGATGTTTCTGTTCCTATCCTGTTACAGAAGAGTTCACACAACGGCTGCACCCAGGGAACAGTGGGAACCTTGAGCAGATATGTCCTGGTGATTCATTTATTTATTTATTTCCCCAAACTCCAGAGACACTTTAAAAGCATTTCCTAACGTCGCTGTAATCATTTCTACAGACAGCCAGCTCTAACTTAATCTTCAAGGATGATCTTCTCCTCAGAGAGGGCAGAAGGATTATTTTAAACCAGGATATGCAGGCAGCAGACTGAACACGTTGCAGGTCCAGTGCAGAAGCTGGCATAGCCGGGGTGGACTGGGCTCTTTTTGGTTGTCCCTGAAGATGAACAAAGGGCTGAGAGAGTCAGAAACTCAACTTAGGGGAAGAGCAACATTTCTTTCCACAGCAGAAATCACCCATTTCAGTTCTTCAGGTCCATACTTCCTGAAGAACAGGATAGGCAGGACAGGGCAGGAGCACCCTTCAAATATCATTAGTTACAATGGAAAGTATTTGCTTTCTTCATTGCGAAGGGTCCATCCAACACTGGCCGCCATACCAACGCGTGTGTATGATCAGATCCAACCACAGGAGGGGGACAAAGATGCACTTGGTGAGAAAGTTTTATCATGGTAGAGATTTAATTTAACTTGCAGCTACAAGACGGTGGGACCTCTGTCCCATAGGCAGTGCCCATGCTGTTCAGTCCTTGGTGTTCCAGTCTGGCTGTGTGTGCCCAGGAGAGCCTCAGGATAGGGTCCATGCTGCCTTGTTTGCAAAGGTCTTCAGATAATATTATCATCGCAGGAAACAAGGATGAATAATAATCCAATAGATATAACAGAGAGTGGGAAATGGTTTGAGAGGGAAGTTTTTACCAGTGGGAGATGTTTGCCCTGTCCTTGGCACTGGCAGGCAGGAAGGGCTCCCATGTTAGATGGTCTGTCTTGAGCTTCCCCACTTCTAGCTTGGTGTGAGTTGCAGCTGCCCCTAACCCTTAGTATGGGCAGGACATCAGTGGAGCAGTGCTGTGGCTGGTCCATCTCCATTGAATCTCACCAGCACTGAGCAGTCTAGTGTTGATGCCTGCACCAGCCCATCCACATGACCGAGGGTCCCAGAGGGAGACCGCAGACATTGCTCAGTCTGTAACGCGTTAGTTACAGATGTACAGGAAATACACCTTTGCCCCATGGATGTACAGCAGGCGCCGCGTGACTGGCCAAAGCAGAGGCAGCCTCTTGCAGGGCTGCAGCCGGAGCAGCAGGCAGCTGGGGCTGGAGCTGGCTTAGCAGTAGGGAGAGCAGGTGGCCGAGCAGCAGGGAGGAAGACTTGCCAACCACACACATCACTAGGATCCTGAAAGGAAACAATTTGTTTAACTAGTCTGCCAAATAATATCTATATTATGAATGCACCAAACATTGCTTATTCCTCCTCGCCGGAGGGTTCTGCTTCCAGGATGAACATGTTCTTTTCTCCAGTTCATAGCCTGGGAAGGATTGCGAAGAGCTGCCAAAGCTGCAGCAGCTGCTTTGCCAGAAGGAAGCGTGTCTTCGCTGCAAGTCAGTGAAGGTGGAGGGTGGGTTTGAGCTCCCATATATCACCCACGCCTTCCTTGGAGCCAAGTTTGCTCAGCGTGTCCATGAGTCTTCCCTGGGACAAGCTATCTTCACCTTCTCTCAGCTTTGAGTTTGTGCCTGTTTGTCCCCATGTTGGGGAGCTCCAGGGTGTGTGGCAAACACCTGGGCAAGTGCTGCTTCCCAGCTGGTTTCCAGCTACCACTGAGCCTGATGTTCTCCTAAAAGGCCTCAAGGATGGATTTGCAATGCTCGCAAACCACCTCTAAGGCCAGCTTTTTAAAAGAGTCAGTTTAGGGTCCTAAGTTACCAAAACTTCTGGTTTTTGTCTGGAGCCATTCAAAATAGGTCATGTCCATGCTCAGAGCTTTGTATCTAATATTAATTAGTGTGTGTGTGTGTGCCAGGGGAGCTGTTTGAACTGGGGCCTCAGTACATCAGAGGAACAGTGGACATCTAGAAGACCACAGAGGAAAGGTGACAGTAGGTGTGCAAAGATGTGGAAGTGCTGCAGAGCTGCGGTACTTCAGCACTCAGTAACGGAGCATCTGCACTCGAAATCCCTTGTGAAACTGAAAAGTGAACTGTCCAAAACCAGATAATGTTCAAGCTGCTACCGCCTTCTCTGATTTTCCGTAAGTGACAGGGTTTAAAAGGAAAATTGATGAGGAGATGGATGTGACATATGACTTACAAGGGCATTACGGTGACTCTAGAAAAACATTCATAGCAGCATAAGAAAAATAAACAGTGGGAAAGTATTTATGGATCTACACTGTCTTAAACAGTCACCAAAACCATTTCCTTTTCTGTCTCCCACAGGAAAAAAATGAAACTAGGAAACAATAAAACCAGAAACTTCAGCACAGCCTCTTGCCTGGCAGTTACAGGTATTTTACAGCTTGAAAAAAACATTTTACAGCTTGAAAAAAACACTGGATGCGCCTGAATATAGACAGTGCCAAGGCAATGCATGCTTGCTAATCTTTGCAGGATCCGAGGTGCTTTCCCTGCCCTGTCAAAATGCATTTGGGGTCGGTGGTTTGCAGGTGAGCAGGGTGGGAAGGCAGAGAGGGGCTGGAGGGTTTGGAAGTGGTGTAACCACGCGGGCAGCTTCCCCTCCTCTCCCTGTTGCCTATTCCTATCGTGACTGCAGAGATATTTTCCTCTAGTGCTTCAGCTTCACTTAACTCTCCCTTTGATCAGTGTTTATAGTAATGGAGCTTGGTATAAGCTCTAATATCCCTAAATGCTGTAAATATATATCTATAAACACTAAACAAAACATTCCCTATATAATAAACAGAGACCAGAACTGTGAATTAAGGCCCCAGACAAGGCAGATGCGCAGCACAATTCTCAAGGACTTTGAAGTTAAAAGCCTTGCTGTGAAAATGTAAGAGCTTCTGCGAGTCAAACTAAAAGTCTCATTAACGCGAAACTTCCATGATCAGAAACCTGACTGGTTCAGTGAGAATCCCCAAGGACACGAGTATTTAGCACACTTTCTAATTAAAAGAAGAGAATTATGGTGCGGCAGTTAAAACATGGGTTATACTTGTCTAGGAAATATTCAGCAGGTTGTGCATGCAGAGAGGTGCTGCCAGGGCTCTTTACAAGGGGGACACAAGCAAACCAAGGTACAAACAGGCAGAAATGAGCACCTGAGTGTCTCTGTGGTTTCTCAGTATTGGGATGTTGTCACCTTGGCTAAGAAAGCAGAATCAAGCCTGATCTTTTTTAGGTGTTCAAGAGAGTCCACCTCTTCTGGACTCCTCTCCAGACCTGAACTACAAGGAAACGTTGCTCAGACACTGCTGAGGTCCCACATGCGGAGTGTGCCCACCTTCCTTCTGGGAAATTGTATTTCCTACCTTGTGCACGGTGTCGGAAGGACCTCTGCTAATTGTCCCTCCTGGCCTGCAGGCAAGGCCCTGGGAAAGGCCAGGCTGGGCCAGCCGAAGGACCGGAGTTAGGAAGGGTCTCTCTGTAGCTCTTGAGAACTCAATGCTCATTAATGCAGCTATATGGAAGCAGGACTGTCAGGAAAATCAAGAGCAATTTTGTGTTCAGAGCCAAGTCCTGAAGTCCTCCCTTCCTCAGGCAAAGGCTCGCTGGCTCCAGCCACAGCCGAGCCTGTATCTTTGCTCAGTCAAACCATGAGGTAAGTCAATTGAAACACATTTCAGATTTGCAGGTACTCAACCTGGAGTGGGTCGGCAGTACACCCAGGGTTACAAATATTCACCTCGCTTCATTTTCCTTTTGCTCATATACCATCCATTTTTGGAAACAGGAGGTGAAATATTTAAGGTTGTATTTAAGGTGTATTTTGTGTTTAATGTGAACCCTTAAATACAAAATACCACATTCATTTGAAACATGGTGTTTTCAGGAAGAAAATTATCCAGAGCACTGAAATGAATAGGAAAAGGGGAGGAAGGGAGAGACAAGACTTGGGTATCTCGAACACAAATGAGTTCAGGTGGCTTTAGTTGAAAGGGCTAATTAAAAAGTGGAAAAGCAGCTGAAGCCAACAGGATCCAGGAGAGTGAGCTGGGGGGATTGCTGGAATGAAAGGCTGGCTGGGCACTGGGTGCTACCTGCCTTCCCACCTTGGCTGCCTCTGCAGCCTCAGACGCCTTGTCCAAGCTCCTGCACTGCTCTGTACAGAGTGATCAGGGCAAGTAGAATTATGTAGAAGAGGTTTTCATTACTCTTTTAGTGATAGCAGTATTATTATTTTAATGAGCAGTTTATTCATTATTATTACTGCTCTGTTTTATTAGCCTGTGCTACCATTTGTTTAAGGAACTGCCTCGTGAGCTGTAAGAGAAGTGAATTACACTGAATCTGCCTGCCTTCAGCTTACAAGAATTGACTGGTTTTATGATGTTGCTGAAATTGGCACAAATACACTTTTTGAAAACGTAGAAGCTGCCTACATGGTACGAAAGGTGTTTCTGTGGTGTATTCCTCTTGAATTTGGCAGCAGCCAGGTTTTGATGCTCCCGGTGTGACTGGGTCTCTTAATGAGCAGCTGTTCCTCATTGGCAGCCACCAGCTTCTTGCGGATTATTTCTGAAACAGCAAGAGACAGCAGCAATCCTTTCTGTTACCCTTGACTAAAGGCTGCCTGTCAAAATGTTTCTTCAGTCTCTTCTAGTAAGGATTGGGATCTTTTTCCCAGCTCATGAGAAGTTAGCTGATTTCAAAGGATTTCCCAGGCTGCTTCAGGATTCCTCCCAAAAATCTGATTCGCAAATTTTCTAAATGAAGAAATGTTCAGATCAGATCAACAGAAACCTTTCCTTCAGGTGAGCCACAATGCTTTATCTTACCTTTGACATCCTTTTAACGGCTTCCTTTTTGGTGTAAAATGAAGACAATTATTTTTACATGTTATTTCAAAGCAGAAATGTAAAAGTGTGAACGTTTCATTTTAAGAGTGTGGAATTTAGGTACTCCCACAACTTTGAAACTCTTCAAGACTTGTTAAGTGAAATATTTATCAGACTAGACCTTTCTAGGGCTGGCCTTGCTTGAATGCCAGACTACAAGCAGATTTAATGTAAAGCTGGTTTTGCAATGGTAGCAATGCAAAAGCCGTGCTACTTTGGGGAAGTTCCTCTCTGTGAGAGCTGCTGCTGAAGTGAAGATCTTCTGATGTCTGCCATGGGGCAGCACCTTTAATAGAGGTAACCCTGAGTCAAGGTTGGAGACTGATGTCCCGTTTAGTGTCTCACCAGTGAACTGTTGCGACTTGCCATTTTCTGCTTCCACTCTGGGTGTTCTTAATGCAGGTCAGTAATTGCAGTGAGAAGGAAGGAGGAAAACAAACTCCACAAGGGCGGGTAAAATATGAACACAGGAGACACCTCTTTGCTTCAGGCTTACGTGGGAGGGAGGGAGGGAGGGAGGTGAGCATGCACCTGGATCAAACCAGAAGCTTCCCAGGCGTTTCTTGGGGTAAATAGTGACAGTTTTTCAGCAGCATTTCCATCTCTTCTACCTGATGCTGAGGATGGTCTTTACGTCGTATCTATTTGGTGCTGTCAGGGGTTTATCAGCTGGTGTCCTCCCTGCCCTGGGTGCTAGTCTGGGAAGCATCAGTGCTGTTTGGGAACTTGAGGCGCCTGTAACAGGTTACATCTGCTCTTCACCTGGTCCCTTCCAATCTCCTGAATGCCGTCATCATCCAGGATCATCTTCAGCTACCTCCTCAAATCTCTTTCTGTTTTGCTTTTCCCCAGTATACTCTATGTCTGGCTAAGACAGTTTTCTCTGCTAGCATGTTCACAATATATGTGAAAACTCCAACGTAATTAAATAAACCAGTGCTGAAACCCCCCAAAGAACAATTATCTTTTCTGTGAAATACTCCCGGCAGAAATCTTGGAAAACTTACATGTAATTAGTATATCGAGCCCCAGTGCAGCATTAAATACAATGCATTAGGGCTCATATCATCGACTGCTCCAGGATTCCAGTTGACCAGTGATAGCAAATTCGTGAGCGAAGTGCAGACTGACTGGATTTATACATTTACACAGCGTTAGTCTAATGATTTTAAAAGCTATTTAAAGTTTACCCCAGCCTCCATTATGCTTGCTGGGCTCTTCTCCTTATCCAGTATGCCTCATCCTTCAAACGGCTTTTCTCTGCTACCTGTATTACTGGGCAGATAGAAGGGTCTTAGAGGTTAGAACGCAGACCAGAACTTGGCAGAATTAGATGAATTGCGTGGCTGAACTAAAGAATTCCAGTGGATGAATCACTTAAAAGGTATCTGTGCTCCCAAAATGGCGGGCAGGGTTATTCCAAAATACTCGCACATCCAACCCTCATTGATTCCAGTTGTCCCACGTGCCTGGATACATCAAAAGTTGTCTGACAAGATAGGGGCCTGACCCAAGGTACGATGAAGTCAACAGGAAGATGAAAGAGAATCAGTGGCTTTGTATGAGGTGCTTATTGAACACAGAGCCACCTCATTTGGAAGCAGGGCTCGGGTGCAAATCCAGAAGCACTGCTTTAAAGCCTGGCAGTGCTAATGATGGAGGATGCCGAGCTGGCAGCTCTCTTACGCTTCCTAAAGAGAAAGATTTGCCAAGAGGTATCATAGAAGTTGTTAGTTCTTCTAACAGCAGGTTGAGTTGTCTTTTGGTTTTCCAAATGTGTATGTATGTGCCTTCACACTGAAGAAAAATGGCCTAGAGGAATAATCCTATAGCTCTGATTCAGAGGGGCTGATATGCCAAGTTACCAGGAGGATGTCTCCTGGAAAAAAAGAAAAGCTGATAGGGAGATTTCATACTTAGATATTTGGAGTCCTTTTTATCACAAAAGAGGAAGAACAAGCCATGCATGACAGATACTAGGCATGTTACTTAATTCACTGCTGGAAAGTACCGAAGTGGTGGGATGAGAAGGGAGATGTTTGAGAACTGATGTAAAGCAGAATATTTACACTCAAATGTCAGCACATTGAAAGTGCCCCTAATAAATATTTTTTAGTGATGAAAGATGATGTGAATCCATGGGGTATTAAAATCTGGAATGGGGAACTAGTCTGAAAACAGATATTGCAGGGAAGGTGCTCCTCGGGGACAGTGGTGAGGCTTGGGGTGTGCTGCCCTCCTTTTCTGAGGTGAGCTGCCTGTCTGCGAGCAGAGCTCAGCAGGGCTGGCACAAACCTTCCTGGCTGCCCAGCCCACTTGTGCTCCCTTGCAGCTTCCCTGAATCACAAAATGATCCAGATTTGTTTCTTGTAACAAATATTCAGTGACTCCTTGTGAGAGCTCTTGGGTTTTCTTTGGGCTATCATTGATTGCTGCCATCCCTTAGGCACTATCCTGTGGGAACAGGAGAGGAAATGGGGGTTTGATACTGCCGTTTGTGTAAGGGCTGGTCCTAACCTTGCAGGCTTGACATTGCTAGAATGTCCAGCAGGAGCAAAAATGGTGATTTTTGTACACTGTTGGGGTAGAGGTTAGAAACCCTTCGCCAGAAAAATGTGTAATGACCTTTTAAAGGGAGCTATGTAACACTATGCACTGTCCTATGATGTGGTTTTATAACGCAGTGAACAGGAGGGTCCAGGCAGTACAGTGCAGACACAGAGAAGTGAGAGCTCCAAGGAGTACTTGGTGTGGACGGTCTCCACTGCTCAGCGCAGGGACAATGGCAGAGCCCAGGGCTACCACCACTGCAGCTGCTCCAAGCCATTGAGGCTGAAAGAATAGCCGTGGCAAAGCTGTAAGAAAGCTGCAGCCAAATCAGATGCGAGCTATAGCAGAGCAGAGACTTGCAGGTACCATGGGGCTCAAGGGCCGCTGGTCCTTCAGCTGTGAAAGAGGACACCTACCAGGAGGTACCACAGGAGCGATTTTGTCATTGGAGAGCCTAGAAGAGATGGGGAGCACTGCTGGCAGCAAAGTGAGGACTCATTAAAGGACTCATTACAGCACTGAAAAGCGAAGTTAATGACAGCAGTTTAACAGAGCCACCTAACAGTACGAAGTTATTTAGTACTGACTGTGGACTATGAAGAGAAAACACTGCAGGGCTATGTTAAAGGAAATACCAAGTCCTATAGCTAAAATAAATGTATTTTGAGTGGTTCAATTCCACCTCTGTCTCCTGTCTTTAACAAAGAGTGACCACACCGCAAGACCTCCAGCATTCACCAGTGGACAGAAGACGAGATTCCTGTCCCGTGGTTGCCTGAGACAAGCTGGATGCCAACCCCAGCTACACTTATGGAATAACTCTGTGTATGGACAAGGCGTTTTGCACCACTGCAGTGTTGCCGAGCAGGAGAGCCCTGGCTAAGCCTCCATGTGAGCAGAATTGTCTCATGGGCTCTCTTTGGCCCTCTGATGTGTGAATGCAGAGTGGCAGTGAGGATCCAGCTCTTCCGACCTGTTAAAGTTGTGGATGAAAATACACGGTGCTGCCCTTGAAGAAGTGGAATCAGAGGAGCCTGTGATAAGGGAGCACAGCATGGATGAAAGAAGAATGTGAAGGACTTTGAACATGTAAGAGAATGTGAACAGGGGCGATCCCAGAAGAGAAATTCTTCAGGGAATTAGAAGGAAAATAGATGTTAGGGAGGCAGGATTAAAATTGTTTGAAGTCAGAGGGGGGAAGCTGGATCTTAGTTTTGATCATGAAAAGGCTGAGAGGAGGGTGAGTAATCTGAAATCAAAGTACAGAAGGAAATCAAACCTGAACATTAAACAACCTGCAGATCTCCCTTGAGGAGATGAGATCCAAGGACCCAATAAAGCAAGGTGAGGGATTTTCTTAGATCCCTGCAGAGGAACAGCCTCCACCTGGAGAAGGGTCCAGAATTCCCCCTGGTCTGACAGGGAGGGGGAGTGCTAGATGTGGCCGCGAAAGTCACTATGAGGCTTGAAGAACCAGCAGGTTAGCACCCATTTCCCCACCAGAGCAGAAGGCAGTTGTGCAGTAAACACGGCTTTCAACTTAATTTTCTACCAGGCATCACGTTTTCTCTCCTGTAAGAGCCCAGGTCTGGCACTGTCCAAATGGCTTAACTTTTTCTGTCTCCGCTGAAGCCCTCAGACGATGCCCCTGACTGGGGCTGGCTGTGAGCCAGAGGAAAAAGCACAGCTTCTGCAGCAAGATCCCCATTTAAGCTGCTGCTGAGCTGAGTGCGTGCGTGTGTGAAGTGTCCTGCCAACTTGATGGGCTGGAGCTTCAGAATTAACAATGTTGACTCAGGCCTGAAGACTTTAAAAGAATTTATATCAACAGATTTTAAAGATCTTAAAATATACAGCTTGAGTAGCCTTAGGTTTCTCAGGCAGCTGCCAAATCAAACTGAATAATAAACCAAAACTGAATAATGAAGTGATCACACAGTGTAAGATCAAGACAGGGGCAAGTTAGAGGCACCTCCAGTAATTACCGGATTGAGAGCAGCCTCCTGACAAGCCTTGAGTTTCTGCTGACATGCTGAGAACCAAAAACAGCAGCAAAATTTCCCCAGATGAAAACAGCTCTTCCCTCGCCTCCAGGCTTACTCCCTGTTTACTCGTTTTGCTCTTTACTGTCAGCAGGACCTGGGTAGGAGAGGTGCCAGGCGAGGCAGATGAGCCCAGGATGGGATGAGATGTTGCTGGTCCAGAGCAGTAGTGGCAGGGAGGAGAAGAGGAGCTGGGAGTGACCCAGAGCCAGATGGAGTCTGTGGGAAGGGAGATGTCAAAGGAGGACCAGATCCCCAAAAAAGTGACGCTGACGGAGACGTGAACCTGGCACCAAAAAGCACCAATCCCTGCTTTTAGTCTGCTGCCCGCACCTAGGAAGTCGGTGTCCCCTGCCGATGCCGGTGTCCCCTGCCGATGCCGGTGTCCCCTGCCGATGCCGGTGTCCCCTGCCGATGCCGGTGTCCCCTGCCGATGCCGGTGTCCCCTGCCGATGCCGGTGTCCCCTGCCGATGCCGGTGTCCCCTGCCGATGCCGGTGTCCCCTGCCGATGCCGGTGTCCCCTGCCGATGCCGGTGTCCCCTGCCGATGCCGGTGTCCCCTGCCGCAGCCCAACCGGAGCCCAGCAGTGGATGGCTACCTGCGCCCATGCTGCCCCGGCGTTTCCCACCCACCTTGCATGGAGCCAGATCACCCTTCTGTCTTTTCTCTACATTTTATTCCTGGTTTTGTTTAAAAGCCAGCAAAAATCAATATTAAAAGCCTAGTGAGGGATTTAAAAAAAAAAAAAAAAAAAAATTAAATTGTCTTGAGGTGCTTGTTCTTCATCATTTGTTTTGCAATAATGCTGCAAGGCCCTAAAAAGCCCAAACAGGAAACTTCAGTTTGCTTTAGAGCGACATATGTTTTGTTTGGGGGGCATAGAGGTTTTGATGAAAAGATTTCATTTTTTGATAAAAATGTTCTGGCAAAAACGAAGCTATTGAGAAAGGGGAACCCATTCTTACTCCTTTTCGGTGACATTTTTCATGAGATAAAATGTAATTCCTGAGAAGCTCTAACTCTGGTCCTTTTTCATTCTTAAAATGTTTCTTTCTCTCTAGGCTCTCGACAGCTATTTCCCATTGTCCTTTCAGAGTGCCAGGGCAAATAGATCTTTCTATTTTGGTATTGTCAAGAGGTGAGGTTTGTAGGCAAAGGTAATATCTTTTCTTAGAGCAACTGATAGAACTGAGAGGAAAAAAGGGGACTTATTTTAGGGCATAGAAGCCCTGTCTGGCTCTTTTGTTTATAAATTACCCTTCTATTCTCCTGCAGACCTTGCTGTCTCTACTCTGAACTCTTTTAACTCCAGCATATATACTCAAAAATGGTGCTCATCATTTATCTTTACTGCTACTGCAATCTTCACGTCACCTCTGCTTGCTTTCCTTCTTCAGCTACTTACTCTTTCCTGTTTTGCAATTTTCTGAGGTGGCCTCTGTAGCCGGTGTTTTATTACTCGTGTATGCCTTTTCCTAATCCCCCGTTATTTGGGGCATATCCTTTATTATCTGTGTTAGTCTCTTCTATGCCTTAGGGATATTTATCGCTAATTGAGTCACATAAATGGGAAGGTAAACATTAATTTCTCTCAGAATACGCATTTTACTTGCAGCAGGAAAATCCCTAGAGCTTTTATTCTTGCCTTGTTTCTTCCCTTTGTTACTGTCACGCATAGCTGGTTGGAGCTAAAATGGAATAAAACACGTGTTTGAGATTCACTGACCACACTGGGAGATGTAACGGGTTCCGCAGAAGTCAGTGTTAGATGCACCTCCACCTCTCTGCCAGGGAGATATCCCCTGCAAGCCCTTACACGGGACAGACAGACTGACTGAGGCTTGAGGAGGAGGGAGGCCATCGGGTTTGTTCAACATTTCCATTAACAACCCAGATGATGGAATAGATAGCACACGTATTAAATTTACAGATGGCACCAAGCTAGGAGGGACTGCAAATACATTGGACAACAGGATGAGAATTCGAATGAGTTCAACAGATTGCAGAAATGGTTTGGGGGGGAAAAAAAGGAATTAAGTTAGAGACAAATGTAAGGCATGAAACTTGGGCTGGAATAATCGATGCACAGATGATGAGGAAGAGGCAGCAGTTCTGCAGGAAGGAAAGTAAAGACTGGACCAGAAGTTCAGCAAGTCTGTGTTGTGTTTGAGGGAAGAAAAAGGCAAATATCGGTAGGACATCAAATACCAGGCTCCTTTTACAGCAAAAGTGATGCAGGCTGGGTGTTAGGCTTTTTGATGGCGAGCGGTGCTCAGCATGAGTTGAGGATGCTAAGGAAGAGCATCTCCCAGGGATGAGACGTGGCAGATGACACAGCTGTGGAGCAGCGGGACAAGACAGCATCTCCTCAAGCTTCTTGAGCCCTGTTGCCTCACGGATGTGCTTCTTGCCCTTGTGTCCGACAGGTCCACTGCAGGAGACCTGAGGTGTGGAGAGGCCAGTTGTTCATTGTGCACAGCCTGCTCTCTCCCCGTGGCCCAGGAGGCAGCGGCAGCTCCAGGGTGTCCCCCTACCACAGGCGCACTCTGCTGTGCTGCCCCGCTGCCCCGGACTGTGACGCTAGCCAAGATTTTGCTCTGGGGTGTGAGCATCATTTCTCTTGGTAATGTGTGAAGCAGCCTGTAGGTACACCAGGAAAGTAGGCCTTTTTTTTTTTTTTCTTTTTTTTTCCCCCTCACTTCACTTCTTGTAAGAGGAGGATGAGTTTAACTATGCTGTTGGCCTTGAGGCTTTAGGTATCAAGGAGAGATTATTTCAGAGATCAAACTGAATGCTGATTTGAGGAAGTAGCTCATCCCTTTGGAGTGCTCCAGAAGGAAAAGGGAACGTTGTCAGTTCAATCTACTGTGGAATTTATAGTATTAATGATCTGAAGAACACTTTAGGGATTTCTGTCAGATGTCTATTTTAATTTAAGCTCTTGGGTGTTTAACTACCCAAAATATTGAGTTCTAGTCATTATAAAAACTAATAACTGGCTTATTTTGCTGCTAATTCAGATACTGAGGTTAATTATCTATAGTGAAGGGATATGGTACTAATCTAAAGTCTACCTGAATAAGACACTGTGGTTAATTGATTCCCCATGAAATGGCAGAAGATTCCTGCAGAGGGAAAAGATGTTTAGTATTCTGGGCTTTCTCAAAGGTACTAGCTTTTGCTTCTCATGAAAGGTTTTTTGTTTGGCTTTATCAGCTGTACCTTACCCTTTTTCTTATTATTACTGGTTTAGTTTTATGCAAAGAACCCATTCGGTGATGCTGAATTTTGCAGGTGGGAGCCAATCTGCCACATCCCCTCGATACGCAGCACCCCTTGTGTAGCAGGTGCTTACAGCAGTGCGTTACCCCACTGAAGTTGGTGGGCTTTGTTTGATGTCCAGTCCGCAGACGTGGGATTGCACCTATGAACTTGGTATCATGTTTGATGCGGATAGGTGGGTGCTTCAGCATTGCTGTCTGCTGGTGGGTGAGTGCAGTCACGATTTGGGCCAGCTGATATTTCCAGAATCACAGAGCACATTAATCTCAGAGCTGAAATTGCTTCCTCGCTCTCTTTCCTGTCTTCGCTCTGCTCTGCCATTCCCTTTCTCAAGGGCTCTCCCACTAGTTTATTTAATAAAAATTACTTTCTAAGCCAACTGCAAGCAGCTAAAAAAATTAATTTAAACTTCCCCTAAAGTGTATTTGTCAATGTCTGGTGTTGTAATTCATTACGTTGTGTCCTGGCATACCCTGAACATGACAGTGTCAGAGCTCTGATGATGTAGTGCAGTCTCCATGTATAATATATCATGAGAACAGTTTCAGCTTGGATGATATATGAAGCCCACCCTGGGAGGATTTTGAAGATACACCAAATAATTCTCGAAATTTAGGCCTAGCTTTGAGTGGTCGAAGGCTTCACCTGAAGCATTTACTGACGATCTAAATATTTTTTCCCTTGCCAAGCAAGCGTTGGCAATGTCGATTAACCCACCGAGGCTTTGTAGATTTGCTGACCAAGTTGCAAAGCCTGTGTGTGCATCACATCTATTTACCTCGCTTCTTGTTCAATACTGCCTTGACCTGGTTGTGTTTAAAACAAAATATTAAATGTCGTTGCAGTCTAAACTGGACAACAAGCTGTTCAGATGGGCTTGTGAGTGCCGGGATTATGTGTGGAGGCGTGAGGAGCCTGGCTGTCTTTCAGTGCAGGGCATCGAACCCTCTTCTGAGTGGAAGGCGTCAGGCTTTTCTAATAAAAAGAGCTGTTTTGTAAAGAATATGTTGGGTGGCGTAGCTGGATGTAACCGAAAGCTGAGAGGGCAGGAAAGCAAGAAAGAGCTGTGAACAAAAGCTGCAATGTGTAAACCAAGAGCAGATAAATAGGAGGGCAAAAACAGCAGGAAGAGGGAGGAAGAAGTGGGAAAGAAAATGGGAGCAGTCATCGATCTTTGCTACAGACAAATGGCTTGTTACTGGGGCAGGTCAGGACTTTCTTGAAATGGTTTTGCAGTGCTAACTTTAGAAAAATAAAACAGAAACGTGAGCAGAGAGTATCTACCTCCTCTTCCTCACACTTCACGTAAAAATGCCAACTCTTCATCCTGCCTCTCTTCCAAGTTTTCTGTTCCTTTCTGGCACAAAGCCGCCTATTCCAGCCAGACCTGCTTTTACGAGGGTTGGGGTCTGACCGAGCTTGTGCGGTGGCATCAGGTGAGCGTGAAATGGACTTTGCACTGCCGTGCTGTGCCCCATCAATAACATGTGATTCCTGCGCTTTTCAAAGTAACTATCTCTGATTGTCAGGGCTGTGGTAGAGGAAAAATAGCCGGGTGTACGAGTGAGCATTTGAAGTGTTTTCTAACAGTAGCAAGAATTTAGCCCAACTCAATGTTTGAACTTAATTACCAGGAAAATGCTATGGACTGTGAGGATCTGAATCATTTAACAAGCCTTGTGTGACTCAATGCTTTTGTATTACTGCTGTTTGCATATGCTTGTTATTGGACAGGACAAAAGCAATAGTTAGCGTGGACCGCCGGCACAGGGATCACCTCTGGGTTTGCACGAGACACAGTGCACTGCTCATTAGAAGAAAAGTGATGAAGTAGTTTTCTCTGTTGATCGCTAAATCTGGGGGGAAGGAAGGACAGAGGCCCCTTTACAGCCAGCCTATTTCGGTACAAACTTCAGCATGGCTTGGGAAGGATGCTCAGCACCCGAGGGATTGGCTGTGGTGTGCTAACTCCTGACAGGCCTTGAAGTCAGCAGCTGCTTGTGAGGGTTTATGTTTAGCTGTCATGCAATGTCTGCGCCTGAAGAAACAGCTGTAAGAGGGCAAGAAAGAGCAAATCAAATGAAGAGGTAAATGCTGGGCTGGTGCTGGCTTACCCCTTGTCTAAACCGCTCCTCTGGCTAGGGCCATGGCTTGGTGAAAAAGTAAATCTGACTTTAGGACCCTGGATACCCAATCCCATACTGGTAGCATGGCGTGTAGCACTGATGCAGCACAGGCTCGCTCTGCTCATCCTAAAACTGTAAGGAGCTGGAGTACCAGTCAGAGTCCTGCTCCCATCGTATCCCGTCCCTGGGTTTTTCTCCCTGCTGTCTCCCTGACTCCCAGCCCCTTCTGCCCTGCACAACGCAGACCAGGGGATCTGCCACACCAGCTGTTGGAAAAGGGTCCAAGTGGGGCAAAGCGAGCTCAGCCCTCCTTACCCGGCAGTGGTGGCACCTCGCAGGGGTGCCTGCCTGAGCTGCCGGCTGCGGTACTGATGTGCTGTACATAAACCTGTCCGAGCAGCTCTGCCACAGCTCCGGTGCTTCGCTGGTTTACGGGTCACCAGATGTTCCTGCCAGAGGGATGCAACGTGTGCGCTCAGTAATGGCTTCAGAGCAATCACTCCACGGAGTAACAGCCCTACACAAATTCTCTGTGTTAAGCATGGATCAAAGATATAATATATGTGTCTCCCTGGGCAGCAAAGTCCTAATTCCACCTTCTGCTGAAATAGCCTAATTTAGTGTATAAGCTTTTCTCTATGGGCAACCTCTTACAGTAAGCTGGGACATGGACCTGCTGGACTTACAGATTTGGTGATGAGGGGCTCTGCTCTTCTCTTGCCCTTGTAATTAGATACTAAGCACTTGTACTTCATTGTTTAACATCTTTTTGGAAGCACGTTTTCATTTTTTTTTTTTTATTCTTGTGATTTTCAATATTCTGATGAATACTCAATCCTCCTTTGCCTCCTGTATGAGGTGAATGCTTCTGAAGCCTCCTGTGGTGAGCAGGTCCATGGCTTACGTGTTGTGTCAGACTGATTTTCTCAAACAGTCGTAAATTATCGATTCTCAGCCTCATCCATGTGCCCCCAGCAGGTAGCTGTTACACTGGCTGTTCAGTTGGCCCCAGAGCTACACCCAGTGCAGGTCAGCAAACCCGTGGTTGAAGTACCACTGCAAGAGAACAAAGCAGCAGCAGAACTGCATTAACAATGAATTCATTAAGCATTTGCATTTTCATGGAAATCTGATGCTATTTCATCTAATCAAACATTGTACTTTTCTCCCCAAAGTCTTATGTCTCAATCTTTAACTGACACACTGTGAAATATCTGAAATCCACTTGAAAGCCCATGGGATCAGTGCTGAATTCCACAGCCTTTTAACATATGCAATTACACTAAGATACACAGACGTTACTCTCTTTTTTTTTTTTTCCACAGGCTTTTCTGCTAGTTCTGAGGAAGGCATATTTGCACCAAATGGAGAATTTTAATTCTCACCCATAAAACTCTTCGTTCATTTTAGCCAATAACTTTTATGATTGTCTGCAGTTTCACAGGCTATGTATTCATCCAGTACGGTGACTTAACTGTTTCCAGATTTTCTAATTTCTTACTTAAAAAAAAGTGAAAAATTTGTTACAGTTCCTAACTTTTTTCGTTATCGTAAGTCTCCAGAATATGACTTGTGAAGTACGTGACTCCGAGATGCTCAAAGTGCTGGAAATAGCCCTCTCCCTTTAATCTAGTTTCTGAAGCTCAGCATCTGCATTTGCATTTGCAGACAGACCTGGCACTGAGCTTCCTCTTGCTTGACCCTATTGCTCCGCCTCTGTTCTCTGCATCACCTTCAGTTATTGGCATATGGGCTGATAATTAGGGGCTGCGCTCTGGCCCATCAGCTTTCAGCTACGGCCCCCAGGTGAAATGAGCCCAAACAAGTTGGGAGAGGCTGTTCAAATCTGTTCCACGCAGACTGAGAGGAACATAAAGGAAAGCCAGCATTCATCATTCAAAAGATAAACATTTGACAGCACAGCTTGACTATGTCAGGAACACTTCTGTTTTAATAGTATGCCTGCAAGCTTTCAAAACAAGTGTTTACCTGTCACAATAAACAGTTATGAGTGAAGTACACAAAACACACTAAACTTGGAGCTGGCAAGCTTCCAGAAATGCCATGTGCAGTTAAACTCTTGAGCTTGTCACTCCATCCAACATAAATCTCTTCTTGTCTGTGGGACTTTTCTGATTGCCTTGGAGACATCTGTCTCAGACGCATACAAAATCCTGGGAAGTGTAGCAAGTGCCTGGAGCTGACAGGCACATTAAGACCTAACTCTTAAACAGCTGCAATTAACTCCCTAATGGCTCCCGGTGAGACTGGGTGTCTTATTTTGCTCCCCTGAAAACAAATTGAGATCTACACAAAGTACAAATCTCTGCTTGTAATTGCATTGGCAAATTGGTGCCTTAGTGGAAGCCTGGAGTAGAGCAGATAGGGCAGACAGCTTCACTTAGGCGTTGGATCAGACCCCCAGATTGGGATCTTCTGGAGACTTCAGAGGAGTGAAGAGTCTGATCTAGCGGCTAGCCTGGCCTGGGTTTGAGTCTGACATGAGAGAAGGTCATAAGTTTGCTTGGCTGGAGTTTTCTTTGACCGTGCCAAACAACGAGAATTCCCACTTTTTCAGAGATGTTATTTCACTTTGTAGGACTTCCTGCCAAGTCTAATGCTGTGCAGCATGCTGGAAAAATAGCTAAAGTCAATAAATACAGCCCATAAAAATAAAGTCTGGCACAGCGTTTGCACAGGAAACAATTATGTCTTGCCTTTTTTTTTTTTTTTCCAAGCCATTTCAATAGCTTAGAGACAGGCTGGGAGAGCAAGAGGAATTTTCTCCTGTATACGCATCTTAATGCGATGTTTCACTTTTTTGTTGTAGAGTGAAGAATAGATCAGCCTCAGCTTGGCAGGTAATGTGGTCTGACCAGACATACTGGTTAAATGTCCACCTTCTGCCTGGGAGAACAACAGCTGAAATGGGAATTAGGAATCTCAGACCTGGGGTTCCTGTGTTTGGGTTTTGGTTCTTGTATTATGTAAAACACTTGCAAATCAAGATGATACTGATTGTATGGGAAAGAACTCTCAAGATAGCGCAGTCATTTGTACAATGCTTTTGAAAGCTCCGTGGGATATGTTTCTTGAGCTTTGGTGAGCCTTTTTTCAAGAAATTCCTGGCGTGTTGTGGAACTGCTGCTCTAAAACAGACTCAAACCACCATCTCCCGTCTGGGCACCCGCTTGGGACCTCAGGGCAAGTTGTCACATCTCCTGACTTCCAGGTGAGCACTGTAAGCACCAGACGGTTGGTTTTTTCCCTTGCCCTGTGTGGCTTCTCGCAGTAACAGTTCTTCTTTCCCTAACGTTAGTCCTCGGGCGCTGTCTTGATTCAAAGGAGACACGCTCAGGGCTGCTGCTGAGCAGACCCTTGCTCTTGCCTCTCCCATAGTCAGCGTGGGTGGCCTTCTCTCTTGACTCCCATGCAGCATTTCAAAAGGCCTCGGTTTTGTTCCAATGCAGAATGTAAAAGGCTTTCAACATCTCCATTAAAAAAAAAAAATTCCAATGTTTGTGCTCCCATTTTCCTTCCAAGAGCACAGGGAGAAAAGGGAAGGCCTGCCCTTGTTCAGTCCTGGCAAGTCCAATCTAGAGCTGTGTAAAAATGCATCTAAAAAAGGACCTTTCTTCCAATAAATGGCCATTTAATGAATAAAAGAGAAACAATTGAATTCTGCAGTAATAGAACAATTATGTGCTGTTGTGCGTTCCAGCTGGCTACACATTGAACAGTTCTTACAAATTGCCAGAAACACAGCAGCACACGGACCCGATATGTTTCAGGACAGTCATTATTAAGAAGAAATACCATGTGTCAATCTGCCGAAGCCCTCCAAGGGCATTATCCTCCTAAAATCCCTTAATTACTGCTCTGGGGCTCACGTGTGTGCCTGGCCCGCAGTGTGCGCGAGAGGGAGAGTGCTGGAAGCAGTAACCCCGGAGTGATGTTCATTAATGTCTCCATCTCTGCTCCTTGTTGAGCAGCAGAGGGAAGAAAACTGGTTAGGGAGGCTGGAAAGAGGCAAAGAAGAGACCCAGGCTGAGCAGGTCTGAATAGCTGCGGTGGAACAGGTAACAAAATCAGCAGAACTGAGGTGGGAGAGAAATGTGGACACAGGGAAAGGACAAAAAAGCATAAGGAAGACAAAATAGCCAGTGGATGCTGTGTGTATGAGCCCCCTGTGCTCGCTCCTCACTCACTTTTTTGATATTTCCTCATCTCAGTATTCAAATGGCAATGAGGAAGATGAAAATGGCATTGCAAGGTAGCTCTGCGTGTGCAAACCACGCTAGTTAACGAGGCAAGTCGCCTGCCAGTGTCATTGATCTGAGGTTTGGAGTCAGGGTTGGCCCTTTTGGAGCCTCCAGCCAGAGAGTAACTGGATCAGATTTGCACCCTGCAACGCGTTAAGTGCTGCCCTAAAACAGCGTAATGCCGAGCAAGTTGCTAAATCACTGCCAATCTGCGTGTCTTCCAGATTCAGGATTTTAATCAATATTTAAATGATAATTGAACCATGTGATGGGCGTTTTTGGATGCACAAATAGGAGAAAACCTGTTGGAGGGGTCGAGGTTTGGTAATGGCATAAGGGCTTTGGGCTCCAGCGAGGTCCTCACCATTGCACCTGGCTGATTTCATAATGATCTTTGGTCACTCAAAAACCAGTTAAGTGCGTGAAGGGCGCTGAGAGCTGGTGAGTGCTGATTAAACATGATATCAACACCTCTGCTAAGTTAGATCTGTGGAAGGAATTTGGGTGTCTGAAGAGCAGAGGAGCAGGGATTAACGAGCTGTGAAGGAAGGAGATCTATTTAAGGTGTTTGTGAATAGGAAGAGGAGGAAGTTCCTGCTCTGTATTTAAGATATTAAAGCTACTTTGCAGGTCTTTTTTTCTCTCAAAAGAAAGCCTGAAAGCCCCCGCAGTTCTGAGTACTTGTCAGGGATGTAATGATGGAAATTTTGTCAGCCTTGCTTTGCATATTAGGGATCATTATGGGATGGTAAATTTCTCTGTGTGTTCCTGGTGTGGGAGGAATAAAATATTCCTGAGGATTCTTTTGCAGAGCTTGTCAGTGAACGCGCTGGGTCAGGTTGTCTTCTCATGTATTAGCAGGAAAAGCTAAGATGACTTTGTGCAAGCACAACAGTAGGAAATCACAGTGTCGGGAGAATCAGGCTTATTGTTTCAAATCCTACCAGCCTGACAGGTACTTCTTTCTTGCATTAGCTGTACATTAAGTTCACGTTGGGAAGCTCTGCTTCCTCCCTGAGCTCCTCAAGTACTGCTGGGACAGCACCAGATCAGCTGCACCCGGGTGAAGAGCTGCACTGCACTTGTGCGTTACGTGCTGGCTCCCTGACCATCTCCCTGGCAGAAGTGGGGCTTAGATGGTGGGCAAGCGGGTTATGAGCTGAGTGGAATGTCCTGAGAGGCTGCAGAGACCTATAGCTCCTTGTTTCAGTGCTGCTGCTTTAGGAGTTTCTAAACAGTGCAGAAATCTTTCCTGGAAATATAAGCCGTGGGGTTTTTCTCAGAGGCTTCTTCAAGACTCTTTGAGGACTTGGGAGTGTCCCGTATGCCTGTGAAGAGCAGACCACTAAATCCTAGCTTGGGCTCTCACAAACCACAGCTGCCTGCTTGGGTAAAAATACATCAAATCTGGCTAATCATAGCAGCTAGGAATTTCAGAGAAGCTTATTTAATTTTAACAACTTGCTCCCTTCTGCTCCTCTGTAAATCTCAGTGAGAAATACACGGGGAGGGGTGTTAGCCAGTGCTTTGGAATGGAAGGTTAAGCTATTGCAATCTGCAGGCTGCAGAGGGCAAATAGAAGCCTAGAGTGGCTACCCGGCTCACCCGGAGCCACAGAGGGACAGGGGCACATCCTGGTCCTGCCCACGGTGTTCTGCCACACTCTCGCTTTCACCTGAGTTGTTCGACCTCAAGAACTGCTGCAGTCCGATAGTGCTGCAAGCGGCTTCCCTGGGGTCCGTAGGACACGTTAGGGTACCTGGAGCTGAGAGCAGAGCTGAATACCGTAGGTCATAGGTTGTAGTTGTTGGAATAAGTTATGCTTTCCCACAGGCAAGGCTGGGTGTCCTTTCACATGCAGTAAGTAGGTATTTGTTCAAAACAATTAGACTCCATAGCCTAGTTTAGTACTTAATCAATTTATGTGGTTGGCTGAAGTACCTGCATATGCCTGTAATAGGTAGTGACACCCTCTTCCTAGAGCACTGCTGTGTGCTTACAGAGAAATTACATTTTTAATTATGCCACACAAGCCTAATGGAAACTCGAATTATGACAGTGCTATCTTCCAGCTTTTGTACAAGTAGCGTATTTTCTGAAATGCAGGTGCAAGTGTTGGCTCTGCGGTAGAACTTCAGGAGAGGAAATGGATTCAGCTCATGCTTCACTTTATCATTTATTAATCACTGCTATGTATTATTTGTATGCTGTCATAAATGTCCTGGTAGTTGACGCAGTAAAACAGGCAAATGGGAGCCCTTGCTCAAAAGATTCTCACTGCTCTGAAACAAACGCTTCTGTAAGCAGTGGAAATATTGAAGCTGCTTCTCGGGGATTTGTGCCTTGTCTGTTGGTTCTCTGATGTCTAATGTGGTGTGAACTCTGATTGAAATGTTTCGCATGGATTAGGGTGTTCACAGGTTTCTGTCACACCTGATTAGGGTTCAGGTCATGTTGGAGCTCTTTCTCCACGGGGATGATGTACAAATAATTTAGACTGGGACCTCACTCCTTCCTTTTCCTCCCTCCCAGGTGACGAGGTGCTCACTAGCTTTACGTGGTCCTGGTTTCTCTCGTAGCTCCAATCCACCTGCATGTATATGAGCAGATTATGTGGAGCAAAAACCCCTCCTCTACTCAGGTTTTACCCTTTGTGAGCTCCAGGCAGACCCAGTGATTTCTGTGAGAGCTGGCCCATACCTTTTGCAAACTCGGCAGTATTGGTGGTGCTTTAAAACAGTGTGAGCTGTCTTAGTTTGACTGTTGTTTATTCAAAGGGAAAAGATGGGATTTTCAGTGCTGTTCAGGGTTGATCTAAGCCTGCTTCTACTCGATATCCAGCATGAGCATCATCAGGGATGGAGGTAGGACAACTGCGCCGTAATGCACTTCTTATCCCTTCTGCAGATGGACTCGTCTTGGGGAGGAGGAGCCCTACAGTCTCTCCTCCTGGGCCACAGCATCTTGCTGGCAGTAGCCCAGATTTGCTGTGAGTAGCTATCAATTTAATTGATTACAACAGACCAAACCCCTGAACTTTTCAAAAGACTTTCCTTCAGTGTCTAAAAAGTCAGCCGGGTTCTTAATTACTATCCAGTTCATATCCAAAGGGGTACAGCCAACTTTTTGTTCATAAAATAAGGGCTCTCTGGTCACTGTCTCTCCCCAGCTTGAGGCGTCTGGCAGGCAGGGAGTTTCCTCCCTGTGTCTGCATACACTGGGCACCGGACGTGCTCCTCGAAGTTATTACAGAGTGTCTGATATATTATCCGAGTTCAGGCGTTAACAGAGGTGCACTGGTACAGCAGGGAGCAAATGCATGGATGCCACACACACAGGTCAAAATTCGTCCCAGTGACTGTCCCCGAAAGCCTGACAGGACTGCAGGGGGATGGAGACCCTGATGATGGGAGCAAAGCTCTCCAGCACAGGGACAAGCAGAGCTTTTCAGGCCAAATCCTTGGTTCCTTTGAATTCCCCCCAGAGAAGTGTCTGAACAAGGAATTCGTGGCACTCTAAAGGTGATCTGCTTCTGAGGATCCTTTTCAGAGCAGAGGTAGAGCACCAGGGTATTTTCAACAAATGTTAATGGAACATAATGAAACTTGAGTTGGTCAGATGTGTCCTTCAGACCTGTCTCCCCCTGGCCCCTGTATCACCAAGGTAATATATATAACAGGGCCCATCTCACTTGTCTACTGTGTGATGCAAAAGATGTTGCTCTGAGTTCCAATTGTTTCTTGGTTCCTTTAAAATCATTTGTTCTGTTTGGATGCTTTGTGGCTGCTAATACATGACGTTATGGGAAGGACTGTAAAACCTTATCACTGGAGAGTGCTGAAAATGTGAATGTGTATTAGTGTGTAGAGTCTCTTTTTTCTGCAGCCTTTAAAAGCATATTGCACAACCGCATCCTCTCCTGCCATCACAAGCACTCTGCCTAGACCAGATGTGATCACTGTGTTTCCACAGGAGCTGGAAAGCTCCCTTCTCCTCGTTGCTCTAATCGCAGACATCTACATTTCCCAGACATTCCCAGCAGCCCAAGGGTGGTGTATTAAAAATGAATGAAAGGCAGCAAGGTAAGAGGGATAGTGCCAAGCTCCAGCTGGCCATCTGTCCTCTGTCCCCGAAAATGAAAAGCCAGATTCGGGAGGGCACTAAGGGGACCTTGATGGCCAGCATGGCTGCAGAGCTAATGGCAGTGCCCACTGCCCTGCAGGCAGGAGATTGTCAGGCAGAAATTTAATTGGAAATTATTTTACTATTTCCCAGGCTATTTTGGTTTGCTTTGGCTTAATCCACCTTTTGTGTTTTTATTTTTTGACTCACAGAGGTAACTACAGCCCCGCGTTGTCTTGCTGAAAGTGCTGGTGCCAGGATGAGGCAATTTTCTTTCGGCAGATATCCCCAAAGCTTTCAAAGTGCCTGAGATTATGGAAGATACCCTGCCTGTGCAACTTAATGGGACTACTGGGCTAAGACTGCCGCAAAGATATCCCTGTTAAGATATTAACTGATAGCAACTCACACAGACTAAATTTTATTTGTTGAATTATGATGATCAGAGCAGTCCCATCAGGTAAAACTGCAGAGAACAGGTTTACTAATAAATAGTGCAGAGCAATCCTTCATTTCTCCTGTCTGTGAGAAGCCTGGAGCACAGCAGATTGCTGCTGGAGGGTGCTGCCGGAGAGGCTACCAAACAGCAGCCTCCCATTGGATTTTGCCATCCCATTTGTTAAACTGCAGGACGGCATTAGGCTGGCCTGCCATTTATATCAGTGAGAGGTGAAAACACCGCAGAGCGCTTCAAAGACGTGCTGGGGAAGGACTAGAAAATGCCTCGGAAATAATGGCTTCCCCTACCACCCTCATTTTCACAGCGGTTGCCGAGTAAAGCTCTGTCTTCACTGGCCTCAGCGCTGCAGCCCCGTTCTGGTGTGCGCTCCGAAGCGTTGATTCGATCCTGGCCTCTCACAGGATTAGCTAATGCCTTTTGGCTGAATATTATCCCAATTTTAAGCCCGTTAGGTGACAAGAGGATTCAGTGTCGAGCGAATGAAATGTTTTAGCGCGTGCCTGGGTGCCTGGAAGGGAGATCAGACAGCAGATAGAGACGGGGAACTGGAGACGCGAGGCAGATAGCCGGGATCACAAACACTCCGCAAACTCTCAGCGCCTCTAGCTGAAAGTTCAGGCCTTTCTGTTTCTCTTCCAAAGTCCTGTCTGCTTCCCTCCAAAGCAGGCTTTGTTTTGAGTAAAAAGAAAAAGAAGCCCTAATCTAGCCAAATCGTAGCCAGAACTCTCTGGCATGTTACAAGTTACTGCTCACGTCGTTTGCACGGACGTGGTCAAAATCAGATTAAGATTTCTAAAGCTGGGGACTGGGTAGGCGCAGTCTGTGGGGGAGACTGGGAGCATCTCTGGACTGGCCCCTTCTAAGGACCATCAAACCCTTGTGCCACTGACAGATTCTCAGCAATTCCTTTGCTCTCCCTGGGGTACGAGGAGTAAGAGAAATGACACTGTCATGGGCAGGGTGTCTCACAGCTCTGGCACATTACCCGTTTTGGTGCAGTGAGGCCAGCACGTGCTGTGGAGGTTTAGTCAGAGCTCATTTGGACTCCACCGTGTCTGCCTATCATTTCCCACAAATAAGGGGCATGTATCAATACCAGCAGCATCCTGAACATGGCTCCTAGCTAGGGCTTGAGGGGATTAAGCCAGACCCATACCTTCCAGTGGGTCCCTGCACTCTACTAACCAGCCTCACTCCAACATAGGTATGTGCTCTATGTGGAAAATTCAGCACAGTTTGGAGTGGGTCCACGTGCAGTTAGGCTGGGAATGAGATGCAGGTTTGAGCAGGGCTGTGACACCTACCTGGAGGGAAAAATCAGGGGTAAGTGGCCATTCTTCTTCATGCAGATACAGCTTTTTTTCTTATTCTTGATGTCATGTGAAAAGCAAAGGGATGACTGTGGATCTGCGAAGGCAGCCTGAGCAAACAGCCTCTTCATGGGAGGAATCCCGTGAAAGGTGAGCAAGGCTTCATACATCACGTAGCAACCTTTCAACGCCTGTCTCAAGAGCTGTGTCTGTCTGGTTTGGTGGGCAGCAGCGTGTGCTGGGTCTGTGGGACAGGAGCATCGGCAGGGCCCCACTTCGGTCATCCCGTACCCGGGAGCAGCGCCGCAGAGGCTGTGCAGAGCAGAGGGAAACAACAGGAATCCACCCCAGTTTTGTTGAAGGAAACGAACTGAATTTATGGGCAGTTGATGACACTCTCTGTGTCAGCATATTTATGAAAAGTGCCTGTGATATGTTAGCCTAGTCCTAGATGAAAGTGGAGCAGAAATCCTACAGGAAAGAGTTTGCAGGAGGAAGGGGGGTACACCGAAAACCTTGGATGAAGTCCAATATTCAAGCAATAAGCCCTTAAGAAGCAGGCATCATTATAAGATAATTGACTGTGGAGAGCAGTCACACATCCCAAGGTGAAGCATAGGGCACTTAACATATCAATAAGGTCAATTATCTGATTATGTCAGCTGCCTTAGTGCTGTTATTAACCTATATTGCTCTTATTAACCTTTCTGATGAAGAATCTTTCAAAAATAATTATATTAAAGTACAAATCTCTCAAGTTTAAAATATGTGAATGTTCCATTTCAGTAGTCGTGTGTCATAGGATAATGAACATCTGATTGCCTGGCTGACACAATGAGGTTTTTAATCAGGCTCCCTTTCCTAGGATCAGCATGTTCGCTCTGACAGCCTTCTCGGGGCCCAGGCAGCCTCATGAAAGCGCTGCTGTCATGTTACGAACGGCGGGATTTAAAATTGAAATGTGAGCAAATAAGACAGGAAGTGTAACGGATATGCTGAGGAGAGGGGTCCTGGGAAAATACCCACTGAAAGCCTCTCCAGTCAATTCCAATTATTAAAGCATACAGCTGATTCAATTAGCAGCTACATACTTGTGCATATAGTATTTACTACCTAGCGGAGCTGATCAAAGGCGAACACTCCGCTCATGAAAATTTGTTCATATTCATTTTGTCCTGTTTTTTTCCATGCTGCAGAGCATTTTGAAGTAGGAAAGCATTTTGCCACAACTTGCAGCCATTCTTTCATCTGTTGGGAAGCGTGAGTGTTCCAATTTCTGCTGGGGATTACTAATTCATTACGTGCTTTTGGCAAAAACAATGCAAGTGCTGCTCGTTAAAAGTTTTGATCCCTGATATGTTTCTGTGTGTGTGCCTGTACCATCAGTGAAATACCATTTCATACAGTGTGGCTATTTGATGATCAAAACTGAGAGTCTTACTTTGACCTGTGACTTGCTGTGCTTGCACTTTGAGGGGATTTGATTTTCAGATGACCACACTGAGAATCCTTTAAAGATACCTTTTTTTTTTTTTTTACTCCTGGAATTCATCACCAATTTAAATCACAGGGCATTTTGAAAAGTTTGGGTTAAGATATTCGTATGTCCATTTTGGACTGATGTTTCTCCAGGTAGAAGTATGACTAGTCTCCCTTTTTGATGTCCAAGCGACTTCCTTTGGCAGTAGAAAACTGAGTGGGAGAATCACATGGAAAGCTAAAGCTCAAAAATTCTCCTTCCATTAAATTCCCATTCGTTATCTTCCCCAGTTTTGTTCCCTCGGCCAAAATCACCACTGTCAGCACAAGACATCTGGCACTTGGGAAGGACAAGTATTTCTGTAGTCACTCCACATCTTCCCTTCCACCTTCTATAAAAAATAACAGATGGTGAAAGCTTAATTCCTTGTTTCCAAGTCCCACTCAGGAGACCCTGGTATACTTCTTACTGTGTGTTGGGAATAGAGGTGAATCTTATGTTTCAGGATGAGTCTCTATAAAGTCACCTCCTTGCTCCACCACTGTGAGAATATGGCCTCTGCCAGACTCCAGACCACTGCAAAATCCAGGCTTTTTTTTGACCATCCTGAACCACAGCCCCTGGCTGAGGTAGCGAGTTTGATGCTTTGGTGCTGATGAACATTCCTTTTCTCATGCACACCTGCTGTATTTCTCCTAGTGGGATTAGGTGCACCTATCTGTGCCTCACACAGAGAGATGTTCTTAGTCGTCTTCCTGTTTGTAATTCTCCTGGAGACAGTTGAGAAGCAAATGCTTGTGCCAGGAGTATTACGTATGGCTCTGCTGATTTTTTTGCAAAACTCTTCTTAAAGTCTGCAGTGAGCACTGTGCCTCTGCAATGTTCTGGGAGGAATATGAACCAGTAGAACTGCGCTGAAAATCAGTGTCTGCTGGGAATATTTTGGAGGTAAATAGAGGGCAATTACCTGAAATGGGGACTCAAGGAAGACTGTCTCGCAAATATTGCCTCTAAGCCAAGACTGTATCTGGAGGGGCCGTTGCCCACAGTAACGAATGTATGTCCCTTCCAGGAAAACAGTATCTGCTTTTACCTCCTGCTAAGTTGTCAGAGCTACAGTGAGAGTAAATGTCTGGGTAGTTTTTCCCTCATTAGCCTTCCACTGGGGCTGGAATTGGCTTAGCCAGACCACACCATTATGAAATGTATTGTACCCGTGATCTGAATTTGTTTCTGTTTCAAGGAGAGCATTTCTTTCTGAGGCACGTTAAAGATCAGAGTGTATGATGGTTTCAGAAGTGGGTGCTCAGCCCTGGGAACTCCTGGTAGCCTCGCAGCCTGGTAGCATCACCTGGAAGTTGATGCCATCAGCCCACATGCTGGCAAAGTCTCCTTTTTCATCTCTGGTTTTCTGAAGACAACTAGGAGTTGCTGGGGTTGCTGTTAGGACAAGCTGAACATCAACTGTAATGTCTCTTTCTGAAGATTTTTCTTCTTTCAACCATTGGTTTTGACAACATTTGTATTTAGGTTCTCTGTCTAGTTCGTGAATAATGTCTAAAGAAAGCTGTACCGGACCAGAGGTGAAATCTTTGATTACAATACAGATACCCAGTGATCTGAAACCGGCTAATGCTGCTATGGGATTGAGTTTGCTTCTAAGGTAAAATCCAAGTGAAGCAATTTGCCAGTCTGAAAGCTTATCTGACTTCACTTCCCACGTTTTCTCTTTTCTGATGGGTGAGTGAGAGTGATCTGTCAAAAATCTGCTGCTGCTTGTCCTTTTGAGGATATTAATAGTCAAGGACCACTGAGTGTGTATGAACTCATAACTGGCCAGTTTGAGGAAGTCTTTACGGAGGATTTGTTGAGCCCTAGAAGATCCTTACAAAGGCAGATGTGGATATTGCCACATTTGTGTACTACTATATGTGTTCCTGTTTCTAGAGAATGTCTTCCAAATGCTGCTTCTTTTGCATTTACCAGCAAGGACAGAAGGTTATAGCAAGGTGTGGGGAAAGAAGCACAGAAGATGCTGAAAGTCAGATTTTATTTTGTATGTTCCCAGTCCTGTGAAAATCTGTGCAAGAGCTATCAAAGTGGTATCTTTTTTTTTCCCCTTTTTTTCCCTCCGGTGCTGAACTTCACTGTACCTACAACTTTTAATTCTTTTGTTTTTATATTATTCACTAATTTGGTGAAAATCTTCCTGTTGCTTCTTCAGTTCTTCAGGGCTTTTGCCATCACTTACAGCATCGTACAACTAGCTCTTGGAGCATCTTACCTGGTCTTCAGAGATTTCTAGCCTGTTTCTCATCATAGTCTGCAATAGTGCTTCTTCCACCAGTATTTTGCACTTAAACCATTTAGATCAGTGTTTCTGAATCAAGGCATCGCTTGTTCCCCTGAGGCTGTGGGACCAAGATGTATGAACCTCCCTGATGACAACACAGGACTATCAAGGCACTACCTAATACTTGCCCTGGGTTATGCTATAGCTGATATCCTCCAATATCCTCCAGTCTCCTAGTGAAAAGTAAAAGAAAGTGTATGGTAAGCTCATCTGTGAAAGAGTATTGGTACTTCTGCAGAAGAGAAAGGGAATATTCTGTATGAAAGGTCCCAATTTAATAACAGACACTGGAAGAAATAGAGAAATAGAACGCATTTAGGATTGCTTAAATTTCTGGTTCCTTCAAGATCAACTTCCCGAGTTACCAAATTCAAGTTCTTCGCATTTCCCCTGCTAGCTGCAGCTCTCTGTGCTACAGCTTCCATCGCTGCGCAGAGGTGTGCCATCTTCCTGCAACTTGGGGGGGGGTGGGAGGAAGGAGGAATATGTCCTTTTTCTTTTCCCTTTTTTCTTCTTTTCTTTCCTGTCCCTTCCCTTTCTTTTCCTTTTTTTTTTTCCTTTTCTTTATTTTTCTTCCTTTCTTTTTATTCTTTTTCAGTCTCTTTCTCATCCTCTTTAGGAGCTGAGAAGGACCAGAATCACTGTAATTGCTTCATATGGTGACCAGTCATTCTATTTGTAATGGATATTGTCTGCATAGACTTAGTAGTCTGTAAAATTCCCACAAGGCAGGCACAGCTGAATAGACAGAAAACTTGTTTAAATCAAATAAACAGATATTAAACAAACAGTGGAATTTCAGTTGAAATTGAAATGAACTGTTGGATTTTTACCTGAACAGGTAAAGCAAACCAGCGGTAATTATATTTGTCTTGTCAGAGGAGTGAGGGAGTTTTGGAGGTGGAAAACTCTGATACTTGAAACCTCTTTTAAAGAGGTTGAGCTTGGCCTGAGGCCGTGGCTTGGAGAATCTGCAAGCAATTGTCCACGCTATTAATTAAATAGGAGTATATGAATTCTATTCTAGAGGGATTTTTCTACAAAAATAATGTTTTGAGGCTTTGTAATGATGTCCCATTGGACATAGTTTCATGAGACGTGTGACTCTTGGGAGAACGTAGTTCAAGGGAATGTAAAACTGAGGAGCCCTGTTTGGCAGAAGAGACATAGCAGCGGAAGGATGGAAAGATGGACCGTGTCCCAGTGGTCACAGGGGCGTTCAGTAAACAGCTGCATCACTTCGGTGGTGTTTGCTCTGATCTATATGGTTTTGTACTGGCTACTGGAGATGCCACCGTCGTGACTGCAGGCAGTGATGAACGGTGGCAGATGAGCCTCGTAGAAGCCATTTAAACAGATCACAGTTTCATTACGCCTTCTCTTGGATTTGGATGTTTCTCGGGACTTCTCAGCTTACAACACTGCGAGGCTCTTCTGCAGGAGCAGGCTGATCTGCGGGTATTTCTGCTCACAGTCACAACCAGGAAATGAAAAGGCATGTGGAAATGAAAACCAGTTAGAGTGAAATCCTAACATCCGGGTTTGCTGTGGAGTCAATTCTTACTTTATCTGACAGTGTGTCTGTCTTGTGCTAATACAAAAGGCATCGTGCTTTGCTGTGCCACGTAAGCATGTCAAAATAATGCTTGAAGTTACTATTTGGCTATCGAGAGCCCTGTTCAGTGGCCAGCATTACCCTGAGCCCCAAAGGCTGATGCATCCTCTACTGACTGAGCTCGGAGTCAGCCTGCTGTGGTTTGGGGCGTGTGCTGTGGGACCTGGGGCTTCAGCAGAGTCGTGGCACAGTTGATCATCGCTCCTTGGGCGAGGTAGCCTGGGCAGCTGGGGCTGAGCGGTAGGAAATGCCAGAGAGCAGGATTTTCCGCAGAAAAGTGGTGTACAGCGAGGGTGGAACAACTTGTAGTCTGTGTAAAAACCATTGAGTGAACAGTACTGTAGTCCGGGAAGGTTCTTGTGCGAGAGGGATTTCACAGCGTCAGCCCATCTCTAGTTGTGACTCAGCTGTCACGGCTGCATTACGTATTCGTTGACGAGTGAGGTGAGTGAGAAATGACTCGTGAGCTGCACAAACACGCAGCTGCTAACATTCACACACTGTTATTTTGTCATAATAACAAGGACCCCAGGGAGGCCAGACTCTGACTATGGGAAATCTTGACAGAAAGTTCACAGCTTGGAGTTGTGAGTTGGTTTTTTTTTCCCACCACTGCAGTGAAAACAATTGATCTGCTGGATAAATGGCAGGAACACGGCTAGAGCTGCTGCTTACAACTCCGCTAGAGCAAACAGCAGCTTCCAGCACTGATCCTCCTCTGCCCCTGCGGCAGGTAAGCGACTCCTCGGGTTTCCTTTCTCCTCGGGGAGTGCGAGCGAGCCAGCGTTTGGGCAGCCCGGGCGAGAAGATGAATCAGAGCACGTGGCTCGCCCCCTCCTCCTCCTCTCGCCATGTAGAGCAGCGTGCCAGGCGGCATCGCTGTGTCTGCGTGCTAAAACCCGTGTGCGTTAGAGCAGTGGCAGGTGTTAAATAGTAACAGATGTTAATATTGACAAACTGAAGTGGCTAAATGTGGAAATACGGCACTGCGGAGACGTGTGAAGTGAGGCAATGACCTTCACACATTACAGATCCAGTCAATAAAAAGGAGTTTGACGTGAGTGAAATGATGCTGCGTGAACAGCGGGATGCTGGGCAGGTTCGGGGCTGCACGTCCTGTCTCCCAGGGACAGGTCTATACAAGAGAGGTGACAACCACCGAAAAGCCCAGACTTCAGCAAACCTGTTTTCAGCACCCAGTGACCGTGTGAACTTTGTGTTTGTCCTCCAGTGCCGTTTCAGTGACACAGAAGTGGCAGCTCTGTTACACACTGGGTCCCTCTGCAGCTTTTGCCCCTTTTATCCACATTTTCTCTTTTGTTTGTACAGATCAAGGATCCCGATGTAGGTCTGTTCATGCTGCCATAGAAGCTTTTCTACTAACTTGTTTTATATCAGACCCCAAGATGTTTAGGGTCAAAGCCTGCTTTTCGTGTCTTTAGCCAGGGACTTCGGTGGGACAGGAGTTTGATCTCTTTTCTTCCAGGGAATGACAGCAATTTCTGCTGCTGTAAGTGACATTATTCTGAAGTTTCGGAGAAGAGATAACTTGCTGCAGTAAAGGGAGATGGGTTTTATTTTGAAGCTCCCCTGTATCCACTCCACGCTCTGTATTAGCAGATGTTTTACCCCTTGAATGTCTCCGCATCCTCAGGCTAAGCCGCAGGAGCCTTCACCAGCTTGTGCTGTGCACAGGCCATCTGAGATGTGGGGAAGCAACACCGTGGCAAAACCCCTTCCTGCACTGTGCTTCCACCTCGCAGACCCAAACCAGCAGTGCTCAAGAGGGAAGGATTTCCCGACTAAAGGCAAGGGATGCTTCATATGTCAGGGTTTTCCTGATACACGCTTTCGAATGGGATCCAGTTTCAAACCAAACATTGAAGATGCGGGTTTAAACCTGCTGGGTTTGTTGCTCTGTTACGGGCACTCAACAAGGATTGCACCAAGCCGGGACAGGGCAGTGCTGCATCAGGGAGCTCATAACTTGAGACATCCATTGGGGCCAACCAGCCTGACTTGTGTTTAAATGGCATCAGCTCCCACCAGCAGCAGCACGCACATAGATCACAGCCAGGAGACAGTGCAGTGATGTTCAGTGACAATATTAGTGCTGGAAATCAGCTTTAATTTCTCACTTTCCATTTCTCGGCAGATCAAAAGTGAATATGCACGGTCTTCATTAGCAAGGCAAATACCTCTGTGCGCAGGAACCGGCGTGATTCCCTTTCCTTCGGGAAAGATAAGCACACATCAAAGGGGGAACTAGTGATTTTTATGAAAGGATCCCGGTCTGAACTGGAAGGCTTCTGCACAGGGCCCAATCCCACCTGACATCTGTCAAGTGGAAATTAGGAGTTTTGCTGGTGTTTGCTGATTTTGGTGGGATTCTTTGTATTAGTATTGCTCAGGGAAGGGCCCCACAACAGAACCAACACTTGCGGTTTTGATTTGTGGATAACTATGGTAACCGGAGTTCAGCTCTAGCCTTCGTAATCCTGTTCCTCTCAAAATCAGGCATCCAGGCTCCCTTGGGGAGTCTCAGAGCCTACTCATCTCCCTCCCAAAAGACAAGCCTGACTGGATGAACCACCCATTGACTGCGGAGGGCTCTGAGCCGGTAACTCAGGCAGGTTGTCTGTAGTTGAGGTGCCAGCGGTAGGTGACCTCATGAACGCTCTTTGGTTCTTGCTCCTCAGTGAGCAGGGTTTTCGCAGGACATCTTTGACCTTCCCTTTCTTAAATCAGTGCCAGCTTATTTCTATATATGGAGCAGCAAACTGCAGTATTTTGGGAGCTGACAGAGAGCCTGTGGGCAGACTCTGCTGTTGGGGAAGGAGACTTGGAGCCATGCTGTCCCCAGTCAGGAGTCACAGCCCTTCACCCACTTGCAAGCAAACTGCAGCCAGTTAGGCTCGGCCGGTGCTGGAAGGTGGACCTGCCCATGGGGCAGGGGCCGCTGCTGGGAGCAGTAACTAACAGGCAGGGTGATGATTTCTAAAACCTTTCTAGTTTTAAAAGCGCATCTATCACCTTTTGTTCCTGCCGTAGGTAAGGGAATTCATATTCGCAGTCGTGATAGCCAGAGCTGGTCAACTGGTTGTTTTCCTGTCCTGAGGTCATCTAACACGTACTTAAAAAAATGCCCCAGCCTGTTTGAAACTCGGTAAGCTACATCATGTTAACATGTTTTCCAAGATGCCCTCATCTCTGAGGTTAGGCCAAGGCATGGGGTGGCTGGCAGTTATTTTCCAACATGTCACCTTTTCTAAAAGAGGCTGTGGGGATGTAGAAAGGTTTGCACAAGGTCAGAGCTACCAGCAGCCCCCAGGCACTCCCCTACCAAGTTTCCAAGACAAGGTGTCCCCCAGATTTGGTCTGTTTGAATCCTCTGAATTGCTGAGATGGCTGGAAATAAAAAGACCTCTAAAGGACGAAAGCCTGAGGACTTTAGGACAGGCAGGAGTTCAAACTGGCTGCGGTTTCTTTCAAGAATTATGCAGAATCTGAGCTTCGATTAGCTGGCTTTGTATTTCCAGAGCAATAGAAGCAAGGTGATTTCTGGCTTGGGGTTTTTTTTAAGCTTATTTGTTCTCATCAGAGGGTTTTAGCAACTTTTTAATGTGGTGGCACAGAGAGCTTCAAGTTGGCAGAGGTCAGTTCTCCAGGATTTCAGCCTCCAGGAACCTACTGATTTTTAACGGCGTCACACAGCTAAATCCCTGCGTACGGTTTTGAAATTCATTCCATAAAGCCGGAGTCTTTCCAAGTCTTTGTTTCAGCTAACATCATTATAAATACTTGAATGACTTTTGGAGATCATGTAGGATATATCACCAGTCAAAATGAGTTAGAAACAAATTGACATGTTCTTGCATCTGGGGAAGTACTAGCTTTCCATGGGTTTTGTTGTTTGCTTTCATTTGTAATTAAATTATTTGCTATAAAAGTTGATTGGTATTGACAAAGAGTACATTTTCTCTACACTGAATGCAATTTTTTCTTTACTTTGAGAGTCAGATATGAAAAATTTACCACTCTGATACTAAAGTGAAAAAAACTATGTGCTTAATGTTAGTGAGCCCATGTCTTTTAAAGGGCACAGAGCTATGGTCAGCCCTTCTGTACCTGACACTGAAGGCAGAGTTTCAGGGAGAGCTTGACTTCCAGAGAAGACCCCAAATAAAAGGTGTTAATGGGAAAATTTTCACAGGAAGGCCTCAAATGCATTGAAGACAGCAGTGCATAAAATCCATCTCACTTTGGTAGATGCAGAATAACATATTCAAAGCTCCTAAGTGACCAAGGAGCCCAAGTTCTATTAGCTGAACATTTGAAACCATTATCCAGCTTTACTGCCAAAATGTAGGACATTCATTTTCCTGGATCACTGAGCTAAATGATTTTTCTCCACTCAGACCTAGGGGCAGAAACACAGGCTCTTGACTCCCAGTCCAATGCTCTAAATATTTCTCCTTTGTTAGGAAGACAAGAGCTGCAAATAAATTCATGCAAGCCCTTGACAGAAAGAGCATGTGTGGGGAGGGGGAGGTTTTCACCCTGCCAAATATGACATACTTAATTCAATTAAGGAGTTAGTGTCTATTTATAGTCAGTGGGGATTTAAGGATGCATTCCTCACATGTGCTCTGAATTCGCCCCTGGAGAAGCCCTCCCCACTCCTAATCTGGGACCGGGGTGTCTAAAACCTTGTCTGTCTTCTCGGAGCCCACAAGTCAGCCCGGACAGTCTCTACCAGTCTTGCTTCGCTTCTCTGGTGAGATTAGTTGTGCCTGAGCAAAGTATTTCACTGCCAGCTTTTGCTGAAGGCATCACAGATTACTTCCAGATGTGGATAGTTCCTTCTGCTAAAATTGCCACCTACTTCTAGCAAGGAAACCTGGTTGCTGTCTTCCACTCTGACATCTGCTCAAAGGCAAACTTTGGGGGCTGGCACCAAGCTCACAGTGCTTTAGGAGCTCTCGGAAGTCTAGCTAGGCCAGACTTTCCTTTCATCCAGTGAAATCACCTGTATCGTGGTTATGTGTCAGCTGGGGGTGGGGGTGGAGGGGGGTAGCCCAAAGGAGGCTTCGGATTTGTTTTGCCACAGTTCAGGGGGCTTGAGAGGGAGTGGGTGTTTGTAAGGGGTTTGTCTGGTGAGTATGTCAAGCTGTCTGTGCCCTTCCTAGTTAGGGGTTGTGCACATTGAGGTTGTAAAATTGGGGGCTAACTTTTGGCTCGTAGGATATTAATTGTGTTTATTGTTATTTCTCTTCGTTTTAAAAATAAGTCTGTCTGTATTGATGTGAAGTGCCATTTTTTTTTTGGCTAAGCTGAGCATTGCTCCCTCTCATGTTCAGTGTTTCTTTCTGAAGGTTGCAAGTTTGAGCTTTCTGCCTGGGCTGTGAGGCGGTTTGAGCGTTCGCCTGACTTGTGGCTTTCACGAAGGTGTTAGCAGTGGCAGGGGGCTTCCCTCCTTTCTGTGCCTTTGCTGAAATCAGACAGCAGCAGAAGCGCTGGCGAGTTGCACTGCTCAGCTGCGTGCCCTGGTTTCTGTGTTGCTTGACGCTAGTGTGGCTCTAATTAACTTGAGTTTGGGGAGTTTGTCTTGTGGGTGCTGCTCCTGTGGGGTTTTGTTGGTGTTGCCCAGGCAATTGCACAACACGTGTGGCAGCAGCTGACTCGTCCCCAGGCTTTTCTGTGACTGTGCCCTGGAGATGCCTTCAGGGTTCGCATCACCTGTACTAAGGCCCTGCAGTTACTTTTCCAAGCAAGACTTTTTAGGATGAAAGGGTTTTTTGTTGTTTGGGGTTCCCCACCCCCCCACCCCCCCCCAAGAAATTAAACTTTTCCATGGAGAAATGTTCTTTGAAAGAAAAGCTTCTTTGGAAGGTCTGTTTTTAAGCTCTTAAATTTTTTTATATCTATTCATATAACAACTGAACCATTCCTCTGTATTAATGTCTGCTTCATTGTGCCTGTTTCTCGGGGCACCAAATCTGTCTTACATTAAACTCTAGTCCTTGTATTATTTTTACGTGGCCTTTTAGAAGGTGGTTCATTTCTAGTGGCAGGTGTAACAAATGTGTGTTTCCATGCCAGGTCTGGCCCACAGTTCCTGATGATCCTGAGCTGGGCAGGACCAGGCTCTCCTCCTTCCTTAGGGTTGGTACTACCCATTCCTCCCCTGCGAGAGCCGATCGTTTCTTGTGTTCATTTCAAAGTGACCCTCCTGAGGATCACCAGACAGCAGCCACTGCGGCAGCACTGCGCCGTGACATTGATAAACCACAACATATTGTTTAACATATTGTTCCCAGTCCAACATATTGTTCACATTCATCATGGAAGCAATCAGTACAGACCATTTTATTGCAAACCTGTTTCCTGGTGCTCATCATTAGGTCATTAACCTTAACAATGTCAACATGTTCTCGGTATGCGGTTTAATTGGAGAGCAGTGCAGAGCAGTTGCACAGGCTGTATCACATATGGGGGCGTACAGTTCAAGAGCGCTGGAAATGCGGTACCAGTATGGCACTGATGCTAAATAAAGTCAAGTCTGGAGATGCAAATTAAAGAAGAAAGCAGCTGTACCTTGGGGGACCCAAAGAATGTCTCAGCAGAAGCATAATGTCCCGTGAGCACCTGTGCCAGGTGAAGCTTTTCATTTTATGACATCAAATTCCAGGTACTGTTTATGTATTACTTTTTCCTTGGCACCTTTGCCATTTCCAAGGAGAAGAGATGGGCAGTCCAGTGACTTTTGCTACTCTTAACTGCAAATGTTGATATTGGCAAGGGTTTCCTCTGAAAGTGCTTGTTAAAGAAGCAAAGCTTGTGTCTCCTGGGGCTAGTGGCTCCCAGGCGATGTGATACCAGGATAGAAACTCAACAAACAGCTTGGTTACGGAGGAGGATGGTAGAAGCAAGTAGATTCTTTGGTAAAATATCCTGGTTTGTGTACTAAGTTTCAGGAGAAGATTTTTTTTTTTTTTTTTTTTTTTTAAATGAGACTTATTTAGTCAGTTATAAAGTATTTTTTCTCTATATGAGCGCTGCTGGTTATTGTGGAGATTATCAGGACACCACCAGCTTTGTTAGTGTAGATGGTCAAACTCTGCAGAGAAAGGCCCGTCTCTTCACACGTGCTGGTAAACAGCCTCACACAACCGGTGCCAGGTCCTGGCAGTGACATCTAGTTCTTCTCATAATGCTATTGAATGCTGATAACCTGCGGTTTGGGCATTAAGGCTGAAATTTAAGGTGTCTGTGGGATGTCAGCTTCCATTTCTTGTTGATTTTCATTGGCAATTGTGTGAACATTTTGCCTTCGAGTTCTGCTGGGTTTAGATTGCCCTGCAGCAGTACGTGGGTGGGGTCTCATTAACTGCTGTGCATATGACTGAGAAAATCATCACTTTCCTCCGTGCTCCAGGTGAAACCAAAAATTACTCATTGCTGTCAAGCCAGGGCCATGTATGCTGTGCTACAAGAGAGGAAAAGGTGTGCCAGGGTAAAGCACAAATGAGTGGCAGGTCTTCAGGGGGATCTCAGGATGGGCAGCGATGCTCCCATTCCTCTTCCCTTGCTGCCTCCTCTCCTATAAACACAAGTCCCTTTTCCTGCCAGCCTGGCCTGTTGCTTCTGTCTCATAGTTTTGTACTTTAGCATGCAGCACTGCAGGGCCTTGACAGCAAAGTCACGGCAGTGCATTGACACCCTGTTTCTTCCCCATTACAAAATAAACTAATTTCTTTAGCTTTGCACAATATTATTCTGAAAACAGGTATTGATCTATGCAAGTCTGTAGACTGGGTAATCAATATCTACCAGTTTGGGGAAAATAAATAAATAAAGGGACAGAAAATGATGGATGAGAATACCATTGAGTGCTGTTTGAACCGATGCTGTGTTCTGATCACTCGGCTGCTGAAAGGGTGGGCTGGCTTTGTTTTGTGGCAACAATCTGATGTGAAAGCTTCAGATTCCCGTCTTCAAATTAACTCAGTTGTTAGGTGTTACCGAAGGATTTGAACCAGTGGTGCTTTGTAGTCCGGCGCTTGTGTCCAGGTAAAGACAATAGCTCCTGAAGAGGAATAGGCTTCCCTTTCTCCCACTGTGGCATTTATGAAGTGTAATCAAGCTTAGTGGTTTGACATTTGTGTATATCTGAGTCTGTCTCCTTGGATCAGTCAGAGCCAGGTTGGAGGGCGAGAGGAAAGACTTCATCAGCAGGAAAGCACTGGAGTGCTTCAGTCCTAGAAACCCAGAGAAGCTGCTACCTCAATCTTTCTCTGAATTCACTGTGCACCTCTCACAGAACTTGCACAAAGCATGTTCAAGCCCTAAATCATAGCTTAAGTGGAAGGCAAGTGGAGTGTGAGCTTTCTGTGTGGTCTCTGCACGGGGAAGCATCCAGCTGTAGGGCTGTGTGAATAATAAGCCATGCCTACAGATCAGGAATCCCTTTTGGCTTGTAGATGCCAGAGTTAGCAATCTTTCTCCAGATACCTGTTGTCCCATCTCATCTTGTTCTTTGCTGGCCGGATTTGGTCCCAAAGCAGGCCTGGCTGGTCCTGCCTCACTCGGAGCACCTGGAGTCTGGGGTCCGAAAGCCTCTAGAAGAAGGTAAGAGCCGCTCTAACCCACAGTGCAGCAAGCTCTTTTCATCCTCAGCCCGCTTTTCTACGCCTTTGGGATACAAAGACCTTCTAGGGACCCAGTTACCATTCTTTAAACCAGCAATCAAAAAGCCAGGTAGCCAGTTAACAATCTTACTGCAGATGACAAGGCCTGTTGAAGATGGCCAGAGCTTTCTCTGGAGCAGCAGACACGGGGAAGCAGGGGTCCTCTGTGATGCATACGGGTCTTCCAGATGATGAAGAAGGAGGTGCCATTCAGGTGCAGTTTAAAGGAAATGAGAACAGACCAGGAGAGATGGAGAGGAGGGACAGTTGTGTCGATCAGGCTGCATAGCCTGCTGAAATTAAACGCAGCTTATTCAGGGAGGTGACCTTACTTGAAAAGCTAGTGGAATAGTAGAAGAGTTTGGAAGATCCACTTGATGGAAATCAGGCCATGCTTTCAAAGCAATGTGTTTTTTCTCTCCCCACCCATTGACTACAGTTACTTGAGTAGTCTTTAGCTGTCATTCCTGAATGCTCAGGGAGCAGATGGTCTGAGATTTTGTATGTATTAACAGGGATCAAATAGGATGAGTGTAGCTATGGTATAGCTGGGGAAAGAGAGAAAGGGCTTGAACATGCCACGTGTTGCAGAGGGTACACTGGCCTCCTTATCCTCCTCAGTCCGACGATGTACTTCTCAAAGCAGGCCTGGTGAATACCCCAGGAGTCCTGTGCAAGAGATGTGTATTTGCCTGGGAGGTGAAAGATCAGGAGCGTACAGAGCCGAGCTGTTAATTCTCTTGTAGAGGATCTTCTCTCTGGGAAGGTCCATGAATGGGTCATCCAGCTACAATGTGTTTTCCTTGTGTTGGGGTGGCAAAGAGCACTTCTGTAAGATGATCTAGTGGAAGGCTGTTTTCTGTAGGTTCTACTACTCTTAGAGTAACTGTGTTCTCTGTTAAGAAGTTGTGGTGTCACTTTGCGGAACTGCTCTGGTTTTCTGCTTTAATTCTTGTTAGATCCTTTGAGATGGATTTTTTTTTTAGGTTCCCAGAAATTCTTCATCTCTGTAATTAAACAACTCTCGGTGGTCAGAGTAAATCTGTGAGCATGAGGAAGCCTGTCAAATCAATACAAATCATTGTCAGACATAAGCATTAACAAGCCTGACCAGGAAGTACAAGAGGGCCCTCTGTCATGTAAAGAAATAGACAGGAGGCAGAGAACTTAATTCAGCTCAATCAGCTGCTAAGCCTGGTCTGACAACCAGCCTTCTGACACACCTTCCCCTGGCTCCAGTGTTCAGCTGAATCAGCATTTTTCACTTTACCGTATGAGAAGCCTGGCTTCCCATGTACATCAGCGGAGGAGCAGAGAGGATGCATATGGGGCCGTGCTGGGGCAGCCTTGGCTTGAGGGCACAGCATAAACAATCCGGGTACTTGCAACTGCCTCATGGAGAGGCAACTGGTTGAACTGAAGGTTGAATCCTGGCAAAGGCATGTGTGTGTTTGAACTGACATCAGCTGCCCAAAATTGATGTTTTAAAAGAAAATAGCTGTAGTAAAAAGAGTGTGCTAAGTGGCTGATGCCAGCTAGGTTAAAGAGAAGGGATCTGGAGGGAGATGAATGTTGTAAAGGTGAATGGAGGAAATGAAAGGAAGGGACGTGGGTTCTGCCTCTGGCTCCTTCCCTGCCCTTGACCAAGGTGATCAAGCTGAAGAAATGTTTGTGAGTTTAAGTAACAACAGATTGATTTCAGGCACTGAATTCTAGATACTGAGGTCTCAAATTGAAGTCCTGCACCATCCAGGTCTCCCAAGAGAAAGCATGCTGTCAGTGTCGTCTCTACACTATCTTATCCTGATGTGGTGAAAACACTTTCTGGCTATTGAGTTTCCACCAAGAAATGCCCAAAATATACTTACAGCAAGGAAGACTCTAAGACCTCCACTTCAGGTAAGACCCGGGCCAGCTGTTGTATCTAATGCCTTTTAGAGGGACCCTAGTGGAGTCCTGATGAACAGTATCATCCCCACATATGGGTGTTGTAGGGAATCGGGTAGTTTGGTTATTTCTGAGTGCCTCAGGGTGCCTGGCTGTGAGCTGAGACAGTTTGGGGATTGGGAATGCATATCGGATCTTGCTTCAGTTTGTCCATCCCAGGTTCTCGACCTGCTCCCGCCTCAGGGTGGTTGATTGCGTGGATCTGGAATTAGCTGAAGTATCTATACGTTGCAGGTACAGGAGGAGCACAGCTGGCTGGTTGGATTTGTATATGTTTATGTAAATGCCTCATAAAGTATCCCCCATTGGGACAAGCCAAAGTCACGCATCATAAATATCAGCTCCTGCCATGGCTTCTTTACAACTGCATTTGCCAAGGTAGTGAAAAAAATACGCCTGTGTTTATGGGAAATTAATTTCTGCCCCTTCAGTGATCAGCCCTGAGCAAGCAAGAGAGCTGAATTATCCCAGTTGCTTCTCTCTGGCACAGAACTGCTCTTCGGAGCCTCCTGCAGTGTAATCCAGTGGGGATGTTTAATCAGAAGACCTTAAAGCAGCAAGGTCCCAATCCAGGCAGCCCTGTGCTTGTGCAGCAAGCAGCCCTTCCACAGCAAAGCACTAAATCACACCTGTAATTTTACATCTGAGCCAGACTCACAGCACCGGGCTCGGTTCAGGAAGGGGTGTTCATCTCTTGCTGAAGAATGCTTTTTTTGCCTTTGGGCTTAAATTAGCATAGAAAGACTGAAATGCCTTACGAGGCAGATCAGCAAGGTTATTTAAAACATAAAACAACCCAAGCATGACAGGACCTGCCAAGGGATGCCAGTAGATGGTGCGCTGCAAGCTCCCTTTTTATGGGAGAAGGCCACACTGACCCCGGGTTTATGCAGCACCCCGAAATCATCATGGCTTAGTGCTGCTCCTGTTGCAGAGGAGATACTCAAGACTTTGCTGGGACTGAACTTAGGGGAGTTGGATTTTGTCGGAGTCTTTAGCTGAGTCTTTGCCTTTGGGTAAGATTTGTGTAGCAAGAATGTACCTGCTGAATGCTGTGGGTGAACCAAACCTGAACTGCCTAATTCTGTGGGACTTCTTCTTGAGGGCTGGTAAGAGTAGATGGAATCCTCGTTCAAACTGAAGCCAGCTGGAAATTTGTCTACAAATTCATTAAACACAGGTTTTTCTCCTGAAATCCTTTGATACAGGGTTTATACATTATTATTTTAAGATTCTGGCAGAGATGATAGTGTTACTGCGATGGGCAGACCTTCAGGACAAACGCTGCTGCTGCTCTTGCTAACAGCTCTGCTCCCCAGCCACGCCGGTCCCTCGGGATGTGGTGCCGTCAGAGGCTCCCCAGCCACGCCGGTCCCTCGGGATGTGGTGCTGTCAGAGGCTCCCCAGCCACGCCGGTCCCTCGGGATGTGGTGCCGTCAGAGGCTCCCCAGCCACGCCGGTCCCTCGGGATGTGGTGCTGTCAGAGGCTCCCCAGCCACGCCGGTCCCTCGGGATGTGGTGCTGTCAGAGGCTCCCCAGCCACGCTGGTCCCTCGGGATGTGGTGCCGTCAGAGGCTCCCCAGCCACGCCGGTCCCTCGGGATGTGGTGCCGTCAGAGGCTCCCCAGCCACGCCAGTCCCTCGGGATGTGGTGCTGTCAGAGGCGCTCCTGCAGCAGGGGTGCCCTGGTGCGGGGTTTGTGTGTCGATGAGATCGGTCTTGCAACAAGGAAATCCCTGTGTTGTCGTGCCAATGAAAGTATGGCTTCTGTCTGTCCCTGTGTAGCCAGAGATTTAATCCTGGAAGAGATTAGGAGCAGCAGATATGGGCAGCTGTTCAAATTAAGTGGTTTGTCTGTACATATCCACCCCTCAGTATGTGCTAAATCTCGCCTTGGCCGTTGCAGCTCATCTAGCTGAGTCGATGAAAGAGAAGTCTGTTTTCTTGCACGTCCCTCTTAAAATTTGAGGAGTTTTCCTGACAGAGTGATGCATAGTTATAGGCTCAGTAAAAGGTAGAATGATTTATGGCTTACAGGCTGTAAATCAATAAAAAGAATCACAGACATTGACGGCACGTTCACAGCCCATTTCTTTAAATGGAAGGCACTTTTCTACCCTTCCCATTTCAGACCAGTTGGCACACAGGGAGGTTCCTGCCACTAACAAGTGCTAAAAGAGTCTTCATAAAGCTTGTAAAACCTACATCTTATGTAATACTTCTCCTTATATGCCCTTTCTTGCTGTATCATCACTTCCAGTCACAGAAAGTACCATGTCCTCCACGCTGGTTTATGTGGCTACCTTCTCCTGTGGGGTGTGTGAACAAACCACATTAAAGATCTGCTGGTTTTTAAGCCCCTCCTGACCATCCACTAACCTCTGACTTTCCAGCCTTGGTATAAATCCTGTTTAAACCATGTTTGGTTGCCGTGACTCTCGATGTGGGGTAGGGTGTGTGCCGCAAGTCCTGGGAGCGGCAAGGGAGATGCAAGAGGTAAGGGCATCTCCCTGGGCCAGCGAGGCGGTGGTGCTGCCGATGAGTTTTGGGTGTTGCAGGATGGATGTCAAGGGAAGGGGGCTGCTGGTAAGGGAGCCCCATGCAGAGCTCTGTTATGAGCATGCTGCTTCCCAAGCCCCAGTGCCCCACATCCAGTGTGAGCGGCCGTGGGGCTCGGGGCTGTGCAGGCCAGGTTGCCAGCACGGGAAGGTGGGAATGGGGGGCCTGGGTGCCAGCCAAGTACAACTTCCTTTATTTACATACAGATACCAGTGCTGGAACATGTTTAACTGCTTTGTTGAAATGGACCATAAATGGGCCATAAAAGTTAGCCATTTAAGTCTGGAGGAGCATTAAGAGACTCTTCAGTGGTGGATGGGTTATAAATAGTCCACAGCCGAGCCACACTTCAGCAAATGCCTGGTTACTGGCTGCTCTGAAAGAGCCCTCTCCAAATATCCGCCATCTGCTCTTTCCGCAGGCAGCCGTGTAACAAAATGGGACGATTGCACAGGGTTTCTTCAACCAAGTTACCAAGGTTTGTCTGAGCAACAAGCAGCAGCCAGCGAGGTGTTAAAAGTTAAAGGCTAAATGATAACGTCTTTTAGAAAGTCAGATTTTTTTCATTAAAGCTTCCATTTGCCTTCAAAGGTGACACGTGTAAGAGGTGTGCTCATCCCTCGGGAACACAGCCCGTGCTTACAGAGTCTGTGGGTGAGCTGGACACTCGCCTGAGCCAGGCCAAAACTGAAACTTCGGCCGCGGAAGGCAGTGGAACGTCTCCCCGGTGTCTTTTGATGAGGGGACAGGATACATGCTCTGCCCAGTCGGCGTTATCTGTAGGACTGCAGCCCTGCATGCTGCACCCAACACCTAGTCGTGGTGTGCAAAAGCAAATGGAAGAAGCAGCAGTGATTCTAATTACTGTATGCTAATTGGGTTGCATTCAGGCTTCATTGATGATGCTGTTATGCTGCAAGAAAACAATGGCAGCATATGTACTTACCTTGCTCTACTTATCCTATGATTATTCTCTGTTAGTACAGGAACATACCGAAAGGATCAGGCTGCACACAAATTAGTCCATGAAATGGACCACTGGAAGTTCAGCCCTTGGGCACATCCATTCTCTCTTGTTTTGAATCGAATGCAGTATCATGGGTGCCACAGCAGCTCAAAGCACTTTTACCTTGTTTTGGGCTTTGGTTGTAATAGCATTTGTAGTTTTGTGTTTCCTCCCAAAATGATACTTCTGTATTCCCACTCAGTCCATCCTGATGTCCTTATCTGATAGGATCTCCAGGGCAGAGTTCCACCGAGGTGGTGGTCTGGAAGCATCATCCATGCGACGTGCCTCCAGCAGCGCTCCTGTGCCAGTGCTCACCAATTAGCTCTAGACGAGATTTGATAAGGGAGAGGAGGGCGTACTGTGCTGTATTGCTGACCGCTGCTTTCGTACCGTGAGCCTGGCTTGTGTTTTACTGTAAACCGGACTTAGACATTTGCATATTGTTTTTTACAGTAGTACTTAATATGCTGAAAGCTGCTGGAGTCATTACAAAATCATCAGTGCTTGTTCCAGTGTGATATATTCTGTTTGTCTAGCTGGCTGGTTTGCCACCATATGTGGTTATTGAAGCTGGCTGGGTATCTTACTCGGTGATCTTTTGCTTATTTATTCAAGAACGAGTTCATCAAAATTCAGCCAGGCTCTCTGTCCTCAACATACACAAATCTAATCTAGTGCTTAGAACACACCCATCACAACAGCAGCTGACTGCAGACTTGATGGGAGCGATGGAAGCAGACTGCCTCCCCACAACTCCCCCCAGCTCTCACTCTGCAATACGGCAGTGGCCTCGGAGAGGTGGAGGCACCACCTTTCCCTCTAAGGCACCAACCTTGCCTAGTAACTCAAACTCAACTCGAGTGCTGAATCCCTGGGAGGTTTCTAGCAGGTGCCTGTCTCAGGACCCATCAACTAGTAGAGCGGTCGTGATGTCATGTACAATATTGTGGTCTCATCAGGGAGACTGATTTGTGTTGCATTAAGCAAGACAGAGTTGCTAATCTCCACTGAGGTTTACATGGGAAAATTTAAAGCCTATTCCAGTATATTAAATGAGGCTGAAAAGCTTCGATCAATAATTTCCCTTGTATGAAAAATAAGAGATGAAAATGATGGTAGATTGATTCAAAATACTTAATGCCAGATACCAGCTGATGGAAGTACCTTGTAAATAGCATTTTGTACAGTTGCCAATGAATTAGTCTATATTGTGAGGGTGTTTGAAATGTATTTTATAATGTTCATCTCCACTTTAGTGGCCATTTACAAAATTTAGAAGAATATGAAATCCCCAAAGAGTAAGTGAGCAGCCTGCAAGAAAACCGGAGTAGCTAGCAGGGGTGGTTTGCAAATGAGAGCTGGAGTGCTTTGTAAGACAAAGAGCCAGAGTTCTTTACAAGCAAGAAGAATCGGAGCTAGTAGTGTTGCAAATTTTGAAGTGTGTTTTCCAAGTACCTCTTTTTTCATCAACCCTCTCTTTTACATGGAGATTATGATCTTTGATGTGGAAAGTGGAATGGATGGGTTGGGTTGTTTTTTTTTTTTTAAGTTAATGTGGTAACAGACCAGCCCAGTGCTCAGCTGGAGCTTTTTGAAGGACTATGCTGTATCTCATCACACGGATTTCTGCAGGGAATTAGGAGAATTGTGTTGCTTGGCTGGCTCACTGGGGTGGATGGTGATCTTGGGCAGTGGCTCCTGAGAACAGCCCAAGATCACAGCTAGAAGAGGATGCCCAGAGACCTCAGGACTGAGACCAGTCACACAGTCCATTGCAGCCGGTCTCTCCCTGGCTGTTCAGAAGAGCTCTGCAGCCCTCCTCTCCTTTCTCTGAAGTTTTTTCTCCTTCCCAGTTGCTCGGTGAGTTGTTCCAAGACTGTTCGCACCAGTGCTTGGGGAAGTCTGCAGTGTGGGTCTACCACGGCCATGTTTTTTCCATGTCCCCCAAGATAACAAACAGCTGGACAATCCAGCAGGAGTTGCTCCAGAAAGATCCATGCTTTTGTCCTTTACTTCACTGTGTTTTATTGGAATAGGAAGGAAATGCAACCAATGAGGGGCTGTGGAGCACCTACGGGGTTATGCTGATCACCAGCGCCAAACAAAAAGCGCGAGAAAAGTAATATCTACTTGTGAGTAACAGGAAAACAGCGTTTTTTTCCTGGTGATTCAGTCTGCTAATTGGTTTCTAGTACTCAGTCCACAGGATTTTTGCAGGAAATAGGTCTTTCTATTTATAAATTGTTGTTCTGTCAAGTCACAATTTTTAATTTGTGGCCTTGAGGATTTTCATTTCCTCCTTGTCAGGTGAATTTTAACTGAACCGTGTTCCATCAGCACTATGTGAGCTGCTGCCAAAACTGCTCTCTGTGCCTCGCTCCGGGTCTTTGGGGAGAAGAGGGGAGCTGGAACAGGGCTGAGCCTCTCAGAGACCCCCTGGTACTTAGAAGTGACCATGAGCAGTGGTCCTTTCTTCACTTGCTGACTTTTTTGTCTGCCCTCAGAACCCGTCCTGCTGACCTCTGTGTCCAGGACACGCTGCGGTTGCTTTCTCTTGGCTCCTGTTCAGTGTGCACACATAGGAGACCATGGCTCAGCTTTTACTCTGCCTCTCTCACACCAGACGCTTGTTACAACCCAGCAATCGGCAAAATCCGTATAAGCCCCCAAAGGGCTGGCTGGCTCTCCACGGGTGGTGACTGACCTATTAATATTGATGAAGGTGAGTAGGACAAACAGATTTAGCTTGAATCTCAGGTCTTGAATCTCTGCCTCCCACGGGAGTGTGTTTAATCCAAAGCTCTCACCAGAGCACACCATTGCCTTCCTCTTTGGAGTTTCTTGCGTGACCAGCTCCACATCTCTGTGTGGGTGAAGAGGGATGCAAACCACTATGAGATTCCCAGAGCCACAGGCTGAGGAGACTTGACTTCTGGTACCCCACTGGGTTCTGATGAAGCAGTAGCCTGTCCTTCATGGACTTCGTTGTTGCCTATGTCTAGGCACTTGCCTACCCAGCTGCCTCATGAAATTCATAATTATATATATACACACATACGTATTTCTTTGAGGACTGCATTCTTCTATTAGGTGTCTCTGAAATCAGTCTTTCGGGGAAAAAGGGAATGTGTCTGTCCGTTCCTATGGCAGAGTCAGGTTGAAGGAGATTTGTTTCTTTAAAAGCTAAGTCAAAACCGGAAAAGACTCAAAAGGTTTAAAAACCCCAAGTTCTCTTGCCAGAAGACAGCCAGCAAGTAGAGAGTGGACTGCCGCATCCATTAGATTTCCTTTTTTCTCCATATTGCCAGGTTTTGGGGAAAAGTCAGGGGTGGAATTAAATGTCAGAATGGGACTTGGGATCAGGATCTATATTTTTTAAATTCTTCCCAAGTTTGGGCTGTTGTGGAGGTTTCATTTCAACTCATTATTAGAGTGGCAAGGTTTTTATCCAGTGTTGATGGTGTAAATAGAGATTCAGAGAGGGTATTTCCTCAAATATCTTACTTTGAGTTAAAAATACAATAAAGTGCTGCCTTATTTCTCCACATCTTTTCTTAATATAAGAAACTTCTGATGAAAGTGAAGAGGCTCACATTTTCTCTCTGGCCCTGTTTGCTGTGTTTCAAAATCCAGTTTGGTATTTGCAATTGCACACATAAAATAGGCTCTATGTGTTCATTCATAATTTTTCTTGGAGATTATTAAGGGTAGTCAAGTATTGAAGAATGCATTTCTGAAAGCAAGGTGCACTGTAGGAACCTTTGAAATATTTATTAACATTTCTCCAGGTTCCTCGCAGAGGAGAAGCAGGTGAGGATCAATGTACGTGACTTGGGGCATCTGGCCTGACGGAACACTTTTGGCTCATCTGGTTGCTGAGCTGCAGCCTTGGTATTTCCCAGGACTTGGGGTCCTGATTTGGGGTTTACTGAAGCCACTTGCCCAGTAGTGGCTGTTTTGATATAAATCCTCATGGCTCTGGCCTCAGATGGGACCACCAGAGCATTGCTGGTTCAGCAGAGAAGGCCAGGATGGTGGATGTTGCCCTCTCTCCTCTTGCAAAGCTTGGCAGTGTCTTCAAAAATAAAACCCCATGCGACTTCACATGCCATGCAGTGGGAGTGCAGCAGCAGACGTGGAAGAGGGTGTTTCCGCAGGCGTGAAGCGACGGCCCTTTGAAAGGTAACGAAGGTCTGGCACTGCTTCCCAGCACCGGGAGGAGATGCATGCAGATACTCTGCCATGGAGAAAGCGGAGCAGAAGCAGGAGGAATAAGAGATACGCTTCACTGCCGGTGCTCTAAACAGCAAACAAATCAGCGCTGATCGGTAAATCAGCCCATAACATTTTCCCCCAGACGCTGTCCTCGGATGGCCTGTTGGTGCTAATCCTCCTCAGCATTGAATTACATGCAGAGCAAAAAAATAAAAAAACCCAAACCACAACCCCAAACCTCTGAGCAAGAGATTTTAAACTTCCACTGTCTAGGAGAAAACTTCTCACTGGGGCTGGTTTAGAGATTGTAACAACTAATACCAGGCCCTGGGCTGAATGCTAAAGCTGCGGCTGCGTTTTGAATCCGCTGCTAATTCATAAACATCACAAGCAGTTGATTTCAGCAGAACCCCTTGATTTAATTGCGCTCTTGTATACAATGGGGACCTTGCATTTTCCTATATGTAATGAATATTAAGCTGCTAGCCCTGTAATTTCCTGTGCCAGGCTTGCTCTCATTTTTTGCATATTGATACCACATTTGGTTTGTTATTTTCCAATTTTCCAGTCTTCTAGACTTGTGCTCAGCTAGTTCTCCATCGTAATTACTGTTGGCACACACATTTCCTTCCTCAAATCTGCTCTAACACCCTGGAATGAATTTTGTCTCGTTCTAGAGATCTGCTTGGGTTTGAATTTCTCTTATTTATTCATTGCCTTTAACTCGGTAACCCTGGAATCATGCAGGGCACTGGATATAATTTCATATTGCACCGTTTTAATTTCCTCCTTTACCCCAGGTAGCCCACCTTCCTCTCCACATGGGCATGTGGATGGTTTTTATCTGACCCTGTGACTTTCTGCTGTTCATAAGGTACTTTCCAGTGGTTCTTCCTCAGAAACTCCTATTCAAATCTGAACACCAAAAGGGATTTAAATGTGGCAGCATCGTAAATAAGGCTGATATTTACTAAATCCTCCTGGCCTCTTGGTGCTTGTTCAACTCACTTTTTGTCTCTGTCTGTGAGGTTGCTCCTCTGGGTGTGTCCTACCTTGCCTCTGGGATGGAGAATAACTCTTTCTTGGTGAGGATTAGTCGTTGTTGAGGGGCAGGGTGAGGTCTGTGTGTCAGGGAGGCGGTGTGAGGTTGCTTTTGATTTGGGTGTTTTTGTAGGACTAGTGTGGCATTAAAACAAAAAAGGAGTTGACAACATACTTGAACTTTTATTTGAGTTAGAAAACAGAGCTTCCTGAGGTGTTAATCATACAAGATATGTCTATAAACACCATCCGCAGCCTGCTGCACTGGAGTGCTGGGGTGACATACTTGGCCCTGAAAAGGTGAGTGTTTGATGCCTTTCACTGTCACTGTTCTTAGAAATTGCAGCAACCCTGGAGGGAAAAAAAAAAAGACGAAGACAGTGAAGGGAACAAGAAAAGCCTTACCTGAATTCCCTCAATTTCCCAAGGTGCTGTGTGAAAATCAACTTTCTCAAAAGCGCCCTAAGGAGGGCACCCACTTACTGAAGCCCTTGAGCTCGTAGTTTGTGTTCAAAAAATAGTCGGATAGACTGTTCCCCGAGGTACTGCCAGGCAGGCTGTGCCCGCTGCTCGTGCCTCTGGATTTTCAGACTTTTGGGCCCACTGCTGTCTCTGAGACACTCATGAGGCTCCTGTCCTGAAGCAGCAGGTACACCCCAGCACCCAGCACAGCTCTCATGGCCATGATGCAAACAGAGGTGCTCTTTTCCTCTGAGTTCATGGCACTCTTTTCCATCCTAGATATAATTTCTCTGGTGCTAAAGGAAAGCCAGATGCCTTCTCTGTATTTCTTTTTGATTTCTTTCCAGGAATATTTACCAGGAGGAGTATTCCTGTGGTGGTTAAACATCTTTGCCAGAACAAACAGCAAAAAGAAGCATGCCCACGTCACAAACCTGACCTTCGCTCATCACAGCCTCGTGCTTGACTGTACCATTGGCAGGGAGGTGGTAAGCTGGCTGGCTGCGCTTATCCCAGGTAAGCACCTTCCTTTCTCCTAAATATATCCCAGCCTTGCTGACTGATTTGTGAATCTGAAGTTGTATGAAGGCCAGGTTCTCTCCCAGGACTTAGCATATGATGTTGTTTTTCTTGCATGTTCGTGTGTTCTCCACCCATCCCTCAGAGGACTGACCAACCCTGCAGCTCCACCTCTTTTAACCAGTATATTTTTGCTATATTTTGTACACTAGCTTTAAAGTCTTTGAAACCTCTTTCCAGTTTGGTCTCATTGTAGTGCCCAAGAGGAGCAGCCAGGGCCTGAGGCAGAGCCCGGTGTGAATGAAGCAGTCACGTTGATGGTAGCGTTGCCATGTGATGATGCAGATTTTTCTATTTTCGTCAGAAATGAGATTCTTGGTGAACCACTCTGGATCAAAGACACTGTTGTTGGAATTTGCGTATTTTGTCACCTCTTTCTGCAGAGTAACCTACTTCCTGGTGCTACCCAATGCAGTCGGGAGCAATTGGTGCAATTAAGAGTCTGAGAAACATCTTTGGATGGGAAAGCTGTCAGGTCGCTGTCTTTCCAAGTTGAGTTTTATTTTCCTTAGTGCTCTTGAGGTTGCTTAGTTCCTTTCAAGAGACAATTTGTGCTCACAGGCTCAGCAATTATTGATGGCTTCCTTTGTCAGACAGAGTATGTGAAACTGTGTGTATCACTCACAACGTACACACCGCTGTCCTAAAAGCATCATTGAACATCTCAGAAGAAAAACCAACAGTCCTCACTGAAAAACTTATTTTTTGAAAGCAGAGTTAATTGCCCTGACTCCTCATCCACGTGTATGAGAAAGAAAAATGGTCCTTTTTTTTTTTTTCTCCTACTGTGAGTTGCTCTTATTCCTCTTGAGAGGGCTCACGAGGAAGGACATGTGTGTTCAGTTCTTGTTGTGTGATGGTCCTGAGGGCTTAGCTGTGAGATAAGTGCATGCTGGAGTGCCCGTAGTGAACTAGGGTGAGCTGAAACATGTGCTTGAGGGCTTTGCTCCATCTGACCCAAGTGACTGAGTTCATCTGGTGGTGCTGGAGCCAGAACATGAGGTGTGAAGAGCCTCCTGGACTCTGCCTTTTCTCCCACTTGTTGCTTCCCTTGACGGCTGTCATCAGCTGCCTGATCTGCTGGTGCAGAACCCCTCCCCTACTCAGTGCACTCACATTGAGCCAAGTTGATGTAAAAACCTGCAGGTAGAAGGGGTTTTTTGCTAGTTTTGTCTTGCTCTCTGGCTCTGGACCAGTGGCACACAGATAGGAGAGGGGTCAACTAGCTGATGGGTGCAGACGTTGCTCACAGCTCAGCACCAAGTCCCAGCAAACCAGAAACAAATGAGATCTTTATCAGCTGGGCTGCCTTGCACTGAGGAGATGCTGATCAGCTGCTGGCTTCTCTCCCAAGAGGCTGGTTGTGGGTATCACAGCAGGGCATCCCAGGCACTGTTAGCTGTAGAGGTACCAATGGCAGACAGCTTTGGTTCAGGAAAAGAGGAGGTTTTTCTGAGGCAGCTTTGTGATGAGTAGACATCTTGTTCTGTGCATTTCTAAGTGTGTTTTGAATGGTGGGACTTGCTGGGTCTGTGTGATCCGGGCTCAGATTCCATTTGATAGCTCAGAGGTGAATTGAGGGGCCCAAATCATCCTTCTGGATGTAGCTGATTGAAGTGATGGCTGCTTCTGCAATAGTAAAAGGGCGAAACTGGTTCTCCTGCTCTTCCCTTTCTGAGAAGAGAGCAGAAAGTGGCTGAGCGAGCGGCACAGACAGTTGCAGTAATCTTGGAGCAGTTGCTTCGGAGTTATTCATAACAGTTGAGCACTCAATTATGCATAATGCAGCAGAAATATTTCTCTTCTTGTGATTGAAAGGCATTTGCTTTTGACTGGTGTGTAACTGTGCTACCTGGGAATATCTAGGGGCTGTGAACAGGAAACATTTCAGGCATGAGTGCGTATCAGTCACGTCTGAAAACACCGGTGCAAAATGGCCTCTTGACGAACACAAGCAGGGCAAATAATGACCTTTAGAAGACAGCTTTATAGAGCAGGATAAACAACAGGAGCTGGATTCTCTGCTGTAGTAAACCATCCTGTCTGCGCCGATGCTGCCAGTTGAGGTGCTGATCCTCCGAGATCTATAGAAATGTCATGCAGGAGCAGCTGCCTCTTTGTTTTGTAGCTGTAGTGAAGCTGTCATGAGCCGGCCTGAGAGCCAGGCTCCCAGGGCGGTTCGAGAGTTGCTATCACCCACTGCTGTGCCTGGGAGCCGGTGAGGAATGCTTCCTACCAGCAAGCCTTTATCAAGAAAAGTTGTGGAGCAGGCAAAGCGGGTGAGCTTGGACACTGTGCAAGGTATGTCATGTCAATGGCAGTTTGCCATCACTTCAAACCCAGGGGCTGCTTTTTTCCTTTGGTTTGCCCCTTGGACCAAATATTGACCAGCAGGTTGGGAGTACCTGTGCTTTTGGGGCAGCAGGGCAAAAACATCTGCAAGGGCTGTGGAGTGCGTTGGGGAACACTGATGTGGTCCTAGTGGGCAGGAGCCTGTAGGTGCGGCAACTCATGAACTTGGACCCATTGTCCTTCCTCCCAGGTTATAAAAGCTGAGTTGCTGTAGGGAGCAAATTATCTTCGACTGAGCTCAGATTTCAATCACAGAGGAAACCTGTGCTGCTCCTTTTACCAGGCATGTATTAAGGTGAGGAGTCCGGTCCACAGAGCTGCTGATTGGAGCCTTTTACCTGTGTGCAATTCGCTTTGGAAGAGTAATACCAGAAGAGGGGAAGCTGGCTGGCTCTCCTAAATTAAGCAATTACTCTTAGACACAGCCCTCTCTGTGAAGCCGTTGGAAGTTCATCCTCAGGCTGAGATGGAAGGTGGCTTAACAGAGCGTTTTACATAGTGTAGGTGGATAAATTTCTGAAGCATATCTGTATAAACCTGCTGTAAAGGCTGCACAGAGGTTAAGCAGATAGATAACTTTGTAGAGGCTGAATAATCACACTATTACTCTCCGTAATCTTGCTGGAAAGCGTATTTTTCTACAGAGCAGTGATACAGAAGATATCTGTGTTTAGTGATTACAGCAGCAGAAATCAATTGCACACAGCAAATAATTTGTTAGCACAGGGATGCACATTATATCATCAATAAAGGGATTAGTTTGTTGAACTATAATGAGGGTGAGAAGAAAGCAAACTTCTCACTGGTGTAACTAGTCCAGCCATAATATTGGCAACAAATACATCTAGTGTATATACATCTCTCTGAAGATTAATATCATCTTGTGAGATTTCCTTAATACCCAATCTTCGGTACATGCCACAGGTGTCCACCCATTAGCTCCTTAAAAATAATACTTAGCCTGATTTTAAGGAACATAGCCAAGTACACTGCTACATTTAGCACTACAAAAGGAAAAACAATCACCCTAATATCACTGTGTCTCTTCAGATACCTTCTGTTAACATACCAGTAGGCTAATCGGTTTCTTTTTTGTGTTCATTTGGAGCCCTGTCGTCTTGGATTAGATATTCGCCAAGGCAGGCGTGGTCCCTCATCCTCCTCTGGGATGGGGCCCTGGAGGTGCTAATCTCAGCTGAGCTCCTCTTACACAAACCCTGCTCTCTCGTTGCACGTATGCTGTGCCGTGACAGTCACAAATCACTGTGGAGAAGAAGCCTCCCCAACACCTGTGAGGTGGGTTGGTTTCGTTACCCTCACTGCAGAGTGGATTTTCCAAGTGTGCTGCTGATGGCACGTGTTCAAGGTCCCCTGAAGAGAGCATGACTTCTTGCTGGGAAACAGATGTTAGGCTCTGCCTCTTCTTGCAGCTCCTCATCAGCCACACATCCCCACACCTTTTCTGAGCTGCCAGAGAAAACTGCTTCTTGAACCCCTCTGAAAGGTGTCTTTAACCCCTGTCTGCAGCTCCCTGGTGCAGAGGGGATTGGCTGGAGCATGTAACTCCTTTACAGGTAACGTGAGGCATGATGTCTGCTCTTAGAGAGTCCCTTTGGTTCTCAACAAATACCAAAGCCAGGGCCAACTCCAGCGTCATGCTCTGCAGGGACTGGTAGTGCCAAAGGCTGAGATTTGGCTTGCTATAAATCCTACATGTTAGATAAGAATGAATCTTGCCTTACTCGAGGTTTGAGGATGAGTTTAAAACTGGCCGCTTTGGAGGAGAGCCAGAAAACAAGGAGGCAGCTGAAAAGGCAGGTTGTTGCATCAGCAGGGGAAAATAATCCCTTCTGATTCCTGCAGGTAACTAGAAGTCCCAATGCATGGGATTAATATTATATAAATAAGGTGTAAACAAACTCAGTGGCAGTAGAATGCCTAAATCCTTTAGCCCTCTTACAAATCAAACCTGTTCTGGAAGGATTCAATTATTTCTGAGATCTCACCTTAGCTAGGGATTAAAAGACACCAGACATCCAGAAACCCATTATATTGGAATCTGTGTTTGTACTTGCTGGGCTTAGTTTTTGCTGCAAATAGTGTAAGGAAGATGCCTTAATACATCAGCTGTCTGGGTTACCGTGAGGCACATTCAGTTTTTATAGTCAGCCAATGGTCCCTTTGGATTCTGCTGGAGCAACTGGAGTCTGTTGTTTCCTGGCCAAGAAGAATGGGGAATATGACACATCCTGGCATATATTGGGAGCTGGGAGAGTAGTGAAGAACATCCGATGTTGCCTTGCGTTGTGTGGAGATGTTTTCTGCAAGCTAATTAATGATCCTCAGGATCAATCAGAAGGTATTGCTGATTCCTTGGCCCATTTCTGTGACAGCTGAAGCAAAACACCCATTTGTCAAGGCTATTTTGGGAACGGATCTGCTTCCGCTGTCTTGCACCATGCTCCCCACCGTCATGGGCATGTCAAAACCTTGAGGACTAGTTAACCCAGTTGCAGAGTGCGTGATGTGGGGGTGGGAAGACAGGAGAGTGGCAGCAGCAAAGTCTCTGACATGCATGCAAATTAGGCATGTAAAATCTACCTCGGCTGGCCTATTCTGGGTAACTTCCAGACATTGAATTGGCTAAGACAGATATATAGCACTGTCACTATCTGCTGGGACCCGTGTAAATCGTCACTGATGGTTTCTTTTGCCGTTTCATGTACCCATGCCTGGTGGCTTGAGCGTTACAGGAAGGAAGCAAAACACAACTCATCCTGTCAAGAGCTGCTCTGTATTGTAATTGCAGTATCTGTAAGGAGTGTCAGCGTTGGATTATTGGAGATGTCAGAAGCAAAATGAGAGAGATTAAACAGCCACAAAGAGCTGCAAAATGAGGAGGTAATTGCACTTCATGAGAGTGCAAAGGTAACACCGGGAATGTAGATCTCAACAGCACTGCGTGGAGCTGGAAGTGCTTGCTCAGTGTCCCCTGGCCTCCTGGGAGCACACTACAACACCTGGCCTGGAGGAGCCGAGCGCTCAGCCAGCACGGCCCTGCTGAACTGGCTGAGGAAGACACCATGTTCCTCTTGCAAGAGGCAGCGCAGAGGAAAAGTGAACTCTGCTGCATCACAAATACACTTCAGCAGCAGCGTGTTACCCAGCCTTTTAAATGAAGAAAACAGTTCCCTGTTGAATACAAATGCAGGGAAGACACGTGATTCTGCATGAAAGGTTTGGACAGGCAGAACATCTCCAGATGTAATGACAAATGCACTGTCCAGTGTACCATGCCGCACCTCTCGGCATGGGGCCAGTTCTGGGCTTATCCGTCACCTTCACCACCTTCTCAGATGCTGCCCAGATAAGCCAACCTGAGCTAACCTGGGATTGGTAGGAAGCCATGAGATCTTTGAGGAGAGGCAGAGCATGAGCTGTTTGCCTTCTTGCAGATGCCCACTCCCATCCCAAAACAGAGCTCGGGCAGCAGGAGAGCAACTCTGGCTGTCAGTGAGCTGTGGATGCTTCTCATTACTGAACGCCTCTGACTACCGAACTGCTCCAGAACACTGCTGTGCTGATACTGGGCAGATGCGTTTGCTGTCTCTCAGCTCCTGTTTTTGCCATTGTGTCTGCGTGGCACTTTGCGGGGGATCTCTAGGCTGGCTGCAGAGCAAGGCTCGCTGCCTGTGCAAAGCTGTCTGCACAGCCAAAGGATGTCTGTAACAACTGATCTGCTGTAAGGAGCCACTCTGAGTCCCTTTATGATTGACGGAGAAAAACAGGCCCCTCCAGGGTTCGGTTTACCTGGTGGCTGTCAGGTGGGTTGAACTGCCCTGCGGGGCTTCCCTGGGCTCTGCTGACCGCAGCGGGAACCAAGGCAGCTCACTTCTACAATGACTATGATCAGTGAGGTGAATTTGACCCTGGTGCATTGCAAGCTATATGATGGAGTTGTTGAGTGTCCTTGGAGTATCTCTACGTTAGGAAACCAGAAGTGCAGCTGCCCTCCCAACTCCTGTGGGAGTGTCTGCTAGCCCTTCAAGGAGCTGCTCCCAGGACCACTTTCTAACACGTATATAGACTTACTCTTCTCCTTGTCTGAGATAAATCATTTTTTCTCTTTAGCATTTGGTCCTGTTACTGTACCTGAGCTCTTGAACATAAGTCTCCAATGAAACTGCTTCTGTGATGCTGCAGCAAGGCTAAGGGGGGGTGTTGTCCAGGTGAGGAGATGGGAGTAGCCTCCAGGTCAGGAGAAAAAATGTGAACAGAGGAACTCAGGTGTTTGATAACCACTGAAATAAAATTTCTTGCAAGGGACTATGTGTCTTGGTGAATGTCAAACAGAATACAGAGCAAAGCAAGGTCTTGTTCCTCCCTGCACTGTTAGCAGGGGTCAGCATGGCCTGATCTCTGTGTGGTCTGGTCTCCTGCTTGGCCATGTCTCACACATGCCTCCTGCCAAGGCAAAGGTGAGCTTCAGTGTCTCACTTCTCATGGAGCACAGGTGTAAGAGTTGGAGTGGGGCAAGTGGCTATTTCTAGCAGCCTCCCACCCTTCCTTTCTCTGAAGGTTTAAGGCACACATTCTTTTTTCCCTGGAGTAAGGAGGTCAGCGTGGCTCTTCTACACACAGAGGAGGATGTGCACTGACTTTATGAAATGCAGTTTGTTGTTTGGGTTTTTTCCCTGAGAAGCTTCATGTTTGATAGAGTAAAAGTGTGTTACATCAGGTGAGATTGTTTAACTGGCAGTTAATTGGAATCTGCCTGGGTCCAATAACTAGCTTTTTATGGGGTCTGATTAACCATTAACCTAAATTCAGGATTCTCCTTATCCCCTAGGGTAAGTAGAATGGGCTGACTGAGGATCTAGCCCAATTAGTCTAAGTGGTGTGGGTTCTCCATTGCATGACTATTCAAATCCTGTGGAGTTGAGCTTTGCAGGACAGAAGGGATTTGGCCACGTGCCTTTGTTACGTTGCCAATTTGGATGAATTGATGTTTGATGTACGTAGGTAGCGCGATCAAGTCAGCTGAAGTGGACCAAGGTTAAGTGTGTACTGCAGGCAGTTATCCATTAGTATAAAAGCTCCTTGCTATAATATTTATACATTGAAATGCCAAAAAAACCTGGACATGATGATAGCTTTTGCACCACCGTATAATTCATACATTAGAGCTCTGCTTTTCATGTTTAATATTTCAGAAATAATGGAACACATTTCATCAGAAAATGCAACATATGAAATGCAGTGGGTATAAATAAGCACTTCACTGAAACAGAGGTCTCCATTGCTTGCTGTGAATCTCTTCCTAACCTTGTAAATGAAAGTCTGAAATGGTAACCCTGAGATGACCAGTTGGTAGCAATCTCTGCAGCTCACATAGAGAGGTGAAATCATGTCTCCATGAGAAGCAGGGACAGAGGTGCCCTGCACTGCTGTGAGAGCAGGATTTCTCCTGCAATCTCTAGTGGCAGCCTTCAGTGACTTCCTTGTCAGTGATGCCTTTGGTACCTAGAAAATCCAATTTACAGTTGAAAGGATTAATAACTGGGTATTATCACTCATTACCTGAGAAAATAAGTCTGCCTTGTGTGCATTAAACGAGTGGTTCTTGGGCATCAGCGTGCTTGATGCTTGAGAAACTCTCCTCGATGATTCTGCTACTTGTGGTCAACATGGTTTCTTTCAGCAGAGGCAGTAATTTGGGACGTACTCACCCAGAAGGTCACATGTTCAAGTGTTCCACACCTTCAGAAGCTTTGAGTCTTTGGGATTTCAACCTCCACCTCCAATTTCCTTGAAACCATTTTTTTTACAATATGAGGATGATACTGTAAAGGCTCATCCTCATGGACAGATTGTTGGGGGGAGGAATTTCAATTTTTAAATGTACACTTTTCCAAATCCACCTTAAAGCTGTGGGTTTGTGGTTGGCTGATTTATCTTGCTGTGATCGTGTCCTGGCTGCATTAAGAACCACTGTTAAAGTGTTTGAATAATCATAACAGTCCAGGAGGTCCAGCTTTATGAAGAAGGAAGCTGATAAAGGCGTGCTAAGGCCAATTCACTGGACCACATGGGATCTCGTGTGTGTTTTCTATCCCAATGCCATGGTGCAGCTATTGGGATTGTGGTCATCTCAGGTGGGATTCACCTCCTTTAACCTAGAAGTCTGATACTAGTATTTCTCATTAAAGCTCGGTTCCTGAAGTTATCTGAGCACATCAGAATACCAGATCTCTGTTTTTCCTGTGAAAGTAGTAGTTTGCATAAAAAAAAGTTGCAAGCAGTAAATCCTAAAGGGTCAGGAGACACCGGGAAAATGCAGTCATTTGGGGAATGTTTATTTAAATTGTGTCTGCTCTTCAAACCAGTTTCATGACTGTTGGGGACTGGGGGGCTTGGTCTTGCTGCAGTCAGAAATTGTGGACACTCAGGCACATTTTCGCTGCTCTGGGGATGCAAAAACAGAGGTAGTGTAAGTGAGAATTGGCCTTTTCCGGCTGTAATAGCTCTCAGTGGGTTTACTGGTCTATCAATGATCCTTTTATAACCTTTGGAAAGATGAGAACCCTGATGAAATATCCGTTGAAATCAATGAGTTGATTTTACACCTCTCCGAGTGCTGGATGATATCCAGCCTAAATACCCAATCTACATTCTCGTGAGTCATGCCAGGAGCAGGGAACATACCAAGACAGGTATAATTTTCAGTTTCAGTGTCAATTTTGCTATCTCCACTCTGGCTCTAGCCCGGTCAATCTACATTTCCTTTGAGAACAAGGTTGATCTTAGATTCCTGTGGCCCATTGCTCAAATTATACACACACACAGTAGTCATAAACCATTTTGCAATGACTCAGGCCTTGATATTAAAGCACGTATGGTTCATGCATCTGCTCTATTGTAAATCTGCTGGTGCTTCTGCACGGTCTGCTCAAGAAGCGGGAAAGACACAGAAACATCTGTTTAGAGTTTTAAGCAGCTTGTTAGATGAATTCGGCACCTGGGTTTCCTGCGGTGAGTCAGCTATGCTGTCCTCGGTACGGATGAGAAACTGAGAAATACAATACTCGGCGGGCTCCGTGCTCTCGGTTCAGGGTGGATTGCTCTGGGTAATTTCTGCCGGCGCCAGCGAGAACCGCCTGTGCAAAACTTCTGAAAGTAAATAGGGAAACAGCACTCTGAAAGGGGAAAGTTTACTATGCTAAATGCCAATAAACCAGATTGTATCTGGAATTGATCCAGCGGAGAGCCTGGCCCTTCAACTATTGCGACTTGCATGGGCAGCCCGGGGTGTACGCCCCGTCTGTACCGGGTGTGCCGGACGGTCTGGCTCAGGCCGTGTGAATCAGTGCAGCTCTGTCAGTACTGCTGCACGATGCTGCCCTGCGGCGGGAGGAGCTGCTCGTGGGGTATCCTCTGTCCTGCCATCCCGGTTACCTCCGTGATCGTACCCGCTGATGTGCAGTAGTTCTCAAAAAAAAGCACTGGGTCTGGTTAGAAAGTCCCAGCCTGAAACAGTTTTCTTCCCAAGTGCTTTTCTCCTGTTTTCCACGACTGAAAAGGACCTCTTTGGTTTCGGTGTCCGTTACAGAACCGAATGGAAATCTCATTGTGGTGGGAGCTCCTGGCCGTGCCGTGAATGCAGTGCGAGGGGCTCGGCTCTGGAAGGGAGATGCGAAGCAGCTGCACGGTGACGGGTTACTTCTGTTTTGACAATCCTCCTTTCCTGCCTGTGTGTTAGAAATGAGTCAATGTCAAGGGCTAATTTGCCACAGCAACAAGATTTTCCGTTTAAGTAAATTCATTTTTAACCCCCCCGGGAGCGCATCCCCTCTGCCTGCTGAAGGGGCCTGGTGTATGTGGAGCGGAGGAAGCGGGCTCGTGAGACAGACCCTTGGGCTGCAGTCGTGTGCTTTGTTCCTTGCTAGCGCCAGGGTCGGAGTGTCCTACAGTGTGCTAAAGCACTCCTGGAGCGCCCCGCATCCAGAAATACAGAACCAGACTGCCTCTGGCTGCGCCTAAAGCACACCGTACCCCGCTCTAAAACCAGCCTACAGCAAACTGACTCTGGGCCTATTGCAGAGCCCGTGGACTCACCGGGCGCCCCCGGTTTTGGGCATTTACGGGCTGAAGTCCTTGGATCGTCCCTTCCATTAACACCACGTTGGGGGAGGAATAGGGCTGTCATCGTCCGGTGCCTTCCACCCTTCTGTAAAGAGCAAAGGCTGCAGCAACCTGGACATAATGTGTTTCGTCTCGTGGAGTTACAATGATCACTGAGCTATTGCTCTCTCTTTTCTGAGTGATTTTGATTATTATGTATAACAGCGTGTGGTCTCCCGTGGATAAAAAGCCTCTAATTCTATTTTATCCAACTCGGAGAGCAATCTCAGAACTGGCTGTTGCCTGTATTATTCAGCAGCAGCTATGGCGTGTGTTATTGCCTATGATATGAAGGACTTTGTAATAAATATTTAGTGTTCCTTTAATCTGTCTGTTCTTATATCAGGTTCTCCAGATAATCCTCCACTCCACCATGTACTATTTAATAATTCTTTTTCTGCCAATCTGTTCTCTTTCACACAGCCACATGTGCCCAGATGCCCTGGGACGCGCTTTCCGACGGTCTCTCTTCCTGAGCGGTCTTCAAAGGCTCGGGTTTCCAGGACTGTCGTTAAAAGGAGGAAGGTTTGTTGCTTGTGTGAATTCGTAAGTAACAGTAAAGTGTCTTGTGTTCAGATCCAGCCATTTGGCACACAATAATGATTTTTTTTTTTCCAAATGAGGGCCAAAGGCCATCCCTTAGCCAGGCCTGGCTTGCAAAGTCAGAAATACACATCACGTGCTTTCTCTGCTACCATAAATTGGAGCTGTTAACCCCCAAGGAAGAGAGTGTGAGGGGTGGGAAGGGCACGTCGTAATGAAAGGAACAGTGAAAGAACCTAAAGTGAGAAGTAGCATGTCTGTAACAGTACCATGCTTCACTGCCTGAAAGTTAGGTACTTCTGCAAGTCGAGATTTACACTATTCTACAAAGCCTACTAATGAAATCACGCCAGAATTTCCTAAAGCAGACAGTAATGCTGAACCAAACAAGACGTGAAAAGAGTTCTGATCATCTATTAATATTGTAGCAGTTCTGTTTTGAAAAGATCCCCAAGTTTGTGTGTGGTGGCATTAAACACTAACCTCCTTACAGAACACTTCGTGCACCTTTGTAGTATCTATTATAGTATATGGGATTTTAATTGCTTTATTATAAAAGAAAGCAATATTCACCCTTTTATGAATTTTGATTTAATGACTCTAGCACATTCATTATTAGTTCATTATGGTTCTGTGGAATTGAGGCCTCCTGAGTTAAAAGGGTGTCCCCACACTAAGCTGGCCTCAATTAAAATGTAATCATATTGTGGTTAATCTCAAGGACTTGCTCTAGGAGCGCAGGGGTACGTGCGAGAGGGAGCATGAGGAGGAAACATGAATGCAAAGAGGCAGGATTTGCACTGGTGAAGAGCTTCTGAAAGCTTCTGAAAATGTCCTGGGCTCTAATCTGAAACTGTTTTCTTAGCTTGCCCCACAATATCACATGCTTAAAGCCACAACCAGAACTTCTATAAATAAATAAAACACCACTGATCTTCAGCAATAGAGGAAAATCCTATTTAGCACAGTTTGGCCAGTTCTTCTTCAAGGCCTGGAGCCAGCAAAGGTCCGTGACAAAAGGTCCTTTGACAGTCCAACAGGGATCGGTGACACTTGAAGGGGACTGGAGGGAGTTGTGCAAACCCACTACTGAACTGGGGCCCATGTGTGTGCACATGGGAAGAAGAGGGAAGCCCCTTACAGAGCAAAATGCCAGCGTTCAAATATGCAGGAAGCAGCGATACGTGGATGTGAGTGGCACTGCGGTATTTCGGGTGCGCGACAGCTGCATCATGAACAGTTCTGCCTCTGTCTCTGTTGCCTAGGTTGGATGCCCAAGCAAGCTCTCTCCAGTTGAGCCTTGCACTCCCCTCTTTGACCACGGGGCCACGTTAGGAGAACCAGCAAGTCGTGATGATCTGGCAGAAGAGGAGAAATTCAGCTCGCAAGTAATTAGGTTGAAATATTTCCTTTTTGATGTTTTGCCATACTGAACAGTATAATAACTCTTCCAGAAGAACGCTCCAAACAGAGCTATTTTGGGATTACTTTTCTCCTTTAGCTTTTATCCTGTGGTTTTCCTGTATCTTCTTTTTATCTCTCACATCTCATTGAAAATGTCTCAAGCTCTTACCAACTACTTCTGAGCTTTCAAGATCCCTTCAAGCTTAGATCCTGGGTATAAATAAGGGTTCTTGTTAGCAAAGCTGGAGTGCTTTGCAATGACTGTTTGAAAGGCATTATGTTATATTTTTTGACTCCACAGTGGAGCCAAATGTGGAGTCCGTGAGGCCCAAAACCGAGGAGAATGGAGAGAGGCCAGATTCCTGTGTGTTGCGAAGCAAGTGTAATGCGGGGGTCGGGGAGGATTTCCACTGTAAGCTTCCCATTTAGAAAAACAGATCCTCAAAGAGTATGAAATTGAGCACAATCTTTAATTCGAGTTCCTAATTTGGTGTAATTTGAGATAAATAAAGAGTTAAAAGGAAGAAAACCCTATGTCCCAGAGAAACTAGAATCCTGCTTTCACATAATGTCCTCGTTAATTTAAAGGCCAGTGAATATTTTGAAGAAGGACAGATTTTAGACTCTAAAAAGGAGACATTTGTTTCTGTAAGAGAAGAAAGTAAATTAAGTCTAGAAGGTTAGTTATCAGGAACAACCCCCACCAGATTTTGTGCCATATTGTTTAATTATTATGAAAGATAATTACTATGGGAATACCAGTAATGCCAGTAGTGTCAATATTTCATAAAGCTTTTATAGATTTCAGGAATACATTGGAAGGTGTTTGTATTTCATGAAGTAACAAAAGCTGATCGGGGAAAATGATGGGTTTATGGCAGTGACTTACACGTAGAGTTTTACACCATCTTTTCAGGCTATAGTGGTCTCTTCATGAGTTTACAGCTGCAACGAGTCTTTCATTTCCCAAATTTCACAAGTCTCTTTAAATCGCTTTTATACGTTGCTCATGATCAAAGGCCAGACCAGACCCGTTAAGCTTTGCCAAAGGAAACTCCACACTCCGCACGTTGACTCTGTGCTCAGGGAGCTGTAGGGTTCCCTAAATTGAGGCACATCCACTTGCCGTGAGAAGTTCACTTTTTATTCCTTATTCCATTTAGGACGTTATTGTGCAAATGATTAATCACAGAAGACTCAGGGACTGAAAATACTCAGCACTAGCAGGACAAGGTCCAGAGAGAAAACAGCTTAAGAAATTTCTTCATTACTTGGAGAATATGTACGTATTTATGAGAGGAGGTGGCTCTGGCATCCTTGCAGAGCTCCTGGCTGTGAAAGCTGTAACCTTCAGGGCAATCCAGTAGCCAGTTGTGTTCAGCACGGGCACAAAAATGCTGCTACTGATGGAAAATAAGAACAGCCCCAAGAAGTGAATGGGAGGTGCTGTGTGATGTAAAACCCGTCAGAGAGCGGGAGCAGGTCAGTGCCTTGTCCAGGTGCCCTGCTATAGGGATGTTTTGGGTAGGTTCAACCTGTGATCTGTGCGACCGATCAAAGAGCAAACCTGCAGAGATGTAACTCGCTGCTGCTCCCGTGTCAGTACAACAATAATTTATCATTCACATCAACACGACCTCGTTGTCATTAACGTGCTTGGTTTCTGAACTGATTTAGGGAGACACGCTGCAGAGTACAAGTCTGTTACAAGTGGCTTAAATATTTCTTTCACTTGTCCAGCTTTTGCATGATGATGGTTCTACATCTGGACGTGGTGGTTTCCAGTCTTGAGGATTTCAAAAGTCTGTCCCGGTCCCTCATGGTGTGGGTACTAAGGTGGATGGTTCTTACGACTGAGCTGCATGTGCAAGTCAGTGCGTGACTTTTTTATTTCCCTGAAAATACTCTTGCAGAGCAAATTTAGATTACGTATATTTCGGTGGAAAGGCACCAAGTTTAACAAAAGCAGTTTGTGAAGTTTCATAAATATTGAAAAAAAAGAGATACATTTGCCATGTACTGTGTGCTTTTCTGATACAGATGGATACAGCTACTTCTAAGAATTTAATTCCCCCAATGGGGAAGAAGGCAGTGAAGCTGTCTGCGTGTCAAGTTTTCTGCCTGCTGCTGCCTGGCACCTGGGAATCAAAATGGAGATGTGTTTGCAGAAAATGATTCCCCACGGCACGCTCCTGTTTCAGAGAACAGCCAGACCAACGTCCTCCTGCTCTGTCCTGCCATACCCTCAGGCTGGGAATTGCAATGGGGACACACTGGGCACCAGAGCCTGTGGCACTAAAGCAGCTGTCCTTACTCTCGGGCTTCGAGACAGAGCTGTCTCTTGCTTCCAAGGCCAGGTAAGCATGCAGATACAGCATGTGTGGGAACTGTAGTGAAGGCCAGCAGCTCCGTGCCACTGAGGGATCGCTAAAGTTCCCCAAAGAGAAATCAGTATCTCACAGCGTGGGTGTATATGGGAGATACAGAGTGAGCTCCCTGTGTTTGGGCTCAGAGGAGCAGGTGGTGAAGATGATGCTGGTGAGAGATGAACGCTGCCAAGCACTATCTCTACTTTTAATTAGTTTAGCAAAGACAAGTAATTGAAACACAACAGCCTTCCTGCTCTGTAGTCATCTTCATCTTTTGTGTTTCCCTGGACGTCCTTACCGAGTACACACATACCAACACTTTGGTCAACGGAGTACAGCCTGTAAAGTAATTCCTAGAGAGAGATCGTGCTGCCTTTTCCCTCAGTAAGCTTGAGAAAGGTAGAAATTACCGTATTATGGGTGCTTTGGTCATGAAGAGAAAATGATGCTAGATAGGAACAGAAGAAATTCCTCTTATCCCTGGGAATTTTTAAGCATTAAATTAATTCCCCTATCTCTTGGCGTGTTAATGGGAACACTTTCAGCTCTGCGTTAGGCAGAGGTCCACATTTGCATTTAGATGGAGCTATTTTAAGGATTGTAGTATATACATAGGGGCCTGTATCCCATTTACAATAGAATCTGTAAGATAAAATTAATATCTATTAAGTGGTTGTTTTTCCAGTTTTGTTATAATCTGAACGAGTAACTGAAGTGGAATAATCTGACATAATAAATACTAGAGTTGTTCACTTGAGAGATATCTTATCCACCCACGAGGAGGAATACACTCCTTAACCGGTGAAGTGGGTTATATTTTTTCCCTTGCACAAGACAGCCGTGAAGTACTGCTTCCAGGGCCCTTCCTGCCAGTGATACCCAGAAGACTGGTTTTTAAATGACTTGCTGCCTCACGGGGAGAAACGCTTTTTCCCCACCACGCAGGAAACCAGGGCAGGGTGGTGAGGGCTGTCAGGTGAGGCAGCACGTGGTCCTCAGATCCTTCCATTTATCTCCATCCTGCAGACAGACAGTTCTCGTACATGCAGGGGTCGTGCTAAGTCATTCCTGCTGATTTTGCGTGCCGCTAATTTTGAGAAACACCCTGAAACATTGGTTTCAGTAGGACTTGGGCAAATGCTTGGTGCTTCTCTGAGCTGCTGCCAAAGTGAGCTGCCATCAGCGACAGGATGATGTATGAAGACCGAGTTTGGGGTTTCAGCCTGGTGTGCACCACCCTAAAACTGTTATTTCTCTGGCAGCTGCCAGCAAGGATGAAGGAGAGCCCCGGTGTACAGGGAGCGATGGCTCTCCCTCACTCCCCTGCCAAGAGAGGACTGAGGAGCCCCGGTTTCATTTGCCGTGCATTAATTCTGGTGGCAGGGCTAGTGTGAAGTGGTGATGTAAAATCAATGGGGTTTGTTTCAAATCCAATCCTCTTTCACTGACATAAATTAGTCATCAGTGTAAAGCCTCTGCATCCAGTGACACAGAGTAGCCCTGAAATAATTCACTCCTGCAGCTGGAGCCATGCAAAACCGCTGGTCTTTGATGGGATGAGCACCCCAAGATGAGAAGAGCTCCTCAGGTGCTGCTGAAGTGGCTTTTCAAGGGGGCTTTTAAGTGACACTTCCTGAAGTTGTCCTGTTAAGCTAAAAGGAAAATTTTGCTCTGTTTTCAGGCAAAACTCAGCCAGGATTTCACAGTAAATGTGCTGTACCTTGCAGCTCCCTGTCGAAGGTGGGAATGGTATTGGTCCCTTCAGGTTACCTCCAAGGCTTGTAGTAAATGGATTTTTTTACTTTATACGAGTTCTTTAAAGCCCCTTTTATCCTCAAGCAAAAAAATTTGAACCTTTGAACAAAAATTTCCTGAAAAACGACAGTCCCAAACCCACTAAACTAAAACCATGTTTCAGGTGGATTGAAACTCTATTCTTTACAAAACTGAAACGATTCGTATAGGTGTGACTGTTTCTTAAGGTGTATTTTATAGTGGCTATGCAATGAGAATGTTTTTAAGGAAGTTACTATGATACCAGAAAATAGCATGTTTCTATAAAATTGAGAGCTCTTCGACTTTTCTCTAAAAATGAACTTCAGTTGAAATCATGAAGTTGGTGCAAGAAATTCCCGGTGCAGCGAGCAAGCACTGCCTCATGGAAAATCCTTGTGGAAAAGCTTGAGTGTCGTGGGGCTCTGTGCTCTGTCTCACCAGAAATTACTCACATGATGGGGAGAATTAAAAATTTATCTCCCAAGAACACATTATCAGCGTTCCCAGGAGCTGCACCTAGCAGAGGCCTGTTTGCCAGCTCCTGTTGTTACTTCTCATGCTGACAGCTGTGAGAGTGCTTCTGTTTTAGGGCGGAGGGAGCAAACTCACCCGTTTCCCAGTCTTTCCCACTGCCCTGTACCTGCCTGCTACCTGCTCAGACCCAGCTGAAGCAGCGCTCTTGTGGATTGAGTGTCTGCAACCAGGTCTGAGATGGAAACCTGGATCAAAAGCCTATTTTTTTTTCAAGTGAACCCATACCTATTAAGAATTGGACTAGTGAGCAGTAATCCTCTAGTCTTGTGTGAAAGATCAAATTAATGGATGGGGAAAAGATAGATAACAGGAGCAAAGCTTGGTTTGGACTAGTTTCCCTAAGAAGAATGGAAGCATAGTGAGACATGTCAAATTGACTTTTACAGAGCAGGTTAATGCCAGATACTTGTTTATCCTTGGAGATTCCTCAAATCCAGCAGATTTACACGTTGCCTAATGAAAGCTTAGGGAAGAGCAGGAAATGGAGCATGTACATTTCAGAGGAGGGGAAGGTGCAGATGAAAACAAATGGCAAGTCTCTCTCCTTCATGTTTCAAGTGCCAAATTATGCTTGACATTTCAATTTCCCCAAGGCGTGCTTCCGTAAAATCGTCTTGAACTCTCCTCAAAGTGTTAAAGCTTCCATCAGCTCTTCCAGTGGCATCAAACAGGTCTGATTCAGTTCTGTCTCGGGTGTGAAATGTAATCGTTGTTACAGCACTGCACAACTGGCATTCGGAAGAAGCTCCAAATGTCTCTAATATTTTCATGGAGAGGCTTCACAGTCAGCTTTGCAGTAGGACCATCTCAGGTGGGAGGCGGTCGGGTTTGATCACTTGTGTGTGGGCTGTTTTGTCCCATTTCTGGGTGTTCGGGATGTTTATCCCTTGCTTGTGGCTTGTTTCACACAAGGATCTCCGTGTTATGTGTCTATAGCCAGAAGGTCTTGAGTCCTTTGGAGAATTGTAACCACTGAAATTCTCATTAGTTCTCAATGTTCCAACATTTTTAGGAAGTTTGAAAGCCTGAATTTTTGAAGTGTTTTGACCATGTCCCCAGTGAAAAATACCAGGAGCAGGGAGATGGCAGAAATGCTTTGTTTTTCCCAATCTGTTCTATTGACGTGTTTTGTTTTTCCTTAGCTTGTTTTCTTCTAAAGGTCAGTGAAATTTTGAGTTGCATGAATTTTATTGACTTCACTCGTTGCAGTGAGGCTTTTGAGGGAGATGTGGAGCTTACGTGCACTGTCAGTGTCAGACAGTCAGAAGAAACCCTCCTCTCATGTGAGTGGGAATAATGGTGACCCGGCTTTTGAGAGACCTCACTGAATTGAATTCTTTGAAAAATATACCCTTGGGCTGTGGTTGCTGAGCACTTGAGAAGGCCCGTGATTGATGACATGGTCATTACGAACATGATTAAGAGCAGCCAGGATTTACATTTACCACCTTGGCCTTTTCCAGCGTCTGCTAAGCTGTGGTCTCCAGACCACCACTGATGCTCACAACGTGACTGTGTGTATGGAGGGGGGGAACGGGGGAGCTGTGATTAATTTGGCTGGCAACATGACGCTGGCTCTCTTCTTTGATTGCAGCTGATGAATAGTATTTTAAAAGCTAAGAATACATTAAACACTTTGGTATAGCTCCTATACAGTCTGAGGGCCAGAAGCACAGCTGTGCTCAGCTTACAATGGGTGCAGCTGAACAAAGAGGAGGAAGGAGAAGAGACAGCTTGTAGCTTAACGTGAGCTATGGATTCCGCTTATCTTGGGAAGCGGCTAGGGGCACAGGCACCGGTCTCTCCATGCTGGGAGCAGGGTGAGGGGGTTGCTGATGGGGTTTCAGACAGGAACAGGACTAGTATTCACAAGTTTTGGCTGCTTCGTAATGTTAGAATAACAAGTTGTTGCATGAGCAAGGGGTTCGTGTTCTCCGCCCTCCCTCCAACGTGGCAGTTGCCCCTGTGCCTGGAAGGTCTTTTCCCTCCTTGCAAAGCTTGAAGCTCCCACTCGTGCCTGTGAACATCCCAGTCCCCGCCTTGCAGTAGGTCCCTGCAGGTCTGTGGGAGGTGCTGGCCCCTGCAGGGGTGGACAGTGTGTGTGTGTGCTCCCTGGCCCCAGCACACAGCAGGCACCCCCCTGGCTTGATCACGGTGCTGCTTTCCCTTTGCGGGGCAGAGCTGTGGAGATCTCACCATTACTCTGATTGCCACAAAACCTGCACAAGCTTCATATTTAACCTTTAACCGCTGCCTCTGCTAAGTTTGGTTGAGATTAACTGTCTGGGGAAAGAGGCAGTGAGAGGGGGCTAGATGGAAAGCTCAGACTCAGAAGTCCTGTTTCCTTCGGAAAGCAGAGTCACGCTGGGTGGGGAAGCAGCAGCTCCACAGCTACAAGGAGCAGAGCAGGCTCCTTTGCTGCTTTGTGGCCAACGTCCATGAAGTCTCTGGGGTTGAGGAGTGAGCCATGAGCGTATCTCTTCTGGTATAACACAGCAGCTCTTCTCTTAACATCTGTTTTTCAATTCTTCATAGTGCTGGCACAATAACAACTAAAACTTTCATCACAGAACCCCTGACTCAAACCTCGTGCCAGGACGTTTATTGCAGTTGCCCTGATTTGATGGCAACAGTTGAAGGAAATAAAAATGACAGCTTTGGAGCAGTCTCGTCTTGCAGCGTGATGGCTCTTGGCAGCAGGAGACCCATTCACCCTCCTGAAGACTGCTGTTCAGACACAGGGGCTCGGAGGCAAGGTACTAAATAATTCTGTTTTCCCTCCCAGTCCGGGGGAGCAGGAGGACTGCCAGGGCCTCGTGAGAGGGGTGACCATGGGCGAGGGAGACTCCACTGTCATGGCAGGAGTTCTGCCCTGATGCAGCTGCCCGCTGCTTGCCCGCCGAGCCCCAAGCCGTGCCCTGCTTTCTCACTCCCGCGATAAAATCAGAGGAAGATTTGGGCGTGTTCTCCACAATGTGGGAGATGGGGAGTTTGCTTCTTGCAGGAAAGCATGGGATATTGCTTCTACTGCTTCCCGCCTATCTGCCCTCCATTACTTGTAAGCTACAGTACCCTTTGCTCTCTCCAGCCACCCCTCCTGCCCCCAAAAGGTTACTCTAGATGGGTCGGCTTGGCACGGGGCAGCCATGACAAATCTTTAAACTACTATGATAAATTATACTACATTGCCCAGTCCTTCTGGAAAGAGACTTTAATGTGGATTAAAATAAAAGAGGTTTGATAGATGCTGGAAATGTCTCCCTTTGGCTGTTAAGAAAAAAATCTGAATGCCTGTAATATTTCTGCAGAGAATTACAATAATTGGTATTTAAATAGTATTCTGAGCCGAGCTGCGATTGCCTAGGAAAGCCAACCCCAGGAGCAAGATCTCTTGTCTTTAAGACCTCAGCCAGGCTTGGAAACTTAAAAAGAAACTCGAATTATTGGGAATTTAAAACATGCCCTTGCTTTGGTTTGAATGCAACATCAAAGCTGGAGCATGTGTGTTCCTGAAAAAAAAAAAACCCTCCCAGCTGCTAAGTGCTGTTCTCCACCGATTTTATTTGCACCGCTATCCCAGCATCATCTCCATCCACAAGTGCCTTTTCAGTGTGCTCACAAGGAGGAGTCAATTTTGCCCTCTCAGAGGAAGAATTACCCACAACCCAAGCAACCAGTGCCAGGAGCTAAAGAAAGCTGGTGATCTTATAGACAGCTCTGCTTCCCTTTGGAAACAGTGGGCACGGTGATGCTCTCTGGTGAGAGGGCCCCTTGCATCAAAGGATGTGTTAAATCCATCACCCAGCTTGTGGTCACACTTGATTCCATCATCATGGTGGTACTTGTATTCAGGAGCTGCTGGCCAAATTCTGCCTCACTTGCCCAGGACCCAGCAGTTTCAGATGAACACTATGTTCTCCTCTACCTCCTGCTCTCATCTGGTTGTCAACGCTCAGGAAAGCCACTGCTTGTCTGTGATCTCCACCCAAGAAAGGCTAAATAGCTCTTTCATAGTAAGTTGCACAAACCTCATTTTGTAATGACGGGGTTTCTTTGAGACGAGCCCCACTGTTCTTTGTGTGTGTAAGATACTGCCACTGTCTCCTCTGCTCCTTCCCAAGTCCAACATCTTTTAGTTGCATGCCATCCACCCGTTTCCCACGCAGATCTGGTATCTAAGTCTCTGCAAATCAAACCTCTTAAAATACCACTCTTTCCACGCTTGCCCATTTCTCTATAATCATTGAGCTCTCTGAGCACGCATTTGTGACCCCAACAGATGACTCCACTAATGGGAACACACTGGTGCGCTCTGCCAGAAGGCTGGACCAGCACTGCTGGATAACTGCTGGTAGCAGAGCTAAGGTGTGTGTCTGTGTGCAGCGCTGCACGTGGTCTGTGGACACAGCCAGCATTTCTAATGTCAGCAGTAACTGCTGTGAAATGTCTCCCTTTGCCTTGAAATCGTTGCAGTTTTATGTGACAGCGGCAGCTCTAGCCCCCAGCTGAGATGAGAAGTCCATTAAGTGCTTGAAATGGTGCAAATGCATAGTCTGAGGACGTGCACTCCTGACCAGCTCCGTGTTGCCGATAGCTGAGCTAATCCAGTTAACCCTGTCCCACTCGGATCTCTCTTCACCCACAGGTACCCGCCTACACAGACGGAGATCTCTCCAGCTCTGGGTAGCAGATACTTGGGCTACTCTAGTCTTTGCATTCTGTTTGCATCCTCTGATTTTAAAGAGCATTTAAAAGGAAGAGAGAAGTGCTTATCCTCATAGAGCTGCTAGTAGCTGAATGTATAGATTAAATCTAGGAATTACAAGTTAAATTCATTATTAGTTCAAATGGGAAATAATTCCACTAAAGACAGTGGAAATTACTAACTCAGGGAAGCAGTTATCTAACATTTCCTCTCTAAGGAAATACAGAAATAAACCTTGTTTCACCTGTGACATCCATTGCTTTTTCCCCCGGTGTAATTCTAGTGATTTCTGCAGGGTTATTTCTGGGACCCAAAAACTGGAAAGGCACAAATGCTCCGTTCATGGTGAAGTGGCTTGTATAGACTCAGACTGGAGTCAAGTGAACACACAGAGGAGAAAAAAAAAAAAAAGAACTGTGCATCCGATAAATAGTCCTGGAGAGGAAATGTCAATGAAGAGCTTTGTGAAAGTAGGAGCAGAAGACTTAGCAACCCATCGAATTGTAGGAGATACTTTAGTTTCTGAGTAGTGAATCAACCAGAGCCAGGGACTGCCAATGGCTGGGTAAGTTAGTTACTGCTTATTGAAGGTTAAACACCAATCAATTATTTTGCTGGTCAGACCAAGGGAAAAAATCAGGAACAGAAATCCTTCCTGGAACTGTTCAGCAGCTCAAGTGGAGATGGGATTGTTACGAGAGAATGGCAGCCAGGCTGTGCTTAAAAAGGTGAACAGATCTCTCTTCTGATCTTAAAGATTACCACGAGTTTTTCACTGTGCGCAGTTAGGGGACTTGCTGATCCAAACCGGATTTAGAGATCCCTAATCCACACTTAGGGATAATGTATTTGTGTGTCAATGAGATTCCCAATTCTGGTTCTTAATAACTAAAACCACTGTATTTTTAAGGTTTTGGTAGTCCTCAGAGAGCTGAGTCTCTGTAGCTGCATTAACAGCTTGGGAAATTGAATCCCAGAGCCTCAACGAAGTTGTTTCAAGGGGTCATATTCACCGGCCAAAGTAGGGCTGTAGACCCATGGCAACCTGATCTCCAGCTCCATCCTTCACCTCACAGTGGATCACAGAAAATCTAAATAATTACTTCAAACTCCTGAAATGTTGGTGTGACCTTTCATGGGGGGGACAACATCCCATGCTCTGGTGGCTCTTATTAACTCAGATCTCCCCCATCTTCAGTGTAGACCATCCTTGACACCAGGATATCAAGCCAAAAAAGGAAGAAGCCCCACTGCTACCAGCCACCCTGCCTTTTTCTGAGTGCGTTGCCCTGCCCAAGAGCCAAAAGCCGTGACCATAGGAGGCTCCAGATGCTGGCGGAGCAGCAAGGATCATTACAACTGAATAGAGCCATACACAAAGGTGGAAAGATCCGCTTAGCACTCATTAATTGTAATTTTCAGGATTAATGCAAAAGATTTGGCGGCTTGACAGAAGAGAGTTTTAACACAGATAATTCACTATTGCTCGCTGGAGCTGAGGGAGGGGTCAGCGGCTCCCCCCAACCCCCTCAGCGGTAGGTAAAGAGAAGGACAGAAGTAACTAGCCAGGGAACAGGGATATAAAGCACCTGATAGGTAAAAAGATGTATTTTACACAAGGCAGTGTAAATATTCATGTGATTTATTAGAGTAGCAGACTTTTCATTGATGACTCTACTGAATTGAGGGTTATTTAGAAGCTGAGGGAATCGATACAGGAGCTGGGAGCCAAAGCAACTGATGTAAAAGTGCCTTTGCAGTGTGTATTTTTCACTTCTGTGTTAAGTCCTTTACCCCTTAAACCTTAGAGTGAACTTCGCCATATAACTATAAATATATATATGTACATTTTAGTGCTGGAGCAATATGGATGTCCTTCCAGAGGCCTGGCCCACGGCTGTGCCGTGAGCCCAACTTCTGGCAAGCTGTTGAGCAGTTTACAGTTTCTGCTGTACAGGTGAAGTCCAGTCCTGCACAGAGCACCAAGCCCTGTAGATGTCCGCTGAGAGATCCAGCCCCGCGCTGGATCATGATTTAAGGCTCAAATCTGCACCTTCGCGTCCTTCCTCAGTAGCCAGGATCTAAGCCGGAAGAGAGCAGAGGTGAGGTGCTCCCCACTCTTCGGCTAGCAAGTCTGAGGTCCTCAGGACTGCTAAACCACACCGATGTCAATGAGGACCATGTCTCTTCTCTGACCCATCCCTGCCTGCACTTCGGAGCCGGGTCAAGGTCTGTGACAAAGACTTTATAAACGTGATGTCGTTGTGATGGGGAGCAAAACGGGGAAGGTGACTCCTATTACGGGTTTTTCTGAAGGACGTCAAGAACTTCTCACCACTGTCTGTTGTGCGTGTTTCTGAGTATTTGGTTTATACTCCCTATCACTTTTTATTACATTTATTCCTTCAGAAGAAAAAATAACTCAAATGTCCCTAATCTTTTTAGCGTGGAATTTTAGATTTTAATGGGCTTGTTTTAATTTGCACATATTCTTGTTAATAATGAAATCTGTTTAACGAGAGTTAAACCAAAAAGCCTGTAATGGTAATTCAAAACATAAAACTCTAGTGCATTTCTGTAAAAATTCCCTGTTAATATTCTTAAGGCTTTTTAATGGATGTTTTAAGTAGACATTGGTATTAGCAGAAACATCACACAAATTAAAATTAGGCTCTTGGTGACTATTTTAAAATGAATATTCACAGACTCTTCAGCATGAAATTAAATCTAGTTACATTTGACGCTGCTGGTGTATTTTAAGGAAGTATATTTTACTGAAAAAAGATAGTGTTGCCGGTGAAATTATTGCTGATAGTTAATTTAATTTATTACAACCCGTTGAATGTAACAATCAGATTTTATACGGCGTAGCCTAGGAGCCCGTGGCAGGCTTTAAATCTGTGGAGATGGAGCCTGAGCCAGTAGCTGAATGATGGAATTAGGAACAGGGACTTCCACCTCCAGCCAGGACTCTAGTTTCACAGGGGTAGATTATAAAACTGCCACGCTTACTCCACTTATCATGACACTCTAAAATATGCCTTTGAGGATGTGGAGGCTGCCCTACAACTGGGCCCTCCTCGAAATCTTAGATTTTTTTCTTTCTTTTTTTTTTTCTTGTTTAAACCCAGGGGTTTGCATTACGGTCATCAGTTTCATAAGCACTTTTGGAGCTTGCATAGGTACAGGACTCCTTGGAGCTCCCTCTTTGCATTTTGTCACCGGCTGTGCTTTCATCTGCAGGTAAGGACTGGTGGAGCCTCCTCTAGAGCTTCATGCCTCTTGCTTAACATATGCTGGAGTTAGCTCCTCTGATGCCAGTGGGATGGACAAAATATCAGTCACTGGGCAGTCGTGTCCTTTCTTCACAAATCTTTGCTGCTCTTCGCTGAATAATTTCCCTATTCTCCTTTTCTTGTGAGCGTACGGAACTAAGCTCAGCATTATACAATCCAGCTTACCCTCCTTAAGCAGCATGGCATCAAAACATGGGCTAAAATGAAACACATGCAAATCCTCTGAAAGTCCATGGGATTGAAGCTTATCGTAAAAATTATCAAAAAGCTAAATCCTGAAGGGATAACTTCAGGAACACGCTTTTGGGCTGAAGTGATGAAGAAACGCCTCTATCTACCATAAGAAGATGCTTCCATGACCCCCTGCCTGTTACAGTCATTGAGGGGTAGTCAGATGCAAAACCTGCCCCCGTTTTTCTGGTGTATTTTGACTGGTGTATTTTGACAGTAACTCCTTGTGCCTGCCTCCAGGTTCCAGGAATCAAACAGCACTTCTCATGATGTATCTCGGAGCCACTAAAAGACAAAAGCAGAGTGTCATTTTCCTGCTGATGTACACCACGAGGACCTTGTCATTCCCCCGGAATAGTGCAGCATGAGAATGGTCTCCCTTCAAGATACATCACTTGGGGCAGTGGCATTTCGAGTTACACGGTGCCAGGATGGCGTTTGAACCATTCGCGGATGTAGACGAGAGAGTCAAAGCACATATTTAGTTTTCACTTGGGCAGCTGAACTGTCTGAAGTGATAAAAATCAATTTAAAGTTACTGTCTTTTAATGGGCAGCAATGAATTGATGCTGGATTAAAGCACTTCAGTGGTTTGGGTTCCTAATTCCCGTTTTCAAAAGCCACCATCAGCTAGAGTGGCTGAGGACAGCACAGGCTGCCCACCGCGACTGGCAGCCAGAGGCTGTGCCGGGAGGTCCCGGCAGGGCAGGATGTGTGCACACCCCAGGACAATGCAGCACAAATCTGCTGGAAGATTAAACTCGCAATGAAGGCAGTTGGGTCCCTGTGCAAGTCCCACTGCCTACTTTTTTAACTGTTAAACTTAGGAACCAGCTGCTTGCACCTCTCTACTGCCTATATGGGAGGAGTATGTGGAACAGGCTGCCCAGGGCAGTGGGGGAGTCCCCATCCCTGGAGGGGTTTAACAGTCATGTCGATGTGCTGAGGGACAGGGGTTAGTGTGGACCTGGCAGTGCTGGGGAACAGTTGGACTCCATGAGCTTAAAGGTCTCTTCCAACCCAAACGATTCTGTGATTCTGCGAATGTGCCGCCTGTGCTACAGGTTCCCATATTATTAAAAAACCAGTGGTGTATGTATTTGCTCCGTAAGGCCTCAGCTTCAAAAACGCTCTATCCCCTGGCTCCCTCCAGTGCTGCGGGCGGTCTCACTGGTGCCAGTAACACCGCCTGTAACAGCAACAGAGCTCAGTGCTTAAATATTTGCAGGATCGCTGTCTGAATTGGCATTCTTTGCCAAAACTGTCCGGGCTTCACAAAGAACTTGTGGAATGAATGTGCTAGTGTGGGGCCAGCCCTTCAACGAGCATGAGCTGGCATGGTTCTGTGGAAGCTAAATTGAGGATCTGCTCTTCCTCGGTGTCTGCATTAGCTATGCAAAGAAAACGAACAGAGCCAGCAACTGTATCTGCAATTCCATGATGAATTGGTGCATCTTTTCATTTATTGTTTCGATTTTGCTGTTTTCTACTGCTGGGAAATTATGCAAATTCTTCTTGCACAGGAAAAGAATACCGATAATTAAGAAATGTGCAGCTTGGATTTAAGATAATCTCATAAATCCACACTAGTGTTCTCACACAGCAGCACATTAATAGCAATGGCAGCAATAGCTGACGCCCAGGACCAGGTTTTCAGCCCTCCAGAAGGTCACTTTGCACATTTCTTGCTGAACACTTTTGATGGAAATGAGATGCTTGCACCAGAAGAAGCAGCCAGCAGAAGAAGAGGGCAGTACTACAAGGCAAAAGAGCCTGGCGCCCTTTCGGGCCAAGTTCTGCAGGTGTAGTTTAACATCCTCGTCTGTTTAAGGGAAGAGAAGGAGGAGACTAAGCATCTGTGGTAGTGTGCCAGCTCAGAGCAGAGATGGCACTTTGTTGTCTTTGAGGGGACAGGCACTGACTGGCAGCAATGGCAAATGAACCCTTTTTTGCAGGTACCTGCCTTAAAGGTAAAAAAAGTTCACAGCCTTTAGCGCTTCAGCCATTTCTAGCTACAACTCAACCTACTGAGATCTACAATCTTTTCTGAAGGGTTTGGGCTAGACAGTAATGGAGTCTGTGTCCAGGGGTGACAGACCGAGAACTCAGCATATTTTAGGGCATCTTCAACTCTTGTGCAAGTGAGGCACAAGTCTACTCCAGAAGGGAAGTCTCACCCCAGATGGACAATGTCACTAAGAGAAGAATGGTTCTTGGGTGGCTGTAAGGACTTGGTATGAACTGGCAGCTACCTTCATAACTACGAACAGTTTGAAGAGCTCAGTCTGCTTGTTTTTAATAGCAGTATTTGAAAAAAAAAAACCTCATGTACCAGCATAGCTCCTTGACCTTAGAGGATATCTGGCTTAAAATCTTCAAAGAGAGATGTTAGCAAAGATGCATGAGAAGCTCGTTCTCACAGCATGACAGAGGCTGTCCTTGAAGGCAGTTCCTTCTCAGGACCCTAACTGAAGGCCGGATCAGCACGTGGAGAGGACAAAGACAGTCCAACAGGCTTCTCAGTTTGAGTTCTTGCTGCAGTATCCCACATAGGTGCAAAGTCCCAGGTTCCCCGGTTCTTCCCACACTGGGTATTATGATATTATTATGACAAGGCACCAGGTTGAGCTTGTGGTCTGCAGGGAGCCATGGGTAATACCCACCTCAACTTTAAAACTAGTTGTTGGAGTCTAGAAGTAGTTGCTTTGATTTCCAGATACTGCAATTTCTACCCAAGGAAAGATAAAAAACCAAAACCAAAACCAAAAAAAACTTCAGTTCTGTGGAAGAAAAGGAGATTCAGTGATCGGGCCTTAGGACCAGCATTTTGAGGGCTGAAGGTTGGGTGCTCAGTGAAATTCCTTCTCCATGCGCTGTGCTGCCGGAAGGGCCCAACCATGCTGGTCTGCAGGGCTTCTGAAAATCCAGCTGTTAACAACAGCGGGAAGTCTAGCCCTAGTTATGGAAGTGGAGTAGGTCAAAGCTTAGCCCTAGATCTAGTTAGCCCAAGGGTAGCAAGGGTAGGTTGTTTTCCAGTACAGCAGACCATCCTATTTGCATAGTCTCCATACAGTTTATTGAAATCTGCAAGAATCTCAACCAGGGAGTCACATTAGAGGAATGAATATTAACCTGGGAACCTCCACAAAAAACTTCACCTTGACTTTCTGCTGTATGTATTTTTCACTCGGTACTGTCGCTGTGCGATTTAATTCTCTTCTGGGCACAACTGTCAACCTGGTTTCCAGGAGGGACACGTGCCGCAGAATTTATTTTATTCCGTTTAAGTAACTATGACCAGTTGTCATAAATTGAGGAGCTGAAATTGCCCGTTCCCTGAGGCTCTCTAACAAATGAGATCAGAACTCCAATGAATACATGTCTTGCAAAGCTTTTCAGTTCAATTACCTATATCCAAGTGCAACTGGTAACGCCACAGTCAGTTCAAATAGTATCTTTGCAGGTGAGAAAGGCCGCAAATTGAAGTCTATTGCATGTCAGTATCCAGCGTGTTACTGGGAAGATTAAAAGCAAAGTTTTCAAGGGACAAAGGATGAACAATTAATGAGCCCTGGAGTGACTCTGAAGCAGGTAGCAAAAGGAAAACAACTGTAAAAGGAGAAACCATCAGAAGTGAGCAGTCTGGTGCCGAGTTTCAGAGGGAGATTAGTGGAGACTTTCACTAGGTCCATTAATGTTTGTGAAGTACTTGTGGAGTGGATCAATGAGCATCACAGGAACTCCCAGGAGGAAGTGAATTAAAAGCTTTTTCCTTTTCTTTTTTCATAGTGGGAAGCAAATAAAGCAGAGCTCGCATACTAGCTGATGAGACTAAACCAGGGCAGCGGACGGGCATCTGGTCAAGTGAGTGCTGACTATCCCTGCCCGAGTCAGGGTGAGGCCAACGGGGAACGTACGTGGCCATGTTAGAACTTTGCGATGATGGCCAGGCGAGGCCAGATCAGTGGGGTTTAAGTAACGTTAAGTCAATCTGTTTTGAGCTCTGGGTTTTTCATCCTAGATCCTGAGCACTGAGGGTGGGGGTTGACTATTTCTATGTGGGCAATAAACTCTGTGACTTGGTTTTAGTGGCAGCAGTAAGAAGGTACTAAAATCCTGAGAGCCACCTTAAAAACGCAGCACCAGATCTTCAAATGATTACGCCAGCACAGCACCACCGAAGCCTCCCGAGTGCTGTTGATTTACACCAGTTGAACATCTGGCCCGTATGCTTTGATTATTAAATAATTCTGCAATTATTATGTGAACAAGTAAGATTCATGGAAATGCAAAAGCAGCTATGAATTGTGTTTTCACTGCAGTTCAGGAGGAAGAATTGCTCAGGGAATGCACTGCTTTTGACTGTAGCTGTGCAGTTTATGCTTGTGTTTTTCTAGAAACCAGACAGTGAGTGGGACCTCAGGAGATTTTCCAGGCCTCCTTCTTCCTTGAGGGAAGGGTCAGCTTCAGCCCTGTCATATTTGCTCAGTATGTTCTTAAAATTCTGACACGTGAGACCCCACAGCATATCCCGCTTAGTGCTTAGTACTGGTGCTGAAATACTTCAAGAATCTTTTCCCCCAACATACCTCTCTCCCTGGTTGCTCTCGAGCTCTCCGAACCCTTGTCCTCCCCACCACTGCTGTAGAGAAGCGCATGGTCCCTTCCCCTGCCTAGCAGCCCTTCTCTGTACACAAAGCTTGTGATTTTGTTTGTCTCTTCTGTGTAACATTGTCTGGTCAATCATGTTGGAATTCAGTGCTGAGAAAGTCCAGACAAGCCCAAGTAAGCGTTAACACCGCAAATTCTTTATTACTTTTTTTTCCTTAAGCGTGATTCCCTTTCATGGTTTGCTGCTGAAGTATAGAAGTACATCCAGCCATAAGAGAAAAAGATCCATCTTTCAGCATCAGGAGATTAAAGGAATAGAGTGAGATAACATTTTGCAAACCTAAAAGGATTTGAAAACCCCTCTCCTGCTATTTCTGGAAAAAAGTCAATGGCAGGGCAAGATTATCTTCATTAATAGGGTGAGAATGAGTGTTGGCTGCAAGTTTTGTTTAACCTGAAAAGCAGCATTCAGCAGCTGGGTTTCAACATCTAAAATAATATCCGGAGAATCACAAATTCTTTGCTACACATAAAATCATCCTCCGGTTGTGTGTAATGGAGCTCGGCAGGGTAATGTGCGGGAGAGAGGGATAACCTTTTAACATCCCCACAATCCCCGGGGACTGGCGCGCTGCTGATTAACAGATGCTTGGTGACTTGAAGTTCCCGAAGTTAAAGCTTTGCATGTATTGCATAAGTCACTGGTTTTATTGAGGGCTTGGGGGAGACGTTTTTTTTGGCTTTTATCCCACTTCTCAGACGTGGCATGTTGTAAGTGAGTGCTCTGAAGTGAAGGCAACGGTTCTTCGGAGAGAGCAAGCTAAAGCAGCGGTGTGCTGGGAACTGCTCTGCAGGGCCTGACCCGCGGTCTCCTGCCTCTGGTGGGGGCCGTGGGCTCCCTCTTCGGGAGGTGTTTAGGGGGCTCTCCACAGCACCATAAAGCATGAGCAGTCACAGCCTGTCCAAAACACCTCTCTAGCTTTAGACAGTCGGCATGTCTGGAGGGGAGGGCTGTTACTTTTGGGTTTGTTTTTCCTGATTTGGGGGGTTTTTTACTGATTACTACGTTTTGTTTTTATTGATTCCATCAGAGCTTTGATTTCTGCATAGAGCTGTGGGGTCGCTGCCACAAACCCTGTCCTGTGCAGCCTCCTGTCAGGTGAGGCGAGAAGGGCATCACCTTTGAGGTGAGGCCCTCCGAGAGGTCTCTCTGCCTTCGAAAAACTCTGGCCAAGCAGCTCCAGTGTAGGACTATGTTGCTAACTTGACTGCAGCCAGGTCGGTGTTGCCCACCCACCAGTCACCATTCTTCTGGACTCTGACCAGCGTAAAGCCTTGTCAGGTCACGGACTTGGTGCACAAACCTCAGTTGCTTTGTCCTCACAGAGATTTCAAGGAACATTGGCTCAAGTGAAAAACACACGTTTCTGTGCTGAAGACAAGGCTGCAGGTAACTCAGTTAACCAAAGTAATGTGACTCAGCGGCAAAATTAGGAAAAGGACCCAGAAACTGCCAGGGACATCTCTCACAAAGATTGACGCGTTCACTTGAGGACATCCAAGCTTTTTCCCCACTGACTTTTGTGCCTTTGGATTGGGCAGGTCTTTCTGGAGGACTTCCCTTGCTATGTCTTGAAGTCAGGCAGCTGTTATCTGTTCTCCTGAAAACATCCAACACGTGGTCGCTGCGTCCCTGCACAGGAGCTGTGTGGAGCGCCGGGGCTGTGTGCAGGAGGAAGGTCTAATTAACAAAATCTACGCTCCAAGAATTTGCTATTTTCAGGGCACTTCTCCACCTGCCAAGCTGTGCTGGTGTTAGCAGTGCATGGCGAGAGGAGTTTTAAAACAAGTGCTGGAAAAAACCCAAACCCTGTCCCTGAACAAAATGCTGCCAGCTCCCGCAAGACACATATGACAGAGCGAGAGCCCCGTAGCTGTCAGTTCTTCATGCCCTTTGGGAGTGTGCTTATTATTTTTGAATACTTTACCTCTCCAGTGGTTCTTCTGGCAAAGTGTCACCTGTACAAGCAGAAAATAAGGGTCTTATCCCAGCTGCCTTTAATTCTTGATATAAATAGGATAACTCTGACTTCTGTCGTTGTTATAATGATAATAATCTGCACTTGATTTACATTTTGTAGGAATAGGAGAGGTACATGTTCAAAAAAAGTTTTGCCGTTGGTCTCCCCGTGTACCCCAGCAAGGTGAATAGATGCAGGTTGGTGCCTTTTCCAAAGCCCCATGATGAAGCAACAGAAAGGTAAAAGTATTAAAAACCAACCAGAGGCAGAGCAAGAGCTGCAAGACAGCCCTTCCCAGTTTTGTCGCTCACACTCAAACTGGTGACGTTTTACGTGCAAAGGACAAATAAATACAGGAAAATCATTTGGAGTTGGAAGTTCAGAGAGGCGTGGAGAAGGAAGGATTTGGTGGGTGAAGGTTTTGTGAAGGGAACCACTGGCTGGGATTGCTTGACAGAACTCTGCTTCATTACTGACGCTTCACAGCCTTGATTTTCATATTTATTTGTGACTCTTCCTTTTTAAACCACGGGCTCTTTTGACATGAGAGTCATGCTGTGTAAAGCGCTATTGATTAGAGTTTCTAATTTCATGCCATTACAGCATGACCATTGGGGAATGAAATGTATTTTATTTTTTCCACCACGGCTACGCCAGCAGTGCTTGGGACGCAGCCATCGCGCAGGCTGTCAGCAGCAGGCATTTTCAGCTAAAGATCTTTGCTGTTTGAGCCAAAAGGCGAATTTGCCCAAGGTCTAAGCCTCAGCTCAGTGTGTTGTTCCTGGAATTAGAACAGATCAGTGGTGAAGTGTGTTTTGAGGCCAGAGGTTTCCAGAAGGATGGCTGACTTGGGGACGTTCCATTTTTCACTCAGGCCTGCATAAGGACCTTTTTTTCCCCATTCCAGAGGAGTGGTTGCCATTTGCAGTAATACCTGCTGTCTTTCAACCATCTCTGGTTTGGTGCTCAAAAAAGTGAAGGAAATCACTAAAGGCATAGGAGAATCCCAGACAGTGTCTGCTGTGATGACATAACGTACATAATCCCTGTTATGTACAAGGTGAACCAATTGTAAACCTGACTAAGACCTGTCCCAGCCTTATTATAAATAGTTTTTTCCTCTCACAGGCTGGATTTGGACCCTTCTGGAGTTTTCCAAGGAAAGGGCTCCTGGTGCATTAATAGCATTTCACCCTGTTGGTGATTCCTGGGGGCATCTTCCCCTTCCCTCTTCCTCCAGGTATCCCCCAAACTCCTTGGGTTTTGTGGTCTATCCCAAAGTAATCTGTAAGAGGATTCCTTTAGGCTCTTGCAAAAAAATCTCCACCTTTTTTTTTTTTTTGCCCTGTGTAACAAAGGCTTGTGCTATCCTGAGGTAGACACCAGGAAGATAAAGTCCACCTAAGTCTGCAGCTGCGCTTGACTCTAATGAGTTTCCCCCCGCTATAACTAACGTGGCTTGTCTTACACTCTGGTTTTACCTCTGAACAGTAGATATGCACTAGCTGTCCTGATCTAATGAAGCTTCCCAGCAGTGAAGACAAGCTCTAACGGAGCGGCTATAGATGTGTGAACCTCTTACAAATAGCCAGATGAGAGAAGAGTGTGTGCTTGAAATCTGTCAAAGGGGAACCAGCCGAGAAAGTTCTCCGACTTCTGCTTTATTCCAGGAGCTACTGACACCCGCCGGCGGGTGATGAATTAGTGCAGCACAGCTGGAGCTGCGCAGGGCTGCAGATGCGAATCCCGGAGCTGTTCCAACACCTACTGGAGCACTGGAGGTAGCGTGGCCCTGCAAAAAGACATCAGTGTACTGAGGTGAGGCTGAGAAAAACTGGGCTTTTGGGGAGGCAAAGGGGACATCTTATTGCTGCCTATGACTCTTAACAGGAGGGCGTGCAGAAGACAGAGCTAGACTGTCCTTGGAGAAGCACAGTGACAGGACAAGTGGCAACAAGCATAAATTGCAGCATGGGAAAATCTGATTAGATATGATGTAAAAATTGTCCACCCCAAGGATGGTCAAATGCCGGGGGAGGGGCCCAGAGAGGCTGTAGCATCTCCAGTCTGGGAGAAGTTCGAAACTTAGCTGGACAATGCAACCCGCTAAGTTGGCCCTGCTTGGTCTGGAGGTTGTGCTTTTAACTGTGGCTGGTGTGACTTGCGTGCGGCACTGGGGATGACGCTGCTGATTTCAGACAGAAGTGATGCGTTAGGTTCAAACTTTCCAAGCAGAAGCCCAGTCCAGCCCTAGCTAAATCTGCCAGGCCAGTCCGCTTACTTCTGAATGACAGTGGTCTGATTCAACACTGCAGGTCTTGCTGGCACTGTCCTTGCTCTCACTGGTGGTTAGAAGCGCGACCCTTCAAAGTAGGAATCAGGAGATGTTCTACTGAAAAGGCATTCCCAAAGCTAGCACGAGAGGAGAAACCTCTGCCACCATGCTCTGAGCCACCCACATCCCAGCTTCACCCTGGGGAACGGGTTGGTGATGTCTCTTGGTTTCACTGTTGCATGTGGTGGGGTGTTCAGTCTCCCTCACTGCTTGGGGTGATTAGCCAGCACAGGGCACGGCAGCCCCTGGGAATGGGTGTCGGGCAGCCAGGCTGGGGGTTCACTTTAGAGTCATGCTTACCCTTTTGTTTCTGGAAGGTGCCCCAACTGGCAGCTGTATTTTAAAATTCAAAAAGCCATGTGCCTTCACGGAGTCAGCAAAAGGCTTTTTGGCCTCAGCTGGAGCACAGCCTGGTCTGTAACATCTCAGAGCCTCAACGGGGAGGGATCATCCTCATGCTATTCTCATCACTTCACCCGTATGCCCCTGCTCCAGTTTTCACTGCGACGCAGTGGCTGCAAACAAGGGTCTGTCTCAGTCCCTGTGCACATCAGATTGGCACTGCTGGAGATAACACCGATAGATGCCATCGCTCATGGTCCATCTCCTGCCACTGCCCAATGTCAGGCTTCCCTGAGAAGTCCCATCCAGCAACCTGCAACGCAGCCGAGAAACCCTGGAGGGGAGTGCTTGGCCCCTTCCCCTGCACGCGTGTTTCAGTGTAATGCAGTCCCGGTGAACTCCACACCTCCCTGCTGCCTGCAGAGTCCCGTGGGCTTTCACCGGCTCGCTGACATTTATATACATTTCTAAATACCACGGAAGTATTGCTGGGAGAGAGAAATGTGGAATGAATGACATGGGCTCGCAAGCAGCAAAGGGAAGAAGGTAGTTGAGAGTTTGATTGTAGTAACCGTGCCAATACCCCCCAAGGAACGAAGCCTCCTGCAGGCACGGTGCCTTTTCCAGGAGATAAAATGAACTTCTTCAGGTTTAGCCCTAAGTAAATGGTGGTCCAGCTCATAAAACAGCCTGAAGTGCAGAACTGTTTACAGACTTTATTTGTCTTGAGCCTTGCGCTTTGTGAGATCAGAGGCAATTTTATTACCTAACTTTGTGCAGTGTCGTTCCAGAAACGATCACAAATGCCATGTGAATGTTTACCGTAATGAGGAAGTACATTACAGCCCGGAAGGGTGGCAGCATCTAATAGAAATATACTTGTAGAGCAGCTGAGGGCCAATCCCAAGGATGGGCTCTTCCTTGCTGCTTTTTACACTGATTTCTACCTTCCCCTTAGCGAGAGCTGAATGAGGGGACATATCCAGAGCCTGGTGCTCCCTGGCACCCCGACTCCCTTTCCCTGCAGCTGGATGCTCCCCACATCTGGACACAAGGCAAAGCCAAAGGGGCAGGACTGAGCCTTCCCTCCCTAGTAAGAGGGGCATCACTTTTGGGGAGGAGTTCCCCACGGTGAATTAGAGCCACGGCTGCACAGTGGAGGGGGCTGCAGCGGCAATGCGCAGCCAGCTTGGATTGCGTGTAAAATGGAGCTTGGTCAGCTTCCAGTATTGCAATTCAGCCTTTTATTTTCCAAGGAAGATGCAAACAATTTGTCTTTAGGATGCAGTAAAGGCACCTTCAAGAATATCATACAGTCTGCTAATGCTACAGAGAATCTCTTAAAAACTTAATTGCCTGTGTCACCAAATGAGAAGAGAGTAGTCCCTTGAAAGATCCTGTGTTTGGAAAACACACAGTCAGTTCTAAATACTTGCAAATGGTACATGCTTCTTTACTCCTGCTGACAATAAGAGTAATTGCTGAGCCCAGGATAAAGGAGATGATTGTCTGAAATGTTTCAGCACTATTTTCTTGTTCCATTTTTTTTTCACAATGCAAAAAGACAGTGGCTTTCTTGGTCTGCGACCAAACAAAAGGAGAGGTTTTCTTCTCATGCCAAGAGGCAGGCAAGACAGACATCTCCGTAATTAAGGGACTCTTTCAGTCTGAGAACGTCTCAGCTCCCATCCCCAGCTCTCTTTGTCCCTTTCCTCGCCAGGTGTTCACAATCCTCTGATGTTTTAGGGAGCACTAAAGGGCAGGTGACAATTACAGCTATGTTTTGGTATTGACACAGGACAGTAGGACCCAAGAGTCCTGGAGACACCAGGGCTGCATGGTCCTCACGCCATATCCAGACATGGTGCAGCAGGTACGGCCGCTGATTGAAAGGCCGAGACATTGAGCGCTGGGGTGAATGATGTGACTGAAGCCCCAGAGCAATGAGGGCACTGGAATCCAGGTCTCATTGCCAGCCACAAGAACACACAGCCTTCCTAAAGGAGAAAAAACATGGAAAAAACAAAGTCTGCCCCCCATGCTTTAGAAGAAAATGGGCTTCATCAAGCCCAGCTTCCACAGAAGAGAGGTCCTTGAGCTGAGAAACTGGAGCCAAGGTAGTTTCATCTGAGCGATGCCTTTGAGTTTTGGCCCCCTGCACGTGTGATAGACGCAACCTCGGTTCCTGCTACAACTCTGCTGCCCATGAGGATGACAGAGAGGGATGTTTTTTCTCATCATTTACGCATTGCACTGACTCACCGACATCTCTGTCAATCCTGGGGAACAGGAGACCTCGAGCATTTCGCCCATTGCTTTCACCTATTGCTTCTATTTTATTTTGGCCATCATGTTTAGCATACAGGATTCTTCATCTCAGCCTGGTCAGAGCTAATGTAGGTGTCTGCGGTCATTGTGTTCCTTCATTACGGACTTGTTTCGTTCTCTGCATTTTCCTCTGTGGCCTGTGATGCAGCATAGTACATCGCAAAGTAATATCCACTGTAACATGATGTGACACCTGCAACCTCAAAAGAGACACAGGCTTATGTTGACTATACTGATATGCGTCCTTTGCTCCTGCTCTCAAAGCTGGAAAAAAATGGGTGCGATCTATAGCTTTCGCAATTTTTTTTTTCTTAAATGTAAGCATTCACTGTTTTGTTGTGGGCAAGCAGATATGCAAAGCACAGCAGATGTCTCAGACTTCAAGAGACAAGGGAACATTTCTCCTCGGTCCTTAGATGAAATGGACTGGGCTTTGCTCCAGAAAACAGGAACGATTAATCCATCACTGAACATGAACTCAAATGAGCTAATATTGGGTATTTTAGTTCTGATGTATGTGTTAAACGATGTAATCATTCAGGGCGTAAAAGTAATGGCTTTGGGAAAACGTTCTAAAACGCAGTGGCTGAGGCACATGGGGCTGGAACGGGCACCGGCACAGCTATGGTTCCTGCGCTGGTTGTGTGCCAGAGCAGCAGGTAGACGAGCGCACCGGGACTGAGCCGCCCAGGGCTGGGCTGAGGATCCTCTGAGCACAGGATGAGGGAATGCTGCTTAGCCGAGACAGTCTGCAGAGCAGGCACGGGGCTGCCTGCTCCAGCCCCCAGCCTCAGTGGCTTTGTGCTGAAGATGCCTCTGCGTTGTGCTGTACGTGCCAGGGTGAGTCCTGCCTCACGTTATCTGCCATCCTGGATGTGCTGCTCTGCAAGTACCGCTAACCACAATTACACTGTTAAGCAAGAGGCAGCAATTGATATTTTATCATTGGGATTTTTTGCCGTGACTTTTGTACCCACCTGGAGTGAACAAACTATTAGAAGTTTCATCCAATTACATTAAGTGCAGTTGGACCTACTGTGCCGAACACAATCACTTTGCAGTGGGAGAGAGGCGCAGTCCGTTATCAGCTCGAGGCACATCATTCATTAAGACATCATTTGCCTCTCACCAGCAGAGCTGAAGCAGCAAATCTATAGGATGTCATAACAAGGTGTGCTATTGAAAGATAGGCTGAACAGGATTAACAAAAGGGTCCTCTCCACAATATACCTTCTTCTTACTACTTTGCTCAGTCTCTGTCTTTTATGATCTCCTGAGGGAATGTTTCAAAGGGGTACGTGGAAGTGAGGCCCACAAATCCAATTAATTGCTGATGTGGTTTGTGACTAGAATCACCATGCACCACTTAAAAAAAAACTGCCTTAGTGCAGCAGACTATAAAAAGGAAAATATTGGGCATATAGTGGTATAAAAAAAAAAAAGAAGGACATTGAGGTGCTGAAGCCTGTCCACAGAAGGGCAGAGAAGCTGGTGCAGGGTCTGGAGCACAAGTGCACTGAGGAGCGGCTGAGGGACCTGGGGGTGTTTTGCCTGGAGAAAAGGAGGCTCAGGGGAGACCTACTCACTCTCTACAACTCCCTAACAGGAGGCTGGAGCAAAGTGAGGGTCGGTCTTTTCTGCCCAGGAACAAGCAACAGGATGAGAGGAAACGGCCTCGAGTTGTGCCGGGGGAGGTTTAGGTTGGACATTAGGAAAAACTTCTTCACGGAAAGGGTTGTCAAGCATTGGAACAGGCTGCCCAGGGCAGTGGTGGAGTCCCCATCCCTGGAGGGGTTTCACAGCTGTGTCAAGGTGGTGCTGAGCGACATGGTTTAGTGGTGACCTGGCAGTGCTGGGGGAACAGTGGAACTTGATAATCCTAAAGCTCTCTTCCAATGAAAATGATTCTGTGAATAAACCTCTCATCCATCCCTGCCTGTTGTTCTTACCCTGGGCTGGGAAAGTCTTTGATAACTAGATCAGCACCTTTGCTCTCATGGTCCAGTTCATCACTTAAGACCGCCTCTGCCCTTCTGAACCAGTCTTATTTTTACTGGAATTTCTTTGTGGATGTACCAGAGGGCAGGTGGGAGGAAGAGCCCACTTGCTTCCAGGGGTTGCAGCTCCTTGGTCTCAGGCAGGCAGGACTCAGAATCTCTCCATTTCTGTACCGCTGTCTGTCTGGGCACAACTGAACCCCACGGACACAAGCAGAGCAGGGCTGGCTGATGCCCAATTCAACCGGCCAGTGCCTCACCAGCTTGGCAGCAGCCAGGGCAAGTGTGAAGCACTGCACTCGGTGTGCTAACAGCCAGAAGCCTGTGTGATAACGTGCTTTCACATAGGCGGTAATAACTTTAACTTACGTTTTCTGCAAAGCATTAGTAATGCCGGTTTCTTCCCTGCCTTGTGTGTATAGTACATAACTATGCACATTAAATTTAGCCTGTTCTGGCGTTTTCTTCTTCCCGGAGAACAGCCACTACCTGTGGCACTGGGGGGCCAAAATGCAGCTGGGAATCAGCTAGTTCAATAACTCACCTACACAATCCTACACAATACATCCCTGGAGAGAATGAACCCGGCGCCTGAATGCATTGGGGAATCTTGTTTCTATCTATCTTCTGTACTGTTATGGCTTTTATCCAATTACCTGACTTTTTACCAGATATAATGTGTTTTTCTTCCCAGCATGCACAGAAGAAGCACTACACCCAATTGCCTGAAAGGGAATTGCTGTGGAGATGGATGAAGTGACATGACTAAGGTCACCCAAGGCCTGTCTTGGAGAAAGGAGCTGAACCTGGGGCTCTGCCAGCAGGAGCTGAGCATTACGGCGTAGGCTTTGGGTGTAATTCAAGGAAAAGAATTTCACAGTTTAAAAGGGCCCACTGCAAGTCCTGCCCTACCTCTGAAGCCAGTGAGAACAACAGGTCAGCAGAAGACATCTTCTAATATTTTCCCTTCCCAGGGCATCTGTGCAGCTTACTGGGAAAGGCATCCCCACAGCTGGACCAGATGTGCAGCTGCTTCCTTCACTTGCCTTTGAATTCGCACTCTTGTGTTGGTATGCTGTCAGCCCAGCCCTGCAAAATTGAATTTTCTTTTTGCTGTTCCCAGAAAAATGATTTTCCAATGATTTTTCCATTTCCAGAGCGGGTCAGGCTGTCGTGGTCAGTGGCTCCATTGTGGTCTGTAAGTGAATTAGGGAGGTGGCACAGGGCTGTGGCAGAGTGGCGTGGCCAGAGCGCTTCCATCAGCGCATACTTCAGGATCCCTGAACCTAAGCAGATACTTAAGTACATGTTCCCATAAAGAAACTCTTCTAGAAAATCAGAAACTGAGCTTAAGCCAAAAGCACAGGAGATGATCTTGCTTCAAACACTGTTAGAAGAAAGTCTCTTTGGCCAAAATTTCTCTAGCTATTTTTGTGCACTCCAGTAAACCTGGCTGCTATCTCCATCCTGGAGATGACTTCATTTCACTAGGTTTCTCAGCCCGGGCTCTCTGTGCCTCAGAAGCAGTTGTTTGTGCTGCAGTTGGAAAACGTGTATCATCACAGTTGCCTTTTTTCCACTGCAGAGTAATTAATCGATATTTCTCACGGAGGGCAGTCAATTCTCATTACTCTGGGCTTTCACAAAGCTGGGGTCTTTTTTTTCATGGAAGTGGACTATCCAAGAGACACTTCATGCTCAGGCTGAGGTCTCTTCACACTCTTGCTCACTTTGGGCTGTGAGAGCGTGAAGGCAGCACGGCAAATTCCACATTACGAGAGACAGCCACAGCCGCAGGACTCTCGGCTGGTGTAAAGTGAATGAAGATTTTCCTGCACATTTTTCCATGCAGCTTCTTTTTCCTGTGCCAGCTTCTGTGCGCCTGTGATATGGTGCCAAGGGTTGGGGAAGGAGCAAGGTGGAGTGGCGGGAGCCAGCCACCAGCCTTGTACTAATAGAAGATCATGATCCCCTGCCAGCTGCAGGAATTAGGATGGCACCTTTATTCCAGCACAAGGTGGCCGAGGATCACCGTCCTGGCAGCACCCGTGTAGGCAGAGTCTGCCCCTAGAAATATACGATCAGTCTTTACCTGATGCCCTGAGGGGAAGGGAGGGGCACGCTGCTCCCCACATGATTGCAGCCCATCAGAACCAAACTGCTGGGTAGCACCAACAAAACTCTGAGTCTTCCATCAGGCTCACCAGTTCCTTCCTGACTCCATGTGTTTTACTGCACCAGCCGGTACTGGAAGTCATTATTATTACAAAGAACCACTAATTCAATAACGCCACTGTCCTGCATGAATAACATCCAGCCAATATTAACGCATCCCCCCTCATATTCATCGCAGAACACAAAAGCTGTTCAGGGAACACAAGGAGTCTCGAGGCAAAGCCGCCGCTAATGCGACAGTCACTGTTAGCCATGCGTGGCTAACGCCGAGTGGAAGCTCTAGAAATGATGATGGCAAAGCACGGGTTCGGATGCCATTCATAAAAAAAGAAAAATGGCTAAAAGTTAAAACTCGAATTGGAAGTAGGGAAGCTGCCTGGCTTTACACGATAACGGGGCGCTTTATTACCCCTCTTCGATTGTTTGATGCCTGTGCCTCTGTTTAGCAAGTCTGTTCGTTATCCTCTCCAATTAGCAGAGACTTTTTTCAGATTATTTTTATGAAATTCTCATTTAATTAGCAATGTAGCAGAGTCTCAAATGGCAGTTTTAAAAATATCCTTCTACCGATCAAGCAGCCAAATGGTCTTTATGAGATATTTGCAGAATTGTAAACCTCCGTGTGTCTCTAATTATCCGGCTGCTTAGACGATGGGAATGCGAACACCTGACAATCCGGGGTTATCCACCGGCCCCTTTCATTGGCCTGGTGCGGGAAAATACAAATTTCACTTACTAAAACCTTCTCACGGGCTGTTTTTGAAGTAAAGAATGGGATTTATCACATGACTTTCAGATTCCATACACTAGACAGGGAATTAAAATAATGGATGACAAATAAGAGAAGCCAGGTGTGAAAGGAGACGTCAGGCGTTCCACAGGCACAGAGCTAAATGGGAGGAAGTATGTTTATAGTACAATAACGAAAGCAAAAATGAAAAAATTAAAATAAAATCACAGTAAAATTTCAGTGAATGGGCCCCCCGCTATACAGCTGGGGACCATTACGGCATTTAGCAACGAATACACAAATAGGCTTAAAACACATTTTTGCTGTATATTGATGGGTGTAGTTTGGGAAGAAAAAAAAAAAAATCCCTTAATCTACCACTGAACTGCTTCCACATTTGCAAGGGAATGTGGCAGCTTTCCAGGTCTCGGCTGTTCAGCGATCCCCTCGCGCCGTGCTCTGTACAGCGCTGCTGCTCTCCAGCTCCTGGGGATGGGGGAGCGCACGGAGCTCACTGCGACGCGATGCCTGCGTCCAGCACTGGGCCAGCGCAGAGGGGTGGTTATGAGCTGGGTAAGGGGAAAGTTCATGTTTCCATAGCGTGCGATTACAAGGCAAAATAACTAAATTTGAGAAGAAAAGAAGCGTCTCAGGTTTTAAGCCTAATTCCAGCAGGAGGTAACGAGGCGTCTGCCCATGCCAGAGGTGGGATTTGGATGCTGTTGGTGTTAACGCACAATCCAAGGGGACAGCTGACAGAGCCTCCAAGGCTTTCCGGTGCTCCTGGTCTCACTTACATCCACGGAGTCTTCTGAAGCCCTGAGAGGTAGGAAAAAGGTGAGATATCAATGCAGCCCTTTCAGATGGCTGAAATGCACTTCAGAGCTGCAAGATCCCGCTGACCGTCCTCACCAACTCCAACAAGCTCCAAGAAGTGCTTCCAAGTCAGCGTTTAGCGGGCAGGGAGAGAAGGCACTAACGCCTCTGCCCGGGCATTAAAGGGGCGTAACGAAATAGTCTGCTGCTGCCAGCTAAGTGGGGAGGATTCCTCAGAGAGTCGCTTTGGATCTCCAGCCGCAGTAATACGTTGTTATGAATCTCTATCAGTGCACTTGTAGTGCAGCTGGAGAGTGTGCCTGACATTGCCTCCAGTGACCTTTCCAACACAGTCCAAGTGCTGCAGAGCTGGTGTTTCAGGAGGAATTCAAATCGAATTTACTCAGGCAGAAAGGATTGGCCTGAGGATAGCCCTACCACTCCCGTCGCAGTTCTCCTTGTCATTCTCATGGAAATTGCAATTCTTTATGCATGGTGCTTCTTCCTGTGCTGCCACAAATGTGTCCCGTTAAACAACGGGAGCAGCTGCCGCTCTTTTAATGGAGGGTCCCCCGTGGCCTGGCAGTCGCGGCCGGGCACTGCGGGAGGAGGGTGTTTGCAGGCGGTGCTGGTGGCAGCAGAGGTCGGAGGATGAAGAGGTGAACTTGAGCACAGCCTGTCGAGAGGTCACAACGTGGAACCAAGGAGCAGCATCTTGGTGCATAACACTAGTGGCTCTGGGGTGAGGTCTCTGCTGTTCTTGGGAGAAGTGCGTGGGTCTGGGAGGGGGAAATGTTGGGGGTTTCTCATGTGCTTTCCTGGCACAGTATGATTATTTCATACATGTTTGTATGAGGTGCTTTAAAATGTAATTTCTTTGATTAATTTGGTGTCTGTATTTTCACTGTTTTGTTCGCTCCAATTTATGACAAAATTGAACAAAGTGGGTAACAAAATATAGCCCTGTCAGGTTCCTGTCTTCACGGATATAAAGAAAAATGTGAAACTGTCAGGCACACAAATGTGCCAAACCCCAAGGAAAATTATTACATTCTGCTTGACATTTACTTTAATTTTACAAAATTCTGTAATACCATTATAAATAATAATAATAAAAAGCGGCACGGACATATTGTTAAGTGTATTTATTTTCATTTGCTAGCTTTGTGATTTATGGGTTTGGTTTATTTTATTTTCTTCCTCCCTGTGCATCGGAAGAGAGAGTGAGCACCTTGAGCTCGAGGGCTGCCACCTGCTTATCTGCGTGCTGGGGGAAGGGCTGGCTGAAGTGGGGTCATCCCAGGAATGTGCCCTGCTCGTGAGAACGGGGGAGTGTCATGGGCATGGCTCTGCTTCCAAAAGCTCTGCAAGTCTTTTGTTGAACCCCTGTCAAGTGCTTGCTAAGGGACAGGTAGCTGGGTCAGATCCGTAACTGCAAATTCCAATCCACAGAAGTTGGTTTATACCGGCTAAGGGTCTGACTGAGGATGATCCAGTGGTGCTGAGTGGGGATGGGAGACAGACACCCTAAAGAAGTTTGGGAAGAGAGTAGTGCTCCCAAAGACTAGTAATGAAAGTAGAGAACGAGTTGAGCCTGGAGAATAAAAGACACAGGAGGGTGGAAGCCAGCAGCACTCAGCTTCCAAGAACGGGATGGTTTTGAAAAAAATACACACGGGTGATGCTGAGGACCTAATCCGCCTTCCCCTGCTCCATTCTACCCTCCATTGGATCGGGGCTGTCTTTTTAGGCCATCCCATCCTGGAAGCTCCTATGAAGAAGCCCAGTAGCTTCTTCCGTTTTTAATCGAGAAGCAGCTCTTCAGGTTTGCTTATTGGTGGAGCTCCAAAGGCCATCAGGGCTTGTTCTCCCAGCTCACTTAATTGCTTCTGAAAATCCCATGTTCTCCTCCCTGCCAAGCCTCAAAGTGGAGTCACACACCAAAGGAAACGGGAGAAAACTACTTCAAGGCATCAAGGTGACTTTTCCTCTGACAGATGAAGGCAAAGAAAAGTGTATGAAAATAATTGATGGGATGTAGCGAACGGAGCTGGCATCATTTACATACCGAACTGACAGCATGCACCGCTCACAGGCCCTTTCCCCTATAAATAATGCTTCAGAGTGACACAAAAAAAGCCCCGTTTATCTTGGAAGTTAAAAAGGCACCATCTGAGTGGACAGCCAGCTGCTGGACTCACCAAGAAAATGTTTCTATAGGAGACCGTGCTGTAGCTAGAAGATACATAACCTGGCAGATACAGGCAGGGCCCTTGACCCAGTGAGCTGCGGTGCTCCAGGTGTTTCCAGCCCATAGTCACGAGCCCTGCGCCCACCCCAAGGGTGGAAGCATTGCCTGGGACACAGTTCTTACCCAGGGTCCCTTTTTTTTTTGCTACCTTTCCCCTCTACATCCCTGTTGTCTCTCATTTCCAAGGTGCTCAGGTCCCCTAGCAGCCCCCAGCTGTGCTGGATTTGGAGCTTAGTGCTCCCAGCTGCTCACCACTCCCATCCCTGCTGCTCCCAGAGCCCTGCCCTCACCTCGTTTGGTTAAAATGAGCTCAATATAAGATGCAGTTTGATAATCTGGCTTGTTTTGACAAGAGTGAGTTAGGGAATGCTCTGTGGCTTGGGATATCCAGGAGGTAGTTGCTCAAGAATGTTATCCGTTCTTGTGACCTCTGCAGCCAAGCCGCGTTGCACAGACAAGTTCTTGTACAGCCCAGCTGGTCCCCGATGGGGAGGTGCACGGTGACTGTTGCATCCCGGAGGAGTTTGTCACAGCGTTGGTCCTCGAAGCCCCAGGTAAGTCCTGCTGTCCTTGGATCACTGAGCTGGCAGGAACAGGCCTTGCTGAGGAGCGAGATGCTTCTAGAGGAGAAGGCTTTCCTCTTTGGTGAGAAGTTTCGGTGAGCTCGACACTTCCATCTGGCTTGCAAGGTTTAGCCTGGGGGGGATGGCTGCCGTGGGGAGCTGAACCCTGCTGAAGCACGGAGGCTTTAGTCACCCAAACCAAGCAAGGCAGGTCTTTCCTGGGGTCTCCAGGAGCATACCTGTGCTGCCCCAGACCACGCCGGCAAACCTGGACCCCTCGGTGCGTGTACTCGGGTGAGCAGTGCTACTCCCTCACACAAACACCGTCCCTCCGTGGGCGCCTTGGCCTCTCAGGTCCGTTCTCTGCCAGCGAGCGGGTTTCCGCTCAAGCCTCTCCTTTATAAGGCCCTTCTGGGAAGTGAGACGTGCCTCCTGCTCCGGAAAAGGCGTTATAATGGGCGGCTACCCGTGGAGGAAGATGGATCAGCGAGTCAGAAATCAATCGAGAGGTTGTGATGGCATCATAAATCAGGGGATGCTGAGCGTTAGAAGAAACCCAACGCTTGATTTATAACTTGGCACAAGCCATTTGTCGCCAGCCAAGATTTTCAGAAAGAGAAACATTTTTGTAAGCTTAATTTAACATTATTTTTTTCCACTGTGCTAAGCGTTCCTGTAGGGTTTATTTTCCTACATCACCCCCTCCCCCCAGACAAAACTCAATTTGCAAATAAAAGCAGTCGGATGATACCTGACATTTTTGTTTCACTTTGAAATGCTTGATGGGTTTGAGCCCTCTTTGCCCTAATCCAGGGTCACTCGTCTCTCAGCCTCAACTGCTTCCCGATGTCTTTTAAAATTGAGCCTCACTGGGAATCGGAGGCGTTTGCTGGTAGGTGGCTGGTGCAAATCCAGCTCATGCTGCTGGAAAGTATTCTCAGTTAATGACTGCTCTGCGAAGGCCATTTTGGTAGCAGCAGCAGGTAGGCGGCTGCCCCTGCCCTCCCCGTTAGCTGTGTCTGGGGGTAGCTGCAGGAGAGGCCAAGCAACAGGCTGCAATAGAAGGCGCGATGGGATTTTCCCCCGAAGCCGCAGTGTCTCAGTGGAGGGGATGAGCTTGTGCTGCTGCTGCCCAGAGCTGTGGCTGGGAACCTGCAGCCCCTAACACATCAGACTGGCTTATCTGGCCCACAGCTCAGCATCCCCGTGAGGGCATCGCCTCTCTTACACTGCCAGATGGTGCACAAGGAACCACTAACTTTTTTTTTTTTTTTTGGAAATGAGAAATGAAAGTGTTATTCTGGTGTGAGATTTTTTGACAATTTAAAACTAAGCATCTGTTTAATTGTAGAGTACCCTGAGCAACAGTGAGATGGTAAAATGTGGACAATGCTGTTCCCAAAGTACTTATCCTTTTCCCCTTGATTTTTTAATTAGTTGGATTTTGGAATGGATTGCTTTGGGTGCTTTAAACCAAGGTGGACAAGCAGAAGGGATGGGGACTGCTCTGGAGTGTTCTGTGTGCATTGGTGATGTTGTGCTTATATATGGGGTACTCTGAGACCGTGTATTCCTGGCTGATGTGACCAGAGACATTTCCCCAACTGCTTGTTGGTATTTCTGGGGGGCCATGAGAGGCTGAGGGCTTGTCACACTGGCCCCAGGGCAATGGCAGGTAAGAGAAGCCTGCTGATTGCTACCAGCCCTGCTGGGAAGGGCTCATGCAGAGCTGCAAGGAGCTGGAGTGCAGAACGAGCCCAGGTGGTGGTCCTGGGTGGTCCTGCTGTAGGTTGTGTATCTCTGTTCATGCTACTGAAAGGTGTTTGCAGAAGCCCAGTTCTTGCCTGATGGAGAGAAAGACCATTTGCAGCTTCTCAGGGAAGAGCTGAGGCAGTTGTGATGAGGGGTTTGGATTCAAGGTTGGAAAAAACTCTTGCTCTGGGTCCCCCTCTGAGGCCAAGTGTTTCTCCCATCATTTTGACTTTCTGTAACTCAGCCTAGTCTTGCTGAGAAACCTGTGAACCTCAGGGAAGCTCTTTGGCAAAGCTGATGCGCGTTTTACCTGGTTTCGGATGTCATGTGAAAAAACACCCGGTCCCCTAATCTACACGGTTCTTGTCTCAGCTGAGTTAAAATAATGACCAGGTTGTACATGCCAGAGCCACAGGATCGCTCCACGGCACTTTTATTAGCACTATTTGTCCATTCCACAAGCATATAATTGTGCTTCTTAGTGGGAAGTACTTGTCAGTGCAAAGCATCATACACGAAGCTATCATGGGGCTGTGCAACTCGCCGCAGTCCACCGTGCAGCTCTGGCCACGAAAAGCAACAACCTTTGTATCCATGAAAGGATAAAAGTGATGCCCACCTGGTCCCCTTCTCCCCGTGGGAGGGTCTGGTTAATAATAACAAAATGCTTATGGTGACACATAAGGCTAAAGAGGTCTCCAGTGTGCTCTGCGACTGCTGCCACGTTCTTGGTGAAGGCAGATTTAGCAGAGCTCTGTGGTGATGTTCAGAGGGAGCTCTTCTGGCAGCAGAGGCCTGAGGCAAGAGCAGGACAACCAGAGCATCCAACGAGGGCTTGCAGAGAGGTTCTGAATGGGGGCTTTAGCAACGCACCGCTTGCCGCTCCACTGAGAAGGTCTGTGACAAGCTCCTCACCTGCTGGGTATGTAGGCAAGATGCTCTTGCTCTGGCGGCTGCAAGTTTCTCATTCCTGTGCAGGATGAGCAAGGCTGACGTGAGTGGGTCATGTGAGTCCCCCAGGAGCTGGTGGTGGTCCCCAGTTCCAGCCCCCTGCACACATCTCTGATCCCTTGGTCCCCTCTGCCTCCAGGGATGCCCTTCTCCAGCAGCACTGGCCTTGCTGAAGGCAGCAGCTCAGGGCTTTCACTTCTGCTGATACAGATCAAGGGTCAAAGCGCTTCTGTGACCCTCTCAGCCCAAGTCCTTCCTTTCTCCAGAAAAAGCCTTTTGAAGACATCGGTGATCTCTGTGCTGCAGAGCAGCGCTGGCTCTCACCGTGGTGAGGGGAGGACTGTCCCAAGCCAGCGGCACCCGTTCCTTTCCTCCTTCCCAGGCTGTGAAATCACTGACGCTGCCTCCCCGGCTGAGCTCGAAGGAGAGCCGTACCATGGCAGCTGGACTTACTGCGGTGCCACTTGGCAGCTGCAGACCTGGTGGGCTCCGATTTCATTTTAAAGACCCCTTCTGCCTCCCCGTATAATTGAAAGGCGAGCTTGTCGTACAGCGAGGATCCTAAATGGGTCAGGCCAGTGGGCGGGCTCCAAAACAAACATCGTTAACGCCAAACCACTGAACCATAGAGCGCGAGCTGACAGTGCCGCTGTTGCCTGCTGACTTTGACCACACAGACGCTGTCGTCTTTAAAGAAACAGCCGGGGCCGCCGGCGGCTGCAGCGGAGGGAAGGGAAGGGGGAGATGCCACCAAAGAGGGCAGAGGCAGAGGTCCTGCTCTGCGTGCTGGAGGGCTGAGGGGTAGGAAACCCTCCGCAAAGCTGCAGTGGGGAGTTCAGTGCAGCCAGCGTTGCTGTGGTTTGGAGAAAAGGAGGCTGGGGGGTGACCTCATTGCTCTCTGCAGCTCCCCGAGGAGGCGATGTGGAGAGGGGGGTGCCGAGCTCTTCTCCCTGGTGTCCAGCGATAGGACGTGTGGGAATGGTTCAAAGCTGCAGCAGGGGAGGTTTGGACTGGACATTAAGAAGCATTTCTTTACTGAGAGGGAGGTTAAACCCTGGAACAGGCGTTCTGGAGAAGTGGTCAGTGCCCCAAGTCTGTCAGTGTTTAAGTGGCATTTGGGCACTGCCCTTAATAACAAGCTTCCACTTCTGGTCAGGCAGTGGGACTATGTGATTGTTGTAGGTCCCTTTCAACTGCAAATTTCTGTTCTCTTCCCTCTGCCTGCTGAGCTTTCCTCTGTGCCACAGAGTGCCACACAATTTGACCCTGCTTTAGGGTTTGTTTTTTGGGGTGGTTTGGGTCTTTTTGCAGATAGGCCATAAAGGAGGGCATGGCACCACCACACCAGCTGCTTTGCTTCACTTATTTTTCTTTTTGGTGCATGTGCAAGACTTTGGGTTGTTCTCGTTGGCATCTCCCAGAGGGACATGTGTCCGGGTCCTGCCACTCAGCAGCCTGGGCTGTGGGTACAGCTCTGTGCCAGGGAGTGTGTCCATCCCCCAGCAAGAAGAAATAAGAAAAATAAGAAACTCAAATATCCTCCACTTACAAATGGTGCCTATGGTCCATTTAGTTTCATATACACGCAGTAATATACTTCATTGGCAAAATCCCGGGAGCCTCCCAGAACAGAGAGGATTGGTGTTGCTTAGTTACCAGCGGTATGCTGGCATCCAGAGATAAATCAATACTGCTCCAAATATTAAAGCCTTTAAAATAAAATCAAAGCTGTGTCCATAATCCCCAATGCTGCCTCTTTACCTTCAAACAAACATGGCATCGTGCTGGAGCCATGCAGGAGGCAGCGGAGGACCCGGTTACTGCTGCGTCTCCTTTTCATTGCCTTGGGTTAAAAGCAGAGAATGGGCTGTGCCACCCCAAGGAGAGAGAGGGGAGGGGAGGGGATGGACAACCGCTGCTTTTTAATGGACATGGAGGTGAGAGTGATTTCTTGCTTCTCCCCAGCTGCGTGTCGTGATTATTTACTGCTCTGAGCTGTGACGCTGTTGCAAAGCCCTTTGAGTGCCCGTCCTTACTGCGTGAGCAAGTGTTCAGCCTCAGACAGACATGTGGTAGCAGCAGCTCTTGTCTTCTGGGGTCTTGCAAGGTTTACGCTGGGCAAGATTCTCCAGGCTACACCTGAAATAAAGGACCACTGGTCCCTGAGCAGAGTCACGGTGTGTCCTGACAGTCAATGCTCTCTGCAGAGAAACGGGGAGTGGGGGGCCGATATTTATAAAAAATACCAGAGCAGCCTTTTCCTGTGGAGAAGCCCCTCGGCTGCCAGGATCGCGGGTCCCTGTTCACCCCAGGGCGGACGGGTGAGTGCTGTGGGTGGGATGGTATTGTCCTTGGAGAGGAGATTATGGAAGTTGATAACTTTTAAGTGTTCAGGACCTGCTCTTAAGTAGGGAAGTGAAGAAATCGTGTCCCAAAGATTGAAAGAGAACCAGCAAAGCATAGGAAAGAAATAACCCTCTTTGGCTCATTTACTAGAGTGAATAAAATCAGTGGGAAATGGTGATTGACTGAACTTGTCTGTAGAAATTAATTTGCTGAGGCTGATTTTTCTCACAGGTGCAGAACAGCATGGGAAGGTCTTGCTCCAGAGCTGAATGCTGGCAATGTCTTAGGCCCACAGGAGTGGGGTGGGCTGCCCAGATCTGGTCTCCAGGCTCGGTAATCCCAGAGAGCTGGAGCTCAAGTTCTGAAATGCAAATTTAAAGCGAGCTGGAGACCTTGGCACATGGGCACAGCACTGAGATAAGTCACTTACCGGTGCCTGAGAGTGGGTTAAGCTGTCTATATAGACACAGCCCTCAGAATTTGTATGACAGTGATACCGAGAGAAATCTGCGAGGATTAGATCACTTATATTAGATTTGGTAGATACGCATGTACAGCCTCCTCTCCCAAAAGACTGTAATGCAAGTAGACAAGTCAAAATAGTGGTGAGAAAAAAGGCTGTAACCTTACTCCAGCTTGTAAAAGGCGAACTAAAGCACAGCAGTTTAGTCACTTGCCCACAGGGACAAAATAAAAATGTGTAGCTGAGCTGGGAACCAAACCCAGATTTTCTAAATTCCAGCCCCAGAGAGCGCTGCCAGTGCCAGCAGTGCTTGGGGATGCTGAGCTGATCATTCGCTGGCACCGATTCTGCGGTCCCAGTGGCTGCCAGACTGAGCCAGCATGGGACAAAGCGCCAGCCCTCGCAGGCAGCGCAGCGTGACCATACCTGCGTGCGGCAGCTTGCAGGATGTGGCAGAGCTGGTGCTGTTCTCCAGCAGCTTCACAGTGCTGGCAAGGGCATGTTGCTGCTTCTTGGACTGTATGAGGGAATGTAAGGTCTGGCTGCACCATGGACTCCCTGGGAGATGTTAGTGAGGGTCTGTGGCAATGTGGTGGGACAAATAACCCTGATGGGGCGAGAAGCATGTCTGGAGGATGATTTGGGGGTGTTTGCTATGGTTCATGCTCTGAGTTGCCCCCTATGGGAGCTACTTTTGCCACACCATTGGGAGTTGAAGCTCCCTGGGCTGAGCTTGCCGTCGTGGGTGACCCTCCACCCAATGCACCTTGGTGGCCCGGCCGTGACGGGTGATGGCATGGCCTCGTGGGGTGCTCCAGCATGAGCAGCACTCCTGACAAGTCCCTGGAAGCTGTGCTTTGGCAGATTTCCAGGCTCATGGTGAACAGCTCACGCTTTCATCCCTCCTTCTCTTCCTCCCAGGGCTCCAGGAGATCACAGGCAATCAGGAGAGTCTTAGCAGGAGGGGAATAACACTGGATGAGGTTTCTTCTTTTCCCTACTGAGCCTCCATGTCTCCCTGCGCTTTGCCTGCAGCAAACAGCCCAGCAGTACTCCAGCCGCAACCTCTCTCCATCTAGCTGAAGGGGACGCTGGGACCTTCCTTGACCGTCCTGGAGGACTTTTATTACAGGGCCACTAAGAGCAGAAGGAGGGAAGCCTGGGTTGCTCCTTGTCTGCGCGATAACCCTGTCCTTCATTTGTCTCCCCCCTGTGAAACAGGATATTCAGGATTGCCAAATTCTTGTGGTTTTCACCGGCCCTACAGCTGCCTGGGAAGCGTGGATTTTTTTTTTCTTCATGAGGTTCTTAAAAATAATCCCCCTTTTGTTTTCCTTTCTACTAAAAACTACTAGGAAGTTGGGAAATTGGTAGTCTGGCTGTACTCCACACCGGCTGACTGTCTGCGGATAAGCTTTGACCTTCCACCTTTCCCGCGTGTCGAACAGAGCAGCACACACCTCTTACAAGAAACCAGGTCATTAGAATACACGGCTTGTGCAGCACTAAAAGGAAAAGCCGTAAAACGCGCAGGCGTGCTCAGCCGGACACGTTATGATCCTTGTTCCGAGAGACGGGCATCGTGTAGGCTGGGTTATTGTCAAGTCTGAAGAGGCCTTTTCTTTTTCCTTTTTACCTTCTCCATGAAAAGCCACTCCAGCAGAGGCCTCTTTGGAGAGGATCACCGGGCAGAATTCAGGTGACGGGTGTCCAAAGTGAGTGGAGAAAACACATTTGCACCGAGAGCAGCCAGCTTAGATTAGCAGGCAGTGGCGTGGGATGTGAGCAGAGAAATGATTACAGGCTGATAAAGACACATGTAAGACATAAACAGCTGAAATTTGACTTAAATATTTATAAGAACCCAGGGCTCTCTTACAAATGTTGTCTTTGGGAAGGAGATAGAGTGATTTATAGCTGCTGTTTGCACTCTCGCTCTGCTTTTGTCGCTCCGTGGTCTGAGCTAACATGTTTAGCTTGGGTGAGGTGCAACTTTAAGGTCACAGAAACCTCGCTCAGTGGTGCGGTGCTGTGCTGGAGCTGGCTGTTGTGTGAGCATCTCTGAGCCCCTCAGTTCTTCCAGCAGAGGATGGTCCTTCTGCTGTGTATCCAGCATCATGGGGCTGTGCCCGTGCTGGGGCCAGGGAGGGTTTATGCGGCATGTCACCCGGAGTCTTAGTTGTGTTTGCTAACAGCACTTCTAGTTTCATACTGCTGTTACAGCAGGTTGTAGTCTGGAAAGCTGGCGTGGCTGTTGGTGGAGGTTGGGAAAGTGCCTCTACCCTACCCAAACCATTCTGCTCTTGTGTGCCCTGCTAAAACCTGGGACGGTCATGGCATGAGGGTTACAGTTTAGTTTGCAATGGCTCACTTCTTCCAGTCAGATCACTTCAATATAAGGAGATTCTTCATCCCATTGCTGCAAAATGGGGCAGGATCCTGAGCACGTAGGTGCAGGGAGCTGAGGAGGTGGAGCTGGTGGCACCCAGGAGTGAGCAGCGCAGTGGGAAAGGCTGGGTTTGGCAGAAAGAAGCACAGGGTGGTGGGAGAGACGTGGGGCACAAAGGAGCTGGAGGGAACCGGATTGGACTCTCCGAGCTGGGCATGGGGAGCAGAGGGACAAGTGCCAGGCAGGGAGAAGGGGCTGGTGGAGACAGGGACTTGCTTGTTCCTGCAGCCCCGTGCCTGTTCGCCTCACGTGGCGTTTGCCACTGCAGTGAACCCCCGCTGACAGGATCTCAAGGCCGGAGTGTCCCCACACACACCTTGGTGGCTGCAGAGTCCCTGCACCTTTGGCTGAGCGGGGCTGTATCCCTGTGGCACGTGTCAAGGTGTGACCTCCAAAGGCAAAAGCTCCCACTTGCTAAACAGGAGAAAGAGCTGCTGCTATTAATTATTAATGAAATCTCACACACAGCATTAAAGACATGGGCAATTCTTTTTGGCAAGTGTAATGAAAAAATTAATTGAATAATCATTCTGTGTAAATAGATTTAGATAAGCTCCTCTTTTTTCTTCACCCCCCCCCCCCCCTTCTCTCCCCCTCCACACACCTTCCACTTTCCAGTAGAGAAAACACTGTGATTTATTGCTTGGAATATTGTTATAATTCAGAGCATCCCATGGCGAGCAGTGGCTGCACTGGCTGGGGCTGCCAGGTCCCTTGGTTTCAGGCAGTCTTATTTGGGGAATGCATAGTGGCATGAGGGGAAAAAAGGTGGCTGTTAACATTCACTGCTACAAGAAACTCTTTAAAAGAAATCTAAGCGCCTGATTTACAGGGTGTTGGTTTGTTAATGGCTTGGAGGACTTGATCCTGTTAATGGCCATGAGTCCTTCCAGTCTTTAGGGGGGTGTTGCCTGGTAGGTGTCCCCGGCAGTGTGGGAGCCCATGGGAGACCTGGGCCAGGGACCGTGTGGCTGTGGGCCAACACCTTGCCCTGTTGCAGCGATTTGGGATTTGCTAGATGCGCTTCTTGCAGTTGTTGGCTGATGTTGCTCAAGGCGCCTGTCAACTTCATGCCTTAAATGCTAATGTTGGAGTGGGGAAAAGCATGCCAAGCCCTCCAGATTTTCATTTCTCCTTTCCTTTTAGGCAGTTTTTAATTTTTTTTTTTCCCCCAAGAAATGAGCCTGTATGTGACCCTCAGGCAGGGCTGGACATCCCTACAAGTTCCCTGGGGGCTGCACTGCCAAGAGCTATGGGGAGGGATGTGGGGCAGCCCGGCTCAGTGCAGCCCTCCCCAGCAAGGTTCCAAACCCCAGATGGAGAGGGCAGGAGCCAAATGCTGAGTTCTTCCCGAGTGCAGGAGCCTGGGGCTGTGCTGTCTCCTGTGAAACCAGTGGAGAAACCTCCTTTTTGTGCCGTGCTCTGGTTCCCACCTCTTGCGTGCTAGCAACAACAGTCTGGCTTTTGCTCTGTGTTTCAGTGAAAAACGTTTTCCATCAAATTTAGTTTTGGAGTATACTCTTTAGGATCTCCAGCATGGTCCTCAGCTCTCCCTCCCTAACGTGAAGTATTTATAAAGGTAGAAACCTTTTTTACCTGTACCCATTAAACTGTTCAATTCTCATTACTCTTTAAAGCGGCACAACTTTAAGAAAGAGTAGGGAGGCAATATCTTTTCCTAGCAATTTCATTTGGCTTTAAAAAATTAATCCCATTATTTCAAAAATACACACATACAAAAAAACCCCACCCAAATCCCCCTTTTACTCTTCCTCCTTAGGGTCCTGAGTGCTCACGAATGCCCAGCGGCATCGCAGCAGAACTGTGAGGCAGGGAAGGGGTCCAGGACCAGCCTGTGCTGAGCCTGTTCAGCATCATCTCAGGGTCAGCAGGACATGTCCCCTTTCCGTACTTCGAGGCTTAAAATGGCCAAATTCCTCCATGGTGCTCGGCCCCATATTTAAGAGGATACAGACTAATTTTGACTTTAACTCTGCAGACTTCCCAGGAGCTGTATCGTGATACGTATTCCCTGCAGTCATATCACAGTTTGACCCTGTGTCTTTTCCGGCTCCTTGCCTCGCCTGACAGTGAGTTTCCAGCTTTCTTGTTGTTCCCTGCAGTTACAATTAACTTCAAACAGTGTCTTATCATTAAATCAACCTACATTGAACCAGGCAGTTGCCTTAAAGAGAGATTGCTCTTACTCTTACTCAGCTGCTGCATTGCTCCTTCTGCAACAAATAGAAAAAGAGAGAGAAATAAAAATAATCTGTTGAAATGAAGCAAGTGCCTTGACGTTGCTTGCCGTGTCTGGAGTTTGAGTTTCGTTGGCTTTAAATGACACTGGTGTGCGTGACTGTCCCCTGAAATGGTGGAAGAGCTTGGCTTATCGCTACCTTGGGATCTCAGAGCTGAGTTTTGCAGACCAGGGACCTGAGGCAGCTCTGTTGTGTGTCTGAGGTCAGAAACGGGAGCTGGTTTTGTCTCAGGTTTGGTTTACGCGTTTGGTAACATACCCATACCTCTTCTCTGGGTATTTATTTCAGTTGCCAGATACGTGTACAATTGTAATAGTTATAATGTGAGTCAGACCAAAATAATTAAGATTGCATCTCCTTTGTACTAAAACACACCCACGCCTGCCCTCCCCTAAATGGGTCTGCCAAGTTGTAAAGAAGTTGCTGTGAGAGTCAGAGCAGCCCCATCGCTCAACTGGAGTTAATGAGCAGTTGCTATTTCCCTCATAAACTCTATTTTTTCCAGAGGCTTATAACCTGGCTCTTCTAATTTGCAGTGGGCTGAAGCTCAACATGTCATTCCCCACTCTCGTGATCCAGTCTAATATCAGCAAAGCTTGCTTGCTGGAGGGTGGTTTTCCCCCGCTTTAACTCTCCCTGGCGTTCGATCCTTACCCAGGCAATCCCAGGCTCATTACCTGCTGGAATTCGGCTCAATTGCCTGTGGAAGGGAGTAAAAAGTCCTTGGGCTGCAACAAAACTGCTTTGTCTGATGGGGCTGGTGCTCAGTGGTGGCCAGGTGTGATCCCCTTCCCATAAGCGACGTTTTGTTCCTATTATACCAGTAACTCCAGATGAAAATCAGCAGAAACTCACCAGTATAAAACAGGGTCAAAGGCACAATGACAGTCTACTCCTAACAGGTACTGCTGGTTTCTTCCACTGATGCTTTGTTGCTCTCTCTTATAAATCAGGTCTTTCATGGTTTTTCAGGTTTGGTTCCATGTGTCTGCCCTCTGATGAAGTGTCCATTATCAAGTTTCAGGGTTCTATTTAAACTTTTTAATTAAAAAGTGATCTATAAACAATGTAACATTGTTCTTTCTTCTTTCTTTCTTGTTTTCCTCCCCTCTTCCCTGCAGAAGTGCCAGCTGAGCCCGATACCTGTCTTCTGTAGGGCCTGGCAGCAGTTCAGGAGTGCTCTTTGGTGTATACGGAGTTTCTCCTGCAGCTTCAGTAGACCCCAGTCTCCCAGGATGTTCAGCACAGGTAAGGGAGGGCTGAGCTGGGCACACCTGCATCCTCACAACAAGAGATTGATGCCTTTGAGGCTCGAGTCTTGCATATCCCACGAAATGATTGTAGAAAACAAGTGTTATGTGGAGAAAGGGAAAGCTTTGAAGGTTATCTGCTGGGCAGAGCCGCCTTCTCATGGCAGGAACGACCCTCTCCATGCTGGTGTCATTCCTGCCTACCACTTCTTTCCAAACGGTCCTTATGGACAATACCCTGGATCTAGGCACTCTTTTCAAAAGCCCTCAGCTCCCGCCTGCGCTGCTGAGGAGAGCTTTCTGTTTGGAAAGAGGTTATCGCTGCTGTTATCTCCGGGACATCACTGGGAGGGCTTGGTTGTTCTAAGACCCGGGTTTCAGATGGTCAGGCTCCTGCAGAATGATTTCATGGGCACGTTATGAGATTTTTAATGAATCTGGGCCTGGTGAATTTTGTTTCCTCCCATTATTACCAGTCCTCAAGGTCTGGAGCCATAGCATGCATCATGTCTCCAAATGCACTTCGTTGAATAGTTTACTTGAGTCTCTGTGTTTCTGTTTTCTCTGTCATAAAATAAGTATATTAGCCCATCTCGCACGATTGCACTGTGGAAGATTGGTTAAAATCTTCACATAAAAAGCACTGGAGTTGTGCAAATTGTTCTTACAAGGGCAGTAAGAACCAGATCCTTACCTGGCCAAAGGCTCTTTGGCTTTGTTGGAGTCAGTGGACCCTTGCTTTAAAAAAAAAAAAGAAAAAAAGTTTAAAAAAGCTGAGCCTGAGGTGAGCATGAGAAACTCCCTGGCATGAGCAGGGGAAAGTGCGGCAGCAGACGCTGCTCCCCTCCTCAGTCCTTCCCAAGGCATCGAAGCCCTGTGCCATGCCGTGAAGTGCGCGCATTCCCAGCAGCCTGCAAGGTGAGGCGAAGGACGCTGCGTTGGAAGTGCCACATCGTTTCTCCAAGGTTGTTTATTTATCAGACATCTGCCTCCGATATAATTAACACCACCCTCTGCCAGCGCTTCTGCAGAGGATGGGGTTTGGGCGCGTGCAAGGGAAGCAGTAAGTCGACAGCCTCAGCACGTGGGCATGAATAACGAAGCAATCAGGTTGTTCGTCACCTCCATGGTGGGGTCTGTGGGAGATGCTGAGCTCTGCGGGCAGCATTGTCCTCCATACACATTGCTGTCATTGTCTTCTCACGGGAGTCTCCCAAAGAGGAATGACAGTTCAAGATGGGTGATGAAGTGCAGACACTGCTCTAAGAGAAAACCTGAAAAAGCCCATCTCAATAAGGGTGAGGAGGACCTTGGATCATCTTGCATTGAGTAGCTCCAATTATTTCCAGAGCCCCTCCAGTTCTGCAGCTCTCTGAAACTTCATGTAAAAGAAAGCAAGGTGGGCTCAGCACACAAAGATAAAATGTTGGTGCTCCAGACAGGGGAAACTTGAGCCGGGGGTGGGGTTTTTTTGTTTGTTTGTAGTTTTTAGCAGCTCTGTACTGAATTTGGCAGAACTTTCCTCATCCATCTCTGCAGGATCAGTCGAGCAGTTTGGCAACTTATTTTCTGTTTTCCTTTGGGGTTTTCCCTTTTGTCTTGGGGCTTCTCCGGGTCTGTAATTCCTTGCAGGAAAGCAGGGTGGTTGGTATCTTGCCGCACAGCACCCGGGGGTCTCGCAGGTGTTCCTGTGCAGAGCTGCCAGGCACAGCAGGAGGGCAAGATGCCGACATGTGGCTCAGAGGTATCTGCTCACAGGTGGGACACAATCTTTCATCTCCATTGATTCCTGGAGGGCCACCTCCCTGACATTGATGGGAGAGGTTTAGCTTCAAATGAATCCAAACTTCAGATCAATGGGGTAAGATCAATGGGCTTGGGATGAACCATCCTGAAACAACTACAACCTGGTTCACCATACAACAAAACGATCTTGTTTCAGCTGCTGGAGGGGTGAGAGTATAGCACACGCTGTAAGTCTGGGGATGGACGTGGTGGGATACTCCTGGATCTGGCCAGCAGAGTTGGACCAAAGAGCTGTCATGGATAGGACAGGCTCGTTTTGCGTGGGACCTCATGCTGAGCCTCTGCAGCTTGGCATTGAGTGCCTGAGAGCATATCTAGAGCATGAATGTCCTTCCTGGAGGTATTTCTGTGGATGTGGGAGAAGGACCAATCCAGCTTATTAGGGGGGATTATAGCTATTAATGGAGGTTGCCATGGTGAGTAATTAAAATCTTCCCACACGTCCCATTCCTGCGCCACAGCAGGTGCCCTGCACAGCAGATGTTTTGCAGACCGCATGCACAGGAGCAGCTTTTGTGCACGGGTGAAATCCACAATGTGGTTTCACCTCTAGCTGTCTTGGTCAATGAAAATGGTCCCTGGCTTGAGCTTAAATAATGCTTTTAGTGCTGCTTTGCACAACACAGAGGAGCTGCAGGGTACAGGTTGCAATCTGTGGATGCTTCCTATCTTTGAGGATGCCTTATATTGTTCGTAACTGTTGTAAAATGCATCAGATAATTGCTTTAAAGAAAAAACCTCTGAGGAAGGCTGCGCACCTTGCCTGGTACCAGGCAGAGGTCAGGCAGCTGCCTGTCCTGCAGGTGCAGCCTCTGTTACCTGCGGGAGCTCTTTAACAGGTGACGGCTCCCAGGTCCTGCAGCCTTTCAGGCTCAGTGCCAAAGCTGGGTCTCTCCTGTAACATAAATGGCATTAAGATTGCCTTCCTCTGCTTCAGGATGTCTGTGGGAAGCCCTGTGTTCTGGGGCGTCGAGGTCAGAGCTCTGTGTGCTGAAGCAAAGATCTTTTCTTGGCCCCATCACCTGAGTGGGTCCATCTGGCGCTGTTTGTAACAGGTACAGGGTATCCTGGCCAACTGGGATCTGGGAGATGACCAGTTCCTCCCCAAATAGAAAATACGAGATCTGTCATGTCCCAGTTCTGGCCTTTCTGTGACTCACCAGACTGCGGCTTGCTGGGCTTCTCCTTTTCATCCCTGGAAAAAAAACCCAACAAAACAGTGTCTGCCTTTGCTTTTACGCTTTGCTTTTTCTCTCTGTGGATGCTTTATTTTAGTTGTCTAAAGGGGTTTGGAGGAAACACGGACAATGGCTTCTCAAATGCATTTCTCGAGGGAAAGTTTTGACCTGAAGCTCACACAGCCTCTCCTGCTTCCCTGCGTCGCTCTGTAGAGCAGAGCTGTGATCCGGCTGTGGTCAGAAAGCTGGAGATCCAGCGGGTGAGTGCTCTACCTCTGGTGGGCTGGTTACCTGGCCAGTGCCCAGCGCTCTGGAGGAGGGAGCTGGTGGCACTGATGGGAGCTACCTGCTGTCCTGTTACCCCACCGCACCCCTCCACTGGGCTGTCGTTGCAAGGTATCGATTGTCAATGGAGCAAAAGCAAAGCACGAGTGAAGTGCAATAATCATGTGAGAGGAGAGAAACTAGAGAAGTACACCACAGGTTCACTTAACTCCTACTTGGTCGATAAGCTGCTTATTGAAACGCATTATTCTTCTGTTCCTGATTCCCAGAAGTGTCTGAGCTGCCTGGAAGACCATAACAAAACAGGCTGTGCCTCCTCTGTCTGCCATTGATTTTAATGGGGAAAGACAGAGTGCTGGGTAATAAAGTGCAAAAAGATGATTCTCCCAAAATGAATAGCAAGGTGGTAGAACAGAGATGGTGATTATCGTGGAGTTGTTTCATATTCTTGTCTTTGCACAACGAGCAGCTGGCTGGCTTCTGGACATCTCTCCTTTTCCACGGCTGTGACGCTAATTCAGGGCTATAGCAAAAGCGGCCACACTGGAAGGTGGCCTGATCCCCATACGGAGAGAAAATAATTTAATTTTTGTTTAAATACTCCAATATTCTACTTAGACGAGTCACGATTTATGAGGCGGTATTTCCCTTTTCACTCTGTTGTTTAAAATAAGAACTCCTGTTAAAGCTGAGTGAAGCACAGACTTCTTTTGGATCTACTGGCTGAACAACACACAATGGTTTGAATGGACCTTATTGCTTTTCCCCCTGGATAAATGGAAAAAAAAAAAAAAAGTAGTTACAGAGTTACCAAAAATGTTTCATTCAGTGACAAATTAAGGGTTTTGGTTTGGGGAATGGAAGGGAACAGCAGTGAGAACAGCAATGCTTTTAAGTTAAATTTAGGTAAATATGAAAGAAGAACAACTAAAAACATTGTGCCTAGAAAACATTTGAACTCAACAGAGGCTTTAAGAGTAATGCTCATGTTGATGCTGGAATAAATGTTTAGATCTCAGCATTACCCAAATTGGATTTTTTACTTTTTTTTAATTTTTTTTTTGGCAAATAGGTCCTTTACCCAGGAGAATTTGCGTGGCCTTATCCATAATACAACAAATATTTAAAAAATTGAGGTCCCTTTTAAAAAAGTAAGATCTCAAGTATATATGTAGAGCAGATGGATTCTGTTTTCAAGGATAGTTGGGGGTTCTCTTTCTTCTTTTTGACACATTATTTCAAAATGAACTTGAACAGAAAGAAAAATGCCTAATTCAGGAATAATAATAAATATAATAAAGGAATGAAATATATAATAAATATAAAAATAAATAATAATAAAGGAATGCAGCAGCAGGGAAAAAAAGTGTATTAACTCAGTGGTTCCCACGGCCCAGCCGCAGATGCTGTTATTTGCCAAAAGGCTGCAAGACCTGCCGTAAACCAAGGAAAACAATCAGGGTGCTCCAACGTGCACGAGCTCTGCATCGTGTGGGGATGGACATGGTGCCAAGCCCCATCTTGCACCGCTTTGGTCACGCTGCGCTGGTGGGTTAGAAACCCCCAGTTACAGGAGTGTGTTGACCATCAGAGCTGCGTCTGCCTTAGAAAATCCAGGAGGATTTCATAACGTTCCCTTGTAAGACCCCTTGGGTTAGCACTTGCTGTGGCCCTGACCCTGAGCGCAGCGGAGCTGGCGGAAGAGCCCCGTCCGCCAGCAGGCGCGGGTGATGCCGGTTGGGTGCTTCACGTGCCGATACTCTGCCGTGCCAGCTCTGGCGCCGGGTGCTGGGGCAAGTGCTGCAGCCCTTGTGCCTGCAGCAGCTCCCTTATCGATAGCTGCCACCATCAGTCTGTCCAGGCTTGTTAGCGCCGTATCGATCACACCCCAGAGGGCAGGTCCTCCTGCCAAAAGGTGGCCCTGAGCCCATCACAACAGCGTTGGTTTTTTTTTTTTCCACATTACTGTATTTAGTCAGAAGTTGGTGCCAGTAACCCCGTCATTAAAACCTTCCTGGATGTTTGCTCAGTTCCTTGCTCCCCCAGTCATTTAAAATCAGGTATGCCCTGTCCACACAGGCCAGGACAGCTGTTAATTGAATCTCTTCCCAAGGGCGCTTCTTAAAAACCATTTCATGATGCTGGTCCTTTGCCAGCGTGACGATGCAACGTCCCAGCTTACTGGAAATTCAGTGAGTCAACGTGTGGAGACCGAGCAGCGAAAGGCAGAGCGGTTGGCTGGAGCGCGTGCCACTGCTGCAGCAGAGCTGAGAGCACCTCAAATCCCCGTCATCCAACCAGCCCCCAACGTTTCTCGCTGGCTTAAATCAGAAGATCAAGGTGGGGGTGTCTCAGCTTCTGATCTTGCATCGTTTGGATGAGTACCTGAGGAGTGAGGGCTGGGGCCATGCTGTCCCCTCCTTGCACCCACAGATGTTTCCAAAAGCAGTTGGATGCCCTGAAGTCTTGGGGGCATTGAATGTGCTTTAATTGCTGGCTGCCAGGGGTAGGCGCAGACGTCTTGAGAGTGATGGACAGCCCATCCCATGTTTATAAACTGTTTTGGAGAGTTTAAAGCTGTGTGGAGGTATAGGACTAACCTAAAGTCCAGCCAACGCTGGGACACACCGTGTGCTGCTTTAGGGCCATGGCTCTCACCCCTCGGGGCCATCAGCATTTTGGAAAGGGTCGGGGGGCGTTTTCAGAGTTGCTGCGGGGTCCTTCATCCCAAGATACCCCAAGGCAGCAGGACACACATGCACCTGTTTCTATCAAGAGCTGGACATCCACAGTCCCTCCTCCTTCCAGCCAGGACTCTGAGTGGAGCTGATGATGGAACACTGCAACCTCGTAGTCCACTTGGGGTTTTAGTTTCCTGGAAACCCTTCAGGCTTTCCTCTTCCAATGGCCCACCAGCAATGCCACTAGTTGGATAATATTTTTTGATCCTAAAACCTCGCCAGATGGCAGACAGAGATCCCCTGCCCACAGCTGAGCACCAAGTGTCCCCTGAAAAGCAGACACTCGGCAGCGTGGGCAGGCAGAGAGGCCCAGGCAAAACCATGGTGAACGGGACTTTTTTTCTCCCCTCTGTCTCTCTCCAGGTTTGTGGCCCACCAGCCCCACCTCCCCTGAGACTGGTGTCACCCACAATAGCTTAGTTTTGAAAAGAAGGTGGAGAGCTAAAGGAGAGAAGGTATAATTATGGGTGGAATCTGGGATTTTTTTTATCAGATTGTGACACTGCCGAACGCTCTCTGTGCAAAGTATACTGTTGAAAAGGCAGCGATTGTGCCTTTCCCACCACCATTATCAAAGCTGCAGTCAGTCAAATCCTCCCTGTTATTAAATGCTGCTCTGCAAGTCTGCATTGTGAAGCTGAAGGATATAATCACAGGTGCCAGACACGGGGAGAGAGCTGATCCAAAGGTGTGAAAAAAAAAGAAAACACAAAGATGAGCTGAATAAAAACATATAAATGAGGTGTAAAAAAATCAGATTACAGGGGACAGAGAAGGTGGGAGTAAAATGAAGCAGAAAAAAAATCTATTACTGAGGCTTTCCCCCCCCCCCCTTTTATTAATATAGAAGGAACAGGATAAAAAATGCAAGCCAGCGTGCTGGCATATTGGTCAGTATTCGCCAGCCCTGCTCGAGACGTGCAGCACTGGAGGTAATTCAGGCACCCCTTGGCTGCTGCTGTCAGTGTCACCGGGCCGTCAGCATCAGCTGCGGGAACCTGCGGGGTGCAGAGCCCCTGCCAGCACACCGGTGCCCCACAAGCGGCTGGATTCACAGGGGCTTCATCACAGCCCGGCACCAGCAGCAGCCATCGGGATGGTCGGCGTGGTGTTCAGGGACTGGGTTGACCAGACAGCGCTGGAATTAGGAATTGCGTCCAAATATTTGAAATTAAAAATATTAACATGGACTTGGGCTCTAGGTAGAATATTTCCAAATTTTTCAGCCAGAGTGAATTAGAAAGGGGATTAGGTCTATCGGTGCCCCTGTTCAAGGGGTCTGGATGGCTGCACGTTGCCTTCAATGATGAAAAAGCATGCTCTGGTTGTGAAGCCAAAAACTAATTTGGAAACTCACTCCAACTGCTCCGGTCCAGTGGTGTCAAGCTGGAAGGGTTTGCTGCTGCTGAGCTTTTTGTTTCAGGGTGTTTTCAGACTCGACCCTCGTTGAAGTGGACACGCTCCAGCACAAAATTTGCACTTTGATGAACTTGCATTTTTAGAAAACTTCCAAGCAGCATTAGCTCTGTCTTTGGAACACAGCTGAGACGCCAAGAAACCCAATCGCCCTCATTTCCTTTGAAAGTGGAGATCTCCAGCTGATTACTTACCGTCCCTCCCCCGTCCCTCCGGGATGCCTTTGTGCATTTTACAAAAATCTCTGTCTTTTAACCAGGAACTTGACCACAGCAAAACTGGCAGCACGCAGCCAGCCCTGTGCGTAGTCTCCCCCAGCACAGGAGTACTTATTTCGGCTTAGGCTAAGCCTGTTTGTAGTCGATGTCAATTAGGACAAAACTGATAGAAGTACATCACGCAGCTGTTCTGCAATGTGTTTGCAAAATCCTTTCAAAGATAACGCTCCGAGGTCAACTGGTGCAACTCTGAACACGGAAAGCTGGCTAACTTTTCAGCTGGCTTAAAGAAACATTCCTGGGTAGAAGATCTATTAACGGGCGAAGCAATAGGTCACCTTTTCTGTGCATAAAATGCTGATAGCATATTAATGGAGCTCACAGAACCAGCCAGCCTCTGCTCGCTGGGCAGGGATGCAGTCATGCTTATGACACAGACAAACATAGATTATTTATTCTGCCCCAAGGCACCTTGGAAATTTGGCCCTATTGAGGTCAATAGGATTTTTTCTTTTCTGGATTTTGTCCTGACTCTTCTCAGAGTTAAATTGAGCTCAGAGAATCTCACCAGAGGAATTCCAGAGTGATGTTTGCTGGCCTGTTTTACACATAAGAATAGGTGAAATGATCGTATGGCTTCTTTCTGCCCTTCATACCCACCCTTTCTTTCCGTTACTCTGACTGTCAGGTGTTCAGAGCATCACCTGTGAACTGAGCAGCACATGCATTGGGTGAGGTTAGTTTTGAACATGGCAGGTCATCTCTCAAGCTTGCATGGCCTTGGTTCAAATTCTACTATATTTCAATTGTCATGGATTTTCAGTGCCTCTTTTCTGAATGGGAACCTCTGAAATGAAATAATATGAGGTGCTATAGATCTGTTTGCCGACAAGGTTATCACAAAGGCAGGCAGGACAGTTCGCCTCTGAGAGGATGCACTATAAAGCCTCCAAGGTCTTCCCATAAAGTCTGTGAAATACTACCACTATAGACATGCGTCATTGGTGTTTAGGGTCAAGTTTTCAACCTGACCCTCAGACCAGCTGAAGTACACAGCTTTATTATCGTGCGATCACTCTATCGTTCAGGCGAGAGATGCATGAAAGCCCAAGCAGCCCATGCGCAGTGACCTGGCGTGCGGGGGGAAGAAGCGCTGCCTGAAACAGCACTTCAAGGACACACTAAAGACTTACTTGTCTGCATACAATTCACCACTGATTTTCTGCTCTCAGCTGCAGAGAGGCAGCTACGGACTCAATGTAGGCGAGGGCAGAGCTGTTCTGGTGCAGGAGCCAGGTGCCTCCCTGGGGAGAAGTGCATGGTGAAGGAGATGGCAGAAAGCAGCTCATCTTCCTAGCAGCATTGGAAACCAAGCACTATGGAAAAGAGTGGAGAACCTACAAAGCCCCAGTCACAATGAAATAAATTCAGAGCTGGGCTGGGTTTGTATTTTTCAAGTGCCAAATGACATTACGTCCAAGTGTGCAATGGAACAATATAAACTATACGCTCACCACTGCCGGAGCAAAAGGATTGATTTTTTTGTTCCGTTCCAAAATATGTTGCTTTTGGTGCACTTTCTTGATGTTATTTGCAGATTCAGCAGGTTGGCTGATGAGGCGAATTGTCCAGCTAGATGCTTGCCTGGGGTTCTGGGAGATAGAGCCAGAGGAATCAGCAGTATTGACATTTGTTATGGATGTCTACAGCCACCTTGTCAAACTACCTGGCACAGGTATGACTACTTGGTATAACCAGGGAGAAAAATATGACAGTTTTTGTTCCAGATGCAGACTTCTGCTATTTAAAACTGAAATCTTATTTTGCTACAAGTAATAAAGGGTCCTTTTAAAATCTTTAGGTCTGACTGTATCTAGTGGAGATCAGCAATACTCATGCGAGGAACTTTTTTTTTATCTCAGTGTGCTCACGCTCGTATACAGAAGACAGGAGTAGCCAGGATTTATACATTTCCTTTCAGGTGCTTACAGCTGCAGATTTCAATGAGAAACCTCTTCACCAGCTTTAAAATAACAATGAAATAGTGTAGGGAGGGGCTGATTGCGGCTCCGTGGGGAACCCCTGCACGCAGTATAGTCTATATCTGCCTCACGTGATAATGACAGACACATAGATGACCTTTTTATGGTAAGGATTTGGCTCCTCGATGAATTCATCCTATATGATACAGGCAAGTTGTCTTTAGTCAGTGATGGATCATGCCGTGGGATCCCAGAGCTTTCCTGGGTTAGTTAATGTTCTGTCAACACAAGCCCCGGAGAGATCATTCCAGTTGTCCCGGATGACAATCAAGCTCTCTTGAATAAAGGAGGTGGTGCCTAGCAAGTCTCCAGGACCTGACTTCCTGAAACATAGCTGGTCACATCCCAGCAGAATTCTTTCTTACTGGTTTGCTAGCTTACCTGCTGCTCAGAGCATGGAGCTCCAGTGCAACAGCAGGGTTAAAAATCTACAGTAAAATGAACTGGAAAATATCGATCCAATTTAAAGCAGAGTTACCAATGTCCAAACCATTGCATCCTAGCATTAACTAGTTTTTAAATATCTAATGGTTTCATCCGCTCTGCTGCACTTCACAATGACAAGTACATGTGTTCGCACACTCAGCTAGTCCATCGCAGAGGTTATGCTTCCCTACACCAGATACAGACCCTGTCTCTGCCCTATCTCCCACGGCTCAGCTCTGCGTGTAAGTGCAAGCTGAGGGAGAGCAGGAGCAGGGTACACAGGTCATTTCCAGGAGGATTTGGGTGCCCAGCTTTGTACCTGTCCTGCCCAAGGGCTGGTCTCATGGCTGCTGTATGTCAGGGCAGCGCCATACACCTCCCTGGAGGGAAGTTGATTTAAAGCAAGTTGAACCTCAACCCAGATATTACAGATTACGCTCATGTTTACATAGTAGTTGAAGATGAAAATCAGAATGAGAGTGGTAGAGAATGTGATAAGAAATATTTGATGCATAAAGACTTTCAACCTGGCATGTAACTCCTTTGCAAATGCTGCAGATAAACTTTGTGTTTATAACCTGCAGAGGAGGCTCCACTGGCACCGTGTTCATAGCAGAAACTGGTGTCACCACCTTCCTCCCCACGCACAGGGCTTTTAATACAGCCTTGGAACTGTGAACTAAAGCAACGCGAACATTGCCCCATTTTAAATCAACACAGCCCTGCAAACTGCTTTCTCCCAGCCCAGTTCTGCATGCTTTTATATGTCCTTCTTTTTCCTTAGCAGGTTAATTTGCTTTGGTAGCTGCTAAACGCCACCTTGACGTGGTGACTGCTGATGAGGTGGTGTTGATCAAACCACATTTCAGTTTCCCGTAGCAGGAAACCTTGTGGGATCACTAACCAATGGCTATAGATGCTGGAGGGGTCAGATCATTTATCAATTTACACCATCAGACCATATAATGAATTCTTGAAGGATCATGGACACTTTAGCAGTAAAAAGTGTTAATTTGGTGATCAACCCCAAGCCCACAGTATCAGTCCTCACAGTAGATTTAGGATTTTCATGGAAAATGAAAATTGCTTCTTACATCATGTCCCATGCATGGACAGAGCACGTGGCACCTGGACTGAGTTGGCTCATGTGCTGCCTGAGAGGTGTTGAGGGACCTCCATTTTTGTGGCTCCTTTATGCTCCTCAACTCTCTTCTGTGGACAAATGGCTGTCCTCAGGCTGCTCTCAAGCCTTATAATCACATCCATCCTTTTTCAATGGAATCCAAGAATCTCCCAGTTTTCCACCATTCCCATATCTCTAAATCAACCCCTCACAACCTGTCCCCATCAGTGGCTCCTCTAGCCTTGACCTCCCTCATTGAACCCAGCTGTCTTGCCCCGTTTCTGGCTCCCCAGGTTCCTGCCCATCTATTCACCTTCCTGCCCCACAAGTCCCATGGTGTCCTCTGGGGTCAGTGTCATAGAGGGTGGTGGGGAAAATGGACTTGTATTGCAGAGCCCCACAAGGAGGATGTGTGAGCGGTCCGGCTGATGTCCTGCCCGTAATGCACTCCTCTGATCGTGCCCTTTCACCACGTGGAAACCAGCATCCACAGAATTATTGTCTCTTTATTTTATTGCTCTCAATACTGCATTTTGAAGAGGTTGTAATGAGATTAGCCCCCCTCGTTGCCTTACGATATACATTTTTATCTGGGTGTATATATAGAACAGGCTTTTTAACTGCATAAAGGTGTCACAGTGAGGTTCGGGCCCTAAGGTATGACATTATCTCCTCTGACGATTGCAGTTGGTACCAGGCTCTGCATAGAAAAGGCTGTTAACTGGCGTGTGCCGATTGCTTGCCAAAATGAGATGCACTCACCTGGTAAATGCAGGCAGCAGCCTGCTCCCAGGGGTCAGATCCTCAGGTGATGCAAACCAGTGTAGCTCTGCTAAAACCAGTGGAGCAGTGCCAGCGTACACGGGCTGGAAACCCGGCACGGGCACGGGCGAAGGCGATGCTAAGTGGATGGGATTCCTCCTGTGGACAAGGCTGTGAAAGCTGATGGCTCTTTTTCACAACCACTCAGCAGATTTAAATGGGGCGCTAGTGAAAATCGCGGAAGCGGCTGGAGTTTATGGTGGGTGACTGCTCGCTCGAGTGTTTCTGAGACTCTGGTTTCAACACAGTCGCTCATAACATGGCTGCAAATATTGCTCTTTGACCAGGTGATGTGGACAGGGAGAAAAGCTCCAGGCTTTTTGTCAGGGTACTGCTGGGTTCAGGCTTGCAGGCAGATCCGGGGGCCTGCAGCATCCCCCTGCCCGGGGGGCCAGCAGGGCTTGGTCCCCCAGGCCAGACCTGAGACCCTCATGCTGCTGAGGCTGCCGGTGGCCCTTCCTCCCCTCAGCCCCACCGACTCTGGGCTCTCAGCGTCTCCCTGCACCAACATCCCCGCTGCTGTAGCAGGCTGCTCCCAGGCAAGCACACGGCTCTCTGGTGTGCCTTATAAAAAATAAACTACCTCTGAAGGCTGATTAGTGTCATGTAATTAAAGACCACAGCTAATCCCAGCAGTCACTGGTGGGCTGGCAAGGACAAGCTCTCCCACAGGCTCTTACAATGACTGCAAAATCCACTGGCCGCTCAAAGTTTGGGTTTATGTCTAAAGGTTAGAGTTGGTTTTTCTAAATAGACCAGGAAAATCCAGAAGATGTTCTTTTTCTGCCTCCCAAATACAGTAAGATGTACAAACCCCGGTTTCCCTTGTAGATAAAGAATAAATCTTTGCTTTATTCTTGGGGGCTTTACACTCTTTAGAGAAAAGGAAGTGTTAGGAGGCAAAAGCAACACTTCAAAGAGGTCTGTGTGAGCGCTGGGGAGTGTTGGGCTTGGGAGATGAACAGTCGCTCATTGCAGCTATTTCAAAGCAAATACCTAATGGTAATGAAATATGACCTAACAGGAGTGGAGATTCCCACCTCTCAGGAGCTGAGAAGCTCCTACCACAAAACCCTAAGGTAGGAATGGCTCAAGGGCAGAGGTCAAAATGGTCAAAAACGAGTTTATTCTTGCAGGTTGTGTTTAGAGCTCGTCTAAACCCATGGTGGCACAGGAGGGTACGTGCTCCTCAAGATTCAGTGTCTTCAGCCCAAAGCTGAAAGTTGTCATCGTTGAAAAGTATTGTCCTAACCACAGGAAAATGTAGTAATTAGGTTTTCTGAGAGAAAAGATTCATCTGCTCTGGAAGAACCAAAATACTAAAAATGCCAGAAAATATTTCTAGGGTTTTTTTCCCTAGAAGTTTGGGGAGAATATTTTAAAAATCAAGAAATTTGTGTGTATTATATTGATAACTTCATTTGTTCAAAAAAAATTTCAGTCCAAATAAGACCTTATCCACTTTCTAGAGGCATGTGGCATGCAAAATATTTATTATCCTCATAATTTTTGTGCAGCCCTTTTTAACATTGCTAGCACAGACCCAGGAGCAAAGAATATGGAAACTGCTTCTCTTTCAGATTTGGGGCACCACAGAAGCGCTTTTACCCCCCAAAAGTTTGTCTACTTCCTCCAGCTCTACTAAAAAAGACCTCACCTTTCTGATGGAAATTGTGGCCTTTTCTAAGTGATGCTGCACCTGTTTAGCTGAGGGTGCGAAATACAAACCAATCAGTTCAATCTGCGGGGGAAACCATGCCCTTATTCCTCCTTGAAATAGCTTGTTTTGATTTAATTAAGACTAAACATTTATTAATACATTTATTAAAGGTTTTGACTGCCCATATACCCCAAGCCAAGTCACTTCAGCCAGCTGCTCCATGAAGCCCACTGGGACCTGCTGCCAGGCTACACAGGGGTTAATCCACCTCGTCCCTACACTTGTCTGACACTTGTTTGATTCGGTGTAGCTTAAACTTCCAGTCACCCATTCCCCTTTTTCTGGTTATCCAGGGAGTGTCAAGGCGAAGGTTCCCCCGCAGCAGCACTAGCAGGGCCTGGAGCCAGCTGTGCTGAATCACACCCTCATGCAGCACAGCTGGATGTGGGGCAGAGCCCTTAAATAGGGGCTGCAGCAGCTGGGCTTGGTGCTAGGAGGAGCTCAGAGCTACCAGGGCTGGGAGTAGAGACACAGCGGCCTCTGGAGCTGCCAAGTGTGGACCCTGCTGAAGTCTGATATTCTCAGGATCGCGTGGACAAGCCAAGGTAAGGCCTGGGCAGGTTTCTGGATTGCCAAAACTTGCTTCTTGTTGCTGCAGTACACCCAGGGAAGACAGGCTTCCCTTCAGCCTGCACTCCCTCGGGACCTTATGAAGGGTTTCAAGTAGTTGGGAGGGGTCTCCTCTGCTCTCTGAGATGTGTTGTCCTTGCGGGGGAGCAGTGACCCGCTCGGGCCATGAGGAGTCTCTAAGGAACCTGTGTTTGTAGATCAAGTACTGAATTGCTTCCCTGGTGAATGAATTGTCTTTGATAGCTGTGGTCTGTCTTTGGGTCTAATGGGTGAAAAAAAAAATCACTCCAGGCAAAGTAATTATTGCAAGTATTTGTTGTTTGTGTAGCAGTGTAACTACTGTGTTTCACAACCAGGGAAACTGAGGCACAGAGAGGTTTACAGAAAAAATGTGATGCTGATCTCCGTGTTTGTTCTTAATTAACTGCTCCTCTTGGAGCTCACTAAGTACTCTCAGGAATGAGAGAGTTGCAGAAAAATATTCATGTGTCTTCTAAGGATTGTTGTCATACGAGACCAGAAGTATGCTCTGGTGTAACTGTGCATGCTGGAGCACAGTTGAGATTGCGTGGCAAGCCTCTTGAAGGACAAAACAATACACATCTATAACCCATGATGTGGGGTCATCTAAAGGACCAGTCATACCAAATACCATCAAAAATTAGATTTCTCTGCTGGAAAAAATTTGATCTGGCATTTTTCACAGTCTTGGTGTCTTTCCTTTGAAAGACTCCTTTGTTCTGCAGATCTTGGGATGAAATTGAATCATGGTTTGTGTAAATACTGATCCCCCCACCCCGTATTCTGTAGCTACATATGTCCCCCTTCCCCAGCCACATATTTGATGTTAAACTTCCCATTCTCCAAACTGAGGAAGGTCAGGGGTGTTTGTTACTTCTCTGTAAACACTGTGAGAGAAATGGGAAGGTCTGAAGGGGACCCTTATGGCTCTGGTGTGGCAAGACCCTGAGACACATCAGCCACTTATGGACCGTGGGGGTTTGGGTATTGCTGGAGCTGGGGGAGTGAGCGTACACGTGGGTTTCACCTCTGTGGATTCTTCAGGAACCGTTTTGACTTGGGTTTTAGTTGCGATTATTCTTCAGACACTTGGGCTGGAAAGCTGTGATCGGTGGGAGGTTTGTGATGCCCTCTGTGGGGGCTTGATGTTTGCAGTGCAGTTTGACGTGGTCTGTGACTGGTCACCAACGTCGTACGATATTGCAGTTAATTCCATGTTGTTTAAAATTAGGGAGCAATGAATAACAGACCGTGAAACTTGGGGTGAACGCTAATTCGTGCTGACTCGCCTGGAGCTTCTGGGAATTGCAAACATTTCCCCAATGTCCTGTGGTTTCCCAAATGCTCGTATGTTACAGCCAGCCACTTCCATTCACACAGAGGTTTACAAGATCGGACTTTTAACTGTTTAATCAGCTCTGTGAGGGCTGGAATTCTGTGTTCTGACTGAAGTTGCTGGAAATATTCACACTAATTTCGTTGGGATGTGGATCTGGCCTAAGTTACTGTAACAGCATGTAATTATACACAAAAAGTGCATTAACTCGGAACCTTCCAAAATTAAAAGCAAATGCTCAATTAAGATGGAAAGAAGACCTGGCCTGAAAGTTGCCTGCGAGACCCTCAAGCCAATGTAGTTCTGGCTATGGGTGTATCTTTTCCTGAGACAGAGGAGTGTTTTATGCTGAGGTTTTTTTCCCTATCCCAAATAGGATCTACTAGAAATTGTTCAAGGGATTGGGATTTGGGAGTAAGCCTCAGGGGAGATCGATTTAGCAGGCAGTGAGTTGGTGAGACGGTCAAAAAGACAACGTATTACATTGCTGTTATCAGCTGTGCGTCTACACGTACATCTATGGTACAGCAGTGCGTTATACGTGTGCCTTTCTGCTTTAGGAAAACGCCCCTCTCGTGTGATTATGCTCATCTCCGATGTCTCTGTCCATGAACCGCTATAACTACAGGCAATCAGTAAGATCGACTGATGTTGGATATTGGGGGGCTTTTTTCCGCTCAAATGCTGTGGCTGAGTGCTGGTGAGACAGAGCCAGGCAGAGGAGGGGTAACTCCAGGAACCACTGGAGGTTGTGACACCCATGTGCTAGCCCCCAGCTCAGGCGAATGGTGATGCTGCTGGCCCCTGTGCAGGGCGACACCAGGGTTTGGGAAGGGACAGAGCTGCCTGCCTGCAGGAAGGGTTAGTGCTGGCTTTGGTGCCTTAAATCCTGGGAGTAATCAAGGTCTGACACACGTCTGCAGACAGCTTAGGGAAAGTGCCTCACTTGTCACTACAAGGCAGTTCACTGTCACCCTGTCAGGCTGTGCAGGGGCTGCTGTCCTCCATCCAAATCCTTGCCTGGTGCTGCAGCAGCAAAGCTCAACCCATTTGAGCAAACAGCAAGCTCACGAGCTTTGTTTTATTGAAACCATCAGGCTTGGCTAAAATCTGTGGTCTCAGAGCAAAGCCAATGACTTCATCCTTGGAGCTGCCTCCATGTAACCTTTGCTTTCACAGATCTATTAGGAAGCTCCCCGGGAGGGAAAGCCCAGCTGCCAAATAAATCATACCTTCCCGGCAGAGAGGTGTGAGATGCTCAACAGGAACCCGAGCTGCCTGGAAGGGGAGAGACAGGGGATCTTCTGCAGAGATTTTTTCAAGCTTGTCTGGGTGCCAGCAGGGCCAGATCCTCTGCTGGATCCTGTTGATGTAAATGCACTGGTTCCTGCGGAGTTTTGTTGCTCTGTTCCCATGGAGGGTCTGGCCAGAGCCTGTGTATGTGGTAGGTAGGAAGGTGCCTGTAGTCAACAATGGGACTTTTTATTTTTCTTTCTAATTAAAAGCAGATTATTTTTTAAAAAGCATTTGCAGTGGGAAACTATGATGTAGTTTTAGAATTTTCCATTTAATACTCCCCTAATACCTGTGCAAACTTTGAGTTGCAGTTCTTGATTTGAATCTTTATGGGCAATTAGCTGGAGCAACACAGGTACAGATTTGCAAAGCTTGGGGTAGGATGATGTGGGGAAGAGAAAACCTACAGACTGAGAAACTATGCTATAAGGCAGAGGAGATAAGAGCCCCCATTATCTCATTTCTTTAAAGATGCTTGAGCATCAGTGTTGCATGATGCAGGGCTCATGTCAGCAACCCATAATTCAGACTTGGTTGGACTAGACACCAGACTTCCACATGCATACCTCTGTGGTGCACATCTTCCTGTGTCCCCTGCATTTCATCTGTTGGATCTAACAGAGCCTACACTGAGAAAAGGGCCCCAGGGACCTGAGGTTCCCCTCCATGCTCTGCCTCTGTTGTCCAACCCCAGCAAGGGCAGAATCAGTTGGGAGGGTGAGGTCATCTGCCAAAAGGTGCTGTGCAAAGGCCTCCTTTCTGGAGGACAGAGTGGGGTTTAAATCGCTGCTGCTGTGCCTGCAAAAGAGCAAGGGCTTGGCTGGGATTACAGGGGTTGTTTTAAATCTGTCTCCTCCTGAGAGGACTGGGGGAAGAAAAATGAGACATGAAACTTGTCTTATTTGTGTATCATTCAAGACTGATTTCAGAGGGGTTTGGACAGTGGGACAAGACTGTCAGCCTTGGGGCCTCTGTTTAAACTAGACCAGGTTTTTTGTGTAAGAGTGTAGATGTTGCTGGATCATGTTTCTGGTTCAGGTTTTTCCTTGAAGGCTGGTAATCTCCAGCTACTTCAGAAGAAGACACAAAAATTGAATAATCTGATTCCATGAACTGTTGGGTTTTATCTCTCACCTCAGATCCCATGAAAGCTTTATTGCTTTTGTATCAAAAATGAGAACAACTTCTGGCTCCCACAGTTTTCACTCCTCAGTTGCTTCATCTCCATAAACTCAGTCCTAAAACCTTTCTCATCCTTTGGGCTTTTTACACACCTGGTTTTGCCCGCTTTTCTTTGAGCCCCTTCTGCTGCCACAGCAGAAAATGAACTGGAGGCTTGTGTTTAACTCTTCAAGGGAAGGCATCTCAGTCTACTTAGCTGTGGTCCAGAAGTATTTATACTGCCCAAAGGCTTCAAATGAGGTGAACAAAGAGAAAGAGGGGATTACCTATGTTGAACATGAGTAAAACTAATAGGTGGTTGGGCAGGTCAACATAATGTTTGTCTTAGCGTCAGAGGTCTGATGCTGAAGCTACAACCATCTCCAATGACTTTGTGTGCAACTCCTGTCAGGGTGGGAGGTTGGGATGCCCCCAGCACTGCAGCAGATGATAGTTGGTTAATGGCACCCAGGGGAAATCAAGGCTACCTGAGATGGTCCATATGCTCTTCATCAACCTGCAGCTGTTTTGCAATGAATGTTTCGGAGCAGCACCACATAATCTCACAGCCAAAATAGTGACTTGTCCTGCTGTTTGTAGGTTTTCCTTGCGAGTGTGCTGTACAAAGCTTCCCATTTATGTGCTGTGGCTGTGCTGTCAAAGTGTAAGTAATCACTTTCATACTTACTGAGCTGCATGGTCACCAAGGTGTAATACCTGATGGACAACAGATGTCTGCTTTCTTCCAGGGTTTACAGCATTGTATTCTTGCTGCTATTTGCTCCAGCTCTGTCCTGCCAGGGAGTGGAGGAGCGGCAAGTACTAATGATGCCTGCTAAAAGAATGGCACCTACATTCTTCCTTTGGCTTTGGGGGTGGTCTATTTTAAGGGCTTGAATAATACCCAGTGCTCAGAGATCCATCATATCTCAGAAATGAAATCACATCTCCTGCAGTCTACATTTCTGGTGTGTTCAGATAGCCTTTATCCAAACACTGTGGTGTTCAGCTACAGGAGAGTGGTTGTGTTTCTCAAATGTCCTTGCGCCTGCCCAATGCTACAGAAGATAAAGCTGCCTGTGGGTAAGATGAGGACTATCTCTACTGAGGAAGTCTCATGAATATGGCATGCTTTACCTTTCCATTAGCTGTATGTGCTCACGGACCAGGCAGGGAGCTGTGCCTCCTGTGGTGTTCAGCAGCAGTTCATGTGCAGAGTTTGCTAGTTTAGTTTGCTTGATGGAGAGAGTGCGATGGTGCCTCTGATTCTGCTCCAGTGCAGCAGCATCTTTTTTGCTTTTGAAAAAGTGCTGCGCAGCCTTAAACTTCCACTTCGATGCCCTCCAGGAAGCCTGGTTTAATGCCTCATCTGAAGGACATGATATGAGTCATTAAAAACATTTTTTAGAAGTCTGGAGGTGACCTATGGGGCTCCGGGAGACTGATTCTTGTGTAGCAGCAAGCAGCCAGTTTGTACCTGCCACCTCTGAGCTGACCAGCCTCTTGAAACAGCAGTTCTGTCCTCTGTGGAGAGGACTTGGCTAATCCTGAGCTGTTCTGGTGAGCTCCCGGGGGAACTGCTGAAGGGTGAGCGATGGGGACAGTTGTGGTTCAGCGAGCCTAAACTCAATCCAGACCCTGAACCAAATGCTTCCTGCTGACTGCTCTTAAGCAGCCTCTGGTTGGTATGTCAAGCTCTTTGTCCCATGCTTCAGAAATGTTGAACTCTCTACTCTGTGGTGACCCTCTGAGCTGCCTATAGCAGGACCCATGATCTGCAGGCAGGGTAGCTGGGAAAAGACTGGAGAACCATGGCCTGGTTTCCCTCACCCCAGGCAGGTCACAGACCTGATGTGCTGGTGCAGATGGCCACCTGAGTGCTCTTTGCATTGCTGTGACCGAGGCATATCGGAATGTCCCCATCAGAGCTGCTCTGGAGGTGGCATGGTCCCTTTCCATATAGTTACTGCTGGGATCACAGCTGTCAGAGCAGCTTTAAAAACTCCTCTGCCCTTTGCTGAGGATGCTGGGACCTCTGGGAGCTGGTCACTCAGCTGGTGGATCTCCCTTTTCTCCTTTGCAGTTCTCACACCCGCACCTGGAAGACCCGTCCCCTCCCTGGCCCTACCACCCATGGCATTATCAGCATGGCCTCGATGCAAGGGATGAGTCAACATCTCCAGCCACTCAGCTGTACAGTGAGCCACAGACAGTTTATTCCAGCAGGAATCTGGGCTTTAAAAGCTCCAGGAGACTGGTGCTATCATAGAAGATGTATCCCCCTTGACAAGTGCATGGTTTCAGTCATTAGAGCTAGAGGATTGAAAAAGAAATGCCAGCTTGGGGATGTAATTTGGCTCCATGGAGATACCTAAGTCTTGTCTGTGCTAATACTTGTAGTAATAGGTATTAAATTGGCTCATGTAGACACAGCCCCAAAGGGCAAGAAAACAACTTCACATCTCCTTTTTAACCTCTCTCTTTTCAAGTCAACCTTTCTTCAGACTTCAGGCATAGTGCGTCTTTACTGCTGTTTGTTATGCTGTTGCCTGGAGGTCCTTGCTCTCATGGCAGCCTGCTGCGCCGAGAGCTGTGAGCGTGTTTAGGGAGGGAGATCCACAGGGAGGAGTTCAAAATCTGTGTAGACACAACAGGAAAAGGAAGTATTCTTCATGTTACAAGGTGAGGGGCTGGCTTGGGGTTGCTGGGGAGCAGGTTAAGTTCAGACAGGACATGGCTGTGGTTCCCAGTGCTCCTCTCTGCAGAGGGATCTGTTTGGTGGTACGACTTGCTGTGTGAGGAGCAGCCCCCAAATCACCCAGTAATATGACGAGTGCATGCATCTGCCTCTGTGCCAGTGCTAGGTTACTTCAACGTGCCTGGTTGTAAAATGCTTGACTTAATCTGCCTGTGTTTCTGGAGCAGCAGCCCAGGGCAGCAGCCTGTGCTATCGGTGGCCAGAGCCACAATATGAACCTGCCTCTCCTGAAGGAGAATCTGGTGTTTTGCCACCGTAATCTCAGGAAACAGCTTTTCCAATCCAATGTGTTCATCTCTGCTGCCATCTGTTCAAGGAAAGGCATCCACAGCTTCTGCCTGGCAGGTGAGACTCATCCTGCTCTGGAGCAGTGCTGCTCTGGCTTTGTTATTTTTCAAGACGAAAAGATTTTTATACAGACTTCCTGAATAACAAGTCACCATGTCACAAACTCGTGTCATCCTCCAAGTTAGCCTTTGAAAAGCCAAACATTTTGCCCATTCTCTTTGTAGGTAAAACAAAAAGTGGCATCTTTCTACAATCTCTGGAAGAAAACCTCTGAGTTGCTGAGGTGCTGCTTGCATGGAATCTCAGATGAGAGCTTTCTTGCAAGCCCGGCTCCCCAGCAGTTTGGGAGCTGTGCATCTGATCAAGCTCTCTGCAGCATCAGATTAATACTGTCAAACATAATGAAGGGAGGAAAAATATCACTGAGTTGATAGGGGTGAGCTGGATCAAGCAGAGTCCAGCTCAGGAGATGAGAACACCTGTTTCATGGTGGGCTTTTTTCATTTTATATGTTATTTAAAGATGCATTATTCAAATCTTTCTTCCACAGTCCTCTCCTAGGAGGAGAAATGGGCTCCAGCTCTTTTGGTCACATCCAGGGTTAAATGTGCATCCATGCTACAAAGACATTTGCATTTAGAGTCCCGTTGTGCCCAGATTAGAAGGTCTCCAAAGCACAAATGTATCTCAGTCTCTCTTCTAGGTTGGGCCCATTTCCAAGGTAAATGCAAGTATTTGCAGACAAGCTGTGGAAATGAATGCCTTACCCACTCTGGGGAAGAGGAGAGAGGTCTGGAGAAATATTATTACAAATTCCTGGCTAGAATGACAATTCTTTTCTAGGGGCTGCACCCCCAGCAGGACAGCACTGAGTGATTTCAGTGGTGCATTAACAATGAGGCTAGTATGTTGGGTATTCTTCTCAGTCGGACTTTATTCTGAAGGGACTCTTCTAATTGCTGCCTTTTCATTTTTGGTGAGTTTCTCCAGTGAACGATAGACTGTGCGAAACCTTGGGCCATCCTGTCTTCACTGTGTGATGGCTGAAAAGAAAACTTGCACACCTGACCTGTCCCTGCTTAACAGTGTGACAGCAGAGCTCTCCTCATGGCTTAGAGCAAGGAGGAGAAATCCCAGAAAAGGGGCAGTCGTAATCTATTCTTTGTTAGCACAACCACCGAAGTACCTGAGTCTCTTATCCCTCTTATCTAGGCTACTGGATGTGATTTTTCAATAAAGGAGACAAAAAGTCCCCCAAGCTCTCCCAAAATGCCATTAAGTCTGCACATGAGGAACCTGAAGCAACATGTTCATAGTTTTTCTCCTAAGAGTTTAGAAGCAGCGTAGGAAGTCATTTAGGAATGCTGGGTGAGAGGGAGAGAGAAGGTGTTGGTTTGGCAGAGGTCAAGGCTTGGATCAACTCCTGCCCAGGTCAGATCAATATGTGTGCTCTGAACTAGGGGACATCCCCAGGAACTGAATCCCAGGTCCTCTGTAAGTTCTAAGCCTTTGGGGCTGCTCATGCAGTGGGCCAGCTCTTCTGCTGGTGGACATGGCCTTCACTGAAGCTGTGCGATCCATGGGGGTTTAGGTCAGGCATGAAGGGTGCTGGTGAACTCTAGTTGTACATCTGGTCACTGCACCACTCCTTGCTGAGTGACCTGGACTTGTTCTCCTCAGCAGGTGTGGACTTCCTCTGAAGTCCAGAGAGCAGAGCAGCTCTGATGACCAAGCAGGCATTTAGATGCACCTGCTGAGGGCAAGGGCTGGTGTGACTGCAGGGCACAAGGCTTCCAGTTTTCTCCCCAGCATCACTGGTATCCAGGTTAAACACGAGCACTCGTGGGTAATAGGGATCATGTAACTCCCTGGTTACTTTGCTCAGGCCTTTCCATGGGATGATAAACTGCTTCCCCAACTTACACACAATGTTTGGGTGGCATTCAGCCTCGGGCGGAGAGCGCTGCGATCTTGCTGCTGTTTGGTGTCATCTTCCAGCTGTGAGGATGAGCTCTCCACTGTGCACCATGTATTGTGCAGCTGCTGTGTCCGGTCTGCTATGAGAATGAACCAGCCTCAGGAGTATGTGCAGAAGTCATTTCCAAAACCAGGACATAGAGTCCTATATCGCTTAGGTGGTTAAAAAAAAAAAAAGCAATAATCTCCAAATTGTTATCCTTTAGTTCAAAATGCTTGGGCCCGTCCCTGGAAGTGTTTAAAAGCTGTGTGGTTGTGGTGCTGATGGACATGGTTTAGGGACCCTGGCAGTGCAGGGTGAACAGTTGGACTCTTTAAGATCTCTTCCAACCAGATGATTCTGTGTTTCTAAATTCAATCCTGATTTCAAACCACATGTGGAGCTGCTCACATAGAGATGGGGCCAAGCAGATTCTTTGCTTCCTAAATCTGCAAGACAAATCTTTGAGAGCAATGAACGGGCTGTACATGTTTCCTTACTTATCCTGTAGTCCTCCATGACTTGGAGATCACCGTGTAATCTTGGATGAGTGTTTGAAAGATTTTTCCCATGATTTACTCCTCAAAAAAAAAAAAGTTCACTTGGATTTTTTTTTGGCAACTCTGTTAAAGCTTTTTAGGTTATCATGAGAGAGAACAGCAACAGGTTTGGTCCCTTCTCCTGCAATAAAGTCTGAATAAATAATCTCTAGTGTTAGTGCATATGGCATATCAAAGTGATTTGGCCTGGCCTGGGAACCAAGTTCTGTATTAATCTCCCTCTTACCTGTAAACTAGGTGAAAAAGCATATACAAACACACAAACTATCTGATGTTTTTCCTCCAAATAAAAAAACCTGTCTCCCTGGTCCTATTATCTCCTCTTATTAAGTATGTTTTCATGCTGTGCTTTCTTTATGTGCCCACAGTCAATAACAATTTAAATGTTACTCTTTGATGCCCTTTGTTCACATCATTTATTTCCATCTCTTTATCTGATTTTGCCAACAGGACCTAATTTGAAAGAGGCTGCAGTTCAGCGGCAGGAGGGATTTAAACACTGTTAAGACTGACATTTTCCCTCATCTCACATCCCATGGGGTACCTGATTGCAAATTTATAATACACCAGAGGTCTTGCCATCAGAAGATACCGACTTACAGTAACAGCAACTAATTTAAAAAAGATCTCCAGTGCATCAGTGTCTGGGGCTGGTTTACACAGACTAATTAATCCTTATTTGACCTGAATTAACTCTTAATCTGTGTGAAATGAAAGAGCTTTACTGGGATACAGAAAATTTTAAAAGATGGGAAATCCTTTCAGAACAAGAGGTTTCTGCAGCTGAGTGACTTGTGGATTAAAATACTTGTTGGCTGCTGCTGCAGAAAATTAGCTGTTTCAATTTTCATTCCTACCCCTCTGTTACTAACCAGAAAATACAGGAGAGGGGCAGAAGATTTTTTTTTTTTTTTGCCACCAACAGTTGCTGTTCCTTGGTAAGTGGTGCAGGAGAGCAGAACAGTTGTTCCTGCTGTCTCCTGCTGATATCTTGGGTTTATCAAAGAAATCTGAAAGGAGAAAGAACACTTTGGAGCTCTTCCCCTTGGTGTCTCCAGGTGAGAGATGGCTTTGCTGCTTCTTGGCAGCAGTTGCCTTAGCAAGGACTGCAGATGTGAGCCCTAGGTAAATGAGTCACAGTGGATGCTCCCTATGTAGCCTGATCAAAAACACAGAGATGTCCCCACACCATGCCTTTGTGACAGGGCTGCTTATACTGTTAGAAAAAACAAACTTTCAGCTTCAAAAAGTTGTTGCATTGGCTTTGATAAAGAACAAGCTCAATCAGATGTCCTCTCATGCATCAGAGGACTCTGCCAGAGCACAGGATGAGCAAATGGTTCATCCACGATGATCTCAACATAAAGGGATGAACACATCCCTGGCTACAGTACACCCTGATGCAGAGGCTAAGTGGGATGTGCTGGGTTGGAATTGGCATTTGGAGACCAGAGCTGTAGCCAGGATAAGTCAAGGCTCTCCTGAATGTGAGAGAACTTTCACTGCTGAGCCCTGAGGGCTGTGGGGGTGGGGGCATGTCATCTTTGGTGTTCATGGACGTATTAAGGGCTAGCTGGGACTTTGGGAAGCTGTGATTAAAAAACGAATGTCTGGAGAAGGTTGGACCTGCACGTGTAACTTGGTGTTTTGGTTAGATTGTTCATGGCATGCTGTGCCAAATGCTTCTGCTTGTGGAGACAGAGGCTCCCTCAGAGCTCATGCCTGTTTTGCTCTTGCCTGTATTTCACTGTGCAAAGATGGTCAAGAGATGCTTGGGGGAGATGAGAAGACTGTCTGTAGTATGGTGATGAGCCTGTCGGGCCAGGTAGGGATGTTTCTTCTAGCACCAGAAGTGCAGCAACTGGCCTTTCTCCTCTATTCTTGGCACTTTTTTCCCAGCCCTGCTTACCTATTTTTTATTCTATTTGAAACTCCTGCCAATACAGGACCACCATACCTTATCTAAATACCTTCAAAGAAAAAAGGGCAGGATCCTTATCTGCAGTTGCTGAGGTGTGGACTTGTCCAAAGTCACCCAAGATACCTGAGGCAGAAGCATGGTGTGAGCCCCAGTCCCCTGTATAGTAGGACCTTCCATGCCATCCCCGGTACTGCTGCTGTGAATGCTGTTATTATTGCATTAAATGTCCACTGCCCCAGCCACGGCAGAGAGGCGTTTCAAAAGATGCCACCATGTTACGCAGAATAAATGTCACCCTCTCAAATCAGCAAGCTGTCAAAGGCTTGAGGTAACCATTTAAAGATTATCTGGTGCTGCTTCTATCTCTATTTTCAATTACCCCCACTTGTTGGCTTAGTCTTTAGCATGGAAAATAAATCATAGCTCAATGTGCTGTTCCATCATCCAGTAATGCCTGACGTGACAGTTGCAGCAGATGACAAGATTATAGTGATAAGGGTCTAGTTTTAAAATGTTTACCATTTCCCAGCTGGATCTTTGACCTCAGACTGCATTAATGTTGTGCCACTTTTAGGTCTAATGCCAATCTCTGTCTTGCAACATATCATCATTTTAATGCCTGATTTACACTCTGAATTATGGTAATTTATTGCAATAGTGTGATTTGACCTTTTCAGTATTTCCTATTTTTATTGGCTAGGTGTTTTGTCCCTTTCCCCAGAGGTTAGAGGGACTTTGTGGGGAGCAGAGGAGGCAAGAGAGCCTATCAAAGCACACGATGCTGAAAAGGACAAAATGCAAGAGCATCCTGCTAATTCAGGGACTGGGGAGCACGTGGACATTTCAAGGTGATGCTTGTGACAAACCCCATGCCAAGAACAGAGGTGACATGTCAGCCTTAGAGATGAAAGGGCATCTTCAGGAACGGCTGAAGCGATGTCCATGAACCTCCACGTGCAAAGCAGAGCACTGGAGAGGCTTGTGGTGCCTTCACAGTGTCAGCCTGTGTCTCGCCAGCACGGAGGTTGCTGTCACAGTTTGAAGCTGGTATTTATGGTTCCGGCACAGTGAAATGCCCTTGAGAGTGGGTCGGTCTGTTTTCAGAGGAAATCAGCTTTGGGAATTGCAGTGTGCCCTGACGAGGGAGAAGAGCTGTAAAAGGCCAAGATGGAAAGTGAAAATATAATCCTAATTGTTTCTCTTTGCCCTCTGCCCAGAAACACTTCTTCTCTAAGGTAGGATTTGGAGGCACACAATGAGAAAAGAAAGTGATAGCTTAGTATTAAAAAAAAAAAAACAGAAAACCCAGAAACACTAAAATAATCCCTTACAACAAAAAAGCTTTGATAAAAGCAAAACTAAGCCTGAGGGTGATGCTGCTTCTTCACCCTGTTCTTCAGTATTGAGTTTGTTCCAGAGGACCCAGCCCTTCCTTTCTGTTTTGGAGTGTTGTTGTGGGTTTTTTTAAGGACTGCCCTTCGGCAATCCTTTTGAAATAAATACTTGTGCCTGGCTCTGGAAAGGAACAGCAAAAGCAAGCGGTCAGCTCTTCTAATGGCCACGGTGTCCTTCTGGGAGCAGCATTTTCAGTCCGTGCCCTCCAGGAGTGGGAAAGTACTGTGGAATTGGGCTGGGACTCGAGCCCTCCAAGAGGCATTTGGAAACTTTTGCTAATAAGGGCTCATGGATTTAATCCTACCCCCTGGGGGGGTTCTGTTACAAAGCTTTGATGGGAAACAAGTACAGAAAAATAGAGGTAAAGCAGGTGCTGAGAATCTCTTGCCCTGAAAGTGAGTGAAAGTGGTTGCTGAAGCTATTTCAAGCAGAATAGGTGGAAACACTCATCTCGTTGGGTTTGTAGAGCTCCTAGCACCATTAGGATCTGGTACCTCTCCTGGGCACTTCTGCCACACCAGTCTTGAACTATAGAAGCATGAATTTTGTCCAAAACCAGAGGCAAAACAAATACATGTGCCTGGAGAAGGCACTACGCTGTCTTGGTGCTGCTTAAAGGAGCAGCCGGAGGGAGTGCAACAGCCAGGACTGCTGCTGATGCCTGAAGCAGGCTGGTACTGCTGCCTTCTGTGGTGTGGCACTACCGACCCCTGCGCAGAAGATATAGGCCAATGTGATGGATTAGCAATGACATTAAGGGAGACCATAAAATGTATATTGTGCGTATAGAAAATTATATTTTCGGGTGATTGATTTTCTTTTGAGCCATCCAAGAGTTAGTTTACGTTGTTTACCCAAAGTGATTGGTCTGGGGCTTTAGAGGGGGTGTGGTTTCCTAGCAAAAGGTCTCCCTTCAGCTGGTGGATGCTCAATGCTTCTTGCTATGGCTGCACCAGGTGTTTTATAACAGGCAACCATCTATCTTTTCCAATTCATCCCAAAGGCCATTCCCACTACCCCTTGGTTGGGCAGTCTAGAAATAACAAAGCTTCCCAGTGCTGGGCTTCAGTAAAATACTCTGAGTATCTCATATGAGATGGCTTACTCCTAATACCAGTGAGTGTTTTGTATCTCACAGATGATGTTTTCTTTTGCTGTCTCTAATGAGATTGTGCTCCCAGAGACTGAATTTGTCCCATGGCTTGGCAAACTTGCACTTGACAGTGCTTGGGCTTTAGCTGACACTTTTCAACAAGTCATGCCACAGGTTACAACCTTGGTGGGAGTTTAGTGCCTCTGAAGCTTCTGCTGCTCTGTCAAATTTGGTTAAAACTGCCCCCAGCTCACCTCTCCTAATGAGCAGTAGTACCTACGGGCTGTTCCCTTAGGCACACCCAGCTGCATTTGTCTCTTTACCTGAGAAAACCAAGATGACAATGGTCTTAATTCTGACCACACTGAAGCCAGTGAAGAAGCTCGCTTTTATCTGGCCCCATAGAGAAAGACTATTTCTGCCCTATAAAGTGGACTTGCACTGCATAACAGTGTATGTCAGGAAGTAAAGGCACCCAAGCAGGGCTGGTGGAACTCAGTCTGAGTAATTTTCACTGATTTCCTGGAGGACTTGAGACAAGTTGTTCATTTGCCTTAACTGTAGCCAGGCCAACAACAGCCAGCTAGGATTTTATAAAGTCACTCACGTTTGCACAGGTCCCATGGGGTCCTTATTTGAGACTGTGTGAAAAACTTGCTGGTAAAAAACCAAAAAGGCAGCTGGGAGTTTGAGATACAGACAGCTGTTCTGTAGGTCCTTATCGCTGGCCATGCTATCTAAAGGATGGCTAAATAAATACAGTGCGTGTGGGCTGACAGAACCCTCGCCTGGTGGAAGGAAAGCTAGACCAGAGGTGGGTATTCCTGAGGTGTCAGCTTTCTAACCAGACTTTAAAAAAACCTCCAGGAAGTGTGAATTTTTTTTTTTAATTGTGTGTTTTCAAGCTGTTCAGTCAATTCTACGGAGATACAGCCAGAAGTACCCACACGTTAGATGCCTGCTTTGTACATACAATCACCTTCATTAGTTTGATGTGCAAATGGTTACTTAGAAATACTAATATCTGTGGTGAGTGGGTTTCAAACGGCAGCACAGGCAGGCGTACAGCTCTATGAGCATACTGCGTACACTGGGGCCTTTGAAAACAGCTCCTTCTAAGTTTCCACTCGCACCCTGTTACTGAACTGGGGTTTTGCACAAATATTTTGAAATAATAGTTTTAAGATTTTCACGCTTGCTTTTAAAGCAGATCATTCTCTGCGATCGCGGACAATGGAAATGATTGTTCAGTGGTCTCTTGCCCTAATCGAGTCGATTTGCTTTGCTGGGATTTCCCTCTCCCCTGTATTCAGTGCTCAGAGTGGTAGGACCAAACAGAGTGAAGCGGATCTAATTAACTTCTCTCAAGGGTATTGACCGTCTGCAAAGGAAGAGGAAAGCAATGAGGAATACATTATGAGAGACTGTTCATTGCCAACTCACACACAGGGGCACATCTTCCTCTTGCAAAGGTTCACATAAATTTCCTTATTTGATTGTGTTTCCTGTTGCATAAAGGCATCAGAGGCTTTGAGATCTCCTGTGGTTTCTGAAGACAAAGTCAAATGGAAATAAAGCAAAAGTGCTTTGTATAAACAGTGGAAATTAGAAATTCATAATTAGCCCTTTTTCATTAGGAGGGTGAAAAGTGAAATGTGAAGTCGGGTGGGTGTATTACCTTCTCTCATTTAAGGTGCACCCATGTGCAGATAGAGCTAACGAGCCTGACTGTAGATCAGATGCTACCTTCGTGTCCCTTGAACTCCTATGGGAATAGCAAGGACTTTGTGTTCACGCAAGGCAAGCTCAAAGTCTGGAAAACCACGTAAATGCAAAAAGTTGGTGCAATACTAGGTCTAGCAGGGAGCTCCTGCAGCAATGCAAGGAGGAAGTGGGTGCAAAGAGGGTGGACTGGCTGGCCAGGGAGATACCAGCAGCTCAGCTGGTGATGGTGACATGGGGACAAGAGACAGGCTTTTCTGTTTTTCCATTCACTGGCTTTGAGTGTTAAAGACCAAAATTCCATATTAGCGTAATTTAAAAAACAACAGCCAAACTGTTGCGTGCCTCAGTTTCCCCAGTGGAAACTGAAGTAATGACAAGGGGACACTTGAGGGTTTAGCCCATGGGTGTGGACCTACAGTATCTCATAATGAACTGCTCTCTAGAAACCAATGTCAGCTGGTCACAGGACAGATAACAATGCCCATTCTTGTGCTCTGGTGGTAAGAACATTCACTGGACAGATGGATTGTCCGTGTGGTGAGGCATACTTGTGAGATGGCAATAGCCTTCATCTCTCAGAGTGTTTGCCAGAGAATTTCTTGTGAAGATGGCCATTAAGGTGCCACAGGCATTGCCACCTCCAGCTAGTAAGAATGCACGTTTGACTGTAGTTGAAAGGTCATTGTCACCTATTGACACAGTCAAAAGGACTTTCCTGGTATCCTTGAAATTCTGGTGGCAACATTTGCTTGCAGGACATGCAGTTTCTTCCAGCTGTGGTGTTGTCATAGGGTCATCTCTGCTTTGGAGACCTGGACCTCTCAAGGCAGGAAGGCATGGAGGGAAGCTGAAATACTCCACAAAGAAACCTTTCCACCTCTCTCCTCTGAAGCATTAAGCAGTTACATGATGGGCAGAAAGATTCATTAAGATGACATAAATGAAGATGGTGTGTTGGGCCAGCCCAGGTAGCCTGTGAGCATCTGGGAGCGATTTTCAGATGTCAGAAGTTAACAAGGTGCTGGCTCTTCTGCTAAATTGAAAGTCTTTCTGAAGGTCCTCACTTCTGACACAATCTGTTGATCATCATCTTTATTATACCATGTGCAAACAAATACATAATAGCATCTTGTCAAAATGTATTGCTGTTCAAATTGTGCCCGTAATCTGTGTGTCTAACGCAATCTCAGTGTTTCCTAATGAGTACGTTTCCCTACCAAGTTCTGCGCGACAAGAGCCCTGGTCCTGCAATTTATTCAGCAGTAGGGCTGCAGATGCCTGTCTGCATTCAGGGGGGGAGAGGATCAAGGGTAGGGAAGGGACATTGTGATCTGATTTGATATTCTGGTGACAAGAGGCATTAAAAGTATAATCTGAGCAGAATAAACCTCTCCTGGGCACAGCTGTGAGCAGCATCAATGCTCTCAAAATATTTTGCTGGTGCAGCATCACCTGCTCATAAAACATCCTGATGTTAATGTTTAGACTCCCTGGTTTCTTAACACCTTCCTTTAGGAAGGCTGGGCTGGGTACTGGTGAGCTTCAGCTGTTGCACTGCTACACGCACCACACCAAGCTTGTGTGGGCCCTTGGTGCCCCCAGTCCTCCTGGCTCCATTGGCTGATGTCCTGCTCTGCAGCCCCATCGGGCTGTGGCAGAGATAAAGATAACGCCTGGTTGCTTGGGCAGTAGAAAAGTCGGAATCACCCTCCCTGGGATACAGAGAGGAGTGATGGGTCGAGGTGGCTTCCCAGTATTAGCATAGGAGGGTGCCTCAGCGAGGAGGTCGAAGGCAGCCCCCCTGCCCTGTGTGAGCTCTCCTTGCTCCCCAAGAAGCGGGAGCTGGGAGCCCGTGGCAGTAACTGCCTTGCTGAGCTGAGAGCGCTGTGTGCCTGAACCCCCAAAACCAACGCATGGGAAAACACTCAGAAAAAGAGTTTTCTCAAAGGACAAGGATAAACAGCAGCAGATCATTCCCCACTACTTTTCCTAAACAAATGTAAAACATATTTGCCATCAGCAAAGTGTTTTATGGCTCCCACCTCATTCTTACTTGTTTGATAGCTTTAGCAGCTCAACCTGCAAAGCTGGCTGTGGTGGGACAGCCCTGCGAGTGAGTGGCTATAAAGGCTGAGGGGTGACTCTAGGATGGTTTAGCAACAACAGTTCCTGGTGCTGGGTAGAAGTGTTGGGAAAAGACTGGTGGAATGGTGGGGAAGCAAGAAGCAGCTGCCTGTTCCCTTCCCCTCTGCTGGGGTAAAGGGATTTGTGTGCACTGTTAGGAGCAGCTGCTCACTCCTGGGTGTGTTTACACCCTGCTTTGCCTCCCTTCGTGTGAGTAGTGCTAAATTCATCTAAGATCCCTACAGCAACAATAGTTATTAAATGCAATAATTACCTGTATGCTAAGAATGCCCTATTTACATTCAAATATATTCAGTTCAATGTGTTTTGCTGCTGCACTTAATAAATAGAGCAAAAGGTGGTTTATAGGGCAGGGCTGTGCTTTTATCAGCTTTCTGCTGCAGTCATCAATTAAACCATTAAATAATGAATGGATTGGCTCAGCTCTATTAAAAGATAATCTTCAGTCCCATACATTCTGTAGTTTCTGCTGCGTGTGCTGGGAGTCTGCGTGTTCCTCTCTTTACAGGCTCAGGGCTGGGTGAGGTGTGAGTAAAGCTGGAGTGTGCTGCATGGCAGAGCAGGGGCTTGGCTTGGCTGCACGGTGAGCTCCTCGGTGCCTGGGTAGTACACAGAGCTGCAGCCCCGCTCTTCAAGCTCTGTTTTAATAAGAGTTTTGCCCCAAGCAACTCTTCGGATGCTTTTTTCCCCCCCCATAGGAACTTAAATCCTAACACCAGAAAAAGCACACTGGAGAATCGTATTTCTTCCTTTGTTGCCACTAAATGGAATGAGGTTGTCAGAGACCAGCACAATGTGGGGATTTGTTGTGAGTGTCTTATAAGATGCGTGCCCTTTCCTTGCTTCAGCTGCGAAGCAAGGCGAGCAGGACTTCACAGAGGGGTTATAAAAGAAATCAGTGTTTCCAAGATACTACTGCAGGGCACCACTGCACTTGGCTGGAGGGAAGTATGTCTCACCAAGGCTAGCAAACTAAACCTGTGTCCAGGGATGCTCCTGGGCGTGAAAGCTGACACACAAGGGTCTAAGTTTGTGTCTGCAGCCTGCAAAACAGGGTGGTGGGTGCAGCATGCCTGGTGGGAAAGAGCCCTGCGACCTGCCAGCTCCAGGGTGTGCCAAGGCACCAGGAGCACAGCGGGTGGTACAGTGCACCAGGCACTGCTCGAGCAGCTTTACCACAGACATGGCTAAACCTGTCTGAGTGCTCAGGAATGTTCCCATCCCCTCACCTAGTACCGCGAAAGGGCCTCGAGGGTGCAGACTGATGGAAATTTGGGTACCAACCTTCCCTTGGTCCCTCAGGCTTACCCAGCTTCACAGCTACAATCAGACAGGCATCCTTTTGGTGTAGCCCATAATCAGTCCAAGACCAATGCAGCAAAACCTGCCTGGGAGGAGACGAGTGTACCAAAAGTACATTTTAGAGACCAAAACATTGATGTTGAGGACAACAGTCCTCAGGAATCCCCTCATCTCCCACTGGGTGAGCGAGAGTGATGCCTGGTGCTGGCTCACTTGGACATCTCGCTGCTGTTATTGCCTTGCAGCGCTCTGTAAAGCACTGGGGGATGACTTGGCAGGGGGAAAGGTGTTTCTTAAAATGGAAGTCTCCTGATCCTATGCCTTAGAAAAGCTGCATTAATTAAATTGTAGTCACCAACAGAGAGGGTATTTTTCCTGGCAGTTAAATGACTGGAGGATCTGAGGGCCCCAGGCAAAGCCAAAGGTATTTGATCCAGCAAGATGTTAACTGCCAGGAAATATCCCAACAAGACAGCGTTATTGCTGTAATATGCTTAATAAAACATTCTGGTTTCCTCTGGCACTGCAGGCCCTGGGAAGGCACAGAGACAGCATCCAAGTGTTACTACATCTAATTCAGCTTGGCGGGCAAGGAGAGCAGGAGGAGCAGGGCGCTGTCACCCCTTAGCCTGTCGGGTTGGACGCGCTGCATAAACCAGTGTATTTCCATTCAGAGCAAAGGGGAGGCAGGCCAGAGGAAACCGGTGTTTACTCAGCCTCTTAACACCTGTAAGTCCACAAAAGGGCTGTTTCTGATGCCAAAGCCAGGGCGCACTTGAGCAGAAAAGGGTCTGCTCTTGCAGTTGGTGTTGTTTCTTGCATCTTGCTCTCCACACGCTTCTGCTGTGACAGTGACAGGGTGTTTTGTTGTGCTGATTATAGAGAGCAAACAAAAATGTGCTTTTCAATCCATTGTGGATTAATGCTGTGAGATGGGCTAGGACTATAATCTCAGTTTTGTAATAGGAACTGGGCTATGACCACATGGAAAGTCAGTAGTAAAACTCCTGAATTAGCTCAGGCTTGTAAAGAAACTCTCCTCCACTTTGTGGCAAAGAGGAATTTGGGCTTCAGCTGGATTCAAGTTTTTCCCAGACATCCTTTATAATCCTAAGACCTCCCCCTTCCTGCCTGCAAAACAGATTTAAAAAACACAGTTTGTTTCTCCACGTTTTGCTCCCTTCCTCTCCTCAGAGCGCAAACCCCATCAGAGGAGGAGTTGGGCTCTTACGTAGCACACTGAGCATCTCCCCCTACACCCTACATCTTGCAGACCGGGGCCAAACCAGCTTTTCCCTGGGACTGCTTCAGACAATAGCAGTGCTCATGTGAGAGCAGGCTTTAGCAACCCACATCATGCCAGAATTAATGGCTCCCTTAATAAAAGTGAGTGAGATCATCACTCCTGGCTTAATTTTTCCTCTTTATTGCCTTTTACATGTACAAGTAATGTTCAGCTGCTTAAATATCTCTAAAGCCAACACTTAAGGACATGTTCAAATCTCTTGCTCTCTAATGAATGGCAATGTCAGTTCAGAGAGGGTTTTAGCACATCCCTGGACCAAAAGGAGAGGCTTCTTGGTAGGACCAGCTCCAGTGCTCTATCCCATCCTTCACAGCTCCTGAAATGGATCAAGTCCCATTAAAGCAGCAAGATGCAGCAGTCCTAAGGCTGAGTGCTCAGCACAGGCTTGGGTCAGAGACCACATGCAGGTTTGAAGAAAAAGGCAAATTTCTCTGTGCCTGTACACACAATCCATGTTAAAATAGAACCTTCACGAAGCTCCAGGCACAGCTTAAGAGATTCCTTGGATTGCCAAATAATCTTTCAAGAAAAGTTGCCAGATTATGGACCATAGGCTTTGTTTCCCCTTGTTCCCCAGGAAGGTTTCTAGATGCTACAGGCTTGCCATTTGTATGCTCCATCCCATAATAAGCATCCGAATCAGCCTCAGATGTTATTGAGATGTTACTTACATATACAAAAGCCTAAATGCAAATGAGACTCAATGTGATTTTAATTCCTAAATACCTGTATCACTTTAAAAAATGAGTTTTAGGCTCTAAATCACTTCCGAAAGCCATCTCTCCCCCTCAGGTATCACTCGTGTGCGGCGAAATCAGAACTCACCATCAAAATTACGGTTTAAGGGGAGAGATAAGATTTATCCCCTCACTTGGCCCTGCTATTATTCATTAAATATATGCTATGTACAGGACGTGTGGCCCCTGAACCTGCTGTCCTGAGGTGACCTCCAGCTCACGGCTCCATCCCAGCATCTGGAGAATGAGGCAAGAGCTGCTGTAGGAAACCCCAGAGTGAGAGTGGAGAAGTGCTGAAAGGTTTGAGGCATTATTGTCAGTGCATTGACTTCTTCCTCCTGCTGTATGAAAAATTGATTTACTGTAGCTGTAAAGAATTTGCAATGTACTTACATAGGTGTAATTGGTTGGAGCACTCGCTGGGAGACACAGCAGCCCGTCTCTTGCCACGTGCCTGTGTTTGCAGTAGCGGATGCAGGGGAGGAGATCGCTCTGGTAGGGCTGAGGTGGAAGAGCCTGCCTGTTGCTGTGCGGCAGCACACGTACAAAAATTAATAGTTTTTCTTTTTCCGCCTACCATTAATCTGCAACGTGCATGAGTTGTAATTAAGCTCATTTAGAGCACGGCATTATATACAAAACACTAATATCAGCAATCCAGAGTAGCTCCATTTGTCAAAATAATGGTATGGGGGAAAAGCATGTCTCGCATAGCTCAAAGCGTAAACAAGCAGTACAGAGTTCAGCTGCTCCTTTGAGGTGGAACACCAGGACATAGCACTTCTCCAGACCTCTGGAGGAGGTCTGGAAACCTTGTAGTCATTTCAATGAAGCACATCTTCCTGAAAATCTCGCTTGAGTTAATGAGGTTAATGAGACCACTGCCTGGCATAGTATTAGCGTTGGTGCAGGATGTTCTGGAAATGCTTAGGAGTGCAAGCAGGGGCCACGTTACCCAAGGGCTAGGTCTTGAGGCCACAGAGCTAAAGCTTACTCTGCTTGGAGGGAAAGTAACACCAATAGGTGTACTAAACCTTTGTGCTGTGTTAAAACATCTTGCAGAGCTTTTCTGCTGGAGAGAGCGAGCTGTTTGACTCCAGCTCCATTGGGTCAGCTACACCGGCTCATGGTAAAGCCTTCCGTGTGTAGGTGATGGGGACTTCAACAGAAATCAAGGCAAGGCTTCAAAGCAGGGGGAGCTAATTAGTTGTTTATTGCCTGGGCTCTGCAGGCAGGGATGGAAGAAAAACTGAGACCACAAGCTCTGAGTTCACCATGTTAGCAGGAGAAGTGAGGAAGGGGATGATTTTCAGTGAACATCTACCAGGATGCTAGGTACAACAGTGAGCACCTTGAGTTGTTTGTTTATTATTGATGGAACAAGTTGCCTAGAGAGGTGGTAGAAGCCCCATCCCTGGAAACATTCAAGGTGTCAGGTTGGACAGGGCTCTGAGCAACCTGCTCTAGTTGAAGATGTCCCTGCTCACTGCAGGGGGTTGGACTAGATAATTTTTGAGGATCCCTCCCACACTACTCTGTGATTCTTCAGGAGCGTAAATGAGGGGCTGAAATGTCTCCTTTATTCCTTCCCATGAAATACTTGCATGTCAGACAGCTTCTGCTGTTCATACCATGCCACTCATGATCTCCAAATTGTGCCAAACCTCTCTAACGTGCTCAAGTTCAGTGAGCTGCCCTGGCGCAGGCAGGGATTTCATCCCTTGGCTTCCACACCTCGCCACACAAGAAGCAGCGGGGGGCTGCCAGCTCTGGGGGCTGCCAGCTCTGGGGGCTGCCTGCATCTGTGCTGCAAGGCTGATGCATCCCAGCTGAGTCCCTGTGCGACGCCAGTTTGCTCCGTGCACGCAGAGGCTGTGGGGTTGGGATTTTGGGACATCTGGCAGCCCAGACTATGCGACATCTGGAAAACCATGAGTTTGCCACCCAAAGCGGGACTCAGCAGGTCTGGGATTTGACTCCTTGTCTGCGACCTTTCAGGGCGAGGTCTGAGGGGGGAGTAATCTTCCCTCCTCTGCTTTTGTAATCACGTCGGTGCATTTGCTGGGGCTGTTCAGGCTGAAGTGCTGACAATTTGGGAAGGCTACATTCTTCTAGGAGGGAAAACGGGGAAAGTAGTTACATCTGTGAAGTCTCCAGCCTATCTCAGCTGCCAAAAGTGCTAAGTTACAAAACCAAAATGCACACTGTTTTCAGATGCTATGGACCTTGCTGCCTTGAAAAGGGGCCTCTTCCCACCCTGGCTTGTGAGACAGCCTCTGTACGAATGTGAAAAGCTAGGGCATAAGCAGGCTCTGTCTTGCACTTGGGTCTATTTTGGTGTAAAAGACCACGTAACGTGGTGTTGGATGAGAGAGAGGAACCAGTGATAGGGAGTTCTTGCAGGCGTGGAGGCGGTCTGCTCTGCAGGAGCCCCCAGGGCAGCCCTGCCAGCTCCCGGCAGTCAGGAGTGTCTGAGCTCTGGTTTCCAGCAGCGATGGGGATATTCCACATATTTAGCCTGTGATCCATTGATGTTCCCTTTGCACCGCGTCACCCCCTGCTCCTTCCTTTCTTTGTCAGTCAGAGGATGCTCTGACCCTCATTAGTGAACAGGAGACCTCTAGGGCTATTTATTATTTAATGCTGCATTTCTTGGCGTTCTTTTCTATTTATCTATCTGCCATTTAGTGCCCCATGTGGAAGAAGCCCTTGATGTGCTGTCAAATCCCTCCATGAGATATTTGATTGAAATGTGTATCACTTGGCTGAGTAAACCTGGCTGACAGGGAAAGGCTTTCTTGCTCTGCAAAGAAACAACAGCTGCCGTCTTCCACTGCTTTTCCAGCAGAACTCAAATGAATTGCTTAATTTCAAGCAAATTTGATAATAAGGTTGAGGTGTCAAAAGCAATTACATTCCAGAGCAGCATGGCACTTTAAGTAGAGAGATCATGTTCGGGTTTTTAAATTTTTTTTCCCCTCAATTTTCATAAAACAAGGACAAAAGTATTTGCTCCTTGCTGGCTGCCAGGGATGGCTGGGAACAAGGCTGCAGGTGATCTCCTCCTCACAGACCTTCTCAAGGGGCTGTCTGTCCCCTGAGCCCTCGCAAGGCAGGACCAGCATCAGCAGGTCCAGGACCTGAAGAAACCTCCACAAAAAGCATTGCCTGGGCCCCATTTTTTTTCTCTCTGAGCATGAGTGTTGAGGTGCTATTCTGCAACTGACCTTTGCATCCCGCCTGTGCGCCTTTCAGTTGCTTTAACCACGTGTGAAGCAGTGGTATTAATAATAATACTATTCACGCCAGCGTCTCCTGGGCCGCTGAGTGACAGCATGAATGTGGATTAATATTCTGTAGCCACAAGGGACTTAGGAAGGAGCTGATGGAAGCATAGCTTGTGAAATTAATAATCACCACCCACTTGGAGGAAAAGGAATTGGATTACAGGGCCTCCAAAATTAATAGTATCCTGGGCAGACAGAGGCTATTGAAATATTCATTGGGTTCAGCTAACCTAAGACAGTCAGAAGCAGGTGAGTTGTGATGCATTATGTAGCCATGGGCCATGCTGAACCGCCTTTTGTGGCCGTGGGGGCCAGTGCTCAGGAGCCGCCTCCTTTCTGCGCGCCGGCAGTGTGGCACTAATTGGGCAGAGATACGCGGTTATTGACGGGAACATGTATATCCACTGACAAGCGCTGCCAGGGGGGTTTATAGGCAGCGTAAATAAAGCAGCAAGGGATGCTCTTGGGCTGAGGCATGGGAAAACTGGGAGAGATGGAGTCTGGGGTTTGTCACGGAAAGGGTTTTCGACAGGACATCTGCCTGAATCCTGGGGGCTGCCTGCGCAGAAACATCTTGATTTGAGCATTTCTGTACCACTGTTGGTGGCTCTGGCTGCTGTGGGGTATCGCTGCTGCGGGACAGGGTAGAAGATTGGGTGTGTGAACAGGCTCCTCCTTGCCCCCAAGCATGTGAAATTCATGAGAAAAACAGTGAACCCACTGGTGTCTCCCAGAGGGTGTCCCCAAAAGTGGCCGTGGCCTCCCAGGAACTGCTAAATCCTGCAGCGCTGTAGACCTGGAGGAGGGCAACTTCCAAATAGCCCTTTGCAGGGGGCTGGTGCCTGCTGCTGACTGGGACGAAGCTGGATTCAGTTTAACTGGATACACAGCCTCTGACAAATGCCCTGCAGGAGCTCCGCTGACAGCCAGGCCCTGCGCATGCCTCCAAAACCCACTGGCATCACACACGTGTGTCCCCGATGTGTGCTGTGAGCAAGAGAAGGGGCACTGTGCATCCCAGGTGAGACCATGGGCACAAATACGCAAATCCTCCTTACGAATCAAGCTTGGCACCGTTACCAACCATGGTCTGAAAAAACCTGCTTTTACGAGTAAAGAGAAATGACAGTCCTTCAGCCCTGCTGATGTACCTGCAGAAAAACTTGTGGCGGGCACAGGAAAGCTCAGAGCTGAGTGCCACTGAGGGTGTCCCTGCCCTCTGCCTCCCCAGGGGCTTTGGGGAGGCTGTAGACCAGGAACTGAAGTACAGCAGCGTTTTTTTCCTCCCTTTAATGCCCAGTCTTCCTCCTTTTGCCTCAGTGGCTGGTGTGGCAAGTGGGGACAAAGGAGGTAGAGCACTGGCAGGGCTGCCCTGCAGAGCAAACCCAGTGCATTGGGTTTGTGTGGAACTGTGTCCTTTGCCTCCGGGAAATGCTCACCAGTGGAAATGCTCATACACACATACCCCCAACTGAGCCAGGGATGGAAAGAGTGTTTCCATTCAAACAAATAGTCCTCTTCCTTGCCCCCTAAGTCTTTATTTCTGGATTATTTTCATCAATGTGTGACCAGCAAGCTCCAGGGAGAAGGACCCAAGTTCCCTTTAAAAATCAGGTCTCTGGTGAACCTGCATCTGGCATGAAGATGCCATTCTTAGCTCTGAAGAGGCCCAGCAGGTTGTGTTGATTTGGAAGGTAGCTGTCTGTGAATCAACACATGTGCATTCATGTGGGTGGGTAGACTGGCAATGGGCTGCCTGCGGGGTGCAGCACGACCTCCATCCAGCCCTCGCCTCCATCCAGCCCTCGCCTCCATCCAGCCCTCGCCTCCATCCAGCCCTCGCCTCCATCCAGCCCTCGCCTCCATCCAGCCCTCGCCTCCATCCAGCCCTCGCCTCCATCCAGCCCTCGCCTCCATCCAGCCCTCGCCTCCATCCAGCCCTCGCCTCCATCCAGCCCTCGCCTCCATCCAGCCCTCGCCTCCATCCAGCCCTCGCCTCCATCCAGCCCTCGCCTCCATCCAGCCCTCGCCTCCATCCAGCCCTCGCCTCCATCCAGCCCTCGCCTCCATCCAGCCCTCGCCTCCATCCAGCCCTCGCCTCCATCCAGCCCTCGCCTCCATCCAGCCCTCGCCTCCATCCAGCCCTCGCCTCCATCCAGCCCTCGCCTCCATCCAGCCCTCGCCTCCATCCAGCCCTCGCCTCCATCCAGCCCTCGCCTCCATCCAGCCCTCGCCTCCATCCAGCCCTCGCCTCCATCCAGCCCTCGCCTCCATCCAGCCCTCGCCTCCATCCAGCCCTCGCCTCCATCCAGCCCTCGCCTCCATCCAGCCCTCGCCTCCATCCAGCCCTCGCCTCCATCCAGCCCTCGCCTCCATCCAGCCCTCGCCTCCATCCAGCCCTCGCCTCCATCCAGCCCTCGCCTCCATCCAGCCCTCGCCTCCATCCAGCCCTCGCCTCCATCCAGCCCTCGCCTCCATCCAGCCCTCGCCTCCATCCAGCCCTCGCCTCCATCCAGCCCTCGCCTCCATCCAGCCCTCGCCTCCATCCAGCCCTCGCCTCCATCCAGCCCTCGCCTCCATCCAGCCCTCGCCTCCATCCAGCCCTCGCCTCCATCCAGCCCTCGCCTCCATCCAGCCCTCGCCTCCATCCAGCCCTCGCCTCCATCCAGCCCTCGCCTCCATCCAGCCCTCGCCTCCATCCAGCCCTCGCCTCCATCCAGCCCTCGCCTCCATCCAGCCCTTCTGACACTAGGACAAGGGAGATAGTGGTTCCCATGGACTCTGCTGACAGGAAAATGAGGTATATCTCTGCTCCTCAGAGGCTGATGGGACCTCCTGAGAAGCACCTGCGGGCCAGATGCCACCAAACATCATGGAGGTGGCATGCTTGAAAAAGGAATGTGTATACAGGAGAGCAAAGCCACCACTAAATTAACTTGATTGTGCTGTTAAAGAGGGGGTCATTGCCACTATGAGAGTATGTCAAAGTCCTGCAAGCTCATGTGAGATGTGCAGTGAGCCTGTTGTGCTGGCAGAGTGCTGAATTACTCCTTGAGTGGGTATTCAAAAGGGTGGATCACTACAGGGGATCATTATTTAATCAGTTTGAATTAGAGACTCCCCGGAAATACAACATTGTGCATTAAAAAAAAAAAATCCAAACTGTAACTGTGTTTTCCACAGCTTTGCTCTCCTTCAAGAAAACCAGTTGGTTTTGATTTAATTCTGCCTAGAGGTAACCGAAGCATCTCAGTTAAAAACCTGACCCCATGATGCCCAGTGGAGGCAGCGTCTGGTGGTGGCACGTCCAGAAAGGCCACCATTGCCATTGCATCTGTAACAGCTGGTCTAAACTTGAGCGGTTTTGCCAAATGCATCTCCTGTTCATCCACCCAGGCCACACAAACTAGAGCTGAGCCCAGACGGATGGGCCAGTGTAGAGCTCTCACTGGCCACAGGCTGGCAAATGGGTTTGTTTTGTTGTGTATATAGTGGGGAAGGAAACTCGGGTGGGACCCAATGCATGTTTAAAATCAGCAGGAGCCCTTCTAGTGAAGCAGGGTATGTGTGTTGGTCTTGCTGTAGGTATCTCGGGAGGCATCGTGAAACATCTCAATAGGAAGTGTCCAACATGTTTCTCTTGGGAGTTCGGGTGAGAAGAGTCCTCAGGGACATGGAGTGGTGTCCAGCGGGTGCCTGTTCCTGTTTTTTTGCATTGATGGCTTTAAAAAAAGACTAATGAGATTTATTAGGCTGGTTTAAAACAGAGAAGTTGCCTTGCCAACAAGACACATGTCTGCTACTTTAAAAATATGATGATGAAGGAATAAGATGACAGCTTTGTATCCATAATGCTTTCATCCCAAGGTGCCTTTATGCAACTGCTAAATATTTAATTTCTTATAACTTTCAGACTGGGGTATTTTAGCACGTGAAGATGCAAAACCCCCTCTGCCCTGTATGGGTGGGGTGGGAACACATCATCATGGGGCAGACACAAACCATGGCCGTCTGGCCAGCTTCCCTAACACTCCCCACTCTTACCACGCATCCAGCTGAAAAGTGCTTTGTGGATTTAAGGTCTCATTTAAACTCAGAATTTACCTTTGTAGCTGTCTTTGATTAGGAGTTGAACTTGATTTGGAGAAAATATTTTGTGGCTCCTTTTAAGCAGAAGAACTGTGATTTCCTTGTGGTAGGATTTGGGCTCTTCTCCAGAGCAGTGTGATTGAATCAGTGCAGGTCCTGAGTGTGGGGAGGGCATCAGCACTGGGGGAAGAGACACAGCCTGTCCTGTTGTCCTCTCCTGAAAGGATGGGTGGCCCACATGGGGGTATTGGGAGACTTGCCTGTTGTCCCTGTCCAATTTTCCACACTGTCCGAGAGAACACATACATGACTTGACCTATATACTGCAGCTGGTGGGAAAGCAAGGTTCATCCATTTGAATTGTGCTGGAAGCAGAGGAGGAGATTTTTTTTTTCCTCTGGCCTCTTTTCTTTCAAGCTTTTGCAAAAAAAAAAAAGTTGAAATGTCAAACCGGAAAATGACATTGATGAGGCAGGTATATTTTCTTCTTCAAAAATGGAAATTATCCTCAAATTTCTTCAGCTTAAATACTGCAAGTAATAATATTTTGCTTTTATTTTTTGCTGGTGGACCAAAGGGTGGGGCTGAGGTTGGCAAAGAGACCCTGTGCCCTCTGCCAGGGCTGACCTGCAACCTCTGTAGTGCTGAAGAGGAACAGATAATGTGGGATGTGAGGAGCCCTGTCCAATGTGATGTGCCCACATTAGGTGAGGGGGATCATGTCCTGGGAATATCCTCTCCCCCAGGCATTTAAGGTTGATCAGTGGTGAACTCTGATACAGCTAAATATGCTATGGATACTCAAAGTGAGATAAATCCCACTGCTGGAGTGATGTTGTGGATTTCTTGGATTCCTCTGAAGGAGCCCAGACATCCTTTTCCCTCCTTGGGTGCGTCACTGAAATGTCAATGTTTCTCAGGTCCCTTCAGTTGCACACCCAGAAACCACAAAGCCCTGAATTAAAGTACTTAAATACTTCTGGCCCTTGAAGTTTAACTGCAATTCTAGACAGCCAAAATTATTCCCAGCTGCCCGTTGTACCTGAGGGTGTCCTGCCCTGAGTGTCAACCAACAGCAGCTTGGTTTGTCACCTCCAGAAGAGGCTTCCTGCCCTAAGGCTGCTCAGCGTCAGGCTATGGAGATGGGTGTCCAGCCCACAGTGTTTGGGGCTGGATGTGCAGAAGGTCTGCATGGTGTGTATATATATACACGGTATCCTAAACCAGGCCAGGGATTGCACTCAGCAAGGAATGGGGACATCTGAGAGATGGACGGGCTTCTGTTGTCTCAGACCTTACGCTTTTTCAGAGCCGTCTTGGACAGAAATGAGAATGATAATGTAGCTGAAGTGGGTATTATGGCTTATGAAGCTTCAAGTGAAGCTGGAGTCATGGACTGTAACAGCTTCGCTGCTGCAGAAGAGAAATGTGAAGGCAGGATGGTGAATTTTGGTTTCTGAAGGCACGAGCATGCAAAGTATTAAAAAAAAATAAGTCTCAAAAAACCCCAAACCATAGGTGACCCAGAGGAGCTGGCTGCACTGCGGTGCAGCAGCGGAGGTCAGCACTTAGGTTAGTCAAGAGCCAAACCTCACAGGGAAATGATCTCTCATTCCTCTCTCTCTTTCCTGTGCCCCTCCAGCCTTCTACAAATCCCTCTGATTTTTAAGCTGCAGGTAACTGCAATTAAGAGGCAAATTCCTGATTCTCCTCCTCACCCACACCACAAGTTTAGTCAGTTTTGACTTCTGTTCGCTTTAGCTGAGAAACTGCTCCTGATGGCCCAAGGCTGTGGGAGATGATGAAAAGGCTCCTGCTGCTTGGGTGGGGCTGTGTGAGGAGCTGTTCACCACTTCAGGGCTCCCCTAACCCCAGATGTGTAAGTGTCTGTTGGAAATGAGGGTTTAATCCTTGATCCAACCCAAAACCTTGGGGAGAGGTGGTGTGAAGGAAGAAGAGGAGGCACCCAAAATGTCCGGGACTCTTCTCCTTAGCAAAAAGCCTGTGTAACATTGATTATTCACTCTGAATCAGAATGAAGTCAGGTTTACCTGTACTATGGGCTTCCTGGACAGTAATGGCCACAGGGCACTTCAAAAAGGTACGGTAAGGGCATGTAGTCAGCCAAGTTGGCAAAATTGCTGGGTCCTAGGGCTTGGCAGGGCATTGTGGATGCTGCTGGTGTGAAGTCGGAGCTTAAGCTCAGCTGTATTGTTGGCTGAGCATCACACCATGTCGGCCTGCTTAGGGCATCGTAAACCCGCCTCTTCTCTGTAATCCTTTTTCAGTTTCTTTCTGCTAAATTCTGCATAGCTACTCCATGCGTCTCTGGTGCAAGCCTGTGCCGATCCTGCGGGCAAGGACCAGCTCATACCTCCAGCCTCATGCACTGGGGCTGCCCCACTGGTTTTGTCCCCAAGCTGACCATCCCAGCTGAGGACCTGCCCTTCGTCCTCGGGGTCTCTCCTAACTAGCACGCGAACGGTTAAGTGGCTCAAACTGCCTGCTCAGGAAAGCACTTTGTTTGCCCTGAAGGGGGTGAGAAAAAAATCTGGAAGAAAGGACCTCTGGGAGACCTTGTAAGATTAAGCCAACATACCAAGCTGCTGAACAATGGTTGACATAGCAGGGCTCCGCTCCCCATCCCTCCCCCGGCTCCTATAGATCACAAACATATGCTCCGCGCATGCAGGCTCGCAGTCTTTTATTTCACTATGTTTCAGTTCCCGTCTATCGTCTCTTTTTATTCTGTGTGTGACACAGAAGTTAATTTGAGAAAAAGGATAAAGTGTCACATTCTCTTGAGAAATGAACATGTAAATGGCCTGGAAGCAATATCATTTCCTCCATCTTTTTCTTTTTTTTTGCTTCCCTACCATGATAGCGGCATTAAATCTGCTCTCCTGATTTGCCGTTTCAATAGCTGCTTCCCTGGCATCAGGGAGGATGGATGGGCCAGTGCTGGAGCAAAGCTCGGGGCAGGGGGTTTGAGAGTTGTCCTCCCCCCATCGTAATGGACTTGCACTGCTGAAAAGAAGCTGCTGGGGCTGGGACCCAGTGTCCAGGCAGGCTGGTGCCTTGTCCGGCACAGCCCCGCTCTGCCAGCGTGGGGCATGTGGAGGATCTGGCTAGCTGGAAGCTCCCACTGCCCGTCTGGCTGGGCTGGGCAGCAGGACCATGTCCATGCCCATCCCGGCACAACTGATGTGTGTCTGTAGAGGTGGATGCACTAAAATGAGCAGAGGGTCATGGCTCTGGCAGCCCTTAACTTTAGGGTTCAGTGAGGATGCGGCACATGATGCACTCCCCACAAAGGGTTAAATAGATGTGTCCTTTCTGTGTGCTTCCTACCAGCACGAATAGCAGTGAAGACAAGAATGAAGGATTTTTATCGATTACTTTGGAAGGGGGGTTACCGTTTTGCAGGGACTTTTGGAAACAGAGGGCATGGGCACACATCAGAGGCTCCAGTTACGCAGAGAAAAATACACAGCTCTAAAAAATAACCCTGCCTTAGAAAGACTTCAGCACTATAACAAAGTATTAATGTTTAAAGATACTCCTTCTTAATATTTCAGGAAGCAATTGGAAGTCCCACAGTATAGTTCATTCTACTTTTTAAATGGCAATATTTAACTTGGAGCAACAGAGCTCACATTGGCTCCAAGATAAACTTTCCTTGGCAGCTGCAGCTCGTGTATAATGCTAAAAGCAGCTCCATCTTTGAGGTGGCACTTTTTTTTTAGCTCATCTTGGAGAGCCAAGCTCCGAATCAAACGGAGGGCTTGAGCAGCTGCTATTTTGCCAATTAGTCCAGAAGCTTGTCTGCGGCGGGGGAGAGGGGCTGTCTGGAGGGGGAGGCAGGATCCACGCAGAAGGTCGGGCTAATTAAATCTGGAGAAGTCACCAGAGAGCTCGGTGTTTCTGCATATTATTTCTTCAAAGCTTTCCCTTGTGCAGGGCGTGATAAGGAGAGGGTCATCTTGACACTTTCATCTTCTCCTGAAAGGGCGAGTGTTGAGCTAAATAAAGAAATAAATACATGTTGATTACACAGGGAGGGAGGAACAGAAATATCTGCCTGTTCAAACAGCTAATGTGTCTCCCAGGGCTCCCTGTGCTCATTCTGCTTATTAATAGTGGGATTTTTTTATTACTATTATTTTAATCTGCCCATCAAGAGCTGTATTGCTTGAACTCCTGTTTTCAGGCTCAGGCGCTGGCCTCTGACGTGAGCCAGCCTCCGCCAGCGCTTACACATCTCCCCACCTTCCACAGAAACATGACGGTGAAAAGCAAACACGCACAGGGTGTGCGTCTTGTCCTGCTGTTGGGGATTTGTTGAAGAAAGTGCTGGAGCAGGTCGTCCCAGCACACGAGCATCTCTGTTTCAGTGTCACGGTTTGTGTGTGTCTCTTTTCTGCCCTTGGAAACACTCAGCTCCAACAAGTTTCTTTAACTGGGAGCACTTAGCGTGTCTGAAAAATCAAACTTGCAGTGCATGAAACTGTAGATTTGGAGATTTATAAAAACCTACCGGGCTGCCCGGGGATCCTCCAGGGTTGTGTCCATGTGAGAGAGACTGGGTGTAGGATCAGCATACACAGGGGCAGCTCCTCGAAAGCTGCCCCATGCTGCAGGAACTCAAGCCTGGTGGCATTCCTAAAACTCTAGAAAGTTTCCAGTGGTGTTTCTTTTTTTTCTTACAGATCCTCTAGTGGATATCTTTTTTTTTTTTAAGAGTTGCAGTTGGCAGCAGAGATTTTGAAGTGGATTCTAAGGTTGAGGGCTCATCTTTGGAGGAGGTGTCCTGGTGTGGAGGGTAGGGCAGTGTCTGGGGAAGGGCAAAGCAGTGACTCCAGAGGGGTTGATAGTGCATGTGTGCAAATTAAAGCCCCCTGAAGTGTATGGATTGCTGTTCTTTCTCTGATGGCCTGAGAAGCAAAACTGAATTGCCCCTGTAATTTACCATAGTAAAAGAAAAAAGAAGATACAGCGATCTGTGCTGATGGTATGAGCAGATCTTTCCTAACCGGTTGCTGGACCTCAGGTCTTCTTGAGGACATGAGTTTGCCTTTTTTAGGGCTAATACAGCATATGAACCTTCACCCTTAGGGGCTTACACCAAGTAGTTACTGCTCAAGGCTTCATGATGAGTTGCAGCAAGGCAGAAAGTGGTTTCTTCAGCTCCTCCACTGCCTCCTGGATGGAGACACAGACCTGTGGAGCTGTGCAAAGGCAGCTCGCAGGCTGCTGGGCAGCTGGAATTCCCAGCAAAATGACTAAAATTCCTCTTTTGCAGCGCAGACGTATAAACTTGGGAGTGGAAAATGAGGATATGTCTGGGGAAAGCCAGACGTGCAGAAGCCATGGTCGACTTTCCATGTTGCTCCAGTCAGGTATGGCAGCAGCAGCTGCGGCTTTGCCGGTGCAGCCGGCTCGTGTTGGTGGCTCAGAGGGCAGCATGGGAGCGTTGCTACAGGCCTGCCTGTTCCTCAGCCTTGTCCCAAGGCACCTACAACTGCCCACTGCAGGATGTGATACCAGGCTAGATGATAATTATAGAGTGAAATGTCAGTCTCACTCGCAGGAGCATCATTACCCATTAGCTAATTGGGCATTAGCCATTCCAGCACTGCTGTTAGTTGTTTTTTAAAAAGCCGCTGGATATTAGGAGAGAGAAACACTTTGAAATTGCGCTTGTAATAGCAGGTTTGAAAGAGCAGGGAGTCCTCTGATGCTTTCAGCACGGTAGAAAGCAGTGACTGATTCATAAATACCTCTTTTTTTTCCCAGCTCAGCAGTGAGGAAAAGAGGAAATACGTTCACGTTTCTGAATGTCCCCTATAGAAAAGGACGTGATTTCCTATGGGCAAGGATTTGAACTGGCAGTGACTCGGGGTCCTATTCAATAGTGGCAACAGGACCAGTGAAAAGTTGGCAGGGACACAGCACTTGACTGAGATCCACATTTCAACTTCAGTTTATCTGTTTGGATGTGGGAAAGTCTGCTTTCTGGGGACAACTTTGAGTTTTCACTTAAACCCAAAGCTATGAAGACTGAAATGGATTTTGGTGGTTGCTCTAAAGCTTTCCCCAATCCTCTTGGGATCACGGTTCATCGTTCCCTGGGGGAGAGGTCTGGGGCTGCTCCTGCCTGCGTGGCAGCTCAGCAGGATCCCATCCTGGCATGGGCAGGTCTTTGCTGTTGGTAACTTCACAGTAAAACTCTGTGCTTCCGCTTTACTCTGAGTGGCCCAAACATGACAGTTCACAGGAGGTTTTGTGGTTTCCTGCCTGTCTTGTACCACATGAAATCCTCTGTGGGCTTGCTCTGAAGCTCCCTAAAAGGAAACCTGGCAAAGATGAATGGGAGTGGAGAGCTTTTGGGAAGGACCTGTTTGGTCTGCTTTAGCAGACTAGCTAACCTGTTCCCTTCAGCACCAGGTGCCTCTGAGTGAGAGCCTCCTGTGACCACTTTTGCTGCTTTTTTGCTTCAAACACCAGCTGCTGAAGCTCGTAGCCTCCAAAGGATACTGCCATACCATCGTCCTCTCCATCCGCAGTAAGAACATAGGGCAGGAGGGAAACTCCAAACATCCAGAGCAGAGAACAGATGTGATGCAAGGTGGCTCTTCTCACAACAGAATGGGGAAAAGGAGAAGATCCATATTTATATAGATCTTTCATCTATATGTAAACCTGGGGAATAAAGAGCAATTTTATGTACATTAGATAAGGGAGCCATGTTCTCCTTTTAAATGAAGCAAACATTAAATTGGTCCCAATAGGATGACTCTTAATTCCTTCCATTTATATCTTCTTGTTTTATTATGCTTGTATGATAGCAGCGCTTTGTAAGGAAGCCTGAACAGACAGTGTAATCAAAGAAGGTCCATAGGAGTGATTTGCCTGAGTTATCGATATTTCTCATGCTACTTCCTGGGTTATTTTCATTATATTTCTCCATCACTTCTTGGCATTTCAGCTCTGTGTTTAACAGAGTCTGGGCGAAGCTGCTGCTCCTCTGCCTGCCACCCTAACGGCAAACAAACACTCTCCTGGCTGCCTCCTGACAGCCCCATTCACTCCAATCTTGGCACATTACGTTTCCATTCAGTGTATCTTTGTGCCTCTCAGCCTGCAATTAAGAAGGAAATATGGCCCAGGCACCCTCTCCACCTTACAGCAGGGAGGAGGCTTTTTTACAGAGGGCAGTAAAAGCACTGCAACAACCAGATTGACAGTGCTGCTGAGCTCTAATGAAACCCCTGAGCAGCTCTGAGCTCACTGATGTCCAAAGTCCAGAGTGCCCCACACTGTCTGCTACTGATGGTCCTGCCCCCAAGGCGCTGGCAAGCTCCAGCTGCCCTTGGACCACGATCTAGCAGACGTTTATGCATGTGGGGCAGAGGAGGGTTAAAAATGGAAAGCCAGGGACAGAAGTGCCTAGCTGAGGTCGAGGTTCAAGTCTGGAAATGAAGGAAGATGTTGTGTGAGTGGGATGCGTGCTGGCTTGGTGGTCTCGCAGGGCTTGTCCAGCTCCTTCAGCATGCAGCAGCCAAGGCTTTGGAGGGAGAAACAAAGGTTGTGAGTCCTTATTCCTGGCTCGTTGGCTATGATTTCTTTGTTTTGAAAATGGTGTATTTAAAACTAGAACGTGTCTGGAACCGCTGTGAGACTGAATTCACAGTAATTTAGGGAGACAATTGTATGCCTGCGCAGTGCGACAGTCCTCCAGAATAAACACAGAGAAGGGACAGCGGGAACCAGCTGTAACTGGGAATGTTGGTAAGGCTGTACCTCGCCGGGAGGGCAGAGCAGGGAGACGATGTGAAGCACACGCGTTGGTGAGCAATGGGTTGGTGCCACATAAATCCCCAGGACAGAGATGTACCGTGCAGAAACGGCTCCTCTGGCTGGGAGTCGTTTCCAGCATATGGCGAGGTCAGAAGGGAAAGGCAAGGCAGTGGCGTGTCAGCTCCGAGACATGTCAGGAAGCCCTGCAGCAGTAGCGGTGGCACGGCCACGGTCGCTGCTCAGAGACCCCAGAGCAAGCCAGTGTGAAGATTGAATTATGGAGGGGTTGTGTCCCGGTCTCTGCGGGCAGCGCCTCGCGCCACCAGGCTACGTGCTGTGCCGAAGCGGTGTCAGACTGTTCTGTATGAGATTTCTGTACCTGGACAGTGACTATGAAAGTTCAGCTTTTGGAGCAAAAGCCAAACTCAACAGCTGCCAGGTTTTGGGTTGAAGTACAAGCTTTCCTCTTCTTTTGCCACTGAATCCCAGCATTTTGGGGGGTTTTTTGTGTGTGAAAATCTCTGTGGTTTCTTCACAAATGGACTTTCCTGATCTAGACATGGCCTGGAAGAGGGCAGGGACCCCCTGTCCCCTAAGCATTTGTCCAGGGGTACTGCGGATGGGTGAAGCCCACGGGCAGCACTGATGCAGGCACCAGCAGTGGGTTGAAGTGTCAGATGAGAAAGGCTCTGTCCCAGCCTGGTCCCATGGCTTCCAGGCGTGAAATGCAGAGCCAGGAAAATTCCTTTTGCTCTGAAGGAAATTCAGAATAAAATACAAGGGGCAATTTTATTTTTGGCCTGGTTTAGCTCCAGCAATGTTCCTGATGTTGTGCTAGGAGGGGCCTTTGACCCTGAGAGATCTGGTGCTAATCAAGGCGGGTTGGGTTTCAGTTCTCCATGCAGAGGCACTTACCCTCTCTGCGCAGCAGTAAATTTTACTGAGAGTGTGTGTGTGTGTGTTAAATACTTTCCTCAACAAATATGTGCATGGGGGGTGTATAATAGTGATCACTCTATGCTTAATAGGATTACAGAGATCTGCAGACAAATGAACATATTGCTGTATAGCCTTATCATCGGCTGATAAGTAAAAGCCTAAAGATTGTTGAGACAATTATGTTTTGATATTCATCTTAATACTTGTTCAGGAGACAAAATTAATAAATTGCTTTTTGGTAGTGCCGCCTCAGCCGAGAGGCAGGAGTGAGCAAGAGCCCCTCAATGCCCGCGGCGTGGATCCAGCCCTTTTCTGGCTGTCAGATACAGCATCCTCGCCTGTATTGCAGGGTCAGGCTGGAGCTTTGCTCATCTCGTCAGTCTCTGCTAGATGGTCACAACTGGAATATGGCCTCACTGGGCTCCTTGCAACAGCAGCTCTCAGAGGTCTTCCCCAAACTGTTGTCACCCCAATTTCCATGAGAAAACTGAGGTACAGGACAGGATTGTGGCTTGCTGGTTCCTGACCTGCTCAAGGAAAAGTGGGGTGGTCAAAACCTGACTCTCAAGTGAGGTTATAGCTCCCTGGCTTGGCACAAATCGCTCCCTTGCTGCATCCTGCCCCAGGCGGAGCTCAGCCTCTGCTCCTCGCAGCCCCGGTGTGTGATGGTGACAAAAGCACCGACCCTCAGCCAAAACCCCATCCTGGCACATAGCCCCGCGGAATGCAGCTGAGGGTGAGCTCTCAGGCGTGTCCTGCGTGGTTCCAGTGCCTCGTGGCACAAAAGCAGCAAATTTCACCTTCCCTTTGCTGGATCTGCTTTTTTCCTCCTGGATGCCAGGCAGGCAGCTCTGGGGTAGGAGCAGCAATGCAGACCCAGACTGGCACTGGGTCTTCTCACACAGTCTGTGGAGGCTGAAGGGACCCACCAGTTAAATCAGCCTCTACCCCATGGCCTTGCTAGTGGCAGTGGCAACCACAAAAAAAAGAAGAGGGTTTTGTAGCGTCTCTGTCAGTGTGGAGCAGGGGGATGGGGAACCAGAGCAGAGAGAAGAGCCTTGCTGGGAGGGCATATTCCCACCCTCCGGTGTCCTGTACTTTTTGGCCAATTCTTGTGCTAATCTGGAATAGCTTTCTGGAGATATTGAAAACAGCTGCCCCTCTAATTAGGGCTGGGAATGTTTGTATTACTGAAAGTGTCAAATTGCTTCATTACAACAAAAACAGGAGAGGCTTTGATCCAGAAAATTAGATGACTTCAACTTTGTATGAAGCTGGAGCTCTCCTTAGTATTTGAGAAACAAAGCAAAGGAAAATAAAGTGGGATGTGCTCTCAGCTATTACACGTGGGCAGGCGTTCAGGAGTGAGTTTGTGCAGCGTTAGTCAGCGTGGTGCTTCAGACCGTGAGTGACGGGCTTGGGTTTTGCCAAGTAATGTGGCTAAAGTGGAAAATTTACAACCAAGTAAATTGTAAAACAATTGTGTGCGTTGGAAACAACGTCAACATTTTTCAAAAATAATTGATTTTGTCATAAGTCCTTTTTTATATACATGAAATTCCATTGAAATCTCTCCAATTTTCTTTGAGCAATTCAGTTTAATCCAAACCCATGGTTTTCTAGTGGGAACCATTTCAGAAAGGACTTAAGCGATGGTTTAAAGCACCTTCCCCTGACAGCAGCCTGCAGCCCAAGCAATGCCTGGCTCTGGTGGACCTGCCTCCACGAGGAGCAGAAACCGTTTATCTCATGTTGTTACGGAGCTTGGGCCAGGATTTGCAGCTAGGGTTCAGTCTGGGGGACTGCATGGATCCTTCCTTTTGGAGTGGAACGTCCCTGAAGCCAGGAGGTGCAGCTGCAGCCGGTGTGGGGCATCGCTTGTGGAATGGCAGCCCACAGGAGCAGAGCTGGGCTCAGCCGTGCTGTTCCCTTGCTCTCCATGTGAGCAAGCTGCCTTGAGCTTGAATCTCTAATCTCTTCTTATCTCTACATCCTTATTCCAGACAGGCTTTTCCCCCTAACAGGGTGTAAAGAAAGCAGGGGGATCTACTTGCCATTACCTGCATTGAAATAACACTGGAGAGTTGTCATCTTTAAATCCCACCAGGCAGATGCTTTTGTAACATCTTAAACCTAACCAATGAACCCAGAATCAACCTCCCTAATAGAAAAGGGAGATAAAAGATTCATCCTTCCACATACTTTAACAGTAGGAGAGCAGTGATATTTCAAAGGCAAGACAGACATCCTGGAGGTGAAGGCAAAGGACGCGTGGGAAGCACAGAAAGGATGCAGACTTTAAAGGTGAACAGGAGGGCATCTGTGCTCAGCACTGTGAGCGCTTCGGTCGCAAGATGAGACCTCTTGATTCCACAGTGAAGTGGAAATGCACATCTCTGGCTCTTATTTACTTTGCAAACAGTAAGTAAAAACTTGAGCCCTCTCTCTCGCATCTGCCACGATGTGCTGCTGCGGAGAGGGCTGTGGGTGTCCTGGCAGGCTGGGCAGTGCACGCACTGCTCTTATCCACCGTTACCAGACAGCTTCGGGGAGGTGAATAGCTGCAAATTCTTTCATAAAACAAGCAGTCACTGATTGACCAGGAGCTGAGATGGTTTTAGCCTCCGACAGCTCCAAGTGCAGCTGTATAGCCTGGCGCTGCCTGGGGTGGGGCTGGCCAGGTGAAACAAGCCCCAGCCTTTAAACAATGATCCCATGTTCAGAGAGTGTGGAAACATCCTGTAAATACAGCAAGTGTGACACTTTCCACCCCAAGAACTCCACCTCCACCCCCTCACACACCCTGCAATGTGTTTATATGGAGATTACATGTAAATCAGCAAAACCACTGTGAAGCAGCTAGAGTGGATGTGAAAAGTGATATTTTTCTCATAGTAAGTTTGCTTGGGTTTCCCCTCTCTCTTTTTCTTGGTTCACATCAGCTCCTGAGGTGTCTTACCCAGCTCTGCACAGGGGCTTTCTGGAGAAATGGAGGAGCTGGTTCATGTACTGCCACTGGCTTCAGTGGAAGGAGGGGGTGGCTTTAAATTCCCTCTAATCATCTTTAACATGTTGCGTAGGGGAGAGTCCCTCCACTCAGCCATCTTCTCCAAGGCATGGGTATGGAGCCACCGACCGAGGCAGGGCCAAAACCCCGCTGAAGGAGGAACTGTTTTGCCTCGTGCATTGCTGAGATGAAGCAGCTGTCACACAACACCTTGGGTACAAAATATTGACACAACTTTATCCAATTACCTTTGAATCTGTGGGACAAAAATCTGTCGACGGCTGTTAAATGTGATGGCATTATCTGTGCCTCTGGAGGTGTGAAGCTGTGCGTCACCAGATGTGGAGAGACTATGCAGGGAACGTGTCCATATGGGCTTGCCCTGGATTTATAGTCTCTTTTAGATGCTTCCTCTCAGTTAGTGTCCCAAACTGGGTATTATATGGACTTCTGGTCCTCCTCATCATACTGAAGGCAGGAGGGAATGGCACATGCAACAGCCACCTCCTCATCCCCTCTTAGCAAGGCGGCCTGGGTGAGGATGGAGAAAATTTAGCTCAGATCAGAGCAAGACCAGCGGTAAATTGCCCAGCCCTTGAAGGCACTAGCTGGAGCTTAGGTAAGCAGAGTATCTGCTGCTCACTGGCACACGGCCAGGAGTTAAGGCAGAGACGGACACCCTCTGCAATAAGAGCAGGGAGTGTTTTAATGACAAAGGAGGCTGAGCCCTCCCACTCCCCTCTGAAATAGGTGGTCACGTAACACTGAGCTAGTTCTCATCTTTCAGAGCTGCCCTGGCAGAGGCAGTTCCTGTAAGCGTATTGATTTCTCAGCTGTGCTTTTCCTGGTGCTGGTTATACCCACATTTTGGCTTGACTGGTTGCAAAATGCAACGCAGTTGCTTACTCCCTGGGGAGGACCGCGAGTGGCAGTGCCCTGCTGGGGCATGGGTGAGGAGACCTCCATCCTTATGGCATTCCTGAACCCATCCTGCTCCTTCAGAAGAGGGAAAGGCAAAGTCAAAATTCCAAGTAGGGTATTTCCATTGTGTTACTAGTGAGCAAGAGCATTTCTACTCGAGCCCAGCACAGGGGAGCTGATGGGCTAGGGGCAGCCCAGCCTTCCGCGCTGCACTGTTGGTCCCACTTGAGTGAGGATCACCTGAAGCCTCAATGAAGCTGAATTGTATTATTCCACGAGCATGAATTCCCAGGATACATGTGTTATTAAGGGAACAAACTGATGTGCAAGTCAGCTGTTTTTCTTTTGTTTTTATTTTTTAAGCAGCACATCTAGCTCTGTATGAGAGGCAATTTAAAAAAATAGCTATTCGAGGTTTTGAATTCAAGTATGAATGTGCCTTCAGCTGGGGCAACAGTTTGCCTCTTCCCTAAGGGAATAAGCTGTCTTACAGAGCACTATTCACTGCTATAATGGCCTGCTCCCTTTGGGGCAAAACACTCCATTTTAACTAAAAGGGGTTTGTATATAAACAAGACTTAATGCATCCCAACCAAAAATGCCCCTTCTCCCGGCTACATCCGCAGGTGTTTCCAGGACCCTGCCCAGCAGCCTGGCAGTGAATAGCAGTGGGTCCCCTGGCGCGACCTGTGTGGGTTCAAAGCTGGGATGCAGAGATGAAGGTGGGACCAGATCTGGGCATGCTCCAAGCCACACAAAGGCAGGGAAATACCAACACCAGCACACTCAGCCAAATTAAAACTGGGATGACTGAAAGGCAGCAGAACTGAATCCCCTCCCTCTCTCCCAGCAGGGGTGCAAGGGCTGCTACCTCTGCACAAAAAGGCAGGATAACAGACAATTAATTAGCAGCAGGACTGGTTGCATGGAAAAGACACACCGTGCCACTGTTGATTTGCATGCAAATATCCTGTGGGTAGGGAGGATTTAGCGGGGCTGGCAGGAAATGATGGCTGGGAGGGTTTAACCTTGACTATTGCAAAAGGCATTGCTTCTGCTTACTTTGACACACGTGTGGGTCAGCCAGACCATGGAGGAGAATAATTAGGGAGGGAAAGGAATGCAAACTCTTATTATTGAAGATACCTGGGGGCTAACGGCATGAATACATTTGTTATAATTGACCCGTGGCCTGATGATGATAATTCCTCTGTAGAGATAGCCACTTAATCTATTCCATGTGCCAACATGGGTGTGCAAAATAATTGCAACCTTGGCTCAATCTCATTTCCACTCTTCTGGAGAATAGCTAATTTATGACAGAAAATAGTGACTAATGTTAGAATAAACAATATTATGACTCAAGTGACTTGTGAGTGCTGCAGATATGATGCACATTTAATAGGACATGACTTATCCAGACATGCAATTCTTTTTCTGAGCAAAGTAAGTGTGGCAGAAATTCCAGAAAGAGCTTTGCAATTGGAATATGCAATTTAAAATAAGTAAAGATTACTCCCAGGTAGTTTATTGCTTTAACTACATCAAGACAGGTCCCTGTAGCAGACTGCATAATGACTCTCATTTCATTTTTGGTTTGTGTCAAATATCTTCAGTTAGTTTTGCTTTATTGGCTTCATGCAATTTATTGCAGCACTAGAATGTGATTGTAATGCAACTAGTATTTTAGTTTTATCTTCCACTGGTAATTTTTCTTCTTTATGAAGCCTATACTGTCTGCATTAATAAAAGCCATAGAAATTATACAGCGTGGAACCATGTTTTAGTAAGTGCCAGCTCACTATAGAAAAACCAACCTAGAACAGCTGTTCTCCAGCCCAAAGGAAGACAGACCACCACCGGCCAACACTGGGTACAGGGATGCTGTGCAGCACCTCCTGCGTACGCTACTGGTTTTAAAGATTACTCAAACACTCATGTTTGTCAGAAGGAAGCATGGAGTGAATTCATCTCACTAAATCGCGGCTGTTTCTCTAACTTGTCCATGTCTCACAGGCTCCAAACTGTCAGGCTGAGCCCAGTCTTGAGAAGTTCTGTAGGGTAAGTTGGGGCCACAGTGCCTAAGTAGGAATGGCCCTTCTGCGAGGAGGCCCCGAGTGCAGAACAAATGCTCTGGTTTTCTTGCTTTACCTAAGGGTGTCTAGTGACACCTCCGCTGCTGTGGAAAGGAGAGGGTGAGTGGTCAAAACAGCAACTGGGGTTTCAAAGGCAGGAGTTTTAGGCAAGATGCCTCATCCGAGGCAGGCAGGGACCCTGCGCTTGCTGCAGGAGCCTTGCTGCTGCCCGAGCGCTCAGCGACCATCAGCCTCTATTGCAGTATTTAAAGCGACATGTTCTGACTTCTTTAATCTCCCTAGTTCTTTTTTAAAACCTTCTACTTTTCCAAGGAGTAGGTACAAATGAATGCATTAATAGATAAAAATATGTGAGGTGGTCAGACACCTCCCCGATACAGGCAGTGCTGTGGATACACAGCATTTGATGGCCAGTACTATGGTCCTGTCTCCCCCTCACGTGCAATACTCGCCTGAAAAGCTCACAGAAACTTGGTGAATTTGGGGGTGTCGATGAATTCATCCAAGCAGCTTGGCCATCCAATTTTGAGCATGTGACTCTCAGCAAATATTTTCTGTGCACAATTTCTTCTCCTCTTTTGACATTTCCTATCCCTTATTACTATAAGATTTGTCTTCCTCTCATGTACAGCCAGACAACTCCCATCAGCTATGCCCCCAGATAATAAAATATCTTTTATTAATGTGAACAGTACTCTCACTTCTCAGGAGAATTACTTGCCTTCTCAATTTTGGTTTCCTTTGGCTACAGTGGCGAAGGTACCCTGGGGAGTTTTGTTCAGCTACAGCATTGATGTGGTGCTTCCTGGGACCCCAGCTCACCCCTCAGCTCTTTTTGGTAGTAAAACATAGTAAAAAAAGGCCAACAAACACGACCGAAAAGGTCTATGTCTATCTTAAGGAGCCCACCTATGCAAGAGCCCAAGCTGACCCCTCTGAGAGGGCAGCCAGGGAGCGGGGTTTGCAGAGCTGCTGCCAGCACCTGATGGCTGAGGTTTCTAGAGGCATTTCTAAGAACCAACCTTCTAAACCCCACTGACTTTGAAGGGCAACTGTGTACCTAAGTCTCTTAGATTTGCGGGGAAAAAAATATCCTGTGTGTACAGGGGGTGGGGTTTTGAAAGACTGACTGTGCTTGCTGTGACGTGGATTTCCTTTAAAGCTGCATTTATTGCACTCCATGGCCCCCATTAATCAGGACGTTAAATCTGGCCTTCACATTATGGTGAAGGAAGTATGTGAAATATTCCTAAGCTGCAAAATTACTCAGGACTGGTATTTTTCTTTCCCCTTTGCATTTGATTTCAATGTGGAAAATAAGTCACTTTTTGTTAATGTCTGTCTAAGGCCCAGTGGTGAACTTGGCTTTGTGTGGTGGGCAGCCCCGCTCCCATCTGGTCCAGCGTAGCCTTCACCATGGCACCCGACATGCTACGGGTGATAATTCACGGTACCTCTCTGGGGGAGTGGGTGGGGGACTGAAGTATGTCGAGGCGGGGTTATTCCTAAAGAAGTCTGACTTTACTGGCTTGGCTTGTCTCAGAAGCTCTACTGTAAGAAATGGGGATTTGGTTTGACACTAAAACTCTTGGCTACAATACAGCCTCAAAGCTTAAAAAAATTAAAATCTGCAAGAAGGCTGAAATAACATCTAGTTTTGCACCCAGCTGGATTCAGTGTAATCATTTTTATAAGAGTGAAGGTATGAATCTGGAAAAAAAAAGGTAGTGAGGACTTTTTTTTTCTTTTTTTTAACATAAACCAGTAACCTATACTTTGTAGGAGTAGGAAATGCTTTCCATCAGAACGTGTCTGTGTGAGATGCTCAATGTAAGGCATTTGGACTTATTTTTTTAGTGAATATATGTTCACAGCAAGGTCTGATCTCAGAGGGGTCTGTAATGGCAACAACAATAGGGACCATAAATAATACATGCTTCTAAAAACACGCAGCTGCTCCGTGCTGTCCCTGAGGCCCGCCCACAGACTGGTCATGGCTGGCCAGTGTATTTTAAAGTTGTTAAGTCTTGTATACACAAACATCATGTTAACCACTCTTTCACGGGGTGGGCGGAAAAGTCTGTGGAAATGCTCCGTTGAACAACTTCACCTCTGTGAGTGCGTTCCCATGGCTAAGGGAACTCCTGCAGCGGTTCACAGGGGTTTGAGCTGCTTCTGAATAGGAACAGGTCTCCGCTATAAGGTATCTTTATACCGCGGCAGAGCATCTGCCAGTGTGGGTAACCCCGCTTCACCTTTCTTCCAGTAAAGAAATTATTTTGGTAAAATTACCGTGGGTAAATATGAATTCATTTTTGTAAAGCCTCTTTTTGATGATGCTAAATGAATTCCCAGAGGGTGTATAAACTTCCTCACAATGATGACCATTTGCAGAACAAAGAGGCAATTTTTTTCTCATTTCAGTGTTTTCTGCCGTTTTTTCCCCTGGGGCAATAAATGGGTCCATTATTCTACCAGCTTCCCTGGCGTCTGCAGAGCCTGCGTGGGGATGCTCAGGTGCCTCCTGTCTTCAGCCTTTGCTGAAAGCCTCGATGCTTTGAGGTGACACCTAGCTGGCCTCAGGTGGCATCTGAGGGCAGGAGCCTCTATCCTGGCAGCAGCCTTCAAAACTCCTGAGCTGCTGAGCTGAAGCTGCCACAGTGGGAAGGTATTTAGGTATTTCATTCCCATCACCTCTGTAAGGAGTTGTGGGGTAAAGCCACCCGAAAGGTGCCAAGGCAGGAGGAGCCCGATGGGGCTTTCATTGGAGGATGGATCCAGCACTCACAGGTGGGTGGAAAAACAAAATTCACAGGGAAGGTTTATGTTATGGATCACTCCAGCAAAAAACCTTCTAATCTTCAGCCTGATGATACGAATCTACCTGCCACTGTCCAAACCCAGCAATGCCGGTCCCGATGAACTATTCCCACCCACTGAGGGGAATTGTGGATAAGGAACCCCAGGAAGAAAGAGGGCACACGTGTCCCGAAGCTGGTGTTTGCAGGTAGGCAAATACATCCCGCGGTCCCCGCTCATGTAGCAGTTGTCAGAGCGAGTCCCATCCCAGCCGCAGCTCTGTCACGTTGCATAAATCTCTTCTGCTGTGCTCACGGTTTCTGCTTGGTGTCAAAACAGCAGCGATTAGAAAGGCAGACAGAGGGGGCTGGAAACGGTGAATAAGAATAATATATTGGGGAATACTTGGCATGGAGAGAAAGTTTAAAAAAAATTTTCCTTTTCACTATCATTTGCTGTACAAATGCTTCCAGGGAGGGTGAAATCTCACTGCAGATGAGTTACAATCCTTATCGATATGGTAAATGGGACTATCAAACCGGAAAAGATCACATGGCAGTTAAGATAAAGGTTTGACTCGTCCCAGCACCAGGCTTATCAGGGTTTAGCAGTAAGTGAGTTTTGTTGCTTAGACTGCATTTAAAAAGTTCATTGATTTGCAGCTAATACCAAGTTGTCATAGTTTCATGAGTAAGAGCTTGCGGTTTGCAGAATCAAAGCCTTTTCCTAAATCAATAAGAACAGATTCAGTGAGATTGTTTGAGCCCACTGAGGCAGACAGAGAGAGGCAACCAGCAAATTCACCCAGCCCGTGATGTGAGAGCAGGGATGTCGCAGGCCTCCAGATCCCCTCAGTGCCTGCGTGAAAGCTTGAAACCCTCGTCCTGGCAGCAGACGGGCTGCTGAAAGGGTAACGTCAGTGACCGTCAGGCTGCCTAGTGTAAACCTTGAATGAAGTAATTAGCTGATTGATTGGGTCTCTGGTGGACTGAGACACTGTATTTCCTGCATCGCTCCAGTCAATACCATCGGATTTTCACGCCGCTGGATGCAGCAATGCACACATGCGGCTGCAGTGCGGCTGGAAAGGGGCATCCCCACCAGGATCCCACCACAGCTTCCTGGGCCTCCAGCTCCTCCCTAGGCAGCTGGTGGAGGCTTCAAACTCAAGAGAAAGGAGCCTCTCGGTTAGCAGGTTCCTCTTGTTTTTCCTGTATCTTCACCACCTATTGCACAGACGAGCCCAGGGCTTTAAGTTTCCCAACTTGCCCATGGGACAGCTCCAGGTGGGCCCCAAGGACCTTACTCCTTCCCACCAGCACCACCCAGCCGGTACTGCTGCTGCTCCAGCAAGCCAAACCACCCCTGCTCCTCCAACTGGGGCTGCCTTCTACTATGGTTGGACCTGATGATCTTAAAGATCTTTTCCAGCATAAACGATTCTGTGATTCTAAACATACAACATGCAAAAATAAATACCTCAGAGAGGCAGACTGGGGGAGCTGGAGCACGCAGCTAACTCTCTCACTTGGCAAACTCGGGCAAGGAAGACTGATGTCTTTATGGCACTGTCTAAGTATGTTTAAATGTGCATTTTACGTCCGTGGTAAAAGTTATTACAAGATGAGCCTATTAGAAATTATCATGTATTAATTGCCTAAGACATTAGACTTATAGACAGGAAAATGTGAAGTAAACCAGGCCTAAGCTTCAGAAAGGGCAAAAGATGGTCTGAATCAGCTTCTAGCATAATTGTAAAGAGAGGAGGTTTTTCCAAGATGGGTTGAACATGTCGACTAGCAGAGCTTCCAGCAGAGCTTTTGTATTCATCATCCTCTGGCTGCAGCCGGTACCCTGACCCACTCCTCCTGAGCCTCCTGCTGGGCTTGGTGCTAGTTTCCTGCTATTTGAGGATCTCGTCTGAAGATATGGTGTCTCTTGCTGCCCTGTAATAACAAAATAAGGCCTTGATTTCAGCAAGTAACTTGAACTCACGCTTAATTTGAAGCACGTGGTCAATTCTGTTTCCTGCTCTGCAGAGCCTGTTGACATAAGCTCACAATCAGGCAACTGCATAAATCTCTTTCGAGTCTATCCAGTTATCAGCACACGTGCTAATCTCTGTTAAGTCAAGGGAACATAAGCATGTGCTTGATGTGGTAGTCCTGATGCTAAGCATATGCTTAAGTGCTTTGCTGAATTGGAAACCTTGAACACTAGGTTTGCTATGAGGCTGTAAATAGTATCACGTTCATCCCGAGCATAAAGCAAAGTCAGGATTATAAATCCAGGAGGGAACCCAACTGCACTAAGCTCTGTGGCACAGAGTCTCTTCCTGCTTGAAACTAAATAGCAAACGAATCAGAATGCTTTGGAGAGCAAGACGGTCCCAAGATTGGCACGTTTATGGTTGTGTTTAAAAGCATTGGTATATATGGATGGAAAAGTACTTGCTTTAAGTGATTTGGAGACCCAAACCACAAAGAGAGCAAGTCTAAGCACAAGGTGTTCTCTGCTGTGTCCCAGGCTGATTCCTAGGAGACAACTAAATGTTAAAGATTCTGGTGTTAACCCTGACACAACACAGAATGCAGGTTTCGCAGGGTTCCTGCCTTTCTTCTGCAAGAATCTGTATTCCGGGATAAAATTTCGGCATGATAAAACTCCCTCATGCTTCCTTTCTCCTGTTTTTCCTGCCCCTCTCCTTCCACCTCCCCTACAAGCAAGACAGCCATGGTATCTCCAATGAAGTATTTTAAGAACCCATCCCTGCAAGTCTTTCTATTTTGAATGCTGGTACAACAAGTTGCATTATTCTCCTCGATGAGCCTTTGTTGTCTTCTCTCCCTCCCCTGAAAGGCAGCAGAGTGACAAAGGAGCCTGGCACGCGTGCCTGCACTCCCTGCCAGCTCCACAATGCCCTCTCTTGTGGCTCGGGCTGTTGATCCTCCTCATCTATCTGGATTTGTAGTATTTTTAGCAGTTTTGTGGCGACAGGGCCAGCTCTAGCTCCTGGCTGTGGCCAGCCCAAGGTGCATCTGGCAGGGAAACTTTGTGTGCTGTGATCTATTTCTTTGGCAATGGGTATCATGGTTTTTTTGGCTTTTTCTGTGGCTCCCTGGGTCAGCTTTCACTGCCAAAGCTCTTATGGCAGATAGTTTGAAACCTGCCTGCAAGTTCAGTGGGTTAGGCTGGAGCTTGCTTTTTGACCACGACATAAATCATCCATCAGAGGAAATTAGCCAGCATCTGGAGCAGCACAGTGCTGGGGCTTGCACACTGCTGGGAGAAGGAAATTCCTTCGAATATTGCTTATTGCAGCTCCTGCCTCATGTTCTCGTGCAGTTTATTTGCACTGTGACATCTTCTAATGCTTTTTCTTACAGTTTCAGCACTTGCAGTCATGTTATTTCTTGACTATACCAACTATTGTAGAGGAAAGCCCACTTCCAGTTCTTGTGGTTGCAGAAAAATTTTAATCTGTCACTGGTCCTCACCCTAATGGTTTGGGGAAAAAAGCACCAAATCTCACCAACCTCATCCAGACGTTAGTGCTTGGGGGAAGAAAAGGGTTTTGGGGGTGGTGAGGAAGGTGACCTCAGCTGTGTTTTTCCAGTGCTGGGGAGACGACTTCATGGTGATCTCCAAATTAGGGAATAAATTCCTGTTTCAGCCCAAGCCCTAGGTGGCACAGGCAGCCCATTTCTGGCTGTGTAGTAGGGAAGTCATTGGTACAAATGAGCCCAGCTCTTACCTGGAGTTTCTGAACGCAGCTGAAGGATGACCCGTTATCAATAATAACCACCAAAGCTGGCAAAGCCACAGGAACCTTTGGGGAATCTGATGGTGACGTGTGGTCAGTCCTGCCTTGGTCTGGTCTAAAACAGTCAAAAAAGTGCCCTTCATAAAGTTCATAAAGTTTTTTCATAAAAGAGCGTTTTCCTCGTGGCAGTGAAAAGAAACTAATCTATAGATTTATAACCATGAGGGGAAAAAATACACTTTCCACTACCAAGAGACCAGCCTATAAACATGGTGCCTGTGCAGTGTTGTTTTCGCTTCTGTGGGGGCCACAGTGCTTTTGCACTAAACCCTCCACTGATACACAGTGTGGGGACACCGTCAGGGCTGGCACTGTCCTGTCCCCAGCAGCGGTGGCAGGGTTGTGACCGCTGTCCCACGGTAAGGCTTGAGATGTGCTGGGGGAGGAGGGAGCACTGAGGTGGGTGCTCGGTCCCACTGAGTTTGCATTTTCCCAGGCTCACTCAAAAACCCAGCGTCAGAGCGATGGGCAGGGTTTGCCAACTCTGAAAGCAAAACTTGTGAAAATCCGAGTCTCTTTTCTAAAGCTTCTTGGTTGGCCCATTGAATTAATTGCGAGAGATAAAACTTGATGAAGAGGCAATGTTTTCCCAGCATAACGCTTGACTCCGAAAAGCAGAAGACACAATAGGTTTTGTTTATGTGCGTGTCCGTTGCTTTTTATTTATACACAGGGTGCTGCAAGCTAATCGCACGTTGCCAGGCCCTGCGAAAGGGCTGCTTTCTCTCGCACCTCCCATCGGTTTGAATACATTTGTAGTACAGCGTGCCGGCAGCGCTCACTGCTTGTAGCATCACTGAGAGCTCAGAGTGCCAACAGCAGCTGTGTCCCAAGAAGAATTCCAGAGGCAGGAGCTGGGCAGTGATTAATAAGAAATGGGAAATCAGCTGCACCACGGCCAAGACCCGCTTTATGGCAAGCAGCAGCAAAGTTTTGCATTTGAAATTCCCAGCCTTCAAATGAAGGAGAGGGCGAAACCTCAGAGACTGCTGCTGCCACGGGAGAAGGGAGTGAAAGGAGAAAGCCCAGGCTGGGCAAGTGGAGCATGTTGGGGATGTCTCGGGACGTCTTTGTCGATCCTGCTCAGCCACCAGCAAGTTGTGCTGGTAACAAATAAAGGGCCTCTCACTTGCGGAGCTTAGCACTGGATCCTCTGTGTGGATGCACATGCGTGGGTGAATATGTATATTCCTACAAAGCTCTTAAATCTCCCTTAGCCTCATCAGAGTTATGCTGACCTGAGAATTACATTGTTCGAGTGATTTTTGACAGTGCCAGTGAGTAAAAGTTTCATCCCAGACAGTAGCAGCAACCACTACCCATTTTCTCCTAACTGGATTTTAAAGCGTGTCTAAGGCTGTTGGAGTGGGCTGGGGCTGACGGCCACTCCTTGTGTCGTGGAGCTGCTTGATAACGCTGTGGCACTAAGCGAGCTGTGCCCCTCACGCTGTGCTGGGGCGTCCTCTCCGTGTGCAGGCATCAGCCTCAGCGCGCGGGGAGGTGGCAATCGCTCATTCACAGAGCAGCTTCACTGGGCGGGGGACAGGAGAAAAAGATTTACTGACAAATAATTGTCATTTGCTAACCTTGTCACGGCAATCTTCATTTTTTTTCTTTTTTCCAGAGGCACTCGGAATGTTGAATGCCAGCATCTGTTACAGACCGGAAAACAAGTAAACAGCGATATTCCTGGTGGCTTTGAAAGAGCGTTTAACACTTAGATTTCTACACTTGCTTTTACTAGGAAAATTACTTCAGGATGTGCTTAGCATGCGTATGATGGTGAGTGTCTGGGAAAAAACAAAACACAGAAGGCAGCCCCTCTCTACAGACAGGCTGAAAAAAAATCCATGAGTCCTCCTGCCAGATGTTGACATTTTGATTTGCATAAAGGTAAACTTTTGAGTTGACGGCATGTTGAATTTTCTAAAACATCCCTGAGAAATAGGGCATGTTCACAGATAATGAGTTTGCATCATAAGCAGTTTTCGTCAGACCTGTATCCTGGCAAACTGGCTCATAGCGTCTTTATTTCTGCTGTCTCTGCATCTCCCCATGTCCGTGCAAGGAGGGAGGAGAACCAAGGGGGTGAACAGGAGGTTACAGAGGGGCAGCTGTGAGTCAGGGAGAGTGTTGAGACATTTCTCCATGGCTTGTGGAGGAATTTGCAACTCCCATCTCACATGGGGACAGTGGCAGGAGCAGCTCCAGCACCCTCCATCCCAAATCTGCCCTCCCACCCTTCATCCTCTGCAGCGAATTCCAGCTGGCTTTGCCCTTCACATAAAAGCTCCTACCTAAAACCCTGTGACAAAGGTACAAGATCTGTGAGAGCATCCTTGTGAAGAAAAGCAAGGACATCCTCATCTTTCAGCTAAGGGAACCGGGGTCCAGACAAATCATCCCCCTGCAGGGCAAAGCAGCCAAGCCCAGAGCAGGCAGCACAGATCCGCCTCCCCATGCCCCAGCTGGGGACACTCATTCCTGGGTCTCCTCTCTAAGCTAAAATAAATTGTAGCAAGGTGCCAAAAATGAGGGAGAAAGTAAGATCCTAAGACAGGTGGATAACTCTTTCCTAGTCACCTGTAAATCCATGGAGAGGATATACTGTAGGTGACAGTGTTCTGGGGGTCTATCAGCTTGCTCTAGGATATAAACTATGTCCGGAGCCAAGAATTCCTGCTGTATTTCACTAGACTTTGGGTTTCGGTATCTGCTGAGGCCAGGAGAGCTTGATTTCTTTGAGTGTGAGCTAAACAGTGCCCACAGATACCAGGAGGCTCCTGTGTGTTGAGCTGTCCTGGGGCTGGGGCCCCATACACCAGGGACACATCACAAGTGCTACAAGAAGGGGAAGAGTTGTCCCTCTTGACCCGCTGGCTCTGCTGTGGCTCATGCAGCCCAGCACAGCCATAGGGATGCATGGCTGGTGTTCCCCCTGCCCAGGCTGCTCAGGAGCAATGCATCTGCTCACAGAAGAAATAAGCTTGTATCTACGAAGACACTTTATTTCTATTGGAAGAGCATCTAAACCCAGCAGCTAAGGGACAATCAGACTCTGCTGTGTCTAACAGGCAGTGAGATAGCCACGCTCCCTGAACCACCTCTTGTGGACAGCAGAGCTTGTTCTTCGATGTATCCTTCTAACAGGGCTATAGTTCCCAGTCAGCTGGGCCAGCTCTGAGCATGGGTGCTGGTACGGGGTGGGGGGTTGATGTGGACAGATGCTCGGCACCCCAGAGGAGCTCCTTGTTGCTGGACCCAGCACAGCCTTACGGAGGTCTCCGAGAGCTGAAAAGGGAAGACGCGACTGAAATGCAAAGTGCTATCATCGCTGTATTAGCCTCAGCTGAAATGCGCTACATAAGTGCAAATTGCTGTTATAAATCATAAACATCAAAAGGCCATAAGTGCCTAATAATGGCCTAAGTGGCTAATTTGTTTTATGTGCTACTGGAAGAAGCACCATAAAGATATGGAACAAAAAATTTCCCCCATTGTGGTTTGGCCTCTGGTACCAAGAAAGGCTGGAAGGGGGTGGGAGAGAACTGCTGCTCTAGTAGATATGCAAGAGCATTTCATATCAAAGCCTGTAATTAAAATCACAGCGCAAACCCCGGCAAGAGCCCACTCCCTGTGCAAGGCAAACACGGCTGGTGCTGGGGATGCCTCGGTCACGGGTGGTGCATGGGGCAGCTGCTGATGAGCAGGACAGAGATCTACGGCACCACCTCGAATTGGGAGCAAGTTACTTGTGAAAAGAGACAAGGTGGTGGCATGGCAGATGGAGCTGGTGGGGCTGCTTCTGTCAGAGGTGAGGTGCTCACACCGGGTGCGGTGCCCACTGTTGTCCCCTGCTCGACAACGTTCTCTGCAGGCACCCAGCGGGGTCTGAAACACCAGCCCAGGCAGGGCTGAGGGACTGCTCCAGCCTGGCCTGGCTTCTCTGCACCTCTGTTTCGAAGTGGCAGTCTCCTTTTCCCATCCAAACAACCGTGCCCTCCATCCGGCTTTTAATTGCTTTGGGCCTTTTGGGGTTATGTGGTGCTTTAAAGGCTCGCTCTGGCTGGCTGGCTCTGCTTGTGAAATTAGCCTTGGAGAACCATAAATACCCTAATCCAGCCCTTCTGTGCCCTGCAGATATGTTCCTCATGCAATTCTTATGCTCTTCAGGTCAGAGCTGCCTTTCTGCTCCGCTTGGCCCAGGATAAGCTCAGCTTGTTTCACCGCGCAGCGCAGCTGATGCAATTTTGATGACAGAGCAGGGGAGGTTCCTGCCTGGAACCGCTCAGCACGGCACCGAGCCCTGCACGGACCAAGCCCTGTTTCAGGATGCAGCACACTGAACTCATCTCCTCTTAGTCCAGAGACCCGGTCATAGTCCAGCGCATCCCAGTGAGGCCCCTTCAGCACGTTCGCTTGGTTTGAAGCCCCTCAGCACCCAGGAACGCAACCACAAAGGGCACCTCATAGCCACCTGTGTACAGTGTCACATACAGCTCATTTATTAGGGATGAGCAAAACCAGTCATTCCTGTTAACCTACCTGAGCACTCCCGTCTCCTTTTGCCTTGATGGATCCCCCTTTCTCTAGGTATTTCGGCTTTAATTTACAGTAAAACAGTGGTGTCCTTCTGTAAGTTCCACAGAATAATTCTCCCAGATGTATTTTAGTAGATGCTGGTGGAGGAATATGACCAGAATAACTCGTTTTGCCATGATGCTGCAGCGAGGATACGTGATGGCTGCAGAGAAACAGGCTACAGCAAGGACCAGGAGCTGGATGCTCAAGGGTCTATCTGCATGCCCTTGTATCCTCGGTGGATCATGTGGAGACTGTTCCCAGCACAAGGAATTAATTCAGTAGTATTTCAACACAGGGACAAACAATTTAGAGTACAAACGGTGCTGCTTTCCTGTAATACATTGCCCTGCACAAAACCCTTGAGGGAACGGCCCAGGGAAAAGTCCTAATTGGTCTGTTCCTCTTCTGATACCTGCGATAATGTGGCGTGGGGTGGGGGGAAACCTCTTTGTCCTGAAACGGCATGGCAATAATCAACATTTTAAAAAATAATTTCTTTGATGCTTATCACTGCCACAACACATGTTCAACGTGCTTTACAACAGGAGCCAAAGAGTCTGGCTGCTCTCTGCATGCCCGACGAGAGGGGCAGCAGCCACCGCAGTGCGTTATTTGTGAGCTGGGTGGGGACGCAGGCAAAAACAAACGCAGCTTTTACAGCTGGGGGTGAAGGTAAAAAGCACAGAGCAGCACGGTGGCAAAAACACCTCTCTGAGCTTTGGAAGCGGCTGAACACACAGAGCCAGACTCGGATGCTTTTGGCCCAGCGGCACAAAGCGACCGCGGGCCCCGAGCTGTCCTCTCCACGGGCAGGTGAGCCGCGCTGCACCATCTTACAGCTGCGCCTTCAAGCAGACGTGATCTTGGAAACAGAGAGGAAAACGGTTTCTCCTCACTACCCCACTCAACGGAGGGGAAAAGCAGGAGATGCAGTGTGGGTTCAGCTTGCGGAGAGGAAACCACACCAGGTCTATGATGGTCTCCTGCAGCAGCTCTGGTGGCTCTCAGCCCTCTCTGAGCCAGTTTAAGGCATTAACCAAAATAAATCTACCCACTCTTTGTTCGCTAGGCTGGTTTTTTTGCTGTTGTAGCAAAATAAGTCAGACTGCAGACGGGGTCTCTTGGCCACACAACCAGCCCGAAGTGAGCAAGAGGAGGTGGAAACAGTGGTGAAAGGAGAACATGGAACCTCGCTTGTGAACAAAGACAATCTCTCCTTTCTGAGTAGAGGAAAACAAGACATTTTCCCGACATTTGCACGTGATGCAGCAAAGGTGTCTGAGCCAAGACAAGACTGGCTGGGAAAGGGGGTGAGAGACTTGCCCTGCTCTTGGGGAATGCCAGGCCTGGCTGTGATTCCGTGCATTTGGCTGCTCACCACCTGCTCAACAAAGCAGTTCATTTCAGACCTCTGCAAACCCAAACCTACAGGCAGGTAATCCCTCCCCTGCAAACCATGCTGCTCCATCAGTACCTGCAGCTCGGCATCACAGGTAACCTGTCAGCATGGGCTGGCCTGAGGCAAGGGCAGTTCACGAGGCCTCCTGCTCCCATGGACAACTGAATTCAGAAGAAGTGTCATTTCCCACTCCTTGGAGTACTTTAATGTGCAGAGTGGATTCTCGTCTGTGCCGTCTCAGTCCCAAAACCATTAGTTTATCTTATTTTAATTTTATTGCATCACTAACTGTAAGCAATAAAACACAAATAACGTACTTTATTAGTGCTTTTAAGCAGTAATAGCTAATTATTGATCTATTTGTTAAATGACGGTGTGGGTGTTGTGTGCTGATGGCAGGAACAAGGCGAGGGTCAGGCCATGGACCTAAGAGCACTCGGTCCCTCCTCTGCCCTGGGAGCCTCTCTCTGACAGTCAGTCCCACGGCCGCGAAGCGATCAGGGGAATCCTCTCTGAGCTGGCTCAGCCCTCCAGCAGCCTCGCTGGCAGCCGTGCAGGGGCGGAGGGGAGTCTGGCTGCCTGCGAACATCTGCGCCAGCTCTCACCAGTGCAGACGCTCCTGGTTTTACCGAGGCCAGAGGCGTCCTGCTATGGGGAGTGCCAGTGCTTCCTGCTCATCTCGCTCCGGTCTGCCATCAGCGCTGGCCCTACGTGATGGAGCACCAAATAATGAGCTTCTGTTTCAGAAAACTGGCAGTGATCTGCTGTAGGGCTGGCTATAAGGTCTTTATTAAGGTGTATATATTCAGCTCTACAGAGCTTTCAGCTCTGCAGAGTTGAATATAAAGAGCTGACTCTGTGGTGAAGTCTCGGGTAAAGAAATGCAGCAGAATAAAAATTACAAGCTGTGTGGTGTGACTGCCCTGCCTGAAGGAGGGCATTTGCTTGGGGTTAAGCGGAGGTAGCGGGTGCCGACAGGGAGCCAGCCTGCTCCTGCTCTGCTGCAAGAGGAGCTTGACTGAGCTGCGGGCACCGAGGGCAGCAAAGACCCCACATGAAATCCCTTCCTTCACACTGGGATAACTGACCAGACCCTGCTGCTGCCTGCCCTTCCTTTTCCTCGCTGTGTGCTCTGCTTCATCTCTGCTCCGGGTGATCGTTGCCCTTTCTCTCCCCAGGTCCTTCCAGCTGCGTGCCACGCTGGTGGTGCTGGCTGCCCTTGCCTCCGCGTGCGCCTGCTCTTGCTGCTGCTCTCGCCCTGCTCCCCATTGCTCGCACCCCGGTGACAATTGCTTCTTCAGTTATTTTCCTTTAGCTTAGTAAGTACCATGAAAACGTCGTCCAACCTGCCTAGCCCTTTGAGCAGTCACAGGAATAAGCTGTCACTAATGTAATTTCATATCAAATGAGATTACCCTTCTCCCCCATTAGGCACACTTCTCGTCCAGGGATAGCGGCCACGCAGGGACACAGCAACGGCTTCAACCAAGGTCGACGTTCGGAACCGGCTTTTAAGAACGATAGTTGACTTCTAGGCTGTAGCTGGTACTTGTGCTTAATTTGAAGTATGGAAGGGCACGATTTGGCTTTGGGTTCTGCTGGATTGATGACACCTGTCTGCCTGTTTCACATGCAATTGCCCACAAGCAGCTACAGCTCCCAGCGGCTGCTGTTATTGGGGCGTGCTGACCCTGGCTGGTGCGACAGCCCCTCGTTGCTCTAGTGACCTCTGAGGAATCCTGACGGACATGTCTGGGTGGGTCTATACTGAGGAGTATTTTTGTGCCCTCAATTGCTTACCAGTGTGGGTCCTTTGATCCTCTGTGCTCTGGTCAGCTGTCCTCTAGAGGCAGGAGCTCCTTCACTGGGACAAACCTCTGTGCAATTTAGAGGATAATTTGCCCCAGGGAGCAGCTCTGGTTGGCAGCGCAGACAGGGCTGTAGCAGGAGGCTTTTACCACACTGCTGAGCCCTCCTGCAGGAGGCCAGCAGGCAACAAATTCACCCAGTGTCACACCAGATGCTGTGACATTAACCTCCCCGTATCTTAGGAAGTGAAAATCATGCAGGAAAAATTGTTTTAAAGCCACAAAGACACTCCATAGGACTGGGGAAGGATCCAAGGCACGTGCTATGCAGCGTGGCTTGATAACTCCCAGAACGCCTGGTTTTGCAGATAGCTGCTGTGAGCTATTTGCATCTTTTGACCAGACAGCCAGGGACTGCTCCTTGGGGTAGATGGATGCTATTTTACTGGCAAAAGGCTTTGAGGATCTAATTTCAAGTGCTTTCAGCTCCTGCCAGATTTCGTCACTGCTGAAAAGCGAAGGAGGTGTTTTCTCACACTCACATTGTTAAGCTGTGACACTCCCAGCCACAGGAGGTTACAAAGGATCTCTCAGACAGGTAAGATACATTCAGTGGTCATTAACTGCTGCAGAAGATGGGCAGCATCTGGCCCAGGAGGGCTGACGCCTGGGGGATTCAATGAGAAGGGCCCATAGGGCACCTCCCCCTTGCTGCTCCTGCTCTGCTCGCGGCATCCCCCCCCCAGCACACTCACCGGCACGATCCTGAGCAAGGTGTTTCACACACCCCCACGAGGCAATCCTTGCACTGACCTGTTCGTTTGGATCGTGCAGTGATGGATTTAGAAATCAGGCTTTTGTGTGTCTTACAAATGATCCAGACCCAAACTGCTAACAGCATTCAGTATGTACCTGGTATCAGAGGTGTCAGCAGGCGTTTCCATTTGGACAGCACGTAGAGCTGCTTTTCCTTCTTCAACTAACAGGTAAAAATCAGAATTTTCATTATCTGTGAATTGTAAGAGGAAAATATACATAATGGTCATGGTCCCAAGCCATGCCCCTCCAGACTGTAGTCTCAGCCAGCTCCATCAGCCGTGCTAAGCTATTACAACCCTGGCGCTGCTTGGTTGACTGACCTCCAGTTACAAGCCTGGTGTCCAGGAGGAGCTGTTCAAGACATGGCACCTTTCCCTCTGAGTAATGGGGGGTTTTTTTAGCCATTGATTCAGCACAGGGATGGAGGGTCACTTGGCATTAGTGATCTAGGGACTGATTCCATCTGACTCTTGACGCTCTCCTTAATTGCTGGGTGTGGCTCATCCCCAGATTTGTCAGCCTGGTGGCTGAACTCCAGCTGAGTACATTATCCTGCTTACCTTGAAAAAGGAAAATAATCCCATGGATTTGCTCTGGCCTTCCTGGTGATTACGGGGTGTTAGGCTGTGGACTGGCTAAAGGGTTTCTGTTGTATTTGGAGTTAAAGGGACACGGATATTTTAGTGCCAGACTGACAGCTCCTGCCTCGTGAAAGACACTGCCATAGCATCTCTCGTGGCCTTTGCTGTGCGTCCAGGGCCTTACCCGAAAATTGGAACTTTGCTCCTCAAGCAGTCCCTGGCAGTCTCAGGGAAGCACCCAAGGGCTCTGTCCCCAGAACCATGCCAGTGGAAACTAGCCCTGTGCTGAGCAGTGGCGATATTGCATCTTCACCAGCCATGAGACATTTGATGTGTCAGCTCCTCGCTGCAGCGGGAAAGAAGGGTTAAAAATGTGGGAGCAGGGAAGGGAGAGGTCAAATATGTAAAGCCACTTTCATGTACTTCGGAGAAAAGTGGTAACAGGAGAGCTGTTAAAAATTTTTATAGCTGTCACCTAACAACACTGGTGTTAAGAATCATGAAACTGTTTAATAGCAAGTGGAGGTGTACATTAGTTAATTAGAGGCATGCTAACAGTGAAGCCTATTGAGAGAGATTATTTCAGTATTTTTTCCAGAGGGCATATCAAGTCTATTCAGGAATTAATAAACAGATTGTAAAGTCTAAGCAAGCGTATTAGGGAAGTGTGTGTGTGTATACTGGGTCTATATACTGGGGCTGTGCACACTGTTTGTTTGTTACCGTCGCGCTGGAAATATGTTCCTTGTTTTCCATATAGACCTCAGTGGAAGAATTACAGCATATTGGGTTTTTCCAAAGACTCTAATTAAGATCTTCGGAGTTGATGTGTGTTTACTGAGAAAATATGGCATAAATGAGACCTAAACCACCAGCATTCAAATTAACCCCTGAATGCAAAGGCATCCAATGTGAAATGGCTGTCCTCTTGGAGCCTGCTTTTGATGCACGTCAGGGGAAGTGGAATCACAATACTCACTCAATTTATTTGACCTCCTGAGTTAAGTTCTCATTGAGGAGGTATTTTAAGAACTATTAAAAGTTGTCTACAGTTAGATACGTACCTTTGGCCTCTCTCTCAGATCTCCTAGCTGCTGTTAAAGCAGGTACATTGTGAGTCGGTGTTGTCTTCTCAGCTCACACAAAACCCTAAGGTGGTCAGTAGCGGAGCAGACAGTGGCCGTTAGGGGAGGCAGGGACTGTCCTGTCTGCACGATGAAGTTTCCCCTGGAGCGGGTGATAAGTAGGTGGATTAGCTCTGATGGCATGAGGACAGCACTAGCCTTTTAAGCCTGAGCAAGGCTACATGCCATTAAGCATTTTCCTAACCTGACTTTTTTTTTGCCCAAACACCGGTTTGATTCCTTTTTTAAACCCACTCGTGCACCTACCTTAATTCACAGTTGCCACTTCACTTTCCTCAGGAAGACAAGCTGTCCAACTTAATCCATTACTGAGCTCTGCATTACAAAAACCGCATGGTGTTTCATGCCTCATTAGCCGGCAGGGAGCTTCCAGGCTGGAGTCGCTGCATGTCTCCAGCTCTCCTGACTTCCTGCCTTGACTCTGCTTTCCTATTTTACATTTTAATAGCAACAACGATGAAAATTATAGCAAAAAAGATCTGCCCTGAGTGAGTATCTTAGAGCACCTGGTTTTCCTCAGCAAGCCTGGGCTTGCACCCCTTCCCAGCACTCCCATCTCTCAACCAATGCTCCCTCCTCGGCCAGAGCACTCCTCCAGCCTGGAGAGCTCATTGCCAGCACAAACCTGTCCACTCTTCACATTGCCGTCCCACCTTGGCTGGAGGGAAAGAGCAAACGGATTGCAGCTCAGAGGAGAGACAAGACAGACGGCAGCCTGTGGCGTGTCTCTTTTGCTTGGCTCCGGGCAGCCTCGCAAACAAGGCAAGTAATGAAGATAATGATGAATGAAGGATGCAAACCCGAAAATACTTCTTCCTGTGCTTCTATTGATCTTCCAGCAAAGGCCCTGTTCTTGACATTTAAAATAGAGAGATGGTTTCAATGTAGTGGCCCTCACTGGGCTGCAGTTAAGCAATTTAGCTCATAGAGGTTCACAACGGCACACTGCAGCCTCAGCCCAAGCAGTTTCAGTATCAAATACTTGGCAAATGCTCTTGGAGAAATAGCGCTCAGAGCGAACAGGAGCAGCGGTGGACCAGCGAGCATGGCCCACTGTCGCCCCACGAGGAGAGCGGTGCTGAGCTGACACAGGAGGGATTTCTCTGTGCACCCCTGGAAGATGATCCAGCGATCCAGAGAGGAAGGAGATCACTTCCCTATCCAGAGCTTCCCAAAACTTCCTGTCCAGGGAGACGCAGGCATAATAATCTCTAACCACCCACCCAAGCAGACCTTTACACCATAATCGCAGCCTTTCAGAAGAGCTTTGAAGTGACAAACCCTCAAAGCTTTGCCTGGGTGTGGGGTGGGAAGGTGGGCTGACTTCAGCAGAGAGCTCTGCCTGTGCACCCCTCGATGATGCCGTCCCTGGCGAAGCACGGATAGGCACTGCTTCTGGCCTTTGGCTTTGTGAGACACAGAGAAGCCTGGGGTTTGGTTACAACATGTTAGGATTACTTTAATAACTGCAATTTTTCGTTTAGAAGAGAAGTGTTTTATTACTTTCAACCTAGAACCTGGAACTAATTATACATGTGTGGTCCGATTAACCATTAATTTACCTCTATTAACTGCTGACACTTACGCATTTACTCTGTATCACACATGTTTGTGTTCCCAGAGACTAAGCCTAAGAATTTTGTCAAGAGACTCTGAAATAAAGCAATACAAAGATGTTCACAGTTGCCTATCATAGTCACAGCCTCAGCAAGCCCGGAAAAGAATGCATCACAAAAATGAAAATTGTTTTATGCACAGTAATTGGATGCTTTTTTTTTTTTAAATAATAAAATCACCAATTAATTCAAGAAGTGCTGATCTCCCACCACTTCCCACTGGAGGACTGATCAGGATAAAACTGTGTTTGATTTTCAAAGGCAGCAGGACTGGTGTCTGGAGGTCTGGGAGAACCCACTCTTGCAACATTTCTTCACCCTCCAGGTTTCCGGTCCTCTATGTATATGCACAGCACCATTACCTGAAGGCCTTTTTCCGTGAAGCTGAATAACTTCTCAATACCATGTCTGATTTGACTAAGCCTCCATCTTGGCACACCAAGGGAGGCCAGGCTGTTCAATACTGGCTCCAGGTGTCTCCCCCGTTTTGTGCCAGTTCAGCCCTATGGACATCAGGAGAAAGACTCATAGCTGACACTGGAGAAGTGCCTCAGTTCTTCCCTCTGCAAACAGAGACACTACTTACCTGCCTTTGGAGAGGATGCTGGTGCTCTTGCATAAAACGTGCTTTGCAAATGCAGCCTGCTCTTCCCCAGCTGGGTGTGCTCCCCTTACCTGCCAACCTGCCTCTGCTCCGCAGTCGTGGCTCCACAGAGCGTCAGCCTGAATGTGACGTTTCTCTGAACGCGGTATTTAGGGACGTGGTTTAGCGGTGTACTTGGCAGTGTTAGGTTTACAGTTGGACTTGATCTATAAGGTATTTTCCAACCTAAATTATTCTATATGCATGGGCAGTGCTATATAAACATCTGTCATGATGCTCCTGGACAAGAGAAGGCTATTTTGTAATTACAACGAAGGAAAGATTTAACTAGAAAAGAAAGGAATGCTATAACATGTACAGACAGGAATAAAAATGAGAACAGAAGGGTAAAACACCCCATGCGAAATTCTGGGATTCCTGTTCTGCCAAAGGTCAGGTGAGGTGATCGCAATGCTCCCTGCCAGCCAGGAATCAGGTGAAGCACAGCCTCCTCCTCAGACCTGTGCCTTAAAATACACACGCCTCAGCTATTTATGTACGGGTCTGGTATCACCTGCCTGTAAGTTTTGCCTGGCAGCTTGTTTAGCATCATATCACAGAATATTAAAACGTGCTCCTTCATTTGAATGTACCTTTGGGTAACTCTCAGTGTCACTCGGTTGCTTACTGATGTTGCTATAGCGTGCAGGGGAGTATGTGAAAAAATAAACTGGTCTTTGATGTTACTGCCAAAGCTGGTGACACCCTATCTGCTAGCACTGGTCCTCACTGCCGTACCAGTTTCATGCTGGTGTAGCTCGGCTAAATTAAACTGAATTGCTCCACTGGATTTTCATTGACTTAAATCAATTATACTAGCATGGAAGAGGTATAAAGGGGTGAAAATCAAGTTCACTTAAAGAAAAAGCAGAGTAGATATTTCTTTAGGACATGAACTGTTCATAATCCAATGGATATCTTTTATGCTGTGTATTGATCCTTTTCTTCTGAGAACTAACTTGGAGTTAATTTCTGAATTGCCTGACCTCAAGCAGTTAAGATATTGCAATCTAAAAAGTCACAAATCAATTAATAGACCAATAGTAGTCAAAATACTTGATTTATGTATTACACTTCCCTTATGTGAATGTGAACACAGGGAGCACCCAGCAGGAAGGGGCGCAGCCCTTGCTGGAAGAGCAGCACATAATGACCCTGTGGTGTGGCAGAGACGCCTCTTCTGCAGTGTACTGGAAGCTGCGGTGGTAAACCAGAGGTATGATTATCCTGGTTTTGTGAGAACAAAGGAAGGAAGATAAGGACTCTGGGTGACAGCACTCAACCCCTGCCTGGCAGAAACTGGGAGGTTGGCAGGGAAGCCAACAGAGACAGAGAACTTGGAAGATGGAGCAGAAATACGTGCAGCGATCAAAGGCTTTGAGGAGCCCCTGTCCTGTGATTCAGGACAGAGCACAATCACACTACCAGATTTGCAGGCAGCGCTGTGAAAATAAAGACATCTCACGAGGTGCCTTCATCCTGTAATGAGTTTCCAAACCAGCCCAATTTCCCCAGGAATTTTGGGGCAAACAAAGAAGATGTACACCCCCAAGGAAAAGAATAAAGATGAGGTGGTTTTGCTAGAAATTTAAAGGGAGAAGCACGACTCTTCTTCCAGCCGCCAGTGCGGGTATCACTCCGTGTAGCAGCAGCTTGTACGCAGTGCCTCTTTACAATGGTAGCGGGGAAGCCGGAATGTTGTTATATCAGACTATCAAGTTGTTATGTTGGATTACATATAATGCTATCACAAATGACAGAACGCTTGCCTCCCATCAAAAATTTAAAGAGCAATAGACCTCTTTTCAGCTGTCATTGCTGATAACATTTTATGCACAAGTTTATTCAAGCTCAAATAGAGATGCAGCCTGTCAATAAAGAAGCCCTGGCAGATTAGGCATCGAGTATATTAAAGCTAACTGTACTAATGTGACTTTGCACTCTACTGTGACATTTTAAAACTGCGACAAAATGAACCCTCTAAGTTCTCACCGATCGTCTCACCATGGCACGCTCGCTGCTGGGTTTTATGGAGTGGAAACCAGAGCACATGTACGAGAAATGAAACAAGCTGAACGCTACAGAAAGGTCGACGCAGGCTTGCTCCCCAGGAAACAGAGCGGATGTTTTCCCTTCTTCTCGCTCTTATCTTGTCTGCTCTGCTCTGCTCTGCTCTTCCAGGAAAGCGGGTAGGGCAACAAATAATGGCCCTAAATTGCCGCAGAGGTGACACAGATTACACGTTAGAAAAAGCGCTCCGAGGGCAGGAAGGGTTCAGCGCTGGAAGAGATTGCTGGAGAGGGCGTAACACCTCCATCGTTCCAGCTCTTTAAGAAGGGGTTAGGAAAACATCTGCCAGGAATGAGGAGGGGTAGCTGAGTTTGCTTTGGAGACTATTTTCTGCCATTCGCTTTCTTGTTCTCAATAACAGCTACTGCTTTCTGCTGCCAGCAGAAAGAGTATGTGAGTGCTTGTGTGTTGGGAAACTGTTTGGGCCAAAAATAGTCTATTGAAAAGAATAATGACTCGTGGTATTAAATAGATGGCCTGGTTACACTCCCCTTTCTCCCTTCCTACTCTCATAAGAGCTCTCAGAGGCTGTTGCAGCTCTTCTGAGGGATGTAAAGGCAGGAGCAAACCTTTCCCGCGTCTGGGAAAGTGGAGCAGTGCCGTTCCTCCCATCGCAGCAGCAACATGCAGCAAGACAGGAGCTTGCTCACTTGCACTGAAAACAGAGGGAGGTCACTTCCAAGCTGATGTCCAAAAATGACCGTTGCTGTGGTGGGATATGTGTAGCAACACCAAAAGCACTGGGCTTTTGGAGGCAAACACCTCATCTCCAGTACCTGGTGCTGCTGCTCGTGCCGTCTCTAGCGAAGGCTTTCTTGTCACCCTGGCTTTTTTGAAGCTTGGGGATTAGAAGTGTGAAGAATAAGTTCCCAACTTATTTATGCTGAAAAAATCTTTGTGTTTTCAATAATAACTATCACGATGGTGGAATGAGATGTTTGGTTTCCGTAAAGACTCTCTCTGTGTACTTCTCTGGTTATTCTCCCTCTGTATTTGAGGGAAAAAAATACTTTGTAAAAATAATGACAATGTCTCTCTGAAAATAATGAGGTCCTTCCAGTTAGCTGTTGAATTGTTTACTGCCATAGCTGAATAATAACAGCACATCAAAGACGACTGCTGTAATTAAAAGATTTGTGAACATAGGTTAACAAATTAGTGCATCATAATGTGTAATTGTCTAATTAGGACAAAAATGCTAGTTCCACGTAAAAGGCCGTCAAGAAGAAATTATAAGGGTGAAAATAAGATAGACAATAGCATTGATACTCCAGAACATTGGCAAAGATGTTATCTGTAACTTTATATTGCATCAATAAGTCCCCAGGGGTACTAGCATTTTTGTGGATTAATTTACAGACAAATTAATTCTGCCATATGAATCCCACGAGCTGGTTGAGGACTCCCCTGAAAAGACTATAAATTTGTCGTTAATTGTTTTAAAGCATTTTTCATTCCTTTGGCACCCAGAAGACCCAAGAGCAGCAGACACCATTGCTGTGCGCACTGGTGAGAGCTCAGAAACCAGGTGTAACGGGAGAAGTTCAGAGAAGGGCAACGAAGCTGGTGAAGGGTTTACAGAACCAATCTTACAAGGAGAGGCTGAAGGAACTGGGATTGTTTAGTCTGGAGAAGAGGAGGCTCAGGGGAGAGACCTTGCCCTCTACAACTACCTGAAAGGAGGTTGTAGTGAGGTGGGGGTCGGTCTCTTCTCCGGTGTTACGAATGACAGGATGAGAGGAAAGGCCTTAAGTTGCATCAGGTGAAATTTAGGTTGGATATCAGGAAAAATTTCTTTACAGAGAGGGTCATTAAGCACTGGAACAGGCTGCCCAGGGAGGTGGTGCAGTCCCCGTCCCTGGAAGTGTTTAAAAGCCGTGTGGATGTGGTGCTGAGGGACACGGTTTAGGGACCCTGGCAGTGCCGGGTGAACGGTTGGACTCGATGATCTGAAAAGTCTCTTCCAACCAGATGATTCTGTGATTCTGTGAAGTGTGACTCTCCTAGTTTTACTGGTGGGCATTGAGGCAGAGTGGGAGAAATCCTGCTATTAGGTCAAAGCTAAAGGCGAAAGTTCCTTTGAGTTCAGTGGGTTGAGGATTTCATTCAGAGAGATGAAGACCAGTGGTTTTTGACACTGAAGGACAGATGGCAGAAAGAGTTTGGCTTTGATTCAAGTACCAGGAGAAATTCCCTTGGTTTCAAGAGAGTTCAGTGCATAGATGCTGAGCTCTCCAGACAACCCAGCTCTCACATCAGCATGGTTATTACTGAGTGCTGAGCTCTCCTAAGGATCTGGCTTAATGCAAGCTGTACATCTGGGATTCAGCTCTTGTGTGCAGAGTCTGGATTTGAGAACAAACCCTGTGTTTCTCTGCCCTCCGTGTGCTTTGCTGATGGTCCGTTAAGGAACTCAGGGCAGAGCACAGAATCAGAGCCAGATGCTGAGCGCTCCTATTCAGTGGTTTCACCTAAACCAGAGAAAGGGCTCCTGCATGATCCCTGATGCACAGTTAAGAGCTCTGCAGCCTGGTGTACACCCCGGGGAGGATCAAACAGATCCAGACAGGACCATTCACACCACCATAGGGCTCCTCAGCCCAGTCAGGGACACACAGGATTGCAAATCAATGAGCATGCAAAGAAACATGTGCTCTCATCCGAGAGCAAATGCTTTCTAGTGGCTTGATAAAATGCATGAGGACAATAAACCTGGAGTGGTAGCTGCCCCAAGTGGATCTCAGGAGCAACTTGAGCCACACTGGAGGGAAAAGATGCACACGCTTAGAAAAGCAACTGTCATTTATCATCTTTATTCCCAGTAATGATGCTGCAAGCCTCCACTCTCTTTGCGGGAAAGAACACACAGCCAACTTGTGCAGAAGTTAATAGTAGGGTTTGAACATACAATTGTCCACCTTCCACCTCTTCTACCTAATGTACCAGATGAGCTTCATTAGCTCGTTGCTGTAGCCGGCTGCCTCCCTTTATTCTGACAGCTGCTGGAGAAGAGAAACATGACAAATACTCCGGCAGTGATTGACCCTGACTGAGCGAGCAGAACGCTTCACCTCCAAGAGGTTCAGCTGTCTGGGTAACACAGAAATCAGAGCACAACTCAAACTCCTGGGAAACTTTTCTTCAAACAAACAGGGTAGTTCGTGCTGTTTCCTTTCTTTGCACCAGGCTCTTTAAAGGAGCCAAGGCACCCTGTCACCCTTCTGCAGGATGGGGTTAAAAAGCCTCACCTCCGAGTGTGAGGAAGCCGAGCATCAGGAGCTCTGCAGAGAGCCCAGCAGCTGCTCGTAGCATCTGTCAGAGCAGTTAAGGTCCTTCATATGCAGTTTCAAGTTTGTTTTGAAGCCAATAGTGTTTAGAAAATGCACATATTAATAATCGGGGATTTTATAAGTGTTTTATTCGTGTCTCTTTTTATTTATGTCTATGTATGAGCGTAGTATGTTTTGTTGTGCTTTGAGAAAACCAATTCTAAATTGCTGGTAGGGTCTTTTCCTCAAACCTATTTTAGATGGCGAACCACACCTTTCTGAGAAAACAAGGGTATTTCTGTGAGTTTCCTCTTTCTGCCAGTAAAGCCCAAATGGGACAAGAACTGGGGAACGTGCAAATTTGTCAGAAGGCTTACAGCCTTGTGTTGTCTCAATAGGGCTTTTTTGTTTCCTCTTGATTTGGGAAATAGTTGTTAATGACTGCCTAATTTTACTTTTAAATAGGCCATATTGGTAGGACTCAATTCCACCAGAAAGAAAAACACAGCAACTGAACTTTGTGCAACAGTTTTGTGCAACAATTGAAACCATAGCAATAAACACAAACACATGAGTGTTTACAAGATCAGAGCCTCAAAAAAACCTAATGAGCAATAAATAAATTAGAACTCTAATTATCTGACTAAACTCAGACCTGGTGGAGCAAGGAACCCGATGGCTCATGGGATTTTTCTGCTGGTCAGCTTTGTTCATGGAGCCTGGTGTCTCCCGTCTAAAGCTCAGCCTCTCCAGTGCCCTAGTTAATAACTGCTGGTTCTGCTGCTCCTCTGAACTTGGCACCTTTCTGAGGCTGCTTCTGCCTGCAGAGAGCACAGGTAGGTGTGGGGGTCACAGAAACTGCATCTGCCAAAGGGAATACTCGGTGTTGTTTACAAATACTTGTGTCTTAATCCAGTGGAATAATGTTTGTTTATGTCCCATCTGATGCGAGGAGTTGTGTCCTTTGTGAATTGATTCTGGTGTGTTAGTAAACAAGGAAACCTGCAAAGTAAATTTTAAGAGAAAAAGAAAAATCTTGATGTTGTGGCTAACTGTCTTTTGTTGAGGTTTTTTTGGCCATATGATACCAATTAAAGGCAATTTATCCTTTTTTATCCCCCCTCAGCTTTTAGGCTGTTTCATGAAAATGTCTCAGTAAAGCAAATTGGAAAATATAGTACATATATTGGTACAAATCAGCTTCCTGTAATTTGAGAGACTGCTTAACCAACAAAAAGATTGGCAGAACAAGATTCAAGCAAGTCTCTGTAAGCATACACACAGCCCTGGAAAGGGGCTACCTTGTACAAATTCCATAATAAATTAGAGAAGCTGCAGACCCGTAAACAACACAAAGCCCTTCAGTCTGTATCACTATGTGGTTTACATAACCTTTACTATGAGTGGCAGGATCCCCAAATCCTTGAGCATAATTCCAAATAACCAAGTAGATGTTTAAAAACGTGGGCTAACTCTAACCACCCATGATGAAGACGCTGAAGTTATGCAAGTTTTATGACAGTGAGGGGATTATAAAGGAGACAGACCCTGTTATAAGTCACTGCTTAAAGGATTCAGGAAATCCAGGTGGAAAAGAAATGTTGGAAATCATATTTCATTAGTTTTGCTGCTCAGGCTTTGGGTTTTATATATAGGTCAAAGCTCTTCATAATCCAGAATTTGATTCTAAAATGTTTCTTTAGGCTGGATCTGAAGGGGGTGGAGGGGGGGACTGTTCTCTGACCAAGTCCCTTCACAGTTCAGGGGCAACTCAGCACAGCAATCCTCTGCCTCAAACCTGTGACCTGATTTCCAGGGGGTTTGTGAGCCCATATGTTTCGGTGGGTGCTCAGTACTTTTGTGTGTTTCAATTTCTAAATATGGACTTGGGAAGCCTAATTTTAACCACGCACTTTTGGAAAGTGTTGGCAATAGTTTAAAGAGACTGTCTAGACCAGCGCGCCTTGCTGCAGCAGATTGCTCCGCGTGATTTATATATTCCTGGTGCTTGCAGTCTCTGATGCCTTTTCAGTGTCTTACAGCTGTTGCATTTATGCGGCACTCTTTATCTTGACCTTAGCCCTTGGATTTCTCAGCTATTCTACTCTCTTAACATCTGGGCCTGAAAGGTCACTAATTCACCTTATGTTTCCCTGCTGTGGGTGCCGTTGGGTTGAGTAGGTACATTTTGAAAAATAACACTCTCTTGGTGGGCTGCCTTCGCGAAGGTCTCTCTCCCCTCGGCATCATTGCGTCGCCTTCTCCCACTGTAGCTGCTCCAAGTCATCAAACATCTGCCCTCGAGAGCTTTGGAGTATGCTTGTTGGATCCTTACGTGTTAAAGCAGCACACCAGGTATCCAGTGGGCTGATACTAAATTGCTTTTGCAGCTTGCCTGCAGAATAAGGAAGGGAGCTTTATTTGTACTAACAACACCCTTCTAATGCATCTCAAAAGACCATAATAAACAGCTCCTGGACTGTAAAAGGAAAATATATATCTAGGGGTTGTGGTAAATTAAGAAATACTGGCATACCTAATAAAAATCCTATCTCCATCGTTTAACATTTAGTGAAATGTTAGATGATGTGAAACCAGGCCTGGCTTCACTTCAAGCCCAGGTCAGTAATGTCACTCGGGAAAGGATGAGAACTTCCATTAACTTCGTATTGGCAGATCTCCCAATCTCTTCCACATCTATACATTTTTAGCACCCCGTGAGCAATACAAAGTGTCATTTCTCACATCTGAGAGCCAGACCACATCGCAGAGCCTCTCTGCGTACAGGAGGCTACTTCAGAAATTAACAGGTCAGATCTCTCACTGATTTTAATAAAGAGCTGTTTGTGGCAAATTTCTTGATTATAGAAACTGATGACTGCTTTGGGCTTCCTGTCAAAGCCAGCACAGCAGGACAGAGCTTTAAAGCGTGGGAAAAGAGTGCAAGAATATTAAACCAAACAGAGTTTAGACATCTAGGACCAAATTCCGACTCAGTTTTGAAGTTGCTGAGACTCTGGTTCACCACACTACCCCTGAATTGGGACCCTCAGACAGAATCAAGATAGTTAAGATGCTTTAGGAAGGGGACAGTCACAGAACTTTTGAGCTGTTATCTCCAATAGGCTCTTTTCCCTATTTTCCCCTGTAAAAAACCCTTTTCTTCCTGCCTGTTCCCCTTTCCAAACTCACTGACAGACATCTTGTTTTGGAACTTGAACCAGTTTGTCTGGAAAGGGCTTTCCATTACAGCCTGAGAATTGGCGCAGACTTTAAAGTGGCTGGTAGTATTTTCAGAAAAGAAGTATTTGGCAAGTCTTTAATGTCATGCTTGCCTGGAACTGCTCTCCTCTTTAATTAACTCAGTAAAAATCCTCTGGTTACTTCATTTTATTTGCTTAAACCACCACAGAAAAATAAATGCATACAAACCCAATTAATAAATCCACAGAAATATACTGTTGTTTACTGCGATGCAGCAGAGCGCCAAGTTCCCTGTACATAATTTGAGCCCCTGGCCACAAAGGCACTCGTGAAAGTCCCCTGTTTTGACACCAACAGAAAGGTGGAATATCCTCCGAGTGAAACACAGACTGTGGTTTTCAGCCCGCCTTCTTGAGGAAGCCTTGAGGTGGATATTAATAATTTAAGTTCAAAGCAGTGTCCGGGATTTCTCAGGCTCTACGCACACACAGCCTCCTGGGATGTGTATACTACAGAGCCTGACCCGTGACTGCTGCGCTGGGAATACAAGTCCCCGCAGCCCGCGGTGGGAAGCTGCAGCTGAGCTCTTAACTCTGAAGGCCCCGGCGCTCCAGCCAGAATGGTTACAGCCGCGCGAAAGACGATGATGTTGACCAGTTCCTTACAGGCAGGTTTTCACCCCTAAGTCTCAATAAGCAAGTGATCCATGACTGCTACAATCGTATTTCAGTGTGACTGAGTGCTCATGCTGAGTGATGCTGTCGAATTCCTTAAAAAAGCCCTTCCCGCTGCAGCAGCCCCTTCACGGCCATGGAGCAGAGCAGGGGCAGCGGCGGCACCTCCCAGCCCTGCTGTACCGTTCTGGAGGTCCGTAACACACAAAGAGGGAAATATTTCCTTAGTTTGCTAAACTGATGTTCTGGCATTTAGCTTTAAGTATCTTCTATTTCCCCCAGTATCTGACCTTTCCCTTTCTCATATGGCTATTGCTCTTCTCGGCTAGCAAAAAAGCAACAAGCAGCCATTATCAGCCTCATCTCGCCAGTCCCGGCCATTAGCGTTAATCATCTCCTCCTCCAGCCCTCCTCTCTTCTGGTCCATCTCCCCTGTATCTTCTTCTAGCGATGAGCAGTCGGCTCACGATGGGAGCAAACATGCGGTGAAATAAGCAATGATACAGCAACGCCGTGATAAAAAGCCAGTCGTTTCCAGCTGCTAGTGCGGCTGTACTTCTCTCCGGCAGGATGCAAAAGAGCCAGGATTAAAACAGGAGGCCTAGTGCCGTAGATCATCTTGCTGTAATTTCCCCGAGGACTGATGTGACGACTGCAGCGAGATGCACTAGTGGTGGCACATTAGCACTGCCACAGGCTTCCATCTCGCAGAACGTTTCTAATGCTGGCCATTTATCCCGCGGTGCATGCAGGAGATGCACACCGTTGTTCCGCCGGCGAGGGGAGGCATGCCTGGGCCAGCTGGCGCTCGGGACTGGAAATGACGGCAGTGCCATGACCGAGTGGGCTTAGCGGTGCGTGAAGAGTTCACTTAAAAATGGGCAGAAAAAGGAGAGGGGGAGGAAAAGGGGAAGATAAAAGATGCGAAGCTGAAGGTAGCAGATAAGAGGGGTGATAAGACAGGGAAGGAACTTGAATCTAAGTATAGAAAGGCATGAACTGGGAATGTAAATGAGGGGCCAGACTGGATAGAAAACCAACAGGGCTTTATCTGGAGATTGACAAAAGGAAGATTAAAACAAATGTTCAAAGGTAAATGCGTGTCCTAGAAAAATAGGGAGCTGTAGGGAGAGAAGACAGCACGCTGGCATACTAACTCCACCCTCAGCAATGTGAATATTCCGTGCTGCCTTGGCCAAGAAAAGGAGAGCAGCAAAGATGGGGGGTTGTAACAGGGCTGGAAATGACAAAGAAGAATGGGTGTGTGAGCAGCCATGGAAAACAGGCAGGGATAGCACTGTTGGAAAACAAAGGCAATTTTGTCTTGTAACTGTGCGCTCACTCAAGCTTGACAGAGAAAGAAGAGGAAAAATATATTCCTGTTATAAAAATTCATATGTACGTAAATCATGCAGCAAACTTCATGGTGCGTGGTTCATTGTGCCCAGGCCGGGCTGCCAGCACTCCTGCGGGCTTCGCGGAAAGCTTGGGCCAATTGTTTCTGCCTCTCTGAAAATGATGGGTGATGCTGCTTCACACCCAGCCCTTGCCTCTCTTACCTCTGAGGATGGGCATCTCTTGGGGCTGTGTTGCTGCATCTGGAGGTAACGTGCAAATAATCCCTCTGTATTGGTAGTATCACGAAGGTAGGTTAAGACTGGAGATGCCAGTGGTGCTTTGTGTAAGTCTGGCCTCCGTCCAGCAAAGCTCAGATGGCTTTTGTACTTTTAAATGTAACTTTACCACTGTGCAATGTGTCACAGATATGAAGCTTTCTTGGGAGATGAGGTAATGAACTCATGTGGGAGCTAATGAAGGTCATCATGAGAGAGCGGTAAGAATAATGCCTACTGCTAGGAGACTTCTCACCGAGAGCCCTCAGGCTTCAGCACTTTCCAGTCTAAATAAGATGTATACTTCCCTGACCTTGTCTTCTCCAATGTAAACGCAGAGCAGGATGTACTTAGAATTAAGATAAATAAGGCCTTACCCAAATAAAACACTAGTCTGCAGAAACAAATCTCCCCCAAGGAGGAGGGTGAGTGGAAGCAGAAACTGATGCTACTCTACTGGAAAATCCTTAAATGCCATAGAGATGAGGGCAATGTAATATCTGCTGCGGAGTGCAGTAGTAGTAAATGCAACTTAAGGTGGAATATGCCATTGGAAAATCTTGTGAGTTTTACTAAGTAAGTTATGGAAGAAATAACATTTCATTTCTCCACCTGAACTTTATTTTTAACAGTACTCTGGGTGACTTTTTTTTCCCCCCAGATGTACAGTAGACAAGTGCAGCTAAACTTTGGGGGAATAGATGTAAAATGACAACATTCTGAAAAAAAAAAAAATTCTAGAAATGTGTATTAATTGACACAAAGTGGAAGAGTGAGGGGGTTACTCTACCTGTGCTAATGTTCCTGGTTCAGCTTCTCACAGCTACAGCCCTTCTGTACCTGACGGCAGGGCGGTGGGTGGTCAGGTGAGGAGACCTGCTTCTACTCTTAGCCGAGACAGTAGAAGAAGGTCAATGTGCTGCTCCGAGCTGTCCTGTGCAGCCCTGGGGCCAGGGCTGCCTGCGCTGCCCTGTCAGCACGGGGCTGGAGGAAGGACCGTGGCTGAGCCCTGTGTTTCTAATGTGACATCCTAGTGAGGAAGCTGGAAGGCAGCTTGAAACTGGGAGAAGCAAGAGGAAATTATCTGTATTACAAAGAACGACGTGAAAAGGGGTGGAGGAGCCCTGTCAAAATGTAAATGTGCAGTTTGCATAATTGGGCAGCCAGGATTAAAGGAAACACAGAGCCGGATAAGAATTACATGGAGGGACAGAGAAGAGAATGAGAGCAGCACGGAGAGAAAACACTGCAGGTAGATATAAAAACTGAGATAAGCAAGAGCAAAGGGAGAACTTGGAACACTCAAAGGAAGCGAAAGGAGAAGGAGCCGAGGGGAACAGTGGTGTGTGTTACTAATCCAGGGTGTATCTGAGCTAGCTAGGAAGTGTGCAAATGAATTTTAAAAGGAGCTTGAAATCAAAGGGGAGTGTCAGCTGGGCATTAGACATCCCCTTTAGTGATGACCTTGAAAGCCCGGACCACTGCTACCTAACAACCGAACACAGCACTCCTGAAAGGATCCTTCAAATCTCATCCATAATTGATTTTGTCTTTGATGCACGGGTCATTCTCCACCAGGATATTTGTCAGCTGTCAAAATCACCCAAGTGGTGGCCTCTGACAGCCTTCTTGCTGACTCCCGCCCTGGGGCAAGCATGGCAGCCGTGTCTGCTGACTGCCTCCACTCAGCTTTTCCCAGGAGCTGTGCTTACAGAGTCTGGCTGGACCCAGCAAGGTCCCAGGTGCTTACACTGCTCAGCAGTGACCAACTTTGCAAGCACCCAGTCATCTCATCTCCCCTTGGTGCTGTAGTTCCTCCCCAAGTCATGCTGGGTCAAGGGGCCTTCCAGCGCTCTGTGCAGACACCCTGCAGCTCTTCTTCTTAAATTTCCCATGGACTTGCTTCCCTCTGGCTTGTTTGTACACAGAGAAGATGGTTGTGGCCAAGCCTGGTTCAGAGCCACGTTCCACACAAAGCCATATGCAGAGGCGAAAACGTAACACTCCTTTGAAGACTTGTTTTGTGTTGATGCCTAAGGGCAGGAATTGCGTTGTACTTGCTACTGTGCAAATGTAAAACATAAAGAGCATTTGCTGCCCTGGAAAGCTTATGTCTGATGAGAAAGAAGGAGAGGGAGTGAACGCAGGCAGGGGAGCGTGAAGAACAAGACAGGATGGGGCTGTGATACAGCAGTCCGATGGAGGTACCTAGTCTTTCACTGCACAGGGCGTCTCTGCTAGATTCTGGCAGACAGATTGGCGAGAGTCAGATGGTACTTGATTAACATGATGTAGGATAAGAATTTGTTTTATTTTCCTTACAGATGCTCCTAGTGTCTGACCTTGTCTTATCTGGGGTTTCTGTCCCCAGCCTTTTCCCCTGGACCCTAGTAAACCACTCACACATTAACCCTTCAGCAGGGTATCATCTCAGGAAATGCACTTATTCAGCTCTCCCAGCATATCCGAAGGGAGAAGCTGGGTGAAAGTTTAATACAGGGAAAATGTGAGTGCAGCCACAGAAGTGAAATTAAGTGTTATCAAAAACCAACACCACAAAGCTTTACACGCTCAGATTGTAAAACTCTTCCTACCGCAGTTACTCAAGTCTCTTATTTTATGTAGTGTCACATATGACTTATTCTCCACCTCTTGCAGAATGTTTCAGACACAGCAGGAACTGAACTTCTAATAAAACAGTAATAATAAAAAAACCAACCCAGATGGGCCTTCATCAGCCACTAGTGAGAAGCAGAGCATGGGGGGAGGGAAGGGGAGATTAGAGTGGAGAAAGCGGAGAAGAGGAGAAAACACAACCCTGCCCAACTTAGATATCCTTTATGGACCTCTCGCTTTTTTGCCTTATTCCTTTTTGTTTGGTTGGTTTTTGGTTTTGTCTGCAGGCAGGCTGTATGGCCGGTGAAGTAAAGCAAGTGGAGAGCTTGAGGCTGCAGAGCTATGAATCCAGACGAGCAGGTATTCCTGAATTTTATGTCATTTTTACTACTTGGGATTCTTCTAAGTATATCATCTCACTCAATTTTGAAATTACTGTCTCCTGTCACAGTTTAATTAATCTTGTACTCTCAGGGATTGTAATTTTGATTGTCTAAAATGTACAGTGCTGTGCTTGGAAATTATTTTAGGGGTTGTTATATTGCTACTGTCTCTTGATTTTTTTTACATTATTGTCTATAAACAAAAGTCCATTCTTGGCTTTCCCTAAATTTTGTTTGCTCCAAGGCTGGTCATATTCTCAGCAATGTCTTTGATTTATCTCCATTGCTATAGCACCCCTCAGCTCTGGAAAGGTCAGCCTGGTTCCTCAGGAGCATCCAGCTCTTTAGAGGAACAAAATTCCTCTACTGACACACTACAGGAGTATTGTGAGCTGATGAGGCAAGGGCAGTCATCTTGGTGTCTTCCACATGCTGACAAAATGGGGTGTTCTACTACAATCTTACTAGTGAGGTTTCTTGGGTTTTCTTCAAGATAAAGTAGGGCAGAAGAATCTTTTCTACTCTGGGGGAAAATGATAACAGAGCCACAAATCTCCTTTTGTCACAGCTTTATTATTGTACAACCTTAGTCTAGGTAAGTTACCAAAATGGATCCTCATTTACACCTCACTGTTGGAGAATCACTCTTGGAAAACCATAGCTCTTTACATGGCAAGCAATGTCTGAAAGAGCTTCCTGGCAAAATGCAACGTCTGACACTGCCTATGAGGATTTGAATAACAAAAAAGGAAAAAAAACCCAACCAAACCGAGAATAATTCATGCTGTTTGAACCATCTTCCACTTCGTAGTACAGATCTTCAGCATCTTTTGCAGCTCCACGCTGCAGACTGCACTGGCATGCAGTGCCTAAAACAGCTATTAACACTCATCTGTATGATGAACACAGCATATCCTCCCCAAACATGCAACTTACTCTGTGAATACAGAATTAATTTTCTGAGGCTCAACCTAGGTAAATTAATTTCGTATCAATTTTAAAAATCAGTCTTTAAAAAAAAAAAGGTTCTCATTAGAGAGAGATATTTCATACTCTCAGAACTGCGAAGACCGAATTTTCTAAAATCAAATCAGCAAAATTACAGGGCTGACTTGTGAAAGCTATGTTGAACAGCTCATTGTGAAAGGATGTGATTCGTATACTATACTACAGACTTTTAAACCCATTTTTCAAAACCGTGAAGGCTAATGTCTTTATTATTATTTAAAAGCTGAGATTATTGAACAGCCACTTGTCTTCAGCTGCTGACACTCTAGAAATACTGTCAGACAACATAGATTTGGGGTAAGAGCAGATTGTATCCTACTCCACAAAGCCAAGAATTCATCAAAACTTGATGCATCTTTCTCAGTTAAAAATACCAGAATGACTAAATTAAGCTGTTAATCACGATTTGTTGCTTTTGTTTATAAAAGGATGGAGAACAGCCTGGATAAAAACTCACGCTGCTCCTGAAGTCATTGCAGTATAAGAAATACACCGGCCAGTCACAATCCTTCGTCCTCAGCAACCACGTGCACTGTGATGCTCCTGACGGAGATCACTGCAGTGAGGGGATTCAGCCAGCTCCATGGGAATGTCCTGGGTCCTGCCTGTGCCCATTCATATGCTTAAAATTTTGTTTCCGATTAATCACACAGATTCAAACGGGACTTAAAGTTACAGACGTCCATTTGTTTTTACCATAGCCTAGTTTTTATGTGGTTGGTACTATACATATATATGCAGCATATAACAACTCATTAAATGCAACATAGAGCAGAGGAGGACGTATGGTTTTGCTCCCCAGCTATGGCTCTATGGACAAGCTGTACTGGAGGAGAACCACAAATGTTACTCAGCCTGGTGGCTAAGGGCAAGACAGAGCACAGAAGGGTGGGCAGGGAGTCCCACAGTCATGGAACTGTTGTCTCTGAAGCTGAGGTTGCTTGCAAAGCCATTTTTACTTCCTTTACATTAGCATGTTAATAAGGGAATAAGACTCTCTTCTGAAATCCTCACATTTGTTCACCAACGCTAAGAATATGGCTGTAATCTCTGAGCCTGTGAACTTGTTTAAAGACCAGAGGAGTTATCAAAGGAGTCCCTGTACTCTATTTTTCTGTTTTGATTTGTTTAGCTGAAAAGAGGTCCTGACACTCAGCTGCCAGAATACCATTAGTATGACCCAAGTGAAAACAAAAGACAAAAAGTCTTGGTGGGAGTTCTAAGAAGCTGATATCGAGGCTCCATATGTTTAAGCATGGAGACAAATGGACATATTAAATACCAATGCAGGAAGGAAAGATAAGAAATCACTGAAATCTGAGTGTGTGAAATGTGAAAAGCATAAGGAAAATCGCAAAATCAATACAAAGGGGAAAGAAAAGACTATTGAAGATAAACCAAAACTGAATAGAAAACAACAAGAAAAACAACCCTCCAACAGTCAACAAATTGGGATCTTGACACGGTAACATTGTCAGGCTAGCGAGTCATGTTCTGATTTTACAGTTGGTTGAACTAATAAAGCCCTATTAAGTTAAGATGTTCAGAAAAGGTATTTACTGCTTGAAGTGTGTCTGGCATTTCCAGACTCTGGTTTGGTGTGACATTCCCAGAGATATTCAGCGTGTAGTACCAGCCATCGGTTTATAACAAAGCTGGGAGGATAGCCACAGGGCTGGGATGTGGCTTTCTAGCGGCACTGTGAAAGGGACCTTCAAAAGATGTCCTTGATCAACCCTCTATCATAATTTCCTATGGTGTGGTGTAAGAGACTATACTGAGAAGGGATGGGGGAATGAGCAGCAGTATGTGCGCAGAGTCCTGAGCATGACCCCAGGCAGTAGGCTTTCACGGCGTTACTGGGAAGGAGGGGAGGTAAAGGGCTTTACCTGCCATCACTGGAGGCAGCGAGGTCTGAAGGCAGTGTCGTGTATTACCACCCACACTGGGGGCGGGTTGTTCTTTGAAAGCCTCTCTGGATCATTGCATACTTTAAAAAAAAAAAGGAAAAAAATATAGAAATTATTCAAATAAGAGCTAAAATATGGCCTTTCCCACAGGACAGTGTTTGTTTGCTCGATGTATAACTAATAGGATGTCACAGCCTCTGCAGAGGTGCCACAGAGCCAAGGGGAAAGGCTTGGCTACGCAGAGTGCATCCCCATGGTGCTATAGCTGCCCTGTTCTTGAGAGCCCTGCGATACCATTTTCTCACTAGCTGATGGTCCCTGTTTGTCTATTATTGTTATTGCTCCAATTATTTGTTTTGGGTCACACGACAGAAGTAATGTCACAAGCAGGAACCTCTGGCCACACAGTGCCCAGCAGAGAGATCACAATGATTATGTCCACCCCGGGTGGTTCACGATCCTGTCTGTCTGGTGTTGAAGAGATCTGGCCAACCCCTGGAACTGAAATTTGCTGTTTTCCTTTATTAGCTCAGTTGTGCCCCTTCAATAATCCATGGCAGTTGTTCTTTAAGTCGGAGATTTTGTTTCTGAGATATTACATATAAATTTCAGTCTAGGGGGGAAAAAGGATTTTAAAAAAATAATAATGTGTTTAAAAGCTGCATTAGAAGGTGGAAGCACTGTAATTACAGCAAGTGGCATGGAGAACAGGAGAAAATGTCAAACCAAGAGATTAAATTTTAAATGGCAATGACGCTCTGACAGGAAAAGGAGAAGAGGAAAATAAGGTGCATCAGATCAGTAAAATCATAAACCAGCTTCTGTGTAACCAAACTCTTCCTTCAGTGGACTCTGAAGCTGCTTATTTGTTTAATTATTTGGTGTTTTGCCTCACTTGACAGTAGGTTACACTTCTGGAAGGTTTTTGGGTAGGTCTCTGCCCAAAAAGAGGCAGGAAGAATACCAAGAAATAATGACTAACTGGACACGCAGGGGGAAATGACTGGAGAAAAAAAGCTGGAGTGATCATGGCTAGCGATGCTTAAAGGTGGTGTTTTAAACTTGCCTTGGTGATCTGGATGTCTGTTAAAATTCCCATAATTTTTATCCAAATTCTCTAGCCGCCTTTGGAAACCTCAGCTCCCCGTGGCATTTGGTGCCTAAGGGAGCACGTCCTCATGCAGCAGCCTGGGCTCACAACTGCTGCTGCGAGCAGTATCGAGGCACTCTGAAAACAGGGAAACTAATTCCATAGCTGTTTCCATGGACGGTCTGAGTGAAGAACTAATGACTGGAGTAATTTGCACACCACTATTCATGATACATTCAGAACCAGAGCCAGAAAACGATCACAAATCTCCCGATGTGGCTCTCAGTCTGGATCCTACAGCCCTGCTACAAATAAAGGCAAAGGGACTCTTGCACTTGAACTCGGGAGAAGCAGACCCAAGCTTTTAATAAGGATTCAGTGAAATAAGGGAGAGGTTATTCCCTGGAAAGCACGGAGTGCTGTCAGCACCCAGTTCCTGCACTCTGCAGGGCTCCGTCCCAGAACTGGGGAGAGGGTGATCGGGACCAAGTTCAAAGTCTATTAAAATGGCAGGGATTTCTTCTTTGACTTTGCTGGGTTGGTCTTCAGAGCACTAAAAGAATTGCTGCATAAACAAGATGTGTATGGAGATCATGGAAATGATGAACAAAAGACAGGATATTATAGACCAGCCTCTCTACTGAATGCAGTGTCTGAACTCAGCCTTTTCTCATGAATGAATAATGAAGTGGCCATGTTTTATTAGCTTTACTTAAAATCCTCTACTAGTTGAACAACCTTTTGAGCCTTTGAACACTCCTGCCATTTGCTGCAGCGATGATTTCTTTTCTTTTTTTTTTCTTTTCAAGATACAGTAACTAATCTGATCTTGGTGTTTCAGTAATTGTCTCAGTTAATGTGTATGAGGAGTAATTCCATGCTGTGAAATGAATACTAGGTGAATATTTAACTCACACGAGTTTGCTACATGAAGATCTACATGGGGTAGGCACCTGCATTAATTGCTAAGCTGCTGATTTATTAAGTAATTTTTTATCTGAGCTTTGTTTACCCACTCCCCAATTCTGTGGTCAGATTTGGCGGTGGGGAACCTCAGGGTCAGGAGGAGCTCATCAGCTCACAAAGGGGCTTCACACATATGGTAAGTCTAGTGCTGGTAAACCAGTGCTGGACCGGCAGCTTAACCAAAAGATCCATCGTTCTGTCACCACCACAGCTTTGTGTGAGCCCAACAGCTTCTTCTGCTAAAAAGAGCAGCACATTCACTAATGACACTGGTATGTTTCTGATTTACTCTTTGGGGGCTTTATCCAAGCAGACCGAGCGCCTCACTGGGAGCTTTGCCTGCAGTGTGACCATAACGCTTATGGCAGGCAGAGAAGATTTCTGACACAATGATGTTTTTAGTAAAACTCTGAGTTGACCAATACTGACGCAAATCACTTGCCTGCAATGGCATTCCTTCCGGCACTGTTGCAACCCCGACTCCTTGGGGCAGAGCAGAATTTACAACAACCTGCAAAAACTGGTTAGAATTGTTATTTAAAGCCAAGCAGTGTTACAGTTTTATTGTTAATATCGGGGGGAATGTTACTTGCAAGGCTGTGCTTTGATTTTTCCTCATCTCCCGAAGCAACATGCTCACAGAAGAATTCACAGCCCTCTCAAATTACATATTACAACAATGACTTATTCCACAATCCATTTTAAGCATAGCTGAAAAGCATATTTAATATTGCTGCTGTTGTTTCTATCTTTTCCGTATGAAGTCAGTGCTTGATTTTATGTGTCATCCTCAGCTAGTATATATTTGCATGGTTCTGTTGACATCAATAGTGCTATATTGATTTATATTGCTTGTTTCAGCCTCGTGTTTTTCTGGTTTGTTTTTTTTTTTTTTGGAGAAGCTTGGTGTATTTTCACATTCATGGAAGATGGAAAAGGTTTGCCTTCTCAGAACAGAATATATGCGGTGTCTGCTGATGGGATATTCTGGATCGGGTCAAGTAAACAGGTAAGCGAGATGTATCAGTGAAGTTTTGGGGCTGCTTGTATACCATCAGTAGAATCTATTGGATATGTAGGTTGGGATTTTTAAAGGCACCTTAGATTTCCAGCTATCGCTAGCAGTTAGAAGGATTTGGTGTCCCACGAAACAAGGCTGCCAGTCATGATTTATTGTTTACAAACAAATTCGCTTTTCCAGAGATGACTGAAGTCTCCATCTCTCCAGACTGAAGCATGAAGTCCAGAGGACAGGAACAAGATGCAAGAGGGCCCAGGTAACGGGGGGAAGGATTGGCCAAAAATGAAATACACAGCCAAGAGATGGGTGGCCAGGAAACCCTGTTCCTTCCTCTCTGGAGGGAATACTTAAAAGACATGAAGGAGAGGATGCTGCATCACTCTACATGCAGCAGCCACACTGCATCTTGCAGGACTGTGAGAAAATGCCCCCATGCCTTGTCTCACACATCTGCTCACGAGCAGGGCCTTGGGTCTGCGTGCAGGAAGAGGTGAAAGATGGCTTTTACATCTACAGGATACTCCAAACCTGCTGAGGATGATTGAAATCCTTCGCCTGAATCTCAGGACACGCATGTAAAGAGAAGCTCTTCCCAGGCACTTTCACAGATCTGTGATCATGTATTCACTGTTCTAGAGATTATACTACGAGCAAGATAATGCCACCTTATCTACTACCACCTTTCAGATGAAATCCTGATGTGTCAGTACCCTGCCTAGCCTGGAAGGGACCATCTTCCTCCCAGACCTCTTCACAGGTAAGCGTCCTGGGCAGGGGTCTTTCTCAGCCCTCACCAGGCTCTACACTGCACAGGAACCTTTAAACTACTTCCCAAGTTCAGTGAATGAAGTGCTAAAGGGAGAGAAATCGCAGACTTCTTCCACCCCTGCTTTCAGGGGCTTTCCATCAATTTCCCTTCTCCCTCTTTCTTCCGCACTGCACTTCAGATGGAAGCATCTGGATCGAAGAGAATTATCTCTTAACAACAACTTGGGTTGTAGTACATTTCAAAGACTCAGGTTTTATTAGTCACGGAAGACCTTGTAAAAGTTTGGTTGGGATCATTTTTAACAGCAACCAATAATCCTTCCCCGGTCAGCCAATGAAAACCACCCCAAGCCTCCCCCCACCTCCTGCACAGATGTGCCTCACAGAAATACAGCTATTTCCGAGAAGCAAAAGTGACATTTTTGCCAAGCTGCAGGTTTTATCCACAGTAGCTTACACTAATACAGACCTAATTTCCTTCTGAAAGCTACCTGAACACTAAGCATGCTTGATGCTCAGTTGGTGTAATACTGTTTGGAGTGGTCAATAATTGCATTTGACTTCCCGTTGTACCTTTCTGTCCTCGGTCTACTTAAGGCCAGAGGACACCTAGTTATGCTGTAAGCCCAGATGCTGCTCCTGCCTGTTCCACGTCAGATGACTGCTTTCATAAAAGCATATTAATACAACATGTTAAACAGCAAGCCTGGAAAATTCCCTCACCCCTTCCATTGGCAGCAGCTGAAAAAACAGGTAGATGAAAAAGCAGCATTCCCTGCACTGCAAACTGCTTTAGTACCCAGTGTCATGTTCAGTCTGCTGAACCAAGTTACCTCCAGCAGCTTGTAAGTAATAAGGAAAGATAATATATGGGGAAAAAGAGGCAGAGGACGACAAATTGATTCCAGGGATGTGGTGTCCCATAACTGTCATAAAACTAAAATGAAAGCTGAGCACATTCAACAGCTTTAAAAATCAAGACACTCCCGTCAGTGGCTAAGTGCAGATGTAGGAACTGCAGGTACGCAGGTACAAAGATTTGGACTGGTTAGCCCAACTCTGCTCTCTGCAGATTTACTTCAATAGAAAACTTCACTGTTTTCATCCGTAGAATTACACTGTTAAACGCAAGTAAACTACAGGATGTCTCTTAATCCATTTCTGACAAAGATATTGTAGCTGCCCTGCACTAGTGCCAAGACAAAAAATAGTGGAAAGGTATGGACTTCAGAAACGTAAACCTGAGCTGTCATTAAAAATCAATTTTTGTGATAAATTTAACTCACGTTTCATAGAGAGCCATGTAATATCAATAAAAATGCTTTAATAATTGCTGCGCTGGCACACAGTACAGTGTAAGACATGAAGAGATATAAATTTTTTGTAATTTAGAAGATGCGGAACTAAACACTGGTTAAAAAAATCTGGTTAAAAGAAACCCTTTCTCAGGGAGAAAAATTAACATTGGAGGAGGATGTAATTTATTAGGAATTCCACTCCATCCCCTTTTACAAATACTGTTCTGAAATTAAAACTTTGAGAGATCAGGTTTCTAAGGTATTCGTAGAGTTAAAGGGCAGAAGGGACCAGGATCAGGTAGTCTGACCTCCTGGATAACCCAGGCTATTAAATTTCACATAGTTCTTTCTATATCATAACCTCTGTTGGGCTAAAACATAGTTTCCCTTAAACACAGATTTAAAATGCTGGGAAAACACATTCCTACGTTTCTTTCACGTGCTGTTGGGTGAAGGTGGGAGAGAGGGAAAAATTTAAATCGTTTGGATCACTGTGACCCACCAGTAGAATGGATATAGCAGGCGATAGTGCAATCTGAACTCGGCATCACTGAGATAGGAACGCTTGGTCTTTTCGGGCAGTAAAAGGTGAGTGATTTTCAGGACAGATACATCCGCTACCTATTTAGCAACGTGCTTTTGTGAACTATTTTCAAAGGGACCAGAGGGCGGGTATACGCTTCTAAATCTCTTAGTCACATTTGAAAATCCCATTCTCAACCTGAAAACAGCGCATTTCCTGAAGTCACTAGTAGTTTTCTCCTTTACATGTAACTGAGGCCAGAACTTCACCCTAGAAGATCAGTTAACTGAAGCACTGTAATAATATTTGCAGTTTGTGCTTTGCTTCCGCAGCAGATATAATTCATTACCTTTTACTCCTCTCTGGTTTTTTGCAAATCTTTTTCTTGGTGTCCCTTATATTTGTTCCTCCACCAACATGAGCAACGGCAATTCTTCCAAATCCAATGTAGTTTCCAATATCATTAATATACTACTTGTTCGATATTTTAGGTGTTAGATACTCAGGAAAACGGGAAGCACTAAGCCTTCCAAGCTCCTCCACCCACAATGACACAAACTCTGATACTGCCGCTTATCACCACTCTTTACAGTTTCACAATCAACACAGCATTTGTTCTATCCACATAATTTGGAACCATGGTTTCAAATGAAGCCTCTTGACACCCAGCACAGTCTGATTTACTCCCTGTATGCGCGAACGCTGCTGTTCACTAGTGTTTGTGCTGTGGGATGAGGAATCTCAGGTAATTCAAAGCACAGGGTTAGTCAGCTTCCACCAGGGTGTTTATTAACAAATCCCAAGGAAGTAGCAGGGTCCAAAAGCTCTTGAGATTGACCATACATGATAGACATGAACAGCTTTACTGCTCGTGACTCCCCTGTTTTCCAGGGACCAAGTTTTCCCCTGCTATAAATTAGCGTAGACCCACTTGAGTCAATAGATCAAGACTCTGAAGTTCTTATCTCCTTGCTGCTCTGATTTTTCTTTTGCCCCCTGATAAAACTACTTATATTTTTACTTCATAATTTTCCTAATTGGTTATAATCAAATGAGAAATGCAGACAAATTGGTTTTCCATTTTTTCTGGGAAAACTTGTACGTCTGCTGATGCCATCCAGATTTTTTTTTTCAGTGCTCAGATTCCTGAAGCTATTTTTAAGAAATAGCTATCAATTACACAATGATTTCCACCAGCTGCAAAAATCTAAACTTCAACTTTGTTGGGCCAGCTAATCAACCAACATTTTCACGTACCCCATGATCTCCTGCTGTCCATCAGGATGCTTATAGTATTGTTCTTAAACACAAGAGAGAAAATACAAGAGGTGTGGAAGGCAGGTTCAGGTGTGTGCTTGCCATGACCATTATTGTCAGGAGAATGCAGATGCTGGCAGACTGGGTCAGACTGGTGGTCCATCTAGTCCAGTCTCCTGTCTCCTGCTTTGTTTTAGAAAATGTTTTAGGTTCTGAGGCATTAAAATGTGCATCTCCTTCAGCCATTTTGTAATCAATATTCTGGTAAATCTTGAAGTTCTCATTGTTCTTGAAGTCGGAGCTGCCTTGTGGCAGTGCGTTCCACCCGTTGCACGAGTTCATTCATTTGTGAAAGGAACGATTGTCTCTCCTCTGTGTATTTTCTCCTGATGGTGTTCTGGAAACCTGTCTTCTGCTGGGTTTCAACTAACTACTTCTAATACTGCCTTTATCATTAGTCCTGAACTATTTCTTGTTAAAGGTCACGGTTTTCTCTTTTTCCTTGTCCGTTCACTTTGGGCGATCTGTCGTCTTTAACCCTTTCTGTTTCAACCCACCTTCTAGGAAAACAGCTTTTAAAACAACCAGTCCAGCCCTTAGCTATGAAGCTACACAATCTTCTCTGGTAAGCGATACAGTTTGTATAAGGATACAATTTGGAGGAAATTGTTTTAGTTTTATGGAACTGTTTTAAATTCCTCTGCCATCCACACAATCGCCTTGGTTTTTATTTTGTATTAGGATTTTGGTTCTCATTATTTGCTGTTTTTATAATTGCACTGTATGAGCTAAGTTGAAACAATAACAAAAACGTCTTTTCCCCATTTCTCTGGTTTTTGCATTCCCAGATCAAACTCCTTCTAAAATTAAAATAATGGTTGGCAAGATAGACATTCTGCTATTTTAAACTACCCACCTCCTGAAAAGACGCTAACCCCGGAAAGACACATTTGCTTCTGCTGAGCATCTGATGTGGACTACAGTCTTAAAAATTCCATCTTTAAAGCTTAATGCCAAAACACAGTGCAGATTACTCTTGCTGGAAGCGAGGTCCTTGCCATTTCCTCAAGCGCTGAACTACCTCCTGATTTTCAAGTTATTTCAAAAATACCCTTTTCAGATATGCCAGGGGCTAGTCCCAAGAAAATCCCTTTTAGTATTTTTACGATTGCAAAATTTATTTTGCTCCAATGTCTAATGGTGATATGGAAATTGCAATAATTGCTTTCGGTCTGTGTTATCCTTTTCCTCTTCGTTCTTTAGGAACAGAAAGCTTTTGGTATCTGCCTCAAAGCAGACGATTATAGGTCTGTTAGTACATGCTCAAGAAGTATCTTTTTGTGGGTGTTCGTAACTACGAGTATCCAGTTGAGTACACCAGTCGTTAACCTCAAAAACTGACTCAGCAAGGAACCAGAGCATTCTGGTGCCTATAAGAAAAACAAAGGCAAAAAAAAAAAAAGCGCTATTTTTTCACACCAGATGCCAGGCAAGATGTATTTCTAGAGGAGAAGCTAACAGGCCACCTAAGAACAAATGTGCACGGAGGTCTGTGGTACCCTTCCCGGTAAGATGACTTGAAATGCTCAGCTGGAGGCAAGAACGCACCGGAGAGAGAACTTCCTGAGTATGTCTGAGGTTTTGTGTAACGGTAAGGCTACCTGCCCTCCCTCCCAAATCAATTAAGGTTGGTGGAAATGCTCCTCCTGGATCAGACCCAAAAAAGGGATGATTTGCCTGTATTGTACCCGAGAAGGTGACCAGTGATTTCTAATGCTCGATATAAATATTACCTAGAAGAAAAATATCTTGCAATGGAGGATGAGTTAGATGGATGGTTTTTAATCTTATTTTTTCAGCAGACATGCAAATCTAGGGATTTGTTTCTACAAAGAATGGAAAATAAATCACATATTGTTTCTGTTTTCCACATACGTGCATTCAAGAAGAAAACAGACTGAGCAGACTTTCAGCCGTGCAATGAATGTCTGCAGAAATGTATCCGACTACAGGTCTCTTAAGTCACTTTAATGGTGATGGATGTGCAGGAAACTATAATCAATTACATTGCCCTGAAAATTACATAGTTATTTTCCAAAAAACGTAACAGGTAACAGTTGTTTGACACAGTACAGCTTAATATTTCTCAGAAGACAGAGACTTTGTAATATTTGAGCTTGCCTGTATGCACAAATTGTATCACTTCAGTACTGCACAGCTTCTTCTGTATAGTCAGATTATATAGATCTGGCAGGCAGCTGTGAGACAGAACTTGAAACAAGAGAAATGCATTTGTTAAACACAGTAAAATATCTAAACAGGGAGATCTAAGGTCAGATCTAGGAGGTGATGTTCCCTAGCTCGATATTTGAGAATGTTTAAAAACTAGCCATGTGCCTCTGTAATGAGCGCTGTGGCCTTCTGCAAGGTTCACGCTCTCACAATATCGGATTACCGACAGCTTTGTGCTTCCTCCTCTCGTGGTTCACACCCACCTGCACCAGCTGAAAAGTCACCGCATGCTGCCCGGGAGATGTGGAGAGAGGTGACAAAGCTGTCATTTGTCTTCTGGATAGAGAGGGTGTATCTGATTCCCGGTATTTCATGTAATCACTTAACACTCATAGAAAATGTAAGTATTACTCGATCAGTGGCCTACATGTTAGGGTACAGTGTGAACAACATATTACACAGTCAAGCAGAGCATCACCCCGGAGAGTCGGAGCAGCCTGGAGGGACACCACTGGAAAAACACACACCAACGCTCTCAGCCTGTGTTTGTGCCACTTGTGGCCCTTCTTGATATCTCAATGAGACATGATTAGCAGCTACGGGAGGCAGCAAGAGGCAGACTGCACTCCAAGACAAGGTTCTTCTACAGACTGAGCATTGAATGATCCTCTTTTCTCCTCCCTAAACTCCCCCAATATATTTCAAATTATGCAATAGCCTGATCGTCTGGTAGACAGAGGAAAGACAACGCTGTGCTTCTAGAGCCCCTCTTCCGTCCTGCACATTAAGACTCCACGGGTTTGTTTCTCTTCCCCACCTTCTTCTTTGCTCCTCCGCCATCCTTTTTTCTTCCTAGCAAATCTAATCCTCCCCGACCTCTGCTCCTAAAGCCTTCCCCCCTGAAGCCACACCAAACAGCTTCACACCCCCTTTCTCCTTCCACGCCTGTTCCCTCAGTCGATTCCCTGGGCAGGAGGCAGCAGCACCATGTGAGAAGGGTGACCAGACGCACAAGCTGAAGAAGTAAATTTGTGAGTTCCGCAGGGCTTTTTGGTCCGGAGGTGACATGGGTGATGTGCCCTAACGTGGCCCCGCCACCCATGGGAAGGGCAGAGTGAAGGACGGGTGACCTGCACGTGGCCAACCGCATCCCGGCAGCCTGCGGGAAGCCGCGGTGTGGTCCGCCTGCAGACCTGCCACCTGCGAGGCGGCAGCCGGGGCGGGGGGCGTCCCCGGAGAGGCCACAGCCCCGGTGTCCCGGGGCGGAGGCGTGTGGCTTCCCTGCACAGGAGGGACGTCAGGAGGAGGATGAAAGCCCACCACGACCCTGGGCAGCAGGTGGGTCTAGGCACACCGTGCTGAGCAGGGGCAGGCACAGCACCCAGCAGCGGCCGAGGCGGGCGGGACCAGCACCCAGTCTGTCCCCGCGCCGAGAGGGAAGGAGACAGGGCGGGAGAAGAGGGGGATACTGAGGAGCAGAGAGGTGATGGAGAGAAGCGGGGCGGCCAGAACTGAGCAGAAAGTTGACGGGATGAGGCGAGGAGGCTGCGGGGGAGAGGGGCGTGAGGCGGGCAGGAGCCATGGCGGGCAGCGGGAAGCCAGCAGGGCCTGAGGCGGGTGGGGGGCAGCGCGAGCTTCCCCCCCGCGCACCGCCGGCCCCGCTGAGAGCGCAGGCCCTCCGCGCATGCCCGCGACTTATTTCGCGCTGTCGGGCGCCGCATTTCACGCGGCGGGGAGCGGGCGGGGCGGGGCGGGGCGGCGGCAGCCACGTGACCGGCGCGGGCGCGGGGCCGGGGCCGGGTGCGGGTCCGGGCGCGGGCGGCCGCTGGGGGCCAGCAGCGCCGGGCGGCCGCTGCCCTGCGCCAGGCCGGGGCACCGGCCGGTGCGGCCTCTTGCCCGCCGTGCGGCGAGGGGCGGGGGCGGCGGGAGCGGGAAGCACACACCGGTGCCGTCCCCGCTGGAGCGTATCTGAGCCTCGGCAGCACCGCTGTATTTTTATGATTATTGTCGTTGTGGCCGGTTTTGGGGAGGGGGCAGCCTCCTCTCCGCTCGGATCTATTGTCACCACCACCAGCACCCCCCGCCTCGCCACAATTAATCCGATGAATTTGCCATGATTGATCCGTATTAATAGCTGGGGTGGGTGGGCGTGTTTTGGGGCTTTTTTCCCTTCCCTTTTTTTTCCTTGTTTTTTTTCTTTTATTGTTTGGTTTTGTTTTTGGAGGGGCCGGGCTGGGAGCCGATCTCCACTCCAGAGTCCATCCCTGGTCGGTGCCTGAGAAAATTGCATCTGGATGCATCGTTATTATTATTATTGTGTTTGATCCAGGGAGATAAAGGAGGAGGGGGAGCGGAGTGCGTGTTCGTGGGGAGGGGAAGGCTGCACCCTTCCCTGCACACACACACACACGCAGGGAGAAAGAGAGCTCCATACATCTCGATATTTTTTTTTCTCCTGGAACTTCTTTTAGTTGGGGAGGAAAGGAAGAAAGAAAATAAATTTTGTGCAAGGAAATACTCTCAGCTCCCTCCTTCCAGCGGGTCTCTCTCCTTCTTTCTTTATTTTTCCCCCTTCTCTGCTTTTTTTCCTCTCTCTCGGAGATCCTCGCCCTCCCAGCCCCTTGATCAAAGCATTCCGCTATTCTGATTTATTGCCTGCTTGGTGAGGCTTTTTTTTTTCTTCTTTCTTTCTCTCTCTCTCGCCTTTTTTTTTTTTTTTTTTTTTTTACAAAGGCGACCTGAGATCAGCCATTACTTTCCTTGGCTCGCTTATAGGAATCTCTTACATTTGGTGCTTGCTGCTGGTGGTGGTGGAACCGCACTCGGATTCTTTCATCCCCCCCCCACCCCCTTGCTGTCCTCTCCTCCCTCCCTTTCTCCTTCCCTCTCTCCCTCCCTCCCTCCCTCCCTCCCCCGTTATTCCGCCGGGGGAGCCGGATTTGTGGCTGCGGTGGGGCGGGGGGGGACGAGAGCGAGAGGGAGAGTCGGCGAGAGACATGGATGGCCCGGCGCGATGCAACGGGCTTCGGAAGAAGCGGCGATCGCGGTCCCAGCGCGACCGGGAGCGGCGAGCCAAAGGCGGGCGGCGCGGCTCTGCCGCCGGCGGGGCCGCCGGCCCCGGGGCCGCCGCCGCGCTCTCCTCCTCGGGCTCGGAGAAGGAAGACAATGGGCCCCCGCCGCCGTCCCGGCCGCGGCCCCCCCGGAGGAAGCGGCGGGAGTCCTCCTCGGCCGAAGAGGACATTATCGACGGTTTCGCGATGTCCAGCTTCGTCACTTTCGAGGCGCTGGAGGTAGGAGCGGCGGCGCTTTGTGTGCGCCTCATTGTGTGGGGGCAGCGGCGGGGGGAGCCCCCCGCAACGCCGACCCGGACACCCCCCCACCTCCGTCCTTTACTAACCCCCCCGCCCGGGCCGGCGCCGCCGGGGGTGCCCGCGGGGGCGGTCCCGCCGCCCCTTGCCCGTGTCCCCGGGGTGCCCCGCTCCCCTCCCTTCTCCCTTCCTGCCGCCGACACCTGCAGCCTGGCGCGCCGCTCCCGGCGGGCGGCGGGGGGCTCCGGCGCGGCGGCGGCTGTGGCGGGGACGGGAACCGGGGCGACCACCCCCCGCTTTTTCTCCGCCACCTCGGGCAGGGGAGCGGGGAGTTGTTCGCGCTCCCCCCGCGGGGCTCCCGGCGGCGCTTCTCCTCCCCTCCCACGGATCAAACTTTTCTCTCGCCGCGGTGTCCCGGCGGGGCCACCCACTCGTGTCCGCGGGGCGAGGTGGGCCGCGGGGGTGGGAGTGTGTGTGCGTCTGTGTTCCTTCTCTCAGTCTCGCCGGCCGCTGCTGCTGGGTGGGGGGTGCCCGCCCGGCCGCGCTCCCTGCCGGCTTGTCACGAGTGGGCCCTGCGGCCTCCCACTGCACGGGGGGCACCAGATATTCCCTGCTCTCAATGTTAAAGGAAAGGGTGCGGGTAAGTCGAGGCCAGGCAGAGGGAGATATAGCCCCCACGGGGGCTTCCCGGGTGGGGCCTCCCTCTCCTCGCCCCCCCTCCATGTACCTCCCACCCACACTCGACCGTGGAACCGCTGTCGGCTCGGGCAGGGGGGTGGGAATGTGGCCGTGCAAGGGGAGCTCTGGCTCATTTGTTTGGAGGGCTTTGTTGTTTATAACTTCTGCTCTGGAGAAGTTTGCCATGGCAAAAAGCAGATTTATTTGGGTTTACGTGCGCTGGAGTCACAATTGGAATGATTATGAACTGTCAAAATAAACGTGGAGATGAAGCTGATTGTTTAACAAAAAAAAAAAAAAAAAATCTGTGTAGCTCTTAAGCTGGTTAAGTATTTAGCCAGGAATACTTAGTGGCATTTTCAGGGATTTTTTTGGGTTTTGTTGCTTGCTTTTCTTTTGATCTGGAACCAAATTTTGTTCTTGGTTACACCTGTATCCATCCAGACTCATGCCTCCAAGAGAACTTACTCTGGTGTCACTGCAGGCAGGATTTGTTCACTCCAAGAACCCTCCACATGGTTGGTGTTAGACGCCTGTAAGCAATAACGAGCAAATGCTGAGGTAATGAGGAGACTCAATTTAAGCACCATTTCTCACCTGGTGAGCCCATCCATAAGTGCCCTGCTCAGACCAGAGAGAGCAGGAGTGTGGATACGCGTTTGTTGGCAAGAGTGAGATCTGCATGCTTCTGTTTCAGACAGAATTCTGTTCTTCCTCAAACAAAGCCCCAGTTTGTGTCGTTAGGGTTTTTATGGGAATACGGACTCGAGAATTTGGCCATAGTCCTTTTTGGAGAAGTGAAGAGCAAGTTTTACAGTCAGAACTTGGTAAGGCATTTTAGAAAATGTCTTTATTGTGTTTCACTTCTAACTTGTTTATTTTCCACTTGAAATAATTGCTGTGCTCTTTTCTTTTTGCGAAGCCAAGAATGGCTACTTGTATCCTGTTGTAATCCTAGATCACTACAAAGGAGAGCAGAAACATTACCCAGTTCTGCCAGCTAATATCACATTCAGATAAAACAATAGCTCGCACACTGAGACTTGACATACTTTTAATGTTCATGTGATAGGTGGCACATTTTGACCTAACGATTTCATGCTGCGTTGAGAAATAATGTCACAAACCCGTTGTTAGGTGCTTTTTCCTGCAGCTTGGTACGTCTGTTGAGAAAGTTGTTTCTGAGGATCAGAGGGAAATGAAGGTGTCTAAGGCACAAGCCCAACATGGCAGAAATTACTGTGTATGTCACGTGTGGCAGCCTGAAGTTTTTATTGAGGTTTTAGTGTTGGTGAGGAGGTTGTGAGTGGCTGGTGGGGTGAGATATCTCAGCCTCGGTGAGATGTTTAGGTGTTAATGTGCTTGAGTTGAGACAAGAAGCCTTGGTGTCATGGAGAGGTGTCCTGCTATTTATACATCTCATGCTCTGGGGCTGCCCCCACCTTGTTGGAGGCCCTGGAGGTTTCTGTCCAGGTTCCAGAAGACACTTACGCCCAGCTTGCAACAAGACTGCTCCAGCCCAGGCTTTGTGCTTGAACTTCAGCCTCTTCTCAGGCATAGTACAGCTGAAAGTGCGCGGAAACAGAGAGTGTTTTGTCCACTTGATGTGAAAAATGGTGAGAACCGAAGTGCAGAACCTATTTACTGTGGGAAGATCTAAACCTGCACCCCAGAAAAGAGGAAGCAGGCAGGTCGTGGCTTGTGCAGGAGGATATAGCCACTGTGGAGGGTTGAGGCTGAGCTCTCTGCTTACAAGGACATCTTTGCAGCAGTAGGTGTGTGTGCTGGGTAAATGTGAGGCATCATCCCAGGATCTTCTTATGAATGCTCTACATAAAGTTGCAAATAAGAACAAGAATTTCTATATAGCTTCATTTTACTGGTCTTTTGAGTTGGGGTGACTGAAAAAAGCCCAAATAGTGCAAAATACCAGGTTGTGTGAAACTCATAGATGGCAAGAGGACCCAGGTGCTGCACAAGAGCACATATCCCATGGCTGCTATAGCTTCAGGAGGAGCCATCCATGTCTGTTGTGGTTATGTTGATAAAAGTTCCCATCCCTTGAAGCAAAACTCTCTTTTTAATCAGTTCCCGCTCTCAGGGCTGCTTTTCTGTCCAGATATCAGTAGCCTTCTTGTCCTTCTCAAGTGTAAATTGTTTGGTGTAGAAATGGAGGCCATCTGCTTCTAGTTATCTGTCTCTGGGTTTATGTCAGCCCATACCTTGCTCTCTCATGTTTTTGTGGGGAATAAGAGGGAAAGAGGGAGTTAAGCAAAAGACAGTGGGTTCTCATTGTTGATTTTTGTTTCTTCCTGCCGCCCCCTCCTTGGAGGGACAGTGAAGCAAATCCAGTGCAGTTGCAGATGTGGCCAGGCTGATCCCCTCCTGGCCTTGCTAGACTCTGGTGTAGTGATGTGAAGTGTAGGCCTGTCTCCTGTACCAGGAAGCACCTTGGAGCTTTGACCTTCAGAAACCACCACTTACTCTGTAGTTACACAGCTGAGATGTGGTCCTACAATTCGATCTGATTCACCAGATCCTCTGGTGATTAGCCTTGCTGGGACTAAGAGCAGCAAGCTCTGCAGTTCCTTCCAGAGCAGTTACTCACATGTCACTTCCGTGACCCCCCAAAATCTTCCAGCCTGTAAAAAGAGAAGGGCACAGATGCTCAGTACTACGTTAGTGTGGTCGGTGTCTTATCAAGCTGGCCACTTTCCCCAGCTTGGTGTAACTCGTGCTGCACTGCTGGTGTGTTTGTTACCAACAATAATAGCATGAGGTTCTCCAAACCCAGGTGGGCATTTCAGACACCAGTTTGACAGGGAAAAGGCATTTCTCGAGATGTGATAAATCAATCTGTTGGAGTGACTTTCTCCATGATGTGCTCTGGCAGTGCTGGCGAGGAGGTTTCTGTGGAGCTCTCTGGCGAGGTGAGATTTCGTTGAGATGTTTGTCTCCCTCCTACCCTCTGGTGCGCAGGACTCCGGGCAGGAAACTGCTGTGACATGGCCGTTGACATGCTGTGGTGAAGCTGGTTTGCTGTGATGAGAAATGAAATCTGACCTGAATGTTAAGATAGCTTAAAGCCTAAAGTACTTGATGTTTCCTGAGTCAGCTCTGACCATCCCTATGGAGTAAGCAGTTGGTTTCGGGTTTTCTGAACACTGAGTAAGGTAATGAGTTTTTTTCTGTGGATGTTTGTTTAGCTTCAACTCAGGCAGTTCATCTGACAAGCCTGAAATGGGACACAGATATTTATAAACCACAGATAGAAGTGCTGTGGGGTGGGAAGGGGGGGGCCTTGCATTTAAATGGAGATTCTTGTTTCATAAAACTGGCACAATTTCTCCCCGTGCATTTTCTGAGCTAATTTCTGTTCAGCACGCAGGCATTAGTCTGTTTTGAGACCACGCTAAATTATCGTCAGGTAAAGCCCAATATAATTAATTACAAATGAGAAATGCTGACAAATATTTGTCAAGGAGCTGTTTAATGAGCTTCAAATTCTGTGTCGGATGATTCCATCCACCTAGTGTAAATAATTTTTAAGCAATTGTTCCACCGTGTTTGTGTGATTTAGGCAGATGTTAGCTATGGCAGTTCTACACATTGGACAGATAATCTGAGACTAGATGGAGTAAAGCTTAACAGCTGATGTGGGCTTTGAAATAGAGACACTACTGTTACACCAGCAGAATGTGGAAGTACCAGGAAGGTTTTGAAGATACTGTGCTCTCAGTTGTGTGTCTGTGCACTGACAGTGTAGCTCTGTGTATGCCTCTGAATGCAGGAATTTGCTTTAATAACTTGTGTGATACCCATCGCTAGGCACGGCCCACTGAAAACAGAAATAGCTTGGCCGTGTGACAGCAGGAGCTTTGAGCTGGACACCAGAGTGACTGGCTTGCCATGTGGTTTTTCTCCCCAAATCATTCTCTTCTCACCAGCCTTTTAGCTGGCCCGATTACCCTGTTTACTTAAATTCTCTGAGATTTCAAGCAAGTGTGTTCTGCCTTGTCTCTATCCCTTCATATTTCAAAAGGAATTTGATCTTCATGCCTTACTGCAGCAGCATCATAACATCAGGCGTTTGTTCAGTGCTGTCAGCAAATCTTGGTGGCCCTTCTCATGTTTATTGACTGCTTAGATGCTTAGGTGTTTGTCCTAGTCTCTGTTTGCACATGCAGGTCTGCAGATTTAGACCAGCCGAGAAAAGAAGGGAGTAACTAAATGAAGGTATCTGCAGATAATGAGTGGCATTAGGTTTTGTGTGACACTGGGATGTCATACGAAATGATGTGCTTATTATTTTCACTGTGTATTTAGACGAAACACTAAATTGACGTGAGATCAAATTTCGAGATAACCTTGACAGAGCAGCTGAATCTCTTGATGAAAACCCTCAGCAACCAGACCAGAAAAAACTGCAACCCAAACTGGAAGCAGGACTGAAAAGAGCAGGATGTGTATTCCCCAAAAGGAACCTTGTGGGTAATTCTTGAAACCTATGTTACTGTCATTTGGGCACCTGAATAATTAATTTTGAAATACTTTAAAGTTACTTTTGAAAGCCTGATACCTCTCTGGGAGATGGCGCACCCACAACTCCCACTGACTTCAGCAGCTGTGGAGGAGCTGAAACTGTCTCTGGACGGATAATGACCGAGGAATGGGATTGTTGCATAAATATTCTTTTAAAGTCTGTAAGATAACAGTGTAGTGGAAGTCAGGATTTTTGCCACTCCTGTAGGTGATGGTAGGAGTCACAGTGGCCTTGAGCTGAAGAAGGAAGAGTTTAAACTGTAAGGACAAATTCTTCAGATAAAAGTGATTCAAGTAGTGTCCACTGGCCTCGCTCTGTAAGATTAACATTAATGGGAATTATGCCACGTATCAATAGGACAAAAGACACCCTTATCCTTCTTTATCTTGGCATCTTTTCTGCTATTTTGGGGGGAAAGTAAGCTCTTTCTCATTAAATCTCTGGGGCCTCTGCTGGGATGAAGGAGTGTAAAGAAACAGATTTATAAAATAAGGGTATAATATCAGGAACTTGGAAGGAAAATGATCACTAGGGAAAGGAAAAAAAAAATCAGCAGAAAGACATCAAGGGGCTGAGTAACTGAGAGATTGAATTACAACACTGAGATCAATAGAGGAGTATCAGGGAGCGGATGGGAACACTGAGAGCTAGCGGTGGAATGTTGTTACTGAAGATGGGAGTTTCAGGTAAGATCCATTGCTGTGTATGTAAATGCTCCTTGGTGAGAGCCCTGCCGTAGCACCCAGGGGGAATACTCCACAAAATCTGTCCCCACTTAAAAAGTCGTTAAACCCAGTAACTCTTCAGCTGGGAGAAAGGCAGAATGATTCTTCACTCAATGAGATGCCCCCCTGTTTCCCCCGTCGCTGCTATTATTTTTTTTTTAAGGACTGTTTCTATCAGTTTGACTGGAAGACCCTGCCACATTACACCAGGGGTCTGACCTGCAGCCTTGTAATTATCTTCAGCTAAATTAGAAGTTTAATCTTTGTTCTGAGCAACAATAAGTTGAGTCAGATAGCTTTTAAAAATAGCCCAAGCTCAAGTTTAGTGAAGTCTCAAATGCAATTAATAAAAAGGTAATGGAGTTAGGAAGTTGCGGGCTGAAATGTGGAAATGTTTAACTCTGTTTTCCTTCACTGGAACTGCAGTGCTTTGCTGAGGCAGCATCGCCTTGGATCTGTGAGGGGAAATTGCTTCCAGCGTTTCCCTGTGTTCTTGTACATCATCCTTATGGTTTATCAGTTTAGTATCTGTGTTCTTGTTGGGGTTTGGCTCGGTATGTGCCACAAATTACCAGCTGTATGCATTTTTTTGTATAGTCAGTTTGTTGTTGTTTTGACTCGATGCCAAGCCGTGGTGAAGACCACTTCAGAACATCATGGTCCTCTAAACTCCTTTGTTGTGAAATGGATATGAAAATCCACTTTGTGAGTAAGGAGAAATGACTAATGCAGGTAGGGATTTGTTTTGCTGGAACAGCAGAACGTGCAGTGGCAATTTGTCAGATCCCTAGCTCAGCTCTGCTGTACTATTTGCCTTTAAATAGTGTGTTACTTTAATATCTTGAGATTTTTCTCCTTGTATCTTGGCAACACTACTGCTGAAGTTCACGTGCTCATGGAGTAGACAGAGAAGGTTTTAACCAAAAGGGTAAATTCTACAGGAAGGAGTTTTGGTTCTGTTCCTCTTCTATGCAGGAGCGGTGGAATAAAAGTCGGCAAAAGAAGTGGATTATTACTTGGCATGGTATGTATTTTTCTGTTTGTGAGGGTTTTGCCTATCGGGTTTAATTAGATCATGTTGCATGACGTATGCTCTGTGTGGATTTACCTGGTATTTGGTGAGCATCTTGGTCCTACTGGTTTTAAAATCTCCTGAGACAAAGGCGCAGGAGACGTGTGGAGGTGTGTTGATATCTGATGCTATCTGATGCTGTCTGAACTTTAGATTGTGTAATGCTGGCTGGTGCACATATTACTGATATAATTAATATCCCAAGTGCAGATGGGAACAGTTACTCCACAGCCATGCTGGAGATCAGTTTGGTGTTCTCTCCAGAAACGGTTACCCTTTCATCTGTCTCACATGTGTTTGCCAGCTTCCCAAAGTGGAAGTTGCTTCTCCTCTAGAATCAGTGCTTTTATAAATTGCCTCTTTTTGTGCTTCTCTTTGGATTTACTGGTTTGGGAATAAAACCACTGCGAATTCGTCTTCCTCATCCACAAGCCCGGGCTTGTCCTTTGTTGAATGAGCTCATGAAAACAAGCAAACACCTTCAGCCTTTGAGCCATGCCCTGTGCTGAGCACCATTGGAATGAAATCGTCTGGGACAGGTTTGTGGATGCTGCAGGACATCAGAGTAAACCTCATCTGGAGAGGCAGGTAGAGGTGGGCACCAGGAGGTTCTAGGCTAGATTGGCTGTTAGGTGGCTGAAGTTCTGTAGAGGTACTGCTTGTTTTTCAGAGTAATTGTAACAGAGTTGTATCAGACTTTAAAACATGTTTTACACTCCCATGCGGTCAGTCATCATATCCAGAATCAAATTAATGGCAGTTTGGCTCCACGATAGGCTGACTATGAAAGGGACAATTTTTAGAGGTGAGTCTGGAATGGTGATAGTATCTGGTGCGGATACCCCCTTACCTGTCAGTGAAATCCGTGAGCCACCATCACCTTTTTTTCCCTGCACATGGGTATAGGTTACCCCGTCCCAGGTGGTGCACCCTCAGGGCTCGGGGAGATGCAGCTCACAGGTTGCTCTGGAGCATCCTACAGCTAGTCTTAACTCACCCTCCTGGTGTAGTAAAGGCATTTTCATTTCTTTGCCCCTGAAGTGGAACCAATGAGGCAGAAGTTCATGTCGCCAACTGCTCCTGGGTCACATTCAGGTGCCTCTCAGGCCATGGGAGAGCCATGGTCCTGGCTATGAAATGTGTGAGGTGTAACTTCTCCCTTCTGGCAGATTTTGACAGCCCGTGTTTTGCTGTTTGCACACCATTTCCTAATGCTGAGGCTTAGATGAGTTACAAACATGGTGATAATTGCTCAAGGCATTGATTTTTATTTATGTTCGCTCTGGAAGTCCTCAGTGACCTGAGACCTTTCAGTCTGCAAATCTGCTTCAGTTTTTTTGAGACGTCTTCTTACATGAATGGTGGGAGTGCAGGAGAGGTGGCCAAAGGACCCGGCTTGTTGCTGTGAAATGGGGATGTCCAGCTGGGGGCTGGAGGCGCTCTTGTTCACCTGGCTCCTGGTCACTTTTGTCACTTTTGTCTTGGCTTCTGCACGTCCAGGTGTTTAGCACCGTATGTCTCTGGAGGGTGCCCTGGGTATCCTTCAAGGGTCTTCCAGAAACTGTCATCTTGTCCCCAGCTTCCAGGAGACCCAGGGGAAGGAGCTGGGAGGTGCTGCTGTTGCAAGAGCTGGGTAACACGCACTCTCCAGCTTGCTCCAGAGCTGGCCACGTGTTGAACAGCTGGGCATGATGTGACATCCATTGGAGCGAGCACTGATGGAGGGCTGAGGCAGCGAAAGTAGTTCTGACCTCTGAGGAGTCTGTGTGGTAACAAGGCTGCTGTTGGGGACGATTTATGTTGTAACTCTCAGTGTTGTGGGTTTTAATGCACGTCAAGGGCACTTTGACCTTTGAATGGAATCTTTCGGTGTGAAATTGTCTATTCTCCTCTCTTTTCTTCCCTCAAAGAAAATTCAAAATAAATACTGAAAATCAAATCCGTCTGTTTTGAGGGGACCAAATTGCCTCTCTCATGTGATTTGGATATTGCTGAACAATTAAAAGTCCTAGTAATTTTTATTGTCTGGATATTGTGCTTGTATGCAGTGACTCTTCTAGTATTAGTCATTTTAACTATGGAGAAAAAAAAATAAAAATGCAATTAATGTGGCTCAACAGCTGAGTCTGGACTTTAAAAAAAAAAAAGAAAGAAAAAAGAAAATTTTAATGAGTTCTGGGATCAGAAAGATACATCTGGTGGATGGATTTGCCAAGATTTCAACCTCAGAATGTGTGTTGAAAAACATTGTGAATTATGTAGCTACAAAAGTGGATCTTTGCATGTTTATAAGACCTCAATGCAATCTCCTTATATTTGCCTAATGACATACAGACATTCTGACAGAGGTGCAGCCCAGAAGGACACAGGTGAGCCTGTAAGCTGAGAGCATTTGCATCAGAATGCTTCTACTAGTGAGGCATTGTAGAGGATCCATTAAATACGGGGTGGGGGGGGAGGAAACCTTGGTATTGGATGAAAGAAAAGAGATGGAAGGGAAAGGGAAGGGGGGAGAGAGGAGAGGGAGCACTGAAACTTTCAATGAACATGATGTGTGGGCTAAGATATTGTGCCTCCACCGCTGAACCAGAACATTTCTAACAACTGTTTGTCATGTGTATGTATTTATAGCCATTCACATAATGAAGAAGTTTCATGAGGTTGTAATATCAAGATGGATGTAATTAAAACGGAAGCAAATTGACACCTCCAGATTAAAGGCAAATTCTGAACTACACCTGTACGCTGTCACTTCTGTAGTAGTTGTCTGGGGCCGCCTGCCAGATATGCAAATAAAAAGTCATTGGCAAATTTCCTTGGGTGTGCGGTTATGAAAACCGAACTGTTTAATCTTTTTACCTCGCCCTGTTCGTGCTTGTAGCAACAGTAGAATTGATTAATTTGGTGTCACTGATGGTTCGTGATGGGAACGGGCTAAATGATACAGTGAGGTGGGGAAGAGGAGGAAGAAATACGGAGCACGGGAGTGCCTGAGAATAATAATCTTCACAGTGGGACCCTTCCCTTAGAAAAGAGGTGTCAAACAGGCTGTTTCAGATCCATCCTAACTCTCGAAACTCTAGAGGGCTAAAGAGTCCTTGACATTGATGTTCTGTAGCGTTTGAGCTCTGTTAAATGCTTTTGAAAACTGCTCTGTAACAACAGATGTTGGTTCTGTCACGCTGCAGGTGATTGGGGTTGCCAGTAAGGAAACTTCTCCTGAAATTTATCCATTTCAGATATACTGGCACAATTCAAATCTGATGTAAATCATTACCGAGTCTGCGAAATAGCTATAAAGTATCTTAGCAATTTTATGTAATAGTATTTTTCAACTTGTTTCAATTTGCAGAAGCCTGACATTTTTTCAGTGGAGCTGTGGACACCTGTATAGTGAATTTAAGCCTGCAGTCAATAGGTTTGCTCTCTGAATTTACACTCTTGGGGGGTCTTACAAATAGTCTGCAAACTACAGATGTAAAATAGGATATTGGTATGGAACAGGAAGGGAATTATTTGCCTTGTTAGTTCCAGGCTTGTGAATGGAAGTACCTTGCTTTGGAGTAACTTACACCCCAGGTAACCTGCGTTCCTTCAAAAGCCTCAGACGTGGGAATAGGTCCTCATGTGCCTTGTGTATAACCCCCATGGCTGGGGTTAGGGTTTTCTGTTAAACAGCTGATGCCGGTATATCCAGCTTCTCCTCCTTGAGGATGGAAGATCTTGCCTTCTGTGCATCTGGTGGCATTTCCTCCAGGAGCGGCTGTTGTAGAGACCCACATCCCTCTGCTGCTTCCAGTAACTTTCTCAGATGGTTGCAGACACTTGGGTTAGAAACATGTAAGTAGATTGATACCACTATATCAATCTGGAGAGCTTGATGAAGCCCAAAATTCTTGAGTTCTGTTTTGAATTTAGGCTTGACATTCTTTGCCCTAGTCAGGGGCGAACCAGACAGAAATCCAGCCTCCCACTTTGTGAGGCGCTGCAGTCAGGAGCCTGCTCCTGCCTGCGGGTGCTGGGCTCTGAGCTGTGCTTCTGCGGAGAGGTGGCTGCACAGCGCACCTATTCTCAGGGAGCTGTCTGCGTAAAAGCTCCAATGGACATGTTTTGTTATACTTTTTCTGAATTAAAAATACATCTGGACATTAAGGATTAATCACATGAGGTACATGGCTTCAAAGTGATTTCAAACAGTAGGATTTTTGTCTTCAAGACTTCAACAACTTTTCTCCACCTTTAATCTTTCATGAGTGGAAGCTTCAAAAGATAATTAGTAAAACATGCTTTTATCTGCATTTATCTCAAAACATGATTAATTTTTTAACTGCAATTACAGCAATCATTTCAAGTTTCCTCTATATTAATGCGTAAAGGATTTTTTTTGAGGGCGCGTGAGCCTAAATATGGTTATATTGGCCGAGTTGAAAGGTACATTTATGAGTGTGCTCTTTGTTTTCATTGCTAGGGATTGAATTTCCGGTTCCAGGAAGTAATATTTCACATGGATTAAAGTCTTTGAAATGCTCTTGCCTGGCTTCACTGGATCATTTTGAGGAGCTGACAATGATAAGAACTGGATCATGCACTTTGGAAGAGCTGGCTTCTGAATGAATACCCAGTTACTCGTTCCCCTTGTGTTGGTGCCTTTTTGCTCCTTGCTATGAGTGTGTGTCTGGCAGGGTATCCTCTGCAAGCTGCTCTTGGCATTGAAATGTAAGATATACGATGCAGCTGGATTTTTTGGTAATGAGTTGGCAATGAACTTGTAAATGTTCACCTTTATCACTTTTGTCTTTGTTAAAGGCAGCTTAAGGCATTTTGTTACTGCTTCACTTCAGGGAGAAAGATGTTCATGCCTGTTCCTGTCTTTATTTCTGGTACTAATGTATGTAGGACTGTCCAAGTAGTGGCCTGCAGCCTGCATCTGGCCTGTAGGTTGAGTGAGTGACCCTTCAGCGTTTTGAGCATCTCCTGTCTATCTGGTGCAGCGCCTCTTGAAAATCGTGCCCCTGGCACAGAGATATCCCAAAACAGGTATCCAGCCCAGAACCTCCAAAAGCAATGGACCACTGAAAAGCAGCAGAATTAAACCCATTTTTCATCAGAGTACAGCTTTTGTATAATTTTGCCCGATGAAGGCTGCTCACTAGCCCTGGCCTCCTGCTTCTCCATGAACAGGAGGGAGAGATTTTGTGCAGTTTTGCTGCTCCGTCTCCAAAGGGACCAGGCAGAGAGCAGCCCTGAGGCTGCTGGGGTGATGGAGTGGCCTCGGTTACCACGGCAGAGCCCAAGCAGTGAGGTGAACAGAGCAGACATTTGAAACTGCAGCTGTAAGAATTGTAAGGACCTGATTTTTCTGGGGTTTTTTGGTTCCCTTCAGTTAGGCCCTAGTCCTGGATCTCGGAGGTGAGAGGAAGGAGTAGGCCTGCACAGCCTTGGTTCATGTCTGGTTTTACCTTCTAAATTGGGACTGCAGTTACGCTGCCCTGCAGTCTCTGCGGAGGGGGATGGGACAATGACTGCAACAGTGGATTGGGCAGCTGCATAGGAAAGCATGCGAGTGTGTAATCAGATTTCTGATAAAACCAGGTCTCTTAAGTCCCTTCAATGGGACAGCTTTGCTGTGAATAGCCTCAAAAGGTCTGCTGGGGCTGCTCTTTTTGTTTGGTACTCTGACAAAAAGATTGCTCTGGTATCCTTGTTGGCATATTTTTACATCTGTTATCCATATTTTGGATTTGTTCTGGCTGCAGTCTTATTTTGTTTTGCAAAATCTACCTGGGATTGGGATGGAGAGATGTGTTTGCTGAGGCAGATTTGGAAATTGCATTGTTGAAATACAGCCCATATGGGCCATTGTAAAATGGTTACTGCAGCATATAATTGCCTTCACAATGATGTGCTTTGTCATTTTACTTCCATCTTCAAAGAGGCTCTCCTGTAGTCTGCTGACAGCAATGGTGGTATTAGAAAACATATGGATTTGTAAAGGCATTAAACTGTCTTTAGTTCAAGGATTAGATTACGATGGTAGAGTACGGGTCACCACTTTCCGTGTGGATAGGCTGCACTTGACTGTGTCAGTTTATGTGGTAGGTTAGGGAAGGGTTTGTTTATTTATTGAAGATATCCAACATAATATCCTTTTAGAGTACATGGGGAAGGAGGCACTGCTCACTCTGCCATGCATGGTATGAGCTGCGCCTCTGTCCCAGGGCCGTGGTCCCACCTTACCCTGCTTCACTTGCAGGGCTTGCTGGCCGCACTGACAAGACTTTCAAGAAGTATTCGAGGGAAGTGCCAATTACAACATGGAAAAATACACAGAATGTAAAAACCACAAAATTGGCTTTGAAATTTCAAGGTTGTTTTTTTTAGTCCTCCATGCTGGGCTGCTACTCTAAATATTTTGGGTGTTTGTTTTATGTTCACATCCAAAGGATGCATTTACAGTGCACAGCTCCACAAGTTTCAGAGTATCAGGCAATCTGTTCAGCTTTTACCTTTTCTCTACCCTCATGGTTTCAAGCGTGGGTTTTCTGGGGCAGGTTTAAGGTTTGCATTGCCCTCAGCAAAAGCCTGTGTAGCATTTTCATCTGGACCCAAGTGTCCCAGGCTGTGGCACACAGCCCCTCTGCAGGCTGGTGTGATGCTTGTGCTCTTTCCTCCATCTAAGGGCAAAGCTAGAGAGTGAGAGAGATGATACACTAAAAGAAGATTCTTTACAGGTTTGTTGTTGTTTTTGTCTTTTTGCAGCTTGTTCAGTTTAGCACTCTGCCCAGCTGGGACCTTGAAGCAGGCTGGGGAATCCTGCTTGATCCGTGGCCACCTTCACCTTCTGCCACATGCACTTGCTGTTGTGTTTGGGTTTGGGCAGGTACCTCCCAAAACAACTCTTCTGATACTGCTTGTCCTTCAAACATACTCTTTAATTAAGATGCTGAGCTGGTCCTTGGGAGATGTGTGTTTGTTTCTGTGTAAGTACAGTTGATTTTCATAACCTTGAAGTACTCACTCCCCTCCCAGTACAGCAGGGCTGTGCGAGCACCTGCACTGTGGTTGTGCTGAATAAGGAAGGATTTGGGCTTGGATTCATGCGTATGCTCATGGGAGGTGCTGTGTCCAGGCTTGTAGATTTGGGTTTCTTGAAGAGAAAAGCAGCCTGTGAGGACAATGCTGATGTGTGAACTACTGTTTAGTGTGAAGTCAAATACGTGCTTAGGTGTCACCTTGAGCTTGAGCGTTAGTTTTGACGGAGCTGAGTATTCCTGTCCATAAAACGGGTTTAATAATACTTTCCCTCTTTAGAGATTGCCTGGCTAGTTAATTAGCATCTGCAGGATGCCCAAAGAGTTAATCGGTTAATGGAAAATATCTACATCATTTAACTGCAGCACATTAAAACACCAATGCTTACACACATTTAGTGGGGACTTGGCTACTTAAATAACTGAAGGCACTTCTATTATTGTCAACTACCTTTTAAAATAAAGCTATGATTTTACTCAAAATTGTTGGAGCAATCACTTCGTTAGGGAAATCTTATGTGAAAGGTAACTCAGTGAAATTCTGATTAGTGCTTTATTTTTATACTGTTAGAATTAATGATGTAAAAGTTAGTGTTGCTTAGTTATGGCTTGCTTCGGTTTTAAAACTCAACATCATCTGTCCACGCTGTGGTGGATACCAAGGCTAGCTTATGGTAATATCTTTCCTTAAATCCACTGCAGAATAGAGGAGATGATACTCTCATTCTACCTATGAGAAATATTAAGGGATGTATTACTAACCCTGGCAGCTGTGATGGTGATAAACAAATTAGGTCTGTCATTAATGCCAGGGTCTGTCAGTGGAATATGGCATAAAACTGGTATATCTGCTACTCACAGGCCCATAGAAGATGCCTAAATGCAGGGGTGTTTTTTATTCCTTGTATAACAAATCTAAGAGCAAAGCTGTTTTGTGGTAAGGTTTGTTTACAGTGAATGTGAAGTTCATGTCTTTGGTATGTTTTTGCAGCAAACATGGCAGAAATGAGAAAGATAGAAGCTTAGTCCAGTGAGAAGCTCCCGTTGATAACCCCAGGTTTTGCAGTAGGCCCTTGTCAGGGCTTTAAGGACGGTATTATGCAGATGTTTAAATCAGTCCCTCTTTAAGACAGTGCTTGAATATGTTATTAAAAATCAGAGCACAGTTCACTTAAAATGCGTTTATGCTTAAATGCAGTCAGGAGCGGGATGTTATTAGATACACAACAGATGCATAAATACATCCTTAATGCAAGGCTTTGCAACAGCGACTCTTTAAAAATTAGGTAAAGCTTGAGAGAGTGGCTTGGGTTTTGTTTTGGGCAGTCGAGCCTGGTGATGAGACAGCTCCTGGAGCAGAGGGCTAAGGCGTGGGCTGAACTCTGCCTCCTGATGTAGCTCAGCATCCCGCAGGATGGGGATGTGGGACACAGCAGCTTACTGGAGCACACCTGGATGTGCTGGGAAAGACCCAGCAGACAGCTTGGCTGGGTGACCACAGGCAATGATGGGATGGAGATGGAGCACCGGGCAGCCCAGCCACGCTGCAGGCTGGCTTGAGCCCATGTTTGTTGAAAGCTTTCAGGCTTAGTATGTCCCTTGCCTGATGCCTGAGTGTGCATCTGCGTGGGGAGGATGTTGCATGAGTTTGGATTCAAGCACTGATTCAGATCTGGGTGTAATGTACACTGTCAGTTCACAAACTGAAACCTCTCCTTATGGGATTGAGTTTTGTTTCTTCTGAAGAGAAATGAACTTGCAGCTTTGCTTGCAGTTAAGTCCTGTTAATGACAAGTCATCAAGATTTCCCTGGCAAGTAGCATTACTTTGGGTAATTGCTTTGGGAAGGTACGGGGGGTGATTCCTCCTCCCCCCGGTGCAGACACCTTCCCATCCAGCCACATATTGTTGCTTTCTCCAATATCAGCTAAACAGGTGGCAGGATTCAAATCACCACTCTCTGAATGGAGTTCGCTCTCTGCGATAGCTCACCAGAGGCCTGTTTTGTTACAGAACATTGATTAAATAAATATTCCTATGCATACAAAAGAGGAGAAATCTGTTACAGCACTCTGCAGTTATTTTTCCATTAATGGCAAGGAGCTCTCTCTAATTTTCCTGCCCCTTTCAATCTGTTTCCCTGTCTCCCTCCCTTCCCATCACTACTAATGCCTTCAAGTGCATGAGTAACATACAAACAACTTACATTCCCTCCAGTTCAGATCTGTGAATGCCTTAGCACCAACTCAGCACGCTTTAGGAAATCCTGCTAGCCAGTGCAGGGCATAATTGACTGCTTCATGGATGTCTTTTTGATTAACTTCATATTTCATCACGTTCAATATCAGTATTCCTTGTGTTAACTTTCATTTCATTAATTTATATAATAGCAGTTAAAATTGCAATGCTGCAATACCAGCATCTTGCATAACTTTGACAGTGAGGGCAGAATACTTGACTTCTGAAGAATGCCTTTTTTCTCGTGTTCTTTTGTGACCCCTGATCTTTTAAAACCTTCAATGCAAAAGGTACCGCTCTGTGCTGAGGGAGGTGTGTATATGTTTTGGAAGGAAAGCACCTCTTACTCAAAGATCCTGGCAGCCACAGGCAGCTCCACTGCAAGCAGCAGATCTGATTTGGTAGAAAATCATGGCAACTGGAAATAAATGTATGGTAATGGATTCCTTCAGGAGAAAAAAATAGCTTTAGTTGTTTTAAGTTCAGCAGATACCTGTCTCGAGAAAGAACTTCTGGTCGAAGAAATGTCTGGCTGCAGTAAATGTAGACTATGAGGAAATGCCATGGTGTCACTTGGACTCTGTGCTGATGTGTCTGAGATCAAAATCCACTCCAAAAAAAGTAATTTGAATTTAGCTTTCTTCCTCGTCCGGGCAATAATATCTATACTTTGGAAAAACCAGAAGTCAGTGTTTCTATATCATCATTTTTCATCAATTTAGAGCTGTTAGATCACAGAGCTGTTACTCTAGAGAAGTAAATTGTGTAATGTATTTTTTAATGTTTAAAGACCATAAATGAAGCCTCCTTCCATTATATGAGTTTCTCTTAAAGTACTTATCACCGTTGGCTAGATTTAGGATCAAGGTGGGAGAAATACCCCTTTGGATAAAGCTGATCATCTGGGCTGTCTTGCAAGGAGAGCCCTCGCCCTCTTTGCTAAGCTACGGTGTGATTGCCATGGTTGAAATGAAGCCGTGCCAGCACACCCTGCTCTCCTACTGCTTTGTCCTGCTGTGGGTAAGAAAGGACTGGTTGTGGAAGGCTATAGCAGAGCCCAGTGTCTGTCTCCTCTTGCTTAGGGTGGGCAGTTAGTTAGAAGTGACACTAACCTGAGTTTAATTCTAGTTTTACATTGCAACAACATGTCAGCTGTTCCCTGTGTTCTTCTGTGATACTGCAATGTAATTATTTTTTTGTTATCTTTCAAGATGTAATTTCATGTTGGTGTGCGTTCCCGCTAACCCTTTGGCACAGAAAATGTATAGCTAATTCATTTTTCCTGTAACATGAAGAAGCAAGGGAGAAAATCTCAAATCCTAGGGCAAAGTGGCTGTATTAAAGTCAGCTGAGGAGCGATGTGCGGAGAGGATAGGCCCCGTCTCAGACAGGGTCTGAAAGCCACTGGGATGTGTGGAGTGATTAATGGCATCATGGCTTTTTAGCTTCATCAAAAGGTTTCAGTGTAAGAGTTTCTAAGGAATGCTGGTAGTCACAGGAACCTATCAAAGGGTACAGCAAATATCAAATGAGCAAGCAGCAATGGGAGTTAATTACGGAGCAGTGATTACTCTGATATAACCAATTATTGGATCATTAAATGTTTATTACCCTTTTTATGCTCCTTTCCCCCGTAAGTGCAGTTTCGTCCTTATAGTATTAAAAAAAGGGTGGATCTAATGCAGAAAAAGCCTTTTCAAAACCTGGGAGGTATTAAAAGAGCATCTCATCCGAACACCTGACACGCTGGCCTACTCTCTCCGTGTTCCCTTGCTCTGCGGATTTGGGGTCAAGTGCGTGAACCCTATTTAAAGGGCAGATTATCTCACTTCTAGGAAGGGGCTGGAGAAGGGTGCAGAAGCAGGGGAAAGGCTCTGTTAGATGCAGCCGGCAGGTTCACCGCTCTCTGTCCAGCAACGTGGAGCGGGGTTCAGGCCTTCTGCTCCTGCTGGAAGTGGCCAGTGGCTTTCGTACCTGTCACCCAGAGGCTCTTCCTAGGGATCCCTGGTTCCCTAAGGAAGAGTGGCATGGCCTTCATTTTCTTTGGGCTCCGAGCATCTCTTCCTCTCAATTCACTAAACCTCCCTGAAGAAAGAAGAGTTTCCATTGCAGGGCAGAATTGATGCTGTTTGAAAGCGAGACATAAACCCTGCACAGGTCTTCCACTGGATGTCTGCAAAGTGAAAAATACCATCTTTTCAAACTGACTGCAGTTATTTCAGATGACATTTGAAGGTTTAAAATGTTAAAGCAATTTTTAAAAATATAGCTATTTGTGACTTTTGTTGATGATCCTTAAATGTTGAGTTCTTTAAGCTTTGTATCTCAGGAGAAGTAAGGGTCATGGTGAAAAGAAAATAAGCAGCTCTTTCTCTGTCATCACAGTGTTTCCCGGCAGTGGCACATGCTGGACTTGAGCGTGTGGGGGGGCCAGGAGGGGTCTGTCTCTACTTGGTGCCTTCAGTGGATGTTTGGGGGCAGGTGGAGAGATGCTGGGCTTCAGCACAAGCCCCTGGCAGTGGGTTTGGTATCTATGGTGTGGGCAGAGTGAACCCGGGGAGGCAGTCAGTGTGCGCTGCCTCATGGTCTGTGTGTGTGACCGTTACCAGATTTGTTGAATAACACAAATCAATCTGTTTCTGAAGTGTTTGGTGTGTCTCATCCTCAGCTACCGGTGTCCCCACCTCTCAGTAACCACGTTGGTTTTCTCTCAAGTACAGTCTGCTTGCACAGTAGAGGAAGTTCTTGTGAAGCTAATCTTTCCATGCCCTTATTTGTGAATTTAGCTTAATCATTGTTTTTATGAACTTCGTGAGGGGATTTTTTTTTTTTTATTAATAACTCCCATAACCAAGTTGAGCACTTCAACCATCTTTGAGCTAAACCTTCAGTGAGTCTGTCATTTTTTCTGTTAATCTTCCCCAACACACGCTTTTTTTTCCTAACATAACCCAACCAGCCAAAAATCTGCTCTGGAACTTCCCTCACAAATGTGATTTTTTTTTTTTTCAGTTTTCATCTCTGACACCTAAACCCCCATGGAAGTTGATGAGGAATGTTCTGGGGAAGGCACAGCAGAGACTGAAACCAAGATGTTGTTTGCAGCTTTGTGTTGTTGCTGTAGTAGAAAAGGAGGAAACTGTGTTCCCTGCACTCCTGGGAATTTAAATTATTGTCTTTACTGCGCTGCTGTGTCAAATCAGTTGTGTGGCAGTTGGGACTTTGCCCTGTTTGGAAGGACTCTTCCTCCTCGTCATGGGTTTTTCTCTGTAGTCCTTCAAAAGAGAACTGTATTTTGGCTTCCTTTCTCTATTTTTCTTTTTTTGGAAAAAAAAAATAGAGCATGTTTACTTTGCAGAGCAAATATTATGCAGGTCACGGCTTCCTCCTGTGCACAAAGATGATTCTCTCCCTGCAGTGCAAGTCTGTGGAGTCAGGACTTGTCAGGGATGCTTAAGGATGTGTCACTTGCAGGAGTCCAGGTTCCCACACAGGCATCTGTGCTAAAAACCATCACTCTGAATATCCAGCAGTAATCTGCTTCCTCCAGCAATGAATCACAGCTAGAAAAGGCCCCTTTAATCTGCCACCATCACCGTTTTGGGGATGCGGGCTGGTCGGGGGGCTCGGTGTCCTGGCTGCTGCGGCCATGAGAGCGAGAGGCACATCCAGGGTACCCGGAGCTGCTGCTCACAGGCATGTACGTGATTATCCCTCTATGACAGCCTCTGCGTAAAATAGTAGTAATAATAATAATGAAACGTCCCTCAGGATTTCCTCTTAATAACTGAACATACAGCAGCAGTTGTAAACTGTCTTGGTAATGTCATGGGCTCTCTGAGAAGCGCGAGAGGCGGAGGACCTCCGACGGCAGGCGAGGATGCCAGGAACGGCAAAAACAAGGCATCGTGTGTTTTCTGTCTTGTAGGAAAAAAAAAATGTATCGTGGTTGCAAGGCCGTAGGAGATGAGCCAGTCTCCAGAATCGCTACAACTGTTAGATTTCAACGAAAGGTCAGCCAGGAACAAGGTCAAAACAAGCCTGATACGCATAGCAAACAGCGAAGCTGCAAGGCGCAGATAAAGGTTAATGCGAAAGGGCCATTGGCATTACTACAGCATGTGGTCAGCTTGCTGTGGAGCAGGGTCTGAACTGGGAGATAATGAGGAGGGTTTACTCTAATTCTATTATAATATATAATTAACTAGCATAATTGATAGCAATTTTCCCTGTGTGTCTGTGTGTATGAACGTGTACATAGTCTCATTTTCAGCTTTTGTGTGATTGCACCATGTGCCTTGAGCTGGTAGAAACTGTTTGGTGGCTCCCTAGGGCTTGAGCTCAACGCCTTGCTCAACCCATGGATATGGAGCAGGAGCAATGTTTTCAAGAGCCTGTATTTTCTCTGCCTCTGAAAGTAGACCTAATACTTAGGTGGTGCCCTAGATAAGGCAGACCTGCTGCTGATAAAATGGTCTGTTGTGCTGAGAGCCAGGGATGAAGTTAGTGTTTGAAGAGAGAGCGAGGGACAGGTCAGCCCCGTGTCCTTCTGGTTGTTTGCACCTTTTATTCTCAGTATCCTGGTGAAAACAGAGCGCTTGAACTGAATTTTGCCTTTGTGATCATCTTTTGTACAGGATAAAGCTTACGCTTTGTTACTGTGCAGAGATGTAAGCAGACTCCTGTTTGAAACATGATGGGGATTTTAATTTGCGTGGTGCCCAAAGAATTAAAACCATAGCTGATTCCTCTGGCCTTCCTCTGCTGGGCAGAGGCGAAATAAGCAAAACCTTCCCTTGCCCTGAGTCAACCCAAACCCAGGCTGCAATGTTCCACTGATGTGGTGGTGTTTGGGATTTTGTTGATTTTTGGACAGGTAGGGAAAACCCTGCTGTGACATTGACAATGGATGCCGTGAAGTAACCTGGCCCACCAAATGTACAATTAGGCATGGTTGATATTGTTGGGTTGCAAGGATCTACCTACTGTTATATCCTTGATATGATGTGATAGGAAATTCAGGTTTTATTTCGTTTGGATTTTTTCCAGCCCTGATATAGGAAGGTCTTCCCAGATTCTTGAACTGTAAAGTAATAGAAGCGGGTGGACAAGTAAAAGTGTGGAATGATTTATCCTGACAGCTGTTTTACTTGTCCACTCTCTTGATTTTGCAGGCTGAAATTGAGGGGGGCATTAGTATTTACTTACTTTTTTCTTTCAATATCTGGCAATACACATTTTCTGAGTGTAAATGCAAATAACCCACTTCTGCATTCTTAATCCCTTGGGTTGGGAAACCTAAAGGCCATATTCTTGCTTGAGAGGGGGGGATTTAGCCTTCCAGCTATATTAAATGTTAGCTGGAAACATGTGGCTAAAGGCTCTTGAATACTGAGCTGAGACTCTTCCTTTGAGGCTCTGGTTTATTTGGAAATTTAATTTGTAATTTTTTTTTTTTTTTTTACTTCAAAGGTTATGCAACACTTTAAGCCTCAGATTTTAGGTCACTCTGCCTTTTACAGCCAGATCCACCTCTTCAGTGAGAAAGCTCTCCAAGGACTGCAATAGACTCGGGCTTAGTGTTATCCTGGAAAAATGTGTCTAATAGGTGTATTATAAAGCAGTAGGTAAAGTAACCCCTGTCTGTTAGCCTGACGAGTGCAACGTGAACAGTGTCACGGTATGGTTGCATGCACTTAAAATCCTTTTTTTACAAAATAATGCTAATTGCCCTGGGCTGAATGATGCCAGGGCCTTATAAATACCTGCCAGTACTCGTAGAGGGAGCCAAGAAAAGTCAGGTGGAGAAATTGGTGAGATATTGGCTCTCACGCAGAGCTTCAGTGTCTGAGGCTCTCCTAAATCTAGTGAAGGATTAATACCAAAATAATCCTGCTTGTCCGGGAAACCCATGGCAACGTGAAGTTTTGAGATCTGTGAGATATGCTTTAGGAGTGTAATAATAAATTGGCGAGTCACCAGAGATTGAAACCAATTGCTATTCATCCTACATCATGTCTGAGCTTTCCTACAGTTTGTTTCCTATTCCAGTGGTATGAGAGATCCCATTCCATTTGAAGTCCAGCATCATTTCAGTGCACGCTTTCAACAGAACCCTTAAAAGTGCTCCAAATCCCCCCCAAATCCCCCTGTTGCTCAAAATCAATTCCTCTCACCATCTCGTCCTGGACTCTGGGTGGTCTGTACCGTTCTCTAGTGCTGTTATATTCTGGCTGCAAAGTTTTACTGAAACGGGAGTGGAAGTGAGGTAGAATAGAAGTGTTGTGAGTTGTTTGTCTTGTTTTTTTTTTTAAAAAAGCACTGGTGGCTGCTTAATATCCAGGTCTCACTAATCTGTTGTCTCTACATGTGCATGTTGGAAAATGTCACCTGTATTTTTGCTGCTTTTCCCCCTGTGTTTATCGGATATATCTAGATATTGCTGGTGGTTTACATTGTGTGCGTATCTCAAGATGTGTAAAAAGTGGGTGGCTCAGTGTGGAGCTGCCACAGCTTCTGCTTGTGACCTTGTTCTGCGTCGTGTTCGGGACTGCTGATGCTGATACCCACTCCTAGCCTGTCGTGTATCTCTCCAGCCTCACTGCTGAAGTGAGCAGGGCTTGAGTTTTCCGAGCATTTTGCAAGATGTCAAACAGTTGAAGAATACATGGGGGCAAGACTTCTTTCTTCAAAGCCTGTTTCCCCGATTTATCCTTGGTTCGTCTGGATGCGAGTTTGTCCATGTCCCCAGTAACACTATGCCCGTGAGTCTAGACTCTTTGATTTTGGGTAAACCTGTGTCTCTGTGTAGCCCCAGCGGTGCTGGTTTTACCATGCCAACAGTGTCTGTGAGTGTGGTGTGTTCTGCTCACCCTCCATCCACAAGGCCACCTTGTCTATAGGTGCCTGTGCCCAGTGCATCTGAAAAAATAAACCAGGGCAGGCAGGGTCCCATGTGCACCCCCAGCTTGGTGCAGAGGATCCCAGCAGGCAGATGCCTGGGGAACTGAAGAGGATCTCAAGCACTTGGGCCATTGTTTCCTGCCAGGTCTCTGTGGTGGAGGCACTGGACTGGCCCCACACTTGGTGACAAGGCCACCTGCCATGGTGCCTTTGGATCCAGTCAGTGTCAGCTCCTTCTCTGGCAGTTGCTTTCCCCAACAGCACTTGTGATTTTAAGCCATTTATTTTCTGTTGCACTGAGTCATTAAACATTCCTGCTTGTGTTTTGTTGTTTTTGCCCTCTGTAGGAGCTGAGGGAATTTATTCAGTGTCTCAGTCTGGTAATGGAGGAGGCTGAGGAGGTGCTTGACTGTCTGACTCGCAGGCGGTGGCAGAGATGTTGCTGCGTATGACATCTTTCTAGTGAAGTGGGATGTCAAGATCTGAGATCCTTTTCTACTTAGTGTACAAGAACATTAGAACAAAAGGAGACAAAAAGTGGCTTTGCACCACAAAAGAAACCAAACCAAAACCCCTCTGGCTAAAGGTGCATTTTTAATATTATGAGTAATTTCAAACAGAAGTTGTGTGAACTACTTTACCTGAGTGTTAATGGATCTGCTGGGGTCAGAGGAATTCTGCTGGTTTACACCACACCAGCCTTGTGTGTGATCATCTTTTTTTTTTTTTTTTCCCCCCCCTCCATTCCAACTGTGTTCACAGCAGATGGTGATCGTTATGTTTGCTCAGATCAATGAATATTAAAAAAAAAAGGCAAGACAAAAAATACAAAAAATGCCCTTCAACTCAACAGAGTCACCCAGGGTTCAGTTGTAGCCCGTGGGTTTTCATTTGGACAATGTTAAGTTCTAGTAACTTAAATGGAATTTTTATGAGCAATTGTTTTGCCATGAAACAAGATCTCCTGTGGCATTGACCCAGGCAGATATCTGCCCGTCGGACATGCCAGCCGGCTTTTCTAGCAACCCCTGCTCTCGTGGGGCGTGCTTCTGAGGTGGTGAGATGCTTGCTTTACTGGCAGCTGCCCTCAGGGGCGTCCCTGTTCCTCACCTTGCTTTCCTGGAAAAGACACTTGTTTACAAAGCAAATATTTTAGTAACAGATGAGATTTAGAAGCACATAAAAATAGAGACAGAAACCAAAATAATCTGTTGGAGTAAATGGGAGTACTATGAATGAGCAACTGGGGGCTGAGATTTGTGCGTGGAGGAGCTGGACACGGGTAGCAGTTGGAATAGGAGAGCTGCATTTCCCCCTACACACAGGTGTAAATGCCGTGCTGCAGCGTTTCCTGCCGAGTTGTTCAGTCCTCGACTTTACTGCGCTTGCTGTATTTTCTGCGTTTGCCTCATCAAAGTCTCCTGTGCAAGGATCCACTGCTGGGGTGTGAGGACCTGCAGATGCTCACTGCTGACATCTCTCCAGAACTGCCCTTGGTGTTTTCTCCCTGATGGTGCAGAGCGTTGCCAGTCCCAGAGGGTGAGGGGTCCCTTCTGGAGCAGTAACCTTTGTTGCTCTTGCGAAGGCTAAAGCATAGTTCTGTGATACTTGAGTCATTTGGGGGCCAGCTCCACTCCCATTGCATTCTCAGAAAGGATTCTTGCTGCCTCCACTGCTGTGTGATCAGACCCCTTTATCCTTCCCTCGAAGACAAGCTGATCGCTGAGCAGGACGAGAAGCTGCTCTGTGTCACCTGTGAGCATGGCCCAGTGCTCCAGCCTGTGTTCTGGGTGCTCAGCAAAGGGTCTCAATAGGAAGCGGAGGCTGTAGTGGGGCTTAAAATTGAAGAGATTTAAGGAATAATAATAAATTCAACATGACTTAATGTCTGAGCTCTTCTCTGCTGAGATTTTGCAGGGAATCCCCCATCTCAAAACAGTGAGTCCCCAAATGAAGAGAAGCAGGGGGAGCAAATTGTGCTGTTGGCCTGAGGAGGTGCTTCGAGAGGGGAAAGGAGGCTGCAAATCCCTGGGGTGTGCCCATCTGTTGTGAATTGGAGCTGGCTGCGTGGCAAGGAGAGACAGTGAGGTGGCAGAGTAGCACCAAAGCCAGTTTGTCCATGCCTTAACTTGGTTCCCAGCCCCTTTTACCCCTAGATGTTTCCATGCAGGAAGGGGAGCTCTTCCCTTTCTGCGCAGGTGTTTCCGTGCGTAGTTTACTTGCGGCCAGCTCAGGTGGGATCTGTCCCTCAAATTTTGTGGGGCTTTTTTTGGATGTTTCTGATCAAGCGTGATTGCAGTGGTCTGTCCAAACAACAGAACAATTTACTGTTGTCTTTGGAGGGGGCTGAAGGCTGTCTCCTGCTCTGGGCAGCCTCATTTGTCCTCTCCAGGCATTTTGATGCAGAGTTTGGTGATGGATGCAGTCTACACACTCATTGTCATATGTTGGTGGGATGGTCCCTTGCTTGATTAGCTAAACTTTTTCCTTGGTTTTAGAGCCATTTTCACAACATTAGTCTTAGAGCCGTGGGAATCCCCCAGTGCTGGGAGTGGTGTTGGAGGATAACGGAAACAGCTGTATGTTTACCAACCCCTGCTGCCTTGTTTGGAGAGTCAAGTTCAGGTACTTAAACCGCGTGAGGACTAACTGTAGTTAGTTCCCTGCATTCTCACTGACTATTGAATTTGTTCAATACTCACAATAGCATGTTTTTTATGGGGACTAGATTTTATCTTTCCACTTTTGAAAGTTATTAGAGCTGAGGTTAAAACAAGCTGTTCTCCTGTGGAAGCTGTTGTGTTGTACTCAGTCTCCCACCTTCAGCGGGGTGTGGTATTTCACAATGCATGTCTCCATTGTGTGTTAAATGATAAAGCACCATAATAAAATATATTCAGACTGTTCTTACCTAATTTATGCCCTGTAACAGTTTTCTATTTGCATCATGAATTGAGGTCTACTAAAAAAAAAACCTGAATGGGTCAGGTCAGAGTGTAAGAGAGGATGGGATTGCGTGGACAGGATTTTCTACTGGAAGGAGCAAGGCTGAGAAGGATGTTGTTGAAAGATGAACCTGGTGCAAGGACAGTCATTATTTCAGAAGCCTTTCTTTGCTTTCCAGGGAGAGTGGTTACAGGAGCTTTGCACTGGCTGGAGCATTCATAGGATAAGATCTGTAAGACGCTTGTGCTTCTAGAGGCCCCAGTTCAGGTATTGTCATTCACAAGTGAAAACCAGTCAGTGCTGTGGACTGGGTTGCTAGTGAGTAAGGGTTCATGTCACAATGGGATCATGCTGTTCCCTTTAATTGGTGACCTCTGTTCTGAAGGAGCCCAGGGACATGTTTGAGAGCAGGAACAGATTTTTACAAGGTGAAGATGTGGAGCGAAGGAAAGCTTATTTCAGAGGCAACTGTGCAGTCTATGACTTGACGTTATTTCGGTCTCTGGCATTTGTAAAAGATGCTCATGCTTCTCTCCTCTCCCTTCCCCACTTCACCCCCCTCCCTTTTCTAACCTGCATAATATAATAAATTGCCTACAATGGGCTTTTCTTTAAGATAAGCTCATTATTCTCTAAGATAAACTCATTCATATAGTCTACTCATCGCTTTTATAGGCCCCTCTCAAGGATATCAAAATCCAAATCTTACTCTGACACTTCAGCTGAGTATTATCAGTATTATAATGAGTATTATAGTTCTGGGGTCTGCAGCCTGAGACAGGCGGTTTGCCAGTGCCTACAGTCACCAAGTTTTTGGATGTCCCTTGAGCATGTTCATTGCAGATCTTGAGTAACAAGTCATTATGGTACCTCTTTGTGCTGCAGTGTGCTTCAACTCTAGTGTCTTAACCCAGGAGGCTGGTCAAGGCTCAAGAGCAGTGAGCGATGGATGTCAGCCCTGTTGGGATAAGTGCCTCCAGTCCTGCTCTGTTGTCCCACCTGCATGTAGATGTTGGGCCATGAGTCTAAGCTCTCTTGGGCTTCAGACAGGCAGAAGGGGACTCCCTTGGTTCATGTACAACCCTTACATAACTCTTCCCCTGCCCTCTGAGGACAATCCTAAGGAAACACCAGGTCAGGGCTCAAGACCACTCACAGAATAATAAACGGAGTATTAGCACTCGCTGAGCATAAACAGGGAAGAGAACGAAAATGTCATCATATCGCTCTACACATCCATGGATTGCTGCATCTTAAATGTGTCTCCCAGCATAAAACTGGAAGAGGAACAGAGACGGGCTGTGAAGGTGATGATCAGAGAGAGAGAAAATACCTTCAGTGTATGGAATGTTTGAACAGGGTAGAGCTCTTCACTGTGGGAAAGGGATGATTAAGCAGGAATATGATAAATACTGATACAGCTGTGAATAAGGTAGATGGAGGGTGACTGTTCAAGCTCTTCTTCATACAGGACCCAGAGGCATCAGATGAAGTGTGGAGGCTCAAAACAGACAGAAGATGATATTTCTTCCTGTGAGCGGGCAGTGAGTGTGGAAATCATCACCTCTGGGTGGGTGTGAGAAGCTGATGGGGGTTTGGAAATCTGCTGGCAGCATTTGTGGAAGAGGCACAGATCAAGGCTGCTACAGCGCGTGACTCAGGAGATCCCTAGTCACAACTTGTGCAGGTGGCTGATTGTTTTGGGTAGACTCATTACGCACTGAGCTTGTTTTGATCTTCCTTAGACCTTCAGTCTGGGCTGTTGGCAGAGCACCCACCGAGGTGGACGCTCGGACTGGGTCAGTGTGCTGCCTTATGTTTTTCTGGGGAAAAGGCAGAGAGGGAGCTGGAAGCATCTGGCAGGCCCGTCTGTGCCCTCGTGCTCTTCCTGAACCACACTGCCTGAAAGGACAGGACTGCTTTCCAAGGGGGTTGTGGTTTGGTGAGACAGAAGCTGTCCAGAAAGTTGATTTAGATTGAATTCTTTTGTTGTTGTTGTCATTGATTGGCTGGAAACTCCTGTAGGATGACGGGAATTTCTAAGGAGCTCTTGCCCTGGGTTCTCTGATAGTGAATAATGTTTTCCTTTGCCCACTCCCCTAAATTTGTTTTTAGGTTACTGAAACTTATTTCAGTGAGTTGCTTCAGCTTTGTGCTGCTGTTGCTGAAAATAGGGGGAATCCCTCTTGGAATTATCCATCTTTTCAGATTCTCCCTTCTAACTAATGAGTTCTTTTAACGCATTCAAATGATATTTCTCTGCGGTAGTCTGAACACCTCTCTGCAGCTTGTTACCCTTCTTGCATTGGTCAAAATAGCAAGAAACCTTATTAAAATGCAAGTATTTAAATGAGGTGAAGTGGGGAAGAAGTGAGAGCCTTTGCTGGAAGAAGCACACACTGTTGTTTCGTTGCTCTGGAGGACATGGTTCATCTAGTGGTGGGCCCAATAAAGATGCAAATTTTATACCTTCATCTGCTGTTAACATCAAAAAAAAAAAAGATATGACACTTGTAGGAGGACAGTGACTTCGTGACGGTGTGAGCTCGTTTGTCTTTGTTCCTCTGGTCCTCAGAGGCACAATTTCAAGTGATGGCTTCTGTCTGGTGTTGGAGGATGTCTGTGGCATTCCCTACCCCTTCCAGGAAAAGAGGTGACTTTGACACATGTCATCTGCATAACGCTCATAAGTTGCCTACAACACACTTTATTTCCTTAAAAAGAAAGCAGCCTTTTCCTGCTTGCTTTAGTAAAAAAATTGAAATAAATAAAAACCTCAGACAAAACCCACTATATTACAAACTGCCTTCTACCTGCAGTTTCCCAATTAGCTAATTACAACAGAAACTTGCACACACACGCTCACAGGCTTTTTTTAAAGCAGACTGTTGCTATTCCCTTTCTGTACAAGGTTTTTAGTCACTGTACATCTTGTGTCTTTAAATAATGTATTAGGAACATTTTCGAGTCTGTAAGTGCTTTTTTAATGAGTGTGAAGATTTTAATGGGACTAGATTGCTTTTCATGACATTTCAGAGTGACTTAATTGTAACAATGTTGAGAGGCTGTATTTTAAAGTTTGCTAAGTATGTCTGGTGTGGATTGCAGTCAAATGCTTTAAAGACAGAATGGCTGATGAGATCAGATAGAGCTTCCTTTTTTTTTAATGTCAGCTTTGTTAAAGAGCAGAGTTTGCAAAGTTGACATGGAAGTCAGAAGAAAACGAAGATTTTTACGGTCTAAATTAGCGATGGCTCATCCGTTCTGCTAAGCCTGTTCTCAGTAATTTTCAAAGATTATTTCCTTTAGTGCTGTGCTTGTGCTTGGTGCTTCCACAGTCAGCGATGGGGCTGTGCAGGGTTTGTAAGATTTTAATTTTTTTAAGGCTGAATTTGATACAGGAGTTGCATTCAGCTTTTGGTTCATTTAGGCAACTTTGCATAGCTGTTACAGACTGGTTTGGAATGGATTTTAATTTGTGGCCAAATGGCAGGAATTGGCATTAGTCTCCACCAAAATGTGGGCTCTGTCCTGAGCCTCTCTCCCTTCCAGGTCCCTCCTGTCCAAGCCAGAACAGCTCTCTGGAAGAGAGAAATGTTAAATAGGAGAGAGCCCAAAAGAGTCAAGACATAACCTATAGCAATGCAAGTACTACTTCTGTTGTACAAACATCCTTTGCCCGGAAGGGAGAAAGGAAAAACAAAATAGCATTAAAAAAACACTAAAGCAAAAAAGAATATTAGACTGCAACAATGTGAAAGTGCACTAAACTATTTGCATTTCTTCAGTCTTTTCTTCCCAAAGACTTAACGGTATTCACCAAGCATAAATAGAATAACTTTGAGAGCATTCCTGTGGGACAGGACAGTCCTGGGACTATGAAGGGACTCATTCAATGCCACAGACACTGCAGGTGACCGAGCCAGACTCTCATCTGCACAACTTGTCTTGGTGGATTTAATTAGGCAATGGGGCCTCTTGCTCCTGGCAGGGCTTCTACAAGTGACAAAACTTCTTGTTTAAGAAAAACAAAACTGTAATTTAATTTGAGTTAGCACCAGCCTATGTCCAAAGTAACATCCTGAATGCAGGTTTAATTCTCGTCTTAAAACAAATGCAGTGTTTAAGCATTTTGAGGGGATTTGAGAGCTAAACCTTCCTTTTCCCATGAACACAACAGCGAAAAGAGTTGCAATGAGTTGGTCAATTTGCATGTGACGTTATTAGTACGTGCCAGTGATAGATTTCACTTCACTTGCCCTATGGTTGTTTCACTTGACTTGCCCTGTGCCTTGGCACAGGATTGGGGAACATTTGGCAACAGGCACCAGGCCAGAAATTGTTGATCGTTGCACCTGAATATAAAGCCGTCAATCGATGAAGCTCCTCTGCGTTACAGTGCTGAGCATCTGCTTTCTTATATCCATTTTGACTTTGTTTTGGTGTCTCCTGAAATGCTGGTTCTGTTCACAACCACGTATTGCTGTGTACGAGCCAGGCCCTAAAACAGAAATACACCACGTGCTGTGCCTGTGGTGTATTGTGATTTTACGCAAGACCGATGGGCCGAGTGATAGTATTTGTTTTGCAGCATGGACAAGCCAGTAGGGCCAGGCTGCTGACAGCGGGATTTCTGTAGGGGCAGAGCTGAGGGCTTTTGGAGGAACATCGTGTTTCAGAGTTGTCAGTAATATACGTTGGGCCTTTTAGCCTTGATTCTAAAAAATAATTGTTTCCACTGGAATATAATGGGAAAAATACTCATTTAAGAAAAAAGTTAGTCACATGAGAAGGTGCTTGAGGAATGAGGAATCCCTTCCTCGCAGCCTGAAAAGCTGGGATCAGCTGAAATGGCTCACATTTCCTGGTGTGTTCATACCTCTCAAATTTTGGTCTGCTGGAGAGGGCTGAATTACAGGGTTGGACAAATCCTGCCCAGAGGCTGCTACAGGCTTTCATCTTTGCTCCTCTCCTCTGATGAATATCACTGAGGAAGAGGTGCCTAAACTAGTCCTCGAAAATAAACATAAAGGAGGGCTGAAGAGATTTGCAGCATTGCTGAGCCAGTCCAATTTGGATTAAAGACAGCTGGTACTAGAGCTGTTCCTTGTGAGCTTAAAATGACATAGATGGATGTCTAACAGCCAAGGTGACCTGTAAACAGATTCTTCTCAAGAGATGGTCAGGACTTCCTCCAATGTAATCTCTTGATTCCTAAAAATCTCGGTTTGCCCTGGACTTGTGAGGACAGAGGTGGCAAATCAGCAGGTATCTGCAAAAGCCACACCTGGATGTTCCAGATATTGCTCCAGATCTGCTCCCTTGCAGGTGCTTTCCTCGCTTGGTGGAAGCCATGTGTGTGTGGTTAACAGTTACTTCATGCAGGTAGGTTTTTTGGGCGGGGGGTGTTTGACACATTCTCTACTTCTTTGTCAGCCAAGGGTGCTTGCCAGCCTGTGAGGTGGCCCTTGGTTTTGTCGTCAGGCTGGGATTTAAGGAATGTGTATTGAGGATCTCTGTTTAACCTGTGGAGAAAGAGAATGTTAGTGGTTAAAAGCCCCTGAGCAGATGGTAACTCCTGCACTTGCTCATCCTTCATAGGGGTTTTGCTCACTTCCAGAGGGTAAGTGCTCATCAGTGCAATTTATAGCATTGTCTTTGCTTATCAAATGAGATGTCTGTAGAGAGGCTCCCTCCATCTCCCTTCCCAGCCACACTCTCCCATTACGTGCTGGCCTGCGGCTGCCTCCAGTTATGTGTGTATACACAGCAGGAGTGCTGGGATAAGAATGTTTTGATTTCCTTTTGATTCTGAGGATTGCTGATCTGCACAGCACCTGGCACCCAGGGGCTCCGAGGGTTCCTCTTAAGAAACAATGACAGGGTAAAATGGTTTATAAAGTAAAATAAAAGTAAGTGGGGACATTGAATGTCCCTTCAGCAGCACTTAGGGGAATGCTCTGTACTATGCAGGATTAGGCTATAACTATCTGCAAACCCAGGCTTTAATAATTAGTGGTTCTTATAATTGAAGATTAGCCTCAGATGTGTTTGCCTGTTTGTACATGATGGAACTCGGATGAAAGTTGTCTATTGAGATGTAATATGAAAATGACAGAAACATCCACTGACAAAATACACCTAGGCAGTCTTGATTAGATTAAATCAAATGGTTACAGCATCTGGAGCCTTTAGCATGTACGGGGCATCCTAATGGCTCTGAGAGCTTCCCCAAATCCTATTAGATGGGTTAATCTCATTGGAGAATGCATTCCAGGTCTACATGAACTGCATTGCTATAATACTTTCTGTGGTTGCCTAATCCTTTAAGGTGAACTGTCATAGATGAGCTCTGTGGAGTGCATCATAATGCAGTGCCCCAGAAAGGTGCAGTAAAATAGTGCAATTAAAAACTAAGAAAAAAGGAAACAAGAGAAAACCTCAGAAGCCGCAGTCCAAACTTTACCTTTCCCAAAGGAAACAGTCACATTTTTGGCAAAATTGAGCCTTCAAGTCTTGCAATACGTAGGATGCCCCTTGAGATACTGTAACCTTCAAACTATCGCTGCTTCAAGTATTGGAGTCAGTCATGGGTGCTTGCCCCTTTGTGCTGTAGCCCTTTGCTATACAGAGGAGGTGAGAAGTGGCATCCAACATCTCTGAACAGGCACAAGGATAAACTGTGGCCTAAGGAGCTTCAGAAGGACTTGTTCTGCCAGGACAAATGCTGCTGGTGGGACTGTCCATGCATCTGTCTGGGCTGACGGAGTGTGGGGCTGCTGCTCTGCCCCTACTTTGTGCCTATCAGGTGTTTTTAATGTAGCTGACCCAAACTCTTGAAAATAACTTGGAGCTGGCAGGGTAAAGTAGAGCTGCAAATAAGGGATGAGAGCTGTGTTGCCAGTGAATAAAATCAAAGGTGTTTTCCCTCACTTTATCATGCTGTATTTTATTTGTACCGCTAGGGAAAAATTGATTCATTCATTGCCACAGATTCTCCATGCATCCTTTCCAGCTGGCTCCTTATGCCTCTGGAGCAGTGGTCAAAGAGACATGAGGTCCTCCCTTTTGTGACCAGAGATGCTCTGGGGAACTGGGGCTGAGAGAAAGGCTGAAGTTACTTCCATGTCAGAGGCTCAGGTTGGGCTTGCAGGTCTGAAGCCGCTTTGCTCAGAGATCAATGTGTGCAGCCTGCCCCAGGACAGGGTGACCCAGCACTGTCTCTTTCTGGGTGGCATGTGCCCAGGGTGCAGTGATGGAGCAGAGCCCTCTTGGAACCAGCTACTTGACTCTGCGCAGCATCCAGTTCCTGTCTGTTTGAAATCATTTCTGAGAGCGCAGCACCATAATTCGGATCTTGGTGCTCTGTTCTGCAGAAGGAAGGTAGTAAGTGACTTTACTGGGTGCTGCTCCCTTGCCCCAACCCAGTGCGGTGGTGGGAATGGCCCCAGCAGTTGCAGTGAAGCTGCTGGCATCTGATTTGCTTCATCTTCTCCTCCCCATTCTTGTTCCTGGCTTTATCACCTGGCTTTTTAACACAACAGGCTGCTCTGGTGTGACAGGTGAGGTGGTGGCTGTCCCAGCCTGCGCTCCCTCCTCCCAGTCTGTTCCTGCGGTGCATGCGAGGTCTGTTTTCCTCCGAAATAATACACTGATCCTCATGCTGCTGCACCACTGGAGCTTTTAAGTGAATGAGGTGGCCCCAGCAGCGTTATTTCAAGAGATGTACCGCAGTTACCTCTACACCATCCCCATCTTGCGCCCTTTCCAGCCTGTGGAAATAACGAGCCAGTTCCCATACCCTGCTGTAGGAAAGGGGCTGTATTCTGGCATTATAAGGGATTAAGGACTCCATTGTGGTCAGCTATTCTACATTGCACAGATGTCTCCCATGACTTTTAAAGAAATGCAGAGTATTCTGGGGAGACCTTGTGGCGGCCCTTCAGTTCTTAAAGAGGTCTGTAAGAAAGATGGGGACAAACTTATTAGCAGGGTCTGTAGTGACAGGACCAGGGGTGATGGGTTTAAACTAAAATAAGAGATTAGTTATGTGGAAGAAATTGTGCTGAGAGTGGTGAGACATGGGCATAAGTTGCCCAGAGAGGTGATAGAAGTCCCATCCCTGGAAACATTCCGGGTCATGCTGGACCTTGGGGCTCTGAGCACCCTGCTCTAGTTGAAGATGTCCCTGCTCTCACTGCAGGGGAGTTGGACTAGTTGACCTTGAAAGGCCTCTTCCAACCCAAACTATTCTGTGATTCCATGGTTCTATATTCTGTCTCCTGCTACTTGGATCTTGCAATAGGGAACACAAGCCACAAATAAAAGGAGACTTTTTCTCCACTGCCTTATGGCAGAGTGTGTCCAAACACGTGGCTGGGAGATGTGGTGCTGTCTTCCCTTTCACATACCCAACTCCACATGCAAGCAGCAGTGCACTAAATGTACGTATGTGTATTGCAAGTGTGTCTACACCTGGCTGGCTGCAGTTAAATAACAATTAGATTTGCTTGTTGACCATTTGGCACTTAGCAGTCTCATAATTAGTAACTGTAAACCAGTGGAGACAATGAAGCAAATCCCTGATTTTTATAATACTGCCCTGCTTTATGACTATCTGCAAAATCATAACCTCCTGCTTGTACAACAAAGCAAACACTTAAGTATTTTGACAGATGTTTTACATAAAAAAGAGCCAAGCTTGAGTATTAATTTGCTGTTCCTTGCATTGTCGTCTTTTTCTAAAATTTTTTTATTGAATACATTCATGGCTGGTGTTATCTGCTTTTGATTAATTTGCTGCTACATTTGCTTTTGCTTTTTCCATCTGGTGCTGTGAGGTGGAGAAGCAGGGCCCGGGGGAGTGAGAGCATTGCTGCAGCAGCAAGGTTCCTCCGGGAGTGGTGGCAATTCCCCAGCCCTTGTGTGCGGATGGGCAAGTGTCTGTTGTTCTTTCATGTCTCCCACTGGTTTTGGGGGAAGTTATACAGCCACAGCTTGCCAGCTACTGGGGTTTGAGAAGTGAGTGTGATTGATAACAAGCCAAAGGAAAACATGCCAATTACTTTGCAAGGAGACATGAGACTGCTTTAAAGGAGTGTCTTTGGGTCAGTATCTCCAGGGATAGAGAAAAAAATCCCTGTTCTTGTGAAAATGAATGAAATTACACTGAGCTACCTGGGGACTGTGCATGGAAAATGCAACAGTATTGTCATCTCTGCGGAGCAAGTAAGTACGTGCGTCGTTTGGCTGGGAGCATCCTTGTGTTGGTGTTGTGCTGGGAGCAGGGTTGCCGTCCTTGCTTGCTGTTGTGGGATCCTCCAGCATTTTCCAGTGTGCTCACTCCAGCAAGAAGGCAGGAGGGTTTGCCCAAGGCTCAGTCGCAGCAGGAGAGGTCCAGAACTTGCCAGGATCAGCTTCTTCCTGGCTCCTGAGGGACTAGACATGGGGAACTCCAGGAGATGCTCCCCCATTTAGTTAGTATTACCCTGAGCTGATTTGCTCGTTCACTGAAGCACTTCGCTTTCTTGATCACTGTTCATTTTAGATGGATTTAAAAACTGCTTTTGGAGCAGTAGCTTGGATGTACTGATAGGTTTTAAGTGTGAAGTCTGACTTGCTCCTTTATAGTAGCTGGGACTGCAACTGCTCCACAGAGATGGGGCTCATGGTTTGACTTGGGTGTGCAAAGAATGGGAGCATGGGTCTGAGCTGGTCGCCCAGGGCTCATCTTGTAGCTGGGGGTAAAGAAATAGGCATCTCTGGAGGGGTTTGGCTGAGTTTCCAGCTCTTTTTCTCCATTGAGTCTGGACCCTCTGGTAATTCCAGTTCCTTGTGAATGAAGCCAAATGCAAAAAGAAAAGCAGACCTTTAATTGATATTGGAGCAGGTTCTCTCACATGTTTGTCATTTCTTCCCTCACCACTTCCTTGAAATAATTTATTTTCTCTGCTTAAAACATTCCTGTATTGTTATTGCTCTCACAGTGGTGTGCACTGCACTTGCTAAATCAAATTTATAATCCTGGAATTAATTTAGTAGGCTTCTTCCATTTTCTCTCCACGTACACTTAAAAAAGAGAAGTTCTTTAAATTAACCTAATGTAACTGGATTTGTTTTCACTTTATTAGCTTTGGAGGGGGTTCTCTTGGGGACCTCACTGTCATTATATTATCTGAGGAGCAGATCTGCTTCAGTCTGATGGGAATTTTTAACAAGAGCAATGTTTTCCCATTTCAGAGTGAGTAAATACTTTACTGAAATCCAGGGGGCTGATGCTGTGCTGCATTACCAGTGAACATGAAGCCAAAACCAGCTGGCAAAGTGGAAAGGAGACAGAAAATACAAACTGCTGTTGTTCCTGCAGCTCTGCGGAAGGGCTTGCGCTTGCCTGTATTTGTGTGAGTGATTTTATCTGTCCAGAAGGTTTTAGCTTTTGGCTGGTTCTGAAGCAATCTTGGTTTCAGTATTTAGTTTAAGCTGCGTGTCTGACCTTCACCCCGTACCACGTACTGGAGGTGTGGGAGCTCCTGTGACTTCAGCATCAGGATGTTTCAGGAGTAGAGGCTCTCTGGCCTCTGAAGCTTTTGGCTGCACCCTCACACCTAGAGCAAACTCTGCAGAGCTGGGGCCAGGCAGGGTCAGTTTAGAAGGTGGCAGGAGCAGGTTGATGGTCTGTGTTGTTGAACTCGACATGCATCAGGTGAGATGGACACAGAGTGGAGTGTCCTTTCTGTTAGAGACAGCCTCTACTCATTACTTGTGCTGTGTAAGGAAAACATCCAAACACAAGCTTGTCACAAAATTAATTTTCAACTATTTGATTATCCAGAACCTTTTTGGTGCAGATAAATATTTCTGACCCTGGTGGGCACATTATTGCTTTGACCTTTCACCCCTGGCAAACCTCCATCTGAATGCTCCCAGGCTGGATGGCTTGAAAACTATTATCAGTGACAAGTAAAAGACTGCAGAGAAATAAACAACAGAGACCTATGAGCTTGCCCTTGTAAACTACGGTCAGGCATCACCCGGAAAGCACCCAGAATACAGACAGATCAATGCTCTGCACAATCCTCTGCAGACACGCTTGCTCGCAGAGGGCTTTCACAAGCTATAATGCATGTTTTGATAATGTCTTAGCACTGCATTTTTTTAATGTACTTCCTTTGTTTGCTAAGGTGCCTTTCAAGCCAAGTCAGTGCTGGCTTTCTATAAAGATTCTCCAGTGCTTCCATCACATATGTTGAAAGTGGTGTGCGTAGAAGCGATTCTGTCGATAGTATATTTTTATGTATTATTCAGCTCCTGTCATTTGTGTTTGCCACGGAAGTTTGCATGTGATCTGCCGGATTAGTGTCTTAAAAGCTTGGATGCTGAGTTTCAGTTTTCATCTAACTCTTCCCCCTGTATAGGAACGAGCTGTCAGGAGCGGTGATATTTTTTGTTCAGTGCTGTATAAGTCCTGGATGTCCAAATAGGAATGTGACAGGCAGAAAAAGCAAGAATGTGCATTTCTTTTTAGCTTAAAAAGAATTTGTAAATCCTTGAAGTACTTTTTGTTTAGCAATGTTGGTGTCAAAGCAGAATACTCCATGGATCTGCACTGGGGTAGCTGGAATCTGAATAAGCTCCTGGTTTTTATCAGTCATCACTTAGGAATCGAGATGAGCCGTAAGGCCTTTCGTATGGGATCTTCTGTTTCACTGAATTAGTGCCACTGAAGGCAACGGCACTGGGGCGAGAGGATTACGCCTTGAATGAACACCCAGAACTAATCTGCTTCCATGATTCACTGGGTGCAGTTGGGAAGAAAGCTAATCCAGAGGGAAGCATTTTGCTTTTTCTTATACTGGAGATCGCGTTATCCTGAATGACCCCACTTTGCTCTTACACTGCTGTGATACAAACTGTTGCAAAAAATGTGTCTGGTGATGATGCTGCGTTGCCTTTGGAGTATTCCTAATCCCATTGTCATGAAGGTCCTGGCGAAACGTCACGCTCGCTTTGCGTGTTTCTCGCTGCTGCATAATGAAATCCCTAGAGAAGAGTACAATTAAATTTAACTTTACAGAATTGATCTCTAAAAGGTATTTTTACTCTGGTGGTGGTACGCTGCTTTTCTAGTTGTGGAGGTTAAAATCCTGGCAATGAATTTGCTGATATCGTTCTGACCACGTCAACCTTTTTCTCCCACCACTTGTAAAGTATCGGGGATTAGCGTAATGGTTTTCTGGTGAAGGGGGATGTGCAATAGCCAGGAGCGGTTGAGGGACTTGGGTTCAGTTTCCCTTCTGGAGAGGGCCTCGATCCCATGCAGTCATGTAAAGAACAGCTGAATCTGGGCTAAGTCCTCGCTCCTGAGGTTCCTCATGGCAAAGCACCTCTGAAGATTTCCAGCCAAAGTATACTAAAGACAGCATGTGGTGTTGGGAGGGGAGTTTAGACCCAGAAATCTGATCCCTTGCACTCTCTGCGCTGCTCTGTAAAACAAATAGCCCTTCCCTGCTTCGCTCATAGGTGTTGAGGAAAGATGCATTAATGATTTAGGTGCTTAGAGAGTCTGTTAATACATAAAATGTCCAGGATTGGAAATTTGCTCTGAGGGCTTACTGTTAACCTGTTCGAAGTCCGACTGATAGATCCTGGAGCCCAGAATGAGAGTTGTGCTCTTCCTTTTAGACAGTTTCTGCTTTAGCTCATGTTAATACAGATGCTCGTGCACGTGGGCTTGGCCAGAGTCCAGAGTCACGAGACAGACGGAGCCCGGCACAAGGGTTAGTTCAGAGACGGCATCTCCTTCCCTTTGTTTTTGAATTCTTCAATATCCTGATTTTGGGCATCTGTCTGGAGCTAGGCTGAACAAGCCTACCTTTTTCTTCTCTATGTTTCCCTTTCCCCCTGTTTGAATCTTCCCTGCTTTGCTGATATTCCCGGTGTGCTTTCCAGGAGCTGCCATTAGTCACGTTCATACGAGTCAGGGGACTGTTTCATTCCTGGCTGTGATACATGACATCACCATAGGTTTTCTGTTTATTTAAAAATCTGCTGCAGCAACATACAGTTTCCCCCCTGTGTACCTTTCTGAACTAAAAGCACTAGGCTATTCATTATTTTCAATAAATAAACAGTCATTTTGCTAATCCATCTTAAAGAGCATGATCACCCACAGGTGGAGTGCTTTTTTATTACTGTTATTTGATTCCTTCTCGTGGATCATTTTCGCAGAGCTGCATCTCTTGGTCAAGTTGTCTGGCTGCTGCGGGGGATGCAGGAGGTCATCTGGCTCGTTGGATGCTCTTGGTGTGGGCGCTGGTGCTCCCCAGCAGTTTTGGGGTGCTCTCCCAGGGACAGGTCACCATGTTGATGTCCATGAAATGAGCAAGTTTCTCACCACCTTTCTCTGCATCCTGTGACAGCAGAAACCTGCTTCTTGCCTTACCCATGAGGTTGCTCCATCAACCGTCAGATCCCTGAGTCCAGGTTTCTTAAAAACCTGTTGTAGCAGCAGTTGCACAAGACAGGGAGGAAACAATAACATGGAAGCTCTGCTTAAGTACTTGCCTAGACCAGCTTAAGGCAGGTACTGCTGACGTGGTGTTGGGCTTGAAGTAGGAGGGCTTGGCTCCATGCCATTGATCTTAATGTCATCAAGACAAATCCATCACTTACACTGGAGTAAAATTAGTGGTATTTCTGCTTCTGCCTTTGGAATTAAATCAGGCACAAGTGAGATAAAGATTGAGGCTCTTGCTATGGTATAACTCTAAATGGGAAACCAGAGGATAAATTTCTAGAAATGCTTGTTCCTAGCTGAAGTTTGCACTTGGTGAATTATGCTCTTAATTTCAAAGACGAGCAAAATAAAATCACTGACATGCAAATCCTATCTGTACCTTTAAAAAACCATATCTATGTATGTGTGTTAAAAATAATAAGCCAATAAAAAGCAGTTATTCATGCTGTGGGTAACACTCATTTGGCAGTGTCTGGATTTTGTTTGCCTCACCTTGTAAAAAGCCCCTGGCTCTGATGTCTTCCGCTCAGCACAAGCTTGTGGTAGGGCCTCCACCAGTCTGCTTGTGTTGGGCTGCTCAGGAAAGGTGGTGGCAATGGGCAGTGTTAAGAGGGACACCAAGTCCAGTGGAGGTTGTGAAATGTGTTTAAAGCTATAGGTTGGGAAGGTTTGAGAGATTAACAGGAAGGCTGAAGATGATGTTTGAATGAAACAAGAATTAGATAGAGCCAGGTAGGGGGAACGCAAGGATGTGAAGGCAAATCAGATCCAAACTGGTGTCGTGAATCAGTGGAGGACAAGCCTGCAGAGGTGCTCTCAGGAACCGAGAGCTGATTTCAGACTGGCAGAATTCTTGTTTGCATCCTGCAGAGGTAAAATGGGAACTCATTTCTGCATTTGTTTTAAATTAGTTTGCCTTTTTTGTGTGTATGTGTGTGTGTTTGGGAGCCCTGAGCCTGCTCTTTTACTGGGAGATGGCATTAGCAAGTGCATGTGTGCTGAGCATATGTGAGAGGGGAATTGAATTGCTCGGAGAGAAGTTTGTGAGCTCTAGGTACCAGCAAAGAGATGAGAAAAGACAGACGTTTTGGGACTGTTTCAGTTAATTTTATGTGAAAGAGTAAAATGCATTGAATTAAGTTAGGAGGGAGGACATGGTACATGAGGCACTGAGGTGATATGCCTCTTCGCATGGTAAAGAGCAGCCTGTAAAAGCAAGAGCAGAAATGAGAACAGATGGTATGATTTTGGTTGGGGTAAGGTAGTTAATGGTTCTTAAAGTTTGTTTTTAAGAGGTGACTAAGGCAGGGAAGACCTACAGTGGAGATAAAACTAAGAAGATACAACCTTGCCAGCAAAACACTGCAGTCATTGCAACATTTCAGGTTTGTTTTTGACAAAAACAATGGAAGAGTCAGGTTGCAGGACTTGTTTCCCTTCTCTTCCCCAACCCTTCCACCGTTCCTGCTCCTTTGGAAAGCACGTCTGTTTGCAGAAGTGAAGCTTCTCCTTCCCTCGCTGTGGTTAGAGCTGGCTACCCATAGTGCTGTGTAGCTGGTCCAAGGCAGTGGCGCAGGAGGTATGAGTTAGGGTTTTACATAGCTACTGCATGTCGTACGTACACCATTGTCATTGGCAGACATTGCCTGTCCTCACCTGCAATTGGTTTGTTTTCCTATTGAAGGCTGTAATCCATGTAGCTGAGTGCTTGCCATCGTCTGTTCGGGGACCCTCCGACAGTGAGAGACAGCCACAGGCATTCCATGTTACGTGCCAAGCACAATAAGCTGGAGAACAGCAGAGGTGGTGTAAACACGGGCAGGCGGCGGTGCTTAAGAACCCCATCTGCCAGCCCATTTGGATAGGGACATTTGCATCCCTTACCAGTGCTGTTGTGGCGATGTGTTTTCCCTCACAAGCTTCTTACTAGCATGGGTGGGATGCTGGTACTCCTGAGCAGGGGTGCCCCGGTGCTTGGGTAGCTTCTGTGATGGACTCGTTCTTTGCAGCTTTGGGTTGCAGGTTCTCTCAAGTGACATGCTCTGAAGCAGTAGCAAATTGAGACTGTTGCCATTATTGCTGAAGTAAGATGCTGCTGCCAAAAAAACCCCAACCAACCTATCAAGATGAAGGACAGGCGTGAGTTGGGAGGATTTGCTGGGGAGCATCATGATTTTTGCATTTATTTTTCCAGGCTAGTGCTGCTCTCCTGCATTTGTCACAGCTCTCCCTATAGCTCTGATCTCTTTGTATTTAAAGATCTTTCTATTCTCTATTTAATGACAGGAGGTTTTAGGTTTAAGTGGCACAATAGTGTATGTAATTTATATATAAAAAACAGATAAATTGCTGACTTTTGATACACAAAATGCAAGTATTGCTTTGTTGGCTGAATTAACTTCTGTGCTATGTCAGGCGTGGAAGGTACTGTTAGAGATATGATTCTAGTAGATAGCAGCACTAAATATTTTATCTTGTTGGCAAGTGGTGTTGCTGCAGAAGGTTTGAACTTCAAAGAGAGCTTTGCTAAAATTACTTTAAAATAAAAAAAAAAGGTGGGGAGGGAAATGTAAGAGTGACTTAGAGCGACTTGATTCCTGCTGGAATGATTTCACAGAAGGATTGTTATCCACTGAGACACAAGGCTTCTATTTGGCCTCCTGCTGATTTCCCTAAACAGTGTTTGTAGGATGTTTAAACACTTAAAAAAAAAAAAAGTTGCTCTGCCAGATTGTCTCAGTGCAGAAAAGCCACATCTGTATTTTTCTAAGTGACACACAGAGAAGGCATTTAGCAGTTAGGAAGAGCTCGTTGGCGAGTTCTCAGTTCCAGGGATGTAGAGTCAACCCGGGCTCTATTTAATTTCATTTTTGGTGTTGGTTCTCACTTTCTGCTCAGGCTTCACACAGAATCAGTGCATTAGTCTGGTGTTGGCATCAGCAATGTTGTGTCTCCCCCACTGTGCCGTGCAGGACGCTCACAGGAGGTGCTGTGGTGCTGCTGCTGCATGATAGCTTCATCTCCTGGGGCTTCTTTGCTACCCGTTTTGGTACCTTCTTTGGTACCTCCAAGCTGGAGTCCCAGATCCATCACCTGCTATGGTGGGAGCATAGGCTCCAGCAGCGTGCATGTGATCTGTCAGCTATTTTGGGATCCTTCTGGCAGAAAAATGCAATAACATCGTTGAAAAGGCTGCTGCAGGATAAACTGTGTCTAAGATCTGAGCCAGCAAACAGCGTGGAGGTCTCCCCAGCATGGATATCTGCAGTGAAGTGTAGGCAAAGAGGGGTTCAGCTGCTCCTTGTCATGCTGCCCCGAGTGGTGTGGGGGGCTTTAACCAGGCTGACAAATTGGTGGGCTCTGAGCCCTGGTTAAGGGGCAGCAATGTGCTGTCCACTCCCAGGTACGCTGGCCTCATAGAGGACTCCATTTCAAGCACAGCTTTGCAAATTTTACTCTGTAACAGTGAGTAAGTTCATTTTAAGGCAGGGATTCCTCTGCCTGAAGCTGTTCCCTTCTGTTTCACACCCTCCTTGTCTTTTCTTGCTCTCCCTGCACTCCTGCTTCTTCTCGAGCTGCCTTGGTGAGCTGGCATTTTTAATGAGCAGCTGGAAATCGGACGTGGACCGAGGTTGCATCTTGTACCATGAAGGCGTCCAGGTCTTGTTGCCTTCAGGTCATCCTTGACTAAATGCTGCAGGGCAGGGAAGGTCGGGTGCAGGATGAGTGTGGAGCACAGGCTGTTGCCCTTGTGCAGGCGTTCACCCAAATTTCCTTCCTGTGGGGGGCAGAGCACCTTTCCCGCGGGAAGCTGCCGGAGACATCCCACCAGGGCAGGAGGAACATGACTCAAAAACTGTAGATCAAGGTGAGCCCGAGGGTGGCTTATAAACCGATTACTGGGTTCAGCAGATAATGCCAATGACTGGTGCCCAAATTTATTGTCGCTTCTGCAGTTCTGAACTGCTGAAAGTAAGTTTTTCCTCTTTGTTGCCTTGTGAGGGTATGGCAAAGGGCATGATGATCAATGGGTGGTCAATGGTGCTCTCCTCTTCCACTCTCCCCTGTCTTGCATGCTCTTTTCAGGACATGCACACACACGATTCCCTTACTCCTGCTTATTCTGATGTGATTGAATTTGGGACGCTGGTCCCCTGGGAACAGAGCTAGTTTCTAAGCTCTCGTAGGTTCCCTATTGTCACTGTTTGGGACATCTCAGCAGCAGAAATGGGCAGTGATGACCTTAGGCAGGGAAGAGAGGAACTGTGTGCAGTTTAACCTGGTGCAGCTGTACCTCCTGCTGTGTCACATGGGGTTTGGAAGGGATCATGGCTAGAGCTGACCCAGACCCCAGCAGTATTTGTGGAAGGATCCTCATGGAGGGTCCTTTGCATGGACTGCAAAGGAGTAGTTGAGACCTTCTGAAAGGACTGCAGAGAGAGTGGTGGTCAGGGTGGTATTTTGGGAACTAGAGCCTCCACAGAGGCCACTTTCCATGATGATAGATCACATCGTGTATGATGTCATTGTGACGTGAGTTGTGTTATGTGGATTTTACCCAGAGAAGAGCCCATTTATGCTGTTTGGCATGTCCTTGGGAGAAAACAGGCTCTTCTCAGGGCAGTCTAAGCTGCAGGCAAGTGAGTTCAGCTGAGCAGGGCCTTTGCAGGTAACTTTTAAATGGCAAGGAAGAGTGGTTGCACTTAACAAAGAAGGTCCTGAGCATTATCTGAAGTAACATGGCTACAAAACTTGAACGTAAGTGCTAAAAAGGTAAAAATTTTTGGCATATATTAAGTATTCAACAAAGAACTTGAGCTCTGCTTGCTTTGGCAAACAAATACATCCTCAAATGGATCAAACAAGTTGTAATGCAGAACAAATTGTAGTAGAGAGGATTTGTCTCAGGTGCTTAAAATCATATTTTATCCTCTGCATTTATATTACCATCTATTCAAGGAAAAAAATCTTTTGAAATACTGATAAAAAAAAAGCTGAGCAAGTGTTCCTTCCTTCCTTCGGTGCTGTGGTGCTGCTCAGTACAGTCTTGTGTTTCTGCCCTATGCTCTTTTCCAACCTTGGAAAAACCCAAAAGAGAGCTGTTTAATGTACTGTACTGAATCGCTGTCTTTTTTTTTCCCCCCAAAAGGTTTGCAAAAATTATTTTAAATGAAGCAGGGTACGAAGTTCTTGCAATTTCTAGCACAGAGAATTCATTTTCAATTTCTCTATCAAAGCAAAATGACAAATACAAAATGCAAGTGAAACCAGATGGACTAACTATATTAGGAGTGCTGCATGCATATTTTGTGTCACTTATTAGCATTCATTAAGTCAAACAGGGGGAGAAATAAGCTTTGCCTACATGTATTAAACCAATAAAGCTGGCAAGGATCCAAGCCTGCTCTTGTGGATTAATTGTTTTATAACTGCTTTAATTAAAATTGTTCAGTATATGATTAACCTAAAAGTTTTAATTTCCACAAAATTGTTGAACAAATGAGACATTAATATTTTACATTACCCGTGGAGAGTGTGCTGCGGTTCCCTGAGCAGCTTGCCTACTGTAAACTTGAAGCAAGCGGCATCATGGAAGGAGGAGGGTGTGTATGGCTCCCAGGTTTGGGTGAGGTGCTCTGATCTGGGCAGTGTGTTACAGGAAGTGATGCCTGGCTTTGGCTTGGGCCGTCTTGTGCACTGTCCCGCAGGAGGTTGGCAGTGCAGCAGTGATGGGTTTGTCCTGCTGGCTCCTCTCCTGCCTTGGCTTGATACTGAGTTTTGGGCTGTGCCGGAGGAGCACGTTGAGCCTTACAAGCCCAGATCTGCAGCGCTCTGAATGCTGCCCTTGTATCAGAGATGGACAGAGCAAAGAAGCGATGGCTGCAGCAAGCCAGGAGTTGCCAGGACTGTGGGCACTTCTCTGGTTGCCCTGTTATCAGGGTCACCTGCAACTTCTCTTCCCTTTTCTCTAATTGGGGAGCTGTTTGGTTGCTGTAGACTAACTGCAAGCTTTTGCCCCTATTTAATCACCCAGTTTACCCTACATAGTGACTGGGATTTTAAGGGATGTTCCTGCAAAATTGGCAACAAAAGTCACAAGAGAAGTGGAGGTTTGGGGCCAGCTCCTGTTGGCACCTCCTGCTGAGCATGGGTGACCTCCTCACAGTGTTCACTCAACAGTGGTTTTTCTGCAAACCCAGAAGCTGTTAAATCTCTGAAGTGTCAACTCCTGTGGGGATGGAGCACTTGGAGTTGTTGGGTTTAGGCAGAAGAAAAGCTGATTACCTGTGCTGGAACTTGACAGGAGTCAACTCACCTCCACCAAGGAAACCTGCTGTGGGATTTTTAGAAATGCAAGAAGTCATGAACTGTGGTTTTTCATGTCTTATCAGGAAAGCTGAACTTTTCACGTTTATGTTGTGTGATGCCTTTCTGGGGCTTTAGGTTAGCAGAGGTGGGGGAGCAAGTGCTGTAAGGAGCCATCTGCACCACTTGTTGTGGCCTTGGGATGTGCCTTGGGAGATCTGCAGCTCCCTCTGCCCCAGCCTGACCACCTTCTGCTGTTAGACATGGCAGGATTGCAGTACGAGGTGGTGTAGCTTCAGGGTGTGGATGTGCTTGCGTGCCGATAGTTTATCTGTTTTACTGGAAATATTTTGACCTGTGCTATTGCAGGCATAAGAATCTGTTGAAGTGTCAGCAGAGCTGGGTTGCACCTTGGTGTCCTCCTTTTAAAAATCATCCAAGTCTTGGTCTAAGCTCCTGGCCCCGTTTGAACTGGGACTGAGAGTTCATCTCTAAGTTTAATTCCTTAAGGGCCTGCATTTGAAGTGGCTGGCATGCTTACAGCATGGGCAACGTGAGTGTCAGGCCCCCAGTGTGTGGGACTTTATGGGCGAGAGGATCCTAGCCTCAAGTGGGAGACCTCCACGGGTTCTTGGTGGTAGCTCCTGTCTTCTGCTGGTGGTCCTTTATGAACTGGCACTGGGGAAAAAAGTCTTTGTGCTGATGATCTCTCTGGTCCCACAGTATGCCAAAAAATGGACTTTAAAGTGCTGGCTGTGTAGGGTCCAAACCCTCAGCTTAATTTGCTGGAAATGTTATGCACAGCCATGAAACCTCCTGCTGCTGGGTCCTCTTAGAAGTGCATTTGTTTAAAATGCAGTTGTCTCCAGTTCAATAATATTATCTGAGCTCTGAATGTCCCACAAAGTATTTAGCTTTCTGATTCTTGTCAAGATTCTTTGTGCTTTCCAGAGCGGAGCATGCGAGGTGTCTGCCATCACTTCGGAACGCAACAATTTCTCCTGGTGGGAGGGCGGTTGTGGAGGGCTGGCTCTGTTAGCATTCAGTGTGTTCTTCTGGCATCGCTCTTACAACTTCATGTGGCTTAAAGTTACCAAGACCTGGGGTAAATTGAGCAGCTGGCCATGGTTTGCTAGGTCAGGGAGAGCAAGGAAATCCTCTTAGTGTTGGTAATAAATGTATAAATGCTCCTTACACCTAGATTAGGTGGAGTTGGGACAGAATCGTTGGTGTTGATTTGTATTTTGGTTTGGGGATATTTGGATAAGCTTGTGGCATCGAGGAATTGAATATTGGAGGGATTTTCAAGGAAGTCTGTGAGGGTTATCTAACTCAGAGATGGATTTCAATTCCTGTAGGCTTCCTACAAAAACATACGGAGGGTGGGGGCTGGGGGTCTGTGTATGTGGTGTGTGTGCACACAAACATGTGGTACGTGCTACTCTATGTAAATACAATTTTCCTTTGTCACATCTGCTGAAAGGTTTTGTCTATCTGAATCATGTAATACAGAATTATATAAGGATAATAACCAGAGTTTTCCACTTCAGTGCTCAGAGTTGCCTGGTGTTTCCTGCTGTTGTACACGCTGGGCATTGCTCAAAGTCGGGCATGGCTCTTGCTCACTAAGGCCTGAGATTAGTGCCTTTGTGCCTTAGGTCAATCTATAAAAATCAATCTGAGAAACCAGCTCTTAAGTATTTGCATGTGAAAATGTTGAAATAATCGACCTTGCAGGATGCTCATGGGGGATTTGAGGACATTGGCCAACCCTACAGGAGCCCAGCTGTGATTTCCTGTCCCCTCTCTGGGGGAGATGAGGATGCAAAATGCAAATCCCAGGGAGGTGTCCTAGCTCCTAAACCCTCACGTAGGGCTGCTGTGGAGCTCTGCTCTCTGGAGTCTCCTCCTTTTTTAGGCCTCAGGCTGGGTGTGCTGTACCAGTGGTGCCGACCTTGGCAACCAGGCAGGGCTCCTCTGCATTTTAAGGGTGAAAATCACTTGCCTGCAGCCTCACCTTGTCACAGAAAGAGCCGAAGCAAAAATGAGTAGGTGGACTAAGTGCTGAATTCTGGCAGTGAGCGCTGAATGCACCGGTACATCTGTGAGGGCTGAAGCCAGGTGGAAAGCCAGCATGGGAGATGCTGGACAAACAAATCGATGGGAAGTGCTGCATTAACCATGAGGCAGGTGGCCTCGAGGTATTGTCAAGGGCTGTCCCCTTGAGGAGCAACATGTATGGTGGGGCTTAAGCACTGTGTTAGCTGTGAGTGCAACCAAGTGTGGCTTGACTGTCCAGAGATGGGGAAGAGAGTGCTAATTCGTTTTGCCAGAGCCAATTTCTCTGGGGACATCCATTGAGACTCCTTCAGTTGCTAATTTGGATGCTAGTTAGTGTTGAAGGGATTTACTCTGCTCTCAAGGCTAAAAGGCATTGAGAAATTTCTGTTACAAAATGTTGCCCAGCTTGTAGAGCTGCCCCGAGGCGACTCGCTTATCTACAGGGTGCTGGGGCGGCTTTACAGTTGTAGCACGGTAAATGCAAGCATTTTTATGCCTTCTCTCTGAATAATGGAGTTTTTATCTTCATGCTCCTCTGATGTTACGCCTGCTGATGGGAGTCAGGGTGATGAAAGCCACAGTTGTGATTTCTGGAGGCGCACTTTGGGAAGTGGTTGGAGTGGCCATCCTTGCCTGCGGGGACCTGTGAAACGCAGTCGCGTTCCCTCCCTCCACAACTGCCCACCTGCCTGTGCGGAATCTGTCCAACAGTTACCAGTGCAGTCGAGGATTTGTTGAATCCTCAAGATGATGAAAAGCAAATAACAGAGGAGTGTTTGAGCATTGTCTTTTATACAGCAAGAGATGTTAAGTGCCTCTGTGGAGATTTTCAACCTGCCTTTCTGTGCTATTTTCCTGTCATGCTCTTTCCCTTCTGTTGATGTACAACAGAATTAACTGCAGTCTGTGAGGAAGACACAAAACCAGTGCATCTCAGCAAGGTGCTGGTGTTTGTTTTTAAAAAAGCATCTTTTCAGATTTGAGGCCACCACTTCTTACTAATGCACAACTTAACCTCTCCTGATCCCATCTGAAATAGAAGTATGCCTGTGTTGAGAGCCCTGAAGTGGACTCCAAGCTGTTGTAATCCAGGCTGTTCTTTATGGCATCCTGTGGGAGTTTAGCATAGCATAGACTTCCTGGCTGTAGATGAGCATTGTTGTGCAGGGGGGTGAAACCAGTTGCTCTGGGAAGCTTCCTTGGGTAGGGAATGCCTAACGGTGCCTCATGACACCTGCCATGGGCATGTATCACATCTGTCCTTTGCGTGAATGTACCGGAAAATGGGGCACGGGCAGAGCCTGTGTTTCATATTAAATGCTGGAGATATTTTTGCCTTCTGTAACTTATGATCTCCCCTGACTGCAGCGTCCAGCAGAACACATTCACCAGGAGGAGAAGATGGTCTTGCCAGCATCACAGGTCTTGCCAAACTCTGGCTACCTTTGGGAAATGTGTTCAAGCAGATAGTGCCTGTTAGTTCACCAGAACTTTCTGTAGGAACTGGGGAAGGAAGAGGCATTATTGTTCTTTGTAGTACTGAGTATTTGGACCTTTTTGAGTGATTGCACTGATGAACCATCTAGGCAAGGCAAGTTTTGTGTGATAAAGACCTTCCAGCTTTCTTCTCTTCTCCTGAGCATAAGTTTAGCTTTGCACGTTTGTGTGGTTTCTAGCCCACTCCCGGATTTAATCGTGAGTCCGGGCTGGATGCCATGCCAACGCATTGAGAAATCTCCTTTCTGATGGCCATGGCTTGTATTTTGGTTTTGATAAAGTACAGCCAGCTAATTCATAGGTAGCCACCACTTCAGGAGTGTTGGCACTATCCTCTGATAAAATATAATGTGTGGTTAATCATATTTCCTGCAATCAATATGGTAATAGTAATTAAGTATCTGAATTATGAAATACTTACGCTGTTTATTTTTCAAATCACACAAACTTCCTGCAATTAGAAACATAAAGCTAAATTATTTAGTATCAGATCAGATCTTGAATCCAAGTCATCTGCACACTAAAAAGCCTTGTTCCTATCGAGATAGCACTTTATAATAGTTGTGTTTTATTTGAGTTTTCATGAATAGTTAAGTTCCCCAGTGATTTTTCCAGGTACTCTTCCAAGTTTAAGAATTTAGAGATTAAATCGGTCAGCTCTTCCAGTTGTGGCGTTAGGATCCAGGCCAGTTCATTCAGTTGGTCTTTTGGCCTATGGGCTCGTTTTCTGTGGCAAACCAGAAGTTTCTACCTCTATATCCTGAAGTCTGTATCTTCTCTTGTGGGCTGAGAGCTGATGTCTGCCCTTGCAGCTGCCACCTCCTCCTCAAAGGCTGCTGTAGCCATGGACACCCAGGCACCTGGTGGGCTCAGCAGAGGGATGGGGCTGTAAATTCAGCATGTGGAAACCAGACCTTGCTTGTGCGCATACCTCCGTGTGAGCAGATGATAATATCTCTTGAACTTAGGCTCTGCAGAGACTGGCAGCAGGAGACTGCAGTGTCCTGGGCACCCATGCATCTGCCCCGAGGAGCTGCAGGGGTTCCTGTTCAGTGTGAGTCCCTATACTGGGAATGCACAGAAGATGGGTCAATATTATGCATCCTGTGAAGAATGTATTTGCTGACCTCACTTGGTGTTTGGTTCCCTGCCTGCAGATTATCAGGAGGAGGGAGTGGTTGGTACTCCTCTGTCTTGTACCCAAATGGGTCATATGTCCCTTCAGAGCCCTCTTTCCAGGGATGCAGCGTATGCTGTATTTTCCACCCTGGTAGTGTTTTTGGTTCTTTAGTTCTTGCTTCTCTTTATTCAGCCCAAGCTCTGTTGTTCAGTTCATTTTCTTCCTGACAGGTTTTCATTTCCTTTATAAATACATAGCATTTTCGCTGGCCTCTTGCCTGTGAAAGCCAAGGATTTAATACATTGTTTTCTCCACACTTGCTTTTTTTGTTACTATCAAAGGCTATTCTTTCTTTTCCTCGTCCCTTGAATAATCACTGGAGACAGTAAGGGAGTCTTTCTACATAGCTGCATGCTTGCAATACATGGTAATAAATATTAAGCTCCTTATGAATTGTAGCAACTTGTGTTTTTATTTAAGTTTTAGAAATTGGAGATGGCTTTTGACTTGTAGACAGAACACTATGTGCTGAATTTTCCAAAGATCTGCCTACCGAATATGCATATACTTGTACATACAGGCATTTACGCACGCGGCTCCTCGCTTTGCAATGCAAATGTACGATCTGCAAGTACAATACCGGCTCTTCTGTGCACAAGAAGAGTGAGGCAGGATCTGAGCACAGGCTCTGAATTCCAGTCCCTGGTCTTGCACTTAGTTCTGTGACCAGAGGCAAAAGTTGCTTAACGTACTCCATACCTCAGCATAATGCACTGCAAAATAGGGGTGACAATGCCATTAACATCATGCAGTGCTGCATGGAGCTAAAGAGGGAGACTGAAACCACGTCTGACACTCTGAATAGTGCCTTTCCTTTAAGAAATGTGATACCATTCCTTATGAGTGAGGTCTCCAGTAAGTCAGTGTGGGAAAGAGAGATGTAGACATTCATTCTGAACCAGTTCATTTCCAAAAGGATGCTGATTGGGTTCAGCTGCAAATCCAAACCTTGTCATAACAAACAGGGCTCCAAAAGCCAATAGGAGAAGTTTCCATCACTTTTGAAAAGTGGAATGGAAGTACTCAGCACCAAACATGACAAGCTGTTTTGCGAGGCATTAGCAGTCCAGTGCTGTGGCACAGGGAGCCCTGGCAGCCTTTGGGCAGACAGTGGCTGCATTGGCTGCCCAGGAAACTTGACTGTCCAAGCCAAGGGACCAACAGAAATGAAAATAAGTAGAGAGAGAGGCAGTAGAGGAATGTAACTAGACCTTTATGTGTTCATTGGCTTTGATATTTCGAGACAAACCTAGTAGAGAAGGAAGGGATTTCTGTTTGCACACACAGTTTTGTGTTTTAAGGTGAACTGCATCCCCCTCATACTAGAAGACAAATGTGCTCTGTCTTCAGTTGGTGTTATCTATTACTTTTGTCTCTCTAGCTCATGTTGAAGAGATGACTGTGTGCCTGACCTGGGAGCTGCCTCCCCGAGGGATTTGTGGCATGGACCCGTGTGTCCCTGAAGTTCCATGGTCATTACTGCATTTCCATTTTCCTGCAACATTCAGCGTTTTTTTTTATGTCACCTTCCTTGGAGTGTTCCTTTTATTATTTTCTCTGCTGGTTTAAACAGTCCAGAGCATCTGTTCTTAATTTTATAAATGTATTAAATTCCATTCCTGGATCTGTTTGAAGCAGATCAAATCAGCACAGGGATCAAATACAGACACCCACACCCCCTATGGAACAAAGCATCTTTTTGCCATTAAAATATATTATGCCTGAATATATGCTTGGGGGGGGGAAAAAAATCAGTATCACATTTACATTGTGAACTGGAGAGTAGGTAGATGTACATCACTAGGAAGGCTTGTCTAGATTTAATTGGGTGCTGTGTCCCATCGGCTGGGGAAGCGGTGTTGGGCTGTGGTGCTGCGAGCAGGCAGCTGAGTGTGTGGGCTCAAGATGGTGTCCCAGAGACAGAGGTTCACTGCCACCCTGCGCAGTTGTGCCGCGGGCTGGCAGTGCATCTCTGTGGGTGATTAATTCAGTTGGTGTTACGGCATTTCTGTGTTATTAGGGTGGTGTGAGCGCTGAAGGACCTCGCTGGCTGGAGCACCAGGGGTCTGTGCAGAGCTTACAGAAATGAATCGGAATAGCTTGGTAGAGAGCAACCCGCCTGTCTTCAAGCCCTTAGGGATGTGGGTGAAGAGGAGGAGAAAAGGTGATGACTAAGAAGTGACACAGTGTAGAAGAGCGCTTGGCTTACCTGACTGGGGGTGAGGTGAAATGATTTTTGCAGTGTCTACTGCTCCAGCAGAGGTTGGATCACTTGAAGGTTCTGTATGTGGACAGCAGGGTAGCAGATGTCTGAGCATAGCTGTGACTTGTGGGTAACTGGCTTGGAATGATAGATGGTCTCTGCTGAAAGGTTAACTGGATGGTGCAGCCAGGGACCTTCTCTGGGTCGCTTATGTTCAAGGAGGCCTGGCAATTACCAAGCTGCCCTTTCAAAGCATCTTTAGATAGTTGGCCGTTTCTCTTGCTTGATTTATGCTGGTGAGCAGAAACCAGTGCAGGAGGTTTTTAGTTCCTCTGAGATGCCAGGCTGGTACTTTGCTCACACAGTGACATTGGCTGGCTTCAGAGTAGCCCCTCCCCAAATGTGAGGACGGGTACATATGGAAGGAGAAGGAGTTGTAGCCTTATGGAATGTGGCCGGCGTGAATTGCCTTTCCCTTTGCTTCTGTTCAGACAGATCTTCCGACACCGAGACCACCTGTGAAACAACGCAAGACATGTGCACTAGTCTAAGAGGCTGATTTGTTGTCTGAGCTGCCTTCACACTTGTGCTGTTTTAAAAGGAGCAACTCAATCCATGTTGGTCTTACTGGAAGACTTGACTGAGATGTAGAAGTTAGGTGTCTATAATTAAAGGACTGAGCTTTGCTTGTGTTCCTGCCGTTATATTTCAGACCCAGCATCCAGCTCAGGTTGGGACTCTGGAGCAGCAAGAACATAATTCAGATGCACAGATGGGCCTCAGTCCCTCATCTTTGAAGTTTATCTGAGGTTCCTCTGTTGCATCCCATCTCAGTACTGTCTGAGCATCAGCAGATGTTTTACCTTTTACCTTTTATGTACATGATGAGGGTTTTCATCTGGTGATCTCAATTAATTAAGCCTTGTAGTACTGCTTTGAGTTATATAAAAGCTGACTGGATACTCGTGCTACTCTTGCTCTCATCTGATGTTGAACTTGCTGAAGCAGTAGGTAACAGACTCAAACTAGAATAAAGCTTTATTATTCACATAGATGTTAATCATGAGCACAGATTCTTTGCACACTGCAAAACTTCACATATCTTGTTGGGCTTTGAAGGAAGAGTTAGGCTAAAAATAAAGGGGATGAGTTATTACCATCTCTTTCTTCAGGAAGTGGGTTAGCTGTATTTTTTAAGAACTGGAATGAGCACTGGAGATGTTCATGGAAAAATCCTCTCAGTTTCCAACACTGTCCCTGTGCGTTAACTTTGGATGGAGGTACCTGTTACGTAAATGCAGATCTTGCAAAATTGGCTAGAAAAAGTGGTTGCTTCAGAAAATGAAATAATTGGACACTTATAGCCTAGTGTGCTGGGTGCTCTGGGTTTGCTTATGAAGTGCCTATGTGCATCTGATAATCTTGGAGCACCCGAGTAGTATGACTGGTTTCTTTAGGATCATCACTTGGGCAGAAGGCGTTCTTGGAGCATGCATGTTCTTCAAGAACAAAGCCCTTCCAAACAGATTTGCTGTAATAGGATGCATTAGAGAGAACATAAAGACAAGGAAATACCTCAGATCAGCAACCTTTTAGTCTCACTTAGCAAAAATACTTCAAGACATGTCATTCACGTCATACCTTTCCTCTGAGAAATCTGCCTATTAATAAAACTTTTAAAAGTGCCCCAAACCCGAGGTTAAATGCCTCCTCTTTCTGGATTCTTTCCTACCTCCCGTAAAAGTATTGACTTACAGCTGTTGCAGTGGTTACTTTACAGACATAGTAATCAAAGGACCGGGGAGAAAAGGCCAACCACCAGAAAAAGTTGGAACCCAGGCTTATTTCTTATCAGTGGCTTCTGTCAATATGGATTTCCTCCCTCATTTAGTGCTTATGAGCTATTACAGAACAACTGTGGTGAAATGCGGGCAATTGGATTGACTTTCTTGTTTGACTTGTCCACCAATGGGTGGAAATGCTGGAGTGATTCTCTCCTCCTGTATGGCAAATCTGAAGCCCAAATTTGTCTGTATCTGGGCTGTTGGAAGGTGATTTTGGCTATTCTTCGCAGCTACGCGCATATTTGCTTCTCGGTGGTGAACTCTATTTGAATTTGTTTCTCTTGCAGCTCCTTCTATTTCATCAGTAACTTACAAGTGGCTTCCTGCATCACTGGTTCTTCTGCTGTGTGGATTCCAGGCCCTTGCAGAAGAGCCACAGGAGCAGCCTGGGGTATCTCTGTCACTGCTCCGTTTTCCCTTCAGTCACTGTCACTGCTTCCTCTTTGCTGTGCTCATGCTGTTAAGTAAAAATCCTGTCTCGGGAGGTTGTCGTGTGTTGTGACGTGCGTGTTGGTAGAGTCAGAATTTCCCGTTCTGTCTTCTAAGGAAATCCCTTCCTGGCTCTCTGAGCAGCTTATGTGGTGTTTCATTCCCATGACACCTTCCTCTCCCACAGTTTTTAACATGTTGTAATGTCATGATTATATACAAGGATCTGAAACATGAAGGAGCCAGTGACCTGCTCAGAACCTTGGAATGTGGCAAGTTTTTGAATCAAGGCTTCCCAAGTACTGGCTGTGTTGCTGCCTGCTGGGTCGGGGACCATCCTCCTTCCCACTGCTGTCATGTCCGGCATGTCCAGAAGGTTGGCGCAAATTTCTCAGGTGTGTTAAAATTGGGTTAAAACAGCAGTGGAAGATTTGGCTATCCAGTTGTGAGAACCAACTTTGGTGTGAACCTGGATGACTACGTTGAGGACAGACCCTCTAAACATTCAGGAGACAGGCTGGAGGCTCCTTTTAACTTCCCGAAAGCTTGCTGTGTTAATGTTACCTCTGTCCTCAAGACCCTTTCTCTTTCTTCACAGAACACGTTCCTGTTTTGTACTAGGGTGCTGGGGTATGGTATATGTTAGGGTATTCTGCTCACCAAAAGAATTTCCCTATTTTAGGCTAGTTTTGCTCTGCCACTCCTGTGCCACATGTGGAGATGCAGCACTGTCTGAGCTTCCATAAAAGCCAGTCCTGAAAAAGTCCTGGTTATCTTGCATGTCTTTTGTTGTGTTGTAGGTTTTGAATTCGTTTAATTAATTGCTAGAGGGAGGAAAACTTCTCTTTCTCAGATCAGCAGGGACAGATCTCACATTCTCAGTGGTCAAGAATGAAGTAGACTGCCAACAAGGCTCCAGCCTCTTTGAAATCTGATTATATGTTTCCAGCCTAGCCCTGTGAAATATAATAAAACCTGGCAGGAGACTATAGCAAGTCTGAAATATCATGCTGCCACCTGCTTTTACCAGTTCATACTGCCTTTCGGAGAGTTGTTGGCTTGGCAAGAGATTGGCCAGCAGCCTGATATGACAAGGCCGATGCAAGGAGAGGTCTGTGGTCCTGGAAATAGTTACACCTTTCAAACATCTGTTCTTGGACTACAGGAAATATCTAACCTGGATTAATAGTGATGAGAACAGAGAATCAGTGTGAGAGAGTGTAAATCATGTGCATATGCAGTTTATTTTTTCCACTCCATGTGTGTGGATATGTTGTCTTCTCCTATGAGCCATTTGGCAAGCAAGCAACGCAGAGGGTTGCAGATTCAAACTCTGAGCACCGGGAGAGGTGATATCCAGATACGTTATGTAGTCAGAGGATTTGCTTGTGGCTTCAGAATTCTGTAGTCCAAACTAAGGAAAAAGAGGAGTCAGCATGCTGGCACTAGCAGCCATGTTTCAGTGATCTGGGAGACGAGCTGAGAGGACCAGCCTCCCCTGGATCCGAGTGGTCCCAGGCTGCAGCAGGAGGTAGTGGATTGGTTGCAGCCAAGTCGCTACTATGGCGAACCGAGGAAGTTGTTTAGCCAGTCCCCTTTTCATTGTTCTGCTGTCTCTCTTACAGCCTCTTTCCTTCAGCATTATTTTCGTGTGTCACTTCCAGCCTCGGTGCCTGGTGTTTTAGAAGTTTCCTCTCCGCCCACACCTGTGAGTTTGCTCTCCTTTCCTCATCCCGTGATCCCTACCCGCCTGTTCAACACCGTCGCCGTGTTTGGCTCCCAATATGTTTCCTGGATCTGTTGCAACTCCAATTTACACAGATGAGGTTTGGCATAACAGAAACATATATCATTGACTTCCTTATGGTAGTTGTAGAGAACAGAAAGGGTATTTCCCTATCTCCCTTCCCTGCAGTCACTTGAGTTACAGCATGTGAGGGTCTCCCCCTGCAAGCGGCTGCAGGGTGAGATTGTGATGGATTGACTCTGCCTTCTGTTTACACCAGCGCTGCCTTTCATGCCCTGTTGCTATTTGTGTTTTTTGATGAATGATTAATTAGAAAAATAATCATTTGTAAATTGTGAGTGAACCAGACGTTTGGCCTTGCCTGTAGGGAAATCGAGTCTCCGAGCTCTGTTGCAGTGTGCAGTCTGCTCACAAATGCAGGAGTATTCCCAGGCTAGTGATGAATTTACATGAAGTTCCCTTTCAGCATTTTAATGACTGTTACAGCTGGGTAACTAATGAAAGATATTAACAAACAGAAGAAGTAAATATTTGACTTTTCTATAGCATTTTTTTCAACTTGTGGCAGTCAGTGCTTTAAAATGTATATATAGGAGAATTTCTGCCCCAATCTCTTCATCCTGCCCTGAGTGCAAAGCTGGCTGTATGTGCTGGATGTGATGAACGCCTCTGCGGAGACATTTTACCGTGAAATGTGCTGTTCCTCTGCCCTGTCGTGACAGACTGCAAACAGAGTTTGATGGCTGTGAGTTAGCACAGCCAAAAAGGCATCTTCCTGCACTGGGGGTTGTTGCAGCCTGAGGTTCCCTGAGGATGAGTTGGCCACAACAAGGTCGGTCATTTGGTAAACTGCAATGATTAGTGACTCCATCAAGAAAAACTGCTGAACGCAGCAGGGAGCAGTCATATGAAATGTCTTAACTCTGATAATTTACCTTCTTCCCCCCTTTAGTGTTTCGCGTCCTTCCTTTGCCTGAAAAAGCCTGCCGGGTAAGATTTTCTATCAGGTCTTGTTATCTCCCAGCAGATTCTCTTGCCTGTTTTTCTTCCATATTCCTCCATGCTTCATCAGGATGTGATGATCTGTGTTACTGGGATTTGGGGTCAAGCTGAGGAATGCTCTTGAGCCTGAAAGGTGGGGCACTGTCCTGCCCACCTTATATTCGGATGTGCGGGGGAGCGCTGGGGGCAGAAGTTGCCTGGAGGGAAGGTTTGCTGTGAGAAACAGCCTGGAGGATTTGTCAGAGGCCTCAGGGGTTTATTGTTAAGCGTGTGGGAGCTGGCTGTGTTACACCTGCGGTTTGTTGTGATGTGTGGTGAATCCAAGGTGCACAGACAAGATGGCACTGGGTGGGGGCTGGTCCAGCAGTCACGCTGTGTCTCGGGTGCAGTGCCAGGCACGGGGCCGTGGCTTGTTCATCCCCACCTTGCTTCCAGGCTCATGGCTGCTTTGCCATCCAGGCTTGTAGCAGCAGAGCCAGCAAGAAGTGCCATCCCACTCTTGAATTAGACTCTGCAGTCATAAAGAGCTGCAGGAAATTTTTGCAGGTACAATCTATGATGCCAACTGAGATCTTCGTCTCTTAGACGTTATGTGCTTTGGAGGGGGAAGGAATAAATCTTTACTCTAAGCCCACAGGAACTTCATCAAGCACTTATTTAGGGAATTTAGCCAACATCATATCCCCACTATGTCATTGTGGTTCTCTGTGCAGGGCCTCACGTGATGTAAATCTCCCAGGGTTGTCTCTGGCTTTGTCCTTGTTTTTGACAGAGCCTGTCCAGGCTCCACACAACTGGGATCCAACTGCCTTGGCTCTTCCCTGCTCTCATATAGTCTCTCCAGCCTGCCATCTTTTACAGCCAAGAAAAACTTATGCTAAGTGATCAAAAGCATTCATCTGGATGGAGATATATATACATATAGCGAGAATGTGTGTGTATTTTTTTTTTTTTTTAAAAGAGCTCATCAGAGTAGATCATAAAGCCCAAGTGAAATACAGTGAAACTTCCCATTACAGACAGTGTTTCTTAAACTGTTTCCCAGGGGAGCCCCTTTTCTACCTGCATCTAGACTTAATTTCCTCTCCTCCTTCTGTCTATGAGCTTTGAAATACATGAGAAAATGCAAGAACAGGGCCTTCCAGGGGCAGGAGGCAGGATGGGCACTGTCAGGATGCAACCCACCACTTCTGAGAGAAGTGAGGGGAAAATGGAGGCTTCCATGCCTCAAAATGTAGTATTTCATGCCTGCATGTGCATGGACACCCCGCTCACCAGTGGGTCTGCTTTCTACCCTCTTCTGCTTGCCTTTGCAAGCACCCTGCCTGGGCATACATCTCCTTTCCCATTGCAAGTGCTCGTACAGACCTCCCTCCCTGCATGCCTCCTCTGAAAGGCTGTAGCACCTCCTCCATGTTAATAAAATATGAGCTGAGCCAATCTTCTCTGTTCTCCTCTGTTCTCCCTTCTACCTCCACCTCCTCTTTACACATCCTGCTGGCTGTTCTCTGTCTTTCTTGTCTTAATCTGCCTCTCCTCTGCCAGTTTCTGTTCTTGCTGAGCTGGGAGGTGATAGTCCCCGCTTGTTGTGGAGGGTGTGTGGGTTCCTGCTCCCTCCACGGAGTGCCAAGTTGAAGTGAAATGCCCTGAGTCTGTTAGGCAGCCAGGAAGAGTTTTGTAGAGCTGCTCAATCAGAATCAACTGTCCTTCATTGCTGTTGTGGGTGTGAGATGGCTCAGTTATGTGTGACTTGCCAACTCCTTTCATTAAGTGCAAACCCAGAGGTAGGAAGACCCTCAGTTCCCAGCATTGAATGCTGCAGGGTCCCGAGTAGAGGCAGCCTCAGAGAAAAGTATGAGCTGGTTTTTTTGTGCTGCCACAGAGGTGCTTTCTGCAGGGCTTGACATCACCAGGTGCTGAGCTAGGGTTTTTGGCAGAAGGACTGTCCTGTGTGATGTGATATTGGACCAGCTCCTTTTGGGACTGGGCTTCGTGCTTAAGCAAAACATGTTATCTGTAGAGTTTAACTGGCTTGTGCCTTGCTGATTATTCTCCCATTACAAAACCTCTGGCTTTCGCTGTCACCTGAGATAGCTGGGTTCTGTGTAAATCAGTCCTGCTTAACAAAAAAAAAAAAAAAAGGCAAAAAGCTAACCCCTTTCCTTCACACAAAGCGCAGGCACTAGCAAGGTTGTTCCCCTTCCTAAACAACCTTAGGAAGGTTGTTTCTTCCTTTCTAAAATGCTGAAGGGGATTAGATCGTATGATAGAGTATTCAACTGCCAAGTGATTTACGGAAAATATGCAGTTGAGTTATGGGAGCTGTTAAAATGCCTGTTAAAGTACTAAATGTTTTTAAAAACTCATATTATTTGGCTGATAGAATGTAAAGGTCTAATGGAGCTATTACTTTGCTCTGTATCGATACACATTTGGGCAAATGTTATTTATGTACACTCTCATGTTGTGGGTTGGAGTGACCCAAGGCTATTGCCACCAAATGGCTGTGCGTCAGCCTGTGTGGGCTAGACGGTGGTTCCCTTCCTGGTGGATGGTCGGACCCGAAGTCCTCACCCTGTGGAAGGTTATCTCCCCTCGGCAGTGCTGGGATGAGTTGAGGAGAAGCTTTAAGGCATACTTGTGTCTGGAGATGGTGGTTTTCTCCTAAGGATTTCGATGCCTTGACTCGCTTCCTTTTGGAAGGTTTTGGCAAAAAAGCAGCAGATCCGTGGTCCTAGACAACATGGACACATCTTCCCTCAGTGCTGATGTTTCTCATGTTCTGGACTTGAAAGTACAGGAGTAAAGTACAGAAGCCTAAATAAACACTTCTAGTGTTTATATTTACTTTAAAAGGAACAGGGTACATTTGTGGCCTATGAACCTTGAGAGTTTTTGATGTGGAAGATGAACTTTATTTTTTAGACTCAGTTCTTCACCTGCTTTTAAACATGTTTGCCCAGAAGCAGCAGTGGGGAGTCAGTCAGTTCACCACAGACATTCACGACTGACTGTCAGACCTCTTCTCTTCTCCAGACTGTTGCAGCCCAGCAGAGTCACCATGACCTCTTGGCTACCCTGTGCTATAAGCACTGGCAACAGTAAAAGTCTGTTCCTGAGAGATAAATATGGGAGTCTTTGGGCAAGTACGTATGATGTCCACTAGTATAGAGCATTTCTGGGTCAGCTGTAGCCATCTGATCAGGATGCCCTCATGTAATATTATAGATCCGAATTCAGGTGCTGCTAGATTTGGTGAACAGCAGATATATACCCTGGTTCATCTTCCTTGAACTGACAGCCCGTGGCTGATACAGAGGAAAAAGTTCACACTAGTTTTTCATTCAATGTATGAAAAATTAATTTTTCTGGCTTTCTGGACTGCTGTGTACCTACAAAGGGCTGCAGTGTTGCGCTGTGTAAACTGGTGGTGGTGTACAGTAAATATTATGCTTTAATGGTAGCAGGTCTGACATTTCTGTTGAGTTATGTACCATAATGTTTGAACACCATGGGTTGAATTTTGATCTTAAATACATGGGTGCACTTTAGTGCACGCCTGAAGAAAATTGGCCACTAAACTTGCAGGTTCATGTGCACAGTCAGTGATTGTTCATGGCATCTGTTGATGCCCCAAAAGGTATGAAATTAATTTTCAGGTACAATAAACAATATTTCAGCCCTGACTGGCTTGACGGAAGCTTCATCTTCCAGCACTAGATATTGAAATGGGTTGCAGGATGGCATTTAAGAAGGGATTTGTTCTGCCTGTTTCTTCAGTGCAAAGGAAACTCATGAAGTTTGCCCAAGCAGTGGTGATACAGCAGAGTGCTGCTTTGCCTGAGCGATGCCTCAAATCCTATGCTGCAACTGGAGGTTTAGAGTCATCGGTAACTATCTTACAAATTCCTCATCATGTTGATCAGAGAGATTTTTTTCTTCCTCTTCACCTTTGTACAAGCTACACATGGCCCTGTCTAAATGTGCTTATTACTGTTTTGGATAGGGGGTTTCTGCACAGTTTTTTCTTCTGCAGATGGGGAGCTGCAGAACCCCTTTTCTGGGAGAGGGATGCTGGCTGGTAACAAGAGAAAAGAGGCTCAGGATGGGCATGCGACTGCCCATTCAGTGTTTTAATTTCAGTGCAAGGGTTGCCAGTGACTGGGAATTACTCAGTGCAAGGAAATCTCTGAAGAGGCTGCAGCAGGAAGTGTCTGTTGTGGATGCGCGGTCTGTAGTAAGCTGCAATGGGAGTCCAGCAGCAAGACTAGTAAAGACTTATTGGCAGGAGGTGCTGGACCCTTAGGACGGGGTCATCAAGACTGTATGAGCAGCAGCTAATCTGGTGTATACTCTGCTATTATTAACATATTTGCATACTTTCCCTCATTATATCAGGTCTGACTTGCCTTGGAAGAGAGTTTGTGAAGTCTAGAAGCATGGTAGGCGTAAACCCCCTTATTCGCAGCTGAAAACAGCCTTTGGTGTTGATCACTTCATGCCATTAGCTCTGTAAGTCACATTCAAGCCAGGTGCTAGATAAGAAAGTCTGTGTCAGAGCCATCCTACCCCTTCTTGCTTGGATTCAGAGGCTGGGAAATGATAGGTAATGTATTACACAAATTTAGCTCTCTTTTTTACTCTGCTGTTTATAATTGTCAAAGGTTTGACCCATCTGAAATAATAAGGTTAAGTAGCCCCCTCTGACCTTAGGTGAATAGGAAAAAATATAGCGGTGAGACACTCGGGCCATTACACCTCAGCGGTGAAGAGTCAGAGCTGTTTGAAAAGCCTGCTCAATTATCCTCTGTAATGCTGGACACTTGCAAGGTGACTTATGGTGCTGAAAAAACATGAACATCCGTAACTGTGACTCTGCTGCAATCCAGAACTGGGTTTGCCACATGACTGTGTCTGAGACGGTTAATAGGAGTGATGGCAGATGAGCTCCCACGAGCATCATCTTGTGGGGGATCCTGGGTGCTTGCTCCATAGGCGGACCCAAGCTGGGTGCCACTGTTACGCCAATTCCCACGCAGATCCCAGGCCACTGAGCTGGGCTTTCTGTAGCTGTGCTCTTTGGGCTTGATGGTTGCTGTTCCTTTGCTCAACAGTCTAAGGAGGGAAGAGTTTATTTTCATGTAGGTGTGGCCTTTTAGACGCCGCCTGTCGTACCCAATTGAGCAAGAGAATGCAGAAAGCATGACTGGCTGATGTGAAGTTTGATTAAGGACTTGGTAGGCGATATGTTCTTTTGGTGGAAGGAAAACGAGCCTGTGGTTAATGTAGGACCTGATCCAAAGAAACATGGAAATGACACTGAGAAGTCATCCTTGCAGCTGTGTTTCAGTCTGGTCTTAAAAACCACACTGAGTTGTGGCTTGGATAGCCATCTATCTGCTCCTTGTAGGGGCTCAGGAGAAGAAACATCCTTTTGTCCTTGAGTACAGTCTTGGAGAAGCTGTCACCACTGCCAGGCGCAAGCAGCTGTACATTAGCCTGTGCACCTTGGTGTAGCAACCATCGCTGCTAAAGCTGATTTGGGCTAGGTGAGACTCTGGTTTGGAGTGTTTCCAAAGGGATGCCTTTTCTGTACGGTCTTCTCTTATCTGAATTATCTGCAATTACAGAAATTTCTGCTCGCAGAGGTATTTGCTAGAACATTTTTGGAAAAGAATGTTCAGAGCTGGACTGAAATAGACTTGTTGGAGCGGTGCTCTGTCGTAACCATTCCCCCATGCTAAAGAAAAGCTGCTTCGGCAAGCACACGAAATAAATTGGCATCGTTACTCAGAAGCCAGATGGAGCAGAAACCCAGATTAAATAGAACAAAGTCGAATTCAAAGAAATTCAGAGTGAAGGCACAGTGCGAGTTAAAGGCAACTCTGCATTGCCCTTAAACTGAACAATCATTGTTCCCCCATTTCCCCCACCGAGTGCTGATCACCCCGGTGGGAGTTTCGGTATTGGGTTTGTTACGGTGGTGTAAATTAACTCCTCCTACAGAACTGAAGATTCAACTCCCAAAGCCAATCAGCAGCATAGGGATCTAATTTCCCCTCTGCTGTCTAAATAAAATGCTGCTGCAGATGGAAGGCTCCCTAGAAGCTGCTTCTGGACCGCTTCCACCTTTTTATGAAAGCTCCACTCAGAGATGGTACAGTATATAGTAACATAACCCATTGAGTGCCGTGATCCCCGGAAAAAATGTAAAGGGGAGAGAAGCTGGGAACAAGCTTTGAGATTCAGGGTTGAGAATAATGATAGAAGAGCAAAGTATTAATATTTCAGAGCACAATCTGCTTTGCAAAATACAAGGGGGCTTGGGGGAGGAAGCAGATGGAGGGAGCTTGGTGTATGTTTCCTGAGGAGGTGGCATTGTGTCTGTTGCTTTGTTAGTTGGAATTCTAAATATCGAAACAAAAGCACAGCAAAGGGAGGCTGAAATTTAAATTTGACAGTTTGCACTTGCTTCTCAGTTTGGGATAAGCTGGAGCTGTTGTCTTTCTTGCAGGTGTTTTGGTTGTGTGTTTTGTTTGGTGTGCAGCTCTCCACTGGGTGCACGTGTGCTCCTGCAGACTCTGCCGGTGTTAGCGCAGATCCAGAGCCCTCCTCGGAGCTCGTCCCATTGCAGTTCACCCTCTGAATCTGGCCTGGCATTGCAGCCGAAGTAAATACAGCTCCTCCATGGAGGAGGTCTTTCTGGTGTCCAGCTACCAGGCAGTGATGGCTGTGTTCTTCATTGGTGAAATGATACATAAACATACACTCAGCCCTGGGACTGTTCGCTGTAAACATCGCATTGTCCCACAATTTACATTAATGAGAATGATTTACATTTATATAGCTCCTTTCATCCCAAAGGATCTGAGTGCCTCACAGACTAAAATACCCACACTTCATCGGAGAAATGTGAGTGGTTGTGGTCTGAACCAGCCATGCAGGAAAAATGCACATGAACATTGCCTCGTTGTCTTGAGCAAGAGGCGTTTTCAGGAAGTTGGTCAGATATTTCATCCTACGCAGGCCTGGCTGGACTTTGGAACTGAGATCGGGGTCTGAAAGACCAGACATGCAGAGAACTTGGTGGTCTTGTGCTTTATCTGCTCCTGTGGCAGGAGGGACTGAGATGACCTTGTGGTAGTTTCGAAGTGTCTCACAGAAGGTTGGGTGACTAAGGAAGGTCATTTCTAACCAGTGAAGTGTTTCTACTGCCCAGAAGTTTGTTAGTGATCCTTAGCTCTGAGGTGCAGCACTTGCCCAGTACGTCTCCAGGCCCTTAGCAGAGGGAGGCAAGCACTATCCACAGGGACGAGATGAGGATGGGACTTGTCCTTTAGGGCAACACCACATGCAGAGAGAGCTCTAGTCTGTGGAGTTCATCTCCCGTGAGCTTCCTCACTGTGATTATCTCTTTCGGGCTCCCTGTTGACCACCGCACATTGCTTCTTGCTGTGTTGAATGCCACTGCCAGCACGGTCTTCCTCCTCCAGGCTATTTCTGAAAGAGAGTTTTAAATATTCATTTGCTTATTTTTAAGTGTATATTTTAAATACTACCAACATTTACAGGGAGCATTTGTAAATGGGGACTCTATTAAAGTTATTTTAGTGCATTAATTCATGAAGCAGCTTCAAAAATTCATGAAGTAAATAGGACTCTCTGCCAGGAGGGATTGGGACATCTCTGCTGCACCTCCAGAGTGGAGCAGACATTTTGTTATAAGGCAGTAACTTGTAAATGGAGTCTCCTGATCTCAGCGGCACTGATTAAGATACTAAGGCTGCAGAGGTGCTTTATATGTCTTTAAGATGTCCTTGTTTCACCAGCCTTAACTGTGATCTTACTTCAGTAGGGATTAAGCGAGCTGCAAAAGTATACCTGGGTGGCAGAAGCAGCAGCTGTCCCTCCGGCTCAGCTCCCCCGGGCTGTCTCAGAGGTCCAAAGGGCTCTTTTCGGCTCGTGGTGTGGGGCTCGTGGGCTCGCAGGCACAATCCCTCTTAGTGGTGTGGTTTTAAATGTGGAGCGACTCTGCTGAATTCAGCACAGCCGCTGCGGGTGATGCTGGGGTGACCAAGGGGTGAAGTCAGCTCCGTTGGGGGATTATTGCTATCAGGCTAAAAGCAGCAGTGATTTAAATGGAGCAGATTGTGCTGGGGAGGCCAACCTGCACTGGTGCGTGCTCCAGCATAGCTAGAGACCAGCCAGTGGAATTGGGTTTGGGTTAAGGAGTGATTCCGCAGTCGCTGAAGCAATGGCAGTATAAAATGCTTGCAAAAAAGAGAAGAATTGGGTCTCTCACCTTCAAGACGGGTTAAGCTAAACCAGAGTGAGGCGTTTTTGTTCCGCAATGAGCAATATCTGCACATGGAATTATTTATAGACAGCTCTTTAGCGTACATTCATATGTAGACAATCTTCCTTCCTTCTTATCCTGTAATAGGATCTTCCTCTCAATATTAAGCTGCATGTTTGGATGGCTGAAGTGTGGAAGAGCAAAGTGTTTCAGATTAGATTAAGGACCAGGCTGAACCTCCTCCTCATCTTTAAGGAAGGAGTGACATACGTTTGGGCTGGCTCCTGCCCCCAGCTTTCTGCTTTGCTTTTGATGCCAAACTCATGAGAGAGCTGCTGCTCCTGGTGTGTGATGCGTTTCAGGCTGGACAAATGGGCCCTGTTCATTGTGTTTTGCACAGAGGATGCTTCTCTGTGCGCTTGATGCAAGTCTGGAAAAGAGAAGGAGAAAAAAGCACCCCAGACTCTCTTGGCATTATTTTTTTCCATGTAGGTCCTGACCTTGCATGATATTTAGTGTGTTTTCACTGATAGCAGCAGGGCTCAGGCTTCTGTAGGATTTAGGGGTACTCCTCCCTTGTCCCACTAAATCTTTTGGTTATTATCCATTAATGAATAATCAGAAATCTCTAAAAGGGAGGATGGCTTTCATTCTTTCAAAGCTAGTGGGATCTGTGCAGCTTTACAGTTTGTAGACAGCTATAAATGGTAATGGAAAGCACGTTACAATCCTGTCTCCGTAGCACGGCTCTAATTGCTGTTGATTTGCTGCTTGATTTCATGGAAGGTGCTAAGCCAGAGCTCTCAAATGTGTCCGCTAATGAGTACCCAGTCTCCACTAAAGTGTGGACCCGGCGCACGCTGTGTTGTTTGTGTTCTCGCACTGTCAATAAACTTTCCATTAGTGATGGTCCCTTCCCTCTGCACTCACAGTCTCTAATAGTCCCAGTGCATGTGGCAGGAGCGGTCTGGTTATCCTCCTCAGACAAGAGACAAAGGATGCAACTTCCTGTAGACCTTACTAAGGTCTAAAGTAAGTCTGTAACAGAGCTGAGAAATTACTTTCTTACCTCTCAGGTCTTTATTCCAAGGCTACCCTTCCTGTAAAGTCTGACTTTTTGACTTGCTGAGCATCCTTTTGCATTGGATGTACACAACCCACGAGATGGACGGCCCTGATGTCTGTGGCACACGTATGACTCAAGATGGGTTACGCTATTAGGACTGTGGGCAGGGCTGCCCAAGGGAGGCTTATGGTGGCACCAGTTACAATATAAGGCACTTGGTTGCCCAGCACAGAAGCTGTGATTTCTGAAATGATTTTGTGCAGTAGAGAGGAGTCAGGAGCCTCTGCATCGCATAGCAAAGTCAGCTGGGGTCTCACCTACAAAACTGATGTGTTCAATTCGGAGGGCATTTGAGAAATGTGGGAATTTGCTTTCCTGTAGTGTGTTTTCTGGGTTTGTTAAACCCTCTAAAGTTAGAGAAGCAGAAGAGCTACTGAATTACTTGGTCCATTGAGCTTATGTGCTGTGAAGTCTCCCTTGTATTTATAACATGCTGCAAGTTCATCAAAGGTGCACAGCCAGTGCAGTACTCAAGAGGGAACGTTGTATGTCTTCGGTTCCATGCCACCACGAGGGGTGCAGAAGAAAGCAGGAAACTGGAATACTCTTTGTACATCATCAAAGGAATTTTATTGTTTCTTGGAGGGGCCTTGTGGTGATCTCTAGAGCTGAGGTGTCTCCTGTTTTCTCTTCCTATAACATCACTCATATATTGAGCCATTTGTCCTGGTGACTGTTCAGTGAGAATCCACCACATTTTCCAGGTCAGGTGGAAGACCAGTGCAATAGAGCACTTTCTGTAGTGATTTAATAGTTTACGTGATTACACACTGCAGTGGATTACTCGGTTACTTTGTTTGTGTCAGTAGATCTATTTCTACAGAAAATATGCTGCAGTATTTTATATCTGTTTTTTCTTTTTGGGGGAGAGTTTTTTGGTTTTTTGTTTATAAGAAGATGGTGTTCTACCTTTAAGAAATAGAGAAGTGTAACCAACAGTTTTATTATCTTCCTAGTGCTGGCCTCTTCTGTCTTTACAAATGGTCTGAAGCCTCAACTCTGCATAAGAAAAATGGATTTGTCACTGAATTTTCATGCTTCATCCTCGCAGAAATGTAAATGTTTTCCTGGGCTTTAGTACTGTGTCTTCAAGCTTGGATTTAATGCTGATCATTATACTTTTAGAGCAGGTTACATAGAAAAATAGGGGCACGGAACAGATCCAAAAGCCAGCGGTCTTGCTTTCACTCCCATTTTGTTCTGGTGACGGTGCTAAATATTAAGAAAATCCCACTTTTAAAAGGGGGGTGATGGTGGTGGAAATCTCTGTATTTTAGAAGGGAACAGCTGTAAACTGCAGTTGTTGAGCTTATTGTATCGCTTACAGCCCACTGTCAGGGTAAGAGGGAGCTGTGCCCATCAAGGAGAGCACACGAGCTGTGCAGCACCCTATGCCTTGCCTGTGCTGTGCTAAGGTGGTCTGATGGTTTGATGCTCCTTGGTGGAAGGAGCGTCCAGCTTTTTATTTTTTTTTAAATAAAAACGTTGCTGGTGGTACCTGTTCCTGCTGAGTAACGGGATGGCTTGCTGGTGCAGGTAGGTTCAGCTGGATATGGTGTGACTGTAGTGATTCTTTTTTGCTGTGTGAGAAATGTGCTGATGTTTGTGCTCACCTTATGGTATTTGAGTGCTTTGGAGAAGGGCCTTAGTGACAGGAGTTGCTGTGCACCTTTTAGTTCCCTCTGCATTCTTCTGCTGCCATGGTGGGAGTCTCCAGATGGCTCCTTTTGCAGTTTCCCAAGCTATTTTTGTTTCTGTGTTAGCACAATTCTCTTTTTTTAGAAGGAGGTTGCGCTCATTTTGGCATGTATTTTGTGATTCAGATGTTTTGATCAAAGCAGATTTGACCCTGAAATCGAAGCATTGCTGCTTTGGGCTGACTTTTCTGAAAAAGAGTTTGCTATAGAAGCTCCCTTTGAACACCTTTGTTTGGGAATTGGCCTTATCCTGTAAAAAGGATAGTTGCCCCGAAAAAACCCTAATTTGATGTCTGAGTGGTGATTTCCCACTCGGTGTGATTCTGACTTATAAGCCTTCACCCATACCGACTGCTTGGTAGCAAGGTGCCGTCACATTACATCTGCTGCACCAACAGTGTTTGGTTTGGAATGCAAGATCAACAACTTCATGTTGCGTGCCCTGCTTCCATCGCTGTCACACGCTCAGCATGGCCTCAGCACTGCGTTTCCAGAGCGGAAGAACAGAGGGGCCGAGGACCATCCTGCTCGAGTGGCTCCTCTTGGGTAATTCAGCCCTGAGCAGCAGAGCCAGCTCAAGGCCTCTGTGGTTGGCTCACATTTTCTTTTAATCTTCGCCAAAGTGAGCAAAAAATGAAGTGGAACTGCCAGTCAGCGCAACGTATTCATTGCGTTCGGGTCTGTTCGGTCTCTCCTGAAATCTGGATACGATGTCCACTCGTTTTGCTTTGCCTTGCTCCCAGCAACTGCATGTTTTACAAATGGGCGTTTCTGGCACATTTTCAAGCCATCTTTCAAAATAAACACCTTTCTCAAGAGGTGAGGGCAACCTGAGGCCCTATTTATGTTGAAGTGTCGATAGCCAAATGGCACCGGAGACAAAGGTGACTAATATACACACTTGGAGCTTTGTAGTGAAACTTAATGGCATGATCTTGAAGCAAATGACGTGCAACTTTCGGAGGCTCAGCTGAAACCTGGCCACAAACCTTTCTGCATTTAGCTGTGGATTTCTGGGTTTATTTTCAACACCCAAATGAGTATAAACTGAGGCACTGGCAGCCTGAGCTGAAGGAGGAGTGACACGAGCACTAAATTGTCTCCGTCTCTGGGGAGCCTGGCTCATCCCAGCCAGGCCGTTGAGTTCATTGGAAAGATAACATAAGAGAAATTCATACTGCATTGGAGCTGTCTGGCTGAAAAGGGGTTGAGAAGCCTTAATACCCACCTCATAGCAGCGATGGAATAGATGCACGTCATAGCTTCTGTATTTTTATTACTTAAAAAGGTGGGGGAAGATGGTGTGACTGCAGCTGCAACACAAGCACTGCTGCCTCACAGGGCACAGCTCGCCTGCGCCGCCTTTGCCCGGGCATCACAGTGAGAGGGCAGCATTGTGTGGGACCTGTACAGGCTTTCCCAGCCATGCATCATACCATGGGGCTGCTGCCTGTTGCCCCATTTCAGCTGCCCAGATAGGTTTCCTGCAACGTTTCAGTCCTTTTTTCCTTTCCCATTATTTTTCTCTGTCCCCACACAGGGTTGGCTGCCATCTGGGAATCAGTGTAGTCAGGCACCGTGGGCCTCGTCCTGGGCTGTGGCTCTCCTCCTGCACCCCAGTCAGCCGCAGGGCCGGTGAGGGCCCTCCACGCTGCTTTCTGTAGTTCTTGCTGCTTTGGAGTCTGCAGGACTCATCAGTGAACAAGGAGTACTTTTGGTCATCAGAGGAGAGTTTGCCGTAGGACAGTACCTTGGTGGCTCCGTGTTGTCAGGGGCTTCTGCCCGTAATGCTCCCTCCTTGGGCCAGTTCGCTGTTTCTTCTGGCAGCTGGGCTGGTCTTGTCTCCCAGCCGAAGGGTCTCCTCCAGCCCTGTGCTCTGTGCGCAGCAGGAACCGCTCCCTGCTGTAAATCCCCGTGCAGCACGCACTCCTTTGAGCCCCGTCACTAACCACCATGGGAGCGGTGCTGTAATTAAGCATCTGATTAGGAGCGAGCCCTTCCCGTCAGCTCCCTCTCCACCAGCATATTCTCTCTTGCTGTCTCTTTTTCTAGTAGAAAGCTTTTCCTACAAGTGGTACTTGTGTAACTTGGCAAGGCTGTTTTGATGGGCTGGCCACATTGTTCATTGAATTACTGTCTGGCTGGAAAGCCAAGGGCTGCAATCTTCTGTGCATTATTATTCTTGGGATTCAGCCTCTTAGAAATGCAAAGTGGGACAGTTTGCTGCTGGAAACATTTCCCAACAGTTCAGGGCCTGGCAAGAGATGGAGGGATCTCTTGGGCTTCAGTAACCTTCACATTTTCACGTGCTTTGACATGCATTTTGAGCAAGTCCTTTTATTTATTTCAATAGTTCTGTCAAGCAATCCTCCTCCCTTGTATTAACTATGGCTTCACTGCCCTGAAATAACCCAGCAGGGTTAAGAATATTTGCCGCAGGAATCTTGTAAATGGCTTACACATAATTATGTTTTTATTCCAAGGCAGTGGAGATATAACTCTTCAAAATGGATAAAAATCTTGAAATGAACATCTGGACATCCAAATTAAATTGCTCTTAGTGTAAGGACAGTACAGTGCTTTATTCTCCCTGGCAGGCTTTCAGCACACTTGCAGACTCGACACTAATCCACAGGATCAGAGTCATCTTGTAAACTTAATGTCTCTAAATGTTTTCACATATTTTTATTGCAAATCTATCCTTTCAGGACATTAGAGATCAAACTGAGCCCTGGAAAGGCACACTCAACCTCTCTGCATTGACTGACAGCTTTATATGCTCAGATCAAGATAGCACTGGGTCTCGAGAGCAAATCATTCTTCCGACAACAAACCTCACCTGCCCTGCACAAGCTGTGGCCCTCGCCATCAATGAAATGATAGATTAGATTATTGATTATTTTTCCTTTTTTTTCTGCACTTACTCTCAAACTCTTCTGGAAATTCAAGACATTTTCTATCTTTCTATTGACAGGAGCAGCAACTAAATCAGATTACACAACTCCCCTAATTCCCAAGAGTAATTTCCAAATTGTTCTTCGGTACTTTGCCTGTCTGTGGCTTGCAGTTGGAGAGCACACTGAGATACTTGCAGCTTGTCATGGTTTAAATCTTAATTAGTTCATGGGAGTGCATCCTTTTGAAATCGTATACTTGGACTTTCTCTAGGCTATTCTTCTTCTTCTGAAAGGAATTAAAATACCCAGTATCATAATTAATCATTTCTACTCATTTATGTTAGAACTTCTTGAAGAGTTTTTAAAGAAAGCAAAGTCAACGTATTAACTACTGATATTACAGGGGTGCAGAATGTCCTTTGTCTTCATATTTATGTCATGTTTATTTAGGTGTGCCAGTATTTAAAAGTTAAAATAGTGAAGCGTCCAAAAATCCTTTCCCGGGGAGAGTTTCACAGGATGCACGGTACATGCAGGATACTGGGTGAATGGGAATGGCACAGCTTTTGTGGTGGGACTAGCAGCGTGTCTAAGGTTTGCTCTTTACCTCTGCTTCCAAGCAGAGTGTGTACACACTGACTGTGTTCGTTCTCATGTAGGTGTTACTGCCCATCCCGGCTGTCAGAGGCCAGATCCACCTGTGTCGCAGGGTACGGTGGCAGTGGTGCCATCAGTGAAGCCGTGCCAGTTGACATAAATGTCTGTCCTTCCTGCATGTATTTGAACAGCATAAGATTTGGAGCAGTTCTTCTGGTTCTTCCAGACAGGCTACGTGAGCTTGAACTGGCTGAACAGATAATTCTTAATATAGATGCAGAAAGCTGATAATTTGGGGCACTTTTTATTTAAAGGGAAAACAACAAGGGCACCAGTAAATAAAAAACATACCCCTCTAGCAAGCCAGTAATGTCAGCACTTCAGTCAAGTTTCCAGGGGGAGATTTATGACTGGTGAGATGATGCTTGTATAAAACTTGTTTGCCTGTGGTTTTCAAAGCCTGCAGCATGGAGGAATTGCTGGAGTGAATGATTGTGCGTGCTGGATGCTGAGGGACGTACCAGAAGGTGAAGCTAGAGAGAGAAGAGGGGATCTTGGACAGAAGGCTCTGTTAAGGGATTTGAGGTTGCATCTGCCCTAGAAAACCCATGGGGTGTGGATGCCCCACGCCTAAACGTGGCAAAGATGCATGTCAGACAAAGAGGATGGGTATGGTGTCTGAAAAATCATGGTTGTACCTTGTCCATACTAAACACTTCCATAAAAGCCAAGTATAAAACCCATAAATCCTGTGGATAGGTTTGATAGTTATGTTTTATAAAAGCAGATACGTAAAAATAAAAAAAGGATTTGTTCTACTGTGCTTTGCTTTTCGCTGCCACTGCTCTCCAGCCTTCATCAGGATAAATGATCGTGATGAAGACAGCCATCCCTAAAAGGTGTTGAAAGAATGCCTAGAAGAGCATGGGCACTAATCCATCCAGCGAAGAATAGTCCCTCGGCCGTTGTTGCTGTGCAGTGCATTTTCAGATTAAATTTTTGCAGAAAAGCACGTGATGGCTGGTTCCCTTTTTAACCCCACTGGAACTAGTCTTAATTTCCGTACCCTCTATTTCGGTAACTTAGGTACAGTGCCGTGCGTGTGCTCACTCACAGGAGCAAAGAGGTACCTTGCTTTAAAACACTGTCTGCTGGATCTGCCGATATTTTCAGCGCTTGGGTGGAAACATGGCTGTTTTAAATAAAAATTGGGCTTAATGTGCTTTTAAATTGGAGGCAAGTGCACTAGCTATGCAATTAACTGCAAATATTGAGTTCGAGAAAGGGCACTGCAAGTACTTCCAAAATAATCAGAAGTGTTTTTAAATGGATGGCTAATGGAGAACAGATACTGCAGTGTGAGCCGCCTGTGTTCCTAACAAAGCATTCTTTACCCAGGCTCTGCATAAGCTTCTTTTCAGCGTGTACATTAGAGCAGGAGTCTGGCAGGCTGTCTCGTCATGTGTCTTGTCCTGTAGAGCCACTTGATTGGATTTCATCTGCTTACCCTTGTGCGATCATCAGGGCAGTGCTTAAAAGCAGCTCTTGTATGAAAACAAACACAGCAGATTATGCAGCCTTAGTCTCTTGGTGGAAGAGAGGAGGTGAGAGATGGGGAAGGGAGGAACCCTCCATTCCTGACCTTTAACTCAGCAGTAAACATAAATCTCCTCTAATGTTCTGCTTTGTCTGAAAATAAGTCACGGAAAGGTTATGGTCTTACAAAGAGAATGTTTGTTGCCACCAAAGTTGTGTCAAAATTAAAACTAAAGACCCGAAAATACCACCATCAGTTTACTTTAAATAATGCAGCTACCCACTCAGAAAATTGCCTCCTAGAAGTGGCTCTTTTTAGCCGTGTCGGTGATGTTAAGTTGTTCATTCCCTTTCTCTTTTCAGGGTCACTTAATGTTTAAACTCAGGGAAGCCTGTTACATTTCCCTGCTCTTCAAGGCATAGAGTGCATGTGCTGCGTTGCAATTCCTTGCAGAGCCTTCCTTCCCTTGAGATGGGTTGCTCTGAAGGTTGCTATGTTTGGCTGCGCGTTAGAGTGGAGATGTTTTGAGCAAGACCAGGCTCTCTATGGAGTTCAGACTACTTTGCTCAGATTCAGAGATCTTGGAAAGTTCAGGGAACTGTAACATGATTTTAGCTGAAGTGGCATAATCTGTTTTGTTTTGGTTTTCCTCCCCCTTCCTTAGATTTATACTTAGTTTGTGTCAAAACCTTTCAGTGAAAGTTGAGGATCTCAACACTCGTGGAAAGACCATCAGGCTCCTTTCTGAATCGCTTGGCCCTGCAGGCGCATATGCACTTTGTCTTGAGAGGTTAGAGGGCTTTTTTAAGGCTGCACAGGGGATGAGTGAAACCAGAGACAAATCTTGCTATCGCTTGTGGTCTCATTACGCTTCCTACACTGGTGTCTGCCGTTTGTTCCTATCTGAACTGCAACTACACGGGGACTTTATGGCTGGTGCAGAGCCAGGGTGACAGGATAGGCTTGCAAAGGTCTTTCTGGTCCACTGAAATTCATCTGATTTTTCCAAAGGTGATGAGACCGGTTTCTCTGGGCTGAGTCAATCTCGAAACACAAAAAATTGTGTCGATGTATCTGATACAGCTCAACTGGGATGGTGTCCTGACTTCTCTCTGATTTGTCCTTCAACCTGTAAAATTTAGAACATCTCAATTCCCATGACACCTCCCCCACTTCAGTGTGTAAGGGAAATGTACAAACCCTAAACCAGAACCTTTTCTGCAGAGGTTCAGGAGTGGTGGGTGCAGCAGCAGTAACCTGGCTGGTGTCGGTGGTGCTATGTGGTACGTACCTTCAGGATTAAACTAATCATCCAGGCTAGTATCAGTGAGGAAGAAGCTGCAGTGTAGTCTGGAGATCCAGGATCGGAGTGAGACACTGGGTCAGGCTGGGTGTGATTGATACCAACCAGCATGACAGTTCTGCTCCTTCGTAACAGTGCTGGGGTTATTGGAGAGGAAAATCATATCCTTTCATAGGGAAGCAGCCATGATGCTGGTTGGATGGAATCCAGTTAAAGGAAAGTGCCACATAAATTGATGATCATGAAGTGATAGAGTTGGAGGAGCCAAGGAGGAGTGCGAGCTAGAGCTGCAGGAAGAAAATGAAGTAATTTTGGCATGCTCATGCAGGCAAATCAAATAGAAATACATTTCTATTCAGCAGGTACTTGAATGGTAATGAGCATGGGTGGTGGCTGAGCAGGAAAGCCTGTAGCCTGATGGCATGAGGTCCACAAAGGATGGAGCAAAGATGTTCAAGAATCGACCTGCATCCGAAGGGTGCATCAGTACCAATCCTTCAGCATGTGCCCTCCTCCAGCAGAATTTCTGAGGGGAGAAAGCAGTGTAAATTAAAAAGAGAAGTGATGATGGCAGAGAAGAGAATAGGTGATGGATTCAGAAGTTGCTTAGAAGGAGGAGGTAGGTAGTTAGGTGAGGTAAGTGGACTTTTCTACACTGTGGAAAGCTGCACTGATTGGGGAGGAGGAAAAGCAGCACAAGGCACGAGTTAGCAGCGTTTCCCTGTCGATCACATAGGCTGAAAATGGGGGCAACCTGTTAGTTGGGGGGCTGTGTTGAATTAATTTTTTCAAATACAAACCTTGGCCATGTGACCATTATGTCATGTGAAGGGAACTTGTGCTCCCAGCAGCCCCATGCAAAGAAATTAGTAATTCCTTGTGACATGTCATGGCAAAATGATTTTGTAAGCTGTAGCGTGGAGGTGGGGATGAGGAAATGAGTGAAATGTTTTTAATTCTGGATAATTTGTTTGGCGTGTAGCTGTGAATTAGACTCATAAGGAGTCAAGGTTGATGAATGAAAAGTGTATTAAAAAAGACAGTAACATTACCAAGAGAAGAACAGAATTCTTCTCACCAGGCAACATACTTATGCAGAAGAAAGGGCTGTCATCTGTTTTTATTACAAAAAAGAGGTTAGCCTTTTTTTTTTTTCTTTATTGTCCTCCCTTAAACTGTCCCTGAGTCTTGAAAGATCAGTGTTAAGGTTGTGAGGTGTTTTCACAGTGAACATGTTTTGCCTGAAAACTGCAGTTTTGCAAAGAAGAAGAATTCAAACAGTAATATAATGACGACTTCTTGCATGAGAACGCAGGTCACTTCTGCATTTCTTGCATGACTGGGATCAAAAGAGCAGACCTGCTTGGAGGATGAGGGCTTGGATGGCATTAATCCTACCTTTATATAGACTGCCGCAAATTGTCCTTTAGCAAGTAAGTGCTTGGAAATTTGCTCAGCGTGAGACAGAAGATGTTATTTTTGAGCCTGGGACGGGGCGTCAGGTTATGGGTCTCTTCAGCGTGCTTCTGAAACCACGTCGCTCCTCGTGCACTGGAAGAAGTATCCTGAATTCCCCAGAACTTTCTTGCTGAATGACAAGGGTTAGGGCTTGGTTCTTGCAGGCTGTTGATAGTTCTACTTCTCTGGGGCATAATCCAGATCCTAGAGAAAGCTCCTATTAATCTGTTCTGCATGCAAAGGAAATGCCAAAGAATGCATTACAGCCATGGCCCCGCTTCAAATCCTGCTGTATCCATAAGTGATTTCCATGGGGTGTCCCATGTGCATGGAGAACTCCAAAAAAAAAAAACCCTGGCATGCGGCAGGGTAAATGGTGGAGACCTGGAGCCGTGTTCGTCTCCCTTTTTGTTTTCTGTTGTTTCAAGGAAATGCTTGTTCCAAAGAGCAAAGGCTTTAATCACTGGGCTTGTGAGGGAGTTGTCTCTTTCATCTGTTACACTTCGGTTTTGGCTTCCTTCAAAAAAATCTTTACAGCACTAGTGTCATCAGTGCCTGTATGCTCAGATCAGCCCTTTCATAGGGAAATGAAAGCATTGGCTCCTCATTTAAAGAAAAAAAAAAAAGGAGGGGGAGGAGGCAGAAAAAATTATTGCACTACCAGGTTTTAAAGGTACTAAGTCTGGCTCACATCCCTGAGATGAAAAGCATGTTGAATGTAGTGTTTTCTAAAGGCCTTTTCTATCCCTGCTGGATATGGATCTCCAGCCAAATACTGAAATAGAGGCGCTCGGTTACCTGCTGCAAGGCTGCAGCCAGCTGCACGCTCATGCTCGGGCTTGATCCGGCTGCCTTTGAAATCGGTGCTGGTGCTTTGATTGCCGTAGCGCACTTATCGAATGTTCAGTGAAAGCGAGAGCGCTCCGGTCGGCTCTTAGAGCAGTCCAAGGTTTTGGGAAACATCGATTGTCTGATCGAGCGCTACAGTGGGTGCCCGGAAAGGTGTGCTGCGCGCTGCCCTCCCCGACCTGGTCTGAGATCACAGGGCTTGGGGAGCTCAGTTGTTCACAGCAAAAATTAGCTTTGGCTTTGGCTCTTGCCAGCGTATTTGTAGCTCTGCCTGCTGCGCCAGTGTGTTGCTGCACAAGGCAATACTTAGTGTCCACTGTGGAAGTGTGAAACAGAAATTAAAATCCAAGTTATTTTTAAAACTGAAAAATACTTTCTGTTTTCAGCAAGACGCTTTATGCATCAGTAAATTCCTTTTCCTTCCAGTTCTTTTGTTCTCCACTTTGAAAATACTCATGCAATATGCGTGGTAATTAACAAGATGGTGGCAGGTTTTGGGGGGAAAAAAAGCGTGTTAATTCTTCTTAAGTCAGTTTAAAAAAATGTTTCAAACATCTTCCCCATGTGGTTGTTGGGATTTTACCTTCTAAAATTGCATGAAAAGCCAAATACTGTTCTGTGATGATACTAAATTGTATAATGTGTAAGGTCACAAGGTTCAAGGAAACATGCTTTCCTAGAGGAGATAGAAGTGTTTATCTAGTCAAGGGAGTCATTTTCCTAGAGAAACAAGTTTTTTAACAACTGCAGAAAATTAATTTTCGGTAGAGGATAACGTACCTTTAATCTCAGCTTCTTGTTCAGCGTTAGGAAAATCTTCACTAGAAAATGACTGGTATCTGTCCGCTTCAAGATGTTAAAATTTCGGAAGAACACCAGGATTCCGAGTGTTTTTCTGAGTGCTACCAGCATGGAAAATCCATCAGGGCTTTAGATTGAGTGGTGAGCAGTCGGGGCAGCATCTTGGTTGAAAGCAGCGAGCTTTTGTGTGTGTTTACGATTTTGTTTTTTTGGCAATGTTTGTATTACCTGTGATCAAGGAGCCTTGAAGGGCGTTAGGAAGGTGAGTTACAAATTCAGCTTCGTGTCTTTCCAGGTCTCTGGGAAGCTGATGTAGATAAGCTGATTCATTTGTAAATTAAACTAGAAGAGAGTCCTTCCACTTCTGTATTTTTAGACAAATATGTTTGTTGTTACAATTTTTAGTTTGAAAGCAACAACAACAAAAAATCTGAATAATATTTTGTTTTGGTTTTTTTCTGAAAGGAATTAAAGCTGGCTGATAAGAACTGACTCTCCCAGGGCCTGTGTGGGTGATGAGGCTGTGCTGTGCTTGCAGCTGCCGTATACTATCCATTGGTTGTTTTACTTTCCAGACTTGCCTATCTGCGGCAGTATCCAGCTCTTAGTTGCTTAATGATGGTTCTCCATCCTCAAAACTGTGGAATATATTTGTATGACACCCCCAGAGCCAGCAGAGGATAGTTGGAACCTGTTGTTGTCCCAGGTTACAGATGAAGTGTAGTAGAGACTCCAGGGAGGTGGAGTTGAAAAGCCAAAATATATTGTATTTGTTTGGGGAATCATCTAGTTTGGGTGTGTTGTGAGCTGAGTTGGACAAATGCAGAGTGGGAAGTAGTCCTTAGATACTGCACCGGAACTGACCCACACAAGGGTTGCCCTTGCCTTGGGGTGCAGAATTAACCCTCTTTCTATTGTTGAGCTGCATCACACAGTTACCGTTCAGCTTGCTGGTTAAATGCAACCATCCCCAATGAAAATGGGATTTGATGTTCTCTTAAGCAAAATTCATGTATAAAGAATGGAATTATTAAACCAGAAATTAAATTCCACTTACTTGGCATTTTCCAGGCATGCTTCAAGCTGTTCTGCTGGTTAATATATGCTGCTGCACATTGCTAGCTTTTGCTTTAGCCTCTTGCTAAGTCATCTTCTGGTCTGTCTTTTGATTTCTCACCCGTTGGAACTGCTGTCCTTGTTTGACAAATCCATTCAGCCAACACAAATGAAGAACTCGTTCACAAAAGATTCCTGAGTGAGGAGCTGGACTGTAACTCTGCTCTGGTTTTACACTGGTTTAACTGACCTGATGTGAAAGAATTTGCTCCTCAGGATGTGGCAGACAACAGTCAGACCTCACTTTAGGGTGAAATTTGCTCCCATCTTGTTCTGCTTTTGGTTTCAGGTGAAGAAGCGTCACTGCAGAGTAAGTAAATTGACTGAGAGAGGCTTTTAGGTTTTCTGCCGAGTTGACCTTGGTCTGTCCCATAATGGTGGGGCAACCCAATATGCAAGGAGTCCAGAGCTCTCAGACCTGCCTTGCTTGAGAGAGGTGCCTGACACCTTTCCCAGTGACTGTCAAGTTTTCAGCTTGAAATATAGAAGACTTTATAAAATAAAAGATGTTTTCGACAAACTTTTTCTGTTCTGATAAACTCATGAAAGATTGTGCTGCATTTTTCAGGTTATACTCCCCTCCACTTGGCGTCACTTTGAATTACCTGGCAAATGGGCTGCACACTGGCCGTAGGGAGTGTAGGTGTTTGCCATTGCTGTCCAGAGTGGATGGAAACTCGGAGATTAAACAGTCTATACATTACTCAAATTTTGTTTAAAGCCATCAAGAATGAACTTTAGATCTGCACAGACTATGGGTCTGCTTTTGGAAGAGGGCTGGGGAGGAGTAGGAGAGCTCGGTTGTTCAGAGACGTCCGTAGCCATGAACAATTTCTCTTGTACAGCAGGACCTCTGGCAGCTTATTGTATCTCCCAGGGCTTCTGCTGCTCTGATACGTTTCTACAGTACCATTCATGTACAGTACAATATTGACATTTGTTTGCTACCTTCTCCCAGAGAAGGTGATTTTTTTTTTTTTAAATAAATGAACCTTATTCAGGCTCCCCATACCCCGTGTTTCAGTAGTGCTGAGGATTTATACTGCCGTAGCTGTGAGGCGTGCTGGTGGCAATGCCGACACCGTTAATATTTAGTCATAAAATTCTGGCTATTGGACAGGCTCCTAATTACTCCGAACTCTCTTAGTCTTATTGGAAGTTAGATAGGTCATACTAAACCAAGACAGTTGCATTTGCATTAATCTCTCTACATAGGTTAATGCTTTTTTTTAACTGCAGAAAAAGAGGAAATGCAATTTTGCATTTGTAGCTTTAAATGAAGGGCATTACTGTACGAGCAGTTTGTTTTGCCATTTCTCCCCCTGATGCTATGGGAGGGTGTCGGTGGATTCTCGCTTCAGAGCAACAGGGCAGGGCTGTGCTGTTGTTAAGATGGAAAATACTTAAAAGTTCACATGTGGACATCGCCTTGGATTGGTGTCATGAGAGATACCATCAATTGGAAATAAATAAAACCAATAGAAATCAAATTTCCATGATTCTTGGATTCTTTAAGTTGCTTTCTTTCCAAAGTAAGTGGTAGCAAGGTATTCCTTGCAGGTGTTGGAATAGAGGTTATTGCATTCATTCATCAGTGAGCTGATCCCTCTGTTGCTGTTCACAGAAGTCAGTATCTCAAAAACACATTCTCAATGTCTGCAAAATGCTGTGCTGCTGAAAACTGCAAAATCATATTCTCTCCTTCTCCTTCCTGATGAGCTGATCGATAAAGCAGGCATTTCCATAACACGGTATTTACTCGCTCTGCAGTTGAAATATAATATTTACAGTTGTAAATATTCCTCACAGCTGGTAGCTGGTTTCTCCATCCTGCTTTTATGATAAGTTTACAGTACATTGCTATCGTCAGGCTCAATCCTACATGTTTTTTGTCTGCCTCAGGAGAAAAAAAGGGCAACTGCTTTGAAGTCTTGTGTAGTGTTTATGCATGAGACATGTTTCTCCTGGGTTAAATTCAAAATGTAACTTTCCTGGTGCACAGTTGCACGTATCGAGTGTGAATATTCTGGATTTGCAAGATGCTGTCTGTGGACTGGTAAGAGCAATCTCAGTCAGACGTCCCACTGCTCAGGTTGATCAACCTGTACATGTAGTTCTTTAACCTCATGCACTTGAACCATTTAGTGGGAGCCCAAACCAAGTGAAAAATGGGAAAAAACCCGGAACTTGTGAGGGAATAAAATTGCTGGAATTTGCAGAAAGGTGATAAGAGTTGTGTGTCTGCTTTGGTGAGCTCCAGGGAGGGCTGGGGACCTTTCAATTTATTCTGCAATTCCCAGTCAGGATGGCCAAATATTTTTTTCATTTCTACATATTTTTTGTTAGCCCTAGTTAAATCATTTGTAGAGAAAGAATTATTTAAGACACATTCATACATCATCATGGCTTGGCTTCGCGGACGAAGATTTGGGAAGGGCTTTGCCCACGCTTATTGCAAGCGCGCTGATGGCTGAAAAGGCCAATGCGGGATAGGCAAGACCGGTTGCAAAGAGCACACCGGAGGGTCTCCTTGGGTGGTATAGTCGAGGCACGGTTCTTTCTGCGCTGCCTTTTCTCCTCGAGCTTGATTCTACGCGTGCTCTCAAAGGAGACAGCAGCGTTATGTATGGTGTGTCTCCAAATCTCCCGATTGGAGGCCAGGGTGGACCACTGATGGTGGTCAATATGGCCTAGGCTGAGGTGTTGTTTCAGGGAGTCCTTATATCTCCTCTTTGGAGCTCTTCTCTTGCGGCAGCCGGTGGCAAGTTCACCATAGAGCACGATCTTAGGGAGGCGGTGATCCACCATCCTGGAGACGTGCCCTGCCCAACGCAGCTGCGTTTTCAGCAACATGGCCTCAATACTGGTGACGTCTGCCTGTTCAAGGACAGCAACGTTAGTCACGTAGTCAGTCCAGTGGATGTTTAGGATTGTGCGGAGGCAGCGCCGATGGAAGCGTTCGAGGAGTCGCAGATGGTGGCGGTAGATGACCCATGATTCAGACCCGTACAGAAGAGTAGGCAGTACCACGGCTCTGTAGGCACTGATCTTTGTACTTTTCTTCAGGTGTTTATTGCACCAGACTCTTTTATGGAGTTTTCCGAAAGCTCTGTTTGCCTTTGCTATTCTGTTGTCTATCTCTTTGTCGATCGTGGCATCTGAGGAGATGATGCTACCCAGATAGCTGAACTGCTGGACTGGCTGAAGCTCTGACTCGCCAATGGTGATGTGGGGATGATGGTAATCATCTTGTGGTGCTGGTTGGTAGAGAACTACTGTCTTCTTTAAGCTGACTTCCAGCCCAAAAAGCTCAGCCGCCTCTGCAAAGCAGGATGTTAAGCGCTGCAGAGCTGCTTCTGTGTGGGCAACGAGGGCGGCATCGTCAGCAAAAAGCAGCTCGCGGACAAGGTGATTCAGGGTCTTGGTGTGGGCCTTCAGTCGCCTTAGGTTGAAAAGGCTCCCATCGGTACGATATCGGATATAAATGCCGTCTTGTTCGTCGAGGTCTGCCGTGGCCCTTTGGAGCATCATGCTGAAGAAAACTGTGAATAAAGTGGGTGCGAGAACGCAACCTTGTTTCACACCATTGGCTATTGGGAAGGGCTCAGAGAGTGCATCGCCATATCTGACTTGGCCGCGCTGCCCCTCATGTAACAGGATTATCATTTTGAGGAACTTGGGGGGACATCCTAATCGTTCCAAGATCTGCCACAGACCTTTTCTGCTCACAGTGTCAAAGGCTTTGGTGAGATCAGCGAAAGTTACATAGAGACCCTTGTTCTGTTCCCTACACTTCTCTTGCAGTTGTCTAAGAACGAATACCATGTCTGTGGTACTTCTGTTGGCTCTGAAACCACACTGACTTTCAGGTAGAAGTTCTTCTGCGATAGCGGGTACCAATCTGTTCAATAGTATTCTTGCGAGAATTTTTCCAGCAATGGAGAGCAGAGTTATGCCTCGGTAGTTTGAGCAGTCTGACTTTACCCCTTTTTTCTTGTACAGGGTGATGATGATTGCATCACGGAGATCTGGTGGTAGTTCGCTTTGTTCCCAACAGCGCACAACTAGCTCGTGAAATTTAGCATGGAGCGTTTGGCCTCCATGTTTCCAGATTTCAGGCGGGATTCCGTCGACCCCAGCTGCCTTGCCGGTTTTCATCTGCTGTATGGCCTTAAGGGTCTCTCCCATAGTAGGGGCTATATCCAATTCATTTTTCACCGTTTGTTTTGGGATGAGCTGGATTCCTGAGTCTTGGACTACACGGTTGGCACTGAAGAGAGTTTGAAAGTGTTCAGACCATCGATTCAGGATGGAGGTTTTATCTGTGAGAAGCGTTTGGCCATCTGCGCTGAGTAGGGGGCTTTGAACTTGGTGTGTGGGTCCGTACGCTGCTTTCAGAGCCTCATAGAATCCTCTGTGGTCACCCAAATCTGCGCATAGTTGAGTCTTTTTTGCTAGGTTGAGCCACCACTTGTTCTGGATGTCTCGAAGTTTCTGTTGGAGTTTACTGCATGCAAGACGAAAGGCTGCTTTTCTTACATGGCAAGATGGCTGAGCGAGGTGTGCTTGGTGAGCAGATCTCTTCTTTGCCAGCAATTCCTGGATCTCTGGATTGTTTTCATCAAACCAGTCTTTGTTCTTCTTTGTGGAGAACCCTAAGAATTCTTCGGAGGACTGCAGGATGCTATTTTTAATATGTTGCCAAAGCGCTTCAGGAGAAGAGTCTATGGGACAGTCTTCAAGCCTAGTTTGAAGGTTTGCCTGGAAGCTGTCTCTCAGTGCAGCTGTTTGAAGATTGTTAACTTGGAGCCTCCTCCTCAGAATGCCGCCCCTCTTAGGTTTGGGCTTAAAGTGGAGGTTAAGTTTGCAGCGCACAAGGCGGTGGTCTGTTTGACATTCTGCACTAGGCATCACTCGGGTGTGACAGACATCGCGAACATTTCTCTGGCGCACTAAGATATAGTCAATGAGGTGCCAGTGTTTAGACCGAGGATGCATCCAGGTTGTCTTCAGGCTGTCTTTCTGCTGGAAGATAGTGTTGGTGATGGTAAGCTGCTGCTCAGCACAAAACTCTAGCAAGAGGCGACCGTTGTCATTGCAGTTTCCAACTCCATGCTTGCCTAGTACTCCTTTCCAGGCTTCAGAGTTCTTACCTACTCGGGCGTTGAAGTCACCAAGGATTATGATCTTATCATCCGCAGGAACCTTTTGAGTAAGGCGGCGCAGATCGGTGTAGAATTTGTCTTTTTCTGTAGGGTCAGCTTGAAGAGTTGGGGCATATATGCTGAAGAGAACAACATGTTGCTTGTTGTGTAGCGGGAGGCGTAAGGAGATAATGCGATCGGAATGACCTGTTGGCAAATTTTCAAGTTTAGAGGCGATGGAGTTTTTAATCATGAAGCCAACTCCGGAATGATGACTTTCGGTTTTGGGTTTGCCTGACCAATACAGTGTGTAGCCGGCACCATGTTCTTTAAGGCTGCCTTCCTCATGAAGGCGAACTTCACTGAGAGCAGCAATGTCGATGTTGAGTCGTGACAGTTCGTGAGCAATTATAGCAGAACGGCGTTCAGGACGCCCACTGTCTGCTGTATCGAGCATGGTTCTGATGTTCCAACATGCGAGTGTCAATCTGGACACACCTTTGGAGGGAGGTGTATGCCTTTGTCTCTTTGTCTTTGGTTGACCGCAGAAGAAGATGTCCGTTGGCCGCGGCTAGCCAACCGGATTGGAAGGGAGATGAGCTTTGGTTAGGCCACCTTTTCTAGGCCCCTCTCCATGTGGAGCAAGCAGTGCTGTCCTTGAAAAAGGCTGCTTGGTCATTCAGGATGCTGCCGAACGAGACTGTCATCTCCCGGGTCAGTCTCAAGCGACCAATGTCCTGAACCGCCTGCATGCAGGGTTGGGTCTGCGGCTTCCAGTGACATCTTTCCACCTGCCGTTTCGTCCCTTGCCTGTCGCTACAGGGCTTTGCAAACGTGAGTACACCCTTCAAGCCTGCGCGGTGGATTTTTTAGGTGAGGCGCAGCGTGCGCGAGACTGGCCCCACCCTTTACACCTGAGGTTCATCTGCCAGGGCCTAGCGAGCTTGGACGGTGACAGCGAAGTCCTCAGGTCGTAGGTTTGGTTAGAGTATCCTTCTCTTAGATGGATGGCCTTACAGGGCTAAACGAGCTCCATCTGCCCGGGTTTGGAGTTAGAGTTGTCCTTCTCCTAGGATGGTTGCCCGAAGGCTAGTGAGCCCATCCTGCCCGTGGACACACTTTGTCTGACCCTTCAGTTGAGACCTGTCAGGCTTGGGAGACCCTACCGGAGGCATATGCCACCACCAGCATAGCTCTCAACTTCGCAAGGGCACGCAAGCTCTTTCCCCACGGCAAGGGGGTGCCCATGAAAGAGACATTCATACATACATGTATATAAAATATAGATATTCCCATCCATGCCTGTCAACTTAACAGCTTTATTAGCATTTTTGTATCATCTTTCCAATTAGTAGATCCTGGGGTTTTTTGTTGTTGTTGAGGTACGGCTTGCAAGTAAAAGAGAGCGCTACCTTGGATTAGACTTACATCATGTCATACTCCTTGATGATGAAAGGTCTGATTAGCATGACTCGTTAGATGTTGTTCCCCCCATGCCTTTCCCCATGAGCTGTCAACTTTCATCAGGAGCGGGAAATGTATGTTTGTAAAATATAACTGTTATTATCAGAATTCAAAGTACGGGAAGGTTTGGTTTTGGTGTTTTTTGGTTGTTTTTTTTTTTTTCCTCTGTTAGAGGAGCAGGGAAAAATATGTGGGCAAGTGTGCTTTTTGGTTTCAATCATATTCATCCTCTGCATTTTCAGTTGTGGTGATGTTCAGTGACTTACCACAAGCTCTCCTGCCTCTGTCAAAAACAAGTACTTGGTGATAATGGGTTTTTGTTGGTGGTGTTGACTGATACATCAGGTTCTCTGTTAGCAAACCAGTTAAGCGGTGAGTCACTCCAGGGAGTAGGAGTGATTGCAGGATGCAAAAAACAGCGTAGGAAATTTTGGATTAATATAAGCAGAGACACTATCAATAGGCTTGCTGACCGCTGGTTGTTCCCTGAAGTAGAATGATCTGGCTTTGAGGAGGAGAAAAGAGATTTATAATAGTATTATTAGTGAAATCTTAGTTCTTTCTGTAGACATTTCCCTTTGGCCCTTACAGAGGAGACGGGGTTACCCTTGCTTCTTATAGATGAGGGGACAAACGGATGTGAGAGGCTGCTCCACATGCCGATGGCAGAGCTGGGAACTGTCCCTGCCAAGTTCCTGCCCACGTGTGTGCATCACCCACACACGAGTCTGTGTCGCCTCAGAAAGGCAGGAGACTTTCCAAGGTGTGATCCTGGCTGTGAGTAACAGAGTGCTCCGGGATGTGAGCAAGGACTCGCTGCTCCCATTCTTCCACGCAGACATGGGGCACTGCTACCCTGCCACGGCACACTGATGTGCGAGCCCTCTTCTTGGGAGGAGGAAGAGTGCGCATTGCCTGGACACTCCTGGCAGAGCCTCAGTAAACACCTTCTGGTGGCTTTTATAAACAGCCAGCAAGAGTGTCAGTATTTATTTGGTGTATTTGTGAAAGTTCAAGGCTTTGGCTAATAGAAAGCTAATAGAAAAAAAGTGAGGTTATGTAATGAACATGGTCTTTTTAATGGTAATATAAATGTTTGCTAATTACCATATGGAGATGATGGCCATATTAATTACAAAACAGTTCTTCCAACGCTACCAAGCAACCATCCTTTTAATTTTTTTTATGGGATTAATTAGAGATAATACTCATTCAGGACTGACAGCTTTTCTTCATAATGTTTTCAAGAAAACCATGAATGGCTCTACTTGAAAATAACCGGCTGCTGTGTGCCCTGCACATCTGTGCTGGGTGGTAGGACTGAAGTCTTGGTTGCACTTTGGCCAAAAAGGACAATCAAAATAAACAGCTGAAGAAACACCAGGGTCAGAGCAGATTTGGGCTTCTTAAGCATGAATTTAAAATATAGATGAGAGCTTCTGCCAAGAGGCTTCTTAAGAGCACCGGGTCTGTTCTCATTAAAGACTGTAGGTTAACTTATGTGGCTGGCAGTGTAAATACTGTCTGCCTGGAGCAGGATGGGCAGAATAACCTGCTGCTGCTCAGTCTCATCACACCCTGGGCTCTCTTTGCTGCTGCATCACCTGCAGATCCAGAGCAGGATGCAGAGCAATCCTCCTGGGCTTGGCCATGACCATGGATGGTAACGGTGAACTCTTTCCTTTGCCCCTTTCTGAGCAGTGTCTGTGCCAGAGACTCAAACTTGGTTAAAATTGGGCAAGATACGTACTACCAAAGCCATCATCCTCCTGTGCGTGCTCCTTAGGCACTCAGTGCATGGAAAGATGTGCACAAATGACCGATGTATTGTCTGGTCAGCACACGGGAGGTAGTTTACAGGGCCATGCAGTGGTATGATTTTAGGCATTGCTGATGGCCACAAGTAGACTGTTTCCTCCAGTGCAGACTGGGACAGGATGGCTGATTCCCACGTGAAGCTGTCTGGCACCAGTTTTTACCTGATGATGGTGTTTCTGATGGTATTTTAAGTTGCTCTGGGACAATCCTGGTACTATGCTGGTGAAGCACTACACAACATTCTTCTGCTTTCTAAGGCAGAAGAGGCCTTGTGGTGGTGCCTAAGTCTTATATGAAACCTGGGGCAGTGGGAAGTGGTTTCTGCTTGTTGTGAGCAAGCGCCATGTGTGGTAATGGGAGTCCTCCATCCTGTGCAAGGCTGACCCTCCCTGGGGCTGTGCTGGGACTCTGGGGATCTACAAAATTAGCTGCTGACTTGAACCATAGAACCAAACCTGCAAACTGCAGGTTACAATAAAAGCTCATCTGCTGTGAGCCTCCAACCTGCTGCTCACCAGTGTCGGAAGGCTGAGCCAGCCCCAGTGGGCAGGCAGCCTCCAGCCTGCTGCTGACCTGGGGCAGGTAAAAATCTGCAGCAGTGAAGAACTGAAGATTGGTGCTAAGTTTTGATATTTGGCATCTTCTGGCATGCGTGTGCATGTTGTATTTGCTTGCATGGGTGTGCACTGGTGCCACGATCTAGGTGAATCAAACCAATCTTGTGGAAATTTACAGCTCTTGCGCCCAGGCATTCTTTGATTGCCTACAAAATGATTGCTAATGCTTCTGATTTATATTTATCAGCGTGGGAATGAAAGGGTGGGAAATTTGAAAGTAACAGCTTCTGTTGAGTGTACCCTTCATCAGTGACTGTGCCCATGAGCGTGGTTTTTCCTCGCTCCGTGGCTATGTTGGTTGGACGAGTCATGTCATGGCTGAGCAGCTTCTTTGCCCTTCTCCTGCCCACGCTTTGGAAGATCAATCTAAAGATAAAAGTCAAGAGGAAAAATAAGCCCTTGCCTATGTTTTACCCTATGCTAAGATTTCAGTTTTAGTCCAAAACTCTTTGCTGTTCAGTTTTAGATGTTTAACATGTCACTCAAGTTGAACGTTGTGATGACAGCGATCAGATTCACTCGAGTACTTTTGTGCTGGCACGGTGCTCTCCTTCGGATGTGTGTCAGCAGAGGGGATTTAAAAATATGTATATGCTGCACTAAACCAAGCTCTGAAAGACTGCATGCACAGAAAGATGGTCAGTGTCTTAATTACCCTTCAAATAGGGTGGAAGGGAAGAAAGAATGCTAATGCTGTCTGCTAGCTCAGGGCTGGTGTGGAGGATAAGGTCCTTTGTGTCAAGCTCCCTGAAGAGCGGACGAGGCCAAGTGCTGACAAATTCAGCCATGGAGAGATGAGACAGTTCATCCCAGTTTCAGGGTGTTTGTTTTTCATCTTTCTGCTGGCTTGAAAAGGTGCCTTTAATATAATTGCAGCAATCTATAGGTTAAATGGTTTACTGGATTGAGGACTAGAAAATGCTTTAGCTTAAATTTAAGTCCTCTGAGGTATAACCAGGTAAGGAATGAGAGGATTGTTAAACCCTTGTTTTCTTTGTGGCAAAGACAAGTTAATGGAAGTCTGGAGCGTGCAATTGAACTAACAAAGTTTTAAAAAGCCAACAGAAAGTAGGTAGCTGGTAGCAGAATGACGCGTGTCTGACAGCTGGGTAACGAACAGAGGATGCGGTGACAGAGGCGCGGAGTGAAGTCTGCGGAGGTACAGGCAAAGGGAGTCTGGCAGCAAAAAATAGGCTGTTGAGAACAAAGCACTGTCTGTCATGGAAATGATTGCTCGTCCTGTTTGATCATGGTGAGGAGGGATGCACAATGAGCAGCATTTAGACAGAGGCGGGCAAGTGAGATGGGTGAAAGGCTGCAGCCCGGGCATGCAGGGGCATCACTGGGGCACCCTGGGTGCTGCACAGCCCCTTCGCCTGGGTAAGCTGGCCCCTGCCCAGGGCTGTGCTCAGTAACAGTGTTTTCGGGGAAGGCTACATTTCTCCATGAAATCAGGGCAGGAACCCTCTAGGTTTCTAACTTCTTTTAAAGTGGTAGTTCAGTGCTGTTCCTGTGGCTGTTAGTCGGGGCTTAGCCATGCCTTTGACATCCCGAGTGATAATTTTAAGGGCTGAAATAGGACGTGTGTAATCTGCTCAGCCTCTGCCCTTGCTTTGGTTTCTGTCCAGCCCTGTGGGTGGCCTGGAGGAGATGGAAGCTCTCCAGGGACACTCTGCAGTGGGTTTTGACCTTGGAAAGGACAGAAGAGGAGTTGTAATAGGCCCCATTACTGTCTTGTGGGGTCCAAGGGGGAGGCTTTTGTGTGACATTGGATTAAGCGACTTCTTCAATGATGGCAGTACGTGTGGCTCTGGCACAGACCCAGGCAGCTGAGGACCCCTGTCCTGCTTGTTCATCTTCCTCGTGCAATTGCTCTGTCACTTCCCACTATCAGCTCCCGGATTATTCATCATGAGCTCACAGCTCCGACAGGGACACATGCTGCTCAGCAAAGCCGGAATTACAAACGAGGTAGTTAATGTAATAAGGACAAGGCAGCGATGCCCACCTTGCCTGCCTATCCTCCTGTTTGAGGGGCAGAAGCTGGAAATAGGAAAAAATTTTTACCAATGGTTCATGTTGAGCCCTTCCAGCCCACAGCTTGCCTTATTAGCATTGATTTTTTTTTTTAATTTTTTTTTTCTTTAAACTGCTTGTGTTGGCTGGCCCTGGTCACAGGGTGTTGGATTAGATGGTACACTGATCTGTTTGTGTAGCAACCCCGCTCTCAGGATGTTTAATTCGTATCCGTGCTCTGTAACAACTGCATCAAAGCCTTTTAATCAGTTTGGTTTCACTGAAGTGTACAAGTTCTCTTCTCATTACATCTATTAGCTCTCAAGTTTATAGGCACAAACTTCTTGGATAGACTAATATTCCTTGGCCACTCTAGCGTGCAAATTTAAAATTTAATATCTTGCTGCAGGTCTGTTCATTTTTATGCAAATTCTAATGTAAGATTATATTTTGCAGTTGTAAATTAGAAATTAAAGGAAGTTACGCAGAGGAGGGAAATGTGGAAAATGGCAATCTTGGATTTATATTTTTTTAAAAGGAGGTAATCCTGGTCGTATGAGTAATACAGAGATGCATGTCCTCGAAAAAGGGGATTCGAATAGCAAACACCATTTAAAACAGCACTTAGCTCTGTAGCTGTTAATGAAGAAGTGGTTGCTGAAAGACTCTCTCTCAGCCTCCTGACTTCTTTGAATGCATTTGGAGGCAAACAATAGGTTAATTATTCTGGTGTAGGGAAAAAAAACACCCCCTCCAGAGGCTGCTTACTTTTTTTTTTTAGGTAGCCCCTTTGGCTGTGTGGGCAGCAGAGGCTGCAGGTGTGTGTGGAGACCTGCTGGCCAGGCTAGTGGCAGTGTCATGGGACTCAGCTGGCATTGATGGTTCCTGGAGGGGGTAGCAGCTCCTGACACAGCTCTCTACCCCTAATTTCTATTAAGCAAATCTGTAACCTCTGGGACCTACTGGGATAGCTGGATCTGACTGTTTTTCCAGCTGTCTAGACCTTCGTATGGCCACTTCACTTGGCTTGTACCCTCCTTCTGCGGCAGCCACCAGTTGTGGGCAGCAGCCTCACTGTCTGGTGAGCAGCTCCTCCGCTGCCATGTTGGCAAATGCACAACAATAAAGAACAGCACAGGGTAGGAGAATGCAGAAGCTGAGTGAAATGTTTTTGCTTTTACGGTGCAGTTCTAGAAGCAGCCAGAGCATTACCAGAAAACAAATTTGTTGAGTCCCGATATTCACATGACACAGGCTGCATTAAAGGATTTGTCTCCGACACTGACCCTTAGTGGCACAAAATTTGCGATGAAATAGATGAGAGAAAAGGAGGGCTCTTTAAAAGAATCCTTTAGGGTATAACCAAAGAGTTTCTGAACACTATCAATATTTAGAATTGCTTTTTAGAAATCAATACCACTTTTAAAGCACCTAGGGGAGTGATGGGCTTCAGTGTTGCAATGTCTACACCCAGCATATTTAAAAGAACTAAAATCAAAAGTACTTCACAATAATACTAATTGCATATGGGTAAAAATTTGTAAAGCGATTAGGGTTCTGTCTCACTCATTGACTTTCAGCAGTGCCGAAGCTGTTGTGCTTCAAAGCAGCTTTTGAAAATGAAGTTTCAAGGGTTGAGCCCTGTATGTGCTTTTGAAATTACTCCTCAACCCTGAAATTCTTGTGTTTTTCTAGATTGCCTGTTGACAGGGTATCTGTTCCCTTCCTATAATGTCTTGACAGGAATTAATGTGATGGAACCCTTGGAGTTTGGGCGTGGGACCGTGCCTGGTCCCAGACTGGTCAGGCACGGCCTCGGCTCGCTCCCCCTGGCCGCGGCAGCGCTGACCCACCTGGCAGGGCTTGCAGAAATGCCTTTGTATCCCTAGGTGGAAAGTGCTGAAAAAAACCACCGGTATTATGAGCTGTTCAGTTCATTTCTTTGCAAATCCGCGATGGCTGACATCTGTTTGCTTTTCTTTTTGTGGTTTTGGAAAAGAAGAGAGGATTTGGATCCAAAATAGCTATGAGATGGCTTGACATGGGGTAGCATGAATAGGCTTGTTTTGTCTCCTCCTGTTATGAATCACTTTCCATATTCATTTCAGACTTCGAGTCGATGTGTATTTGGCCTCGTGGAGCTGTACACCACTTCGAGTCGTCCCATGGTTTGAAAAAGGAATACCTCGTGTTTATTTGCTTCATATCAGAAACCAGGGGCCCACATGGAGGCCCAGAGAAGATGGGTCAGTGAAAAGCTCGAGCTGCCGGGGCGAAGTTGAGCCGTTCAAAGGCTCTCCCCTAGCTGGGGAATTGCTGGCGCTCTTCCAGCCCTCCAGTCAAAAGTTTAGACAGACTACTTGTCCCCATTGTGCAGTTTCTTCATCCACCACCCCAAGTTTTGCTTTCTGTCATGTCTCTGCAATTAGCCCGTGGAGTCGCCCGCTCTCTGCATGGCCCGGGAGGTTTTCTGTGCTGCGGAGGGGCAGCAGTGGGGACGGGCCAATGTCCCAGCCTTAAATGCACATTCAAAGTCTGCCAAGGTCTCTTGTCCGCTTCAGTTGCTTGCAGAACCAACAATTAGAGCTTTTTTATCCCTGTTTTGGATAAAATATCAGTCAACTTGCAGTAAAGGTCCTTCCCTACTCCTTTGCCAGATGTCACGGATTGCTGCCTCTGAATGGCTTTCCCATGAAAAGCATAAATAAATATAAGTCTTCAAGCTCCTGGCGTGAAGTCAAGACCCACACCCCCTCTGTTTTGTTGAGCTTTTTTTCCCCCTTTTTCTCAGACAGATTAATGTCTTGTCTTTAGTGGCCTATTTTGATCAAACATAAAATCGCCCATACTTCTGCTTGTGCGTGTCTCTGGAGGAGAACGTGGCTGTTTTAGGCATGAGGAGGACAGCCATGGGGTGGGAAGCTGAGCACCTGCCTGTGGGAAGCAGCAGCTCTGGGGTTATCTTCTAACACTTCTGCCTTCTGCTTTGGTCTCAGGATCGGATGAAAGTGGGAGAGTCATGTTTATGCGAAGGCTGTATGATACCGTGTCGCTTGACAAGCGATACACGGGATTAATTTCTGTTGTACGTGCGGGATCGCAGAGTGCTGCGTGCTTGGAGTTTGGGCGCTGAAGGTGTAATGTACCAAAGGAAGAAACGAAAAGCTCGTGGGTCTTTTCAGTACCAATCACAAAGCAACGCGACTCCTTGTTCTATATTTCTGTGTGGTTTTGACCGCGACGAGCTCACCGTCTGCAGCGGTGGGTTTCTCGCTTGGCTGAGGGATCACTGGGTGTGATACACGGTATCAGCTCATTGACTTTTACTGTAATGTAAAACTTGGGAGTTAGATCCCCATGTAAAGCTGTCATACCACTTTAAAAAAAACATCAAAATGGGAAGGAAGAAGAGGGCTTTAAATCTGTCACTGGGTCATATTTTCAAGTCCTTCTCTAATCTTTAGAAATTCTTTTCATGGAAGTTGAGAATCCTGAACCACATGATTCCTGGAAAGGGAACTTAAGAAAGAGTAGCTAGAGTGTACAGAAAAAAGTGGTTGTGGAAACCTTTGCAATAACATCACAGGCATGACCAGTGCTGCACGGAATGAATACACTGATTAAAGCTGGGAGGAGCCGTTTCATTTCCTTACATTTCCCTGGGAAGGTGACGCCTCATCCGAGCGCAGGCTCCTGCAGCCAGATGGAGTTTGCTGTCGTCGCAACACCTTCACGTAGGGACTATCAGGCTGCGTTTCCAGGGCAAACTGCAGACCTGGGAGCTTTGCTGACAAGAGCACTCACCCAACAGGAGACCAATAAACTAGAGCACTGGGACACGTATAGCAATGAGAACGGGATATATCGGTTTGCTGTTTGCCAGCGCTCGTCCAGACGATATCTGTGGCCACTGTTTTGTTCTCAGCCGCCACCCTTGAGGTGCTGCTGTGCTGGCTCTGCTCCCCTCCCAATTCTTTTGTGGTTTGTGAATGATTAGGATGGAGTCAGACAGAAAGCAGAGTTGGCACAGCCAGGCTGTTACCCGATTAGAAGGTCCAGATGTACCAAATCAGGGTTCCTTGTGGCTTCTGATGAGGAAGAAACAAAACAGGGCTCTAGTTAGGTTTAAAGGATTTGGTAAGCACACATGTGTCATGGGTCTAACTGCCTTTGATGGGTACCAGATGGCAAACAGAAAGGGGAGAATGGAGCCGGGGGGAGGGCACAGCGAGGAGCCAGGGGATGGAGATGTCCTTTGTGAGCCTCGCGGGGGAAACCTCATGTGTGAAAGGTGCTTATTACCACATGCATATAGATGACAATATAGAGATATGTGTGTATATATGTATAAAATAATTTTTCTACCCGTTGGGTCATTTACATACAAGGCTGTTGCTTACCACTTGTGCCTTTTTGAAATGATTCATTGTATTGTGAATGTATCCAGCAGCTATATGTGGGTTTGCAGCCCATCTTCATTTCCAGAGGAAGGTGAGACTCTGCAGTTTCAGCCCAGACAGCTGGGAGGTTTGGCTGGGGGTGCTGACTTAGCCTAGGTAACACGTCTCCCCTGTCTTCACCTGAGTTGTATCCAGTGTTGAATGTCACCCTCAGAAGAGATTAAGATGTCACATGGACCCGGAGAGCAGGGGTGCTGAAGTGGTAGCTGCCAGGTGCTGGCTTTGGAGGGAATAAACATTGGGGCAGTTCTTGCTATTTCAAATTATAATTGGTCTCGAATTCACTGAATCCTTGGGCTGATGAGATTTTTCTCTTAAAAAAATTACATTTGTATTTAATGAGTTGGGAAAGCAAAGCCAGCTCAGTGACGTATTTGTATGCAGTGATTAAACACTGTGATTTTTCTCAGTCATTCAGACCTTAAAAAAGCCAAACAAATGGGAAGCACGTGAAAGGATTATGTGTGGCAAAAGTGCTGGAAGAGGAGATCTGCACTGGCTCTCACTGTTCTCCAATTTGCAACCTGTAGGATGCTGCATCTGTAACTGATATCTTCTGTCACTTAGATAATTTAGACAATAGTGAGATATTAGGATTAAAAATACAGGCTGAATGCCTCATTAGTGTAAACCAGCATAGCGAGTTGGCTTCCAGGGAAACGTATAGATTGATACCATGTTCAGGTCTGACGTGGTGTGTTTTCCACTATTGTGTTATAATTCAGTACAGCTTGTACAATAATGTAGACTAACTGTTGGCAGGGAAACAGAGTAGATAAATCTTTTATGAGTGAGTCCAGCAGGCTGTGCTCAGCCCCCCGGGGATCTTCCCAGGAGCCGCGGGTGGCTCTTGCCATGCCCTGGTGTCTGCTAAGGAGGAAGAAGCAGGAGTATCACAGCTGGTATGTATGGCTGGGTCCCTGAGGCCTCCATCTACCAGGGTAGCGATAGCTCAACCTGGAGTTGTCCCATATATATGGGACAGACACATCCCATGTAAACCACTTGCAGTGGACTCACTGGGTGCTATCAAAGTCCAAAGCATTTTCCTTTTTTTGGGTGTTCACAGGATCAGGGAAGGTGTTACATGTAGAGCTGGAGAAATGTTTTGCCAAAACCTTTTTTTCATTAAAACCAAACCAAAACATTTTTATAAATTGAAATGTTTAAGGAAAATGTGTCGATTTCATCCTAACTTCTTTGGAGAAACATTTCTGAAATAAAAATGGATAGAACTAGAAAATTTCGGAATTTAACTGGGGAATATTGAAAGATAGTTTTATGTGTGCACCTTTCTCTAATAGGTTTTTTTTTACGTTTCATAGCACAGAGTTATATTATTGAGTTAGCATAATAGGATGTGATTTGATATAAAGCTAATGCATTTATTTGCATTTATAAAATGTGGTATTTAGATATACATGATTATTTTTTGAATCATTAAGGGCAGCTGCTATTTAGTGTAGTCTGAAACTCCTGCTTTTCTATGTCAGTGTTTCATTACCAAATAAGAAAATTTGATATTTTTGATATGTCTGAAGCATGATTTGAATCACTGAGTGGGGCAGGTTGGAAGGAACTGCAGGAAGTCCTTTGGTCCAACCCCCTCCTCAAAGAAGGCCAAAGTATAGGTTAGATCAGGTTGCTCAGGGTCGTACCCTGCTGAGTTTTGAATACATCCAAGGGGTCCAATCCCTGGCCTCCTGGTGCTGGATCACTGTTGTGGTGAATACCATTTTCTGATATTCCCGTGTCTCATGCTGCAACTTGTTTGTCCTTGTGGTCTGCTCATCTAGAGCCTGGCTTCATCTGCTCTAAAACCTGCTGCTGTATAATTGAAGGTAGCATGAAGGTCTCCCTCAGCCTCCTCTTGAACAATCACTCCTCCTCCATCATGTGCTCCAGCCTCAAGGGTTGCAGCTGAATGCTGGAACATCCATCTAATGTTGATTCATCTAAATTGGGTGCAGGGATAATGAAGATGCATTGGCTCCAGCTTCAGCCTGGGTGGCTGCTCAGGTACACCTTAATGTGTGCCCTCTCTGGGCTTTCCAGCTGCGTTACCAGAGTGTCTGCTACCTTCTGCTGCTGGAGCTGACTGATTAAAGCTGCTTCAGATATGTTAATTCATGTTGGCGTTACATTTCCTGAGCATAATACAGACATGGTCTTTGTGTCAGTGTGGGGGATGCTCTCCCTGCAACACATATCACAGATATTTTCATCTAGACAAAAAAATGTTTCAATTAGTAATAAATAACAGCTGTTGTGGGGGAATTAAAAAATATTTAATAGAGTTGCTCAACTCACATATTGTGGTGCATCATGCAGATATTATTTGGGGTAAAAGAAACAATTCCTAACGAAATGTTAAGAACTTTTACTTTATGACATTTTCATGAAGTGAAACCAAACCCTTGCGCCGGGGCTCTTTTGCACTGGGGAAGTCTAGCAAGACGTGTAACTAGCGGCAGCCATTCACACTATACAGCTGGCACTCGTACGCACTTTTTGTAGCATCTTCCACCTGCGGATTTGCACTGCTTTACCACCAGACTTGTGTTCAGCGTGGTGGCAGACCCCAGCCATCCCAGAAGTCATCACAATGAGCCCCTGTTCTGGATCTCTGCACGCTGTCGGTGCAGCCTGGTTGTTGCTTGTGGCCTTGTGTTGGACATTACCGCTCCCTGCCCTGGCAGGGTGTGTGGAGGCTGGAGCGGTGCTGTGATTTCACTGTGGAGCAAGCTGTGGAGTTTGCAAAAAGGGGAAGAAACCCCCCTTCTGCAGGGTAGCTGGGGTGTAGCTCCGCGTTCCCTAGGATGGAGGGCTTATGTGCAGTCTTCCTATCTTTGTGTCAGCAGATGCAGGGATGTAAGCAGATCTAACATGGGCAGCTGAAGCCAGGAAACAAAGGAGGCTGGTGTGCATGAGCCTTGGGAATACTTGGCTCATCCTGCCATCAGCAGGCTAAATATTTGTAATTTCTATCATAAAAAATTTACCAGCTGCAGAAGTCAATAGAGGGGAAGTAGTAAACATGACATGACATTGCTTTTGTAGCATTGCTCAGAACAAGAAGTCTCCCCTTTCAAACAAAAGCCAGACGTTGCTGCCTGGATGGACTTGAATACTTTTAGGATCTTGTCAGAGAAATGTCTGCCCCAATTCAGTCATTTGGAAGAGGATCCCAGGTCTCTTTAGAGTAATGAGGCTTGAATGTAATCTCAAGCAGAGTGATGTAAACTGCAAGGGCTGTTTCTTTACCCTGACTGTTTATAGGGCAATGCATTTTTAATATTGAATGATCCAAAAGTCAGTTCAGGAAGGATATACAAAGGAAGGAAATAGGTCATAATTTCTCACAAGGGACTGCATGAAACCTTCAGTCATCTTAAATTCCCCATCCAGTCCATTTCCCTGAATATTAGATGGTGCCAAAAAGGGGGCTGCTTTTTTTCTCCTGTTGATTTGGCATGGCAGCAGCAGCAGCGGCGTATGCTGAACATCTCGGCTGGGGTCTTTGAGGCCAGAAAGGTAAAATTCTGCCCCATGGTGAAAACAGATGGGCTAGTTTATCTTTGCCCTTGGGAATAAGACACATGCCATTACTGTAGAGGAGGAGAAGCAACTACCCCCTGTGTTACTGGAAACTTCCCTGGCTCCGTCGCTGAGGTCCCAAAGCCCTTATAGCTTCAATGAGAAATGAAATTATCTCTCTTATTTATATCCAGTAATAATAGCTTCTTCTAATTGCCCTAGTTTGTGGGTTTCTTCCCAGCAGGTTAGGCTGAAATTTCAATTTCAGTTTGATTTGCATAATCACTTGAGCCTCTTTCCCTTGCTCCCTTCTTTCACTTGACCCCACAGACTTGCTTGTCCTCCCCTGGGAAGCATATGCGGTCCTTCAGCTGTATGTTATGGCAGGAATGGGTTAACCTCAGTTGCCTATCAAGTCTGCCTTTCAATGTGATCTCTGGAGTTAGATTTGTTTTGTGGATGGTGTTCCTTGGTAGCTGGCGATGATGGCCAGGCTGAAGTTGTGTGTTACTGGGCGTTATATTGGGGATGAGATGGGGACTTCAAGGGTGCATGTGGCTCTTTCTGTATTTTCCGTTTCTTTTCTAAAATGGTGGTATTGCAGGTTTTGCTGCAGGTCCTGCTCAGGACACAGCCATACATGCACCGTGATTCTGCGAGGGGTCTGCAGGCACCTCTGGCTCAGGCTGCAAGTCAGGGGTTGTGCTTCACTACACAGCCCAACTGCAGGGATTAAATCAACATAGGAGAACTCAGCCCTTTTAAGAATCATTTTGGCATTGCAGATGGCAAGGTAACTTCTTTTGAAGTAGGTTTCCAGGGCTGGAGAAGGACAGGTCCTGGACCAGGGCTGCGAGGGCAGCCTCAGCTGCAGCCCCCTGTGCTACTCCTCCGACACTTCAGGTTTGACAGTGAAACAAGAGCGTCCATATGGCTCCTTGTCAGTCCATCCAGGATTAGTCCGTAATATGCCTGTCACCATTTAATGGCACACCAAAGGGGAACCAAGGCACATCTCGCTGTCTCAACGTCCGCCACTCTCCCCAGATGCTCTCTCCTTCTGCCAGAGGGTACCTCGGGACGGCCAGGGTAATTCAGTGCTCGAAGGACAGGCAAAGCAGGAGATAGAGGTTCAGGCTGACCGGTGGGCTCTGCAGACATGCTGGTGTTATGGCACCTTACAGCATTTCCCCCACTGATTGCTCGTGATTTGCCTGTGGGCACAGATTGGGTTTGCAACGACTCCCTGATGCTCACAAAGTGAATTTGGGCCAGAAGGCACAAAGCTGCCTTGAAGACAAAAGCCATCCCTGCTTATAGATCACACATTGTCGTCTAACAGATTTCTTTGGGTAAAGAGCCTATTTTTCTCACTTCCGTCACAATCTTTCAAGGTGTGAAGAGCCTTTAGTCAAGCTGGGGGAAGAGAGAAAGGTTGACGGTGAAGGGACTCGGTTGATCTGGGATTTATTTTCAAACCACATCACGAATTTTCTTTTTGACTGTGTTTCTCAGTTCACAGATTGTGATCTGCAAAAAATTTGGAAAGAGCTAGTATTTTCCCTCAATACAGCAAACCATTGGATACGACTATCAAAGCCATTTGAATTCCTGGGGGTGGCCTGCAGAGTTTACTGGTGTCCTGAGAGCGAAGAATGACGGGTGGTGTTTGCATTGCCCGTTAACCCGAACAGCTTCAAAACGGGCTGTTGTCCTCTGCGGATGTTGTATCTTTGGCTGAGCAGAGCGGGAAGGATAGCAATAGTCTGTGTGTAACCACTGCCTGTTGTGTGCTTGGGTGAAGGTGGGAGTGGGGAACCACGGTCAACAGGAACGTTTTGTTGCTATCTCAGCATCTAAGCATGCGAACATCCATTTTTTTATGGATGTGCGTTTATGACAGACAGCACTACGTGTCTGTTAGCATATATAAAATACATGGAGCTCGTCTGCCAGGTGAGTGTGACAGTGTCACCATCTTACAAGACCACATTATAAACTTCCAAACACTGTAATCATGTGGAAATTAAAATACCCAGGCAACCTTTTTGTTGCTGAGGTGACCCTTGGGCTTGTTTTTTATGTCTAAGGAGACCTTCCTTTGCTCTCCAAAACTCATTTGGAGAGGAGCGGAACATACGCTGTCCTCCTGCCTGTGCTGTGGTCCTCAGTGATGCTGTGGTGGAGCTATTTAATGAGAGAAACTAACTGGCCTCTTTAGTCAGCTTGGGCAGTGCACGTGATCTTTAAAACCTGTTAATGATTGAGCAGGAAGGAATCCACGCTGTCACTAGCTGATGCACATGCTACCATAACCCTGCATATAAAGAAAGGTGAAATCCCCATCTAGAGTGTTCAGGAGCATGATAAAGTTCAGGTTTACAGACCCAAATTTTTGGCAGCATTAGATTTGACAGCCCTTTTTCACCACTGGCAGCAATTAGAGTTCTGATGAGTGTTTGCCAGTGGCATTGTCATGGACAGCTGACCACTGCCTGTTGCAGTTTGGATATGGTGAGGAATAGGGTAAGAGAACAAATAAAAATCATCAGTTAAGCTGCAGGAATTGACTCTTAGCCAGGCTCGTCCTGCTGCTGGAGCCTGGCAGTATTTTGTCCTGAGTGGTGATTGGATGTGCCTTACCTCATTTGCTTAAACATCAGATTGGATTCTTCCCTGCACAAAGGGAAAAAGCAGTCGTGCTCCTTGGGAAGGGCAGGATGTATGTGTGGCCCTGCTCCACAGAGGAGGGGGATAGTTTAAACTAGCTCACGGGGATATGGAGGGAAGACAGCATGTACATACAGGCAGCACACTGGGTATGTGAGTGTGTGGGATCCTCTTGGTAAGGAAAACCAAGGAAATGGTGGTGAGTTTAAGGTACCATTTTGAACAACTAAAGAAGATTAAAAAGCTGCTTGGGAAAAATGACAACTCTATGTCCCATCTCCCTCTCCTCCTCCACATCTTGACATCCTTTTCTTGTGATGAGCAGGATCCTGGGCGGCTTGTGTAAGCTTTATGAGCACCACGAGCCGCTGCTCTCTGACTGGGAGCAAACCTGCTCTAACAGCTGCACTGATGTCTCTTGATGTTGCTAGTGCAATAACAAGGAATTAAATACAGTCATGTTCATTTCCAATTCCTTTTGAAATACAAATAGGTAAACCCTTGTTCATTAAATGCAAAAGAGCCAGTGGAGAAAGGAAGTTCAGTGATCGTTTTTTGTTTTATATCTTCTGAGAAATACTACAAAGGGCACCAGGTAAAACAAGGCGAAGGAACAAGAGAGGGGTTCTCGCTGCCTTTTGATTCACGATCACACAGGCATGTTTAATCCTGGGCTTGCTCCTGGGATGGGAACTGGTGTGTCTTGAGCTTCTCAGGCTCAGGAAGGAAGGGGCACTGCTGAATTTGCCCGACACTGCTGGTCACCTACTGAGTCACCTCAGGCAATTTGGTTTAATCTTTCTGGCCTTCTGAAGCACAGTAAAACAATATCTGCTGGTTTATCATGGGTGCACATCTGCCATGTGGACTCCCAGGGAGAGGAGGGGCTGCTGCACTCTTTGGAAGAGGCTTTTGTGACCTCTAACAGCATAGGTCCAAGCTTAGTTGGCACCTGTAATTATTGATATTATTATTGATCTGTTTGTTTAACAGCTGACCCCAAACCTATTAATGCAAAGTGAAAGCATCCTATTGACTCTGGATTTCAGAGCAGATCCCATGTCCTCGCCCCTGTCAGCAAGTTCTTATAGGTGCAGATGTCCTTGGCCACGAAACGTGCCATGGCCCCATAGCGCTGCCTACACTAGCAAGTGCCTCTCTTTGGAGGCTGGGCAGCGGTCTTGGCAATGCTGGGGAATGGAAGAGGGTTAATTTGTGTGATGGGGTGATGGGGGGCCCTGGGGCACAATGGGAGTGTGGTGGAACTGTGTTGGCCGTCACAGGACGGTTGGGCGAGGGTGGCAGTTTTCAGCAGCAGGAATGCCTATGGAGAGAAGAGGACAAGGAGAGGTGTTGTGATTTAGCACACATTTGCTGTAAACAGGGTTACACCTACATCTGGGGAACGTTCTAGAAATATCTGGTGTGCACTTCGCTTCACAGACTGACATGTAGGTGGCTGTTTTATTCCCAAGGAGACTGTTCTCTGCGTGCAGCATGGCGCCGAGTAGATTCCACTTTAGCAGTCAGTAAAATTGTGTTCCCATCAGAGGAGCTGCTGCTTGTTTTGTTAAGGGGGAAAAAAAAAACGTCCACCTGGGAGAGAATAGGAATTTGTCTGAGGTGAATGTGCTGCTTGTCAGTGGAGGTGGGGAAGGGTTAAGATGTTCTGGCTTTGAAGCAGCCCCCCCCTTTATGAGGTTTGCAGTGATCCTCGCAAAGTCAACCACAACTGTGCTCAGACATTCAAGCGCACAGAGCTCGGCGTCTTGCAGAGCGCAACCACATTATCATCATTCAGCAAGGAGTTGATAACCGTGACCAGAGTCACAGCGTCTCGTGTTTCTTCAAAGTTATGTGCAGCAGTAGCTGGGGAAGCCAGCAAGTTGTTTCTTTGTTTGGTGCCCAGGCACTCTCGTGGTGGTGGTGGTGCTGCGGTGAGTGGTGCAGAGCTGATCCCGAAATGTGGCTCTGAGATACCACTTGGTGATGTAGAGGGAAAGTCTAAAGAGAAATTTAGTAGAACAGCAAAACCTTGTGAGAGTTGCTGATAACAGTTTGGGATGTGGCTTTGATTGAGTAGTGTGTAAGAATAAAGCTGCCAGAGTGAAGCCTCGGGGCTGGTGTGTTTAGAAGATCTCTTTGTTTTGAGCCGTCCAGTTTGAGCACTGGTGGTTGGACTCGAATCGCAGAGTCGGTGCTCAAAATTTTCCAAGAATTGAGGCTTTTTAAAGACAATTCAAACTGAGCTGCCCTCCTTCCACCACAGTTTTGGAAAATCATGACAGAGGCTACACCATTACAGTGTAATTTAGTTTTCCTCAGCTGAGATCCTGTTTGTTCATGTTGTTGGTGTTATTCCCAGAAATAGTCTCACGGCATACCTGACACATTAAATTCATTCTGAGACCAGGTTGTTTGAAAGCCTGGGCGTCTGCAGGAACAAGCCAGTAGCTCCTAGGTAACTTTCTGAACGTGATCCTCCTGCTGTAGCTATTGCTGGCCTCAGATTTTTGCTGGAGTGGGTAGTTAGGAAAGGGCTGTTTGGGTTGCAGCGTGCGGGAAAATTAGTTTGCGTGTTCAGTGAACATTTGAAGACCAGGTGTCAGGGCAAAGGATGTGCTGATTATTGGAATTAGGGAAGAAATCGTGCAACCCCTGAATCCATCTGACTAATTTCCTGGCTCTTTTACCCCAGCGAGTATCCTACATCCCCGATGTATAGCAGTAAATAAAATTATTAATTTTAAAAGTTGATGTGTTTCTGATAATTGAGCCTAACCTGGTCTGCTTTGGCCTTACAGGTACGGTCAGATATTGCATCAAAATTATTATGTCATTTGGTGATGAGGCAAGTGTATATTTGGTTCTGTAAAACTATTAGCCAGCCTAAACAAAGCAGACCGTAGTAGGTAAGTTTTAAAAAGCCGTTGATGATATTTTAAGCCCATGTTAACTGCAAATGCTTCATACAATCTGTCAGTCAATCCAAAGAGAGTCTTATGATGGATAGACCATGTGTTGGCTTGTCTGACACTTCTCAAAGATACTGACAGTGACATGTATCAAACAGGACTGTCTTTCAGCTGCTTTGTCTTCAGCTTCCTATTGCCAGTTCGTTTAACTAGATTATAATACATTGTGTGATGGGCCCAGTTTGGAGCATCAGAATCAAAATGCTGATTGTGCTTGCATCCAAATCCCAACTGCTGAATGCTGGGAAACTGGATCTGTTGTGCTAACAGCTCTAGATCTGCTTCCACATCTTGAATTTTGACAAAATAGTGATCTAAATGCAGGACTCGTGATAACCTTTAGTGTCATGCCAATAGAATAAATTGGTCTCATTTAAAACAAAGTCAGCCTGTTGGAGAGTTTTAAATTAGAGGTGAAAAAACTATTGTCACCCCATCACACTGCTCTCAGGATTTACACTGCATGTGGTACAGGTTCATTTGGGAAATAATCGTGGTCTAATTAAAGTCCATGGAGTACTGGAATTGGTTTGATGCAATTAGAATAGATCCCTCAATTAGCACTTAACAATGACAACCAGGAGTGGGTCAGAGGAGTTTTCGTGCCGGTCATCCCTTATTTCTCGGACCGATATACTTAGAAGACTGTTGTTCCAGTGAATACCCTAACGTGCATACAGGCAATTGTGCAGTGCTGGGAAAGGGGAAGCTTCCTTCCAGCCCCTCGCGTTTGATTATGCATTTTGAACGTTGAAGGATGGGCGTGGTGAGCTCTGTACAAGAACTCAAGATCTCCTTCCCTTTACCCCGACTTGTGTGGATAGTGGGGTTCATAGGCTGACTAAATTATGGTAAAGTTCAGATAATTCTCAGTAAACAAGGCCAAAGCCCTGTGGATTGTTTAATCATACTTTTTGGTAGCTGAGCAATGTGGGAGAACCGTCATAATGGTTTTTAACAGCTCCTTGGAAGCTGGAGCTGGACTTTCCAGGTGTACACGTGCTGTGTGCTGCTGGTATGTAGGTAAGGAGGAAACACCTGATCTTCAGTGACAGTGAATGTCACACTGTGTCCTCTGATTTGCCTAAACATCCAATATTGCAATTAGATAGAGCAGCGTACACACAGATGACAAAACAATTAAACAGCAGTGAAACATAAAGGGAAAAAATTAACAAGTAACCAAATTCATTTGACACAGAGATCAAAACATATCGACGGTGTCTCGCAACTCTGATAATTCCATTGAGCTGTGCAGAGCTCAACGCTGATGCTCACACGCAACCTCTGATTAACATTAAGTGGGGCTGTCAGTTTGACATAGCTGGATAAACCAATATTGAAAAATCTATTAAATATATCAGACTCGAACAGCGAGCACAAATCTTATTATATTATTTCAGCTGTAATTAGGTGGGAGATAAAATCATAAACAGGGAAGTTCAGTGAATTTTCTTCTGATGGTGTAGAGGCACCTGGGTTTTTGTTGTTTTGGGGAGAGGTGGGAGGGGTGCCAGGGACTCACTGCTGCCCAGGATGTGCAGGACTGAGGAGTGACTTTTGGAATATGCACTGGAGAGGTTTCTAAGTTCAATATTAGCTACGACCCTCCTTGAGATAATGACAGTTGTAATGAATGTCCTTGCATTTAACTCGAAATAGTAGTTCAGTGGTTGTACAACCCGGAGCCTGCCTAATTGGTTCTTTGAATAGATAAACACGGCTATTTAGAGGGTTTGCTTTAGGATGTTATGCATTCTGTTCCTATTAATAATGGAGGTTATGCCATTAAAAATTTTCACAAGCTAAAAGTGCAATTTGAAAAACAATTCTCTTGGGGAAACAAAAATAAAGACACCTTTTCCAATTTCAAGAGTATTGAGGTTGCAAAGCCAGGCCCTCCAGAGCGAGAAGGGGGAAGCTGAGGTTTCCTCTTCAACTCAAGCTGCACGCACACAGGACACGGGCTTAGTTTTATTATGTGGCCTCATCCTGTTGTTACCATGCCAAGTTTGTGACTTGCTCCAAGGAAACTCCGCTGCAACCTGAGCCTACAGCCAGATGGCCAGTTTTAGTGGCTTTGAATACATCTGCTTGTATTTTTTAGGTTGGGGACCAGAAAATAATTCTTTTGGTCCTGGTTGTTTAACGTGGGATTTATCTTACCTAAAGATGATGTTGAAAGGCTGACATTCCTGTGTAGCTATGGACTTGCGGAGGGTGATTTATCCTGTCTGATGATGAGAGGGAGCGGAACCCTTTCCGGAGACCCCTCTTTCCATTGGCAAAGGAAGCTGGCTTACATGGCTAAACTTAAGTGAGATGAATTCCATCAGTAATATCTATTCCCCATGCTGATTTTGTTTCACTCTGCTGGTTGTCAAGCTTTGACTCACCATCACCGTGCTGCTGTGTATGGGACAACTTTCCTTCATAAGCATTTTACAAGTACAAACCCAGGGAAGGAGGCAATAAGTGAGCATCCCAAGTTTACACAGGGAGTTTGTGACAGGCAGAGAGCACGTCTTTCCTGAACAGCAATGTAATGCCATGACCAAGAAAATATTTCTCATCTTCTATCAAAGCCTTTCCTTTCTCCTCGTGTTGTGAGCTCTTTGTGGTGAATGAGCGATGAGCGCCAGGGTGCTCCTAGCAGACACCGCAGCGTGCCCGGTCAGGAGCTCTTCAGTTTTCACTGCAATTCCAGGAGCTATCGAGCTCCCTGGAAGCCAATGGGCGTGTTGCCATTAGCTTCAGCGAAGCCAGGATTTTATCTTTGTTATACAGCCCTGCCTCATTCTCTGTCCAATGTTTGAACTAACCAAGGCACACATTTAGTGCTGATGCTGGCTGGTAAGAAGTGAAAAATGAATTTCTGCTAAACGAGGACCTATTTTCAACTATATTTAATAGGGTCTGTATCCCATCCCAAGAGGTCAGGACCTCTTTCTAACAAAGTTTATGGTAATAGATTTAGCTTTTATTAGTGTATTTGCCTTAGTATTTGCAGGGAAAGGAATAGAGGCGCTTTAAGAAATAGAAATGATTTATGTCAGGTATAGAATGCTTTGCTCTTTCTCATGTACTTTACTGTTGGAGGAATGAAAAAATAGTCTGTGAATCAATAAGGGAATATTTATATTCTTTCTTGGTCTCAACTGCCTGGCGTCTTTCCTTCCGAAATGGCAGAGAGTGCTGAATAATTCATGCAAGCAGTCATTAATCCTTCCTTCTCCTCCCTTGCTCAGGGGGACACCTAGTTCAGTTACTATAAAACCTGTGGCCATTGGATGTGTGTTGGAGCTCCCCAAATTAAAGTCAAGGCATTCGTCTGCAGTCTAAAGTGTCACTAATGGGAGCAGGCTTGTTTGTATGCAAAGCACCGTAGGCACCCTCGCATTTCGATGGGGGCATGTGCAGCTCAGGCTGAGAGCTTGTCTGGGGGCTTTATACTGAGGGACTGTTACTGGCAGGTTAAAAGGAGGACAAGCAACACAAAAGGGGACACTGATTTCTCTGGGACACAGATCTGTTAGCAATCTGTGCAGACAAAACCTTGTCCTGGTGCTGGATGAATACTTGTGGGATAAACGGAATATGTAAAAAGAAATCATGAAGTGTATTCCCAGATGGACAGAGGTTGTTTGAACTCCACCTTCTTTTATGCTGTCAGGAAATAGCATAGCAGGAAGAGTTGTGTGGATAATTAGATGCTTTGGGAACATGGCTTTATTTTGGAGTAGCTCTGGTTGTCTGACCTGGTAGCCCAGGAGCAGCTACCTTCTCTCACTCTGCCATGAAGAGTGTATGGCCAAGCTTGGAGCTGCTGGGATGGACATCTCAAGGTGGTGGTGACACATCTGATGGTGACTTGTGCATGTGTGTGTCTGTCTTTGCTTATCAGTCTGTTGTTGTTGTTAGTGTGACTCCATGTAAGGAGTGCACACTATAACCATTTTACAAACCGAAGTGCAGAAGCGAGCAAAAAAGTACAGCATGGAAGGCAGTCCTGAGCTGATAGCATTATGAGTAATGTGTCTCCGACTTCTGAATATGTGAACATAATCTTGCTTGCTGAAATGCACCAACAGAAATGTAAACACAAGTGATCGTTAATTTTATTGCAGGTCTTTTTTTTTCCTTTTATGGAAGCTTGGAATTGCTGTAAATTTGGATTTGAACCACCAGTGACTTGAGTTCAAAGTGTAGGCTCAACTCTCAAAAAGATTTATGCATGTACTTAATGATTCTCTTGAAATAGTTCCCAACTGGAGCCTTCCTGTCAGAGAGGACAGGAGTGTGAGAGGACTGTGGTTAGATTTGAAGCATGTGTTAGAGAACACATTAAGTACATGTATGAGGGCTCCTGACACCCGTTAATGCAGAATGAACTGCACTGCCTGTTAAGGAGAAACATCTCTGGCTGCGTGAATTGCGTGTACCATGGAGACTGCTGGACATGGAGCAAGACCCAGTCCTTGTCTTTTCTTGTTTCCAGATTAACTAAACACAGCTAGTGGGATTTGTCAGTGTCATAAAAATCCACTAAGAAAAAGCTGTCGCGTTGGAAAGAGTTATTGAGTAACTTCACAAGGGCTGCGGCGAAGTCTGCAGGCCTCAGAGTCTCTGCGCAAGGAGCAACACCAGCTCAGCTGTGAGGTGCAACAGAAGGATGTGCAGAACGCCATAATGTCCCTGCTTTGCTTGATGTGGATTCTACACAGCATCACAAATTCTCCTAAGCCTACTCATCTTGAAAACAATTAATTTATTTATTGCTTTCAAATATTATTAGGCTCAGAAGAACTGTAATGCTTTAAACAATGAACCATGCCTGTTTGGATGGAAAGCAGAGATGTGCTGTTTCAAAGCCTGTTCAGCTGGGACAGCTGCTTGGAAGGATGGACTTGTTGCAGGGAGGGTGAGGAATAGCTCAGGGAGAGAAAAAAGAAGTCTGAACCCATAAATGGGAAATGTTGGTGTTCGTGTTCTCAGGATTAACACGGCGCATATTGCATGTAACTGCAGTCAGGAATGATGTTTTCAGTTACTTTATGTATTTGTTCTTTGGAGGGTAGATGAAATAGTGATTGTTAGTTAGAATCCAGCCTGCTCTTCCCAAAGAATTTAATACTCTACAACTGATTGAAGTGCTGAAGAACAGCTATACCTTCAGCTACAGAAAGGAAGCAAGGAGATATATCAACAAGCAAACCCTGCAGGTTTGCTTAGGATGTCAGCCAAAAGTTAAGCTGTCAACTTTAGACTCCTCAAGGTACAGACCCTGCCCTCCTCCCAGCAGCTCAGAGTCCACAAGCACTTTTCAGGCTTTCTCCAAAGGAGGTCGTCTCTAAGCTTACTGTCAGGGAGACTGCAAGAGGAGGTAGCGTAGGTACTGGCTAGAAGGATGATTTCTCTGGACTGCTAAAGGCTCCGTGGATATGTATTTTTGCAAGAGGAAAAGCCTGGGTCATGAAGGCTCTTTTGGGACTCTGTTGTGTAGGGCTGTGGCGGATTGATTTCCAAGACCCTGGGTGCTGGCCGTGGGTAGGAAATGAGTCTATGTAGCCACATGCTTTGCTCATGTTTGCGTCCTGCTCTGAAGCCAGTGTTTGCAGTGAAATTCTCACGCTTCTCACACCTCTGCTGCGTGCAAAGAGTGTTTGCTGTGGATTCTCACTCCATCCTTCGGGTAGAGAATTGTTCAGTCATCATTATGACACAAGCCACACTGACATTGTGCTTACTCAGACTCAGAGCAGCCTTTTTATTTATATAGCCAGTGCCTCCTCCAATGAGTCTAAAAATAAAAAGCTTGCTCTGAGTAAGCAGATCACCTGCCCTCCCTGTGAGATTGCTGTGATGTAACTTTTTTTTTTCTCCTGTGGGAAGCAGGGGATTCAGCCAGAGAAATGCCTTGTCGTGGAGCAAGGCGTCTCGGGGAGGAGTGTAGCTGAGCTGATTGCTGGCTGCAGCAGAGTTGCCGCTGCCGACAGGCGCCACCTCCCACGCTGGTGCACTTGTGGAGAGGCCCTGTGGCACAGGGAAAGTTCACACTCATTGATTGCGATGGGTAGCAGCTCAAATCGCGCCCCAAAGCTGACAGAGAAGAGAACATTTCAGTGGAGAGCGATGTCAGTAAGAGAGAGAAGCAACACGGAGGCTCGGAGCAAGGCAGCCTGACAAGTGCTAAAAGGGTCTGCAATCTGCCTAGTGTCATAATTAAAGTGGCTGCTGTTAACTGGCAATGCAAATTAGGAAGTAACACCAGACATATCTAGCCTTTCGCTCCAGTGCCCTCAAATACTTGGGAAAACCAGGTGGTTGAGAGGAGCCCCTAATCATGTTGTGCTTTGCATTGCAGAAGTTAGACCTGAACTGGCCGAGTTACGTGGAGGTTTGGCGAGCTGCTCTGTCTAGTGCTGCAGAAACCTAGATCGAAAGGATTGTCATCCTTCTGGCTGGTGGAATTCACTGGCCAAACCACCTGCACCACGCCCCAAACAAAGTAGCAGAGGAGGCTGAAGGACAGAGAAACCAAACTGCATATCCGGGACAACAAAGGCAAAATATGTGCAACGAGTACTGCCTAGCTCTGTGTCCACTTGGTCACAAAGCTGAACAAGTCAGCTTTGGTTTGTGTAATTAATAAGCAAAGTTCCTTCCAGGGAAATTCAATAGGAAGAGAGTTCTTAGCTCCATCTTGAAGCTTTCTGGAAATTCAGGGGCTTTGGGTGATCTTCATTTTCTTGAAGACCTTGGCTCTGCAGTCAGGTAGCATAGACTCCCCTTTCCAAGCATATTCTGCTTGGGCAGAGTCAGAGACACGAATCTTCACCTTGTAGTTCTGGCTTCCTAGAGATCACAACATCATTTTTCTTGGCAGTTAATTTTCTAGATTATTCTATTCCCAAATAGCCCCAAAGTAGGAAAAGAAAATGCAAGACTAGCCCAGTGGCTGCCACTTGTTCCAACTCCTTTCTCTGCCCCTGGCGAGTACCAAGCTGTGCAATACAGTCACCAGCATAAGTGTCTACCACTATAAACTGAAGCAGAAGATTCCTCCCAACCGCAGGGTGTTATCAGATGATTTGGAGTGCTGATGAGTTTATTATCTGGTGATGTTCAGCCTGGTTCTTACAGCTAGAAGTAACATTCTTTGCCATTCACTGAAAACAGTGGTTGTCAAACTGCTTGCTCTGGTAGGACCCTGTGGCAAGAAGTTCCATGAGGTAATGTACTTACACCGAAAATTGTATTACCTTTGTGATTCCACTGGCTCCTCTTTGCTCTTACAGAGAAAGGAGGTCTTTGGGGGTCATTTTCTGATGCTTTTAGCAACTGTAGAGATATAATTGATAAGGGAACACCCAGGCTGTAAGGCAGCAGAGCTGCTGGGGTAAGCGGAGATGGCTGTGCAGTTGTGAAAGCATAAAATCTGTAGGTGATGGAAAGTGAGGAGTGTGAGAGAGTGCAGGACCAGCCAAGTCTGATTTAGTTGGGAAAGTGCTGCGTTTCTAGGAAATTACCCCTCTCTGCTAGCCAATGGGGAACCTAGACTGGAAATGAAAGCAGACCACCGTACATGAGGTGAGCCACTGGGGTGGATCCCATCTCTCCCCATTTTCTGCCCGGACAGGTCTTGTCCACAGCTGAGAGCTGCTGTCAGACAGGAAAATGTGGATTTGCTTGTGCCTGGTGCCACATGTCAACTCCCTTTACAGCCCTCTACAGCCAGGCCTGCTGCTGGCTCTGGAAGAAGCCTGGAAAATCAAGGTATTAAATGGTGCTCTGTGGACGAGATCTGTGTATCAGAAGATCAGTAAAGAAAATGGATTGTTATAGACCTGCTACTAGTACAGAAATCTTTGTAGTTGGCCACGACCAAAGTAGACCTTTGTGTAATGATGAGAACAGACATTAGTATACACTAGATATTAGATTTTACAATCAATTTTATTAATTTTAATTGATTATAAAATAATGGGGACTACAGTTAAGGAGCCTCTGCTTAATTCATGGTAATTTAAATATGCTTAATTATTATAAATTTGATGGGGCAATAAAGGTATTAAAATAAATAGAACAGTAGAAGTACTCATTAAAATTGCATCTGACCTCCATGCATTGAAACTTGCTGGAGTGAATGCAGTAAAACTGGCTGCAGTGTGGTAGCAGTGGGAGCTATTAATTCCCAGTTCACAGGTCTTGGCAAGGATGATGCAAATAAAGTCAAACTTAACTGTCTTTCTCACACGAAGGAGCGGGGAGGACTTTGCTGAAAGAACAGTAGCCTGTGAATCACTGATAATTTCAGTTGTGTGGCTACTGCAAACATGGGGCTTCAGACACCAGCGTTTTGCACACAGGCACTTCATAGCGATTTGTAAAGAAAGATACTCTTGTAGGTGTGTCACACTCCGCTTTGGCACGTGGGTTTGATTTGGAGTACGATTTGGACATTTGAATGCTCATCCAGCCCCCGAGCAGCTGGCCTGGCAATCGCTGAAGAACTGGTATTTGAAGAGTAGTTTAGATCCTCATCGCCAAACCCGGGGAACATTTTGCAGTCTGGAAGTAAGCCATGATTTAGGGGCGAATTTGCCCCTAAGCAACATTGTTGTTCTCCTTTGGGTGGGGAAGATGTTCAGTTTCTTCTGGTTTTTTTGAAAATTGTCTTGGTGGGTTGGTCCCCCCTCCCTGTATATCCGTAGGTGTATGAGCACACAGCGGGAAGCGGGGGAGGAACGCAAAGCTCTGGACTGAGTTTAAATGTACCGCTGATATGCTGATGGACTCTTTGGCGTTTCTCTGGATGTTGGTTTCTTCTGCTTCTCTGAATGCCCTTAGGAAATGCTGAAGCAAGTTTGTGTATGTTAGTGCTCTGAAAATGTGGATTTTGGTTTTTTGACGTGGACAGGGGTCCCAAAAAAATCACTGGGCAATTTTTTAGAACTAGTTCACGTATTCCTCAAAAATCAAATTGTGTGGTTTGAGAGGAGGACATTACAATGTTTGTGAAGAATATTGTGTTTTGCAGACAGATTGTTGCCATTGAGATATACTAAGTAGCAAACACTCCTCTTCTGGGGTGGCGTTCGTCTTGCTACTGGAGAATCCAGTCCCAGCATTTTCTGCCCCAATGGCAGGGCAGTCATTCGCCAGGGGACACCTGCCTCGTTTATCCCCACTGCGCAGGGGGGGTTGGGCTTTCCTTAGTGGCAGGCAAGTTCTGCGTGGACATGGCTGCCAGAACCAGTGTTGACCTCAGGATGCATTTGTGCCCTTAGCAATTGCTTAAAAGGGCGTTCAGTTTTGCTGCTTCTGCTGCAAAGGCTGGGTGAGCACACCCATGTCCCGCAGCAAGCGCTGAGCACAGAGGCACGGAGAAGTGGCTGTCACCCATCGGCCCTCTCCATGTGGTGCAGTGTCCTCTGGCCCTCCTGTCGTCTGAAGCTCAGCAGGCAAACTGGCCACAGCCAGGGAAGCGCACAGAATTGCTGTTCTCTGCCTTACTGAGGCTCCTCTTCACGAACAAGTCATCCTGTGCAGAGCACTCATTTTGTATAGGTGACAGTTCTTCAAGTGAGTCTGGCCAGAGGGTAGGAGCCAGCACTGAGCTTCCTCCTTTGCTGGGAAAGCAGTTGAGGAGGAACGGTAATTGCCACGTTAAGTGTGGAGGAGGTGTTTTATCCTATCACAACGGCGTGCCGCTCTGTGTTGAATAGGCATGAGGGCATTCACACTCCCTGGGAGTGAGAAATGGATCTCAATAGCATATTCCTGTCACTGGATGCAAAGTTCCCATTTCTGCCTGCTATAGCCCGTATATTCAGAGTCATTTTTGCATGGCACTTAAATAGACCTAAATATTTCACCACCTAGCAAGATAACACCACAGCTTGTTTGGTATTTTGTAATCAGTTATTAGGACAGGGTTTTGCTGAAGTAAAATATGAGGGCAAAGGAAAGTAACATGCCTGTGGCATTAGAATGCTGTTAGCGAGCTTGAGGCATATCAGAGAGATTGGTCCTGAGAGGAATATTTGCTGCCTTTCTGCTTTTGAACTTTTTTTTTTTTTTCATTTGCCTGTTTCTGAGGTCTGGGATTTATCCTGAATTTAAGAACTGACAGGTTTTGATCATTTGAATAGGTATCACTGTACAGCGGGGAATACATGTGCCAGCTGAGATGTCTCTTAAAGCCAATTTGTACTACCAGTTATATGAGCAGATTTCTCGAGACTGTTAATATATTTCAGCTTCAGATTCTCCACCTGTATTACAGTGTTCATCTCCTGGTCCTCCCAACCTGAATCACATTATCCTCCCTTCCCAGCCCCCTCACCTAGTGCCCCAGACACTTGAACATGTTCTTCGGTGTGAATACATATTGAACCCTCGAGAAATGACATTGTAAGATTAAGAGTCTCACTTTAAGAGTACTCTGCCTTAGTAAGTCAGAGACACAGTCATTTCTTAATCCAAACCTCATCTCCTTGTGCTGAGGACATGCAGTTTGCCTTCAGGTAGGCAGAATCACCCCTGCTAGTGAATCTCCAGCATTTAACCATATAGCAACTCCTCGAGCTTCTCTGTACATAACTGATGGCCCGTTCTGATGTTAAAGATCAGAAGAATTGAGTTCATAGTAACTGTTGTGCACGAATCAGAATTATTTCTAGTAATGTGTCTAAAGATGAGTTTCCCCCTATAGTAGTGATTATTCTCTGATGATTGCCTTTAGGCACTTTCGTAGGATGGCTGTGAACTGTAAATCTGGGAAGAGATGGCCAAGACTTGGGATTCAAGGTACTGGTATCCTGAGTTTCACAAACTAGACATTCACCTGTCTGGAACTTGGTTTTTTCCTATTGTGCTTTTAGAAGGGTCTTTTTTTGTCCCCCAAAATTTTAGTTGAAAGTTGGGAAAGGAGTGATTTCAGGCAAGCAACCTGAAAGATAAAGAATGATACACTGATCTGGGAGAAGTTGGTGGGGGTGGAGGCAAATATTGCTGGCTGACCAGACAACTTGCCTGCCTCCTTTGTTAGAGAAGGCATTTGCCAAATTTTATCCCCAGTTATTGTCTTTACACTCTTAGCTGCTCCGTAGAAAGATACAATGGCAGTCACTGTTGTCTCCACAGCTCGCATAGCCAGATCTCACTTCTCCGTAAGCTGTGGAGCTGCACAGCTCACATTGCCAGTCCAGCCAGAGAGCCTTGATTAGAACATGGGTAGTCCTGGCTCGTCTGCAGCTGGTGGTGGAGCATGCAGGTCTGGGTTTGTCTATTTGAACTGCAAGTGCAAGGTCTATTATAAAATACAGAAAGAAATCAATTTGCATCCTTGCAGGTAACACACAGAACGCATGACATGTTCAGACGTATTTGCCTGATCCTTGTACACCCAATTTTACCCCAGTTCCCAGGCATCTGTCCATAAAGAAGAACCACGAAGGGAGAGGAATGGTAGGAATGAAACTTCTGAAAAATGCTTTCAAAGATCCCATTAAACCATCCTGCTGGAAACTGTAGCCTGGCGCGATAGGTCTGGTTCAGATTTTCCGTGTATTTGAAGTCTTATGTTGAAGAATGAAGCCTCTGTTTTAAAGAAACGAGTCCCTAAGTGGAAAAAGAGCGAGCCCAGCTGTTAGTAAGTCACTTAAGGTTATTTTGCTTTTTGTTGGGTTTTGTTTTGTTTTAAATCCTTCCTGGAAGTGTAGCTGATACTGCTAGTTGTTGAGTTGTTTAGAGAAATCTGTCATGTCTAAGTAGGAGCTCACCTCATGGGTGGTGAGGTCAGGGAAGCGTGGCCCTCAGCTGTGTGCCTGGGTGTGCAGTGGGCACGATGCAGTGTCTGTATCCATCACTGCAAAGCCTGGTAGTGTAAGCGTAAGTATTCACCATAAGTATGTCCCTGGCATCTGAAGCAATGAAGAAAAAGAGTGAGAGACCAAAACATCCAGGAAAATGTTTGGTGTTTTCAAAGTACTGGTTTGAATGGGTTGAACTTTGCCTGGTGGGGAAAACATCCATAATGTGGCTCGTATATAATTGAGTGCATGGCTCTAAATCCATCCAGTTACAAAACAAATCCTCAAAGTCCATGTGTTCTTGTTGGTACCTGGTGGCTATTTTAATGATCCCGCAGTTGAGCATGCAGTGGTGCAGGAGACAAGGATATCTTTTGTGGGTCTTGAAGTATTTACTCTGCTGCTGCCCAAGGAGGGGCCACAGCAGCCCTTGTTATCAGGCTGTCAGAAGAATTAAGAACCAAGTAGTGGCATGAGCAGCAGGATGATTGAAGGCCAGTTTCCGATGGACTTTTATCTTGTAATTGATTTCCTCTGTGGGTTTGTGCTGTCTAATGAGGTGTGAGCTAACACGCCAGCCTTCCCCGCTGTGGGAGGTGAGAGAAGCCAGGCGCCTCTTCGCTACGCGGCTGCGATCTCCTCGCTGAACTTATGGGAACTTGGTATTGTTGAGACCTCTGCCCTGCTGTCAAATTTACTTGAAATTAGTGGGTTTCAAAAGTTATTAGCAGGGGGACAGATAGGCAAACACACATACAGGCAGGGTGAACTTCTGTACCCCTTGCTCTCTGAAAATCAGGCTTAAAAAAAAAGAAACTGAGAAATTGCTTTGGTCTTAAAAGCTTTCTTCATCTGTATTAATCCTAGGATGGGGGAGTGGCAGGGAGGAGTTGGAGAGGGCAGAGCAGGAAAAACTGGTGATTATCATGATTATAATTCTATGCTAAAATATTCTCTTGCCCAAAGTGCTGACAAGTGTGTTGGTAACTGCAAAGGTTCCCAAGGACTTAATAAAACAAACAAAAAAACAGAGTCCTGGAGCCGTATTTGGGAGTGATTTAGTTTCTAGCACTGTCTGAAACCAGAGGAAACTTCCCCATGCCTGTTCCTCAGCTTCCCTGGGGCTGGCTGATCCCTACCTGCTCTCCCTGGATAACCGTTTGGTGGGAAGACTTGGAAGTAGGTCATGCTCTCTGGCCTGGAAGGGAACTATTGGAATGGGGAAGAGCAATAGATGGTATCTATTAGCACTTGAGAGTCTGGAAAACTATTTTACTCTTTTAGCACTGGAGTAAAACATGGACGTTTATGCAAAACTTGAGAACCCTAAATGCTATATTAAGCCAGTTCAGATTAACAGACAGTTCCCAAATGTTTGGAGACTGTACAGAAGTGTCCTTTCATCCATTAAGCAGTGTGTATCCTCAGGCATCCACACAGTTAATAGTGTCAGCCCCAGTGGAAAGCCTCTCGAGGCATTGCTGGCTGCGCTAGAGAACGCGGATCATTTAAACATTAACAGCTTTGGTTATTAATTATTGTGGAAAATGTGGGGGTGGAGAATACTGAACTGGAAGTGTTGTCCCATGACGTATTTTTCCCTTGCTGCATTATCAAATCCATTTTGGCCGTAAGTTTGAGCAAAGCACTTTCAGAGCAGCGCGATGGGGAGCAGAGGTTATTTTGCCTGCTGCTTGGCTTACGGGTTTTCTCTTGGCAATGATGATGGAGTATCTTTCTTGTGGGGTGTACAGATGATAGGATTTAGCTTCATTTAATTTATCGTGAGCTCTATTTTCAGCCAGTAGTGAAGTGTCTTGTAAAAATTGTGCCTTGAACACCTCCTGTGAGATGGCGTAGTGTGGGGACCGTCTGGAAGCTCTTAGGGACTGGAGCTGTGCTTGTGGTGAAGGCTGGCTCAGCCCCTTCTCTGGGGCTTCTTGGCTAGCTCCGTGAGCCACCTTTGTCACGTCATTTCACTTCCCCGCATCTCTCCGAGTTGCTTTCTAAATCTGGGATGTTTGCGTGATGAGATACCCTCTGTGGTCAGTGAGAGGTGTTTTCCCTCAGGTATGCAGAAGAGTTTGGAGCCCTGTACCTTCACCAGTGCCTGGCTCCTAAGACAGCACAGCCAGACGCATCACACCAGCAGGTGCTGGTAATTGAGTGTTTTGGAAAATTGAACCTGTGTGTTAGTGCTAGAAAAGGAGACTTGAGCTTCCTCAAAAACTTGGCCTCTACCTTGAGTGTTGAGGCCTTGCAAACGTGCCCACACATCAGTACTCACAAGCCTTCACATCCTTTACGTTGTTGAGCAGGGCTGTGTTGAGCACATGTGGCTCTCCAATTTGGCTCAGGCATCAGCAAAGTCTGTTGGTGAAGCAGGGCTGCATGGTGTAGGACGTCCAGAGTGACTCACCCGCTCGGTGGTAAATAGGCTCTCTCTTGCTTAGTTTGCATCCAGCTAATACAGCTGTAATTACTGAATTGTATTTCCTGGACACTTGGAAGCAATTAGCTCAATATGAAACTAATGTGTCTTGCCAAATTCAGGCTTAAAATTGCTTCTACGGTTGGGTGCAGTAATCTTCTATTAGATTTAAGGGTTTTTAAAAAATATTTTACTAGTGCCTGGCTTGATTAACTTGTAATGTTGTAAGGCTTATTTGTTGAGGGGTATAGAGTTATTAAATGAATTTGGAATTAAATAGGTGCTGGCTAAATTCCTGCTCTACTCAAGCCCCAGTGATACTGGCGCTGGGCATGCAGTATTGCTGCTGGCTTATTGAAGCTGAGTGGAGGTATAAGCTACGAGAATACGAGAGACTGGATATCTGAGGGTTTTATTTTGGTGCTCTTTCAGCAGAAATTAGCCTCATGTGAACAGTATACTTAAAGAACTACTTTCCAGTCCTGCTTTCTTGTTAGTTAACAGCAGCACTCAGCTGAGGTTAGGAAGAGGGGTTTGTGGCTAGCTGTTTCCCCACCTAGTTAAGAGAGATGATGAGGATTCAGGAGGCAAGCTAGTAATGTCGGGTGGGAAAGGCCACTGGAGATGCAAGGGAATGAGCAATGTACTAAGCAAGTCCTGGCAGAAATCAGCTATAAGTGAAGAGCTTTGGAAACGTCAGTGCTGTAACACAACTTCCACGAGTTTAGGACAGCCTTAATATGTGGCTTGTGCCTGGACACTGACTCTGTGGGCTGGTTTGGAAGCTCTGTCAATTTAGTTTGTATGGCTCCTTTCTGGTTTGTAAATCATAATTAATGATAATAAGGCCTGAAGTCAAAAACAAGAAGAGTGCCTGGACGTGGGTATCTGCACCACCAAAGCCAGCATGCAGCTGTACAGCTGGACTGGAGAGCAGCCTGGTCTGGTCGCTGCCCAAGGGACTGGTGCCGTTGTGCTGGATCTGCAGGACACACCAGGCACTAACAGCAATTTAATATTGTCGACAGCAGCAGGATTAGGCACAGTATCACTGGATTTGTGTGGGAAGAATTTCTGGGGAAAACAGATAAGATTTTTTCGGAAGAGCTCTGTATCGTGTATTCTGGGGTGCGAGTCCTCCTTGTTTTTCCATATGCTGAAGAGTTTTCAAGGTTGCCTTCCAGTTTTAGATGTTGAGTGAGGATGGAATTACATACTGCTACATCAGATTTTCATGACAGGAGGGCTGCTTTCTCTTGGGTTTTTTTATGGTTTCTGGAGAACTGTTTGGTAAAGTATCTATACGAAGTAAGATATGCATCTTAAATGGTGTAATGTGAATGGGCTCATGGGGCTACTTCGTTGCCTCAATTGCTGGTCAAGCTCTCCGTGTGACCACATTGTCAATATTGGAATTGTAAGTGGAGGGGTTATAAATGTTCCTAATCAGTGCTCTGTTCTCTACTGCAGAAAAGGCCTCTTGCTATTAATTGATCTATACATTTTTTAATGTGATAAAAATTGACACCTCGCTTTAAAAAAAGCGTACATTGCATGTGCGCTCACACCTGGAAATAAATTCCTCATGTTTATGTGTGTGCACACAAATGTGCGTGTATACAACCCATGTATCTGTCCAAAAATATGTGTGTAAAGCTGCTGGGCATTTTCCCCCTGTATATTTTTTTTCCTTACAAGAAAGGACAAATTATAGAGGTGTGTATTGTATTAATTATCTGTTAAGGGATATGAAAAATGTAGCTTTGTAGGGAATGGAAATTCTGATGTTAACAGCTGAACCCTGAATAGCTCTGCCTGGAAAGGAACCGTTTATCAACTGGACCCCACCTCATACAGTTTCAGATTGATCAGGAACCCTCTGTCACTGCTACTGGGTTGTCTCAGCATCCCCAAAACAGCAGTCTCTGCTGTACTCCTGTCTCCATCAAGAATGGCACTTGAATTATTCAGACAATCTGAGTATATTTCTACCTTATTTATTTATTTGCACTGAACACTTTTGGATGTGCAGTGAAGTAAGAGTTGTCTCCTGACCTTGCAGGCCTCAGAGACAGATGAAGGCACATGTTCTTTAAGGCAGCTGGGAATTTATGGTGTTCAAAGAGACTCTGGCTCCAGCGTGGGCTGTTGGCAGCAGTGCTGATAATCACAATGTGATAGCAACGGGGCCATTTTGTTTAAGATGTGTTTAAATCTTATTTTCTTGCGTTCTAAGGTTATGTCTTTGCAGGCTATCAGAGTTCAGAAAGGAGAGAGGAAAAGAGTGCCAACCCAGAAGCCTTTGTTTCAAAAGGTTGCAAGCATAAATCTTTTTAGTTTTGTTTTGATCACCTGATATTTTTCTAGATCTTAGGAAGATGAGGGAGTTGTTCATAGCGTGTAGCAATTGCTTGTCTAAAGGCCATTTGTATGAAACAGAACCCTGTTGCCTTGCAGTCTGCTGAAGCAATACCTTCCTAATTCCCTGGATTAGCAGACCTCTCATGTGTGCTTGCATTTGGAGAGTTAGCAAATCTGGTGAACAAATGTTTCACAAAAGCCAGGAAACTGCATCACAAACCATGTTCCATCTTTTCAATACTCATTTTAATTGCTGACAGTCCTGTTCCACCGAGGACACAGTAGCTTAGCTCTTGTATACCCAGTGGGAGTGCAGTAGTACATGTCCTAAAGCATTTGTTTCTGTACCACAGCAGTTAGCAACAGCAGCAAAATGTTCTGCTGATGCATTGTTGATCAAAAAATGGGTAGTAATGGCATCCCTAATATAGCTGCATCAAAGATTTCCTCGGTTATTGAATGTGCAGTCAGCCGTTCTCAGTCAGCATCTCTCCAAGGCCTTGCAGCCAAACACGGGGGCTACACGAGGGCAAACGAAGAGGTGCCCTGAGCTGAAACGTGTAAAGTTGTTTAGGGCTGCTCGCAGCACAGCACACATGCGGGTTAATTGTTTCACCTAAACAGACATACTCAATTAGAGCTTATCTATGCAGAATCTAATGGTTTTCAGCTGCCTGTAGATGTTTGTACTCTGGAGCTTGTGGTCTTTATTTCCATGAATCTGCGGGACTGACCCTGACTGATGGGAGCTCACTCGTCATGGTGTAATGTACCCATATGGGCACGTCTCACTGGTTTTTTTGAACGACATCATTTTTTAAACTAGCTGAATCTGTTTCAGACCTGTGAGCCAGAGTCCCTAGTGTCTGAGGGAGCAGGGAAGTGCAGATGTGCCGGGCAAGAGGAAGGAATAGGTTATGTGAGTTTTTTAAAGACAATACAGCATTTCTTGCCCATGTGCCTTTGGAGGAATTTGTAGATGCATGCTACATGGCTGCAATAAATGTAGCAGAAGTTGATTAATAGGTATCTCTGGCATAAATATCCAGATCCTCGGTTTGGAGTTATTTTTTGTGTGGTTTTTTTTTTTTTTTTTTTTTTCTAGCCTGGCTTTTTTCTGAGGGAGCTGTATACCACAGATTTAGGATCCAGGGAATAGCTGGAGGGAGTTGTTTTTTTTTTTTTCCCCCTTTTTGAGTTAGGAGTACCTAGACTTTATTGGTCTGGATTTTGGCTTATATGAAATCCACATCAGCCTTTGAACTCATGGGATCGGTGCAGCCTCTTGGTCTGGCCCTTGTGGCATTCCGGGGTTGTAAGTGATTTTTACAGGAGAAATATGGATCGATAAGCAAAGGTAGACTATCTGGTGTCAGAAAGCATTGTATTTCATTGTCTACCCATAAAGAAAAAGCTGCATGGAATCATATACAAATAAACCAACGTGGTTTTTAATTGCAAGGACAGCTTCATTACGCTTTGAGAGGATGTATTTATTTACATGTCAAAATACGTAACTGAATTGCAGGAAACAGGCCACATATACAGCTTGATTTTAAATTCTGTGTAAATTATATTAGCATAAAATCTGTTAGACACCGTGAAAGCATACCTGGGTTTTTGCTCCCTTTCAGTCTCACAGGGCTATTCCTATTTCCCAACCCCGCAAAGCACAGATATGTCTTGTCGCTGTCTCCCGAAAGGATCACGGGGCCCGAGGTACCCTCATAAAATGGATTTTAAAGCCTGTTAATTATACAGCATGAAATCGGTCCCTGGCCGTGTGTCCCCTTTGCCGGAGGCTGCCCAGAGCTGGGCCCCGGGCACCGCGGTTGCCCAGGGGTGATGGCCTGTCCTTGACCTCTCCTTGACCTCTCCGTGGCCCCCGGGAGGGCGGGCAGAGCTCCCTGCTCCGCTCACGAGGGGTGGGGCCAGCCGCGGCGGGTGAGGGCAATGGCTCCTGCTGATGAGGGCCGCGGGGCCGGGCCGGGCTAACAAAGGGCGGGCAGTGCTGCAGCCCTGGGACGAGGCTTCCTCAGTGTGAGGGGACTGCGAGCGCGAGACACCCAGGTATTTCAGCTGGCGCCGGGGAGAGGTGTGGAGGGCCTCCCCAGGGAGGGCTGGGCCCCCAGGGGTGTCAGGGGACCCCCGGGGCAGTGGGGCTGGGTGAGCCCGGCCTGGGGCAGCCCCTGTGCGGCTGACACCGCCTGCCTGTGCGGGGCTGGGATGGAGAGAGTCCATGAGGTGCCTGTCGACACCTGTAGGTGCCTGCTCTTAATATCTGGCTTTTAATCCTTTTTCATGAAATCTGTGTTTGTAAAAGGGAAAAAGAAAGTTCCTCCGGAGGAAGGTTTGGATCCGTAAGGGATGTGGGCCTGGGAGATAAAGATTATAGTCAGCCATACCTGCTGCCTGATTACGCAAAACAAAGTGTTTTATTAGAGCTATTCCGTGCCTTTTGGGTTTGGGAAGGTGCTCTAATGCATCCCTGAAGCGAGTAACAAGTGTTGATAGTAATAACTTTGTGTTTGTTCCTTTTTAAACCCCTTTTCATCTCTGGTGCTGGGCAGAGAGTGGCCCTGGCCGGCCTGGTCCGAATTAGGGCCTCGCTACAGTGTCTGATATTTTTGTATTTTTCAGACTTACATTGCCTAAAGTTTTTGGGTTGTTACTAAACCTTGACTCTGGAGAGCACTGTCAAGTTTCTGTCTATCTCTGCTCATCCCCCTGCCAGGCCTGTGAGGCCTCCCCAGGAGTTCAAACTAGAACAAATCTGGCTCTCGTGGGTGCTGGGCCTGCAAGTTACACACGTCCTCAAGCGCTTTATCAGCACTAATGTGAGGCTGTAGTTTGAGAAGGAACTTGTTGGGAAGGGGTAGAGGTAGCAGTACAGCTATTTAATTGATTTTAATGAGACTCCTGGTAGACTTCTCCAGGTGCTCTCGTGTCAGGTCTTTGGAGATGTTGTGCCTTTGTGACAGGAGCACGCCACGCTAAAGAGGATCCACGGAGATAACAATCGGCTGTCAAAATGAAGTGAAACAAGGGCAGGGCAATTTTATGGAGATGACATGACAGGAGGAAAGTGGGGGGGGGGGGGAAGAATTTGAACTGTCAGTACAGATTTACTGAAGGCTTTCCAATGTCAGCTAGAAGAAATGTCAGCACAACTGACTTGGCAATGTCAAGGTGATGGCAGAATGAAGTCCGATCAACTTGGGAAGCATCTCATACTGCAGCTGCGGAGATGCGCTACTGTCAGTACAGATGATGTCAGGATGGTAATTATTTTGCATATTGTGGTTTAAGTAGGCCATTGTTTCTGTTGAGGTAATTTGAATTTAGCACAAGGTAGGGGAACACTCATTCGAAGATAAAAGCCTCCAAATTGTGTCTGCTTTCTGTGAGAATGCCAGGAGTTTCAAACCCTGAGCCTGCTGCTGTGAAGCCGGGTGCTGGGCTGCCCTGGGGGCTGTACACTGGCTGCCATGGGTATAGTCAAGGCCTCAGGTGATCTGAGTTGTGGCTCTGCTTGGCTTCTGCATGATATGGGAGGCACATTTTCATTTCTCTCTTAAAAACTCTGCCTACTGAATATGAGAGCAAAGGAAAAAACTGGTAACACATGGGAGTGCAGCCATTGATTTAGGCAGGTGAGATGGAGGTATTTCAGGATGAACGATTGTAAGTCACTGTGACTAATCAAATGTCTGTGTGTGATATTGGTGAATTAGTGCTAAAACAACCAGCTGTGTTGAAAGTCACTGGGTGTTGTAGATGGCAGAATAAAGTGGCGCAGAGGCTCTTCCCACCTCTTTTCTCTGTTCCAGGATGCTTGTAGAGTTGAGTGGAGTCCTGAGGAGTTACAAAAAGAAGTATAATGTGTTAATGAAAATGTGGGCTCAGCTGTTCTCTAGTTGTAGGGTATGTATCAGGTAATACATTGTGCCACGCAGTAAATAGCAGGCCTGGGGTGCACAGCTCACGGTCAGCTCGCTCTGCCTCTGCCACTGCTGAGGCGCTCTAGGATGTTGCCACGCGCGCTTTCCCTCCGTGCCATCATCCAAGGGCTACTGTGTCTGGCACTCTTTCCGAGAAGGGATTCTTTTGTTAGTTAAACAATTGCACTCACTCTCTGTGTATCCTTTATCACAAAGCAAACAAACAGGGAAAAAGGCACTGGAAGAGCTCCTGGAAAGCCTGGCAATCCCAAAATAACTCCCTGGGCTTCCCACACCCTCTCAGTGCCAGTGGTAGGGTAGTTAACCTCAGTGGTTCACTGGTTGCTCCTGGGAATGACTGTCGCAAGAGCACTTGCCTCTTTAGGGCTCCTTAACATCTTTTCCAGAGCTCTTTACACTTCATACACCAGCAACACTGAGCTAAACCAGATAAAGGGGACTTGAGCTATTAGGAGAGTGCTCTTAGTGTTAGCACGGGCTGCATCCCCACATGTCTTGTGCAGTTTCATGGCTGAATCTCTTGGAGACCAAAGAAGGAAGGAAATCTGCTTTGTTAAAAACATTCAGATTTCTGTAGCCAAATTAAATCCTTGTCTCTGGAGCTCATTATGTAATTTTACATGCTATCAGGATGCCCATGGTCTGTACGTACATTCAGGGGCAACAGAGGCATGAAGTCTGTGGCCAAATGAAACAGATTTAGCTGTTTTGTTAAGCCTTATAATACTTTCTCAGGGAGAAGTTCAACAGAAAGCGAGACTTCCTCCAGACCTCCCTGCTTACGGAGTCTTCCTCTGGGCTTTGATCTAATGTCTATGTCCTTATTCTCTAGTACTAGAGAACTGGATTGTCTACCCCTAGTCTGGCTTAATACGACACAGTTGCAGCAACAAGGGCTTCCAGTTCCAACCTGCTTGCACTAACTTCGCTGTGTAGCAAGAGCTCAGATTTCACCAGATCTCACAGACTTGTGTAGGTCTGTGGTTGGACGAGTTTATCTGTGTGCTCATCTACTCATCTTCATTCATGTTCCTTTTGCCTTTTTTTTTCTGTTGTACAGAATTAAATTTCAGTTTTTGGAGAGCTCTCTTAATGGTTGAGAATGGCATAGGAAAGGTGGTTTTTAGTGTTGTTTTCCCATGTTCCCTGAATACCTCCTCTCATGAAGCTGGTCCAGGCTCCACATCAGTCTAGTGAACAGCTTTCCTCCTCGGAGAGAAAGCTCCTCGGCTGGAAACAAGGCAAAATTATTGCATTCAGACCAGGCAGCTCGGAGAGAGGAACCTCTTTGCTTGTGTAAGCTGGATAAAAAATACTTTTGTTCCCTCAACACTAGCTTGTTATACCTGACCTCTTGTACGCTTTACTGTCCTGCCTCAGTCACGCGCTTTCTAGCAGACCAGGTTCATGTCTGGATACACTAGGCAGGAGTGCTGCTGTAAGCAGAGTTACTAATTGCTATTAATTCCTGGATTTCATAGCTCTTGCTAGATTCCTCTTTCTTCCTGATGATGTTTTCAATTGTTCTCTTTTACATTCTTTCCTATCAAGAAAACCGCAGTGATTTACCTAAATCTTAAATAGATTTAGTACTGACTTATGCTAAATTGATGTAAGGTATCCTCAAATCAAAATACTATTTCCTACATGAGGGAACTGTGCCAATTTAATGAAACAATTTTCTCAATCAATTCTGTCATATCAGTACGATTTTACTGTATGCATAAAATCTTATTTAAACTGCCATGAGTTTTGGTGTGGCTATGAAGGGGAAAGAGCTTTCATTCTCCTAAATGTCAGATCTGTGGGGAAAAAAAAGTGTTTTCAAATAAAAAATTATATCCAAGGGTAGGTCAGTCTATCCGTTTAGTAATTATTCTTCTTACTGTGGCACTCTCACTGGTAGGTCTCATAATGCTTCAGAGAAGGTCGTGTTTATTTTAGTTTCTGTTGTGTACTTGGGGAAACTGAGGTACAGACTGAAATGAGATTTCAGAGTTCACTGGTCTTGCTCTGGAAAGCTGAGAATAGGAGTCTCCCAATCCAGTGCACTTTCCCCTAAAGTTGTAATGCCTCCCCTAAATGCTGCTTTGTTTCCAAAAATGCAGATTACCCAGGTGAGGTGGATCCAAGAGAACTTCCAGAGTTAGCACTGGATGAATGGTTTGGATTGGGCTTGTACAAATCTGATCAATTTAGGAAAAGCCTAAACTCTCAGGATGTTTGCATTCAGGTGACTTTGTGTACAGCAGCTGCTGTTTCAGAGATGCAAAGAAAACCAACAGGACGAGTACATATTTTCCTAAGATGCCAGCATTTGATTTGTTACCATTTAATGACATTATTTGTAAGTTAAAAAAACCAAAAAACCCCAAACAACCAAAAAACCACCTCCAAAAGGTGCAGTGCACAAAGCTAAAAATGTTAAGCAAAAAGCGGGCAGAGTATAAGAAATCCTTTCCTGACTCCAGTTGTACACATCCCTGAGTATCATTGCTGGTGACATTGATTTGAGGGTATTTAATAAAGAAAAAGACTTTATAATTTCTGCATTGGAGACTTCTCTGTGGCTGGCATCCAAAAGCTCATTTGCACACCGCTTCTCAAGTTCCATAATTTATGTGACCATCAGTGTAACACCAAGCTGAAGCGCTGATACGATGGGGAAGTGCTCTACAGACAACGTTGCCCTAGTTGCTCTCCTCCCTTTTCAAGATGAGGGAATGGTTAAAAATGATGTAGTGGTATTTAACAACTGAGGATGGGATCTCACCATGTGCGGGTTATTTTTCAGTGGCCAGTGGTGGAATTCCCACTACTTCAGAACTCAAATTCAAAACTAGATGAGCAGATCTACTGTTGGGAAAAGAATACTTGTTAGCAAAGGCAAGTTCAGCTGAGTTCACTGGTATTTTTAATCTAATTTTAAGGTAATTTTGAATTATCTGTATGTATTTTTAGATATTTGTGTGCAGTAACTCTTACTTATCTTAAAAGAAGTCTTATTGATGATTTTAACATGTTTTTCTACATAAAATTCTGGGGGACAAAACCGCTCGAAATGGACCGGCATGGCAAAAAGGTTGAAGATGACAATATAATCAGTTTTCTTCCTGCTCAACAAAGAAAAGGCCTAACGATTTCTTCACTATATGAGCAATATAAACCATTTATATTTTAGAAGAACACAGAGTATGTTCTCTACATGTAGTTTTATATTTTTGCTCCACAACTTGACTTCTATGAAAACCTCACGTGCATGTGATTCCTTCCCCTCTCAATTATTAATACACTGTCTCGGGTAATCCAGTGATTTGCACTCAAGAACCAGATGGTTTGTACAGTTAAGTGTAGGGTTTTGTTCCCTAACGTGGTTCTGACAGTTGAATACACAGCACTGTTCATGTTTTTGGTTTTTTTAACCACTCTTTTCCAAAATGAGCCCATTGGGTTGTGTTTTGCAATCAGGAGTCTTTTTCCATTTTAGCTGTTTAGTGGTACACCATGATCAAGGTGGCTTTTAAGTCTTTTTTTGGTAAATTAAACAATCAGAGCTTTTATCCCAAATTGGGTGTTTCTAACGCAAGGGGACTTCAGGTACTTGTCTGCTTGAGAAGTGAGCCCCTCTCTCTTTGGTAAGAGTCTTGCTTTCATCAGATTTGACGAAATGTGTGCAGCAGAATCTGCTGGGTAATTGCAAAGATGTGTCTGACTAGGATTTGAGGAAGCTCAGGGGTTCTGGTATTAACAGAGCACCTGAAAAGTGCAAGTGCCCAGATGGAAACTCCGAACAGCTCTTTACACTATAGACAAGATATCGCCGCCCCCGCCGGTTCATTTTCTAAGCATATTCTACAAACTCATTTGAATATAAGCTAGTTTAGGAAGTAATTAGTTCCCCTTGAAATGAAATGCATTAAGTACCATATGATTTAGCACAGCTTCTGAGCTCCTTATCTATAGAGATAAAAACTGATGTTAAGGTGACTCTTTCTTGAGTAGTAGTTTCAAGATTATCTCTTACCCCTTAGGAGTTAATAGGGAGCGAGAGATCTATGTCTATTTATGTGATAAAATTAATTCCAGCATAAGATGAGAGTAAAGCCCAAATACTTGGAAGTTTAGTCTCTTGATTTTATTTCTTATGAAACTGAATCCTTCTCTTCTGGATTCAAGGAAATAATACAGTACTGAGATATAACTTCAGTAGTTTTCTCAAAGGAAAAGAGTCAAGCCTTTCTTTGAAGGCCAAATTATTTCTATCGAACTGTTAAATAAATCCTAAAGCAAATATCAGCAGTGCTCTATCACATCCAAAGCAATACCTCAGTCGGGACAAGTAAAATGTTGATTTCTATATAGCTTTGTGCTTTCAATTTTGCAGGAAATCACATATTCAATTTCAAAACCCCATTTAAAGTGCCCAATAATTTTTGGACTTTGCAGGTTTTGGCTGCAGTGTAATGCCGGTACATTTCTTGGGCTGGGGCGATCCTTTTGGTGAGATGTTGCAGCCTGTTCTCTTTGTGTATTTGGATGCTGTCCTTGGTTCGAGTAGCCTGGTTGCAGGAGCCGCTTCTGCCAAGGGAGGAACTGCAGTTCGTCGTTCTGTGTGCAGAAGAGGGGTCAGCACCCCGAAGGCTTCCATCAGCTGGTGCTGCCAGGGAGCGTGCCTGTACACCTGCAGAATTGCTGGTTTGTTTGGAGGCCATCAGCTGGGCAGTGCGATGTCTGTTGACCAGTAGGAAAATAAGCAAAAGAAGAGAAGCAGGGAGCAGGCCTTCCCTTTCTTGACTGCATGCGGGTGTATTTATGTGAGGGAATTGAATGCCATTTCGTGGCCTTTTTCGTTGTTGTTATTCCTTCATTAAAGGGCAATATACCTGCTTTGGGTTGCTCTTGTAGGTGATTCTATGTGCAACTGTGAGCTCCACATCCGCCATCCACGCCCTCCACAGCTCTGCACGCTGTTGTGTAGCTTGAGTCCCTTCTGGGAAGCATGGCTGGCCGCAGAAGTATCTATTGCTTTTCTAATTTTTCGTAGACAAGTGAGACTGACTGCAGCACCAAGAGTCAAGTCTTTCATAGATTACTTCACATGGCTTTGACTGCTGGGGTTTTTTCTTTGTTTTTCTTTGTTTTTTTTTTTTTTTTTTTTTTTTTTTTTTTTTTTTTTTTTTTTTTTTTTTTTTTTTTTTTTTTTTTTTTTTTTTTTTTTTTTTTTTTTTTTTTTTTTTTTTTTTTTTTTTTTTTTTTTTTCTTTTTTTTTTTTTTTTTCTTTTTTTTTTTTTTTTTTTTTTTTTGCGGTTGAGTTTTGAGCAAAGAATGATCCAGATTCTCTTACAACTTAACATGCTTCAAATGATGACGTGAAAAGAGAATAATATTATCTTACCATTCAAAACTGTCCTGGCTTAATTAATGATATTTATAAGGCATGTTGGCACAACTGGATGGAAGTTGCTCTGGAAGTGGGTAGGGCTGGCACTAAGATGCAGCAATCAGGTTACATTAGAAATGACAAGGCAAATATGCCCAGAAGGCTGGTTTTGATTATTGTTATTAGCTTTATGTCTGTGGATCAGCAGCAGAACTTTGATAAGCAAAAATCCTCAGATTCTTCTTTCTAAGGTGAATTACTGATTCAGTCCATTTAGCTAAACTTCAGTAGTATCTTCCTGTGAATAAGAGTTGTCTTTTCTTCTGCAGCCCTGATGATCACTGTAAGGTTTTTGCCTTGTCCTGTCTCACAGGCAGCTGCATTTCTATTTTGGGAAAACTGTTATTTGGGGGATCCTTCCAGATGGAAGGCAGAAAAATTACCATCATTAAATAGTAATTCTCTGGAGCCCCCAAATATTACAGATTTTAATGCGTTTGTATAATCTTGGGAATTATAAATGCTTTATGCCCCTCTGTAATAGCCTCAGACACATAGAAAGTTGTGAAATAGGAAAGGGAAAATACTTGACAGCAGTGTTTTTTAAACTGAAAATACTGAAAGCAATCTGCTTGAATCCCCCCCAGATTAATTAGGCTATTCTTTCAAAATCTTTAAAAATGCCAGACAAGGAACAATGTGATGTTCTGTGTGCAAAGTCAGGTGCTAATGGGGGGAAAGCATTATATTTCTCTTTATTCCTGTTCCTTGCTCCTGATGACACTGTGGATCTGACCTGAAGGTCAGGATGGCATCTGAGAATAGCACACGTAGGTTTGCAAGTAAAGGAGGAGTTTGCCTGGCCATGGGTAGTCATGAATTAGTCATCCCACAACACCTCTGGTTAGCTTAGCCCATTTCAGTGAGCTCTGGTGCATTAATTTCTTAATGAATTTGAAGTTGTGATTGTGGCTTACCTCTGCGGGTAGCTGGAATAGTTCTTCCCCATGTGGTGACACTGTATTTCTGTGATGGGGGGGGGGGATGTTCTCAGTGAGTCCTCTGAGTTAGATGGCTGAAAGAGAAATATCTGGCATGTCTTGCAATATGGGCACAGAGAAGGGTGAGGAGTTTGTTTTACATTTGTGCTATTTGTAGCGATAGATTAATGGAGATGTTGGTCGCCATCCTGACAGGGGTGTTACATTGCTTACTGAGCACTACACATTCAGCTGAAATAGGTTCACTGTATGTACAGCATGTACAATTCTCCTTGCAGACCAGGAGAGGAGCAGCTCTGTTTCTGCTGAAATACCTCCTGTTGAAGGTAGGTTACAAGGAAGAAGTTGGAAGCTATCAGTTTAAAACTACATTTCCATAGTGCTGTTCATGCCAAGCCTCTCAAGGCACTTAAGAAACACTGGAAGCTGTACAGCAGAAGTAGCATTGGCTGTTGCTCAAGAAAAACAAATTTCCTGCCTAGATTTGAAAACTGAAAATTTGCAAGACTGATTATTGAGCCTCCAGCCCCAGGAAAGGAGTTTAAAAAAGGACTGAGTTAGATCAGGGCAATTTGGGGTGTTCTTCAGTGGTGGGGATGGCATTTCCATTAGTGCTGATAATTTCTCTGATAGTTTTCTCTCTGTTCTGCTGTCACACCATCATCATCTTCCTCCAGCCTGGGACATAGGATTGGATTTCACTTTTCTACAACAGCAGCACAAGGAACCTTCTTCAGGTGTTTTTTTTTCCTCTAGCTTCTGCTACTGTGATTCTGATCTCAGAGATAGCAGGTCAAGCTGAGTTCTCGCTGCACAGTATCTTGCCTTGTCATATTTTGAGAACACGGCTCTCCGCCTCTTTCTTTTGTAAAGCGATCTGACAGTCCTGGAGGCCCCTGCTGTATGTGTATATTTACAGAAAAAGTTCACTGCCTTGCAAACGTTTCCATTGAAACTCCTTGTTGCAGTCATGGTATAATGGATCAAACTCACGAGACTTCTTGTGGGATGAGTAGTTGAGATGATCTTTCATGCTAAACCCTTCAGCCTGAGTGGACATCACTGAAGGCAGTATGGGTTTCTGATGTGAATGTGGAGAGAAGAATCATAACTAGTTGGAGTTGCTCGTAATATCTTAGTACAGAAATCAGCCAAAGTCTGGTGAAAAAAGTTAAACCAGTAAAGATTTTCTGCTAAAATTTATTACAGTCTCATCTAACGTGCTTTAGCCCATTTTATTTTTTTTACAGGGATGTGGAGAGCAGTCAGATTTTGATATTTCATCTTTGGCATCATGGGACTCTAGAAGCAGCAAGCTCACTGGGAGAGAGCTCCTGCTCTTGGTTAAGGGCTGCAGTGGATGATGTCTCAGAGAACCGATTCCTCCCTTTCAGTTTGCAAACATGATTTTTTCCCATGGAGGTAGGGAGTCTGATATAATCCACTGGCAAGAAGTTGTTCTTCTCAGTTGTCTTTGTAGGAATAATCTCTGAGCATCCACAGTGACATTGGGAAAGAGAGGTTCTGGGTTCTTGCTGCTTTTGGGTTCTGGGCCTGTTGAGACAAGAGGAAATGAGTGGTTTGGGCAGTAGGTTGTCGGGAACAAAAAAGCCATCTCTACAATGGGGAAACTAGAGAGATTAAAGGAAAGCAACAAGCTGGCTATTGGTTACTGTTAAATATGAATGTGCCAGAGAGCAGCTATACATTGAGAGAGGTGATAGAAGGGGGTAAAATCAGTCACCTTCCACAGGCCCTCAGTGATCCTGGTATGAAGTGAAGTTTCTCTGTCACTGGAAGTGATCAACTTCCTTCCGCAGCTGCAAAGACAGTTTGGCCATCGCTCTGCGCAGCACTAGAGCAGCCCTTAGGCAAAGCCAAAGTTGCATCATATGAGGTGCCTTGTGCCTTTGCACAAGCTAATCACTCCCAAAATAGCCATTTGACCTTCATCTTAAAACCCCATGACAAACCCCTTGAATGGCTGTAGAGCCACTTTCTATATGATGAAACACTAAATAATTAAATCATAATAGTTTGGATAAGTCTGATAGGAGTAGGGATTGATAAGCCTTCTTTTTCTTTTTTCTTTTTTGTACTTTTAGCAGGGAAAATGGTATTACAAAACCCATGTGAAGGGATTTTGTGGAAGCCAAAAGTGTGTAAGTCTAGAGCAGAACAAAGGGATTAGACCTTTAGGAAGATTAGTGTCTATTAAACATAATGATCTGGATGCAGCTTCCAGCTCTTGAGGTCCATAAATTCCTAGTCTCTGGAACCTGAGAGGAAGGACCAGGGAAAGGTTCACCTTAAATTCCCTGCCAATTCTTTGCCTAGATTGTTGTTGGAGAATGGGATAGGGGAAAAGCTGGACTGTTGGTTAAGCAAGTTGCAGAATTCTGATGTTTCAGCAGACTTCATCTTGCCTAAAATTAGTCCTGTGGGTCTTCATTAATCCCCATTTCCCCACCACCATGCACCCAGGATTTATGCATGCTTGTGGCTTCACACAAACCCCAGCCCCAAACGCTGGCCACAGCAATCAGGTGTTGGTGTGGAAAGGGAGAGGCTGAGCCCTATGAGTCGTGATGGATGGGCTCTTTCCATAGATGCTGGATAATGCCACGTGAGAGGAGGTTTGGTTGGTTGGGGAAGAAACATCTTGTGTGTCCTTCTGTCCCTCCAAAAGTTTGGTTGATGTCCTGGGCCACTGGAAGGGCTGTGGCATGCCAGGAAAGTGTCAGCAAGCCTCACTTTGGCATTTATACGTGAGGAGTAAGCACAATCCTCCTACTATTCCAATGAGTTGCTTTTGCCAAGAAAAATCATTTGTAACTCTTTCTTCCTGCTGCAGTGCTTCTCCAGCAGGCCTGGCTTATATTGCTGTAACCCCTTGAGTGCCAGCACGCACTGCAAGGCAGAGTGGTGCCTTGTGCAAGTCTTGGCAAGTACTCCCACGTGTAAAGCAGCTCTGAAGCAGACTGAAACGTTGTCTGGCAGTTAGCTTTTCTTTTTCATCAAGTCTGTTCCTTAGGGCTGCTGCTGCTTTTTTTTATGTTGTTATTTCATTCCTGGGGCTGTAGCAGAGGAGGAGGTGGAGGCTTGGGAGGAAGCATGTTTTCTGAGAGCTGCTTACCTTAGTGTGTGGAAGCAGAGGGAAAACAGAGCAGAGAAATGGCGAGGTGGTTTGAACCTTGCTCTGCTGTGTTGTCCATCATGATGCGGAATCAGCAGCACAGCAAGGCTGCCAGTGGGATGTGCTTGTAAAGAATTGCTCACCTACAAGTTCAAAAGCAGATCTTCCTCTGTTCTCTCAATAAAGCCTCAAAGAGTAGGAGCTGCCTGTGCTTTTTATTATGCACACTTCAGCTCTTGCAATGTTGCGTATATGTGCTTTTACCTTTGATCATCATTTGGAGTTTGCAAGACAGGTTTAGTTGTGTGAGAAAAGGAGGCACTGTTTGGAATGAGCAGTTTCTTCCTCTCCCTCTAGCTGCTGGCTGAATTTTCAGTTTATCACCATTCTGTGTCCGCTGTGCAGAAAGGCTGTTCCTTTGTGTGTTAGCTTTACAAGAGAGCCTTGCCTTTGCCCTTCTGTAGAAGCCGGGAAGCTGCTTTGCTCTGTCCTCGACCAGAGATCTGGCGATTCCTGTTTCTCTGCATATGAAGTTGAAAAGGACAGTAGCTCATTTTGTCTATCTAGTGTCTTTTTTCTTTTTTTTTCAAAAGGAAAGGAAAAGAAGCAAATTATTTTGTTTAAAAAAACCCCAACATTTTAATTATGTAGTAGTCTAACCTTTATGCTAATTGCCCTGGGCTTTTAATGACAGTGTAAAATTAGTCCTGTGAGTCTTCATTAATCAAATATAGGAGCTGACAGTATAGTATTAAGATGCTGTGCTACCTCTGCTCCCCATGCAATGTTGACATTTGCTTATATTCAGAGTAGAAAGCAACTATATTTTTTTGGTAGCTCATTAAAATAATTAGCTATGTTTGGCTTTTTTAAAAACTTCCTTTCTTAAAAAATCGTTTTAATGAGGAAAGATGAAAACAGACAGGATAGAAAAGTCAAAAGAATCAAATTAAGATAGAAAAATTGACTGCTGGAGGCTTCCTTTGAACATCAGATCTGTGTATGTTAATGGCAGCTGTTGGCAGGAACCTTTGTTCAGGCACCTTGTTTGTTATTTATTTGCAGAACTTAGAGCGGAAGCAAATAAGTTCAAGGATATTTGTTGGTTTGTTTTGTTCCATTTTATTTTGTTTTCCAAAGGTGCTCCAAGACGTGTTATGCCTTCTCTCTCTCCTCCCAAAACTCTGTGCTTGCATCAGCGGTGTGCTGGTGCACACACACACACCGTTATGCTGCCTGCTCATCTAGGTAAAGAAGTTCTGATGTCATGCTTTGGTTGTAAGGCAGATCTCCCCTCTGCAGGCTGCTGTTGCAGAGTCTGTGCTATGCTGGTGTTTTGCTTAAACTCTCAGAGCAGGATTTGAGAGGCACATTGGTCTAGTAAGTCCTGGGTGCAGAACAAAAGTGCTTAAAAGCCCTCCTCTCCCATTGGGAGTAACCCCGAATGCTCAGCCCTTACTAGAAGTACTTGGGGTGTTTAGAAAGGGCCAAATCCTGGAGCGCTGGACCAGAATTGCATCCACATCTGCACTTACTAGAGGGAGGGGTAGGAATCTGGCCTTATGGTCCCATCTCCACTTCAAAAGCATTTCAAGTAGTATTTTCTGGTCCGTCTGCTGCCTAAGTAGAAACTGCTGTCTGCTATAAAAATGTTTCTGGGAAAGATGGCAATAGAGTATGGTTTTGTGTTTAAGATGCTGGTGTAGCAGCTTTGAGTTTCTATAGGGTAATTATCCAAGCCACAGTTGGCCGACCGCAGCCAAGGAAGAACAAGGATAATGATCCTTTCTGTGGAGCTAAAGGCAACTGTCGGCCCCGTTGTGCTTGGCTCTGTATAAACATGCAGGAGACAGCCCCTCTCTGGAGAGTTTAACTGGCAACACTATTAATATGCCCTTTCAGTTGTTGAGATGATGGTTCTCATTTCAGAGTTCAGGGCTTAGTGGCAGGGCTGTATAGAGATGATTACACTGCTATTGCCTATGTCTGTGTGTGTGCACGTGCATATTTGCAGATGAAAAATGATGGTGGTCCGGTGGGGATATGGCTCTTGTCTAGGAATCAGGGAGCCTACGCTTAGTTCCTGTGTTTGCCATGTGGTATGAACAGGCCAGCTCTCCTTTTTCTTCCATTTTTCTCTCCCTGTGCTGCTGCTTCCATGGGCAGAGAGTGGAGGTGAGGATAGCCCTTTTTAACACAAAAGACTTTGGCTATCAATTGACGGATGGTTTTAAAATGAGCACTGTGATTCCCGCTGCTTAGAAATGACTGAGAGTTCAGCTATTAGTCAGAAAGGAAGTTTGATTTCCACCCCAGCTCCCCTGGGAAATGTTTCTTCTCTTCCTTCTCCCTATTTCCATCTTGTATGCTTGTGTTTGGCTAAATCGTATTTTGTTCCCGCTCCTTTTTCTAGTGCAGTCCAGTGCTTTTCTCATTGGTAGGTTAACAGCTCTCCTTTCCCGTCGTTGTTCCCCCTTTCCAGAGGGCTCCATAAAATTTTTTTCCCTTATGTGTCTTCTGAAAAACATTAAAGCAGGTAACCTAGTGCTTTGACAGCCTGGGGTGCAAGATCTATGAAGGTGAGGAGAAATTCTTAGCAGGAAAAAAGTTTCATCTCCTACACTGAAATTCTTCTTGGGATCTGCAGCAACCCAAAATAGCTGCCTGCAGAGGACTCCTACAAAAGTTCTGTTTTATTCTTGGATTGTTTCATCCCTAGCTTGATGCAACCTCTTAAAACTTTCTTCTTTCCCAACCAATGTCATTCTTTTATTCCTTCTGGAATCTAGTACTGCTAACACAAGTCACTGTGATGGAGCATGATCTACAATTGTTTGTGAAATTCAAAAAGAAAAAAAAATACCTGAAGTTTAACCATGTGCCGTGGTGCTCTTGTTTCATAACCCATGCAGTAGGCAGACAAAATATGTTCTTGGTTGGATTTCCCCCAGGGTGCAGTGCTTGAGAGCTGAATGTAGAAGAAAACCACCCAAGAAAACCCAAAGGTCTGTGTGTGTTCATCTCCCACATGCCATGCTTGAAAGCTTTTCCTTGTAGAGCGGGTGATTTACATAAGGAGCAGTCATCATTCTGTGCCACTGATCGTTCCTTATGTATATGCAAAACCTCACTGATGAGGAGTGTGGGATTATATTTCCGTTAATTACCATGTTCTTTCTGATCCTCTGGCCAGTCAGAGGAGATTTGGTGAGGGTTAGATCTCTGTTGAGCGAGAGGCTCTGCCTTGAATTTCTAAGTGCAGGAATAAACTGTCAGCAGCGACGTGCTGCTGCGGTGCAGGTTTGGAGGGTTCAGCTGATGGACAGATTGTGTACACCCTCTGACTGGGGGAAGGCTGCAGCGAGCCCTCATAGCGTGCGGCTCGTTGGCTTGGGCTTTGATTGACCCAGCACTGTGAGAGATGAAAATTAGGCAGTGAATATATGCAAGTTAACAATGAAACAGACTCCTGGGTATTGCACACAAAGATGCAGAGAGGTAGATATGCATGGGGGAAGTGTGATTTAAGGCACTGAAGACAAAGCCTGCAGCAGTAGGCCTGGCTTCTAATCCCATCGCTCATACTGAGTGGTAAAATCCTTCGGCAGCAGTTAATCTCTGGGCTTTAATTCCGTGTCTGTAGGGGGGAGTGGAGATGCTTTATCCATACTTTTGTGAAGTGCTTCAGGATCAATAGAAACCAGTTCAAGGTATTATGTTTGTTAATGTAAATACTTGTTTTATCACAGTGTCTCCAACCTGTTTATTCCACGGCATACATTTATCCATAAAATTCTGTTGTATTTATACACAGCTCCAAGCACCCTGGAAGCACCTAGGTGTTGACAGAACAGCTGCAATCTTTTACTGTGTTCAATAAATACAAATGGATATAAACAGTATCCATCTGTCAGGCTCAGTTAGATGGTTTAAACATAAAGCTATTTTGTTCCTGTAATTATATTTAGATATGAACTGATAGGGGTTGATTTTTCTTTGCATAGTGATAAGCTACAAATTCCTTTGTATTGCTTTTCTTCCTGATTTATTGCAATAAATTGAATAATATTCCATTCTGTCCTGCTTCACCCCTCCTCCAAGAAAAGAAAGATGAAAAAATAACCACTAAGGCAATGAGGCATAGTGCTTACAGTAACTCACCCTTCCCTTGCTCATAAGTACCTGGGCCTGTGACCTCTATGTTTACAAGATATTTATTGCTGCTTACACTTTCCACTACTACAGAGTTATCACTTCAGTGCCTTGTAAAATTTGATTGTGTTTAATAAATGTATTCAGCATTATTGTTGAGCTTGGTGGAGAGTAACTCTGACAGTTTACCCCCCGTGCACAAATGCACACACCTTCATAACCAGCATATTTTATTAGCTACATATATTATTGCTCATGTTGTATTGGAGGCAATTTTGGATTCGTCTGAATTAGATCAGTTTTCTAATTAAGTGCTTGTGGTTGTAATGTGAACTTGTCTCTGAATACTGAGTAAGTGTGATTCACTGCGGTGATTTTTTCCAACTTCTGTGTGATGGTTGCTTCATAAAAATTAGCTTCTGGAGTGGGGGCATCTCATTACCTTCCCCGTCCTGCCCTCTCAAGCTGATGTTAGCCAGATGTGCTCAGCTCCCTCCTTTGCCACAGACTTCCTGTGTGACATGAGGAAAATCATTTGTTCTCGATGTACTAGTTCTCCATCTGTAAAACAGTTACCGTAACCCTTGCCTACACCATGGAGCTTTCATGAAGCAGAGGTTATGAACGCATGTGGGGCTGTGTTTTGTGGTAGAGGAATGTTTGGAAGCATGCGGTGTTCTCTGCCTTCTCCTCCTCACCACCCTGTACCTGAGCGTGGGGTGGTAGTGGAGCAGACATTGTCTATCTTGTCCCAGAGGTAGCTTTTGATTTCTTTTTCTTGTTGTGTCTGGTCTCTCTCCTTAAGGAAACGATTGAATGACACAGAAACTCTGGTTCGTACAGCTGGGGGGGTTTAGGCACCATCTCCTTGGTGTGGCCTCTCTGTTCCCTGCCAATGCAAAGTCTTCTCCGCTATCCAGTTGCTGCTGAAATTGCATGAGAAAAGGGCATATCAACAGCTGCACTGAGCTGCAGGGAGGTGCACAGTGATGCTCCTGTTCCTTTATTTTCTAGCTTTATTTTTGGGAATATCTTCCTGAGTGTCAGAAGTTGAGGATTGAGCTATCAGGAGTTTTGCTTCTTTAAGACTGATGGAAGCATCATTGGTGTGGCTGGAGCGTTTATGGGTACCCTCGAACAGCAACATATGGCTTAGTGTATCCTCTTGGATTCTAAGAAAGCTGCAAAGGACTGTAAATTCTCATTGGGGACTAAATATTTTTCATTCTACATATATAAAGAGGAGAAGAGCTTTTCTAGTTGTCAGAAGTGATTAAAAATAAGTTTATTAATAGTTTTGTTTAAATGCAGGGAGAGCGATTCTTGTATCTTCTTTCATTTTTCTTTAAACGTTCGTCTTGTAAATATCAGTGGCTTCATCACATTGCATTATGCTCTTGATTAATTATTACTAAAACAAACAATTGGGTCCATCCAGGCCAGCATATACTCATGGTGGAATTTATTGGCTGTCCAGCTCAGGACACGTTCAGCCACTGGTGTATAACTAGAGAAGTCGCTCAATACCAAGCCTTTTGGTGAGTTGCGTTGTGTCAGAGGCATGAATCAGCCACTGAGACGTACGGGAGCCACTTCTATCAGCAGAGCAACTTGACACTAAACTGATTTTCCTAGGCAACGAGGTTAATTGCTCTTCTCTCTTATGACATTTGCATGAGTTCTAAGAAGTCAGGTAGCACCAGTCGTAAGCAAATAATGCTTGGAGTAGTGTCACTAAATAATAATATTAATATCAGTGAAGCAGAAGAAGAATGTACTACGCTGTCATTGGTGATGTTTTCCCCCCTTTGCCACAGTTTAAGATGTGGCTTTCATCACTGGGCTCTTTTCATCTGCTTTGAAAAACCATTTCTCTCCAAAAGCACTGGAGTAACAAAGAATAGGAAACAACTTCTGTGTGATGGTGCAGTGCAAACCTGGCTTAAAGCCTGTCTTTTGTGGACAGCTTTGGTTCTAAGTTGTTGCTTCAGACTGTCTCCAAGGATTTCAATGTAGATCTGACAAATGTATATCTGAAGACAACTGGTAAAATGTACAAATGTGCCCAGGTGATGTTTTGTTCATGGAGTCTGGCCCTTAATAATCAAAATTCCATGGACTTTTGGACGCACTTGAACACGAAAATGTCAGAATCACATTTGAAAATAGATGATAGGCCCTCTGAAATACTCTCTCCACTGAACTGGCCATCTTTTGTTGGCTTTCTTTGAAACTTTTTACACTTTTAGAACATAAAGATCTCATCTGTTTCTTTGAAAGCAAGTGTTTGCCGTTACTTTACAGAGAGTTACTGTTACTGGCAGCACCGTTTTAGGACAGGGAACCTTCAACAAAGTTAGAAGGAATGTAGAAGATTGACAAATACCGTTTGGACAAAGTGTCAAAAGCAGAGAGTGAAAGAAACAACCACATTTTATAAAATTCATGCTTATAGGCCATGGTACAAAACTCAGTGCTCCTAAATTCTCAGTCTCTAGCAGATCTCTTCCTGATGACAGCGGGAGGTTTGTGCAGAGATCATGGCCTTTATGTAGTAACAATGTTATCTTTATTTATTCAGAGCCATACTGTCACATTCAAAGGGAAAATTTGCTCCTTGTTTGACCAGCATCAATTTGACCTTTTTTGCTTTGTTTACTGTGTCTCCTGCTCTGTTTGCATTTTGCTTTGCTTTCTATGCTAGAACTCCTGTCCTCTGCTGCTGCCCTGTCTGTGTACCCTGAGGGCATCCCTTCCAAACCTATCTCTGTCTGCAAAATGAACTAATTCCAGTTGGTCCTCCCTGATCCAGCCTGGAGGACAGCTTTGTCTCTGTCTCAGAGGCAAGTATCTTCAAGCAGCACCAAACCCCTAACTTCCAGGTACCTCTTGTGTGGCTCCGTGGATGCTCTGGTGTTCAGAGCTGTGTGTCACCACTGCAGCCTCCTTAAGGAGAATGGGTGCTTTGAGCCTCCTCCTTAAGCTGTTTTCAAGCTTTTCCATCTTTATTGTTCACATACTGTATATGATTATTCAAAAAAGATCTAGTTTCTATGAAGACATGAAGGGAAAAGGAGTAGGAGTTGGAGCTCGGGGAGAAGGAGCCAGATGTGGATATGAAGATGTGGAGACTAGAGACAAAACATAAATCTGTCATGCTCTGGACTGTGCTGATTAATCTTGCACTTTATTTCTGAGTAAACAAGAAACTGCACTCTCTTGTGCAAGACAGTCTGTTGTAGCAATTAGCGAAGTAGAGAGCAGTGAGCCCTTCCTAACCCCTCACCTGAACCGTGCAGGAAGATCTTAGTGCTCATGCCCCTAAATGTAGTGTCAGCAGCAGTGACGGAGAGCTGACAGCTTTCGTCTGCAGGTCTGTGTCGTGTTTCCGCTGTACGAGCTGGGGAGTGCTGGGAAGTGTGAAGAAAGTGCAGATATGTTGCCATTGTTTGTATGTAGTTATACAGAGTCTTCTTGTACACTTGAGACTGAAACCTCTTTAGGTGGCACTGACCTTATCGAATAAACTTTGATTCAAGAGAAAAATGTCCCACGTATGTTTTTCAGTTTGACAACCGAAAGAAATGCACAGACATACTGTGAGCTCCTCCAAGGAGGCAGAGTGAGAATTTTGTGATTCCTTTTCACTTTCAGTCTAAACTCCACTATTAACCATCTCTTTCCAGAACCGCTGCCCACACCCTTGCCCAAGCCTACTGCCTGGCTTTCCTCTTGTCCCTCTTTTTCCTGTCACAGAATATTTCTTTTTAGGACCTTTAAGACTGGTAGCACTAAAAATTACCTCCTCATTTTGTCTGCAAACCTGCTGCTGTGTCCACAGGCGGGGGGCAAGCTCCCTGCTACTGACTTCAGCCTCTGTCTCAGAGGGTCTTCCTGCTGTAGGTGTGAGCAGTAATTCACATTCAATGCCCGTCTCTCCCCATTCTCTTGAGCTGCCAATTACACGGTATTGTGTCAAGTTAGATCTGGGGGTATGGATATAAGACCACAATTAGCTGGCGCTGGGCTCAGAAATGCTGCGGGTACTGACAGTCAAACCTGCCAGTGAGATGAAGCAAGTGGGGAAGGACAAAACAATCTGGATGCAATTAGACTCCTTCCCGCCTTCTCCCATAACCCCTTTCAAACATGGAAACATGCATCTTTCTTCAAGGTTGAAAACCTTTGGGCTTCATCCCCCATCCTCTCCAAACCTCTCACTGCTTTCTGTACGTCTGCACTTGTGCTTTCCAGCAGAGAAGAAATGTTTAATCCCATGGGCAATTGTTTCTGTAGTGTCTCTGGCTCAGAGCATAGCTGGAGGTGGTGGATCTCCCGAGGGAAATTTCTTCTCATGAGGTTTATGGCTCAGTTTTGCAGATTTCAGGAAAGCTGCTTCCATGCAGAAAAGCAGATGGAAGTCAAGAAAGGTGTTGGAAGTGCACCTCCTGAAAACTTTTTCATGCCCCCCAGTGTTTAAAATGTAGCCTACTTCTTTTTCCTGCTTCCCTCATAAAAGATATGTTGGGTGGAGCTCATCTGCCTAGAGGAAAGGAAGGCAGAGTAGTGGAGACTGGGTTCTCTTTCTGACTGTCTTTTGATCCTCCTATGTAAGTTGAAGGTTTTAGAAATTATTAAAAGCTTCATGCAGTGTGAATGTTTTCAGAGGAGACTGAACCTGCAGAACTAAGTTCCAGTTTATGGTTTTCTCAAAGCTCAGGACTAGGATCTTAAATACCATCACACTTATCAATACGGTCAAAAGAGCAAGATGAGTGTGGAAGTGGGTTGACTTCAGCACATTTTCAAAGCCTTGTTTTAAACCTACTCTTACCAACTTTATAGGAGATGCTGAAGTGAAACTGAGGAATGTAATGCCGACTGAAACCGGCTTTCCATGGTACGGGGTTTATAGACACACAAGCTTTCCTGCTCCGTAAGTGGCCAAAAAATAGCTAATACCTGATATGGTGGTATAGCTCATTTAATCCCTCTGATTAAGAAAATGTTATCCTTTCCTTTTAATCTTTCCCAAAGGCAGCAATCGCCTGTCACTCCTTTTTAGCATATCCCACACATTAAATGAATGCTTCAACTTTGATAGTGAATAATAACAACTTTCCACTTAAATGGAGTCTGTGGCTTCCAAAGCGCTTAAGAAACTCACAGCTACTGTGCCACTGTGAGTTTAACAGTCATTTTACGTACACAGAAACCTAAAGACTGAAACTAGTAAAGCCTGTAGTCATAAATAGTGCTTTTGATGAAGAATCCACTCTAAATTGATCAGTCTTTTTTTTTCTAGTGGAATAAATTGATGTCGAGCTGGGAATGAAACTTGTTTCATGAGGAGCGCAGTCTTTTATGCTAGTCTCCAAGCTCTACTACGCCTCCACCCACAAGGCATCACTGATTCTCTCTCAGTAGCACATATAAACCTCCAGCAACATTACAGACTCGTAGGAGAAAGCTCTTTCATCAGTCAGCTTCCTTGCTTGAGTATAGGTTGCAGCCAATTTAAAATAATCAGCCATTTTTATTACCTGCTTTAAATGTTGCATTGTTACATGTTGCAGCCCCATAGGATGAGGCGATGTCTTGAGAATCTGCTTGTGCTGCCAATGTTTCCTCTCAACAGCAGGGAGAAAACAGCCTCTTCATTCTGAAGCAGCATCAAAAGAGCTGTTGTGTGTGTAATGCCCAGTCTTCCAGCCTGCAGTCTCTGAATGTGAGGTTCATTTTATCATAATACAGTAAATCATCTGGGAAACACATGTTTGGGGAGGAACAGGATTATGTTTTTGTTGGTATCTGATTGCCTTTTTCAGCAATCCTGTCTCGGGCGTAGCTCCTATTAAAGCCATGGCTCCTTGCAAACATGGTGGCTTCTGGGGCTGTTGCATGGTGGACTGGAAGAAGCTGCATTGGTTTTATCTCAGATCTGTTCAGAATCAGCCTGACCATCTTATGTCGTGGTAGTATTCAAGCTGTGAACCTCCACCAACAGAAAGAGACCCAGAACAGAGTTACATGTGTGCTCTCACTTAGGAGAGCATGAAAACATCAGGTTGAGTCTGTAGTATTTGCTGCAAGGTTTCTGGGCAGATTTTCTGCCCTACCATTTCCCCTCTGTAAATCAGGAATAGAAGTATCTCCACATCATCAATTCCTGTAGGCTGGAAGAAAAATTAGAGACATTCAGCAAGCTGTGAAATAGGGATGACCAACCCTTCTGGCTCCCCAGACTGCATGCCAAAAACTTTGTATGGCTGGAGTGACCATACACTTACCCTGCAGTTAGCCTCAGAAGCAGTACATGAGGAGGAGGTGCCCCTGGTTCCTCAGGGCGGGCTGGGGCAGGCCAGGAGTGCGCAGAAACCAGCAGCCCTAACAGTTCCTGCTGGCCCGTGCCCCCGGCACCTGATTCAGAATAATCTCACAGTCCCCACGCCAGAACTGGACCCTGGCTGGCCCACCTCAGGCATGGGGGTTTGCTGGTTACCTGCTGTTCACATCACAGGCTGGCTGGGGCTGCTTCTGGTCTGGTGAAATGGAACTGCTGGTACATTTCATCAGGACTGTCTTGTTTTATAGGTTAGAAGAGTCCAAGGTATCTCTTTTATACTGAAGCACATCCTACTTAGATGACAGGAAACCACTAGAATGCAATATGGTTTCTAGTGCTTTTCTTCCTCTATATTTTTTTCCTATTAGCCATATATGCTTTTTAGTATTTGGGAAAGCCAAGGTGAATGACAAAGACCTGTGCTGCAGCTGAAGAGGCTAAAGCAAAATGATCCTAATCAGGAGATCTGGAGCTGTGCTAGTTAGCTGAAGATTTTCATGTTTTCTGTAAGGTCTTCTCCTTTTTTTAAACAGTTTTCTTCATTGAGACTCAGGAGGTAGATTAACCATCATCATAGCTTCTCCCAATTAGAGATTGAGGAGAGAGAACTACAGTGAACTGGTGTTTGTAATTGTATGGTGAACAATTGCCCCTTGGGACATTCAGGCTAAAAAGGGAGGAAGGGCACAGTGGAGAGATGCTGCTAAAAATGTCACTTTAATTGGGCTGCCTGACACAGAAGGATTTTGACATTCAAGAGGTTAGACCATCTGCTGTGTCGTAGGCCTTGCTTTATAGATGTTTAACTTTTTTTTAAGAGTACACTGAAGAAGCATTACTGATTCCCATGCCATGAAGCTGTTAGTCATGGAAAACACTTGAGCTGAGGCTCTTGAAAGCGGAGAAGTGGTCTCAAGCAGTTTAACCGCTACTTAGAGTGTGCAGTTTGCTATGGCACGTTCTCTTCCGCATACCCCTAATGCAGCTGGGTTGCTCTGGGGAATTACCTGAATGCTGTGTAGAAAAGTCACATGCCTAAGAACGAGATTTTGTGTCTAGTACCTCCTGAATGTGTATGTTTTGTGTATATATGTGTAAGTGTAAATATGTGTGAAATATCAATACAAACATGGAGCATACGGTATTGGCAGAGTGTTGCAAAATAGATTAGACTATATAGGAGCAGGGCTCTCTAAGTGAAGACTAAACGTGTCCATGAACCGAGCTCTTCTCTGTACCTGGAGAAGCCCCATGAACTACAGGAGCTGTTTTGGTTCTTTGAAAGTGCTGAAAATGTGTACTCCATCACACACTTTCTCATCAGAAAGTCTGCTTCGGTTTTTAAAACTATGGAAGTAAGGCAGAAACGCATTCACACTTCTATTTCGTATACTTTGCTATGGTTGTGTAACTGCTCGAGCAATTTATAGGCATTAATATTTTTTAAAATGAATAGGAGTTACAGTGAAGCGATGTGCATGCACACTTAATTAAATGGCTTTTGATTTATTTTTTTCCATGCGGAAAGGCTGTAATAGTAGCAGTTATTGCTGAAAGTAGATACTAAGCGTTCATGGTTCTGTTCCTGTGGTTTTCAACAAACTGGGGGCCTTGGCTGTAAAGGTGCAGTGAGGCATCAGACAGGAGGAACTTTCTAGAGAAGGAATTTAACCAGCCAAATCACTGGGCCGTGCAGGGTCTGAGTTAATTGCTCTGTGTTAGGTATTAAGAAGCTGTTTAGTGTAACTTTGAGCAGCACATTCACGTTGGTCAGGATCGTATTGGTCTCCTCCATAACCTGCCCTCTCATTGCAGTTACCCTGTGTGACTTGTGTATGATTGTGGTTATTTGTGTCTATAGGATTTAGAGTAACAGAACCCCCATCTTTGATGGGATTTCTTGGAGCTATTGCAATATGTTTTGTAATGGAGACAGTTATTTGTGGTGGCCTCAATTTTGGTTGCTGGAGAATTCTTATGGTTGCAGTTATTTAGAAGACTAAGCTTTTGTATAGTGGTGTGGAATTCCCTGGCTTAGAAAAGTCTTTTTTGCATCTAAAGTTAAAGGTGAAACACTCCTCTCTGTCTCTATTTTGCAATTCTCCTCCCTGCTGTCAACAGGATGCTTTCTTGCAGTGTTCTTTGTTGCTGCTTTTAAAAAATGTTCAAGGAAGAGGAGAGCAATCATATTTAATAATGCAATTACAATCAGGGGAAGATGTATCCTGTAAGATTCTAACTGCTGGAAAAGCCCTAGGGCATTCTGGGAAATGAGATGCAAATCTCCAGGATTACCTCTTCCTAAAAATACCAGAATCAAACAACAACAACAATCATTGCTCTCAACAGTGTATTAAATGACTAGTCTGTTATTGCTGGTGGAGAATGGCTGTTTCCTTCAGCCGAAGGACCAGCCCAAACTAAACATAATGGTGCTGGTGACGGGAGAGGGATGTGTGAGCCTGTGACAGGCACCCCTCCCTGCTCTGCTCTTTGTGCTGTGAAAACATTGTTTTAAATTATGTGATAGCCACAGCTGAAGACTTCACAGGTAAATCTCGAAGAAAAGAAACCCCATCTCATTTTTCACTGTAACCCAAAGGCCCTTGGTTTGGTCTTTGACGCTTCGTAGAGGAAGACACATCTTGGTGATGCTTTGTGACTAAATTTGTTTGCAGTGTCTTAACTCGTACACTACGTTGGCCATGAAAAGTATTATTCATGGATTGAAAATTTTGAAGACACTTTGTTTGTGGTATAGCTGCAGCAATGCATGCTCTTAGCTACTGCCTTAAAGCCTGGAGACTGCACTGCTTAATTCGTCAGGTATAATTCTGGGTGCACCCTGTTACCTTCTATTTGCTGGTTACCAAGCAGCGTTAAACCTAATGTCAGTTCTAGGATGACATCAGCTGTATTCTTTTGTGATGAAATATTAAACCATTTCAAGATGTAGTCTGAATTTCATTTCAGCAAAATGTTACTTGTGAAAACCTTGATGTTGGCGCTCCAGATTTAAGGCTTCATTGGGTATGAACTAAATTACAGGCCTCTGTAACAGAGCACATGAACCTGGGCCAAAATGTGACCCTCGTCAAATAGATAAAACATAAATCATTTCATATGATAATGAGCTGCGCTTAACTTGTATCTAGCCAAACTGAGTTTACACATTTGAATCTCGGGGAAACAAAGAATTCAAACATACTTTTTTTTCTAAGAGGTAACTAACGAGGGCAGGAGCAACTTGCAGTTTTATATGCTGGGATTCAAGTAGTACATCAGACTGAAGATTATTTGGAATTAAAGATGCATTTTAAATGGAAAAAAGATTAGTGTTGTTCTAATGTCTATCTTTATACTTATTTGCTAAGATATTTGGGATTACTTCAAAAGATTGAGGTCCTTAGTTTTCATAGTCTCCTTTTTTGGGGAAGTCGTGCAGTCCAATCTGATTTTACTCAAGTCCATTCCACGAGGAGCTGCACTTTGCATGTTTGCTGTGCTCCTTTATCACGGGGAGAACACAAGGTTTCTTCCTCTCATGTGTCATTCATTGGCTTTGTTCGCTTTCATTTGCTTCATGGCGCGTTGTCTGTGGAAGGCAGCTTAGCACTTAGTGCTCAGGTACAGATTTGTCAAACCCTCTGTTCTCATTCCTCTGGGGAGTCTGGGATTACAGCAGCAACGTGTTCGGCATTGTGTAGACATGTGACTGGTCTCATCACTCACCTGATGAATTGTCGATACTCAGCGGTACCCTCCTCAACTAGCTGCTGTCCTCCAGGGGTTACTGACATGGTGTGGTTAGAGAGCGTGAGCACATAAAACCACTTATGACACTCTGTTGCTCTAGTAACATGTTCTCTCAGGCATCTTTGTGTTAATCAGATGCTCTGGTTTCCTTATTGGCAAAAATCCAGAAAAATCAAGGTGGGCAATTTCAGGTCTCGGGCTACCAAAAGGTAGTACTGTGGTTTATTTCATAGATTGCTTCTACTGGTTGAGGGACCTCTATGAGAGCAGTGTCCCATTTTGGGAGACAATGTAAATGTGCCTCAAAGAAGTGGGAGTTTAAATGAATGATGGGCACAAAGTGGCAGAAGGGGTAAATATTATGGCAGGAGTTATTAGCATCTATCAAATTCCATGGAGTATATTGCTGTAGTATGCAAATGGCATGTAAAACTCAGTTATGTGTATATATCTGTGTGCGGATGTGACCGTTTCTGAGTATTGAACAGTGCTGCTGTTGTGTAGCAAGACAGAGCAATATGCACTGCAATGGGAAAAGAGATGAGGAACAATAATAGAAAGTGAAATGATGAGAGAATAAGATAGTAGAGACAAAAAGCGATAAAGAAGCTAGACATCTCTGTGTGTCTGGAAGGGGCTGTGGCTTGGCTGGTGCCTCCTGACTGGGGTAAAGAATATGTCCTGGTGGGTTTTTTTTCTCTCGACTCCAGGAATCCTCCTCGCCCCTTCATCTGAGCTCTTCTAAGGAAGACAGAGCTCCTTCATTTTGGGGCTGCCTTGCCCAGGCGTTTTTACATGTAAACCCAACCGTATGCCATCTCTCATTCCTTAGTCCAGAGAATCTTTAGCATTGATGCATTAAGCCTTCAGACATATTTGCAGGTTTTCCATCAGTTAGATAACTTATGTGCCAGAGAGACTCCACATACCTGCAAACAAGGCCACTGGTTTCTACTTCACACCCTCTGCAGTTCAGCTGTGGCTGTGGCAGAATTTCGTCCTTCGGTGAACAACCAAAGATCAACCCCTGCCTGTAGGCACCCACTCCAGATAAAAGGGGAGGAAAACCCCTGAACTTCAAATTTAACATTTAAATACAACATCCTGCAACGTGCAATCACTCAGACTTACTTTGCTGTGGGATGGATGGCAAAGTAGAGATCAAAGAGACCAAGCTGGAAGGAGCAGAGGGGAGCCAAGTGTTTCTCTGCCATGCTCCCACTGGGTCGAGTGCCACAGGCGTGGAGAAGCACTGACAGGGCAATGAGGCTGAGGCTGCCTGTTCCAGGAGCCCTTTTCCCAGCCCTGGGGATATCTGAATCTGAGCAGAGTGTAAATATTTCCCCTGGACCGTGTTGCTCGTAGACTTGTCGCAAGTTGTTTTTCCAACTGTACTGGGATTAAGGAGTGAGGACAGAAAGGGCAGAAAAAAGCTTGCATAAATATTTTTTGACACTTGGTTTAAACATGCAGAAGAAGTCAATCTTGTCAATATTCCCACAGAGATCTTTGTGCGGCTGAGGCTTAGTGAAGAGCTTTTCTTGCCGCACGGTGCTGACTTTAATCTACAGCAGTTTGTGTATTAAGAGAAGGAGATTTCGAGGTAAATACCAGGTGATCATTCTGTCTTATGCAGGGTGGATCTGTGCCAAGACTAATCTTAACTTTTACCACTAGTGTGATCAAAGCAGGAGGAAGAAAAAAAACCCCACTGTTCTCTGGCCAGTCAAGCGGTCGTGTGCTTGCTTATTCCTCGTGTCAGAAGTCAGCATCTGCGCTGCCAAGTTCAGAGTCATCAAATGACTTTCGTTAGGGGAGCCAGCAGTGCAAAGCTGCTAACTGGAGTTACTGGGTAGGTGAATTTTACTGTTTGGTGGGTTTGAACTGGGCGGGGATAGGGCATTTAAATCTTGATCGCCATGATATGCTGTAGTAAGGAGGCAGCTGTGTTTTTCACTGTCATTGCTAGGCTGCTTTTGGAACTGTGTAGAAACGATCCTGAGTTTTATATTACTAAAAGAAAGGGGGCGGGGGGGGGGGGGGGGGGTAGGAGGAATCCTACCATTTGAGTTGTGTTTTATTAGCTGCTAGCAGCAGGCACAGGATCTATGTTACGTAGCTAAGCTGCTCCAATTCCATCCAGGAGAGGGTTACATGTGCTCACACGGTTAGTAAGCTGAGATTAATTTATCCTGTGGCTTTGGCAGGCTCTGGTAAACTGAATTGGTTATAGGGAATTATGGGGGAGAGTATCAGATGCCAAGCTTACTTTGGTCTGATGAGAGAGATTTAGAGTTGTTTAAAAGCCTACTCTCTCTGGTATTTGGGTTCTTATTCTAGTTTGTTTGTCAGTGGGAACACAATTCTCCCCTCTGTGTATATATAGGCAGTGGAAGGGTCTCTTCATTCATACGAAGACAGGGAGCTGCAGACATCCGCTAGCTTTTAGCTGATTTTGCCATCCTTGTCAGAAGGGTGTCGAGGCTGGTGGTGCAGATAGCCAGCTTCTGAGTCACAGGAATATGCAAAAAGGTGCATTGTTGATTTATTGACCTTGGATAATTATCTTGATTTGCTGGCATGTGACTTATTAGTCAGTGAAATGCTGTTGTTTAATCTAAACTGATGAATAACACGAATGAAGGGCAGTTCAGTTTTTGTCCTTTGTCAGAGCAAAGGCCCAGCTTTAAAGGCAAAACCCGTTACAGAGGCTCCGTTGTGACCTGAAAAAGGGAGCAGTCTAATTAGGTACTGACCAAGAAAAGTATCGAGGCTGTTCTGCAGTCTGAAACATGCATCTGTCGCTAAAAAAATACGCTTAAATGCAAGCTACAGAATTTGGCTATAGATCTGAGTTTTTCCCTAGGTTGGGTTTATCCCCACCTTGAGTTTTCTCTTGGACTCATTTGAACCAAAACTGTGTGCAAATGCTTGTGATTTCCACGGTTTTGCTGGTGGCTTATTGTGTAAAGGGCCTACCCTGCTCCAGAGCAAGTTAATTTTTATTGTTCTTGGTTGAAACAACTTGGAGTGCTCTCTCAGATGTGTGGGATACAATGGTGCTGTCGTGTGGTTCCTGCCCACAGCCTCTCCCTGGTATTCTTTGTTACAGTTTCACAAATACTTTCCCATTAAAAGGATTATTGTTGTCTGATCAGCATTAAGAGCCAGGAACAAATGAAATCTAGCCTCTTCCATTAAATAGGGTTGTGAGTTATGGCGGGGAGAAAAAAGCCCATCCCCTATTCTATCCGGGGAAAAAAACCCTGCTTTGCCAGTTTGGCAGAGTAATTCTGTGGATATGTCCCTAAACCTGAAAATCAGCAGTGGAGCCCAGATCTTTCTAGAGGATCTATTTTGAGCCTTGCAACTTCTGCGTAGTTGTGAGTATCCCAGTCCTGAAATTTTGTACAGATACTTCAGGCTGCTGCAATCCACTGCAGCTCGTAGGTGTCCTGGGTGAGAGAAGTCATGGTTAGAGGTCCCTTCTGCAAACCCAGGTAACAAGTGGTCCACAGCAAAGCAAAGACCCCGTGGCATTTCTCCATGCACTGCTTTGCTCTTTAAATGCTGATCCTCCTCTGGAAGTGCACAAGCTTGGTTCTTCTTTCATTTCCAGCAGTATGGTTTGGAAGCAGCTCCACTAGTGGTAGATGGTATCAAACAGGTGACACAGAGGGAAGAATTTAGCCCTAAGCTAACAGAAAATTTGTCCTCCTGCGTGTTCTTGGACTCCACTTGTGAAAGCTGCAGAGTGGTTTGGGATAATACCCCTTCCATTATTTAGCTGCATAAAATACCTTGAAGGCAATAGTGCATCTATAAATTAAGCTTCTGAAGTGTCGGTCAGGTTACTCAGGAGGTTTTTGACAGTGAGATTATTGACGGTGTAAAGTGATAGTTCTGCTCTTGAAAAGCTCATTCTCCTAACACAAATCACAGCACTGCCAGGATTATTGAACTGCCTGATGGAGAGGTACCGTACAAGCTACTATTAGTCCATTTGCTCAGCTTTGCCATCAGGAGGCTTTAAATAATTGTATTTGAAAGAAATGTCAGAGTGACAGAATTGGGTGCAGAAGGCCATAGATATTCCCTCTCTGCTATACCCCGCCCCTGTTCTTGCTCTCATGCTCTCTCCCTTGCTCTCTCTTTTTATTTGATAAATTCAGAGGGAGAGGGCTTCCCCAGCAGTGTAATCAGAAGGTTTCAAGACATTGTGTCTGCTGCTTTAGGCAGTCTTGCCTTGGTTATGCTGCATAAATGGGAAGCTCACCAGCTTCACGCAGTCCTGCAGATTCATTTAGACAGCCAAGGATGCTCCTGCCAGGATTGGGGCTGCCACAGAGGGTTTAAATACTACGGCGAATAGAGCAAAATGGTGCTGCAGTGGTGGTGCTGTGGGACCTGGCAGCCTCCAGGGAACAGAGCTGCAAGCCCCTGGAAGGCTGTTAGGGAAGGCAGAGGCTGCTCACCAGGCCCTTTTTAAACTGGCTGCTTGTGAGTCTTCATATGAGAAGAAAGGCAGCTGGTGTGCATGGAAACCTGAAGCAGGAGGTGCCGTACTGTTGAAAACAAAGGACAGAAAGATCATGGAATCACAGTATGTTTTCAGCTGTAAGCAGATATCTGGAAGTCGTCTGGTCCCATGAGCAGGGCTAGCTCAGCAGGCTGCTCACAGCCTTGTCTGGCCAAGACCGTAAGATCTCCAAGGGTGATTGCTTCTCCACTGTCCAGGTTTGGGCCTCTGCCCTGGTAGGTCTGAGGGGACGGGTTACTCCAGACATGTTACCTACAACATGCTTGTGCAATACCATATTGCGCTGACACTATGTGCCAGGACTTCCTGACTGCACGTGCCAAGGTTAGGTGTTGCCATTCAACACATTACTGGGGAAGACAAATGCATTGCTATGGCTTCTGCTGGGAGGTGCCCTGGGTCCGTCTCTGGCAGAGGTTCTTGCTGAGGCTGCCTTACTTCAGCGGATTTGAGTTGTGCGCAGGAGAAGTTGAGGTTAATGGTGCTGGGTAAATGTAATACTAGCCTATAGTGTGACCTAAGTGACAGCGGGGTCAGAAGGGATTTATCCTTGGTCTTTCTTTGTCCTTCACAATGTTGGCATTGTGCTGACCCATCCCATTAACAGACCAGCGGGGCCGAACTGACTGCAGTAACAAACTTGTAGAGTTTTGCTGATTTTTACAAAAAAAATTTGTAGAAAATGAGAACCATTCTCTTGTTTTTACAAATTTTTTTGTAAGGTGAGGTGTAACTGCCTGCTCGACTCCATAGGCTGGTTCACATGTCCTACTATGTTGAGAATTATTTCTGTGATTCTGCCAGATTCTTCAAGAAAGCTGCCCTTTCAAGTGGCAAATGGCAAAGAAAATCAAGGTGTAATGTACCTCTGTCTTTCCAGGACGTAGTGAAGAAAATGCCTCCTTTTCATTTTCCTTATTTCAGTGAAATTTGTCCTTCTGAGGAGGTAGTTTCTCAGAGAAGTGGTTGGCTCCAGAGAGTGCTCAGCCCTAGTTTCTTCAGTAAAAACTGGGAGAATTGTTCTTGCCTTTGGGCCCCCTCGGTGAGATGTAGCTTTGAAGAAGGATCTCTGGTCCCAAATGGGAAAATATCATTCCTTTTCAATCACTTCAGCCCACTCCCTCATACCCAGTCTTGGTCTGAATTGCAAACTGATTTCAGTTCAAAAATGTATCTGATAAGATTTTGACTCCAAAGTGTTTCTCCCATAGCTTCCTTATTATCTCAGCAAGCCCTGAACAATAATGAGCCTGTAAACACACGGTTTGTAAGCCTATTACAAGCTTCCCAGTATTATAATACGATTAGTCAGCACTGACTCATTGTTTCATGAAGGCAAACGTTGGGGATTCAGGGATTTGTTTATTTGGATGTACCAATTTGTTGCACAGTCTAACTTACTTGTTACAGAAATCACAGTTACTGCTCATTAGCTGGCTTCCCTTTGGCTGGAGGCTGCATGCTACATTTGCAAAATCCTTGCTTTCCACCAGCGTTATCCAGCTTGCCTTTGCAAAGGAATAATGTTAAATGGAGCCTTTTATTTAGTACAAACCTTTTGCACATAACTCCAGAGTTAAATGTGGCACAGAATGTAAACTCTGAACCGTTCTCCATAGGATGTCCGTGTAGCTTCCATCTTGAGGTAATTATATGAAAATACATGCCACCGCTCCCACGGACTGGTGATCCAGCTAGTGCTTAGTGTCTGAATTAATGTTTGGAATTGTTGCTGCTTTCTTTGTAACAGAGATGAGAACCCAGATGGTTTGGGTTATTGGTAATGGATTCCAGTGCTCTGAAATCATCCACTCAAATCCAGCGCCAGTCTGTAGTAACCCAAAGTAATTATTATTTGATTGCTAGCCGGTGATGTAAAGTGAGTTGGTCATCTCAGCCTGGGTGGACAGATGTCCAAGTTAAACAGCACCAGCTTAACAACTGCCAGCAACTCTTTGAAATTCTGTAAAGGATATTGCTGAAGACACTTAGATAAATTGGGCTGGGAGTTTCTTCTCTTGCTGGTCATTTGAATGGAGAAAGAAATCCAGGATGGAAAGCCAGCAGAGCCTCCGTGGACTCTTCCTTGAAAATGGATTCTCTGGGATCATGGCTGCTGAGTGCAGAGTGGGAGGAAAAGGTTATTCTTTGTCACTGACTCTCCTCCATCTTGTCTTTGTGCTGGTGCAGAGTTCCTCTAAGGCAATGTGCTGTTGTGGTAGTGTGTACGCTCGTGGGTGGGCATAAGTCAGTACTCATGAAAAGGTGTTTCTCTGTCTGCCTTCTCACTCTGGTTGTTGGAGTGTTGTTTGTTTTTTGTTTTTTATTTCTAGTATGCTTTCTTGGAAGGTATGTTTCTCTACTTATCCTGAAAGTCTTGAAAAAGGGGAGATTAAATAAAGCACATATTGAAGTTTTTTGAATTGGTTTTATTCCCCCCTTTTTTTTTTTTTACTTGTGATAACATAAAGAAATATTGATTGTGGGAGTGAGGCAGCAGCAGATTTTGGCCATGCAGAGAGCCAGGAAAAGGCCTTTAGACCATCTAAAAATCCCATTTGTGTTCTCCAAGCAAAATAATACATAGATGCGTCATAAACTGTTGCATAAATTCCACAGCACTTTTCTGGGGTAATTTTCACCCTTAATTCCCTTCAGAGTCGAGAAACTTTCCTATCTCTTTCTAGCTGTTTATCAGCTAAACAGATCAAGTAGCGATACTGTATGTTTGACTTCAGTGCATAGGCGAGATGTGAATGTGAGGTTCCATTGCCTGCAGATCATGTGAATATTGCCATCACCTGACAAAAGCAATATGAAAGAAGTGGGTATGTGGTGCAGCCTTTCATCACATAGCTGGGAGATAGAAAATCTCTTGACCTTTTTAGCAGTCTTTTGAGGCAGAGTCAGGAGATGTGGTTTACTTGACCTAAAGGTTCGTCTTTTCCTGCTCCTGAAGAGAAATCCTATTGTCAGCTGAACTTTTGGCTGTGACCAAAGGTCTTCCATTACTGTCTTTTATCTCTGAGGCTTTGCTTTTGGCTGTGCAATTGCACTCTGTTTGCTTGTTTTGACTCTTGGTTGTCATCTTTGAATGGTGAGAAATTTAGTAGTAACCTTGCCAAAGCTGCTTCTCTGTTCCTTGTGCTATAGTCAAGACTGTAAAATGGCCAAAGAGCATTTGCCAGGGCAGTATTTTCTTGGGCCTGTTGTGCCCATTTGTGGGTGCTCAGGTCAGTGGGCGCTTACATCTCCCAACTTGGGGACAGCCCAAGTGTCCTCTCTCTTGCATGAGCTTGCTGGACCTTGGACCTCACCTTCATGTGAAGTAGCAGCTGGTGAGAGCCTTAATTGCAGTTGAATACATTCCTTGGTGTTTCTTTACTTAGCTGGTAATAATGTTGAATATAGTACTTAAGTGTTTGTATTAGTGATGGTGTAGACCTTTAGGCTCTTTCTCTATGATTTGTAGAATATAAAAAGCTGTGAAGTCAGACTGCTTCAGAAATTATCATACATTAATGCATTTCTCCTTCACAAAAAAAAAAAAGGTCCAAGGAAGCAAACTCCAACAAATTGACTTGACTGGCTGATACGCTATCGTGAATTAATTGGGTGTTACACTCCATTTAAAACTTCCAGTTGTATTAATGTGAACTGGTGATGTTAGCACTATTATTTAGGCTTAGCATTGCTACGTGTGTTAGTGTAACTTCAACATCTATGTGGTCATGCAGAACAATCTCAGCAGTTAGTGGCATATAAGTCAACTAGCCTGTGAGGGAGGAGTAAAATTGAAGTATTTTGTTCCCTGACCAGTGATCTCTGCTACTGAAATGGGATCTCAGTTCCTTGACCCTGAAAACAGCAACAACAACAGGAGAAATAAATGCTGTAAACAGCTCTATAATGAAACCTCTCAGACAGCCTGTCAACATGGGCTGATCTTTTGCCTTTACTGCTGCTATGACAAATTAGGTTGACCTTTTCTTGCTAGCATCTTACGGGGGGAAAAAAGGGGCTAGAATTGAAAGAGCCGAAAGGAATTAGGCACCCAGTGCTTATTGAAATTTAGCTGGAGTTGGGCATTTAACTCTCATAGCTGCCTTTCAGAATCCCATCCTCTATAATTATACCCTGCTCCAGAGGTGGTGAGAGTACCTGGGCTGATGGCACAGGGCTGTAATTTAGCCAAATGATAAGAGCAATGTACTTGAAGAGTCAGGATTGATACTTTCCATGAGTTAGATTAGAGAGGCACTAGCGTGAGAATTAACAGCAAAAGGCTGGTGGGTAAAGTTTGAGGAATTGCTAATCTCTGTTTTATGGCTCTTTCCAGAAAGCATTCCAGACAGGGCAGCACTCAGCAGTGATTGAGAACCCTTCCAGGGTCCGTCTTCATCACACAACATATTTCTTATCTGGCGATCGCAGGTTCCCAGGTCTTAGTCTATCCTGGTTTAGATTTTCAGCTGTCGTGTATCTTTCCATAGTTTATTAGATGGTTTCTGTTCCCCTCCCCACCACTCTTGTGGCAGCTTTGCAGTGTTACCTGTGACAGGACTCAAAGTGAACGTATCCAGGAGAACAACAGGGACTTGAGGATATTGTGTTGGATACCACAATATTTACCACCTATGTTTTTTAGAATGCATCTTAGCATGGTCTTCAAAAGAAGTGTCATTAGGCATTGATGAAACAGGTCTCCTGATGCAGCTGTAATTAGTAGAGCATCCTTGGGGGTCCAGCCCAGCTCTCATTTAACTCAGCAGGAGCAATTGATCCCCTTTAAACAATGCTGCAGTTTTGCTGCAGCACCAGGATGTATTTTGTTGTTTTCAATTCTGTTAACGAAAAAGGAGAAGTGAGAAAGATAAATAATGTTGTGGGGAGGGGAAGGGCTATTTGTCTTTGAATGATGATGAAGATAAAGATGGATAAGCAGGGCAATTTGTGAGTTTTGTTCTCTATATCCCACTTAATGGACTGCAGTTATATAAAGAAATGGAGGTCTCAGTTAATCTTTATACTGTCTCTTTGTTTAGGAACACAGTTACTTCAAATTAAATTAGTCTTTTGCATCTTGCTGGAAATGATACAGTTTCTTTGGTGTCCTTGTTTACTTTTCATTGATCTAGAGAACAGAATTTCTCCCCTCTTTTTCCCCAGGTTGTTAAAATAAAGGGATCACCTTTCTGCTTTCAGCCGCCATGGCCTAAAAACTGTAGGAATAAATTCACCATGGTTTGAAGAAATCCTCTACAAAAAACCGATGGGGAACATGACAGAGTTAGAGAGACCGCTCCCTCAGAAGAAGAGTGATATATATTTTATTCTCTTATTATATTTCATTGGCTAGAAGGTCAAAATCTACATTTAAATGGAAATATTTAAAAAGCAGAAGCATAATATTTGACTATCTGGAGCTTTTATGGGTTAGAGGAAACCAGAGGTTTGAACACTGGTTCAAAATTCGTGGGGTGGGCTGGGAATTCCTTGTGAAATTTATACAGCAAAGGAATCCTCCATTTGCCTTCATCGACACCTCTGACAAAGGGTTTATATTCTTAATACAGAGCTCCCATTTAATTTAAAAATCCTTTTAAGTATGTCGCATCAGGTAGAAAAGAGTGTTTAGATGAGACAGTCCGTCACTGCTTGGGATATTATCTTGGTAGATAGCACTATCCATGGCTTGTGACAACGCTATGTTACTTCTTCAAGGGATGGGCGAGATGAAGCACTGCTGTGTGTGGTGTCGGCAGAGGGGGTCGTCGAGGCAGCCTGCCCTCCAGGTGCTTGGCATGAGGGAGCAGGGACCACCAGCACCGCCTCTTGTTCTGGCTGGAGTTGTGGTCTCAAGGTACCGTTAGGGTGTATCAAACAGGTCCCATTTGGGTGTATGGGAAAACGTGTGTGATTTTGAGAGTGACACTCATTTGTGTGGAGAAGACCCTGTAGATGAATTAAGTCAGGATGTGAAGTGGCAGGGACGGCTCCAGCCTTCCACTCCATAGCTGATTTCTAATACACTTGTTTTCCAGTCCTAGTAGTTTTGAGTTTAACATTAGTGACTTGGGACTGAGATTCCCAGACTGTGGCAGCTGTGCCACTATCCTTAGGTATGATGATTCAGAACAGCATGAGAAAAGGCAAGAGAAAGCCCAATGGTGTGTATTTTCCTAATAAGATAGGGGAAAAAAAAATCAAATTGTCACCTTCTGCCCAGTAGAGACCTACTCATGCCTGCGTGCTGCATTCATCTGAGAGGAGAGAGCCAGAGCAGATGGCATCGCTGTGCCTGTGCACAGCCCTGCACAGAACCAGGAGCTGCTGCTGTCCTGCCAGTGCCTTTCTGTAATGGGCACATGGCTCCCTGTCTGCCACGGGGACACCTGAGCAAATGGGATTTGGGAATCCCTGGCTTTAGGGACCCATCAGACAGCCCAGGAGAGAGAGCTCTGAACCACTGGCTAACTTCAGTCCCAGGGATGATATTGATCCCTGGCTTCTTTTGACAAGCCTGTTTGGAAGTGTGATGCCTTTGGTTTCAGCAGCAGCCATAGGGGGGCTGTGCGTTCCGCAGAGGAGCGATAACACTGATCCACTACTGGTGCAGTAATGTTGATCGAGTCTCACTGTGGACAAGAGAGTTCATTTGGGTTTTTGTTGGGTGATTGGGGTTTGTTTGTTTCTTTGGTTTTAAATCAGCATTAGATTGACTAGCAGCAGGCTGCTGAGTATTTGGACCATTTGGGAAGATTTCTTTGCCTTGCCATCATCTATTTCCGGCACACCTCCACCTCGCAGACATGCAGGCGAGTGGTGGAAGTGATACAGAGGAGCTCAGTGCTAGAGCTTGGTGTGGTGGAGAGATACTCTGCTGCTGCTTGACAGGCTTGTAACCAGATTCCAGTTTATGCTGTATTGCCCCTTCGTGTAACCCTATTAAAGAGCTGTAAATAGTAATATAAATGATGTTACAGTCATTCATTTTGATGTATCTGAGCCTTTAATACATCAGCTGCAACTTGGTTAATAGGAATATGAGCGTGTGGTGTTTGTTGCCAGCAGCTGCTAGTGAATTATAATGCAGTCATCTGTTTTACAAGGGAATTAAATGTTTGTTCTCTTGCTCCCTCTCCCTCTTGCTGTTTTTTAGAGCATTAGAATTGTGCACAAGCCCCTGTTCTTTGTTAGGTGTCCTCTTAGCTCTTTTACTCATGGTGGAGGTGGCAGGGAAAGCATCTGCAAGGAGATTGGAGTCATTGTGATATGTCAACTCCATATTCAGGATTGTTCGGTGTGTATCCTCCAAAGCAATGGGTGTTGTGTTTGGTTTTGCTTGGGTAACAACAACTTTTGTGGCCTCTCAGCAGCATTTGATCCTGGGACCTACAACACAGACCCTGAAGAGTTGAGCTGAAGACATAATTTCCTTAGTGGGCAGTTATGATAGCCTGGTTCTGTGTTTGGACAAGTCACGTGCTGTGCCAGCCTTGTACGCTTGTCTGGCCCAAGGTTTGCTCAGGCTTTAGGACTCTCTGGAGTAACTGGTGTTACAGATGTGTCAGTCAGAATGAATTACTCATTTCAGTTTCCTTATAGATTGTGATCAGAACTGAATGCCTATAGCTGCAGTAGGTGGAGATAACGTGTATGTGTGTGATTGTTTTAGCAAGATCTCTGCTAGTAACTGGTTGAATTGAAGAAAGCATCAGACTGCAGAGAAGCCTCTCGTCATGGCTTGGAGGCTTTTCACAAGCACTTGTCCACCAAAAGGCTATTGTATAGTTGCAGCCACCCACTGTGCTACATCCTTTTGCTCTGTCCTCTTGTGAAGGAGTTGCATGGAACATTTCAAATTTCAGTATGAAAAGTGAATCTTATCTTTCAGTGATGTACTTACCACTAGATAAACACACAAGTACCGTCCAGGGTTTGAAACTTATCTGAATTAGTCAAAAATGAAATTATCCTCTGGTGAAGAAGGGCAATCTCACCTAGACTTTGGTTTGGGCTTGAAGTTTAAGCAAGTGTTCCCAGTGTCCGCACACAGCTGGAGAACATGCTTCAGTTCCCACCTTTATTTTAACTGGAGCTGTTGGTATGTCCTTTGTCAAACTAAAGGTTCTAGGAAGGAACCGTTCTGGACACATTTCTGTAGGTGAACATTAACTTTGCTCTCTCAGTCGGCACACGGGAAGTACATGCGATCCAAGGATAACATCACAATTCTATGCAGCCTTATCTTTATTTTAAAGGAGAAGTAATTGCACTGGTTGATGCGGATACTGTTCCTTGGAGACTGATTACTAATATTTTTGTTTATGTCTCATGGTCTGTCCTAGAAGAACTGCTTTGGCTTCTGAGAGTGATTTCATGCAAGGTTGCACTTCCTAATACATTTGAGATCAGATTTATAGAAATAAACCTTGTTATGTTAGTGTGACTAGCTTTTGTTTACTCCCAAACACAGGTTTTGTGGAAGGTGACATTGCTTGACAGATAAATGCCCTGAATGTTTGCTAAAATGACCACTTAAAGCCAGGCTGTGGTGATGGTCTTTTTTAATTCCTATTTTAAGAATAAAGGTATGCCTGTTACTCAAAAATCAAAGTCAAGCCCAAACCAGTAACACCCTTAAGCACTCATTCACATTGTGTTGAAGACCATGAAGTTTGATTGTGTATGTGCCTCTTGTTGATACCTTTTGAAAGCAAAATTCCAACATGAAAAATGATTTATTGATAAATTGGGATTGAATTTGAAAGGGACAAAGATTTCTGGTGTAGCTCTCTGACAGAGGCCATCTCAGTTTCTCTGCTGAAGGTGGTGTCTGAAATCCTGCACATGTCAGTGGTACGGAACAAACAGCAGAGGTTTGTGTTCTTTTCACTGATCAGCTTGGCTCTGCATCATTAAATCTAAAACTGCTTTGCTGAAATCAGACTGGGGGCTCGCTCATGTAATGAGACGTGCAGTTTGCACATTCCAGTGACCTGATAGGATTTCCAGCTTTTACTCCACTGTATCGTAGAAGGAGTATTGTAATACCAAAGTCCATTGGAGGCAGGTTGCAGTATGTTTTAAGCTCAAACCCCAGACAGATTTTACAGAAGGTTTTTGTCCAATATGCAGTCACAGTTAAACGTTATTGATAATGTAAAGCCTGTTCCATTTTCTTCTGTAAAACCCATTGTCTCGGCAAGGTAACCAGGGGAGTGGGTCACTTTCCCCATGGAAACTCCCCACATGGTTTGGCTGACGTGCTGATGTTCTCCAGACACACTTTACGAGCTCTTGCCACAAATTTATAAGGGTGAGTTAAAATGACTGTATTTCATACTTCTATGGACTGGTGTTTTCTATTTAAAAACCAAACAAGTGTGGGCTGTGCTTTCTCAGGAGCAAAGCCTGAACTATGGTTTCTAGATTAGCTCAGCTCATTGGGACAGTAACACGTGAAGTGCTGTGTGTGTGGCTCTGTCTGCTCGAGCAGCGAGCTTCAGAGGCATCCGGTGTGCTGGGGGGAGTGCTCCCTCTTGGGCTTCTTTGTTTCTGGTACCCGCTAAGAAGGAGCTATGAATCTGCAGCGCAATTCCTGCCGGCATGTGCTCTGATGTAGTGGTTGAACCAACACTGAGTGTTTCCTTCATTCTGTTACCTAACAGGCAGTGTCTCTGTTTGCATTCTTCTGTACTTACCCTGGAGTGCCTGCCCACTTGAGCGACGAACAAAAGGCAGCCTCCGCCGGCTCTTGTCCCCCTCCTGTAAAGAGCTGCTACTGAGACAGTCTTGTGAATCTCTTCCAAACTGGTGTCACGGTGAAGCTTTTTCTCTCGTTTAAAGTGTGGAGGTTGTTGTTTGCCTTTTCCTGCTGTTGTATTGAGTGAAGTAGAGACACTGTGTATGTGCCTAAATGATTTTTTTTTTTTTTCTTTTTCTGGATCGAACATCCAGCAGTGTAAGCTTGTTTGAAGGCACATGCGGTAGCAGTCTGTGGTCCTGTGGCAGGGCATCACCCACTTGCTCTGTTCCATGGTTTGGACATGTTTTTGGTGGACTTGAATTTGCTCAGTGCTCTGGAAGGGGAGGGGTCACAAGTAGGGTGCAAAGAGAATGAATGGACTAAAACCAAAGCAGGAAGCTATATGAGGGTCTGTATTAATAATAATACTAATAATAAAGACAATCCATAAGTAAATATGACATCTCTCATCAAAAACATGAAAGTCCTCATCTGTGGCTCCTGGGTGTTTGTAAGGGATCTATAAAGGGTCTTGGCAAGGGATGCAAAGGGGAGGTAGAAGCGATTGCCGCACAGGCATAGCGCGTCTGCTTCATGCCATCTCCAGGACTCTCTGTAGTCACCCAGTGAGGCTGTGCTCAGGAGAGGAGGTTTAGGGAACATGTCCAGGGCAATGCTGTTGTTTTGTCTTGTCTTTGCTATGCCCTTGTCACGCTTGGATTTCTCAGCATAGCTGTTACTCGCTACTGCTGACTTGTGCTGATCTGGCTCCATCCACTGATGCTCTTGACTAGGCTTTGGGGCCCAGCGGGGAAGTGCCAGCTCTGACCTCGCTGCGGTGTCACTGGAGACCATGAGATATGAGGATTATCAAACTGCAGAGGTTCTTTGAGGTAAATGCACTTTCAGAATTCCATAGGTCTATTGCAGTCTCTGAATGTGGAGGACCCATTCTGTGGTGTATAGTGGCTGGTGGCAAGGCAGGGCGGTCACAAACCGCCACAGGCAACGCTTGAATAACCGACACGTGTTCCTGGGCATGTTGATGTGCTCTTCCAGCCCTGGGAGCTGCAGCGCTGGGGTCTGCCTCTGTCAGCTGGAGATAATCTGCAAATAGTATCTCTAAGTGATCTGAATAAGAACTCAATCTCTGTGCTTGAAAGAGTAATGTCTCTGTAAACAGGGCTGTGCTTTGACAACTGCAATGAACTCGGAGAAAACTGACTGATGATCAGTGCTTTACAGATTAATGATGTCAGGTAAATGAGATTAGAATTACATTCTTGGAGTAGTTTAGGTTGCAGTGCTTTCAATTTACATTAATTTCAGGTCAAGGTAACTTTTGTCTACCCTGTTGCCGTAGGACACAGAATCAGAAGCCAGTCTCTGGCACCCCAGTTCTTCATATTGCTGTGCATCCTGTGTTCAAGACAGATTGCTGGAAATAGTTTTTCCATGAGCTTGAATAAATCAGACTTAATGTATGAAGACTTGAAATACATTTGCTAGGCTGCAGGAATATATATTTTGTAACAGATGCCATACAAATGCCTTGTGTCCTGTAAAAATATATAGACATTTTGAATGTGATGGGAAATTGCAATTTATAAGAGCATCAAGATTCTTCAAGCCAAAAAGCTACAGACAGTTGTAAGAAAGATTGTCTTGTCTGTCAGTGCAAATGCTATTATACCACTGAATCATAACTGGCTGCACTCGACTGGCTGTATCTGAACTTCTGTCAGCTGTTGCAGACAGCTCTATTCTCTGTGTAAGGTTGGTGTTTTTTTCTCTTCCTCCGGGAACTCAGCTGAACTTGCTCTCATATGGAGATCTCTGCTATGGCTGGAGCATTTCATTTGGATATTTAAGGTGTTTCTGTTAGTGGAGAACTTGTCCTGTATGATCTCAGAACTCAGTGGTGCTGGGTGGTGGCGGTGTCTGTTCCTCAGCTTTGAGCACGGATGGGACTGTTCTGTTGAAGGAGCTGAATCCTGGCCCAAAACTTCAGCTAAAACCAAACATGACTTGCTGAGTTTCAAGCAGAAGCGTTTAATGCTTTAAATTTTGTGTAGCTTTGAGGTCAGTTTCCACCAAATGTTGAAATACAGGAAGGATGTCTTCTGGTGTCGGAGGGTTTTTTCATTTGAACTGTGAGCTGGAACTGAGAAACTGGTCAGTCTAGCGTGGGACATTTTCTGGCAAGATTCCCAACCCCCTTAAGAGTGACGTGAGTTTGGCATTTTGAGTTGAATTAAAAATTCCCACCAGCTTTCAAGAAGCCTAAAACCAGATTTTGACAATGACTGTCCCTGCAACACTTTCATATAACTTCAAAAACAGATCATGTGGGTATTATTTGGGCTTCTCGTCCTAAAAAAAATCAGGTAATTTTAGTTGGTGTTTATTAACCTGACATTAAGCCTGAATGTCACTAAGAAAAGTTAGGAGTGCTCTCGTGGAGCATCACATGAGCTGAGTAGCTTAGCCGGAGGTGTAGAAACTGGCCCCACATCCAGGGTCAGCTAACGTCATCAATATAGCTGGCACAGCATTGAAATCAGAGTTGTATTTTTAAACATCACACCAGCCAACTTGACTCCTCAAGGTTCTTCCTTGTAATCTTTTTTGATTGTAAATTAGCCCATCAAAGCTGTCTACAAGTACCTGCAGTGGAGTATACCTGTGCATTTCAGTACAGTGCAGCCATCTGAACTTCACTAATTATTTTGTAGCATTTTGAGCAATTTAAATATCATAAGTCTTTTTGTCAATGTAAAAATCCCATCTTTCTGTCTTCCAAAAATCTGCCCTTTCCCCCTTTTCTTTTAAGCAAGTGAAGTCTGCTATTGAAGTGCCGAGGTTAGAAGGCTCAGTGTATGACAAGCTGGTGGTTAAATGCCGAGGATAACATACTTCCAGAAATGTGGGTTTTTTTTGAAATCTAGTACATGAATAGTGTGGTTCAAAAAAAAATGGTTGTCAGCTAAAAGCAAAGTGTGCCTTGGAAAAGGAATAAATAATGACAAAGTGTCAAAATATGAGAAAATCAAACAAGAGTTCCTATAAATAGCACTAGAAAGTTCACTGGCAATATTTGACATGTGTTTTGTGCTGTGTCAACATTAGTTGAAACTCCTGATATGTTTACCTTTGGTAATACTAGTTTTTTCCTTAAGTAGGTTATTTATTTTTAATGAAACACAAGTAATGAGACCAAGGAATTACTATATACCTGCCCCGCCCCAGGAGAGAAGGCTCATTCGCTAATTGTGATCCGAAATGACAAAGAAAAGGAAGACTGTAAAATCCATTTTTAACTCCCAGGAAATGCTGCAAGCATCTGAGTGCAAGTGTTCTCAGTGTAACAGCACAGCAGTAAAATTACATTGACCTCCTCAACTGTAACAGCTCTCATTTAGCAGCTACTACTCCACTTAGCATGGTGCTGTTCTGCAGTGATCATTATACTTTGAACTTCTGGCCTGCCTCCTAGAGAAGCAGAGCACCCATAGCTTCTTTTGATGTTGATGGGAAGTGTGGGTGCTCAACAGACTATGAAAATTGCACCGTTATCGTTCAGAGCACCTTTAACAGAGGACTTCAGAGTGCTGAGATTAACACCCACGTCAGGGGTCAGACCTTGCGTTGGTGGAAGAGCCCAGACTAATACTAACGCTTTGCCCATCGCTTTAATCAATAGACTGGAATTCAGGACTGCTGTGAGTAATGTGTTTGGGGGGCGGCAGAGACTTAAAGGAAGATGAAAAATGATTATGGACCAGAAAACCTGGGAGTTAAGAATGGATCAACACTTAAATTCTGTTCCTGGCTCTTTTCCCAATAACCGTATGACGCTGGACATGCCACTTGTTCTCTATATGCCTTCGTTTGTCCTCTGTGAGGTAGGCTTAAGTCGTCTTTTGTGAGATTTTGGTTGTGGTTGTTTTCTCTCCACCTTTCTGGTGGCAAACTGTGAAGGCTCCAGGGTATAAAGTTGACACTGTACCACAGAATTTAATGGCAGTTTTGTCTGTGGATTTTGAAATCACCTGGAATTAGGGCACTCACACTCCTGTTCTAGCAATACACAATAGTACTAATTCACATGTTCCTTGAATAATACATTAATACAAAAATTATACAAACAATTTTTTAAAAAGCACATAACCATGGCATATATATTCAGCCCTTAGAGATCTGTCAAGCAGTGTTTTGAATTACTGGACCACAGAAATGCTGTTCATTGTCACAAGACTTGTTTGAGTTTGATCCTTACTTTAAACAAAAACCTCTTCATTTTTCAATGTTCTGATTAAAAGACACATTTTAATTCTGTAGCCATGAGGCATCTAACCCCAAAATATTTTACTCAGTGATAAATATTTTACTTCTGTTAAGACATTCATCAGAGTGGATTTTTCTACTCCCATTTTCATTCCCTGTAACAAAGTTTATTATGCAGATACAGAGAAGTCTGTTGATAACAACAGTGGGAACAGTTCTGGTTTTACTCAAATTTTATTGGACTCTTTTTGAGCAATAATTCAGCAATAATCCCACAGTAGCAAATAGTTATGTAAGGGGCTGTGGTCTCCTGTGGGCTTATTATAGGGCAGGAGGTATTTCTTTACTTGGCATTACCGCATAGCTTAGCACTATTTCATTACCTGAACACTAGAGAGTTTGTTCCTGATTTAAAGGTTTCGTTGCATTTAAATTTTGGGAATGGAATGGATTTGAAAAGATACCGGCCTGAATGTGAGGGGGGTGGTTAGCTGACTGTTGGCTGCTGCCAGTGTTCAGTCTCTGTGTGTGGTTACCCATTTCCCAATGCACAGAGGTGATAAATGCAAATATCAACATGTGATATTTTCCATTTACTCTGCCAAGCTGTAAACAAAGCTCTCAGTTGGGTATGATCCCTTCTCAGGAATAAAATATTTAAGAGCTACACAGAGCTTTTCATTTTCCAGGTGAAATCAAGCTAGATCCTGCCTGTTAGCACAGCCCTGGTATGGGACACACGGGAGTTGTCCCAGGAGACTTTTTCCTTCAGAGGCGTTCGCCCATGACAAGCCGAGCTCCTCTTGCTCGAGCCAGATATGGAACTGAAATGAAGGGGAAATGATTTTGTGCTTCTGCAAGCATTTTTGTTTTTTTTTTTTTTCCTGGCATATCAAAATATTACCATTGTGCCTGAGGACAAAAGAAAGAATATTCCCAGCAAAATATTGGAATAAAATTTTCGAAGTCATTCCATGTCCCAAATTAGCTGTTGCATGAGCACAAAAAGAATATAGAAGCCCTGCACTTCAAAATAGATTATAACTCTGGGCACCAGCTATTTGAATGAGAGCTGGAAAATACAGGGACAATTGAGCTTTCTGCCCAACTTGAACCTCATTCTTCTAAATCCCAGATGGCAGTCAAGTTTGGTGTTTGTTGGTTTGAAGGGTGATTATAAGAGCCATTTTAGTATTTGTCTTTCTTTGGATGTTTCTTACTTAAATTCTCTCAGAATTTCCACGTGGGAAGTGGTTACTTCCAGCCTCATTGCCCACTGATCCTTCATGGGGAACTGGGATGCATTATGTGCTCGCCTGGAAGAGATTAAAATAAAATAAACCCAAAAGCGAAGTATTTTTCTCTGAAACAGACAGTTTGAGGTGCATATGCGTCTTCATGCCAAACTGTACTAGAAACTAGGGATAGTTTGTTTTCGTCCTGTCCCTGGCAGTTGTAGCCAGTCCTGCACATTCCAGGGAGCTTGACTTGATCTTTCTCCATCCAGAGGGGCACCCACCAGCAGCAGCTTTTGATAACAAATGCGGTTTTTCACGACAAGTCCTGTACGCTGAGTTACATCTGTACTTCAGGAGTTTAGGAAGCCTTGCTGCTGGGCCTGTGAAGTAGTGTTACCTGCTGTTTCTGTCTCGCAGATGGGGTAGCTGTGAGAATATTTTGTTATCACAACTTTATTTGGGCTCACTCAAACAGGGAAATTAGTAGGAATTAAAAAAAAGAAAACAACCTTTAAATTTGAAGCTGAGTATTTCTTATTAATTTTTATTGTGTTTTTCTGGGAGTAAGAAAAGCTTATTCCATCAGAGTTTGGTTCTGTTTCTGAAGAGGTTTTAGTTAGCTCAGTTTAAAGTTTAGTTTGGACTAAAATAGTCTCCTCGGAACTGCTTGGGAATAGCAATTCAGGAATAAGTGCCCGTGTAGACGCCCTCTCTCCTCTTTAGTTATTTTTTTTTTTGAAGCCCTGATCTGCAGGATCACATCTGCATGCCTATTTAAAACATCATTTCCTTCGCACAGAAGCACTACTATGGCTAAAATTTAATTCTGATATTTAACTGAATGAAATTGCTTGCAGATGATGGTTTGAAAGAGAAACAAACCACATCCTTGTGTGCTGCTGCACTTTAGAGGATTTGTGAAATACTATACTAATGCAAAGAATGTGACCCCCCTCTGAAAAATCTGACTGAATAGTTTGATTTTACTCATTCAAATTATACCAGCGCATTTTTCTTTAGAAATCATGTCTTGTTATTGTTGTCTTACAAATAGCAGCCAGCAGAAATTGCAGAGAGCAAATTTATCCAAAAGTAGTACTGTCTTTTGTTCAAATTCATACAGAACCTACTGCAGTGTCAACTCTGACACTGTTTCAATGACAGATAAAAATTACCATGAAATATTTCAGAAATAATTGCAATGAAAATTAAGAGTTTTTTATACCGCTTGCTGCTTTAGGAGACTGAGAACACCCTATGTCTAAGAAGTTGGACTCAAGTAGGAGCCGCACAGTAAGCCATGCTGGTCCAGTCCCAGCTGCGCATGGATCACAGTACCAACACAAGTGAGAACAGTTGCTTTTCAGATGGATGCAAAAGGGAGAGGAGGCACGAGGGGAAGTGTTCCAAGGCACTTGGCAAGCCTTTGGTGGCAAGAATGCTTAATTCCCAAAACACTCAGGTTTGGGCATCTTCACTGCTACCTGCCATTGCTTTTGAAATCACCTGTTGTTCAGGTCCTGTGAACTGCCATTCCCCTCATCTAGCACATTACACAGCTTGTATACTCAGAGCTCTTCTGTTAACAGTTTGGCTTTTAAAAAACAGTAGCTCCATGAACTGCTCTTCGGGTAATTTGTGTCTCTGCTTGATTTTGCTGCTGACAGTGAAGGGAGTGCAGAGGTGTTGGAATGAAACAGGAATGGGCTGTTGTAGGATTGCTGCTGCATGCCTTCCTCTGCTCCGCTCATGCAGGGCTGTGGGACTGAAGTTGTCTCTTTCTGAATGTTAGCAGGGCTTCCAGCGTCGGTGGGAGCTGGCACCTCTTTGCAGTACATGTGGTTGGCAGGTACGTGCCAGAGGTGCTTATCTGTGTGCCTGTAGCCAGAAAGGTGCAGCGGGATGTACGTCAGCAGTTTTCTCATTTGAGGAGTTGCAGTTTTCCTTCCCAGCATCTCTGTGACAGAACCTGGTGGTGGTTTCTGCAGAGCTAAGTGAAGCAAGCCAGAACAGATGAGTTCGTTGGTCATGACAGCGCTCGGTTTTAACCCTGTCATAGTCTAACTTCATCCCTTTAGAGCCGGACAAAGCAGTCACTACCTTGATGTTTTGCAGTGGTTTTTCCGTTTGAAGTTATTCTTCACTCTAGGAGCATCTCCGGTACCATCTACTACTAAAATCAAAGATTTCTCAAGGGAAAGGTTCTTTTTTTCGGTGATATTCAATATGTAGTAGTTTTGTATTCTGATCAAATCAGGCTGGGACCAAACAAAGTAGTGTTTTCCTCTAAATGTGCTGTGCTTCTGGAAGGGCTGATTGTTTTGGTTGATCTTCTGCTTACTGTGACTCATCTTCAAGTAGAGTTTGACATTTTGGTGGTAACCTGCCTTACGTTCTTATTATAGCAATTGCAAGCTTTTTGTAGGGTAATCTTTAAACTTGATCTCTCCTTTGCCTTTAATCTTTTTGTACAGTATTACCCTTCTTTTTCCTTCTATTTATGGTTTGGGGCTTTTTTTTTTTTTGCATGAGACATCTGAGCTTTCTGAGCTGTTTCAGTGATTCTTGTTCCAGCCTCCCCCACTTGATTTTGTTTCACTCTTGCTCTTTTGTTTTTCTCTATTCCTTTGGTGAATTTTTCTTCTCTGAAGCTTATTGTGTTTCATCATCTTTTGTTCCTCATTCTGCTTTTTCTTTCTCAGGGTATTCCTCATATCCAGGTTCCATCCCTAGTTCCCTCCTCTCCCTTTGCTTCTCAGTACCCTCTGCTACTCTAGACATAGAAAGAAAGTGGAGGCAACAGGTATGGGTTCCTTTTATTCTCTGACTCTGTCTTCCTTTTGTCTTCTGTCCTTGTTGAAGAGAACAAATTTCCTCTTTCGTAGTGCAATAGTTGGCATCCATTTAGTTCGTTTTCATTTTATGTTCCTTTAATAGTGAGGTGGGTGGGGAGCTGCCGCAGCAAGGGAGAAGGTGGGTAGACGGTGTGCTGAGTTGTGTCCTCCCACCCTCTTGAAGCCAGCTTTCTCATCCTGGATGCTGTGTGTCATACCAGATCAAAAGTCCTGCTGGTAAGGCAAGGTGGTGTTGGTGTTTCTGCAGTGAACCCAAAAGAAGTGTCCAGCTGAGCCCGTCGTTCCTGGGTAGGAAGACTTCTTTGTGCTTGATTTTCTAGGCTGTTTCCCTTCGGATAACATCAATAATAAAGTTTACGGTACAGCACAGAGCTCCCCAAGGTTTTAGGGCTTGCTTCCAGGATCGATTCACCAAACTATTGGGTCCTTACAGTTAACACTAATTCTTCTCTTAAGGGCAGATGTTTCAAAGGGGCATTCAGAGAAGCTTCCATAGCTTTAAGAAACAATCATGTATTCTGCTGTAGGTAAGGTAATTAATTAGGCAAAAGAAAACAGTCTTTAGTACTTTGCTCTGAAAATTAACAATGGTAAATCTGCAATTGGTAACCTACCACTGTACACTGGGAACAGAAAATTTCAGTTGTTAACATCAACCTGTGAGTTTTTAACCTGTTTTCTGGCTTCTTTTTTTTTTTTAATAATCTGTTATCAGGTTGCACTACGGCGGAGCGCACAAGCATGGAGGCCTTTCTCAAGATGCTTACTTAACCTTTAAAAAACCACTGACATTTACAGGAGGTGCCTCTTTCAAACCAAGAGACCACTTTTACACCGCACTACTGTGCATGATGAGCAGAGCAGCTCCGAACACGACCGGCACAGCATTAACAAAGCCTCACAGGATGAGAGTCCCCCAGTGACTTTATTCTGTGAACTATTTCCTAGGAGAAAGATCTAAATGCAGATCATGTCCTTAGTAAATCCTCAGCACTCAATTCCCAGTCTGGCCAGCGAGCCTGGCATGCTGGCACTGCACAGGTCGATCTCTGCATTTGGCCAGCTGGAAAGGTGGTGTGTTGTAGTCTCTTGCCTGAAAAGTTTGAGGTTTGGTTTTTTTTTTTTTGAGTTTAAGATACAAGTTCAAGCTTCTGATGCTGAGGTTATCTGTTGGTGGTCAAAATGTGGGTCCTGTAAACTTCAGAAGTCACAAGGGGTGTGTACCTGTATATCACTAGTACTTAAATCAGCTGAAGTAGTCTATGATCTCTGAAATCAGACAAGATGTGCTAAGCTGGATGCGTGGCTTCTAATGATGTCCCAAATGCAGCAAGTTCAGTACAATTTCTATAGTACATAGTAAACTTCAAAGTGTTAAAAAGTTGTTAGTTTATACATGATTCCATATTGCAAAGTAATCACTCCTGATGAGGCCCCTTTGCTTTTCTGAATGTGCACTAGATAGTGATGGGGCTCTGGTGTCTTATCCAGTGACTTGTATGAAAAGTTTATTTCATTGCCTTTATTTTTCACTGTAGGTGTCATGGTATGCATGAGTGACAGATTTATGGCTTGTGTGTTAGATATGGCATATGTATGTATTTTTTTGAAATAGTTCATTTTCAATGCTGTCTTTCATGCACAGCCCCTCTAAGGACTAAATAGACCAGGATGACTCAGTGGAGGAAGAGGAGGAGAGGAAAGACACAGCTGTAAATAAGGTTTTATATGTAGCTCTTCTGAAATTACAGCCAGGGTTTAAATGGTTGATTGTTGAGGTACTTATCAGATGGCATACCAAAATGTAGTGCTTTGTCTTGGGGGGATTCTTTAAAGCTGTCTTTTATACATCTGTAGTTACCATATACTTAAAATGTAATAATAGCAATAGTGTTTAAAGTACTGCACATTGCACAGAGTTAAAAGCAGGGAAGAAAGAAAATCTAGTAAGTCTGTCAGTGAGGAATAGCAAACTGACTTTGGAAGCTGGGCACCTTCTGATATATTGCCTTAGAAAGCGAGTCTTTAAGAGCAGTCATGAAGGGACAGCGAGGCAGTGATATATTCTGTCATACCTGCAAATAGTTTGCCAAGGAAGAACTGGCAGGTGGTAGAGCTTAAAAATGCCATTTTTTTTCCTTTAGAATGGTCTGCAAGTGAAGTAGGAAGTGTGTTAACTGAGTACTTCCCTTCTATATTAAGTCTGTGTGGCAAAAGGGATGATAAAGTTTTGTACCTCCGCAAAAAGCGAATCCTTTTCCGCGGGGCTGACACATCCACCTGTAGTGAGAGGGAGCCTGTTAGTCGCAGCCATTTCATGGCTGGTAAAATCAAAAAGGAGAGACTTCCACTGAGCAAGTAGGTGTGCTTCCATTTGGGATTCACTAAGGAGAAAAGCAATTAATGACCCACTTCTGGGAAAAGGAAGAAAAAGCCCTGTTAGTGATCTTCCAAGGTGTTTGCTTCTTTTGCTTAGGTGCTGTGAGACTCACCGTCAGCGGTGCAGGGCTGTGAGCGTGTTGAGCTGCTGGCTGTGGAAGAGGGTGTCCTTCCTGCATGCCAAATGGGCAATCAGCTTGGAACCTCACCTCCACCTAAAATGTGTGAAATTTCTCTAGTAACAAGTAGCTGCTCTTATTTCTTCTAGAAAGGTGCTAACACAGAAGAGTTAACTGTCCTGTATGCTGCTGTGTTGGCTGTTTTACTGAGGCAGTTGGCTTTGCCCCTGCTGAGACTGGCCTTGCAAATGAACAAAGGAAGCAGAAAGCCCTCTAATTTGATGGGCTTGATTATTATTTTTTTATTTCTTTTTTTAATGAGTCTGCTAGGGTATTAGTATGTCGCTGTCCATTAAAGCCTACAGCTGTACTCAACAAGAAGTCACATAATGAATAGGTCTCATTCTGGTTTTTGACCTTTTGCTGGGATCTTTACCTGGCTGCTGGCTTTTGCAGGTAGTTTAAATGCTGGTTTTTTTATTAGTATTTATCTCAGCAGAGTGGTTGTAGCCTAAGAGCAGCAGCGTGGTTGTAGCCTAAGAGCAGCGGTTCTGTACCAGAACCTCACAGTGGTAGACAAAGTATGAGTGCACAGCAGAGGGAGAATTCTTGCATTTAGAAATGGGTGGCTTTTCTCTTCCAGGTTACTGGTGAAACACAGAGAGAAACTGAGAATTAAAGTTTTGTCAAGCTGGGAGACAACCCCACGAGCACGTCGCTTTACAGTATCTTTACTTAAAGCAGGTTACCTTGTATACATAGTGCTGGAGAGTTCAGTCAGATGGAAATCCACAGTTAAATCTTAGTCGTGTGTCTTAGCCTTGTGTTTGCAGAGTACGCTCTGCCTTTACAAATAGTAGTCCTTAGCTTTACACGAGGTTTCCTCTTTTAGAATATTTTCTTGTTTGAAAGGACGGGGAGAAATGAAACACGACCAACTGCTGCTGGCTAGGCTGCACTCCATGCTCAGACGCATGAAGATGCAGTACCTGCCGATCTGACAGAGGGACGCTATGCTCCTGTTTGCTTGCATGAATTTTGGCTCTGACTGATAAAAATTTGCAAATGTCTCCTCGCTGCAGCGTTCGTGGGTATGCGAAGGTGAACAGCAGCTGAGAGTCAATAAAACATTTCTCTTTCAGCGAACTGCTATGGATTACCTGGCAAAACTGCTTCAAGTAACTTAAATTTCTCCTTTGGAAAGCAGTTGGCAGTGATCGCTGTTGGAGGGAGAACAGTGGGTGAGATGGACTTGTTGTCTTTGTTACTGCAGTCCCTCTGCTTGGTGCTTTCCCGGACCCACTCAGCATCCCTGCTTTCCTTGTCCTTCTATGTGCTGTGCGAGGCTTTCACATGCCCTTTGGCTATTTGCGCTTGGCTCCCAAGGGCCACCGTTTCTAGTTCAGTTCCTACATGTCAATCAATTCTGTCTCTGCATTGATTTGTGGCGTTTCCCTGTTCCCTTTCTTCCCCCTATCTTCTACAGGCTCTTTGATATTTCCCTGGCTCCCTCGACCCTATGCTGCCCCAGGGCTTCTTTAGGCTGATCTGGCTATTTGCTTTAAGGTGTTTAAGGCTTCTCCTAAAGCTCTTGTGTGCCCATCCTGACTCTTAAGGCTCCGTAGAACGTTGCAGTCCCTTTCTTTCACCTCTCCTGGCCATCTTCAGCCTCCCAAGGTGACTTATAGTTCCTCTCTATCCATCAGATGTTTTTCTTTATACCTTTTGTTCCTTCAGTCATTTTATTTTCTGCTCATCTTTCATTCCCTAAGAATATGTTCGCTGTCCTTGCTTTTACTTTTCCTGTTCCCTCAGAGAGGACTTTAATGTTCAGGCTTGATGGCCAGCTCATGCTGGTTTTTCTTCAGTTTCACAAGTCTTCTCTGAGCTCATGACCGAAACCCCATTATATCCCACTGTGCTTTCTGGTTCAAGGACACCACCCTTTCCATCTTACTTGGGCTGCCTGTATCACCACTTCTGGGTTAAGATGGCATTTGTCCCTGCCTCCTGAAGTGATCACAGTAGTTTTTAGTCCTCTCTTTGCAGAGCTGCATATTTCTGTGAAAAGTCATTTCCTGTTAACTTTTTTCCCTTAATCATCTTTATCATCTACAGGGTTTTGATACTGCCAGGTTCCCTAATCTAAGGATACTCTTTGTGCTTAATGTCATTGAAACCAAAATGTAATTGCATTTCTTTGCCATCTATTCTATGGTAATCCTCCTAAAGAAGTGTTTCACTCATCATCTGAACCGATGGTTTTAGTATAGACTGTGAAACCCTCGATCTTTAATTTTCTGCATGGAAGCAGAAGGGAGAGAGAAGAGAGGGACTGTGCAGTTCATCTGCTTTATGACAGATATGCACTGAATTCATGTGCATTACCGAATCGGTATGTTGTGTTAAGGAATGAAGGAAAGCAGAGAATTCTACCAGAATTAGCTTTCTTTTGAACTGACATGAAGATCCATACAGTTACTAATGTGAGGTTCCCTTTTGACCGCTGTTGAACTTTTGAACACTGTCTGTATGAAGATTTGTCCCAGCTAACAGGGGTCCATCAATTTTGATACCGCTTTTGTCTCAAGAGAGAGATTAGAAAATGAACAGCCAGATAGTGATATGCTGGAAAGTGGACATAATTCGTGGGCAAGAGGAATAGCGTCATTTTGCCTATCATCCCATTTTGAGGTCATTAAAGACCATTGAGAGGAGTGAAAGAAAGTTGAGAAAGAGTAAATGAGATGTTTTCTGCAGACCAGCCATCTGCAGTGTCTCCTAGAGGTTGCAGTAGCCTTTCACTGTTGTCTTGCTCCTGAAGGGTATCTTGAGTTGGATGACAGGAGGAAGCCCAAGCATGGAGCACCCTCGTGGTGGGGCTGGGTCTCTGTTCACCATCTGTCTCCAGTGCTCTTTTACCTTTTCCTTCCTAATTTCACTGCTGCTTTTTGCTTTCTGTTTAATGAGAGTCTCACCTCTGGCTCTTGCAGTGTCAGGTAGGGCCATGTCCCTGTGCCCCAGGGTCTGCGTGTGGCTGGTTAGAGCATGTGCTGTGCAGCAGTGTGGTTGTCAGCCAGCAGTACTGTAAGGGTGGAAGCCACTTTCTTCCCCTTTGCTTTTATTCTTAGCCTTAGATCATGTTTTGATCTTGTCTTGTCTTTAAGAGCATAGGCTTAGTCCGTAGCGAGTGGTGTAAGTGCAGCAGTTCCAGCTGGTCTCGGCTGACTTCTCCCTGTGTCCCCTAAAAAATGTCTGTCACTGATCCCAGTTAAAACATTTCAATGCAGTTGCGCTTCCTCAGAAAGACTATTCACAAATAAAGGGAAAGGCAAGAAGGGTCACTTGAAACAAAAACCCCCCTTAAAGCATTGCTAAATGTAATGTACTAAGAGGTTGCCCTAAACCTCTAACAAAAGGTTGTTTAGGAAGAGCTCAGATGCTGTTGCCAGGGTGTCTCTGTTACGGTAAACCTTTAGCTGCATTTGTCTGCTTAGTAGCTGTTGATGACAAGGTCATGTTCACACCTTTGAATTTCTGGGCTCTTGTGGCCACTAGAGACCAACCCGTCACCTTTCGTCATTCATATCCCTCCTAAAAACTAACTGCCCTCTGTTGTGCACAGAGCGCGGATATGGCTGAGTACAAACCAAGTTCACGTACGTGCACATCCAGTCCTGCCCTCTTCCCTCTTTGTGGTCTCTCTCCTCTACTTGTTGGCTGCTGTGAGCACTAAATACTTATGTCTCAGCCCTTCCTACATAATAGTAACTACTGGCAATGTCTGAATGATTTTCAGGTAGATTCTAGCTCAGTCATCCAAGGTATTTGGATCTGTGATTGGGACTTGTAGTCTTGGATTTTCAAGAAAAGGCACTTCTCGTACAACTGAACAACTCAGAGGTGTTTTGCATGTTTTGTGTAATAACAGTTTGCTTGCCTTCCTCTCTTGCTTTTTCTGGATGATTCAGGACTGTAAACCAGAGTTACTCTATCCCAATGTGATGATGACTGAGCTATAATCTAACTTGAAGACATTCAGCCATTGCCATTAGTTATTATGATGTACTGGGATCTTCAGTGTTTAGAAAAATGACTTTTATTTTTCCTCTGCCCTGGTCTTAAACACATAGTTCTGCTTTGGAACAAGATTGCCTTAATATCTCTGTAGCATGACAAAAAATCGCAGAAATAGAAGCAAACACAATGTGAAAGTGCACTGGATGGTTGCCGTTCCCTTGTTTCGTACACCGTATGTGTGCTGCTTTCTCGGCAAAAGGGCTGGCATTACGTACTATCCATCCAGTTCTCAAATACTGACCCGTGTACAAAGAGAACCAGCGTGACTGTACAGCTGGTATGGGCATCAGCGAACGGGACTGAATTCAGGAGGCGCGCAAAAATCAAAGGGTCTTCTTTTTTTGTACAGTTTGTGTAAGAGCAAGGATAGAAAGCAGTGTGTTTTTATCTGCCCCTGGGCCACAGAAAGCCTTGCTTTGATCCTGTGTGCATATGATTGAAAGATCTGGAACTGAGGGCTCTCCTCTTAGTCCAGCCTGGGTTATGTAAACAAGTTTGTTTATAGTTGATTTTCTGTCTTATGTAGTAAACAAATTCTTTGAAATGTATAGTGCCATCCCGTTTGTTGGAGGAGATGGATTTTTTTAGCTGACAGTGTAATATCTTCTTAATCTTTGTTACTCACAGATGTTAATAGCCCCTGAGAAGCTTAGTGAATTTAGAGAAATCAAGTGGCTTGTCATAGCAGCGGCTGTTAGCATTAGGGGATGTTTTCTGTGTATCTTGTAAGGTGTCTGGAATGAATTTAGCAGGTGTTAGGTTCCTGAAAACCTTCTATTTGTCTTAGAGGGTTTCAGGTCATAACAGCCAGCAGCCGTGTCAGGAGTCTCTGGTGTCTTGTGGTGATGAATCCCAAGGATGAAGCTCTGCAGTGTTAAACCATTCTTTATATAACTGCTCAGGTGACAGGTAAAAATCTGGTAAAATTGTTTCTTTACTTTCTTTTGGGAACCTGTCAGTGGCGAGCTGACCTCAGTGGTACTGTGGTGATGAATGGGATGCTATTACCGTACGTAGAACACAGCTCGGTAAAGAATATGAAAGACTAGAGGGGCGGGAAGAGAACAGGCCTGTACGGGGTGGAAGCAAGCTGTTACTGAGAATCTGGTCTCAGCCCTAAGGAGTTGGAGCAGTACAGATTTTTGTGGCAGCCCAGAGTAAGTGGTAAACCTGACACACAGCTTTTACTGTATGTGTGTGCATATAGCAGGGGCCTTGTTTTCATAGGGCATATTCTATATTTAGGCTTGAATTCATGTGTTTTCCACCTGGAGTGCAGAGCAGTGAGATTGGAGAAGACCTGTATTCTAGGAAGTTATAGTACATAACATTTTCTGTTCCTTCTGTGCAGGGGAAGCTGATAGTTTCCAACTTATGAAAAAGTTCTGCTCCCTATGCATTGCTCTGCCTATTTTCTTGTCTAACCTGGGGAAAAATCCCAATTCAGCCATAGATGATCTAACTTGTACCAGGCATAAAACCCCAGAAGATAAAGCAGCATTACCAGTTGAATTAATCAAGATTTGTATTGAAGGAATGTACCCTTCAGGTAGGGAAAATCTCAGCATGTTCTTGTTGGGATTCAGTGCAGATTTCTTGATGGCAATTCAGGCTGTTCCTGGGTATAAGCAAGGTTTATTTGATGCCAGGGTCTCCTTCAGCAATTAACTCTTCACCCTCCTGCAAAGCTAAATTAATAGCAAGGGAACTGGCCCTTACCTGGAAGGGAGATCAGCATTCTCTTAACACTGCAGATATGTTCAATCTTTTCACAGTGAGCTTGTTGGGATGCAGTGTTCTTGAGAACAATTCTGTGCCAATTAAAATAGACAGGTATATTAAGATTGACTTTAAATATGTTGAAATCTTTCCATGTAAAGGAACCAACATGGTGGTGTTTTGAAGCTGACCATTAAAGTGTGTTTAAGTGTTGCCTTGCCCTGGGAGGGAAAAGAAAAGCTTAGTAAGTGTAGATCAGGAAGGACACTTTGTACAAAACTTGGGGCTGTCTTGAGAGATGGAGGTTACAGTCCTTATTGGTCTTTAACTTATCTTTGACCTTCATCGTTCAGTGCTGTTTTTCTTTATTTTCCTCCTATCTATCAGATGTTAGTGAGTGAGTGTGAAATGCGGTGAGTAATCTTCAGACTATATTGAACCCATTGTGGGGAGCAGAGCTGGGAGGAGAGCACTGCACCGGCAAAGTCAGGCCAAAAGTTTTTAGAGCAGAGAAGAAGGCTTAGAAGCGCTCTTGCCCTCGAAAATCTCCAAGGCTGATCACATTTGCAGGCTTTTTCTTTCCTTAATGGGAGTTGAAGCTGAAACTGGTACAAGTGTATTGGTGCTTGGGAGGCTAAACAAGGAGAAACGTAAATAAAAACTCAATAATCCCTCACTGGAGGGAACTGAGGAGCTTATCTGATTGGTTATAGCATGAAAATTGTATCAGAAAAACACGTAAATCCAGAAAAGACTGTGGGGGTTTGTTTTGGTTTTTTTTAAATCCAGTTTGAATATTTTTAAACACTTAAAGGGCAGATAAAATGAGCAACTATCATTGGAAAGTAAGGAAGAACTGATATGCTCGAAAGGAAAATGTCAATGCCATAAAAATATCCTAGCCCTGTAGATTAAAGAGAGGCAATTTATAACTTCAGATGACAACACAGAGCTTTGAAACATACGGACTTTATAAAAGACCATGGCTGTTATCAGAGTTTGATAAACTGGCCTGAATGATGTATAGTAAAACTGAACTTTTCATATTCTCCTGCAAACGCAAAACTAAGTTTAGACTTGTATTTCTGCAGCTGTGGTTATCTGAGATGAGTATTTGGTTCCATCTGATTAAAACTTGTTTCCCCAGAGCTGGAACGTCCATTCCTTCAGTAGCTCTTCCAACTGGTTGCCATATAGGCTGTAGAGGGTGGCAACTGATGATCTAATTTGCCTCTGATGGAGACTCTGACTTTTTTCCCATGCCCCGTGTTCAGTCTCGTATATACACAGGAACAAACTGCAACTGCGGAACAGAGCACCTGATAGAGAGAAGAAAAGGAAATGTGTTTAGAACAGAAAGCCTTATCCTCTTCCTTGAGCTGCCTTTCACTGACATTTGTGATGTTTGGTCTTTATCGTTCTGCTTATCAACGCCCCGGTGAAAGACTTGGGGAAATACCAGCGATGCTTTGAATGGTTGTGCAGCGTACAAGGGAGATTTATCCTTTCCGCTACTCAGGAGACAGCATACTTTTGGCAGGAAAAGAAAATGGAAGTGGAGGGAACATCTTTCTCTGTTCCTCCAGGATTCAGGGGCCTCTTCCCATCACATTTTGTCAATCCTTAGCACTTGTTACGTGGCACATAAGAAAACCAGGCAGGCTTTCATTCACCCAAGCCTCACAGAGGGCATGTGTGCCCAGAAGCTTCTCTCGTCTTCCTCTGATATCAATGGGTGTCATAAAAGCTATTACTTCTCTCTGACATCCTTTGTTTCTTGTCTCTTCAACTTATCATGGCTAAAAACATTCCTATTGAAATAGCAAACGCATGCTGTAGCTTTATATGTAGTTGCATTTAAAAAAGGGAAAAAAAATTTTCCTGTGCTTGTTTTTTTTAGTGAGCCGAACAGTCATTTATTGTATTTCAGACTTCTGAGACCAGCCACTGCACCTAGTGGCAAAACCAACTCGTTCTGCTATGGTGGAGCGTGAGGTTTGGGATCTGCTGTTTATTACAGATCCCTGGGTGTGAAAATGAGACTTATTCCAGCTCCCACGGTCACAGCTCAGGAAGGGTCACAGCAAAGGGACACCACAGGGAGACAGCAGATTGTGTTCTAGTCGGCTTTGCAATTTCATGTGCCTCTAGTAATACATTTTGCCACTTCCCATACCAGTTCCAATCTGCTTTTGTTTAATTCACTCTGTAGCTCATGGTAAGGTCCAGACTTTATTTAAAATCTGTTGTTATTTTTGCATGTCCTGTTTCTCTCAAGTGGTTTATTTTGTCTAAATACTGTGATTACAAAGAAATTATTAGTCTGTGGGAGAATTTATGTCTCCAGAAAAGGAAAGGAGTTTACAGTAGCAAATCCTGGTTTTCCTTATTTATTTTAGCTGATGAACAGGAAAGCAGTTTTCAAAGCAAATACACAGTAGGTCCATTTTGGATACTTGTGAAAGTTCCCCAGCTCACTGCTGAACATGATTGCAGAGTAGATTCTTTTCGGCTTTGGGGTATCAATTCAGGCTTGATGCAGACATGAGCTTTCTTTCACTCATCTCATACCTAGCACCTCCTTTTTGGACAGATTTTGAGGCACTGCTGCTTATCTCCTCCGAGGTTCCTCTCTGCCACTTCCTATTTGATTTGTTTTGGGGATGCTTAAAAGAAGAGCTGCCGGATCACTGAGGCCATGAGTCTCTAATTCACAAGGGTAACCAGTTATATCCGTGGCACATCATCCAATGCAGCTTTGTGGTCAAAAAGAGTATTATTACTATGGTGTGGGAATTGTGGTAATTCATTCCTCCATATTAGAGACAAGTGTTTACCCCTCTCAGTGGGTGGATCCCAGGACTTGGTCTTGGCAGCATGTGGTGTTCTGTGCTGAAAGGGCAAGCGGGTATCTGTACCATAGCATTGGTGCTGACAGGTGACTGTAGTTGGCTGAACGTGTGAGGGCTCTGCTGGGTGAGGACAAGTGCTGCTCAGGTATTCCGCGTGATACTTGCCTTCAGAACTTGGGCACATTTTCTTTTTTGACATACCGTGTTTACTCAGACAGCAGAAGAATGTTAAATGCTGTGAGACTGCAGTGCTCTGGCTATGTTCACAGAAAAAAATTGAGGGCCTGGCAGGGAGGTTTGTAGGTAGTTCAAGATCTTGGCAGAAGCTACCTGGCCTCAGGACTGCTGGTGGAACGACAACTTTTCAGCCAAGCAAAATACCACTGCTGAAGACCTTTCCCTGTCCTCTCTGGTTTTTATTTTAAAAACCTTCCCCTTTTCTGCCCTTCTCCTGTTGCACTGTGTTCGTTAATGGCTGCTCTTGGGATGCTGGTGGGTGGGTTTCCTGTTAACAAAAATAACGCAATCTAGGAAGCCTTTTTAAAAGGAGAGATTTATGATGTCTATATGTTCATCCCGTTTCTGCAGACAGCTCTTCTAATGATAAAGGTGCATATATCTCAGTGTGATGTAAACAACTTGATGGATGGCTTGCAGTTTATGCGGAGAAAATATTGCAAGCTTTTCATCTATCCGTGAAGCTTTCTGGGAGGCTGCGAACAGGTGGCCTGGTACAGGCACACAGGTCTATCATCATTACGTGCAGGCAGGCTGTTCGCAGGTACCGACCGAGGCCAACATTTCTGTTCTGAAAATAATCAGCTGGTGAAGGCAAAAGGGATCGAGCTCAAGGCTGCCAGAGCACTTCTCCCTCCTTTACAGTTTAAAACCACAGGAAGGAAAGACAGAGTATGTTAATAGGAAAACTGGCAGCCAGTCTGCATAGTAAAGTGATTCTTTAATCCTTGTTCAGGCAAAAATGCAGATTCAGTGATTGTAGTGTTCAGTCACAGACGCAGGTTTTAATTGTGGAATAGTTGGAAAATGTTAGGACCTTAGCCGTTTATTTTAGTGACAAAGATATAGTCTATACCAGTTTGTAAAAGGATATTCATCTTTCCACCTCAGTAATCCATGGGTGTGTAGCTCTTGTCTGTATTTTTGCACCTGCAGTCCTAGCGTGGGCACAAGCACTCATAAGCTTTGCAGGTGCAGAAATTCCACTTAAAAAATGAAGCCAAGTTTCAGTTGTCATAAAAATGTCAACCAGAGCAATAAAACGTTTCCCTAATTTAAGAACACTAGGAGTCTAAATTAAATATTGAAATATAGAAATTCTTATGTTGATGGGTTTAAAATTATTACTAACGTAAAATTGTCACAAATCTTCTTTTTCTAATCTGTGGCGTACAGCAGTGCTGTCAAGAAAGTTCATAAACAGTGGGAGACTTTCCACTGACTTCAGGTCTTGAAAGCAGCGTTCCTTTGTGGTAGCAACTCCTGTCATCCCAGAGGAACACCCAGTTCTTCTAACTTGCTCAGAAGTGACTGCACCCAGGTAATCAGAGGGCGTGGAGTTGCCTGGTTGTGTTTTCAGGCTGGTATTTTAAAGGGTTATCCGTAAGGGCAGGTTCTCGTTCAGCACTGGCTCAGCCAGTCTGTTTTAGAGCCAACGGACATCTTCTGATGGATCTCGCGATGTGGTAACAGCTCTTCTGGCTGGGTTTGAAAGCATCTGAGATTTACACAGGTCACCTTGAGGCTGTTCGCGGGAAGCTGGGAAAACAGTTCCTCAGGGATGTTTTTCTTGAAGCTTAGTATTGTGTAAGTATTGATAGTTCACTGATCCTGTGTAGCGGGATGTTTAGGCTCTGAACAATGGATTTTTGTATATACGGAGTCTCAAATTCCAGACAAAATCAACCCTGCACAGCATCACTGCATGAATAGGTAATAAACAGCCTGATCGGATGAGTGAGGAATAGAAAACCAAAGCAAGTGAGAATGTTTTTGCTCCATGATGGAGGAGGAAGAAGAACAGTTCACAGGGTTTTAGTCCTGGAGCTCTCTGTGCTTTATATGGGACCTGGGAGAGTTACTTTGTCTCGTTCCTTGGGTTAGCACAGAGCTGCAGGCATCGGTGCTGCCAACCCTGCAGACTGTAAGAGAATTAACTTTTCTGGTAAATGAGGAAGAGGGCTTTAGGATTTCTGAAGCAAGATTCACTGAAGCAAGGTGCAAAGTTTTGGGAAGCTGATCACTGTGGGTTCCCTCCACGATTGATACAGAGGAGGGGTATCAGCTCCCTTGCCTAGAAGTGTCTCTCTGGAATCAGTCCTGTCTCTCTGCTGACTGCAGAGGGAGCAGGACATGTGCATCCATCTCAGTTCAGTGGGGTTAATTATAGTCTTCAAAATGAAAAAAAAAGCATCATTATTATTAAAGTTTCCTGTGTCTTAGGTGTGTCTTCTATTCATGGAGTGGTTAGATGAACCTGTGTTAGATTAACTAAAGACTTCATAAACTTCACTCATTTCTATTTGCTACATTTCTACCTGGTGTATTTTTATTGCTGATGTCTTGTGCTTCAGTGCAAAGCGGATTTTTCATTTGAAGACTACAATGTTTTTTCAATTTTTTTTGTGGTTTTTTCCTTTGGCTTTTTCTGTCACGTTTGGGACCCGTAATATAAGAAGTAAACCAGAAGCACTTTTTAATCAGTTTTTTTTTCTTTAGATAGGCTCACTTTGTGCATACTGATGGGGGGAAAAATGTGCATATCTTAGTTATGTACTATGTATCGTTGCAGATCCAGTAGACAATCATCGTTCACCATGTAATTAAAAATTGCACCATACCACAGTTCCAAAGTGGAGAACAGCTGAGGTTGCACATGTAACACCTTCAAGCTTGGCATTACTTGTTTTTTCCCCTTAATATTTGCTTTGGCTTCTAATATATGATTATATATTTTAACTGCTGAGAAATATTAAGGAAATACTTGTCAGTGGTGATCTGGGGTTCTGTTTTAAGAGATTCTAACACACTTGAGAGCTAACAGTTCCTTGTTTGGGAAAGAGCTTGCTGTATTTGTGGCCACAATTTATGACATGCAGCTCAGTGGGCTGAAAGGGGAAGCAAGCAGCAATCCACGGCAAGCTAGGTCATGTTCAGTCAACTCCTATGACCTGAAGTCATAAGTCCTTTTTTTTTTTTCATTTTTCTGTTTAGGTTGGCCTGGAAGAGGCTGACAAAAGAGGAAGAATTGTGGCTGTTTGTTTTTTGCCTGCTGGCAATTTACAGATCGTTTTTGCTGGATCACAATAGATGTATCTTATTTAAAATCCAACATGTACTTCCCCCTGGCTGCCCAAAGCCCTAGCAGTCTTAGGAACAGGACATTGATGTTCCTTCTGACAAGGTGAAGCTTTTACTTTTATGTTAATCATGTCACTCATGCCATGATCTCTGCAAAGTGGTCCATTTTTTAACTAGGCAAAGCATTTATTGTATGTTAGCTGTGATACTGACATATCCTGAATGGGTTTCTGGTACAGCGTCAAACGGACATTGTGTGATTTGGTGATTGTAATTGGCATTATGTTTCGCATCTGGACTGACTGCATGTAGAACGCGTGCATTTAGGATCTATATCTTTAGTTTAATATGTACTAAAATATTTACTCTTATCTACTGTTTCAGACTAGTTATGAATGAGCCAGAAAGAAGAATTTTTGATGTCCTGGTACTAGTTCCTGTGTCTTTTTAGCTGAGAAAATTACTATTCAGGAAAGTTGTATCACTGGGCATTAGGAGGACTGGATCATTAATATTTAACTGCATTGGAAGTAGAAAGCACTGTAACAATAATAATAATTTGCACTTGCACAGCACATTTCTCCTGAGGATCTCAAAGCACTTTACAAACCATTTAATTAAGTCTTACTAAAGCCCTCTGAGGTTTATTATTAGTCCCATTTTACAGATGGTTAAGCAAGGGCATAAAGAAGTTAAATGGTTTGCCTAAATGAGTTAGTGGCAACAATAACCATGTACTTCAGGAGTCCTGACCACATCTCTCCAGCAGAGAAGGTATGAAGTGACCATAGCGTCTTGCCAGCAGCAAGCAGAACAGCACAGCAGCTGAAAACTGAAAGAAGGTGAAGTTTGAGGTAGTCCACTGTGAACCGTCTCTGGAAATGGCATGGTGCTGTGGATTGTTTATGTTGTCGCTTGGTGTCCTGGCTGTAGAGGAGATAAGCAGCACATACCTTGGCCACAGGACAGAGGGCCTGAGAGCCCAAGATGTGGGGGTGAGTCCTGGCTCTCCAGTATGTTTCATCCCCATGTCCCACCAGGAACATCTACACTGCTCTGTTTCTGCCCTGTAACAGACTGGTTCTTTTTTTTCAATCAGTACTGCAGCTTTGGCCAGCCAGGAACTTTGCATGAAGTAAGGAAAGAAGTTCTTGCCACTGGCCTTAAAATTATTCATATCATTAGCAGCTGCTTCTCCTCAGATGCCCAACATGAAAGGTTGGTTTATCAAGACATAAAGCAGAAGCATAGAGGCAAGGGAGACTTGTGCTTACTGCTCAGCTGAGAGCCACTTAGAAGGGTGTTCGTGTACAAATGCATTAGATTATGGTTAAGCAGCTTATGGACATAAAAACACATTAGAACTTTTTACAGCATGCTATAAATTACAGTTTTGCGGCATTCACAGCCACAATGTTAGGTAATTACATTCATTAATCTACTACTAAGAGCACATAAAGTTGCCTCCCAAATGATAGTGCATGTGCTTGAACTCAGCTGGGAATGTGCTGCGAAGGGGCTTCCCTCCCCCATGTCTTCCTCCACCACTATTCTGCCTTGCTCGGAAACTTTCCAATTTTATGATGGTTTTGGCAGACCAGACTTTCAAACATGCTGGTCTAAACATTTAGGATCCACAGTGGAAGAATTTCTGATAATCTTGTCTCGTACCGCTCTAAGCTTTTCTAATAAACTCCAAGCTGTTCATGGACTTATTGCAATCATTTAGTTAGGAAGAAGTTATTACTTGTTGTCCCTTAGGTGATCCATTTGTGCCCTGCCACCCTCTATTTAGTAGTCCCTGTAACTGCTAGCCTCTGCAGCTAATATTCTGTTGACACTTGCTTGGCCTCAGCTTGAGCATCTCATGCTTCATATTGTTCTCTGCAGCACTATTTCCTTTAATTAGAGCAGATCTTCAGTGGGTGTAAGTTAGAGTGACCACATCTGTGTGTCTGCAGGTTGAATGTCTGTCCCACTGACCATTTCCTTTCTTTTTCTTTCCTTATCTTGTGGGGAAAGGCTTTCAAACCATCTCTTTGAGGTCCAGTCATATTCTGTACAAGCAGAGTCTTCTACTGATGCCTTCTTGTTTCAATTTCTTGTTTTGAAAGCCACTTCATGGCCGTTTTTTCTTTTTTTTTTTCCTTCTCCAGGGGACCAAATTGGGGTAAACATACTCCCAAAATTGAAAAAAAAAATCCCTATTAAAGAAGCTCACACCCTATGATGAAGGTATGAGTTCATTCAACTCAAACTTAACTTCAGTAAGTCAGAAAGCAAAATCTCTTGTTTATAAATTTTAATGAATCCGATTATAAAAACTTAAGCTTGGACAAGTCAACAGTAGAAGACTTGTAGGAATGACCCACTACTTCTATGTCAGTTCATTAACTGGGTTTTCAGTCACTGCTCTCTTTTCACACCAAGATCATCTTTACATCAGTGTGAGAGAGAGACATGGAAGCTACCTGTGCCGCTGAAGTAGGAGCAGCCGTGATGCGAGACAGTGACAGATGCTTAATCACATGACGGTCTTCAGAGAAAGGCATTCATCTATTTGCTAAATAGATGTATTTTCAATGACACTTGAGCGCTCCAGTTTCTAGGGAATTTCTTTGTCATTACTGACAAATTTATTATCCTGACCATTAAATTAATAAAACACAGAGCACACAGCAACAGCTTTTTGAGGGAAGTGATTTTTTTGGTGCTGCAGAAACCCCTTCAGCCCCATGTCCAGAGCTGTTTTTTGCCTGTTACCCTGCATCTCCGTGCCTGCTGACCAAAGTTGGTGAAGAAAAGCAATCTGCATTTCTCAACTGTGGGACTGGACAGGAGGACCACATTTGGCAGGGATGCGCCTCCCATTGGAAATGACTTGTTTCCATGCCCCTTGCCCAGCTGGGTTTCAGTGGTGGCTGTAGCTGCTTCTGCTCAGGGCAGAAACCTAAACCGCTTTGGCCTGTCATGCAGACATAAGCTGCCTCTCGGTCACCGATACACTTTGGTATCAGCACCGACGTGCTGCTTGTTCACGTAAGCCAGATCTGCAGTATGGCCTTTGTTTCCGAGAGAACAGGGTTGCAGGGAAACAGCTGCCTGGTAAATCATGATTTGAAGTGTGACGCTGTGTTTGCCGGTTACCAGCTTGGCTTCCGCTTATGTTGAGATACGCAACTGCATTCCAGTGGGCTTTGCTTCCCTTTTTCCGTATGTAAGCATCAAGAAGTCAGAAATCCTTATTTTTAAGGGCAATGTGTCCCCTGCTACCAGACAGCCTGGCTTGTGGGTCCACGGCCAGGCAGCAGCAGGAAGAGCCAGTAAGCCAGGCCAGCAGTCTGCTCGAATGGAGATGAATTGGGGTCTGCAGGAGGGTGTCAAGACAGAAGGATGTTGTCAGAGCTGGATGTTTAATGTCACGTGCAGCTGCTAACCTGGTCCTTGCCCTCCTAACAAAACAGCTGCCATTTTGGGTTAGCGTCAGAGTTGTGGAGCCGAGTGATTGTCAGCGCTCATGTATTACTAATGCCATCTGTGTCATCTGCGGAGCATCCCATAAAGCATAGAGACAAAGCAATAAACACGGGCTTTCTCCTAGCACTGAGGGACCACAGCGAATCTTTACTTCCCTTGCTCACGCATGCAGTCTCAGAGCTCACGTAACACGGAGTGCTTTACTACTCTGCTCAGGCGTTCAGTGACTTAATTGTGTGATGGTATTGATGTAAAATGTAACAGCTACTGTGTGTATTGACTATAGTTTCATTGGTTGCTGCTAGAACATGCTGTGCTATTGCTCTGCTATTCATTTAGCTGTTTTGGTCCATTTATTAGATATTAGAGAGATTTTCATTTTCTGGACGGAACTGATAGTGAATTCTGCAGTGGAAACCTATTGGGAATGACTCTAATCCAGTTTCTGAGGATTTGTTTATTGGGGCAGCACATGCTGGGCTAATTTCGGGGTACATGTTCTGTGGTATCTTTTCTATCCACAAGTGAAGTTTTAATGAGGGGATGTAGTACTCAGACAACAGCTTTTTTCTTATTCTTTTTATTTCTCCCCCCAAAAGCAGCAAAAGCAAAATTGGCTCAGTATTTATTGGCAAATTAGTGTTCCTAAAGACTTCCTTTTGCTTGTTCTTTTCTAGAGCTTAGAGAAATAAGATTTCTCTTAATGCATCTGGGATTGGATTACTGGATTGAGTTTTGCAAAGTACACCAGGGATAGCTGAGCCTGTTTAGAAAGCAGCTAAGCCCCCCTAAGTCAGTAAAAATTCAATTCTTGATGATTGATGAGGGATTTTTCGGTGTTTTTTGTTTGGGTGGTTCATTCGCGGTTGGATGGTCACATTTCCTTTGAGGTGTTCCATCATGGTTTATTAAGCTGTTGGTGGACAGAATGGTGGGGAAACAAACTTTCTTTAAAAAACGGGGTGGAAAAAAGCATCCTGGAAGCTGACACGCCTCAAGCCTGTTTGCTTGTTGAACACAAACATTAGTTCTTAAAGGAGCTGTCCGACTGAGTTGGTCAGGACCAGTTTGGAAAGCCACAGGAACATGAAGATGTTAAAAATTTATCAAAGTTGAGGTTGTGATTGGTTATTACTTTGCATCTGGTCTTTTGTGTAGCCATGGTCTCCTGCTTCTCCCCTCCCTCCCCACCCCCTTCTCTCCTGCTGTGAGCGGAGGTTTTGGTCCTCAAAACCAGGCCAACCACATTATTATAGTGCAGATGGCAGTAATCTCCGTGTGTGGTTCTGATAACAGATCTCAGGGCACAGCAGGGTTTGGGAAATTCCAGCTCTGTTGCAGGGATGGATCATGTCCCAGAAGAATAGTCTCTGAATTTAGGTTCTGTTTCTCTCTATAAAGTTGGCCAGAGGTTTTTTTTCTGGATTTTCTTTTCTAGATCTTAGGCCAGTGGTACTATGTTGCTGGTGCTCCTGGTTTTTTATGCTTGGGACTGAATTTTTTTGGAAGAGAACATCAGAGAAGTCTGCACAAGGCTGTGTCAGCCTATTTAAGGAAAGGTGTGTGTGTCTGAACCTGGGCTAAGCCAGAGGGAAAGGAGAAGTGGGAAGGCCGGCAAATTTCTCAGGGTGTGGAATAAGTTTTAGTAAGGTCATCAAGAATGCAAGAAAGGAGGAAAAAAGATTTCTGAATGAAGACTCCCATGGGAGGAAACCATAAAATATTTTGTTGAAACCCTATACAGTATCTTTTAGAGTCCTATAATAGACCTGAGAAGGAGGTTGCAGAAGTGTGGTATGTGAGAGGACTGTATCCTCCTCACCTTTAAACAGGAAATGGGTGAAGAAGCAAAATGCTTTTCTCTTCTAACAGGAAGAAATAATGGTTTTCTAGGTGAGGTTTAATGCTCTCAGCAAATCTTTGCAGCTTATGTTTTTACATTATAGTAATTTTCTGGAGTCAGATGTCCTGCTGCCTGTTAAGTAAACACAGAAAGCATAGATTATCAGTTAAGAGTATCGACAGCATTTCAAGTGCTATCAGAGAACATTTAATTCAGTTTAATTTTGTGATAAATCTCATGTTTAATCCTCTGGTTGCTCTGTAATCATGTCTCTATTGATCTTTTCTGAATGACTGCATGCAGTTTAATAAACTTTGCCATTAACCGAAGCTTTCTGAAGGGGGAGATTGATTCCAGTATCAAGTCCGGTGGAACCAATAAGCACCTGAACATCATTAAATCTGTCCATTATAAAACATTTGCATTAAGATCAAAGTAAAAGTGTAGAGGTGAATTTGTGGCTTATTAGAGAAGGAGTTTGCAAGCAGAGCCTCAGTATGTCAGTCAAAATCAGCAGCAGTTTTCAGCCTGGCTGACTCAAGCTGACACCTCCTTTCATTTCTTATTTCTCAAATCCGTCTTTCATCCTATTGAGCGACCTTCTTCCCTCCTTTCCCAGCCATAATTATAGTCTTGAATTTATTCCATCTTTTTCGCTTCAGGCATTTGTTTAGTCCGGGCTTTTGAGGTCATTTTTGCCTCATAATAAAACTACAGTTTGTGTTGTTTCGAAGTGTTGGTTTGGATTTTCTGTCCTGAACTTCTTTTATAAAGAGTGCCCTAGTTACCGAAGATGTAGAGTAGGCTAGAGAATGGGGGTTAGATTATGGAAATGAAAAAAGGGATGACCTTCTCAAATTCTTTCTTCTAAGGCCTGTTCCAATCGCTCTTCTCAGGGACTGCTTCACATACTCCAAATACCAAAGTGCAATTGGGCCCAGATCTGTAAGGGTATGGAGGAGCATTGCTTGTCGAGGGATTTAGTACCAGCTGACTTTAAACAGAGCACTGGAATTCCTTGAGACTGAGCGTGCCTTGGTGGCCTTGGGAGCATCTGTGCCTCTCCATGACGCTGGGCAGGCGAATGATGCCTCCAAGTGCAGTGGGTCTGACTCTCGACAGTACCAGGGAAGAGGGGACTGGCACAGGCTGACAAGATACCATCTTTTGCGCAATTTTGCTGTTTGGTGTTTTGTCAAAGCAGTGCTGCCCTTCCAGAACAGCTGATAGGGGATGTTCAAGGGCTATGGGGAGTTTAGAAGAGAAACTGCCTGCAGTCTCTTCTCTTTCCCTCCCACTTTTTTCCTGTCTGGGCATCAGAAGCTCTCAACCCATAGGCGAATGAAGGGTCTTTATTGATTTCAAATGCTGCAGCTTGTGTGAAGAGAGTTTGGAGGTGGGAAGGATAGCAGGAGAGCACTCCTCGTGAAGCAGAGGCACTGGCTTGGGACAGAAGAGGAGGAGGTGGGGAGCTGTGCTGAGGGAGATGGTAGGAGACTCATCTTGTGGAGGGGGGACCGAGATCAAGAGGTATCTGGAACTGGGATGAAGAACAGGGGAAGGAGAAGGCTGTGCCTCCTCTCTGTTAGGAAAAGGAATAGGACATGCAGGGAGCCTATAGGTGTGGGAGGAAAAAATAGAAGAGAACATGAAACAAATACTGTATGTTGCAGCTGAGAATAGCAGTGAGAATGTCCTGAATGAAGAGGGTGGAGAACTGCTTTCCTCTTCTAGTATGGATGGATGAAGGGGAAGAGAAGGAGACATGGCTTACCTCTTCCTCACATCAACTGGAGGAGGGTCAGGGAGGTGCAAGACTCACCTGCTTGACAGAGGCTTGAAGGAACCTCAGGGTATGGAGATGAGGAGGGGTGAGAGACATGGAAGAAGAGCTGCAGCGGTCCCACCACCGTACCCAGCAACATGCGGGCCGTAGTGGTTTGGCCTGATGAACTTGAGAGGCCTGAGAGGCTTGTAAGAGAAGAGGCTGACTTTGCCACTGTTCCCAGAATAAATAAATAGTGCAAGCCCGGAGATGCTTTATGACATGTAGCAGTTGGACACTGTTATATTTCTTATCCAGAAGATGGCTGCCTTGATCTAGGTCTGACCAGAGGGGAGATGTGCCAACTGCCCCGTGAACCCACATCACCTCTGCAGTGTCCTCTTGGCTTTTTCTAAGCATGTGTGCAGCCCCCTTTGTTCCTGTGCTGCCTGATCCGTTTACCTCTAAGTATTTAGCATTACGAGGCATGGATGAAATAGGATGTGGTTTTACTTCCATTTTACAGATGAGCACTGCTGCATGGAAGGGCTAAAGGCCCAAATTCGCAGAGCCATTTATTTCCTTTGGAAACGCAGTCAATGGGAATTAAATAGTATTAGGCCCTGAATACCCGCTTTGTGGATTGAGGCTTAGTTTACTGCTGCAGGTCACAGAGAGAGAGTCAGTGGAAGATCAGGAATTTCAACATATGTCTCCAAGTACCACATTAATAACTTACTGTCTCAGTCCAGCCAGCTCTAATCCTGTGCCTGGCAGGGTACAAGTTGTGATAAGATCAGACAGGAGAGATTTGGATACCGGCACCAACAAGCAGCTTAGAAAACAAATCTTTAATAGGAAAGGTTTCCTTCCAAGTGCAGACTGATTCCTGCTTACGGTTCTAATTCTCTTCAACGTATTCTGTAGCTCTCGAGAGATGCATTGCAGAGCTTTATCTGCTTTCTGCTCGAGGCAAGTTTTTACAGGGAGACAGCAGTTCGGATTACTTTCTACAGAAGAAATGGTTACAAGTTCAGTCGAGACAGCCGGCTATACCATAAAGCGTGGTTTGAATATAAGTATTGTTCAAGCAGTATGATTCACAGTTTTTGTAACTCCTCACAAGTTTGCTGGGGGCATTAGCAAAGCTCTTGACTTGAGATGTTCTGTTTTGGAATCAGTTCCCCTGACTGTGCATCCCTACCAAGTTAAATTTGTAGCTTCCAGGTGTCTATAAACAAGAAATATTACATAAATTGCTTTTCCAGCCACTGAATAGCCCTGAATATTAGATGACCACTTCAGATTTGAAAGATGTATCCACGAAGTAGCTTAAAGTTGAACGTTTGCAGAAGAAGTCATAGTTTCAGCCACGGCACAAGTGTAAAAGAAATTTTCTTTCTTTTCCTCTGGTGCGTGAGGCAGCTTTATGGGGTGTGTGCCTTGTAATAAAACTGAAGAAAGCATCATCTCTGAGTTTCCCTACTTATTCACACTATACTCTGTGCCCATTTCACTGGAGACTCTGTATTCTAAGGACAGCACGGAAGGGCAGAACGGTGTTCCCACCTCCTAGGAGCTGCTGGATGTACCTGGTGGCTTTTTTTGGTGACGCCACATAGACTTTGGAGCATCCACTGGGCTAAAGCTGAACAAATGCTTCATTACAAGGCTGTAGTGCATTAGCAGAAGTGGAGAAATAAAGACAGAAAAGACGTGTGGCAGTTATCCTCTGCATTTGATACGGTGAGGTATACCTTTGTAAAGTAACAACAGAATAGTTGTGGTATTTATTTCATCTGCGTACGTCAGTGAGGACTCTTGAGATAGGAGCGACTTATATCTACTTTGTAAGTGGTGCGAAGGACAAGGCAATGATAATCTTGTCTGTTATGCTAAGCTGTACGTCTGAACTGCAGAGAGGGGGATTTGTCAATGATCAGCACTGTACAAGAATGTAATCCTTCTGGTTTTTTTGATCATCAAATTTATCTTCACTGTATCTGTTTCCTAGGGGAAGAGTAAGCCAGCAATGGAAAGGGTTACATATTACTGTTTTGCTTAAATTTTCGTTCTGTACTATTTTTTTTCAGCCTGATACTGGAAGGAAGTTTCTTTTGCAGTTGGGAAGTTGAACCATTGTTTCTTTTTTTTTTTTCCTCCTCTAATTGCACTAAGGTTCTGATCCTTTTGCTAATGAAGAGTATACCAAGCTTGCCTTAAGTGATGCCGTCAGTCCTGTGGTCCTATCTGAGCTCCCTTTCTCTCTCCTCTCTCCTCTCTCCCTCTCTCTCCCTCTCTCTCCCTCTCCTCCCTCTCTCTCCCTCTCTCTCCCCTCTCTCTCTCCTCTCCCTCTCTCTCCCCCCCCTCTCTCCCCCCTCTCCTCCCTCTCCTCCTCCCTCTCTCCTCCTCCCTCTCTCTCTCCTCTCTCCCCTCTCCCTCTCCTCCTCTCTCTCCCTCTCCTCTCCTCTCTCTCCCCTCTCTCCTCCCTCTCTCTCCTCTCTCTCTCCCTCTCTCTCTCCCTCTCTCTCTCCTCCTCCCTCTCTCTCTCCCTCTCTCTCCCCTCCTCCTCTTCTCGTCTCCCTCGCTCTCCCCCTCTCTCTCCCTCTCTCTCTCCCTCTCTCTCTCTCCCTTCTCCCCCCTCCTCTCCTTCCCTCTCCGCACTCCTCCTCCCTCTCTCCTCTCTCTCCCCTCTCTCTCTCCTCCTCCTCTCTCCCTCTCTCCCCTCTCTCCCTCTCTCCCTCCTCTCTCCTCTCCCTACTCGTCCTCTACGTCTCCTCCCTCTTCTCTCTCCTCTCCTCTCTCCTTCCCTCTCCCCTCCCTCCCCTCCTCTCTCCTCTCTCCTCTCCCTCTCTCTCCCTCTCTCCCCATCTCCCTCTCTCCTCCTCCTCTCTCTCCTCTCTCCTCTCTCATCCCTCTCTCCTCCCTCTCTCCCTCTCTCTCTTCTCCCCTTCCCTTTTCTAATCACTGTTCTTTCATTCTAATATCTGCCTTCATTGGTCTTTTCTATGAGGTTGTATGCCACATGCCAGAACAACTGGCAGAGTTAGTGGTTCCCAGAGGAGAGAAAAAGTCAAGATAATATGAGAGATAGGAGCTAGAAGACAGAGGAGCTGGTGTGTTAATAGTTTGACTCTTCACCCACAAGATGGGAAAGAGTTGTTTCAAAATAGATTTTTATTTTGAAAAGCTCAATAATTATGAACCCATTAGTTGTGGGGTTTTGGTTTGGTTAAAAACCTGCGGGTTGGAGCATTTACCATCTGGCATAATCCAGGAGTAGTTCAATCTTTGTCCTTTTGCTTGCTTATTTCCTTTATTGGCTGTCCAAAGAGCTGGGGTTGCCTGCTTGCTCACATGTGCAGAGGGATGCCTCTGCTTTCGCTGCGTGCCTGTAAGGCTTCGTGATGCAGAAATAAATGATGTGATGTTTCCATCTCTCCCTATATAGCGCAGTTTCCTAGTTGGTTTTACTAGGTTATGTCAAGGTGCTTTCTTTGTCTTGACTCTTGGAGAGCAGATTCTGGTCTAGTCGGAGGCTGACGTGGCAGCAAAGCTAACCTCCAACCTGGTGGCCTGACTCTGTTCCGTGCTGTGGCTATGATATTTTAGTGAGCACAGTGAGACCTTTAGAATACCTCGGACTTCCCTGGCTGCACCATCTTTCCCCAAGACGAGGAGTACAGAGGTGCCTCTGATTTGATTTACAACCGTAATCCATTTTTTATGAATGCTGAGTGCCGTGCTCATGGAATGGTGCCAGTGCAAGAGCCTGGAGGCTGAAGTCATCTGTTTAGCCCAGTGCAGAATAGCAGGATGAGAGCTGCCTAAGCCCACATCCATTATTTCTAACCCTACCAATACGGGGATACCCTTTAATGTAAGATTTATTGCCCGCTAACTCCTTGGCCTCGGTCGTGGCCTCCCAACAAAGTGCCGTTTGAATTATTCAGCGAACACCATATGTGTCTGGAGAGCGAAGGAGCCTGCACTCAGCTTCGTGCCAAAGGCTCTGCTGGAGGGAAATACGGTTTCATTGCAGAATCCTCCTGGCAAAGTTGGCAGGACATTGGCAAAAATAAAGGACTGATACTTTGGACATGAAATAAAAATAAAAAGGGACATATCCTTATAAACATAAGAGGACATTTTTATAAACAAAGGGTCATATTTTTATAAACAGAGGGACATGTTCTTTACTTACAGCTAAGAAAGTAATGTACGTAGTATGGTCCCAAGGCAACATGTGTGTTTTGGTCATATGTTGCAGATCTGGTATAACTATGGATACAAACATACAAAATCTTTATTTTGGGGAGGAGTTTGAAATTTTATGAATAATTTTCATTCCAAACCAGAACAAAGTGCAAATAAAAAAAAAGACTGTGTGAAGGAAAAAAAATTGAGAAGTTTCACTATAGAACTGAAGAGTGCTCAATTATTTAGACAAACTGGAATTATTTGTGTTTCATATTACTCAGTGTGGTACTCCATTACTGTTCAGTTGGATTTGCTCCACCATGAAAACCTCATTTTCCAAGGAAAAAGATTTTTGGCCCTGCTGTGACACAAAGCTGACCCTTGAACTCAGGCACGGGCAGCTGTGTGAAACGTAGACAGTCCCAGCCCTGCCCGCAGTTGAATAATTTCTGCATCGGATCAGGGTGTTGCTGTGCATGGCTTGACTATACAGAACACCAGTGCTGTGAACAACAGGGAATCCTTACTGGAAACATGAACTAGTATGTGGTAGCACAGGGAACAAAATAAATTCACCTTTGTTTTGGGAGCTGGCTTAATGCTCTTCTCTCTCCTGCCTACTCTGTAATCATAACGGAGCAGTGTGAGAGCAGTGAAGCTTTCTGTTGGCATGAAGATTTAAAGCAATCATCCTTAGGGACTCTTTTTCTCTCCACACCCCTTTTCTATTTCTTTCCATTCCTCAAACAAAGAAAATAAACACTTCATGAGAATGTGGCCATGCTGCTCATGGGCATATCAAACACATTTATTTAAGGCCCAGCACTGTGAAATAAGCCTAGGGCCAGGGGGAATAGATTTCCCTTGTCTGCAAGGGCTGCATACTGTGTGAGCAGCCTCGAGGATGTCAGTTATGTAAAGCATGTCTAGGATGGGCTGTTTTGTTACAGCTAAGATGCCTGTTGCATTAGAAGTGCTCGGAGTCATGCCCCAAATTCTGCCGGAGCTCGTGCTTGCGGAGTAGCGATGGGCCAAAAGGGCAGCTGGCGGGGGCAGGCTGGGAGATCTGCCCTGGGTACTTGAGCAAGTAAAGAAGTGTGAAAGACAGGTACTTATCAAAGATGATTTGAAAAGTTTGAAGGGCTTTGCGTGGAGGTGTTGGAGAGAACGTGACTGGGATGATGCCAGCAGAGAGCACAGATTCCCTGCTAGGAGAGGCCAATTCTTGCTGGTATTTCAGACAGCATGTGCTCAAAAAAGGCAGAGTCCCAGGTGTCATGAGATTATTTAGTTAAATCTGCAAGAAAGAAGCATCCTTGGACTTTGCTAGCGGCTTGTGTAAGATCTAGAAAAAACATGACAGGACTTCAGGCTGGCAAAAGCTGAGTGGAGTGAGAGCTTCAGGATCTCTTTCTTTTGGCAGGAGAACACAGGTTTCTGGCTAAATCCCTCTGAGGAGAATCAGCTGTGTGTACTCTGCCTTCTACAAAACCCGGCAGCCTCAAGACAAACAGCTCGGTGCTCTGTAATCCAAGCGGCAGTGCTCAGGCTTTCTCGACACTAGCTCCAACAGTGGGTTTTTCCTAACTGTGTTGCATGGACTCCGGTAATTTGGATGACTGTTCTCCACAACGGTGGTGTGGTATGATGTAGTATTTTGATGAAGAGGGGAGGATAAGGCTGAGAATAGCACATCATGCTCGGAAAAGATGAAATAAACGAATGGCAATTAATTGCTCTGATATTCAACTTGAGGTATGACATCAGTTTATTGCCAGCTTTGATTTCATAGGGCCTCTTTGGCTCAATAGCTGGCATTGTAGTCTTAGATTTCAGCTAATCATTTATTTTGTGTAGCATCTGTAGGCTTAGTGAGTACTGTGGAAAATGTTGTACAAGAATGTCCATTTTCCTTTTCAAGTAAGTTGCTCAGCTGTTTTGTAGAACTGGGGGCCTTTGAAATCTTGAATAATTACATTCTGCTGTTGTCAAAGTTGGTGTGTGGGAGGAAGTTTTAATCTTCTATACTCAAATACTTGAATAAAATTTCTTTTTTAAATGTGCTTTTCATCATGTTAAGGTAAGAATTTGAGACTATGCTCATATTCAGCAGTCTCAAAACAGATAAGAACAGGTTTAAGGATTTTGCTAAGATCCCATTGAATGATCTCAAAGGGACAACACAGCTCTCATTTGAAGTATCGAGTTTCATAAGTTGTTGGGAAATAGTATCTGCATCCAAACACACAGTATGCTGAAGAAAGGCATGGTCTGTTGGTTGAATGTAGGAACAGAGAAGGACATAAGATACTTGTTTTAGATTACTTCTTTAGGTGATAGTAGAAAGTGAGCCACACTTGTGCTAAAGAGCAACTGCTGTCCCACTACAACAATCAAGCGTAAAATCTAAGTTGAAAAGGGTTGACAGCCATATATTCTTTAAATAATGCTGGGTAGAACCTGGCATTTAAAGTGTATAATCATGGCTGAGTTGAGAATTACTATGTGTACAGGATCCCTTGTTTTCCGTTGCTTAATGTGTGTATGTAGCAGACAGTGATGTATTTCGGTTCCTTCAAGTTAGCTTTTTGGTTTTTGGCCCTTGTGTTTCATGAATGGTGATGCCACTGTTAATGCTATAATGGCCTATTTTATTTCTTGAAGATCCTGAAGTCATTTATTCAAACAGGTTTTACTTACTCTTGCTGACTTTCTCTTGCTGAGGTTTGACTTTTTCTGAGCCCCTTTCCCACGTGTTACTGAAGCTGGAAGGGTTGAAGGAGGCTTTCCTCTTGCTGACATGAGTTGAAGGTAATTAGAATCCAGTTTTGCTCTGCCTCGATCTCATGTTTAGTATGTGGCATTGAGGGAGGCCGTTGCACTACGTATTTTAGAAAGAGGTAGTATCAGTCCTTAGAAGATGTGGTGCTTACTAAAGCCTGATTTGCAGGAGTGCTCAGCACTCCCGGTAGCTGCTGACATCAATGAAGGCTGTGCTTCATTAGATAAAGTGCTCTGTAGAGCTAAGTTCTCTTGAAAAAGCAAATCTTAGGGGCTTCCTAATTAAAATTAGTAGTTTGTTTTGACCTGAATGTGTCAGGACTCTTGTTGCCATCTATAAAATGGGAATAGTGAAACACCTTCATCTGGGTAAACAGCTTTAAAATAGGTCATTGATGTTTTGAGCATCTGATGCTATAGTGAGAAGCTGCATAGAAAAGCCCTCGAGGAAATTAATAATTGCGCATTCAGAGGAGAGTAGAATGGAGTGTAAGTAAACAAGTTTTAGGTCCACATGTTGAATGGACAAAGAGAAGACAAAATCCTGAGTGGCTGCTCATTAGCTGAATACCTTCATTCTGCACAGGGAAATAAGAGCGTGCGATCACGTAATTAAAGATCGTATCATGACGCGTATGCATAAGAGGGCTGAATTAAGGTGGTGGTTGCAGCCTTAATCCTGGCCTTTCATAACTTCCAAGTCCTTGACTTCATAACCTCAATAATGTTACTTTGATGTAGTTTTTGTGTGTAATTTAAATCAGCAACACCTGAAAAGGAACCTTCTGTTTATCAATGATATTGTTAACAAATGATTTTGGGATGAAAAATCAAAGCAATCTCTTTGCTACAGAAGCGTTTTTATAAAACATATCTCAAGCAGACAGCAACTTGCTTTTCTATTGTTTTGCCTTCATCTGTAATCACCACATAGCGTCCCGCAGCCTGGTACAGCATTTCATCTTCAGTCTGTTGCGCAACCTTTTTTGCACAACACTGAACCACTTTGTTTTCACATTCCAGAGAGATGCAGGAGGCAATGGATTGTAATTTTATGAAAACAAAGCAAACAGAACAAGATTAAACCCTTCTGCAGAGGGCTTGAGACTTGAAGAAATTGGTGGGATTAATGGACAGGCTACTGCACCCACTGCAGTTGACATCATGGTTTTCTTCACCGTATGTCCTAAAATACCGTAATTTCTACGCTTTGAGAAGCTTTTTCTCTTTTGCAGTGCACTTTACACCTGCCTTCCTTTCTCCCTGGTGTTGTTTGAAGAGTTTGCAATTTTTTCCTATAGATAAATGCTTTTGAGGAACTGATTGTGCATTCAGAAGAATACACAGTGCGTTTAACTATCTTATCTGGAGAGTAATGAATGACTACTATAAACATCTTATTTTCTGATTTTGAAAGATTGCAGGGACTAGTCAGTGCGTTGTTTTTAGACCTTTACATCTTGTTGTTATGCCAGAACTAAAATAGCAAATTATGAAACGCAAGAGAGAGGTATGAAGTCTTAGGGCACTTTCATCCATCAGCCTTAAAACTTCTTTCCAAATGTAACAAAAAGCACAGTATGAGTTGATGAATACTGTCAAGATGCGATGGCAAATTTGGTACCCTCAGACTGGCACTGTTTCCTGATCCTGAGAGGGTTTTGATTCAGCCTGTGCATCTCATTGTGCGCGTTGCTCTACTGGATTCCCAACTAACGATACTCACTGCATGATGCTAACGAAGCTGCAGTATTTCTCTCAGCTCTGCTCTCTAAGTATCTAAATTTCTTGCAAGCTAAACATGCCACACTGAGAAAATAAATTATATCAGCAAATATGGAGGTGATAGTTTTGTCAGTGTTTCTTTTTGTGCACTTTTTCATAGGAAGCCATTTGGCTGCTTCTTGCTTCTCCTCACGTAACGTTCCTGGCAAATGAAGCACTTCTGCAGCTGACAGCCAGGGCTGAGGTGCTGAGTCTGTCTTACGCCCATGTCCATACCTCACAAAGAATTTCAAATCAACTTCTGCAGCTAGTTAAAATGTATTCCCCCCCCTTAATTGGTTGCTTCTTTCTGCCCCAGTGTTCCAGTTCAAATGTGAATTGCTTGTACCTTGAAAATAGATGAAAGGCTCCCAAAGTTCCTTTCTTACAGTTCTATTTGTCAAGGACACTTGGATATCTGAATAGTGGACAGGGGAAACTGGTAGATTCAAACTTGCTTTTCTATCTATTTGTGTATTAAGTGGAACATTACATTGACACCTCATGATATTAATAACCTCATTAATAATTTTGGGTTTTTAAAAGCATATTATTTCTTAATTTTATCGTTGGAGCGAAGAATAAATCGTTGGGTTCTGATATAAAGCTGTTGTGGACATGAGCAAGAACCTGCAGAGCAAATAATTGGAATATAGTTGTAGATGGATGAGTTATTTGTTTTCATAGCTCTGCACTGTATTCCACTTTTTTTTTAATAATCGGGTTTTTTAAAAGTTGCACTTTACTGGGGTGATGTTCAGTGCAAATTCAGAAACTTAAGTTCTTGCAGCGCTGGAATCACAATGATAATTGACACGGAAGATTTGGAAAGATCAAGGCTTGAAACCCCTAAGCAGCACCTGAAATTGTCGTCTAGAGAAGTGTTTGTAGCCGTTTGCTACAAGTGCATTTACAGCGTTGCTTTTCATCAAGTGTTCCTATGGAAAAATCCTATAATAAGGGGTGGAAGAGAGTTCCTATATTTCCATGTAATTTTTAAGCTGTTGTCGGAGGGAAGGTGGATGCAGGGCGGGTTCAGGAGAAAGGGCAGCAGCAATAGACTGGGTGGGACTCATGGGGATGAAGGGTGTACCCCGCGAAGGCGTGCAAAGCACTGCTCGGCTGCCACTGAGGATCTGATTTACAATTAATGAGCTGTCATTTACATAGCAAGAAGATGGACCCTTCTGAAATAAATCAGGCATGGCTCCCTGAAAGCTTAACATTTGATGAGAATGCAGGGCGTCCTTCAAGCCTCCTACCTCCGGAAATTATCTGATGTACCCACGGAGGCTGCTTCTCCTCTTTTCACCAAATGCAGAGCTTGGATTGAAATTGTTAATATTAATTGGAGCTGAGATGATTGCAGTGCCACCCCATCAGGCTTCAGCAGCCTCCTGCTCGCTGACGTCGCGGCAGGAGTCTGTTCAGCCTGGGTGGCTCTTCTCCGCTATGGACGTACAGTGGTATCAGGTTGATTAATGTGCCCAATAGAAATAAAACAAATGGAAATTCTTTTAGATTATACAGTACACTCATAAATATTAATGCACTTTTGTATTGAATTGCATGTAATTACATATTTATACGTTTAAGTCACCTTCCTGATACACTTACGGCACTTTACTGATGAAAGATATCTCTGAAAAAGGTGGTTTTAAACCATGCTAATATGTTTGTAGGATTTATTTAATAATGTGTGGGCTTGTATGCTGGCAGGAGAGGAGAAAAACCTCCATTAAAGTCTGAATGTGTCGTTCATGGGGTCTGCTACGTAGTTTGAATTGACTCTGTGGGTAGCTGCTGAAAAATATGTCTCGACATGAAATATTACTACATCTCCTTATCTATGTAGATAAGGTCTGTGCAGTCCTGTCACCTTAGAGTAATTACAGCTTATTACTCTAATCATGATGATGCTTGAAGTCTGTAATTAAGATTGTGCTGGCTAATGTTCTAGCACGCAGCATGGTACAGCTATTGTCCTATCTAAACAACAGAAAGATGAAAATGAGATGAGGGAGAAAGGGCAGAAAGTGGGGAAGTGATTTATGCAGGGCCACGGCTCCCAGCCAAGCGCCGCCTCCGCTGAACCCGATGGCTTCCAAGAGGGCAGAATCCGTGTGCATCCTCCACAGCCTCATGTGAGCTGCTGAACCAATGGGGTGTCCGAAACAATCCTGGGCAGTTTGCACCCTCAAACACGAGGATCGACACCCTGCGTGATCTCTATTCAAGCTAGTTTTAATGCATCATACCCACTTGTCTTAGCTTCTGTTCTTTCAACACATTCTGTTGTAGTCTAGTCTGCCGATGAAGAATTTAATATTATTTTTTATACATATATTCTTTAAGGCCAAATCGTGTATCTGTGGAAAGCAATGAGAGGTTCTACCATGCAATTCAGTAATAGAAGGTTTTGACCTACAGCACTCTGTAATTTTCTCTGCAGCAGTGTCAGCTGGTGAAAAGCAGTCGGATGTTCTGGGGAACGTGGTTGTCTAAACACCAATCTTGATGTCTAAACTTCATAGTAAGCCCACCCACCGAACTGGATGTAAGGCCCGCTTTCACTATCTGCCGAGTGGCAAGCTGTGTACATGTGGATCCCTTTCCTCTCTCTGGTCATTGGCAGGAGAGGGACCTTGTTTTGGGAGGTTTCTGCAAACTGTTCCTTCTGTCTTGGAAGTGCATTTTCATAGTTTGCAGAAGGCTTCGTGAGTTTGATGTCACTTATCTTTGCCATAGGTATATATGCAAATTCTTCCCTCCCAATTCTGATATGCAATAATCTTCCTTTAGGTGGCTCTGACGATTCGTGAAGCTTTATGCAGTTGGCTATAACATCGGCTCCTTGAGGAGGAGGTTATCCCAGACACGCCAATGGTGATCTGCAAAACTTGACCCATCTTACACCCTCTTTAAAGCTAATGGGAACTAGTAATTTCTTGATGGCAGTGCTAGCCCCATTAGACGTTTTATAAGCTTCTGGAAGCCTGCCACTCTTTCATTTAGATAGCTCGTAGCTGGGGAAAAAAAAAAAACCCTCACAAAAGCTATTTAATCATTAGGAGAAATTTTTAATTTTTTTTTTTTCTCAGAAAGTTTCCCTTCACTCCTTCAACCTTTCACATGTAGAGTGAATCCTTTAATAGCATTTCTCTCTACAAGTACGAGCTCTGTGTTTTCACAGGGGTCCTGTGCTGGTATGTACTCCTCATAAAGCACTGCTGTTTCTTACACTGATCTGAAAAAAAAGAGGTTTATATTTAACATTAGCAGCGTGATGATAGTTGTCTTTGCGCACAAATCTATTCTATGATGAAACATCTCATTGTTTTGCATTGATCAAGTTGCAATTCCGGTGCTTTTTTCTTGTGTTGGAGTTGCTCTGTGGGAATTGCAGTGTTATTTTTCCAGTTTGTTTCATGAGGTTTACAGAGTAGGGCAGAGTGTAGGAAGGGCTCTGTGTGAGGGGCTCTGTGTTTGTTATCCAGGAGGTCAGCCCATATTTGTAGTTGCACTTTTTATGAAGCTGTTGATGATGAGCATTGGTGAATCCTTGCTGCAGTGCACCACACCTGAGAATTTGCCTTTGTGCATCTGTGGCATGTGCCTAAATCTAAAACTTGCCTGGGAAAGGAGACAGAAGGTGTGCTCAGAGAAGTAATTCTTCTCGCTTTCTCTTTCCCTGGGCTTGCTCTGTAGGATCTCTCAGCTTGTGTACGGTGCTTTTCACAAGTAGAGCTCAAAGCATGTTACAAAGATCAGTGCTACCACGGGCTGCTTTTGTAGTAGCCAGAGGAACCAAAGAAGAGACATGATGTTCTTAAAATACTGATCCAGCTTTATAGCTACAGATGCCTAAGATTTTTTTTTTTTTTTTTGTGAGCTTGGATAAGGTTCCTAACATTTCTGAGATGAGTAACACTGTGTGAAGAAAAGCTTCAGATATTTCCCATGGTGTCTTTGGTGAAGAAAAGGTAGAAAAATTGTCTTAGAGCTTCTATTCTCTTTTTCCTTCTTTAATCCTTGTAAAATTGTTCCTTTCACCAAATATCAAATCTGAATGTTGTCTGTCTTCAGTTTAATTAATCTTCTCATTGGTTTCAGTGATGAATTTTGTGAAGCTCTTGTGTTTTAGATAGGCATTTAGAGAGCATTCTTTAATTAAAGCCAAAGTGATTTTTGCCTTTAGGCATGGTTTTTTTGCATTAAAAGGTGGCATAATTGGAGTGATATTCTCCTGAACTTGAATCTTTGTGACACTGGGACCAATAGCTCAATTTCTTTCCTGCTATCAGTTATAATATTAAGTGACAATAAACAGCAGCATGAAGGTTTCCAAAAGCACCTACTACTTTATGTTAGGGCACGGAGAGCTTCTGGTCAATGCAGCCAAGTGTGTTAGTAGAGTATGTTTAAAGTATTGCACTATTTATGGAATATGCCTTTATACGGAAATACTGTACTCCTACGTATGGAGCTCATGAGGTAGATGTGATGTAGCAAATTGTATTTATTAGATGCACAATATGCATTGTAATTCACATCTTTCCTATAGCTTCTTATTCTTCTCTCCTAACGACTCTCCAACCTTCTCTTCCTCTGCCTTTAACTCTGTGGTTTTGGCAAACTTTTTTTCAAATAATGTTCATGTGAAACAAAAATACGAATTCTGTGTGTTGCAGGTTATCAGTAAGAAAATGGCTTAGCTGTAGGCTAAGTGGCAAAACTTGTGTTTACAACACTTGAGTGTTTTTTATAGGCAGACATTGATTCTGGGAGTTAAAGAAGGATCAGTAGCAAAGTTTTCAAACAGAAGCTTTTTTTTGTGTGTGTCCTTCCACCCCATGCCCTGAGATTTGGAAATCTTCTCCTTAGGTCAGGCTTGAGGGAAACATCCTCTGAAGTCAATTGAGATTCATTGGCTATAACTATAAACATATGCTGTTTTCTAAATGCGTTGCTCACTTGATCTATGAGATGGTTTTGAGAATTATGAGGTTGACGGTATGAAATCTAAAGGAGTTATCTGTCTGCTTCCGTGCACTCGCTCCATCGTGCAGATTTTATTTTGCGTTTGGCCTGTCTTTTGATTAAGTGGATACCAGTAAAAACTGTTTTAACCTTTTCTGGTGACTGTAGCATTGTCTCGAGACTGCTTTGCTGGTCACCTAGAATTGCTGCTGAAAGAGGTCTACTAAATCAGAGCTGTATTTTAATCTCTGTATTCTCTGTATTTTTCTTCTGTTCCTTCCCCTACTCCCTCTCTCTGCAGAAGGACATAGCTCTGAAACCTCAGGAACGCGTGGAGAAGCGACAGAATCCTCTAGCCAAGAAGAAACGGGAAGCACTTACCAATGGGCTGGCGTATCTTCCGAAAAAGAACAGACTTCACCACCACCAGTACAGCTCCGATCGAGAAAATGATCGTAATCTTTGCCAGCACCTTGGGAAAAGGAAGAAAATACCGAAGGGCCTCAGACAGGTGGGAGACAAGTTATCTGTTGTGGGGAGGGAGGGCTTTGGCTGTTGGCACATGGTATGCAGAAGTGGATTTTTCATTTTGTGGGATCACGTATTTTAACTGCTTCACAGTTGTTTTATTCTTGGGCTCTCGGGTGCCGCTTGGTACTGTGTGCTGGTACTAGAGGAGATGAGCTGAGTGGGAAGGGAATGGCGTATTGGTGATAGAGCTGAGCTGATTAATAAATGTGCAGAGGTTGGAAGAGCTTTCCATAGGCTGGCTGTGAGGCTGTCAGGGCAAACAAATGTGGTGTCTCTATTACATTGTTAGGCCGACTTTGTATTATAAATACCTCCTTGTCTTTAGACTTCATACAGAGAAGTGTAAGATTCCCTCTGAACATCAAGGGCAAGGTGAGGTAATTGTGAGAGGGGCAGCTGTTAATCAAGACAAAGCTCTAAGACTGATTACCGTGTGGGAGCTCATTTGTAGGATGTCAGTTGTACTGGTGTGTGCTCTTTAGGGTTACTAATCACCTACTTGTGAGCAAGAACTTCCTGCCTTCCCAGCCCTGGTGTTCCCTTGCTGCAGTAGCTGTGGTGCACATGAGACACAAGTGAGTATCTAGCATCCAGGGTTGCAAAGCTTGAGGGTGGAATTCCTGGTGTCCTCTTCAGGACTGTGCAGTGCTGTGTTTATGGTTTTTTTAAAAGAAGAAAGCATGACAAAAGTGATTTCTCTGGTGATCAGGATGCAGAAAAAAGAGCCATGTTTTTCTTATTTAATGAATAAATTTCCCTTGTGTGTTTGTTTTTATATAAAAGACTAAATTAGAGCTGGGCATTTTAACAGTAGCATGTGCCTGAGTAGTCATCTAGCTTCTCTGTGAAACTGCAATCTAAAGTAACAGTGAGGAGGTCAGCTTTGACCTAGATTTGAGTGATGTTAATGACTCTTTAACCAAAATTCATGTGTCTAATGGTGATGGTTGATATTCATTAAATGCGTCTTCATCCTTGTTTAGTGCAAACCGAACGTTGATTCGCAGAGAAACTTTTAGAAAATAGTGAGAATTCAGTGCTGCTCATTTTGTGAGCTCAGGGAAATGGAAGGAACATTGAGAATGACAAGCACATTGACTTGTATTCAGTTTTGATATTCAGGGTTACAGAAGCTGGTAAAATATGTTTTCATGATTATTTTTAAGCCTACGCTGTATATAGAAATAGAATAAGAGATTACACAGTGCTTCAGCAAAACAAATTGTAAAATGCCTGTTCTACACCACCACACCTCTTAAAGGTATTTCTTCTGATTTAATTTTGCTTTGTATTTCAAAGGGAGGTGGGGAAACTCCTCAAGATAGTTGATGCAATGGTTATGTAATAAGTAGATATTGAAGTTTCCTGTGTTTTCTTGACTGTTGTCTGTGTTCACCCACACAGTCTTCACTCTGTTCCTCTTCAGTATGTCAAATGGTAAACGTATCTGCTCTGTGCAGGAGGACCTGCCCTTCGTAAAAGCTGACGTTTTGCACTGTTTGATTCCCCGGGCATAACCTTCTGTCAGGTGAAACCTTTCTGCCCTGGTGCTTAAGCTATGAAGGAATCGGCCTCACTGCTGATGGAGGTTATTTGTGAGGTTATGTTTTTAGGAATAAATATACACTGGCTTGGAAGGTATTGAGTTGACAAATGTCATGGAAAACGGTTGTCCTTTCAGCTGATAAATCTGAGTATTCTGCTTAATTCCCGAGGGATAAGGCTGAGAGGAAATAAAATATCTTGCTCAATAGAAATTTAATGCCTTTGGTAGGTATATAGCTCCTTAGATAAGAATATTTTAGTCTCATGAACAGTTTAGGTGCTGACAAATCCAAGTGGCTTTGGCACTTAGACGTGGAAAAAAGATGTCATGGAAAAGACTATAAAGCTTATTTGAGAAGACATGCCCACGACTTATAGTATTTCTGGTAAGCTTTTTTTTTTTCCCCGAGACGGATGGTGAAGACCTCAAGAAAAGGAGGATTTTAAGTTCTGAGGATGGTTTTCTGTGATCATGTAACACTTTTCCTTCCAGAGTGACTCTTGACTGCACACCTTGAGTCTGTTTCCTACTCACTTCCATCCCCCTGAATTCCTGGGCTCTCAAAGGGAAGAAAAGTTGTTTGTCAACCTTCTCAGATGACAAGAAGCCAAGAACTGGGGCCACTGTGTTTTGTGCTTGACAAAGTAGGAGTGTCCAAAACCGGTTCAAGTAGAGTATGTTTCTGGATGTATGTGGTGTCCTTGCAATGTTAGGGATATATTATATTACGCGTAAACAATGTATCTTGCTCCATTGTCCCTGGAGGAATCCTGAATTGTCACATGTGACTATTATAACTGGATGGCAGGGTGCAATCTCGATGCTGTCGCTTGCATTCTTATGCTGGCTGGAGACTGTCCCCATTGGGAAATGTTTTATGCCTGGAAATCTTTTTGGTTGTTTTACCAGTAGTTAACAGTCCTGCCTGATCGCCTTTCTGTGAAATCTCTTATCTGCTGGAAGTAGCTCTCTTGTGCAGGATTTACGGTATGAAGCTCTCTCGTCAAACAGACTTAGTTGAAGTCAGCTATTGGGAGGACTGCTAATTAGTTTTCAGAGCAAATCCTTGTAGTATTCATGCAGGTATTTATCCAGCTATGCTGAAGTGCCTACAGGTTTATTGAAATCCAGAAAATGTGAAACTGTAGGTTAATTAAAGCTCATATTTTACTAGCGAGAAGACTTTTGAACTCTGCTTTGTGAGCTTTTATAAATGTATTTATTAAATGCCTCAGGAAGTTTTAGTTGGCGTTAAGCAAACATAGGACTCATCAGAATATTTCTCCAGCGTTTTAAATTTAATTTCCTTTACGTTAATTGGTGATGGTGTGTTTTTATATGTTTTCTGTAAAAGTAATTTGAAAATCTTAAAGTGTACATTTTTAAACTAGTAAAAGGGTGGCAAAATATTTTAAATAGTTTTTAATGAGTTCTTAGTCCTCAAGGCTGGAGCAGAGTGGGATGTACTAGGAAACAGTGAGTTTTCATTGCACAAAGGATGTTGAAATATTTTGACTGTGAGAGGGAAGCATCATTTCTCTTTATTCAGTGGATGTGTGTTTTGGAAAGAGCAGAAGACACTGACTTTTGCAACCTCTACCATTTTCTTCATTGGTTTCTTTATCTGCTGGGAAATTCATACACCTTCTTGCAGAAATGGATTATCTTTGGTATATGCCTCTAAAACACGAATGTGTGTATTGGGTAAGTGGTATCTTAGCTGGCTTATAAGAGAGCAACTGCTGCTGGGCTCTGCCTTAACCTGCTGATTCCAAAAACACTTGCAGAATATCAAGTCTCAAGCTCAGATATCATGTGAGTGTGAGGAAGGAGACAAACTGGTAATAAATAAAGGGCGGATGATGAATAAAGGGAAGAAACTCAGATGGAGAGATGAATTAGGAGGTAAATTTTAATGAGATAAAAATGAGAAGAACAGCAAAGATACGATACACCACTGACTCTGGTAGTCATCAACTACAAGCTTTATAAACTATTGGCATTAACCTTGTAGTTCATTACATGAATCAGTTAAAGGGGAGAGAGGGAAGTAACGAAGCTTTTCCTTCTCAGAATTAAGTCCACGATCCCCTTGACAGTCTGACCCTGGATCCATACCTCTGAAATTCGAGACTGCTGAGGCTTTTGATGACTGATCTGGATGGCTACTGTTGTCCCCTGTCCCTGTCGCTTGTGAACCTCATGTCATTAATTGTATTGCAGATTTAGTTATGGCATACTCGTCCTCTGGTGCAGAGGGGCTCGTGTGCTTCAGTGCAGCAAACCTCTGGTGCAGAGGGTGAGATAACCACGATGTGATCTGCATTTAATCACATTTCCAGTCAGGAATGGCTTTTGTGTGCTCTTAGACAAGCCTATATGTGACAGGTAATGAGAGCGGAGCAGGAGGTGGGTGTTAGCTGTATGGTTTGTGGTGACATTGGTCGGGGAGCTGAGCAGATGGGTTTGATTGTCACCGGCAGTGTGATTCCAGTGAGAGCTGACTGTGGTGACAAGCGATTTACAATGTGCTATTTACAGTTTGGGTTTGCAGTCTCTCAATGACATCTGAGTGCTCTTTAGCAACTGCTTTCATTACTGCTTTTCTTAGAGCTGTTAATTGAAAATGAAATTGTGGGTGGGCCTTGGGAGTGCAATAGCAGCTACAAGATTATATGCAGCCATGGAGAACTGTCTGATTTCTTGACTCCCAACTTGTAACTCTGTGCAGCAGCAAGGGAAAAACCATGTATATGTTTCTGAAGTGTGAGGTCAGACACCTTGGAAATACTGCATACAACTTGCACACACCCATAACGAGTGATGAAGGCCTGAATCTCCCGTGACATCGCTGCTGGGATTGGGGATTACTTTCCTGGCAGCCAGTGGATTTCAGCCACTATAAAACTGCTGAAGATCAGGCAGGAACCTGGGCCATGAAAGTAGTTTACGCAGGACGATGAAGGGTTTGCAACCCATGCTGGGTGTGTTTGGGCTAGTTTGCACTGTTTGAGGTCTGGCTCTGTACGACTGATGTTAAAGGACACGTTGCTACTGACTCGTCGAGTGTGGGACAAAGCCACGTGCCTAGGAGTGGTACCAGGCAGTGTGCAGTGGTACTGCTGTGCATCGATGCAAACTGAGGTCGTGTTTCTTTCCATTCTGTCTGTGAAGAGAGAGGGTTCTGTTTGATTGGTTTTTTAAATTCCAAAATACTAGCACAACCACTTTGACATTCCTAGATTTTCTGTTTGTGTTGCAGCCTACGCAGCACGGTTTGATTGTGTGCAAGCGTTGCCAAAAGGTTGAAGTCACCCGAAGCAAATGTCACAAGCAACAGGACTTTGCAGGGGGCACTGGTTTAATGAGACTTGTATGCTGTGTTGTTATTGTCATCCAAGGGCCTTGTTTATTTGGATTTATTTGCCAATCCACCTTATTAACAACATTTAATTTGAAAAATAAACCATGTAATTATGAAAAAAATCCGATTACAGCTCTGAAAGTATAGAAAGGGCCGTCTACAGGTAGCTGTGCTTTGAGTTGACATCACAGCATGAGTGGATGGAGTAATGTAGTGGCAGAAGATCTTGTGTGATAAAGGGTGATAGGGAGATCTGGGCTTTAAGAAGTCTTTGTAGGATGGAAGAAGAGGAGCACATCTGTGAGGAACGGGTCAAGTGGTGTGACTTTGTGCAGGTCCAGGCTGGGCAGCGTGGTTTTTTGGAGGGGTGAATGTTACACAAGGGGTTGTGCGTGTGGAGAGCTACGCCCAAAGAGGGGTCCTGTTGTGTGAATTAACATCATCTGTCTCTGCTAACGCCCAGCTCAGTGTTATCTAGTCTACCATCGTGCTGTTAAAACGTTGAGTGCTTCATGCTGGCCAGTCAGCAGTTTCACCCTTGGAAGAGAACCGCGCAGTGTTCAGCACACATGCACGGTCTGTATTTCTGTAATGTGTGAGGGAACGCCTGTCTAAAAAGCTGGGCTGGCGATTCAGTGGCCCCTCTCAGAAACCGCCGCTGGTGACAAACAGCGCTTGAATTACAAGCGTTTTGTGATTCTCAACTGCTGTTGCTTCTGATCAGAGGCCACAGAGATCTCCAGCTAGCACTTAACCTGCAGTCACTATATCCAGTGCGTCATCTGTGAAGGCACCCAGCTGCTCGAAAAGCCAGCCAACAACTTCTGGGCTCTGATAACATATAATTGAGCTCAATGGGCACAGAAAAGACTGTTGTTCTCTGTAGAAAGGACTGAAAAATGGTGTGTTGCTTCGTGTGCCTGTTCTGCGCCGCACATCCCCCCCAGGTTTAATGCAGTTCCTGAATAGGCCCTTTGGCTTCCTTGAAAACACACAGCAAACGCAGGCACAGAACGTGAAACCCAGAGCCGTTCACAAACCGCGATGGCAGGATGCAGCCAACATTCTCTGAGCAAGGCGGGGAGCTGTGCTCCGCGGCACGCCGAGGCAACACCTGCATTCATTGATCAGCCGCTCGGAGAAGCTGCCACTTCACTGAAGATTTGCCTGCAGTGACGTGTCACGGGCGTTTCCCCCCCTTATATCACCAGTTTCACCTGCAATTTTTCAATAAGCTATTGAAATTATACCTCCCTAAATGATATGCTGCAAATCCAGCGGGTCCTAATTGCTAATGATGGTTCTGAAGACTTTCATTTGACTGTAATTAGGTTTGCAAGCAATCAGCTGCCCTATCCGAATTGAAAACACATATAAGGTAAATACGGGCTGGTGGGAACGAAGCGTTTCTTAAACGGAGGAGGGAAGAGGAAGATGTTTTATTAGCAGAAGCTGTGACATATTTTAACACCTTGAAAACATCGTGAGTGAAATGATTTCTGTTCACCATTAAACCATCTGGCATGTTATTGTTCTGTGTGTGTCGCCATGCAAAGTGTGCTTTGCTCGTCTGGGTACGAGCCTGTGTTTGAAACAGCGATCACGAGCCAGTTGATTACTAAGGATGTTATCCCTGCTCGAGAGGGTAAAAATAGCGCTTGGGAGATCCCATGGGCTCAAAATGGCTTCCCTGTGGAGAGCCTCACTTGCAGGACTGATGAAATGGGAAGAAAAAGGGGCCTTGTTTGCCATGCCCCTCTCCCGTGACAGAGTGCGTGTGCGTAGACTGAGAAACTCTATCCAGGTAGTGCTTATGAAGTTGATGTAGAAAATGCCTGTGGCCTTCCACTCAGTACCAGGATTATTGTTTAATATGGATTACTATTTTGATCCTGTCTACATTAATGCGCTGAACACAGAGCTCAGAGGCTCCTCTGAGAGCTGACAGGTGGCGGCAGCTTTGTCTGCAGCCTCCAGTGTCGGCACAGAGAGTCCCCATTCGTAGACGCAGAAGAATATAAGCGTAAACATGGTTACACTCTGGTGTTTGCCCACTGGCTGAACTACGGCTGCAAACTTGCCGATGATACCTGCAAGGAACCAGTGTGATTATCGTGATAGCGTTATTTGTGGATGGTAGAGCTTTGTATAGCCAAGCAGAGTGTGGAAGAACTTGGGGCATATCAACAGACAGGAATAAACGGTGGAATATTAATCTCCCATGTCCGTGAGCCGTGGTGCGAGCTGGTTGCACCTGCGATGTGGCAGAAGGGTTCCTCTGCCACCTCTGCTTTCTCCTGCCATAGCTGCTGTGTTGCAGGTGATCAGGCTTGTAAGAAAGTGATCAGTGTTGGCATGTTTTTGTTTCTAATGCAAATTTCGCCTCTGCTCTGCGATGTGCCCTGCTGCATCTCACTTCATCTCTTGGCTCCAGTCTATGCAGCTGTGAAACAGAGTTGCCAGAGAGATGTCACCACCCTGTCACCAGACCAGGTAATGCTGGTCACCCTCTCCACCCTCTGTAACAGACTCCCAGCAAATTCCAAACTGAAAACAGTTCCAAACAGTGGCTTTTGGGTTAACCTAATTATGTTAATCCATTAGATATCATGAGAATAATAGTAAAAAAAAAAATTTACTGTGCGCAGAGCAGTTGTCTCCCAGGATCACGCTTTTTCTTTTAATGTTGGCACCCTACTTTAATTGAGAACTTTAATGATTATTAAAGGTGCCGTTTTGGGAAGTGAATCATATTTTAAATGTGCGATGCAATCAATTGCTGTCTTAGTTCCTAAGCATGTTACCAGTAAGGAATTAAGCAAAAAATTAATTTTGATTGAGGCTGCTTGGAGATAAATTAAGCTCTAGCTTAAGTGATAAAAGACAGTGTAATAAAATTACCATATTTAATTAAAAAATCTTCCAGCAATTTAAAAAATATCTTTTTTGTATTCTGCAAATACAAAATTCTACAAATACAGCTTTAGTCTAAGCCAAGGTTTCTGACCTATGGATTCGCCTGTGTATTAACTGGAAGCCCAGCAGTTCATCCTCGGGTTTTTTAATGAGAAAACTGAAGTGTTGAGGCTATGTTACTTACTTACTCTTTTTTCCCCACAAACTCTGTATTCAGAAAGGGTGGAGGTGTAAGAGCGATGTATTTCAATGTATCTGTAGCACCCAACAGCTCATTTGTGGGTGTGCAGCATCTTTCTGGCGGAGGCCCATGAGCGGGCGCCGGGGGAGCAGAGTCTGTGCTACTGGTGCTGTTCCCGCTGTAACACCCGGGTGGCAGGCGGGGTGGGGGCATGGGGAGGCTCTGATACCCTCCCACTGCGAGCACTGCAGTTTGGAAAGACCTGTGGCAGCAGGAGAGCAGTCTCAGAAGCATGTCAGGCTCCTGCGTGATGCTTAGATGCTTGGTTAGGCTTTTGTAACCTTAGGTCCAGCTGCTGAGCGCTGTTAACTCCAAGGATTCAGGGGCACGGACCTAAGTCACGTGCTTGCGACATTTGTGGGAACACTTTTCAGGTGTCAAGGAACAATGCTCAGGGGAACTGTTCCCTTGCCGAGGTTCCCTAGCTTGGCCTTACCAAGGGGAAGACGATGACAGGGGGAAAGAGGCAATTCCTTCTATGAAGTAGAATATTTTCCTATCTCATGGTAAACTAAGGGCAGTACTCCTCCTTTTGTAGCTGGCTTGCTAGAGCCCCTCTGAAGAGGAGGGAGGATGTGGTTCCCTAGCTCTGAACAGTTGCGTTTTTGGCCGAGATTTATTAGAAGCAGAAAGTAAGTGGCAGTGCGAGTGGTGGTGTTACTGCAGCCTGGGAAGCTGAAGCAGTGTGAAATTCAGGTACTGAGCTCGTGTGGTTGCTCTCACAGTTTGCAGTGGTTTTTGTGCCGTTGTGGAGCTTTTGAGCCTTCCCTGGACTTAGTCTGGTAGTGGCCATGGAGAGACAGCTCCGGCTAGCCCCAGAGGGAGGCTGCCTGTGTCCCTGGAGGCCACATGCTCCCCCCTTGGTGGCACGGCATTGCTGAAAGAAATGTGTGTGCACATTGCTAAGCTTTCTGCTATTCATTTCATTTCAGCAAAAAATGACCCGTGTACAAAGCTCAGGAAAATTATTGATAATCTTCCTCAGCCCTGAGGAGGTTCTTCTCTACTTTATGCGATTGCACAAGCCAGAATGTTGCATTTCTAGAAAATTAAGACATTTTAAATTAGTTTGTGCCCAAACCCACTCAGATAGAACAAACTTTTAAATATAAGCCTATTTCCTATATGTAACCCTTTTTCCATAGTGTACGAACTAGGAAAGCCTCCTTTGCTATTAGCAAAAGCATGACATAGCTTTGGTTTTTTTTATGCTGAGCTTCTGTACTCCTGAATAATTCAAAGGGCTGTTTTGCATCGGTTCCGTTGCCAGTTGAGGAGCGCAGTATGGCCATTACTACATAAGGCCGTGACTCCTAAAACAGACAAAACCAGCTTGTCCTTTTGTCTTGACCTTTCCCTGGAACAATTTTCTCTGCTCAATATTAAAAATACAGTGAGGTTAGTTGACCAAAAATGGAAGAGTTACCATTAAAGTAAAAGTTACTGTTGAGAAAAGAAAAAAAATATTTTCATAGAAGATCAACTGCAAAAGTTCCTGTGGTTTTGCATTTCCAGTGCTTTTGGAAGTTTGTCTCCAAGATCAGCAACACTGTACAGGCTGTGACAAAATACATACTCCTGATGCTTCTAATCTCCATTTTTTAAGAGTGTAGGATCAGTTTCTGATTTATCCTTTTGTATTGGATCAGCTATTGGAAGGTTATTCAAATGTGTCACTCTAATGTGAATGGACTTTCCTGAAGAAGTCCTAGATGTACACCAAGTCCTTCCTTACTCAGCAAAGTGCATGAGCATGTTCTTAGCCATAGCTGTTCTCTTGATGTCTCTTTTCTTACCCTGCTGATCTCTGTGAGCAGCTGCAGTAACCTGGTTTTAAGAAAATTGAATTCTCTGCTTTCTCCAGTTAAGGAAAATTTGCTATCACAGTTTAATCACAGTTCCCCTTGTATGGGAGACACCAGAAGACTGTTCCCTCTGTAGTCCAACACATGAAGACCTAGCATAGTATGAGAGTCTTTCTTGATCTGTCCTGTGTGAACACCTATGAGACATAAGATCTATTTAAGGCAAAAGAAAAGTTTGGCAAAATACGCCTGGGTGTAAACTGGCATAAAATAAATGTTAGCAGGAATTTAAGCTTTCAACCCAAAAACCTAATGAGATCCTATAGGAATTTTTGAAAGAAGGAAGCAGGAAAATAGTTGGTTTGCAGGCAGAACTTGATTTAGATCATATAAAAAGAAAAAGCTATAGGCTGTTCAAGCCTGTGACAGACCACTGACCCTGAAGTTCCCATGTACCACACGCCCATTTACTTTCGTGGTTAGTAGAGTTATAAGTAGAGACCCAGGAACCCGCATGCTTCGTAAAGAAGAATCTAGTTCCCTTTCACAAAGTTCTTTTCTGCAAGCACGGAGAAACCAGAGAGAGAAAACGCCAAGTTTGCTCATAAAAATGCAGCCAGGCTGAAGCCCACCTCATCCTGCTACCCACCGCACCCGCCCCAGTCCTCCCAGACTACGGGAGTTCTTAAAACAATAAAAATAGTAAAGCTGAGAATGGGTGTAGAACTGTCATTTATTACTTATTCTTTAAGAGATTTCAGGTTGGCTTTGTCTAAATATTTAATAATGTATTTTAATCATAAAGCAGGTGGATTTTATCCTAGCCATAAGAAGCAAGCAGACATTTGGTGCATGAAAATTTTTTGTGGTACTCTTTTGTTTTTGCCGACTGTGCGCACTGTTTCCTTCTGGACAGGTTTGACTCTAATGTAGTTGAACAAAAATTTTTGTACTTTATAAATAAAAATCAAGTGCTCAAAGCAGACAGAGGATTAATAAAAATGGAAATTCTTTTAAAATTACTAGTCAATCTGTTTAATGTTTTATAGTCTCCTCTCTCCCCAAACACATGTTATTCTCTTGTAAAGCACCTTATTGCTTCCTGCTTGTTTACCGGCTTTTAGCAAGTCAAGCAGCTTTCAAATTGCTTTGATGTTAATTATAGAACTTGCTCAATAAGGCTTGCTAGGTGAAGGAAAATAGCTCGTATGTTTAAGACAATAAATAATATACAAACAAGTGCTCTGTGTTTTGGTTCTGAAGAAGGAAATGACAAAATACTGATGACTTCGTGTTGTGTTGTCAAACAACGGCTGTACTTGAGTGCCATGCTGCTCTCGGGCTGTGAGATTTGGGATCAGTTGTCTTCAGTTCTCTTGATGGTAAAGGGGAACTACGTGCGTAGGACCAATCCTTGTACTTGTAAAGGAGTTGAGTTTCAATACCTCTAGTGCCAAAGTAAAACATCCAAGAAACAGGAATTTTGCCTTAGCCCACAAAAGCTGCTACTATGAACTAGCCCTTCAGATTGCGAGTTATCCCAGCTGTCCTGTTTGTCCTGCTCCGGATGCTGGTCCAGCCTGAGATGCCAGTTCAAGATGCCATTCAGTTCGAGTGGTGTTGTAGAAAACGTTTTACTTGCAGCTCTGTTTGGGGATTAAAACAATGCCCTTACTATTTGGAAAAACTCTAGCCATCTCTGGATAAAACGGCCACGTACTCGGATCTGAATCCGTCAGTCAATGTCAAGACCAACCCCTGCAAGAGAGCAGGAGATGCCAGTGTTAGGGTGGAAGCTGTGGGTCGGGACCGTGACCCTCCGGCCATGGATGTGCGCTCTGTGGTCTCTGGCAAGGCACAGCCTCATTTCCCCCGTGTTCATCCTGTATGTAAATTTTGTTTAATCATAAAGAGCTTGTCTACCAATTCCTAATCAAGGCATAAAGCTTAATCAGAGAATTTGTGCACAGTTTGGAGATCTTCAGATGGAATTACCTGTGTGATAAATGAATATTAATAATTCCCAGGGCAAAGCGCTGTAGCCGGAACCAGCTGGCTGTGGGGCTTGTCAAAAACCAGTGCTGCCTTCAATGACTGGAGAGGCTCTATCAGGAAGCGATGTAAAACTTTCAGCTTATTACTGGTATTTTATTCATAAATTAGTAACCATTCTCAGAGGGGGAGGGTGGAAGATGTATCATTACAAAGTGCTTTGAAAGATAGAAGTAAAATTTGCGGTCTGATGTTTCCTGTAAGAATTGCAGTGGTTTTCAGTGATGGAAAGATATTATTTTCAGTATTAAGGGCTTGTGCTTCCAATATTTTAAAATGAACCTGTGCTTTAGTATGCAATAAATACTGAAAACAACCCCCTCAAACTTTCTTGCTTTATAATAATTGATACATTTTGATATAGTTATTACTGGTGTGCTATTACTGGTCTGCAGCCGGGTACCAGTGGGTGTGTTGTTTCCAGAAGGAAAGTGGCGCGGCGTCTTGCCTGCTATTTTAGAGTGATCATAAAGCATTTCCTGGAGTAGAACTGCATAAGATTGTGACATTGCACTGGGGAAAGAGACCTTACCTATCAATAGCAGTGCAAGGCTTGTAATTTTAAGGTCTTTCTAATTTAAATCATGAAAATCTGTTTTTCATGAATAATTCAGAGATCTGATTTAGGAGAATTATTTCCAGCCCATGTATATTAAACAGCCAACCTGCTACGCCAGTTCTGTGTAAGACACTGTTGATGGGGTTTCTCTTCCTGCAGAAATGATCATCTTTGTCTGTTAGGAAATAATGCTGCTGTGATATTTTGTCCTTTTGATTGCATGAGGGTTTTCTTTAAACCTCATAGGCTAAAATTCAAGCCGAAGAAAAATAAACCCCTTACTACAGGAGCTCCTGGAATGCAATTTGGAGAGAGTAAACCTTGTACTATATCCATTAGGAAAATGGCAGTATTCTTCCATTTCCTGATGTTATTCAATTACTTACTCCGCTTCCTGCTTTTAGCGTAAACTGTATATTTAGCTCGTGACCTTTGACAGCAAATTGAATCAGAAGTGGAGATGCAATGAAAGTTTTTTTTAAAAGACTCTTTAAAAGCACGGATGTGTAGGAAATTTTGGGGCTTGTTTTGGTTTTGTTTTGTTTTTTTTTTAGTAAGCCTCACTGTGGATTTTGCAATATAGTGCCTTTTCCTTCTAAAAAAGGAAATTTAAGTTAACATCCTTCCTCCTCTGCCCTGGAGAACAGCACAGTCTGTGTAGCTGCTCTTGTCAGTGCGTGCCTGTTGAAATTAGCATTGCGTATTTAGTTAATACCAGTAAAAGTGGAGTTTGTTTAATTTAGAATCAGACCCTTGTTTACATTGGATTAGCACTTTTAAGAAAAATATTTAACTTGTAAAATGATGCTATTGACACAAAGCGGTTACAAGGCCGAAGTTATCCAGGGCTTTGTTTCCCCACTGTCATAGCCTTTCTCTTCCTGCCCACCCTCCACTCACAAGTTTTTAACAGTTTTTAAATAATTTTATACAGTTTAAAGCCTTATGATGGAATGAAAAATATCTTTTTCTGTGGAAAGTCATCAGAACAGTATCAACTGAGTCTATTAAATGTGAGAATCTCTTTGCATGTGTTACAAACGTACAGTGCCTCCAAGTGAGTGACGCTTGCATCTTAGTAAGATCCGAGGAACGTTGAGAAGCAGTGCCGAAGGTGAATTCGCATGTGTCCTGAGAAACCTCTCATGTATCAGTCATTCCAACATGCTCAAGAGTCTCAGGAAACAGGCAGTAAGGAATTCACTATCAGCCCTTTCGTGATTTTTATCTTGCCCCAGTTTTACCTCTCTTGGACATATGGGGCTTCATTTTCCAAAGCTGCTCAGCACCACACTTAAGCAAGCCCAAGTTGACCAGTAGTTGGAAGTCAAAATCTCATTAAAACTGGTGGGACTTAGGGTCTAGAGTGCCTCTGTGGCTATTGACCGTCAGTCAAATCTGTTTCTTGTTTACTCATTTCACACTGCCCTTCAGGAAGGGCAAGTCAGCCCAGCCATGCTGACTGCACTGAAGTTGCAGCGTGGAAGGTGGTAAGAGATCTGAGACATCAGCTGGACAAATCACACAGTTTCTTGTTTATATAGGATTTTAAATTTTCAAGCATCTCCACTTCTGCTGTCCCTTAAAAAAGAGGGGGCAGGGAGTACAGAAGTGCTGTAAATACCCTCTCGCAGTAAGAGAGGCAAATCTTCACATATGTTGTTCTAATCCTCAGCTCCTCCTCAACTGTAGCTCATTTACAAGCTTTTGATCACAGTTTCACTTGTGAATAGTGTCACACAGGAAGAAACCCAAACCCATGTATTCATCTGAAGCTTTCCAGCATAGGTACCCCAAAGCTCCCTAAACTCTGCAGAAACCAGTGTAGACATCAGCGCTGCCCAGATCAGTCCAGCCATACCCAGGTTCCTGCTCCTGATGGACTCTCACACATTGTGTTTCCTGAGCTTTTCTGTTAACAGTTGAATGAGACTTTAACAGTTGTTCTTAGCTTGTCTGAACAGAATGCCTTCCCGTCGGTGTTCCCCCCAAATTGAGCATTTTTACGAATCCTGTGTCTATAGAATAATGTCATTTTTGAGGGGAGTAAGAGCCCACTGGTGTGTTCAAAACTTGCACTTGGATTGAACTTGAACAGAACTTGAATTCAGTAAGGAAAAAATCAGGAGATGTCTTAAACTGTTTCTTCCAACATAAAGAAGTGGACACCCCCTTTCCTTTCCTTCCCTCAGTTACCAGAGTAGCCTGCCCCTCACCCCAGCTGTTGTGGTATCTACCTGCACTGAAGTGCAATCCTCTTTTTCTACAATGAGTTGTGAATTTCAGGCCCGTATGCAATGCTGAGGTGTATCATGGTCTGTCTTGGGTTTGTGCTAGGAGAGAGCCTGGCTTCTCTGCGTGTGTATTTGTCTAACCTTCTACAAGAGCTTTGCTGCTTCGGGGTGTGTTGTTCTACAGGCTGTTCCAAGATCACATTTAATTCTTTCTTGTTCTGGCTACAGCAATGCCAAGTATTTGTTGAACATCTGTCAGTGTGCTCAGATTATTAACCTAACTTCTGCTCATTTATGTTAATAAAAACATTTGAGCTTCATAACAAGCACGTGGAACAGTTTCTTACGCTACTAGTCCCACTGAAATCCAGCTGAGAGGGTTGACATGATCTTACCCCAATTTGGCAATTCCTCCTTCAAAAGCAGTGCTGCACTTTCTGTGCTGCCCGGACACGGAAGGTGGAACAGCCTATAAACAGTTGTGTTTAATCTTCAAACTCTAAAGCTCATTGTATTTTGGGACAGACTAGAAAATATGGGAAATGGACACCTGAACTTTTTCCAGATTGGCATCTGTCATCAGAAAGTTGTGGTGTGTCGTAGCGATGCAGCATGGTGCCTGTTGGCTGGTGTGCTACAATGCCAATGGAAGCGTGTTGAGGAGCACAGGGTAACATAAAGCTGGTGGGATCAGAACCCCTAAGTGCTCTTCTCAGATCTGCTGTAGAGGCAGGTCCTTTCAGTCCAGAGGCTGTGGGATCTGCATCCTTGGAGATTTTCACATCTCCCCCGAGCAGCCTGACCTTTGCTGAGCTGAATCACCCTTACTTGGAGTGGGTCTTGGGCAAGGTAATCCCTGAGGGTCCCTCCAACCAAAACCGGTGTGTGTTGCACTGAGCAAGTAGTTTCTGGGAACAGAAACTGCTGTTTGTTATGGTTATTTGGTGTCTGCTGTTGGGCTGTCAGGGTAATATGTATAACAAGCAACTCTGAGGCCAGCTTGGGAAATGGTCCCTGTATCTGGTTCTGCAAAGGCCTTCGCTTTCTTGTTAGCACACAAGTTGAATTAAAGGACAGATCTCCTTTTTGGACCACATGTAGTCTGCTGGGCAGTGAAATGCTCTTGGAGCTATTCTCCCAAGTCCTGTAATCTTTTACTACAGATACTATTAATAAAAGTATTAATTACACTCTTCTGGAATTAGGATTTCGCAATGAAACCTCAAACAGAAAACTCAAGCCAGGTTGGCCAAATGTCATGAAACACTCAAACTTGAGCTGTGAGTAAAATGCAAGTCTGAGTTGCTTTAAGGTTTACAGTTAAAAGAATGTAAAACTTTTCAGCTTGTCCAAGTTTTGACAGAAAACCTCGCAGTACTTGGCAGGCCTGGCTGGGTTCCTTAAGTGTGAAATGCAAGATAAAACTGGGGACTCAGAGCCAAGCACAATGAAACGAAAAGGTTCTCCTGAAACAAAGAGCAATGGAGATGCACAGATTTTTCTCACAGCTCTTCCTTCAAATCCTGGCCTGGGTCAATGAGGTGCCCTGGCTGGAGCATAGGAGTGCTGCGGGAGAAGGTGCAACTGGAAGAAGTACTTGGTCCAGTGGTGGCAGCTGGTGACACAGCTCTGCTGACTTCAAGGGAGCTGAGGTGGTTTATGGCAGCTGAGGATTCTGCCCATTCAGTTACTGGTTAGTTGCAGAGTGAACACGGATGTGAGATAAACTCTTAAGGGCGTCCTCGTTGCCTTGTAACGCAGCACCAAGGTACAAGCTGTAATTAGAAGCTGTTTTGAATACATTTGAATGCTTGATGTGGAGGGGAAAGGCAATTTTCTCTCTGTCCTTCCTTTCACCCTCGAACTGGGACTTCTGCAGCCTGTTAGGTGACATGAAGAACTTTTGTTTGTTTGTTTTGTATCCAGAAAGGCTTTTTAAGAAAAAGGAATGGATGTTAAAGTATTCGGGAAGGTTTTGTTGACGATGGATAGAGTTGTGTTTGTGCAGTGGGGAGCAGGGGGAGGCGGCCATTTGAGATTTCTGTTCATCCAGTACACTCCAGAATTCTGATCATCTGCAATATTTCTAGTTTATTTGAATTACTTCAGCACTGTGAGTATTCGGTTTTAAGGACTTTGACTCTCTTTTTTTTTTTTTTTAATTTTGATGTCCTGAGTGTAGTTTTGTGCTAAAGAGGATTGGCTGGGGCCAGAAGCAAGGAAATAGCAGTCACAGAGTTTTTTTATCCAGAGACTTGTAATGTATGATTGGAAGAGTTTAAGTTTTTATTTTTACACAAGACTTTGTAACTCTTATGACAACTGCTGCTGGCTCTTTCATATCAACGTGAAGCACGCTGGTGCTAGTGAAAGCAGTTTCCCAGGGCTCCAGTGGACTTCTGGAGCAGAAAGGACACGTTTCCACTAGTAACTGTGCTGGGGCAGTTGGCTTCTTTGACACTAACTCCCTGAGTATGATGAATTGCAGCCGGTTTCCTCCACCACCAGGTAATCTCCAGTGTAACATTTGGTAGTGACTTTTGTAGTCAAAACCAGTTTGTAAGGCAGGGGAAACATTCCTCTCGCATCCTCACCTAATCGATAATACAACTTATACCCTTGGGCTTCACTGAAAATCTAGGAATATGGACATTGCTCAGCTTTCAGCAATTTTTGCCCCAAGTTGATTAACCAGATCTTTGACTGTTGTAATTTAGAGATCTTGGATCTCAGTAAGGTTAAATGGATTTGCAATCTATGACTTAAAAAGATGCTACAACCAAAGAAATCTAGTGTGGAACCTTAATGCCACTGCTCTTTGGCTCTGAGCACTCTGCTGTCACCTCTGCCAGCTGCCCCCTGAACTCTGGCGGGCAGTTCTTCCCTCTGCTTGTTCTTCTCCAAATACCTGTGGGTGCAGCACCGGTGGGGTGCAGGCAGGGTACCTCTGCCAGCGGTGCTCCAGCTGTGCTCCGCTGCAGTATAGGTGTTCATACGTGTCCTTCCGTGAACCGGCTCCTACTTTAACAGCAGTACGTTGTGCATGATGGCATTTCTGTGCCTCTCAGCGACCTCAGAGCGCTGTGGGTCCAGCTCAGGTGCGGTTTTCGGCAGGTGGGCTGTTTCCCCGCCGCCCGGCTGCTCCGCGGGCGGGGCCGCTGCCGCCGCCTCCTCGGCGGGGCTGGGGCTCCCTCTGCGGACCGAAGCGGCAAAGTGCGGGGGCCCTGCTCGGAGCACCCCTCGCCCTGCGGGCTGCGGCCGAAACCTTCCAGCCCTCAACATTTTTCCGTTCCCCGCACCCCCGCCTCTTTTTTTCCGTTTTTCTTTCTTTTATTTTATTTTTCTTCTTTTTTTAAAAACACCCTCTCTCTCCCAAGGAGCATCTGTATTCCAAACGAAGCCGTTCCTTTTATTCCCTTTGACAAAGGATGCTCATTTAGGGATTTAGAGAAGGGTTTGGTTTTGGCTTTTGTTTTCAGTGGCATTGCAGGAAGGCTGCAAGCAGCAAATTCCAGTTGTGATGAGGCAGATGATAACTGGTCTCCTCTGGCTGCCTCCTGCTACCTGAACAAGCAGAACAAAAAGCAGATACAAACAGCAGTTACAGGATCAGTTGACAGGGAGTTGGTGTTCCAAAATATGCCTGGTTTATTCTTTTATCTCACCAAAGTAGGACAAAGACACTGCAGCCCTCACTGTGGTGTTTTTCAATATTGCTCATGGAGAGCAGCTGGTTGACTCCACGTGTTGAAGTCAGTGAGAATCTGAAAAGGTTCCAAACCTTCACACAGGTCTGATGGCAGAACTGGAATTAAAAGTACAAATATTTGTTGACAGGCAAGAGACTGAAGGTGTGATTTGCTAAGAGTCAAACAGGCTTTACATTGTTATTTGAAAGGAGAAAATCTGTGAGAGAAGCAGAAGACCTGTGGAGCTTCCTCTTCCCCTGTTGTGCCAGCCCCTCAGACTGAGTTTGGTTGGAATTGGCTCAAAGTGAGTGATGAACCCTTCTCCACTTCCAGTAAGACTTTAGTTAACTCTAAATATATTAAAATTTTTGATACAGTGATAGGAGCCTTTCTTGGAGAACCAGAAATGACAGTTCTAAAGGCGTGACTTTCTCCCTTCTTCCTTTGGGCACTAACTCAGGTTGGCCCATAATGGGAGTCAATACTGTTAATTGTTTTCCTGTTGCTGGAAGAGGGTTTGTGTTGGAAGATCGGCAAGGTCTGGTGTGAGTGACAGCATCTCAGTGCCCTGAGGTGTCACTGCCAGCAAGCGACTAAAACCAAGGAGCAGGGAAGTTCTGGGAATCGGGCTGAGCTCAGCAAGCTGCTGGGGTTCCCCTGCTCCTCCTCTGAAGCTCATGAGAGCTTTGTCTATTCAGACCAATTTGCAGAAAAGCAGGTGAATTTGCAGAGGGACTGTGATCCCATTGAGCATCTCCAAAATCATCTGTGGGTGTTATTGTACACCTTGCAAAAGCAACACTAGCTTCCTCTCAATGTGTCACCACTTCAAATACAGCTTTCAAAGTGACTGACTGAAATGTGGAACTACAGTTGTATTGGGTCCTGTACTGTGCAATATTACAGGGTTTGCTGCCTTTACAATGCCATAGCAAATTAGGAGCAGGAGAACTGACAAACTATATTTTGCCTGTGATCAGCCTTACTAGTGTATTATTCAGCTGTGATTATTTTTTAATGGTTTAAGAAGTGTAGAAACATTTCAATGTGCCTGGGTGGGAGTGGTGGATATCACTAATTATAATGTCTTCATTATAAATGTGGATAAAGTTGAAGATTAAAACCGATATGCCTTTTCTAAAGGAATACATAGTTATACGGAGTGTAGTAAGAGATGTTTATTAATGGTTTTATCTTTTTTTTGCATTGAGAGAAATGCCGTACAGGTGATGAAGGGCAATCTCTCTTTAGTAAACCTGCTGTACCTATGGCAATTAAAGAGTAGCTGTTTCACATCCTTCTCCCCTGTTTCCCCTGCACTGATGAGGAGCAGAGTCCTGACATGCATCCATCACAGTCTGGCTTTCTAAAGACTTTGGCCTTCTGGTTGGATTCTCTGGTGTCTAATAAGGAAGGGAGCTATGCTCCACTTTCCTATTGTGGAAACACTTTATGGTCTTCTCTGTCTCGATGCTTCCTTTCAGGATTCAGTAGTCAGCTAGTATTTGAAATCATAGAATCACAGCATTTTTTGGCTTGGAAGGGACCTTAAAGATCATCCAGTCCAAGCTCCCTGCCATGGAGAGGGACACCTTCCACTAGACCAGGTTGCTCAAAGCCCCATCCAACTTGGCCTTGAACACCGCCAGGGGTGGGGCATCCTCAGCCTCTCTGGGCAACCTGTTCCAGTTGCCTCATCACCCTGACAGTGAAGAATTTCTCCCTAATATCTGATCTAAATCTTCCTGCTGTCAGTTTGGAACCATTACCCCTTGTCCTATCACCACATTCCCTGACAGAGTCCCTCCCCATCTTTCCTGCAGGGCCCCCTCTATAAGTACTGGAAAGCTGCTGTGAGGATCACTACTCATTGTAATCACTACTGATTGTAATTAATTTCATAATGCAAAATCATCATAGCTTGCATTAAATTTGATAGCGTAGGTGAGCTGAAAACCTGGAGATTGACACTTAATATGTTTGGCTGAGCTTTTGACCTCAGTCTATTGAAATGGAGGTCTTCCAGGTAAACTGATAGGCTTGAATTGGTGCATTCAAATGTGCGTTGGTACTTAATTGTACTACCTCGAGGACAGGACACCAAAGGGTTGATTCTGCTTCTGGAAGTGCCGTGGTTTCGGTGCAGTGCATCCTCTACCTGTTCTTCAGCTGGGCTCGCTGCATCCTGCTGGGTGTCAATTGCATCTTGACTCTTCTTCAGAAGCACTGTGGTCACTCCAGTTCTGTTCTGGGGCAAGAAAAGGAGAATACCAGTGGCTTTTGGCTGCCTATGTTAGCCTGACCCCATCAATCTCCTGGTGCATTATGGGGCCATGGGGCTGCCCTGTTTTATGCTTGGTCACATCCCCAGGAGCAAGACAGACGATGGTGTACTCTGCCCTGAGCAGAGGTGTGTAGACCTCTTATACCTTCCATCTGGTAGCTTTTCCTGGGCAAGGAATATTAAGACAACCATTTCCATCTGTTTTAAGATGCCTGAGTGCAGTAAAGGGCTCTTTGTGTAACTGAGAATTGTGGTGTATTACACCGCTGAGCAGGCAAGCGAGTTGTGCTCTGGAGCTTCTGTGTTTTATTGATAAAGATTGAAGTGCGAATGGTGCTTTACCATCCCTTTTGCTGCAAGGCACTATCATGAGTTATCTTAATATTGAAATATCTTGTTATTGTACTACTTTGAACTGTAGGGTGAGCACAAGACAAAAGACTCAAAGGGGAAGCTCAGACAGTAATGTGTTTATGCGAAAAGTGGACTTTAAAGCTTTGAAAAGGTAGTAATGCTCTTCTACCTTGAGATGCTAATGCTGGAACTTGAAACATGGCACAGTATCATTAGCAATTAAATGTGTCTGTGTACTCCTCTTACATCTTGTAAGGCTCTCACAAATCAAAAGGGAGATGTACACACATCTAATCAAATAATGATTTTGAAAGCAGAATTCCAAAGCTCTGTTTGCAATTCACAGACAGCATCTTCATGCCTCGCGTGTTTGTGTAACGTTTTAGAATAACATTAGTTGCCCCAGGCTTTGGACCTATAAAGGATTGACTTTTGTTCTTTACCTGTGTGGTATTGGTGCTTTGCCTTTCTCTGGCTCTTCTCCAGCGGCTTTTGTGCTGTAGTATTCCAAGATTTTAACTTTATTTTCTATCTTTAATTTCTTATACCATTCTTTTGGTGGCAAAAATTATGTCTAAATAGATAGACAGATAACTTCTTGAAGAGCTTAATTACATATTTTAAGTAGCATGTACAAGATTACATATGTAAATAGGTATATCCAATGAAAAAGCACTTTAATAATAAAGTACAAATACTTCTGAATCCTGTCTTTAGAAGCCGATAGCTGAGCAGAATTGTATTGGAAATACATTTCTGGTAAATGTGTATATTCCAGTATTGTGGTTTAAACCCAGATAGCAACTAAGCACACAGAGCACTGAGCACATCCAGTGGGATGGGGGAGAGACTAGGGGGGAAAAAAGAAAGTAAAACTCACGGGTTGAGATAAAGACAGTTTAATAGGACAGAAAAGAAAGTAAGTAATAATAATGGTAATAATGATGATGATGATAACAATAATAAAAGAATTAGAATATACAAAGCAAGTAATGCACAATGCAAGTGCTCATCACTCACTGACCAATGCCCAGCCAGGTGCCAAGTAGCCGCCCCTGGCCAGCTTTCCCCCCAGTTTAAATGCTGAGCATGACGTCATATGGAATGTCCCTTTGGCCAGTTGGGGTCAGCTGTCCTGGCTGTGTCCCCTCCCAGCTTCTTGTGCCCCTCCAGCCTTCCTGCTGGCAGGGCATGAGAAGCTGAAAAGTCCTTGACTTAGTATAAACATGACGTCGCAGCAGCTAAAACCACCAGTGTGTTATCAGCATCGGTCCCATGCTGAATCTAAAACACAGCGCTGCACCACTGAGCAGGAAGAGAGTTAACCCCAGCCCAGCCGAAACCAGGGCATCCAGATATGCATTTTAACATTTTTGACACCTGCTTTTTGTTTATTTTGCTAAAACAAGATAGTGCGTGTGCACCCACATGTGCACATGTGTGTGTATTATGCACATGATGTATTTGTTACAGAAAATGTAATGTAAACATATGAAAGTTCACATTACTTCAAATACTGAGCTTAACTGACAACCACAAAACAGATTTGCAAACTCTTTCAACATGTGTAACATACACAATCCTAATTGGAAACAGCGCAATAGCAGGGATGCCCATATGTTAGTGGTAATTATGTTGAAAGAGTTTGTCTTGTGGCTCCAAATTAGGTTGGGAAGATACAATGTGAACTGTCACGCATTAGGGGTTTGTGCCATGCCTTTAAAACGCGTACATGAATAATTTGCTGTGCCCATGTTGTGTTAGATTAATTAAAGTTGTGGGGTTTTAATGCAGAGGTCGTTTGATAGGAGGAGATAGCGCTTAATATATATTCCTGACAAAGTTATTGAAGTGGTGTCTTGAAAAGGGTTGTGTTGCATGTTTGTATATGCATTGGGCGTCTTATATATGTTATCTTCAGAAAACCATGAGGAAACCTTTGTAGGTGCACAAGGTGCATGGGGGAAAACTCTACCCGTGGCAAGCCTCAGTCAGTTCAGAGCATGAGCTATAGTGTGCATCCCTCTGGCACACAGATAAATGGGTATTTATGGAAAGCATAATTTCCAACAGAATAATTAGAAATAAGTTTATGAATGGGTCAGGGCTCTCCATTGAAAGACTGTTTAAAAATAATTAGTTATTCCTTTAGCACACTTGTGACCAGCTTGTGCTGTATTTTATCAGTTAAATATGCTTACAACAGGATACAAGCCTAACAGAAAATGTGTATATCTAGTTTTCCATTATATATGGGCAAATAATAATAACTATGAAGATAAAGGTAGTGGCTACAGCAGTAGATAATGTGCTTTTGTGATAAATACAACTAGGCTTACAATTTGTTCTGCCTTCTATCTCAAACATGTCCTGTGGTTTCCATATCCTTCAAATCAGTGTGAAACAGAAGCAAGTTGTGCTCTGAAGGGAGACAAGCAATTTGTAACACCAAAGTGACGTTTTAGGTGAAATAATGTAGAATGTGTTCATGTGCTATGGATAAACAGTCTTTTATTAGTAGTAAAAAAAAAAAAAAAGTAAGACTTTAAGTGTAGAACATGTTGGTATTAATCTAGAAGTGTTCAACTTGTAAGTTTAGCACCTTAAATAAGATGGGACAGTGTTTTACTGCTGGCAAATACTAAAATGTTATTTTGGTGTGTCTCTGGTAGTATGCACAAAGAGCTCCGTTTTGATTCATTAGGGTTTATTTCTGGAAAAATTTATACAGTGGCATTTCACAACAGACGATGGAAATATGGAGGGTCTAGAGGAAAGTCCATCTTGTTTTATTTTTAGGAAGCACCAGTTTTGTGTGAATATACAAATCATGATTGAAAAAAATGAATGTTGTGAATGAATCTGCTGTCACAGGCATTTTGTTACAGATTTGTATTTACTTACAGTCCTAAGTTGTCATTTTGATAAAAATCCTTTATTCCTCCTCACTGTTGAGATTAAAGTTCAGAGAAAGTTTCTGTAGTGGCTGGTTCTGAAATCCATTTCTCCTAACACCTGGACTGTGCTCAAGGGCAATGCTATCGACATTGTGAATTTGTAAAGTCAAAATCTCAACTGACCTTTGGTCTTGGCATCTTTATTTAGTTCTACTTCGGTCTCTGAAGGTTAGTCACTGTCATGTGAGAAGGAAAAGAATACAGGGATAAGAATAACAGTGTTTTAATCCTTTCCATGTTGTTGTGGGGAGTGACTTCTAACTTAATATGTCTCACTTATTGACCCTGTCTTGGGGAGAAATTGAATGTGTGCGTTTTATTGATTGTGCAAATACTCATTCACTTTAGGAAGAGCATCCCCGCAGGTATCATGGGTCAGTCCTCAGTGAAATGGGGAGTTACTTGCTTTGAAAACAGTGGGATGAGGCCAGTCTGTAGCTGACAGCGTTCTTCCAAATGTTTCTGATGGTAAGTGGTGTACTTTTGAGTTCTTTTGAATCAGCCACATCCTTCATCAGTAACTGATATAATACGAGTAAGGATTCCCTTTGTGTATGCCAGTGTATCTAAACAGGTGTTTGCAATTTCATGTGGCGGAGGATGAAGCACAGGTATGGGTTGGAAAAAAGCCCTGTTGAGCAACACAGCTGCTCTGATGGAGTTTAACTTTTTAAACTTAACCTATTGGTGGTTCCAGAATTTTATTTCTATGGTATGACTCCCTCCATGCATCTGCAGAGTAACTGGGCAACCTTGGTGCGCAGTGGCTTGGTTCAGTTAGCTGTGTTTTAGGACTACACGGAGTGTGGCTGGTTCCTCATCACAACAGATGTGAGTTGGAGTTGTGCTGCTGTGGCTTAGCACAAGCTCCTGCCACCTCCTACTTTAGTGGAGTGCTTTTCATCCTACCTATGGTTTCTTAGTTTGGAGAGGATATTGCTCAAACCGTCCCCTTATTATGATACAGCAAACGTTGGCCTGTTTGAAGTGACTACTGATTTTTTTCTCACTTGCGAAGAAATGCCCTGTTTGTGCATTTTGCTCTTCCCACCACCCTGGCTGCTCTCCCAACAGGTGTCAGTGTAAGGCTGCGATGGTGGAACAAACTGGGAGGCAAAATGGCATGAAGCGGTTCTCAACTTAGTGGCCTGAATATGTCTCACAGGCAGAAATTAGGAAACGCCAGGGGGATTGTCCCTAGATAAAGATAACACTTTGCATGTACTTACTTCTGTAAAGGTACTTACCCAGTGTACCCACTTCCCTCCTTCCTGCTGTCCCTGGAGTCACTGGCAGAAGGATAACGCGATTCTGCAGCGTATCGGCAGTGCTGCTGAAGGCTTGGAGTTAGTTTGGCTCTGGGAGGTTCATTGTTTCGAGACAATGGCTGGGCGCAGGCACTGCGCTGGAGAAGCAGCAGAGAACAAGGGCTGACTCCTTCCGTGCAGCCCTCTTGGATTTGTGAGCAATTAAAAAAGTTAAAAATAGAGAGCTGTGATTGCAGCCCTGCCTGGGGGGATGAAAGCGTGCCTTGTTTGTGTGCCAGCCAGATGCTAGTGCATCGGATTACATCTCCACACAGATCCTTGTTCCTGTGTCTGTGTAAGTCCTAACAAATGCTTTTGTGGATGTGTCTGAGCAGCTCCCTGCAGCAGTGATCCATCACCCGCCACCCTCTGCGGTGCTGCACGGATGGTGAGCGCTGGGGGTTTGGTTCTGGAGTGATGGAGGCCCTGTGAATTCCCTGTTGTCCTTTGCTTTACATACTTAATATTTTGCAGTTACCCTCCTCTGTAGCACAGCTTCACTAAAGACACCGGTAGCTGATGTTTCTCTCTCATTCATACATACTGTGAGGCGTCCAATCTACTTCAGACGACGCAGTCATTTTGTTTGGCCTGGCGACTGTTTCAAGCTAATACCATTTTCCTGTTTCTCTTATCTTATTTGCTTGTTTTCTCAGTACAAAACAGCCCTCTGTGAGCCTTGAAAAGAAGAGGAGATGTATTTTTCCCCTGATTAAAGGGTTTTTGTCCTAGAACCATCAGCTACCCGGGAACCACAAATCAGAGCTGTCTCTGCTGGGCTCTGGCTTCTTATGTTAATAGTGCATCAGGCCCTTCCTCCCTCTCTCTGGCTCAAGCAGCATCAGATGCAGGCTTTTGCCAAATACTCTTACCCTGAATCACTGGCTTGTTTTAGAACACCCTTACAGGCTTTGAGAGAGGATGGAGTGATGCCATGAGGCAAACGGCCTCCGCTCCCCCTTCCCTCGCATAAGAGAGAAGAAACTCGTGCAGAAATTCTCGCAGGCACAACGTATACCATATTTTTGCAGCCAAGTTTCTGTAGTATGTGTTCCAGAGATTTGCGAACTTTGCAGAGCAGAAGCAATGCCTCGTGTTTATATGGTACACAGCGCAAAGGGGCTCTACAGCAAAGTGAAATCTCAGTGCTGCAGATAGTCACAGGTCCTTCCAACTGGCTTTGAGTGTGAAGCCCAGTCCCATCCAAACAGGTGGGACTGCACAGGGCAAAAACTCCAAGAGGAATTTGGACAGGATGCTGTTTCCCCCCCAGTTGCCTTGGCAATGCAGATATTTGAAAGAGAACCAAAAATGTGACTGTGGCAGGGGTCTGGATGAAGCAAGGCAGCACCTGAAGCTGTGAGGACAGCAGGTTTCTCTGAACACAAGTGTGAATTCATTCCTCGGCTCCCTCATGTTTTTTCTTCTACTGTTTCTTTGCTAAGCCATGGCCAAGGAACTCGGGTGCTTTCTCATTTGGTAGGGCCCTTCTCCAGTGTGGCTGCTGTGCAGGTCAGAGGGTCCAGAGAGTTACTGCTGCACCAGGAAGCTCAAGGACCATATTGCCACCTGAGCAGTGTCCCCCAGCTCCTACCAGATACAAGATAAAAAGTTGAAAGAGGGAACAGAGGGGATTTGGTTGGGGATTTTGGGGTTTTTTGCAAGTCACTTGTTTCACTTGTTTTAGTGGAAACACTCACTAAAATAATGGGCGCAGTTTTGTTAACGGACTGGTGGGAGCTTGTGTGGAGACCCTTTGAAAGAGGCTGATGGAGAGAAGGTGGCAGGAGGAGCAGTTCTCTGCCTGAAAATCTTACCAGTTTGGTTGGTGATGTGTCTGTGAAGTGGGAACCCCAGGAAACAGAGAGAAAAATCAATGGCCACATTTATAAAACATGGGCCAGTAACTTTGGGATAAGACAGGGTTCTGGGTGTTTTTAATTCAGATTTTCTCAGTTTTTTTAATGGATCAAATGGTTGAAATACAGAATGTGTGTATTCTGGGGTTCACATTTTGCTTACAGAGTTTTTCCTGTGGTGCACGTTCTGCTATTTTACTTGCATGTGATCGAGACTTGTCTCCTCATCCAGGTGATCAATAACTGAGCAGATCTCCTGGCTGGGAGAAGTCTGTCTTGCACGGGTGCTGATAAATAATCACAAATTGCAGGGTTTTATGCTTTGTGTTGGAGGAGCATTTAGCCCAGTGCTGTTCTGCTCAGAGGCTGCGGCTCCTCACCGTCCCTGTAACATGAGTAAAAGATTTCAGTAACTTGGCCCTTGGGCTATTAATTCTGGTGGGAACGCGGCGCTTAGGCTTGCTCTCTGGGTGAAGCAGCGTGTGTGAAGTGCGCAGGGCAGGGGTCACACCGGCTGCGATATTGCGATCGGCGTCTCGGGGTGATCTGGGAAAGCCACTTCATCTTACAGCGCCGCTTTTTCCTGTCTGAAAGAAAAGCAATAATGAGATTTCCTTCCCGTGGAAAGTGTCCTCAGAACTACGCAGGAGGAGCAGCAGGTGTAAGTATCTGTCATGGATATTGCAGGCAGAGCCCTGCACTGCTCTCAGAAGCTCCCTTCACCCTTGGCATTCGAGGATTTGTTTTCTCCGGTGCATTAGAGCAATTAGTGGATACAGGGAGTATCTTGGGGTATGTATATATACAGTGGAGGGAATACCATGGAAGCTTATTGCTCTGCTCCAGGTCTGCCACCCCTCCTCAGCAAGCCAAGTGCTGAACAATGACAAGCTGTGTAAGTTGTTTCTGGGGCTCTGTGCTGCTGGAGGGAAGATTCCCCGCAAAACCTACTTTTGAAACCCAGAGTGGCAAAGCACAGACAAGCTCTGGTTATAACCGCAGAGGGCATCATGAGCAGCAGGGTTCAATTTATGGTATTATCTCACATTTTCATTTCTAAACCTTATGAAAACTCTAACAGCTCTCCTGGAAACAGCCTTTAAAGTTCTCACTTGATTATTTTTTACCTCCAAAGATGCTCTCTCTCTCAAATGTGTGGTGCTAGCCATGGTGAGAAATCTGGAACAGATGAAAATATCTGCGTATTATCATTTTTTTACAGTAACTGTGTCTGTAATCTGTGCTATGGACATTTTCAGAAATTGTGTTGCCGCATTGCAGAGTTTTAGAAAGCTTTGCTGAGATGAAATGTTTACAAAGAAATATTTTTAGTCTTTGGTGGAAGTGGTGGGTTATTTTGGTTAGGTGATAATATTACTGGTGATAAATTAACAGTATGGGGAAGCCGTAAGAATTGCATCTTCCGAACTTCAGGTTTCAGAGATGACAAATCTGGGTTCTGCCTCATTCATAGATTTGGCAAATGGAATTTATCTAAAGAGCATAAACTCTTTTTTTGAGATTTTCCTGCGCTGAATACCTTCAAAATAAAGAAAAATGCTCTTCATATACCTTCATTAGCATGCAGTGTGCCATGACAGATTTATGAAAGATGTCTCACTGCTAGAGTACCCTGGTGCTTTAAACCATTTGGTAAATAGCATGATGATGTGCTGGGCACTCAGGTTTCATTCTCAGTGCCATTCATCATCTTGCTGTGTGACTCCAAAAGGGCTATTTCACTCCTTTGTCTCACTTTACCTGTGTATAAAATGCTGGTACCATCTCCTACTGCTACTGAGAAAGGTAATTAAGTTAATGCTTGAAAATACTGTTCAAGTACAAGCTACAGCTGTTATTTGCTAAGGTTTTAAAGTGCGTGAGGACAAAAATCTTTCTTAGTTCACTTCTGTTTGGGGTTTATTTTTCCTGTTCTTTTTTTGTCTCCTTCTATAACTGTTGCAAGAAAATCAGAAGAATGTGACATTCAGTGAGTGACACTAGAGCTGGAGGAGGCCGGGAGGGGCCGAAGCCTTCAAGTGTAACCAGTGATGCTGGAGATCATTAACACTGCTATTTATAACTGTAAAAACTAGGTTTCAAGGGGAAACATCTAGGCTTAGCGTGGCTAATTATACAGCTGTTAAGTAATCTAACAGCGATCCTAATTCCACCAAACCTTCGCGCTGACATTTGGTGGCATTGTGTGAAGGAAGCTAATATAGCGCAGAGCCTGTCAGGTGGGGATGGGCTCAGCTTCCCGGCAGAGCCTCTCTCCCTCTGCACATCTGGGATGAGTGGCAAGGGACAGCTAATGCCTCTCACTGCAAATGGTGCCCATCTTCAGTACAGCCTCTCCAGAAAGGAAAAGGGCACCTGAGCTGGAGGCTTTAAGGAAATCTCTCCAATTACTACTGAAGTCGAAATGACAGAGCGGGGGTTACCAGAGGATTTGACAGCTGCTGAATCCTCAGAATGACTCTGGATACACGTACAATGTTTGCATTATTAATTCAATGTCTTTGCACTTTGGTGATGTTTTCTATAGAAGTGTTGCCTCAGGGTTCTATCTGCATAAATTTAATGGTAAGATCAAGGTCTTTTTTCATTTAAAGGCATAAAATAGAAAGTGATCTCACTGAAAAAGTCTGATCAGTAACAGGATCAAATGGGTTCATCGGAAGTGTGTGATACGCTTTCCTGTCATCTCCCCTGCTCCTTCGTTGCGTCCCTTCCATATTTTTGACGTTCAAAATCACTGAAGTGTGACCTGTTTTCCTGTTTGTACTGTCTGTTTGCGTTTCCCACTGTTGCAGGTAGGAGATGCCTGAAGGGAGCACAAAGGGTTGTCCCTTAGGCACCGCTGCCTCCTGGCTCCACTGAGCGGCTCCTGGGTAGGCAAATGGGGGCCTAAAGGCCCTGTATGCCTTGAATTATTGTCAGAGCGCTGGTCGTGTACACATTGACCTTAGTATAACGTTTATAGCTTCCAGGCAAACGCAAAGCAGCAAAGCCTCCAGCAGTCAGGTTTCCATGCGGGACTGGGAACAGGGGCGTTTGCTTTCTGCACTTGCTGGTTTTACTGCTGTTGGTTTTCATGTGTTAGTGATTACCTTTAGTTTCTCTTTTCTCCAGTATTGTTTGATCCTCGCTGAGGACTAGAGGAGGTGGCCCAATGGGAGGGAAAAATAGTTTGCACTGGGGCATGGCATGTGTGAAGAGCTTTTCATGTTTGCTTGCTCATGTTCATGAGTCTGGAGTGAATTGCATTGCTGAGTCTTCTGAAAATGTCTGGTATTTTGGATGTGCAGGGTATCTTTATTTTTTACTTTTTTAAAAAAAATGAATTATGTGAAGCACTTGTCACCTCCTCATCTTGTCATTTCCCCATTTTTGGGTTTGCTGTTTTGTTACATTGGTTTCCATTCATTCTGCAGGGATTCATTGTCTTCAGTCCAACTGCTCTGCAATCACTGCCCCACAAAAAGTAGTGATTTTTCTCCCCTCTTTTCCCTCACTCTCCATCTCAGCCTCCAGAGCTTCCACAAATCAAAGGAAATCTATAGGTTATTTTTAAATTCGGTGCTTATTAAGTAAAAGGGATAGTGTAATGTTGTTATGGATGGCATCCTTTAATACTGCAAAGCAGCAGCTGTTGTTAACCTCCTTTGTTCACAGAGCCTGGTTGCTGGCAGGCTGCTGGGCAAACAGAATAGCTGCTGCTACATCTTGGCTTCTTCACTCGAAGAAAGCAGAAGCCATCCTTAAGAAGCACAAAGGATTTAACTACCCCATGCATGGGGTATATTTGGCGAATAAATACAGACCATCTTGCTAGATGTGCAGTACATGGATCTGAATTTGGGTCTGCTCGTTGTGTTATGGAATGGAGCTATTACTGCTGCGTTTATCTGCAGATGATACGAGCGACAGTCTGCCCATGTCAAAATGGTGAATGCTGCCTCATTTCCTTGATTCCTGGTGTGCATAGCTAGAAGAGGCAGCCAGAGGGTGAGGAAGGAAGAGGAAAAAGTATCTCACACTCCTATTGTCAGATCATACAGGGAAAAGAGACTGTGTGTGCTTTTATTTTCTTTTCCTAGTACTGCCAAAATAGACGATACCCTCTTTGTGGGGTAGATTTTTTTACAAGCCATCATACACTGTGTGCGGCTGCTTGGGTTTTTATGTACCTTGCTTTGCTCTCCTGTCTGTGCGTTCTTGGGAGCCAAGAACAATGTATTTGACTAGCTTACTCCTTTTTACTCTGCAACATTTCCTTCATTCCCTCATGTACTTCTCCACCCATGGTCTTGTGTTTCCATAAGCACACAGTGAGGCATCGTTCTGCTTTGTGAACTCTGGGCCTCAAATGTTTTCACGTGTTCCCTGCCATAGCCTTCCTCATCTGCAGGTGTCATTGCAACGTCGTGACTATGCTTCTATTCCCTGATCGTCTGAGCCCAAATCCACAATCATTTCAAGGCGGCTGTCCACATCTCCTAGGGAATATGTTACACTTTTCCCAGAGGAAAAGGACGCACAAGAAAATCTGAGTGGCACAGATTTTGCGTAAGGCAGAACTGCAGCAAATCCGCATGCACTGTTCTGGTCTGTCAGGAGCCACGGCTCAAGCTGCTGGAGGGCACATGTATGGTGACTTACTTCCTTAATGCAAACTGGAGTCTACGAGGGTGAGCTCTCATTCTTCCTGCAGAGCATGCTGAGCTAATGAAACTGATGCATCTGGCCTCCTCCTGCTTCTCTAGACCATATATCTTCTTTAGGAGATGCAGCTGCTTATGCTGGGAACATTGTAATATCGTGCCTTCATCTGCACCCCACGTGTGACAGCAGGGAGTGCGAGGACCAACAATCAGGCTCTGAGCAACACTGGGTCCTGAAGGTGCTTATTCCCTTTTTGCTGTAAATGGAAACCAAAATCGTGATTCAGCGACTATTTGTGGAGACCATTTAGGCCATGTAAAAACTGTGATTGCAGATCCGTTGGTTTGAAAGCCTGTATGTGCGTTCTGGTTTTTCCCTCCTCGGCTGCATCCTGGGATGTCAGGGGCAATAACCGGTGCCAGGTTAATAGGAATTGCCCTCTGCCTGAGATAATGCTTTGCTTTGCCATAGAGTGGCTATCTGAGCATTTCAGAGCACGGTCAAAGTCATCAGACAGTTGAATAAAATTGAATAAGAGCAGAGTCTTAAAACTGGGGAAACTTAGGCTTGACCACGACAAGCAAGTTTCTTGAATCCTGCTCTGTTCTCTGCTGGAGTAGCTTTGCTCAACCTGAGGTCTCTAAGTCAACAAAGGGGCTCCACAAAACAACTGGTTAAAAAAAAAAAAGAGTGAACATCCTTCTCCCTGTGCATTCAGCCACGTTTCTGAAGCGGTGTATCTATTTGCCTTTGCTGGCTCCTGGTGCATAATTAAAAAATACCTCATTATTGCACAAGGTTGCTGTTTTGTAAAACAATATGGTTCTGTTGCCCTAGATCATCCTATCGGGCTAAAACCCAGCAGTGCATAATTGTCTAAAAATGAGAGATAAAAGGAGGAAAGTATACCAGAAAAGGCTTTTGTTTTCTTTAATTTAGCTTTAAGGTTAGTGTCTAGTAATTCACCTTGCTGATTTTTTTGTTCAACTCTAGCTTTGCAGTCCTGCTGGATAATGTGTAAGAGGAGTCGTTGCTTCCTTCTCAATTTAAAGGGAGCTGTAATTCAGTAATTTTCATACTGGACTTTGGCACAGATAACTGGTAGAATTCATTTTACTACTTGGCTGGTTTAATACAATACATGCTGTGGATCAAGCATGTAGACATGTCCAAAATATGTTGCCCTTAACAAAGAGCCGGATTATGAAAACCCAATATCTTTATGAATTTGTATGAAGCTGCGTGTCGTGCAGCCCAAGCTTACACATACTGCAGCTTCTCTTTCTTGTCTTTTTCCTTGGAAAATGTGACCAGCGAGTGGTAATACTGTTGAATGCTGCCTCTATTAGCAGCAGCTTATGCAGGGATGTTGCCCTGTCACTTTGGGTCATCTCTCCCATGTGCTTTGCAACAGTGCTGAAGCCAATGAATAAAAACATTCAGGGAGGGAAACAAGAGCCGTTTGTAAGGGGCTATTTGCCTGCCTGCTTTTCAAAGCGGGGTGGCCGAAGATGATTCTAATGCCAGTAGCAATGTGGAAACACATAGTCTTCTTTCTGAACTCCTTTTTTCTGGGTCTAAATGTGTTCTGTTCTGGACAGAATGCTGTGTGGGAGCCAGGGATTACTGAGGGGATTTTTTAATACCTATCACAAAATAGTGTGCAAGAATAAAACCTACAACAGAAGGTTGGTATTTGCTTTGCTACAGTAAAGTAGTAGTTTAGTTTCTTGGCATGGACTTTGTGAAGGTGTGGGGGAGAAAGTGTGCAGTCTGAAGGACTGCATCCTCGAAGGCTTTTACGTGTGCAGAAATAGCACATATGAGAAGCAAAACTCAGAAGATATTTTAAGTTGTAGTTGTTGTAGGATCTAGCTTATACAAAAACCTGATTCTGATGTCTCCCAAAGCCATTTACAAATCAAGCTCACTGTTTTTGGGGTTTCAGCACTGGGGAGAGCTGAGGAAATCCAGGAGATTAGCAGCAAATCCAGCAGCGTGGCTTACTGGGAATGGGAAAAATTGAGTTTCCATTTCTTACTTTCACCGAGAGCATTTTGGGGTCATGCCCCCAGGTGATGGTGTAGCTGTTTGCTTAGTAGGTTATTGTGTACTGTGGCCTGTGCCTTGTCTGAATGGCATTGAGGAGATGGCATGGAGGAGGGTGCTCTTTGTGAGACCAAAACCAGGAGAGAGGATGCTGTCTGTCCCACTCCTGTCTGCAAGGATGTGTTGGCAGGGGAGGACGACCTGCTTGTTGGAGACCCAGGTAAATTAATTTCTCTCTGCAGGGGTTTGCAAACCAGTTTTTCCAAGAAACATGGCCTAGATATTGCCTTAGTCAGGAGTGATCTCAGTCTTCTCTGTTGATGCTGTTTAAATTTCAATGAATTTTAAACATGAACTGGAACATGGGAGTAGGTGTTGGATCTGCCTGGCTGTCACACAGCAGGTTGTGCATCAGCAGGGGGGAACGTCCTGCCTACAACCCCTGTTACCTGGCAACATGGAGTTTGATATTGCGATCAATAGAAGATTACTTGCACCTACAAACAGTCAGTTGTCCTCAACATAGCTCTGACTTCAGATACAGAGCGCAGTTGCACTGTGACAGCTGCCAGGGAGAACACGCTCCTAACCCTCCACGGAGTGCCACAGGCATCCCCGGGTGATGGCCGTGCATGCAGCCGTGTCCCCACAGAGCCCCACACCGCCGGTGACATCTGGAGGAGACCCCCAGGGTGAAATGGAGCCTTGTGAGCTACAGTTAAGAGCCAAAACAGCATTTCATAGCGGTGCGGGGGACGGGCAGCAACTTACCGACTCCAGTCCAAACAGCTGAGTTTGCTCCTGTCCAGACTTCCCCTGTTTGCTCAGCAGCAAATGGCACAGAGTCTCCTTCTGACCAGTGTCAGTGACATTTGGTGTTGGCTTTCTCAAATGTATGTCTCTGGAGTCGTTACCTAATTCTTTTTCAATTCTGCGACAGGGATCTTCTGGCAGTTTGGTATCAGGCTGTGACCCATCTCTCAGTGGTGTATTCTACACTGGCGTGGAGACGAATGCTGATCTAATAATTCAAATATTATTCGGTACCCTGACGTTTAGGGATTAGCCAGGTTATGCAAAAACATTTCCCCCCCCCCTCCCCCCCCCAGACTTACTTGCATATTAACTTTCTTGTGTATTACTGAAGTGGTTCTGGTGAGCTTCATCCTGTTGCTAGGAGGGATAAGCCATGAGGCGCTGAAGAATTGCTCAAAACGCCTGCAGACGCAGGAAGTTAATACTGCTCTGGTTTGTATTTGGACAGCTGTCATGTAATTTAAAAAGATGAGGCACTCTGGAAACTCTAGAAGCTTTTCCTTCAGGAGAACTCTAGGTGAGTTTTCTTTCAAACTGTATTTTAAAGCCTGAAAGGTTCTTCTGGTTTCAAATGGCAAAACCCTCCAAGGTAATGGGAATTGTGGAGCTTCTATGGGACCTGCACCTGGAAGAGTGCTTTTAACAGATCTTCCCTGGGAATAGAAATCCACTGAAGAAACTCCATTGTCTTACTTGTGAGTGGGAATAGGAGTAACTGAGTCGGTGTGCAGAGGAAACGGGTTTCCTTTCCAGGCAAACTGCATCTTTATCTAGAAGCTTTTGTCTGTGCTTTAATTAATACAAAAAAGCTTTGCTGCTTGTAAGTGGTGGTTGCATTTGGTGCACAGCAAATTTTGCCTTTAAAGGGATTCTTTTAGTCAGCTGTCACCTAATTCCTTTATGTCATGTTTATGTAAGAAGGACATGCTATTTTTAGCAACTTAATGTAGATACTGGTGTGCTGGGAGATGAGATTGTGCTTGAAGAGAAGGGTGTACCAGCAAATTTACTGCACAGCGTGAACAGGGCATTCGTATGTGGCATGTCCCAGGAATACCAAGACCAAAAGCACCACCCTAAGCAGGGCAGGGAATTTGTCCACCTGGTGCCTCGCCAGCCCCTTGAAACGTGAGTTTTGCACATAGACAGCTGTTGGCGTCCTACAGAAATTGCAAGAGCCTGGTGCTCAAAATTACTGGAGTCCTTTTGTTTTGTTTGGTTGTTTTGGTTTTTTAATTAAATAATGCAATTTTAGCTGTTTTGGTTTCTCTTTGTTTATGAATTTTCAACTTCTACTATGCTCTCAGACAATGTTTTAAACTTTTCTTCCAGGATTGCTGAAACACACTTTCTGTTGTTGAGATGAGAACAAGCATTCTTGTATGCTTGCAGACTCCAGGAGCCTTCCTTGACGAAAAACTCTAAATATTTGTAGGTTTCAGATAAGAGCAGGAATTACCGTTTTGGGAACTGTCTGCTTATAGAACATTCATGCATGAGCTAATCACCGTGGAGATACACCATCGTGCTGTCCATGCATGTGCTGCAGTCTACTGTCTCAGATATGTCATCTTATTTATTTGGCAGTGTAGCTCTAAAGCTTATTTTTATAGATAAGGCAGTATTGGACATCACAGGTAGTATGGACAAAAAGTGTTTGGCCAGTGAACAGATATTTTCCAAATGTATTTGTGTGTGTGTAAGAACAAAGAGGCTCAGGAAATGTGTTTCATGATTCGGTATATCCCATTCTTTCCCTCCTCCCTTCCCTACACTTGTATAAGTACTTTTGATGGCAGCTGCTGGATTAGACCCAGAAGCTTAAAAGATTAAAGAAACCACTAAAAGCAGCTAAGAGGAAGTGAAGGATCCGTTTGTCTGAAGGTTTGTGTTTTCGTACTGGTGGTTGAGGAGAAAATTGCGAACAGCAGAAGACTTGCAGACATGTGGGCATTGCAGGAGTAGGGTGTCTGGTCCACCCGCGCTCGCTGCGGACTGTCGGTGCAGGAACGAAAGCTCAGCCTGTGCCTTGGGGCTCACCATGTCATGACCAGGGTGCTGCAGGGTGATGGTGTCAGTGCTCCTCCTCTGCCATCCTCGCTGTGTAGCGCACAAGCTCATTTAGTGCTCTGCAGTGAAGACGTGGAAAGCCTTGGCTGCCCTAGGTTCTTATGGAGCCAGATGAAACTCTGAAATCGAAACACAGTGAATGGCTCAATGAGCTACAGATTTTGCATTTTCGCCCTGTGCTGCCTGCTGATGCTTTCACTCTCTGTTAAGCTCTACAAGGAACGTTATTTTCAATCAATGTGTTTCTTGTCCATGTAGTTCCAGTCAATGACAGGTAGAGCTGAGCAGCACACAGCATCTTTCACTGAAATCAGGCTGAAGTCTGATTCTTTGTCCCAATTTCCTTAGCCCCAAACCTAAAAGCAGCTGTTTCAGAAAGTTATTTATTTATTTATTTTTAACATGGTCCTTTGCTATGTAAAACATCTGCTGCTTTCTGGCTGATCCCTAAACATTACTGATGGTGTGTATAATCAAACCAGGGGGGTCTTGAGAATGTGAGCCAGTCTTGCCTTTTGTCATTCTAAACAAGCAAGTCGGTACTGCAAAAAGTATCTGCTGTGGACGCAAAACAAGACCGCAGACTGCCGAGCTGCATTGCTGGGGTAGGACGAGTGCTGCTGAGCACGTTAGGATTATTAACATTAATCTAATCTTTCCGTTTGTCAAACAGATTTTTGAGTACATGGAGACGGCTTACCCAGTTCTTAAGACAGTGCTCCCAGATCAGCTTGTAGTTTGTTCTGTAATACCGTGTGGATTTGCTGGGATTTTCAAGTAAATACATTATGTATATGGCTTACAGATTGCTTAGGCTGTCTGCATCAATAATTAAATTGAGGGAGGGGACTATTCTGCCGAGTTTCCACCTTTCTTTTCCTCATCCTTTTTACATGCCTATTTTTATCTTTCCTCTCTTAGGATCAGGAAGATAAACTTGTAGCAAGGGAGAGCGTGTCAAAGACAGAGCTGAACGTTTTTCCGAGAGAGATGGGAGCTTGTGGCACTTCACTGCAGTGCCAGCTCTCAGCATCAGCCTGACCTTTGCCATTCTCTTTGCAGACACTTTGATACAGACTTGTGAAGAGCTGACAACCTGTTCTCTTAAAACAAGCACACCTTTTCTACTGAGACAGGACAAAAAGCATTGCTTCTGAGTCTTGTGGTGAACATGATGCTGTGCTGTTTAGTTGCTTAAAGTGGAGGAAAAAGGTTTGGTTTGATTTGGGGTTGCTGTGGTGAGTAGAACATGGCCCAGAAAGAATGGGGCAAGCTTTTGGGCTTTGTTGTTGTGGATTAAAGTACTTTGTTAGTTATGGGACTGCTAAAGCTTTTACTATGGAGATTTTCATTCCATAGCTGGGAGCATGAGCATTCAAGCAACTTCCAAATGCACACACCCTGTGCTGGCACAGCCTAAGTAAGAGCCATTTCGATTTTGTCACAACAGATGAAAAATCACACAGCATGATGTGCTTGGTGTAAAGACGGTTTGGTATTGCATACCGCAATACCTGGAACTTTCCGTGTGTTGGGAACCTGGGAGGAAGCTGTTACAGAGATAGAGCAAACTAAAACTTGTTCAACTGTTAGTTTTTGTCACATCTGGCTGAATAATGAGGATGCAGTTCAGTGTCAATAGCCTATGTAATCTTTGACTTTAGGAGCCAGGTACCTTTGTTGGCATCCTCTGTCTGTGTTGCTCTCCCTTTTCATGCAAAGAGGCAGTTTTGTGCCTTTCTTATGTATGAAGACAGCAGTTAGGTGCTCTGTGGAAATCCCCAGTGCTCTAAGAAAAGTTTAAACCTTGATTAACTTCTCCAAGTATGCTTGAACTTAGAGCGGACACTCTAACAGCAAGCCAACAGCTGCTGTATACAAACATAACTGCTTCTTCGAAGGAATTTTGCAGTCTAAGAACCACCACAAGTTTGGGTATACAGCTCCTCAATGCACAAATCTGTTCATTTTTCTAGGTATTCCTAAATAATGATTTGCTAGAAGGTCCGGATTAATTTTAGTAGCAGTACAGTTACTCTGGGTAAAGTAAGGACTGTAGTGCTCTCCGTGTTCAGTGCCTATTGTCGTGCACTCCTGCTCATGGAATATAAACACCAGGTGCTGATGTAATACAGATGTTAATCAGAATTTACAGTAGTTGAAATGAGCTTGGAATTTAGCCGAAGGGACTGAAACGGAGCATTAATCAAACACCACAATTACTGAGCCATGGTTTCTGCATTAAACTAATGTCAAAGATGCATGACACCCCAAACATCTCCACGTAAAGTAATCCCTGCCATGAGAACATGGTAAGAGTCATTAGCCTTCACCTTGGCTGTCTGAGTAAGGGAAAGGGTTATGCAGATGTTAGTCTACGCTAAGAAAGAGGATTTAGGGGGGGAAAAAAAAAAAGAGAAACAACCCGACCAACTGGCTTTTCTTAATAAACTAGTGTAATTACGGATCTATTTAAGTGGAGGCATATGATACGTATGTTTGTGACAATTTTCCAGAGGGATGGTTCGGCTAGTGCTAAATAACCAGGCTCATTTTCCCATAATGCCAATGTTATTCACAAACTATTACCATAATTGATGCACCGAGCCACTGTAGAGTAAATAATGTGTTGTGTGTGGGAAGCAAACGACAAGTCAATGAATATTAAAGAACAAAATCTCATTTTTAAAGGGAAACTTAATAAGAATTAGAATTACTTTGAAAATCAAATGGCAACACGAGTTCAAATCAACTGGTTGTTTTTTACTTAAGGATACATGCACGTGCATAAACACGCATTTAAGGCTGTGGTCTTCGTCTGGTTCAGTTGGGGTGCTTTTTATGCTTGGTGACTACAAAGCGTCCTCAGACCTGATCAAAGCAGCGTGTGGTGTATGGGAACCATCGGGTAGCATCCAGTGTCCTGGGAGCCGCCCGGAGCAGTGGGTTAAGAACACATAGACCTTTTGGCAGTCAAAGAAATAAGGACCTTTCAGGGGCTGATATCCTTATGTTTGGGAGATATCGGTTGTTTTTTGCCTTCCTGCACTGTGCTGGGTACTTGTTCTGTGTAACACAAGAAGAATTTTGAATTGTTGTTTCCCCATGACAAGGATCACATCACGTTCATAGGTTGTGCTTGTGATGACAGTGTGAGCGCACTGCCTGGAGGCTGCCCTGGGTGAGCTCCGTGACCCGCTGGTGTACTGTGTTGCTGGACACACCTCACAGCGTACGGGAGGAGGAGGTGGCAGCTTTACAGTTTTATAGTTAGTCCTTAGTCCTCGCTCAGTGTCCCTCTGCATAGCCTTGCACCTCGGTGAGTGTTAAGTAGGTTGCAGCACTTACTGCTGCGGTGTAAATGACCCTGTGTCCATTGCTGACCGCAGGAGCTATTGGCACTGCAGGTTATCTATGCTGGTATGGATTTTTAGAGTAAAATGTTTTGCTGAGCAGGACTTGATTTAACTGTGGGCATTAGTGCCCTGCCATCGAATCCTTTCTTTATGTTCAAAGCAAACTTGGGTTAGTACTTCAACGTATATACACACATTGCATGGAAAGGTGGTGTTTTTTCAGGCATTGCTTTACTTTTTTTTCCGGCTGGATGTATTGCTTCCTCATTCCTGTTCCATGTGTAAATGAGAGAGATATATACAGACAACTATATAATGTATTGCAGAGGTGGATTTCAGTAGGATGAAATTGTGGAGTGTCAGAAGTCACTGCTTTCTGCATTTGAGAATTGTGTCATTTCAGACACTTAGGAGTATTGGTGTTTTCTCAGAAGTGAACTTTTCTCCAGGTAATAAAACCCTGGCCAGAAAGTGCTGTAGTTGTAGAAACCAGAAAGCCAAGGAACAAAATACAGAAGCATTGTGTAGGATTACAAAAGCATCATTTGATCTTTTAATACCATAAGCTGTTTTGTCCACATGGCAATCATTGTTATTTTTTAAATTACAGATTATAGCACTGCACCTTCTTTTTCAGAGTGATTAAAGAGACATGTTAAGCAACCTTTGCCTCCTGTTGCTGAAGATAGTTGCACATGACTTTCTGGCACAGTTACTTATATGTCATATAATGTCAGTAACTTTCCTTATTGCAACCTGATATAACTCAGTGTGGCAGAACTAACATATTGTGAGCCATCACGAGCCCAGCTCCTCTGTGCCAGGCTTATGGGCTGGCCTTTGTCTGGCTCAGTCTGTCTCTTGCAGATTGTAACCACTAGCAAATGTCTGTTTCTTGTCCTCTGTGGACTGCATCGAAGTGTCTTTCAATCTTTCAAGCTTCTGTGGTTGTACCTTCTAGCCATCATTTCACCTAGAAAGCTGAGCACATGCCTGAGCTGGGTCATCGCTCACTGTAACTCATGACAAATTGGCACTTCACTGGGGGAGATGTAGCACTTCAAACTGCTTTTCTCAAGTTAGGCTGTACTCTTTGAATCAGAAAGCCTTACTTACTAGGTTTTATCCTAGTCCCAGGGAAAAGCAGGAGCAGGCAGGGAAAATGTTAATTGCACCTCTCAGTCATTGCAAAAAAGTGTTCCCATAAGCATAGCTCTGTCTGCAGGGACAAAGGGGCAACACTGGTCTCCTGGACCACTTCCTCCTGCATCTTGTCTCTGTGAAATGGTGCCAGTCCCGGGAACTTTGATGCACCTGACATGTGATGCAGCTCATTCTGTGCCTGCTCTAAGTGGATATTAAAGCATGAGAGCGCTTGGATGCTGCCAACCCGCATTGGGTTCAAACCAGTGACCTAGAGAGTTTCTTTTTAAAACGTGCACAGAAGTATGAATTGACAGCAGCATGTTTATGATGAGATTTTTCGGCAGCACTCAAGATGAAAGAGCAGATGGTGTTGATGGGAGAGCAGGGTTATAAGGTACAAGATGGGATTGTTATCATGTTAATAACAAGACAGCAAATCCCACAGTGCTTTCTATTAGCCTGAAAGATGATAGTTCCCTGTTGGCCTTCATGTGAATCAGAAACGTCTGGTAACACGGGCCTCAGGAGGCTGCGGACGCCTTGTTAGTTCATCGTGTTGGTTCTGAGGAGCAGTCATCGGTAATGGTTGGGTTTGGTCATTGTGACCCTTTTCCTCACTGCCCATGCTCTGGGAAGCCTTTTAGGGTGTAAAGGGGTTTGATGACAGAGCTAGTGTAATTCTGCACTACTTATAAAAGAGAAACACCATTATGGAATATGGGTACTTTGAAGTGAATCTGGTATTTGCTAGTTTAAAGCTCAGGAATTGCTGGGCATGTTGGAAGGCAGGCAGACGGAGCTTCAGCACTTGCACTTCATTTAAACTAATCCATATTCCTCTGCAGTTCTCTGAACTTGGGGAAAAACTTCTGCTTTTTGTCAACTTGCAGATGCCACAGGCTTTGCTCTCAGCTTCAGATATCTTCCAGGGATCACTGCTTTGGCTGCTACATCAGGAACTGTGAAAAACATTTCAAAATCCTTTTTATTTATACTTATTCCAAGTCGCCTTTTTTTTTTCTTCACAGGCTAATTATAAAAATCGCTGTAAACAACTTCTGTAGGTGGGATCTTCCTATTTATCTAAACTTTGTTTGTGCTTGTTGTTTATGTCCTCTTTTTTCAACATCCCCACACTTCTCTCCGCTGGTTGGGAAGTGTGAAAGCTATTATGGTAATAGAGAGTGAGATGATTTTCTGCTCTCATAGTGCCAAGGAGATGGGAATGGATGTAATTCATCTTGGATGTAGTCCCTGCTGCAGATACATCATCTTGCTTTAGCCTCCCTGCACGCACAGTTACAGCCACAGAGATTCATTTTGCTTGGCACGAGGGGCAGTGCTCTTTAGCTTATGCCAGGATCAGTGTAGCTTGGCTACACTGTACGCCCTTCCAAGAGGGTTCTTCAGGGTGTTTGTGCTGTGGCACGAACAAGGTGATGCAGTGCCTGGTTTGCCCCTGTTAGTCTGACTTGACAACAAACCTGGAGTCAAAGAGAAGAGCAGGAGGTGTACCCTGCTTTTAGGTGACTTAAGAATCAAACTGGTACTACTCGCTGTTTAATTTGCTTGTGTTAGTGTATGATTAGCTTTGTCATGGGGAATAATAGAAATGAGCATGGATCGATATCCGAATATACATTAGGGTGTATTAAAAGGCTTAGAACCAATGGTCTGTTGAAAAGGAGGTTATTTCAGTTCCTCACAGTGTCTCACATTTGAAATGGTGTATTAGAGTATGACAAAACCTGCTGAATAAACTAAAATATGATTATTCTGGGAGAATTGCAGCTATTCTATCAAAATGTTTCTCTTTGTAGGGGTATATAAAATCAAGTCTGGATTTTGACTCTACAAACTTAGAATCTGAATAGTACATTATTTCATGTTATTGAAGAGTGTTTGAAAGAGAAGGTGAGGGATAACAGAGTTAGGGCGGGTAGTGCTACAGCACGTTTAGTGATGAACTCCTGCCCAAGGTACTGTTTGTCTGACAGCGTGTCCCTAACAAGTGAAGATGAATTGGCAAACGGTAGTGAAGCTCCTGTGTGATGCACCTTATAGACAGTAACTCTATAAAATATGAGACTCAAATACGCCTCAGACAATGCACTGACACTGTAGATTTTGAAATGAATGGTGTATTTTGCTCAACCACAAAGATGAATGCGGTGTTGAAAACTGTTGTGTGCTTCATGTATATGTGCAAACCTAAACAGCTGTGAGTATTATAAGAAATAACCGGGTTCTGCTGGTGCCAGCCAGGGGCTGTTTGGGAATGCTAATGTTGGGTTTCAACAGCGTGACAAAAAATGTACAATCCTGTGGAGTGAGTGGCTCTTCTCTCCCTGGCTGGGGACCCTGATGGCTGGAAATTCTGCATCTCCATTCCCTGTGCTGCACTTGTCCTTTGATTACAAAAGGAGAGCTCTCGAGGGATGTCATTGTGCATTTTCCTGAGATAAAATAATAGCTCTGTGTTTTGTGATACTGGAACTTTAGGTCCTGCCAGATGCTAATGAAGCAGTGGAAAACATCCAGGGCCTGGTAATTGCTTTGAGGCACAGCTGTTTGTGCTTGGTACGCAGTGTCAAAGCTCGCTTCTTCAGTGGCTGCACCCCGTGATATTGCCCCAAGGCCCCCTCGGGGACTCCTGGGTCAATGCAGCAAGCAAACTTCCTATAATTGAGTACAAGAGAGCATGGTGTCCGGGCGGACGCGGGCAGCTTGAGGGTGAGTCATGCTCTTGACACCACCTCTGTGCTTCCCATTCGGTGTCTGCAGTGTAAAACGTGGGCAGACAGCGCTAGCAGGCAGCGTATTCTGCTGCAGGGACCGGAGGAGCAGCAGAGCCCTTGGCAGAGCAGCAGCTAGGAAGGAAGCAAGGCTCGTGCACTGACCTGATCTCATTCAAATGTACAGCCAGATCTGTCCTATTTATTCATTTGCTACTTCAAAAACAGCTTTTTAGGTGCATAAAAATGAGTGTTTTCCTTGTCTTTGGATGTGTGTCCCCTCTAAGAGACCTTGTCATCCACTCTCGTCTTTGCAAGATGTGATTTTTGAGGTTTCCATAGACCTGAAAAAGGCGGGGGCACTCTACTACCCTTTAAGACAGGTTAATTCTCCCACAGGAATGCAGAATTAAAAGCAGTGTGGAAGTACTGCAGAGTGGGGCTGAGCAGCCTCACCTCCAGCTGCTGCAGCTGGGGACAGACTGGGGCACCTTTCCATGTGCAAAGCCACGTAGGAAGGTTAGAGCCATACAATCCATTAAATGAGGCGACTGTTACTGGTCAATATTGATATCTGGATCCCTTGTATACATCTTAGTTTATTAAAAGTTGTAAGAACCTCTGTTGGCAGGGGAATGAGTAGCCAGGCTCTCAAAGTTACAGCTGTCATATGCTGCACTGACACCATTATCAGTATGGATCGCACTTTTTAGGTGAGTAATATTGACAAAGTAGGTTTCAGGATCTGTTTCATCCTCTATATATCTCTGTGCATACATATCGTAGGAGGTGCTAAGTCAGTGGCACGTGTACTTCTTCCATCTCACTCTGCCTATGAAAAATATACCCAGACCTAGAAAAGGTACAGAGAATGATGAAAAGCATCTGCAGAGACATGCAGAGCTTCCCTACAAGGAGAAATTTAATAGTCTGGGAGTCTCTAGTCCCCAAAAGATGTCATATAAGGGAGGCAAGAAAAAAAATCTGTAAAATCATAACTGATCTGAAGATGACTAGAAGCAAATAACTCCCATTTTTTTTCAGGATAGGATACTGCGAGACTCCTGCTTAAATAACCAGACAGCTGGTGAGAAACAACGAAATGAGAAAGTTTTGTCCTACTGCATATAGTGAAATTCTGAACCTTATTCAGCATCCTACGGGAGCATAAAGAGGTTCAACGACCTGTGTGAAAACTTCAGGTCCATCTTTAGTGTTGTTAGATGGGTTACTGAGGAGATGTTGTTGGACTCAAGGGTTACGCTGTTCCCTTGTGCATCTTGAAGCGTTTGGAGATAGGATGCTGGGCCAGATAGCTCTGCTCTGGCACAGCATTCTGTATGCAGCGGAAATACAGCAGGCTGATTATACATCCTGTAGTTTGCAACTTGATATTTGCTGCTCCATGGCAAGCTTGGAGCTGGGAGATTTGCAGCGAGCTGCAACCAAAGGAATGTGTGTCATTAAACCTGAAACAGGGACTGGGGCAGTGTTTCTGAACGGGCAGAACAACTACCAGCCTGATAGGTGTCTTCCCAGGGATTTTTATGCATTAGTTTTATATTGATAGTGGTGGTTGTTTTGATGGGGTGTGGATTTGTTTTTGGTTTTTTTAAGGGTCTTTACTGATATTATTTTAAAACATTAGCCTGATAGCATCAAAGCTTAACAAGTGAGTCTGTAGAGGAAGGGCTGAGAAAGGGGTGGGGGGAGCCGAGGAGACCCTGACTCCTGATTCCTTGCTCTGGTTTCATGGCAGTATTACTGCAGCCACAGAGTCGGAAAGGAGATATTTGCTTTATGCTTAAGAGGCTTTATTGTTTCTACACTATATATAGTTCTGTAATCTTTCTTTGGGAGGGGGAGGGCATTGTGGGACAGCCTCCAAAGCATCGCCACCCTGCTTGGTGGGAGAGCGAGGGGTTAACACGGTGGTGTAGGGTTCTCCGAATGGGCAAGCTCATTGTCAGAATAATGTTTAGCCAGGTGTTAATCTGTGTCTGGAGGGAAGTGCTGGAATTCATTATTCATCCCACTGGGGGAGGTCATGGTCCTGGGAGGCTGCCAGCGCTGGAGCCAGCCTCCTGGCTTTACTGACATGTGCCATTTGTGATGAATGCAGCTGAAGTCCATTTGAGGAATTCTCTTGTCAGGCAGCCAAGCTGACAGTGAAACGCGGAGCTAAGGCATTCGGCGAGCTCGCAGCAGCAAGCGAGATCGCACTCAGCATTGGGAGGGCAGGAGGGGACAAACTGGAACTGTGGAAGAAAAGCATCGCTTTTTTCCTTCAGTCTTTTTTTTTTTTTTTTCCTCTCTCTCCCACCCTTCACTTCCCCTAAATATTGTGCTCCTCTCGGAAAATCACCAGCTCTGACGGGAAGAGTGCCGGCACGCTGCTTTTCAGCAGCAGGATAGGTTTGGGTTGCTTGTTTGTTTTTTAACGAGGGCGGGAGGTGAGACAATGATCAAGTCCAGTTGGTTCTACGTCAAGTTCAAGTATGCAGAGAAGGTAAGTCGGTACCTTTTCTCCTGCAGCCTTTCCCAAGGGATTGCGGCGTGGTCGCCAGCAGCCCCCTTCTCTTGACAGGCAGCTCTGGCCACCAGCGGAGCGAATGCCACTGGGAAGTTTCGCTGGCAAATTTGTTTTCCTAAGGCTTGATAGATAACGCTGTGCTGGAAGCTGGGGCAGCGCAGGGAACGGGCTTGGAATGTGACAGCCGCAACTTCAGTGTGGTGCTTATGGAAAAGAAAATAAAAGCTCAGATCTAATTCCTATGATGCTGTGTTGATTAAAGAAAAAAAAGCAGTGGTAGAGATGTATTTGCTTTTCTCATGTGGAGCTTGAAAGGGAGGAGTGTTTCTTGTTCTGTAGAGCCAGCTATGAGATGTGACCTGCTTCTGCAGGAAAGTCAGTGCTTTTCTTCTCCTTTAGTAACAAACTATTTAATTGTCCATAATTATTACTGGAAGAAAGGAGTTTTATCGATCAAAAGGTAGTGAGATGTGTTCACGGGCTGTTGGCTGGGGATTTTACTGTGGGACTTGCTGCATTTCCTATTGCACAGAACACGATGCTTTCTGTTGCGTGGCCCCTTTACGCTCCCCTTGCGCTTCATCCTGCCTGTCCCTTGGTACCCAGATGCCTGGGGGAAACAGAGGGACAGGGATGGAGGGAGGATGGACCAGGATTTCAGTGCGGACCTGCCTGATAGTGATGAGTTTTCACCGAGTATCTCCCTGGAGGGTTTCCTGCCCCCAGGTTACAGACTGATCTCATTGCCAATAACACTGAGACCCAGTCAGGGTGTTGGGATGTAGCTTTGCTGATTTCTTTAATCCGGAAAAATGGGAAAAGAGCAAGACAACTTTTTTTGTGAAAACACTAAGGCAGCTCACTATCTAACACCTAACACCCTTCAGCAGTCAGCAACTTGCCGTTCTTGAAAACGGGGAAAGCCCCGTATGTGCTATTAGCCTGAAATTCCCTATTCTGACAAATAGTCCCACATTGATTTCTTTCTTGTCTTTGTGCCTCAAGTTCTACTGCACGCAGTGAAGCCACATATATTTCATTTAAGAAGCAGCATATATATTTCATTTAACAAGAATGTCCTATCATTTATCCCAGGCTGCAAATAGCATATTTAACAAAGTCACAGATTCAACTATTCCCTTTTCATTTGTTTTGGGCATTCTTACAAGGACAATTTGACTGCACAATCCACTTTATTAGGCAGTTGTATTTTGTCTCCTTGCTGTTTCTCTGCAATAATTCTATGTTCTTTAAAGTCATATCAGACCTATAAACATCTACATCAAAACAATCAATTCTGCATATCTTCCTGGAAATAAAAACCGAATGAAATCAGTAGTTGTTTGCCAGTGGGTGAGGTTGGCTATTTAAAATGCCAGGGCATTTTTTTCTTCACCTTTACATTTTGTGATTCAATTTCTTTTTTTAAGTACCCCTTGGAGTTTAACCAGAAAGCCCTCGAGTCCCTGGGCAGAGCAGATAATGTTCCTGCTTTTCTGTCACCGGGTGGTTCTGTGTGTGTGTTGCATAACCTGTCATACCAGTTTTGTCAGAGACAGATATTTCTGAGATCTACAACCTGGGAAATTTGAACATGGATGAAATCCAGGAAACCCATTTAATCTGTGTTCTTTGTAGAATTACTTGTGCCTTACAAGATTTTCTTCTGATTCACCGGGGAAGTTGCCAAGTCTGTTCATCTGTTAGGGGGAAAAAAAATCCCCAAACCATAATGCACACACACAGGAAGACAAAAACTGAAGGGCGTGCCTGGTCTTTTATGGCATTTCATGTGTGAGAAGAACTGTCAGTCCCTTGCATGGAAGTGGGGCTTTCCTAGTGGAAGGTACTTCAGAAATTTTGGCCTTGGCTATGAGGCAGGGATGTACCTTCCTTGCTAAACACAGGATTTAGTGTCAACGTTCTTGATGCAGTTGATAATTGGCTTATTCTGCATTAGCTTCAAGTCTTGTGCTAGCGTGACTTAGCTGTGAATTGACACTGAATTTATTGAGCTGGTGCAGTTCTCTGGCTGGACGCTGCGAGTACACCCTCCATGGAACAAGTGCTTCTGCGTTTGTGTAACCACATTGGTTTAAAAAATCAGGTTTTAGAAATTGGGTTTATATTAGCTAAGCTGAGGTACCTCTGAAATTCTCAAACCAGATTTTTGCAGCAGTTTGACTAAATGGATTTCAGATCTCACTTTTAGAGATGGGGTTTCTCCTTTTCAGTTGACATGAGTGTGGGCTGCTGCAGGAGTGAGTGTTCCCACTCCCAGCTACACGTTGTCAGCAGCAGTGCTTGTGCAGCCACATGGTGACACGCGGCCGGGAGCTGATCCAACTGGAACTGAACGGGTTTTCTTCCTTTTTTTGGGGCTGGCTTCGTTTTCTGGCAGATCAGTGTGTGTCCCAGTTCTCCCCAAGTGTACAGCTGTAAAGCATGTACCTGAAGATACCTGGTTGAGGGTGAGTAGAAAGGACAGTGATGTCTCTTCTGGCAGCAGCCTATGAAAACTAAATTAAGTAAGTTTACTCTCCTCATTTGCAAGTGTTCTATAATCTCTGTATAAGGGAGGTCGTCAGTTAGGGAAAGGTTGGGTCTCTGTCCTCACATCAGTGCACTATCTCAGTTAATCAGAACTAGAACTGCTTTTCCTGTGTATTCCACAACACTGACATTCTACTGCTCCCTCTTAATTCTCTTGTAAAGGAGTTCATTGACATTTTTATTAACTGGCTGGCTTTGCTGAAGTTGACATCCTTGCCTCTGGCCATCACAAATTTTTTTTTTTTTTTTCCTCTTTGATTTGCTTTGGGAGATTTTGATGTCTGAAGACCCCTCTGTGGTAAAGCATATGTTTATATACATGTCAGAGGTAACTCTGCAGGCAACTTTTATGTTGTAAAATATTCCTTCAGATACAGATTGTCAACCTGTTTTATTCTCTTGGCATCACTACGCTTTTCTGCTATAAACTGTTCTGTTGATTGTGTTTGAATGTTGCTCATCCCATCTGGGTTATCTGCAGCCTCTGCAGATAGACCTGAACCAACGCTTGGTGATGTCCTTGCCTGAGCTTCCAGGAAATTCAACCCTCACAGGTCTTCTGGGAGCTTCCAAACTAGTTGTATCCACCTTGAAATCTCTTAGCCAGTCAACTTGGGTCATCTGCCTGCCTGTGCAGTGGCTATTCTATAGTGCTGGGAGAAAAATTCAGTGACCATGCATTTGTGGCTGCAACAGAGAGCCTGATAAATGGTCTTAGGCTGTCTTTGGATGTTCACCTTTTATCCTAAAGACGTGTTAGAACTGGAAACGGAAGAGATAGGTGGTGGATAAACTGATGTACTGTGCTGTGTTAGTTTGCCCAAGTCATCCAAACAGTTGTTTTATGTTGTGTTAGAGAAGCGCTGTAAAACCGTTTCACAGCAGCCTGTGTTTAATTGTGATTAAAATAATCAGATAATAAAACTAACTAAAGTAGAAATCTGCACAACTTCATCTTGAGTCTATTATCAAGTTAATTGCAAACATTCTATTATATAAACTTCAAGGGAGCCTACTGGAAAAAACCCAAAGTTTTTATGTTTACCCTTTCAAAGATTTAATATAAGGTCATTTGGACTCGAGCCATTTTTACATAACACCCGTATTCAGTCTGAATGCATTTACTCTGTAATTAAAATTCAATGACTTCGTATGAATAATGGTGCTGACACTAGGAAATCAGTTTGATCTGGGGGGGTGGGGGGGGGTGGGGGAGGAGAAAGGCAAGCCCTTGGAAATCTATGAAATTCTAGAAAGTGTGGGAGATGTGTGGAGGGAGGCAGCGTGAGTGGGCAGTCTGGCTTCACGTCTTGCTGCTTGTATCTGAAAGCGCTTGCAGATGAAGTTGGAGGACTTGAAAGGTTTTGCTTTGTCCTTGAAAAGCCTGTCCCTTGTTCGAGTTTCGATGATAGGTATTGCTGAACTGAAGTGAATCTTAATTTTCCCATTCCCAGCAGGGCCCAGGGGAGAGAAGTGCTGTATTCCTAGCTGGAAAATTAGATTAAACCACCCAGTACCTAGACGCAGGGTACATTCATTTCTTCCTCTGTTGGAAGACTCTTGCTACTCTGGAAGGCAGTTTACAGTTTTGACAGCTAAAATAAAAAGCCTTAAGGACAAGCAACCACTTTGAATTTTTGAAGGGCTTCATTTCCAGCAGAAAGATTTCAATTACAGTCATTTTCCTTGAGTAAGTACAAGGAGGTAAATGGAACTCCTGTTTCAAATGCTAAACTCGCAGACTACATTATTACCAGTTGTACTTTGAAAGTAAAGGATAAAGCCAATCTAAATCAAAGCCCTGATTCCAAATTGCTTTTTAAGAGTATGATGAGGTCTGCACCCAGTAATTCAGCCTCTTAGTATTGAGCAGCACATAGCACGTCACATGCGACTTTCATGAGATTGTGTTGCTCTTCCGGGGGGATTGAGGCAGGAAGCATCTTTCTTGACAAGCACTGAGAGCTGCATCTTGAAAAGGCTGCTTTGCAGCTGGAGATTCATGTGTTGGCTGTATTTTTAGAGAATTTAGGTTTTTTTCTTTCTTTGACTTTGCTTGTTAATTGTCTTGTCTTGTATAACAGTCATTTGACCAAGATTTGGTTATTTATCTCCCGTGTGGCACAACCTCTCCTCTCTCCCACTCCCTGCAAAAGGGTTTTTCTTCTCAGAACCATTTCTTCCCCTTGCTGGGGCAGGGAACATTTTCAGAAGTTCATTGTTTTTTAGACTAGGTATTGAAATGTGCTCAGTGTTTGCCCAACACAGGCGCTCCAAAGAGCTGGATAGCCAAGGGAATAAATCAGTCTGGTGACCCGAGCTCACTGGAACACTCATTTTCCTTGGAATGAGGAACTCTTCCAGAAATCTCTACCCACAGCTTGATCGAGTCAGGGATAACTGCTTCAGCTGGTGACTTTTTGGGTCAGACCTATGCCCAGGGGCATCAGGGGAAGGGGCAGGCTCTTAACCAGCCTGCTCCGAGAGCAACCCCCTGCTCCAGGGAGGCTGGTCCTCAGCACTCAAACCATCCTTGCTAGTGCCTGGGAGGTGGGAACCCACCTGCTTTTTCTCCACAAGAGTTTGCTGGAGGTATTTGTGCTAATTTTATTTATTTATTTCTCCTACTTCTTTGTTTTGTAGCTGCATTTCTGCAGGTGTGAAATCAGATGTTACACCTTAAACTGATGATCAGCACAGGGTTGTGTCTTCCCAAATTACTCAGCACAGACACCTGGTTCAGTATTTCTATCACTTTTAGCTGCTGAAAGTTTTCCTTTCCTGTCTATAAATATTCAAAGTTTGATTTTTTAAAATTATTTTGCTACTGTGACTGCCAGTGTTTTAGGGAAATGGGTGTGATTTGTTGTTTTCTGTGCTTGCGTACAGATATTGGGCCTGCTCAACCGACTCAGGAGAACAGATGTAGGCATTTACTGTACTTGTAAATACAGATTATTACGAATGTGCCCCTGTGCTTTGGAAGCCCAGGCTGGCTGGGACTCAGCTGCTTACCCCGACTGGTTTGGCTGGGTGACCTTGTGATAGTCATTACAGCCCTGTCATGGAGAATTGCCTTGCTTCATATTTTGCCTTTTTGTTATTGCGTTATGACCACCTGGTCCTTACAGTCATAAAGTTAACTCGCATTTCTAAGCATTTAGAGGACAATGCTGAAGATCGTTGGCTTAAGTAATATTTACTTATTTATTTTGATTTATATGGATATTTCTCCAATTTTAGGAATTCTTGGTATTTGGATCAGTTCTTGGGAGAGCTCTTGCATGGTTTTAGATAAGGGCATTTTAAGAAAGATGTTAAATCTTTCTAATTTCTTTCAGTTCTGCAAATTGAATATTTGTGGTTTGCTTTTTGCTGTAAGTGGTTATCACTAACCCGTAACGTTTTGAAGTGAAGAACCAAAAGGGTCTATAGGTTCATCTGGCTTTGCTGGGAATATGGTAGAGATTTAGAGGGTTTTTTTCTCCCTTGAACCTGCATATCAGGACAATTAAAGGGCTGCTTTTATCTGGGCAGATGCCGGGAGCCCTGTAAGACTCGCAGCAGCCCAGCATGGCCAAGCTTCGTTAGGAAGTCTGAACACCACCCATTTTCTCCTTGATATTTGTCACGAAGGGAGTCACTGGAGCACAACTGTTAAAGCATCTCAGTGTCACTTGAGGATTCTCCCACCTGTAAGTGGGAATATGTGGGGTGTTTTTCTCCAGCTGGAGCCAGCTGCTGAACAGCTTTGTCTTTAATATGGTTTGGAGTCTAGACCTGAAACTTTTCCACCTTTAGTCCTGTTTTCTGCATGTATTTGTGAGACTAAGAGGAACTGCATACTAATGGGAATAGTTAGTGGCAGGTAAAATAGCAGGAAAAAAAAAGCCTTGTTACATTCTTCTGATGTAAATTTTTAATCGAATATATTTTCTCCTGTTAAGCAACTTTTACAGCCCACTGCACAAAACATACAACCAAAAAAGTTTGCACAATGAACTGTATATAATAGGCAGCAATGCATCCATTACACCTTTTTAGATGTATAATGGATTTAAATCCACTTCTGTGTGCATGGCGGTGTAGCCTTCAAAAGGTCGTTAGGAACTGCACAATCTTGCTTTCATAGTTCCTTAAGTTTTCTTCAGATTGCAGTGCTTTGGAGAGCTTCATTAGCAATGGTCCCTTTTGTGACGAGAAGTAGATACAATTTTAAATACATTAGGAAATACAATTTTAAATACATTAGCTGTAAATTTTGTATCAAAAATTCTAAAATGATTGTACAATGATTGGTACCAGTCAATGCTGCTCTTTGGGACAGCTGGACTGAAGAGTTGGTAGATAATAGACTAGGTGGTAATAGCAGTAATATAATTACATTAAAGAACACTTTTCAATCCCAATAATTAAAGGTAAGATTCGTAGCAGCCATGTGAACCATGGATATGCAGTATCCTTTTTATGGGTGACCAGCCTCCGTGGTGTCGCTGTTTGTGTGTCTCCTACACGAGGATTTCTGCCTAGGGCCCCTCATTTGAAACCAAGGCACTGCCCTCGCCCGCACATCTGCCCCTGGCCAGCTGCCCTCCGGGAAGTCAGGGGCAAAATGGATTTTCTTTTTCCGAACTAGAGGCCAAGCATGCCTGTAGATATTGAGCAGCAGACTTGGAGATGCTGCCACTCAGATAGGCGTAATGTCAGTGATGCTACCAGCAGTCTTTTGCCTCAACTTCAGCATCCCTGTTCTGAATTTTTGCTTCCCAAGCTGCCTCTGTTACAAGACTTCAGCTCACATTTGCCATCTGCCTGCACAGCACTGGGCTGGACCTCGCTGGCCTCTGCTCTGTGGTGCAGTGAGACTGATAATAATTGTAGCCACACCCTCAGTATTGAAGACATCTGAAAAAGTTATATTCTTCATGGTCTCTGGGGGCTTTGGCCAAAGAGGCTGTGCTTTGGCCACTGCCAACAGCTGGCAGGCCCAGGGCTGTGTTTCAGCAAAAGCAACGTGGGCAAGAGCTCTCTGAGTCTTGCTGATGTGCTGTGCCTGGTGAGCTCTGTCCTAAGGTCAGTCAGTGCCACTGGAGAGCAGAAGAGTGTGCACCAACTACCTTCTCTTGGACGATGAGCTGTGGAAAGACCTTCTGCTGTCCAGTAGAGAGCCAGGCTCAAGCATGGCTAGGCATGCAGAAACGCGGAGGAATTCTTTTGAGCGGCTGTTCGGGACACAGCTTTTGACTTGTAAGCCTGTGGTATGTTTAACGCTGTAACCAATAACGTGTAGGTACTTGATAGATTAATATTCAGGACACAGTAGATGAGAGAGGCTGGCTGGGGGGATGTCACATGCAATCTGTTCATCTAGAATTGTTTTCTGTTTTGAAGCGAGATTCACCGGTTCTGTAGATGGATGGAAAGAATAATAATCTACAGGCTTACTCTGAAATTTTTAATTTTTTATTTTTTATCCCTCTGGACTTCATTTGCCTGAGGGCTAGTTCTGCCCTTTAATTATTTAAGAACTGGGTTTTGTTTACAGTTTGTAATAAAACTGATAAAAGATTAACAAGGTGCTTGTGAATAATTTTAAGCAAATTAAAGCTTTGAAAGACTTAAAACTGCAAATATTTGAAAATTGTAAAGCAGAAGAATAAGGACAGGACAGATCAGATAATCAAGTTATTGGGTTTGTTTGGGAGAAAAAATAATCTTGTTTGCAATTGGATGAGAGAGCAGCAGCATCTGCTCTATCAAATATTTATGTGTGCTTTTAGCAAATTTGAAGATACTGGTTGTACGAAACAGCACTGGATATGTTAAAATAGTGTATTGTTACGGTGTGGGGTAGCTGCACGAATAGAGCATGGGTTGAAGAAGGGATGCAGAGTGGAACTACATGTGTCTAAGTTCACTGTAGTGGCAAGCTTGTGCCAAAGCACGTGTTCCTTACGCTGCTTTTAAGGACTGACTCCCCCTTAAAACAATCCTGCCGCACCATATGAAATGATGGATTCTAGCTGATTTCCTTGCAAGAGTGAAAACAGGAAGGTTCTAACTCCATTTCTATGCAAAAATGAGATCTTGGGGTTATAATGGATATTTCCATCAAAACATCAAGAAAGACTAACTACAGTAGCAAACATAGTAAGAATGGAACAGGGAATGTTGCTATGAGGGAGTAGAAATCCCTGATTTACCGCATTGTGGGCACGGTGTGCAGCTCTCGTCCTCCTCTCTCCAAACACTTGCAGACACTGTAAATGCTCAGAGAAGAGCTGCAAGGCTGTGCAGAGGTGTCGAACTGCCTCTCCGTGAGGAGGAACTACATGAACTAGAACCCTTCAACTGGGTAAATAGTTAAAGGAGATGTGACAGAGGACTGTGACAAGTGGGATGTGGGGAGGACTGGGATTGTTCATTGCCTTCCCATACAAGAACGTGGGGATGTCAAAGAAAGTTGATGCCATATTGCAGGAGCTCCAAAGCAGGTGGTTCTTTGCGAAGGTGTTGACTAGTGCAACTGGTTGTCAAAGGAAATTGTGGATGCTGAAAGTTTACATTGCTTCTGGGAGAGTGGACAAATTAATGGAAGAGAAATCAACTGATTGCCACCGAGCAGGCACAAACCACGGCAGGAGCTCAGTGAGCTGGAAATGACTGGAGGTGGAAACAAGGGGGAAAGATGTACGTATATAAATAGAGACAGACAGGAGTATTATATATACACTTAGCCTATTTTTGTTCTCTTCCTTTGGACATCCATTTATGGTACCGTTGGAAAGAGGATGCTGCACAAGCTGAGCCTTTGATCTGGCCCAACACAGCGATTCTCTGTGCTGATGGTGCTGGGACAGCTCACGCTGAAACATTTTGCCTTCTGTGATGACTGTCATATTAAACCGGTGTTCTTTAACACCCTCCAAGCTTAGCATCTCTGGATTTGGTGGTGATTGTTACCTTAAAACAAAGGCGTATCATGTAGTGATTACAGCTTAGTATTAATCTTCTGCTGAAAGTGCTCTGGGAAGAAGAATCTCATTTTTCTTCTATGTGCTTCATGTTTTCCACCCATAAAATGGGTGCAAATGCACACGTATTATCAGGATTATTATCTGTGTAGTATTTTGGGGGAAATTACAATGCATTTCTTTGAAGCCCTTGGAACAAGATACACTATGAGGAGAAGGTCAGCAGCATTACCCTTGCAGTCTCCCCAGAAAGGTTTCAAGATGGGTGAATTATTGCATTGCAGAGCTCTTCAGTACCCCAGTGAAAAATCAGTACAAACCTTTAAGCCTAAATTACGTTTGCATTTGAATGAGGTGACAAGAAACTTCTGGGGCGGATGAGAAGAGTTTGAGTCTAATTAAATGGAGTAATTCTATTCCTTTGGGAAAGAGCTGTGAAAGCTAACACGGTAACACAGCAGGTTCAAGGTCTATGTGGATCCTAATCTTCTTAAAACATGGGGTAGAATTTCACTGACTGTATCATAAACTCAAGTTCGGTAACCTAATAGTTCCTTTCTTGAACATCCAAATATAAGCTGTGAAAGAAGACAGAGGAGTTTAGAGGAGGTGAATTAAGATCTGCCTATGTATAAATGCTACCTATGATTCAGTGGCAATGATAGAACTATTCCAGAAGCTCCCTAGCTGGTCTTTTTCCACCCTTTTCAGCCGGCATCATTACATGACTTTGATGGTAGCTCTAACAGACCTTGTTAAAGTTATGCTTCGAGGCAAATAGCTAATCTGTAGGTCTCAGCAATGTTTTAAAATATCTCCTTTTGCATTCCCCTGTAACTGACTCTTCCATTTTGCTCTGTGCTTTTGCAGATTAATTATAACCAACTTGAGCTCGAGCACATGGGTAGGGCCGACCTCCGTGTTGGAAGAGGGGCAGTGTGTCGGCGTTCTCGGGGAGCAGTGCATGTGGGTTGCATTATTCTGAAGCTTTATTCAAGCACTATTTGTATCTTCCAGTGTCCTATGGGATACAGATGTTGGAAATGAATAGATTTCTCTTTCCTTGCTTATGTTCTGTAATTTTTTAGCGTTGTTGAGATCAATCTTTGTCCAGCCTTCTTGAAACTTTGCTTCTGTTTAGTGTGTTCTCTCTGATTGTCAGGGATCTCCTTTAAAAACCCAGGATCTGTTCCATCTCGTCCCAGGAACTTGGCAGCTTGTGTGGCGAGCAATAGCTGATCTTCTTTCTGTGAGTGCTAGTACAGAGAAGTCAATTCATGGCTAAAAAGATTAAAATCCCTAAATCAGAAAAGCTGGGAAAATATAACAATTGCAGCTTTGCCAAGGAAGTGCTTCTTGTTGGATTAAAAAATCTTATGACAAGTTGAAAGAGTGAGATTTGAAAGTGTAATTCAATTCTGTTGTCAAGCCAGGGGAGCTAAAGCTGAAACTGTGTTAGAATACATTAACAGCACTGCCTGGACAGAGAAGATCAACTGCCTCTCGGAGACAATTTTGCACTGGTTTCCATTCTGCCTCAATTTGTTATGATCTGGTTTGGTTTTGCTACCTTTGGTGTCACTGAGGTTCATCATCTGGAAAATGTCTCTGCTTCCCTGTCCACGGGTGCCCCTTGTGAAATAAACTGTGTTCTGCAGCAATAAGGAAATGGGGGGGGGGGGGGGGGAGGGGGATGCTGAAATGGAAAGGGGTCAGCTAGCAAATTTGGAAAGGCTTCCATATGGTACGTTGGAGGTGTTACGTACACCTTACACTCCGAGGACGTGTCCCCTCTTGTCAGGGATTGGCTGTAATTGGGTACAGTGCTGCGGTTCTCGGTGACAAGTCCTCTGGGTGGTGGGAGGACAGAACTGCTTTTACTTTTTGGGTATGGTGGTTATCAGTGCTTTGGATGTGCTGTCAGGGTTGTGCTCCTGGAGATCGTGTGAAATCCTGTGGGAAGGGCAGCACCTCGCAGCAGAGCGGTGCCATCAGCCCAGCCCTTGCTGCTGGTTCCCTGCCTCCACCATTGTGCTCACCAGCTTCTCAAGCTTTTTTTCCCCTTCCATGTAAAAAGAGGAAAATAAAGAGAAATCAAAATCATCTGTCCCCTTGGCTGGAGGTACAGGTTGAAGGTTTGTGGGTCAATCGCAGAAAACGGGCTTGTTCAGTGCTCAGATATCACTGTGGCACGTTAGTGAGATAAATTGGGAGCACAAACCCCCATTTCTCTCTCAGCACAGACAGGAGATTATAAACAGATATGTGGGTCCTTCCACTGACAGTGGAGGGAGGCTACTGAAGGATGCTGCTTTTCTGACCTCATCTAGTAGTCACCTCTGAGACTAGTAGAAGGTATAAATCTAAATGTCTAATAAATCTAAAAAATTATTAGATATACCAAGAAGTGTTCCAAAAAGTGCCCCGACATAGTACCCCATAGATTTTACATTGCTTTCTTCTTGATCTTGCAGGTCTGCGTGGGCTTGGGACATGGGTTAATATAGAAGCTCGATCCTTTTAAAATCCCCTTTTTGTTCAATCTCCATTTCTTCTGGCTCTAGGCAGTGGACTGATTACATGGATATCTTACAAAGTTATGAGAAATATTTTACAACAATTCGTTATGGGCATTTGATTGGACTGACTGCCCTAGGAGGTACCAAGTAGCAGGTTCAGCTGATTGCTGCAGGGTATCAGGTTCTGAGTGACCTGTGTGTGGTCATGCACCAGAAAGGGGAGGGACAGTGAGAGCGATTTTTAAAAGTTTGCAGGTTCAAAAGATTGTAAAGTTTCCCTTTTCATTTTTGGCAACTCAGTTAGACTTGGATCCTTCCTCTTCTAACTTCAAGGATGCAAATATGATATCTGAATTGGGAATCTCATCTCCTTAAAGTCCTTGAGTCTGGGAGGAGAGAAATGAGCTCACTCCAAGGTCTGAATGGCTTCTGAAGGTTCCCAGCTTTCCTTGATAGTACAGCAGCCTTGGCAATGAAGCCTCTAATTTTTGTTTCATTTAAAGATTCGTGTAACAGGTAGGTGAAATCTTGTATCTCTGTGCCACAGTTTCTCTCTGTGTAAAAAGACTATTTTTTTGATTTCTCCATCTCTGAAGGTTTTGATTTTTGAGACCAGAGGTCTCAGAGTGTGTATCTCTCTGAAGTGCAGCTTATCTTTTGCAGTCACATCAATTCTTTCATCTTCTTCAGTTAAAGTCAAAATAGAGCCTACGTCTCCATAAACGTTTCCACCCAAGTATTATGACTGTGTGGAACAGTCAGTGGTCAGTGCCAACCTGGGAAGAGTCCCTGCACAGTTCCAAACTGATTTTTATCATGACCAGAGTCAAAACATCTTAGAGATGTGTGTGCAAACATCTGTGTATGCATGTTCTTGGGCCTGCATGGTTTAAACATCACCAAACACAGGTACAACATTGATTGGGGTCTTTATGATTTTGATAAATAGTCTAATATTTTTCCATTTTGTAGGAATTCACTGAGGTGTTTATAAGAAAATGGCAATAGCTTTTAATTTCCTTCTATACTCCTGACTCACATCCCGCTCAGTGGAAGTCAACATGTCTATCTGGAGCTCCGCTGCTGGGTGCTTGCATTGCCCTGTCTGATAAGCATTGCACGATCTGGAAGACAAGAGACCAACCTGTGAATTTCAGGGAGACCTTTTCTGGTGTATGCTTCTGCTTTGTGACTGGGGAGATTTTGTATAATTCTACAGATCATCTTAGACTGGATTAGGATTTAGCTGCAATAAAAATTGTGGAGCGACTTCATCAGTACTTTTGCTTGTAGACAGATCTTTCTTGTGGCTTCACAAGACAGATTAATGAGTTAAACATTAAGGGATCAGTAAGAATCAGATGCCCTGATTCCTTATGTGATATTGAATATTACACCAAGCCTGTGTTTGCATCTTTTGATGCCTGACTTGAGATCTAGTATGGGGTGATTCTGTATAGCTCCACTGCCTTCACTGTGGAAATGCTGCCTACGTCTTGGTTAATGAACCTAAGCCATTTTCACCTCCCAGATCTTTCCCGAGTCTGCTCAAGACCTCGTAATCAGTTTATCAGCTTATAGGTGGTGTGATTGCATGCAATGATTGCATGCAATCCCAGCATAATGCACACTCACAGCATGATATAGGTAGTGGCAACTGGACAGTTGCAGATCCACACCATCATCCGAGGATGAATTTTTAAGGGAACAATAATGATACCTTATCCTGAAAGGCCCTAGCACATTATGCAATTCTCTCTAGAATGAAGTAAATACATCCTTTTACATGTAAGAGCACCAGTCTAGGAGCCCAAGGGACTTACCCAAAGAAACGTCGTGAACCAAACGCAAAGATGAGCTTCTGACCTGAGTTTAGCCAGGTTGGATTTGCCGTTAGTTTCAGAGGGGTCGGGGTTTGGGTGCTGCCCCATCTACTCAAACACAATTCAGTGTCTGTACAAGACAAACTCTCCTCTCAAAAGAAATGGGTAGGTTGGTTGTTTTTTTTTTTTTTCCATCCACAACACCAACATTTTAACAAACACAGGAACAAACAGTCTGGAGCACTCTTTTCTTGGTGGAACTGAAAACACTGCCGCAGCTGAGCCCGGCCTTTGCCGTGTGCTGGCGAGGTTCTGCCCCGCCAGCGTGTTTAATCACAGGCACGGTGAGAGCTCTGCAAGTGAGGTTGGTGCTGGCCAGGCTTCCCTGGCAAGAGTCTGACAAACAGATTTCTGTACTGGAAAATGGCATTAAATTAAGTAGGTATCAGCCTGATACTCTGAGAGCTGAATGTCAGTGCTAATAAACCAGAGGCTCCATCCTTCCCAAGGGACCTTTGGAATCAATTGAGAGCTGCGTCCTCCATCCCCCTTTCCCAGCGGGTAAATGTTACTCTTCTGCTGTGCCACTTTCTGTACTCGGAGAGAGCTGAGACTACCAGCACGCAGAGCTGATTGACAGGATTGCTCCCAGCGCTATGAAGAGAGGAAGTGACCTTAAACATGGGGTTGTGGTTATGTTTTGACTGTAAGAAAATACCTTTTTCTTTTCCTTTTCTTTTTTAAAATATTGCCCTATCAGCCTAGCTTTCTATTGGTCTGTATGTATTTTTTGAGGTCTTAACCCTTTCTTGCCCTGAGGTGGAATTAGACAGGCTTTTAAGCCAGTTCAATGTCAGTGGGTTTTTTTTTTTTAAAGAAAAAAGATAAGAGAGTAAAGCAGGAAAGGTGACCTTGCAAAGTTGCCTGTAGAAAAAGATCTCTCTTATCATGAGCCTAAAGTAATTGGCTTTATTTTTGGTGTTGCCTTATACGATTGTTCGTGTGTCTCAGCTGGCTGTGGAAATGCCTAATGACAGACTGAGTGCACTTTCCAGACCGATGGGCCATTGCCTGTGAATGCCTGCATCAGTGGTGAAGTTTGCTCTTCCGCACTAAACGTTCACTAAGCACTAGCTCCCTTCTGCAGGTGAATATTGTTGCCCTCTATGGTAAAGTCTCTGCGGTCGGAGAAGATCCTGCATCAGTAAGCACAGAAACTCAAGGCTACCAGGCAAGAAACAAACAAACAACAAAAAATCACTGTTACTATCAACACAACAAATTTTTCTTGCCCATTTTTCTCAGAGTGGGAATTAAATGGTGTTGATGTTACTGCTTCATGTGGCAGGGTGGCATAAATGGATCTGTTGCTCCATTTCCGTGGTAGTTCCTTTCTTTGGGCAGTTGAAAACTGAGGACTGGCTGAGGCAGGAGCTGAGATAAGGACTTCGGTGGTATGGGCAATGTCAAACAATATACGTGCATGCAGTGTGGCAAGGAAGTGTTTTCCTTATTCATATTGAATGTACCTAGACAGTTGGTTTGAGTCCTCTAGCTCATGTACAGATACCCAAGAGGAAAGTGAACAGAAATGGTTTCTCTGAAATGACCTTTCTGTAGCGTATCTAACGTGGGCTGGTTCTCTTTCCCCTGTCTTGCTTCTCTTTGTTGCACTCACACATCAGCTGTTGGGTCAGTAGACTTGGGTTTGCATAGCATCTCCTCACCTCCTCCAGAACACCACACACAGCCCCCCTCGCCTCTATTAACAGCTGACATTTCCACTGAGCACGGAGGCCAGCTGTCCTCCAACAGAAGGTCAATAACCATGGGTGAAGCACGCAGATGGGTGTTGCAAGGAATGCTGCCCATACTTGTTCCTCATCTCGACGAAAAGTTCAAAGAGGACGGGGCTGTTGGTCTCCTGTTACTAATGTCATAAATTCAGCAATTATTTTAAGCAACAGTGAAAAACTAAATGCGGATATTATTGTGCAGATGTGAACCAAAGTACTTGGCTTTGGCATGGCTGTGCTGTGTAACCTATTTCTGGGTGTAATTACCTTCCCTGTTGTTGTTGTGGTTGTTAGGGTATAGCAGTAATCAGGTTTTGGCACGAGATAGTGCTTTGTGTTTGAAAACCCTCTGGTCTAATCAGGAGGGAGGATCAAGCTGTGGCAGGTTCATCAGTCGCACTGTGGGCTGCTCCAAGACCAATGGAAGTGACGGTGTGCTTGAACTAAACCAGCAACATCTGAGATTCCTGAGCCTTGAATTTCAACATAATCAAGAATACAAGGTGATATAGATGCAGTCTGTGGGCAAAAATTAGCTCTGATGTAAGTGGCGTGTAGAATGTGAGATAATAGGTCAGTGTCTCAAATGCACCAATTCTGGCATCTGGTCCATCTGACAGTGGCAGTTCTGGTGCCAGCAGAGGGAGGTCTTGGGAGGCAGATGTAGGATAATCGCTTCTCCACCTTAAATCTTCTCCTGGTTTAAACCCTGAGAACAAGCTTTAATAGCCTTCTTACTGGGTGCAATTCTGCTTGGATTATAGCTTGTTCTACTTGGCTTGATTTGGTTCAGCAAGGAATTGGGAACAAACTTTAGAGCAATTTATTATGAATCGGGAATGAGATCAGAAGGAGCTTTGATATGTATTACTCTGAAATGAAAAAAATTCATCGTGTTTATTCCTGTAGTTGAGTGTCTGCACTTCATACGCTTTCAGAGGATCACTTGAATGCCTTCGCTACGGTAGTCAGCCGCAGCAATTCTGCAGAGCATCCCTTAAAAAGGATGTATTTTCTGGCTAGCTCAACGGGATAAGCGGTATGTCTAAATGTGGATGTGAAACACCACTGCAGTTATTCCCTTGCTTAGGCTGACCTGCAGGATCATTCCTGCTCCTTCCACTTATCTAAATGCATCAACTGTGATTTCTTACATGCGACTTGTGTGGCCCAGTGTTGATTTTTCTTTCTTTTTTTTTTTCCTTCCTTAAAGTAAACTGAAGCCACTTCTGCCAGAGCATAATCTCTCCCATAGCGCAGTAATTAAACACTAGTAGTTGGAGGGCTAGGAAAGTACAGCAATGACTTGTTCCAGAAAGAGCATATTTTTGGAAGATATGTTTTGATTAGTCGCTAGGATTTGTTTACAGCGGTCTCCGGAAAACTTGAACATTTCGAGTGGATCATAGCAGGTAATAACTATTCTTCTGGGATGAGCACAACATGCAATATTAAACAGCCTGCAGAATGTGTCATATCTACTTGTATTGTGTACGTACCCTCATTCTGCAGCCTCTCCCTCGCCTTCTCCTTCAGACTATCAAAAATGCCTGATCGGAATCAGCTTAAGGGTTTTTATTTTCCCTTTCCTTTGTTTGAAGTTTAAGCCCTGTGAAAATCCGTTAGAAAAGATGCATTGTTGGATAGTCCCTGATAGCATCAGCTGCCAGTTTATCTTTCATGTCGCAGACTGGCTCCCGTTACTCCCCGGGGGCTGCCGGCTTGGATTGTTCCCATAGTTTGGGTGGCTTTTGACCCACGACAGTCCCAAGCTGGTCTTGGGGCTTCAATAAGCTCTCTGTTATCAGCCTCCCAAATATTGGTGTACCTATCAGAGCCTGGCACCGTGTCAAGGCTGTGGGCGTCCTTAAGATTCATCGCTGAGAGCTCACATGCTTTTTCCTCTTTAGCAAAAACAAGCACTTTTTGTGTAAGTTCACTAATGTTTGGCAAAGAAATATAGTAGTAATTATACACCCAGCCTCCTCCCTCCCGCACCCCACGCCCCCCAATCCCGGTTTTATAAAAGCAGCTAACACTGGAACTGAAATAAATGTCATGAATGAATAATAATTTCTTTCATTTACACAGTAATTAAACTTGTTGAATACAGACGTAATGCTTTACTGTGCGCTGTTTAATCTGAGTGGTAGATTCAGGCTTTTGTTAAATTCGGGAAGGAAAAAAAATGAAATTATCTACCTGGCTATCAGTGTGCTTTGTTACAAATACTTTCTGTTGAGGGTTTGGTTTTTTTATTCTGAAATGCTGCTGGAAAAGGGGAGGGCATGTTATTCGGGCCGTTGTTTGACGTTAGCTACGTGAATCTTTACAAATGGACTTAGCGTCCTGGGTTTCAGAAACGCGACTGACCTGCAACTCCCATGCTTTACAGCTGCGGGGCCTAACCAGCATTTCTGTAAGCTTGACTATGGGTATAGATGCACCGTCTTAGGGAGTTTGCTTTCCACAGCGTTTATTTTTTCCTTTCTGTGCAATCTTTAGGTTGTTTAAATGCAGATCCCCCCCCAAGAATCAGCCTCTCCTTCCAAACTGAGTGCAGAGCCACCACTATGGCGGTGTGTATAGGGCCGTGGTTTATGGCAATGTCCTCATCCAGCCTGGTGTGCAAAGGACAGGTTGAACAGTTACAAAGAGAGAGAAGTTGGACATTTCAGATAGAGAAATGGGAAGTAGACGGCAGGGGTCCAGGCTACCCAGCGTACCCTTCGCCTGCAGAAGTGACGTCAGGGATTTTGTGAAAGGAATGGGAAAAGACAAGCTGCATGTGGTGAGGGAATCCTAGGTGATGTGAGGATGGGAACGGTGATAGTGTTGACGGGAAATGCTTGATTACTTGTCAGACATGAGAATTTTGGGAGGAACCATCCAATCTTCTCACCAGGGAACCACAAAGTGATTCAAATGTGCTCACGCTACCATCAGCCTTGGCCCAGGTTTCCCATATGTTCACTTTGGTTGCTTCAAGGCTTTGAGACACCTGTCCAGGAGGAAACACTTGGCCGAGGAGCAGAGGTTGGAGTTAGGTGTGTTCAGTCAGGGCCACCATCTCGCATCTTAACGGTTCAACTTCGTTTCAAGTTTTGTGAATTTTGTGTTGTCTTTTTTTGAAATATAGGCTTGTAGTAGAGTTATTGCTTTCTTTGGTGAGTGTATAATCTCCCATAAATGCTGAATTTGTGCTCCTGTACAGTTTCTTTTGCCATCAATGAGCTGTCGTGGGAGGTTGCACATGCAGAGTGCGGGAGGTTCTGCAGTGGTGGAGTCAAAGCATCTCCCTTGCTTCTCTAAGTACATGCTGCAAAACACTCTTGAATTTTTTAGGTTATAAAGCTGGTTTATTGATTTGATTGGGACCGTTGCTCAGTCTGGTTTACATATTCTGAAGAAAACACTCTCTTGAAAACATTGTTTCTGACTGCTCCTAAATATTGCCTAAGGAGGTTTAAGCAGTTCACAGCAACCATGTTCTGGTGGACAATGTAGAAGAGGAGAGGAAATACTGAGGGATTGCATGAGGTGCTCCTGCAGATGCCTGAGGATTGGTGTTTCAGCAACAGTTTTGCACCCGAGGCTGTCACAGGCAAAGGCAACAGCATTTTCTGCTCTTGCTCCTGCCACCTCCTCAGTTTTCCCAAGTCACCATTTCAAGCTCGTGAGCTCTCCAGGTGTAATTAGAGGGCTGTGTGACAGACATGAGAGGTGCACACGTCTCAGTGAGATTCGTTAGCAAGGGGCTCCCAGGACTCGTGGCATTTTAGAGGGAAAAAGCATCAATGACTGGAGATATGGCTGTAGGTGTGCGTGTGGATTTGAGTCATGAGACAGCTCTTAACCAAAGAACCGCAGTCGCAGGAGTCTCTTGGGAGCTTTCCCAGAACGCTCTTCTCAAAAGCTGGACAAAGTATTTTAATTGTCACACACCCAAGGATTGTTTTGGTTTTTTTTTTCCCCCCTCCTCTTCTGTTCTCTGGGGGCTGGCATCTACAAATGTGTGTTGGTAACTTCATTTTCTCTCTTAGTCAGGGAACAAGAGGCACATGGGCTGTTTTGTTTATAGCTGTGCTATCAGCTGCCTGCATGTCTGGACATGAAGGTGACAGCTTGAGATTTGAGAGCCTAATTGGCATACAAAGGAAAAAAAATCCCCTGGGAAATGAGTTATTTGCAATTATCTGTAGATTTGACTTTATTTCATGGAGACAAATATAGTTGCTTGGTGACTTAATTACAACATTTTTTTAAGATTATGAGATTTTTAACAAGGATATCATTATTAACAAGATCTTGGGTTTGTATTTGGTGAATCCATAATTACAACTATGGCCATATTTGTTAGCTTGGAAAATAATATGTGGAAGCTTTTAATTAAAATAATGAGTTTTGGTTTTGCAGATATGCTTTCAAGTACCACCCTTGGATGATGGGACGCCTGATTGTTAGACACAAACTAAAGATGTGCTGTGCTAGGGTAGTATCACAGTTAAGGCTGAGACAGACCAGCATTAAAATATTCTTCGGCTGATGGTTAAGAGGGTGAAAGAACGAACTGGGTGAAGCAGCTAATTGTCCACATCTCAACTGATCTCTGCTCACCAGGGCAAGTTTTTCAGAGTTCTACCAGTTAGATCAGAGTGAAAAGGGTTAGAAAGAGTAAAATATTTTACCTCCACGTGGTTTCTATTGATGTTAAGGACATACAAACATGTGAGCACAGATCTGGAATTGCTCCTCTCTTAGCTGGTGATTGCCAGTCGCTGTAATTTACACCAGACAGTGGCTGCCACAGGCGGTTGCATAACAGCCCAAGGTGAACATCAGGTAGAGTGTCCTGGCCATACCTTCCCCCATGTCGCCCCAGCCGTGGGAACAGCGAGCACAAACTGGGTGAGCCCCTTGATTGATCTGTGGCACTGGGAGGTCACCCACGTACTGGAATGATATTTCCCAGATTGCCAGACTGCCCCAGTGAGAGGGTGCAGAGGAGTTACGTGACTCGAGAGTACCTGTTTCTCTTATTGAGAAAACAGCTTTGATTAAAGCTAGAAGTCACTGAGTGCTGCCCTGTGACTCCAGTAGCACTCCAGTCACTTCCAGTGACTTGTATCCTTTTCAGCAGGTTTTGTGCACAAGGATTGCATACTACAGAATGCATATTTCAAAAATTACCTGGCTTGTGCTATGAGAGGAAAATACTGTTATTACTCTTGCCACTCACTTATGATAGACTTATTGAAAAGGCTTGAAGATATTCCTGCGCTGAAGTTATTAGCAATGACTCATCAGCAAGGTATCTCCACTGTGGTCACTGTGTTGAGTACCCTTTAACTGATTTAGTTCCCCTAAATCATCCTTTGGCATCATCATTTTCATAGACAGGGCACTTGTGTTACTGTTCTTCTGCTCTGGAGTTAACTTTGTTCCTCCGGGGATGCAGCTATGTAGAAAAGCATAATCCAGTGCCCTCTGCAAGCAAAGGAAAGACTTGAATGGACTGAAGTATACACTGAATCAGGCCCTACAGGAGAGAAGAATTAGTCATGCAACATCAAAGAAATGCTTCCACATCTGGGAAAGTATTCAGAGAGTCCCCAAAGGTAAGATTAAAAAAAAAAAAGTCAAGTGTGTTCATATCTTATTAGCGAAGTTGTTATTGGCAATGAGATATTCTAATTGAATTACTCCTAATTAAAATAATTATGTTTTCTAAGTACTCTGATCTGTAGAGACCATGTAGAGAATCAAAGGTAGCAATAAACAGCACCTAGTAAATTCTCTCTAAGCTGGCTTGCTTGATGATGCTTAAAGTGGTTTTTTTATGACTCCACTCGCTCCACCTTGGATGGTGCTAATGCAGTAAGGATGGCTTTCAGAAACCTTGCTGCTGTCTCAAAAGACCAACCGCTACTGTAGGAAGGATTAGCTGGAAAAATCTCGAGGCTCAGATAAGGAAAATAGGGCTGGTTCTCTGCCTCTTCCCCACCCGTCCTGCCTGACCTTGAGCACAGCAGAGATCTCTGATGTCTATCAGGATAGAACAAAAAACCCAGGAAGGCAGCATTTTGTTTATGGTGAAGGGTGAAAGGCAAATCCCAGTGTTAGCCATCAAGAGTCCTTCCAGGGTAGTCATGAGACAAAGATGTGATTCCCGCTGAGGTCTGGCATCAGACGATTGCTTTGCTATGGGCAGACACCTTTCCTTTTGCTCCCTTCTGTCTGGAGTAAATAATCCTAGTTTATCTCCTAGCTGCAAAACACTTGGATGAACTAAGGACTTATCTGTCTGGGGGAGGTAGAAATCATTAGTCTTAGGCTGTCCAGATCCCTCCCCTGATCCGCAGATCAGTGTCATCTTCAAGCTGATCTTTCCCTGAACCGTGTGCTGGAAATGTACGCTCCCCACTCCATCCTGCCTTGGTGTGCACTGGACCCCATACTGTGTACTCTGCCTTTGGGTTACAGCCCGTAGCAAGACCATTTCTTCATGGGGCATTGATTTTCAGTATCTTTTTGGTTGTACAGTACATATCAGTTGTTAATAACATCCAGTTTGTAGGGTCATGTGGGGTCATACTTGACAGGCAGCTCCCAGTATCATTCACTCGGTATCAAGCCTTCTGAAGAGCCAAGACACCTCTTGTGAACCTGTCCATGCCCGATTTTATGGCATGGTTTTAGGTGGCTTCTCTTCTTCGAATACACAGCTTGGTTTTCAGCCTTAGCACAATACACTTTCCAGAAACAGGGGAGGTGGGGACATTCAGCCCAGGGCTCACGTCTGGTGCTTAAACCCCTAAAGCCTGAGATGTTTGGAAACCCTGGCACAAGGGCTAGGTTATCTTGTTCAAGGGAAGCTGCTGCCTTTGCAAAACGTTTATGGCGAACCTTAGCATTGCCTTGAATCACTCCAAAGGCCTAATCAGCCTCAGAATAAGCTAATATTTATCATACACAACCTTTACAAAAGCCAAACACATTGCCATTTTTTCCGAGAAGGAGAAAGTTTCAAAGGTTTCTCGCATCAAACACTGCTGACTTTTCTTTTTCTTTTTTCTAATGATCATGATTAAAATTCATTCAACATCCTCTCGCAGGGAAAGAAAAAATATATATACATCTCATGACTTTGTGCTTTTTTCCCCCTCCCTCTGTAAAAATAGAAAAGCTTTCAGATGTTGCATGAACAAAGATATGGAAATGTGAGAAGAGGGCAGCATCTGGAGGTTTTCAAACACGAGAACACGGGCTGTACGTTTCTTTTGCTGTTAGAAGAGTGAAAAGCTGTTTCCTGTCATTTCCCATCTTGTCACTCGGAAGGCTGGCATCTTGCGGCTTCTTGCACCAGCTGTTGTTTTTTTCTCCACAAACAGATGGTGCAACCTCTTTGATAATTTTTTTTCCGTGTTCTGAAGATTTTGCATGTGTACTACCTTTATGTAATGATCATATAACCCTGTCACTCACTTTATCCTGTTAGCAGTGTCATCACTGCAAGGAGGAGGAGGAGATGGCAGTGTAAGGAGCTTCATCCTCTTCGTGTGTTCTGACATGCTTTGAAAATATGCCGTGGAGCCACGGTTACAAATGCTTCCAAAAGTCTGCTGTATGTCTAAGGGATTCCAGAATACCGGGGCTGTGATTTTTTTAGGATTCCTCTGTGTGTGTGAATTTGATGCAACGTTGCAGTTATTTGAGGTTTTTTATCACCTTCTAACATGGTACTGTAGTACAAAAGTACACATTTACTTTGTATTCCTGGAATTAAACCTGGCCTGTTTTAAGTAATTCCAATGCAATTACAATTACATGTGGAAAGGAATGCGAATGGCTTCTATATCTCATAAAATGGCTGTACTTAAAACTCATAATTACTTTATTCCCTTTGATTTCCACCTGCTTTTCAGTGCTGGGAAATTGCACTTCTGATGGTTTGGTAATGCTAAAGATTAAAGGCTTTATAGGCTCGCTGAACATATCTGGAGGTCTCAAAGCTGAAAATTAGCAGATACCATTACATCCCATTCCTTCCTCGAACAGCCTGGTACAACAGTCTGCATTAATCAATGAGAAGCAAAATGAAGAGGAGCACTTGGTGTGATTTATTTTGTACAGCAAACTTCGCTCTCTGGTTCCATCTCGTAGTGCAACACAAAGGGATTGTCGAAGGTGGGAATAATTAGGAAGATTAATTAATCCTGAACAACCGTGCTGCTGACATGGGGCTGTGTGTGCTCTGACTGGGGGTTGAGATATGAGTGTCCACACCAGTAGCTGGGACAAGCATGTTCAAATCCATTTTCAGCAGTGGAAGTCAGAGATCAAAATTTCTTCCTGTCTTGTGGAGCATCATAGAAACTTTAATGCATTAAAATGAAGAGATTTACAAGTGGAACTGCAATCACGGAAGCCTAGTTCTGCAGGTATCAATACACATAACATAGTGAGACCATGGCAATGTCCTTCTGACAATGAGGTCTGTGGTTTTTGGGTGTCGAGCCCATTTTATCTATGAGTGGTGTTTATTCCATGGTACTTCTGATGTTTCTATACTTCCCTCAGAAAACGCTGTTAGACAGTGAGTATTTGGTTTTATCATTGGCACCGTGCTGCACATTCATTGGTCCCGTCGCCTCAAGAGTAATAGGAGTAATTGGAAGAAGACAAGTAGTAATGAGCCATCCTGTTTTACGCGCTTTGTTTGCCTTCGCGTTGTTTGTCTGTGCTCTAGCATATCTGAAAAGAACATCCTCTTCCCACAGCCAGAAAAACATTTGCTCTAAATTGTTTACTCTAAGTGCCATGTATAAAAGCGTGGCTGCTGTCAGAGAAGTGACTATAAAAGTGACACCATGGGGCTCTCTGTTTATTTTCTCTTTCTCTCTGTCTTGGAGACCTTCTAGAGCACATTTTCTCAGCTCAGCTACCAGTGCTGTAATCTCCAACTGTCAGCAGGAAAATTAGAGCTTTGTGAACCCCGCAGGGTCAGGTTCATGATGGCATTAGCAAACTCAAAGCTGGAGCACTCTGAAACATCCCCTTTGCTTCCCACCTCCAGACCATGACTGTGGTTGGCTTCTTAAGAGACCCACGGGGCTCCCTCCTTATGTTTGGTTTGGTTTTTTCCTGTATTTTTGTGATCCAATCAACCTTTTTTTTTTTTTTTTCCACTGTGTTGGAAATGTGATAGGGGAGGCAGATTCCAATCCCAGCTGTTTCTGTAAGGACAGACAGGATGGAAATAGTGAGTCAGGCAAGCTGTATCCAGAGGGCAAATGGAAAAGAAATTTCACCTTGGGCAAATGCAGCATATCTGCATGGGGGGAGGTGTGTGTGTCAGTGCCTATCATCCTTCTGAGGAGTCCAGGTCTAGATTAAGGCTTAAACTGTTACCCTAAATCAAACTTCATTCTCAAAGAAATATGGATCTGTGCTATAAATGATTTTGCACTAGACTTGAAAGGTTCAGGCCCTACTTGCCTTATGCTGTATCAAATGTGTGTGTGTGTGTCGGCATCAGCGGGACAAGGAGGCAGGGATGCCGCTGTAAGGAGGGAGGGCACATGGAGTTGTGTGCTTTAAGGTTTGGAATACAGGGGAACATTTATTCCCCTGGTCTCAGCATTCCAGAAGGTGCAATGTGGCTCTAAATACTTGAGAAATGGATGTGGATGGGAGATTTTCAGGAGGGACTAATACATTTGGATGTCTTTGTTGTTGGAGAATATCTTTCCAAGAGTCAGGATTTTATCAGTCGCTGTGTTTAAGCAGTTTGTTCTTTAGAGGCATATCGATGTCTGCACTTTGGAAAATGGAAGCCAAAGCAGACGAGCCAGTGGACACTGTGGCCTTTGCCATGGTTATGAAGAATGAACTGCTGATTTTCCGTGTTCTGGTGCTTCCATTTTCTGCCTTTGTTGATATCCATTTAATGCTTCTGTTGATCTGTCTTTCCTGTCTCTTTTTTTGTAGCTATTTTCTTTCAACTACTTCCCTTTACCTTCCTCCCTCTCAGTTAAAAATATTTAATTCCTTTTTTATCAACTAATTTTTCCTTTTTTTTTTTTCCTTGCCTCCCTTTTTGTTCCACTCTAGTTTTCTAGGTCTCTGCTCTCTCTCATCTGTTCAGCATCCCTCCTGGAACCTCATGAAATGGTATTTTCCTTTTGCCCCTACTCTTGCATTTATTACCTTGGGATGTAACTAGAGAAAAAATATTCACCTTATGGAGAACTGTTTTTCTGGTATTTCTAGACTTTTCTGGTCTACAAAGTTAATCAGTGCTAATAGTTTCCATGACAAGGTGGGAACACTGAATTTGAGTGTTATCCTTGTTCAGCAATATCCTTTTTGCTTCTGTTTTGATCAAAGTCATGAAACACAGCTGTCCTCATGCTGTCTTTGATTCCAAGATGTCCAGCCCAATTTCTGGCATCAAATAGTTTGGGAATATTAAAACTCTGCAGCATTTAGTCCAGTGAGCACTCAGAGTTTCTTGTAGTGCACATAGCATGAGTTGTGTTATGAATTTAAGAAAAATAAGCTACCCTGGATTTGGCAAATTCATGCTGTATTCTAAAGAAGCTCTTAAAGGGATTATTGAAATTTGTCTTTTAAAACCCCCTGAAGATTTTAGCAGCTTGTGTGGGATTTTGGTTAGCGTTCGTAGGACTTGGCGGGCTCAGCAGTTGTACAGAAGGTCCTGTAATCCCTCAATAATGGCAAGGTACAGCAAAGGTTTCGAGCATTGGCAGAACACCCATAGGCATTTAGTACACTCTGAAATTTTCATCTAGTTTTCTGCCTGAGTGCTGGTACAATACATCTCATCTTTTCCTGTAATTTGGGCCACTGAAGCTTCAATCTGTTATCCTTTGAAGTAATCTGTTGGCTCTTAGAATTCTATAGTTCAGGCAGAAATGAGTCCTGAACTAGCTTAAAACAAACCCAAACCTACACGCATCCTCCTTGATAGACACTAGTCATTACCTACCGTTTGCCAATATTATGTCAAAAGCGTGGAAGGACATGTATTTATTGGCTAAAAGAGGTGAATACAAATCATGCTTTTGAGAAACCAGCTTTCAGCAGACAGTAGATTGAATTCCTTGGGGCACCTGAAACTACAGCATTTAGAGTAATGACTGAAAACGCTTTGGCCAGGGAAGAGCCTGGCTACTGCACATCGCTCTGTCTTCTCTCTCTCTCTGCCATCTTATTCCTGTGGACCTGCAATTACCTGCCCTGCTCCTAGGTTACCTAAACAGAGTTGTTTTCTCTCCTAGAGTAGGATAAATGATTTACAGGAAGAATATATTGAATAATGTTCGTCCATTTTTTCTTCCCTATTAGCTGTAGTGTTTACAAAGAGATTGTGATTTCCTGTTCCTTGAACTTTCTGATTTTTTTAATCTGTGGGTTTATCACAAATACTAAAATTTCACTTGTCGTATTAGCAGTATTGCTACATCAGAGGTCTGAGAGACATCCATCTGATGGAGCAGTGTAAGAGACAGCCCCTGAGGAAGCTCATGGTTACGGTTTAGGTGGAAGGGGCTCACATATTGCAGTGATGGAAGCCAGTGTAATAGCTAAAGCCAGGCAGCCTTTGTGCCAAAAATAAATTTGTGTTGCCATTAGTGGTGTAGATATGATTTCTCAGCAAAAGTAATTCTGTGAGGATTTAAATAATGATTCTGTTAATACTGTGAGCAACTTTGAAATTCACTTTTGTGGAACACTTGGGCTCATAAAACTCAATTGCTTAAATATATGCGGAAAGCTGACACAAAGCAGATGAATGCTGAGCCAAAGCAGAGTCATTTCAATTTCAAACAGACTTCTCATTGCGTGGATCTTTTCCTTTGCATTATCTGCCATCTCTAATCACTGGGGTGCAATGAGGGCAATTGCAGTCCCACCTACCTGCAGCTACAGCGAGCATGGTAAGTGAGCAGGGAGGCAAAGCTATTGAAAACCCCTTACTTCATCACTGTTATTAATTAGAGGACATTTCTCCTTTTCCACCATGAAGAACAAACTGTATCTACAGAGCTGCTTGAACACGTTCAATTTTTCACATTCCTAGTTTCTTCGTACTCCTTGCCCAAAACCTAGAGGTGAGCAGGTGAACAGTGACCCAGGGTTTCTTGCAGCTGATGTGAAAATCCCTGTGAGCATAAGTGAGCGTTAATCTTGGTGAGGAATTCGTGATCATTTCAAAGTCTTTCAAAGGAGAATACAGGTTTCCCACTGCAGCATGCACATGGGCCATGTGCCTTGCGTTCCCGTTTTTGCCTCTTGCTGGGCAGTACGCCACCACTCGCGACCGTACTTAGTGAACAAGCCTAATGACAATTGCGGTCATTTAAAATTACGAAAAGGGCAAGATTTACCCAAAGGGACTTATTTTCTGCCATGATTGAATAAAGAAGGGAGGCAGCTGCTAAGACTGGAAAAGGTCACTCAGTCACATCGGTTGATGAAAGAATCAGAGAAGCTGTCATCTCTGCCGCAGCTTCGCCTGCCAACTGACGGCCGTGCACAGCCTTGGCAAAACAAAGCTGTCACTCCTGGCATCTGTCACGGCTCCCGGTACACGAGCATGCAGCCGGGCCGGCCGGGGGGCAGAAGGACGCCGCTGCCATCCTCTTCTGGGATCAATTGTTTGTTCAGCAAATGGTGTTAGGAGACTCTGGCTTTTCTCTTCTGCAGTTTGGAAGATCAAGTTAAGCTAAATATTTGAAGCTGTACTAGGCTGGTATTGACAAAACGCAGTGCCGGAGTGCTTGGGCTGAAAGGGAGAAGTACGTGATAGGGATCAGGATGTGCCGGGGGCATTGCAGATCAGATTTCTGTGATGTATTTATAATTTAAGGTATTTCTAGTGTAAGGTGAAGGAGGTAACAGTAAAGACGGCTCAGCAGGTGTGTTTTATGAGGGTTCAGGTTACGCTGGCTGCAGCTATCCTAATGCTATGTAAATCGAAGTGGAGAAAATCCATTTTAGGTTTAGGAAGCAATCATTTCCTCGTCTTGATCCATTCACAGGAAAAGCTCAAGCAGCTTCTTTTGGCTGCCATTCCTGTGCTATCCTGAAGATATTAAGTTGTTCATAAATTTTAGAAATGATTGTTCAGGAAGAAAACTAGAAATTAGCACTTGTGCATGTTCCAGTGACTTCCAGTCATACATCAGCCAAAAAACAGGTGTTAAAGTAATTTCTTTGTATTGTCTCCTGGGTGGGGTTTCTCTCAAGACTGCAGGTCCCCACGAATCCAGAGTGCTGTAGTTCTTTCAACGTAGAAGTTTGCCCGAGTGGCATTGAGATCTGTCTGCAGTCATCCCTAACTTAGGCTGTGATTTTTCAGAGTTGATCATGGTTGATGTAATTTGCCAATATCTCCTGATATGTAGAGTTGCATGGTTTGTTTTTAATGGGAAATCACTATGTATCTATTATTTCTGTGGCTATCATAATCCTGCTGGAGTAGAGCCAGTCACTTACCCTGGTCCTGCATTTGCTGCTTGTACAGGCCCTGTGTAATCTCCACGGCTTTTTTGAGTCTGACATTCCTTTCTTGTTGTTCAGGACGAGATCTCTTCAGAGGATCATGTTCAACTGGAGAAAAATGTGACATTTTTGAAAGAAATGCACATTATGGGAGTTGGTTTCCCTACCACGGTACGATTCCAGGGAGGTAGCTCTGCCAAGCATGTTCCTTGTAGGCGATCCTTTAATATAGATTTCACATTCAAGAGGTTTGGGAACTGGAAGTCATTTATGAAAGGGCAGATGACAGCAAGCCAGGGAAGCAGTGACACTGCGATAGAGCTGTCCCTTTAGCTTTGTCAAAACATTCGTTAATTGCAGTTGTGATCCTTCAAAACACACATCTTAGAGAAAAATGAATCTAGATTCAAACCCACGCTGACCAGGGAAGAGCAGAGTCCTCTAGTATGCAAATTAGATTTGTAGTTGAGTGGAATTGATTCTGCTGAGACTAAATTAATCACAGTGCTTAATCACTGTAACCTTTAAACATTGCACTCCTGACCACAGCTGCTGGGTAGCACATTGTTCACGCCGACTTTTGTCCTTCCAAAGGTGCTGGACTCTCAGGCAGAGGAATATGAGCATAGCAGTGAGTCCAACGTGCTTCAGTCTGGGCTTCACTTTCTTCCACTGGTTTAAAGGAGGGCAAAAAATTCATACCTTGTGGCTATAAACCTGTGGTGAGCAAATTGTAATGCCACTGGTCTCTTTCAGTACACTACCTTCTCATAGCTGTGCTGGGATAGAACATTTCAATATTAAGGTCATGAAATAACTCCTGATCCACCTCCATTCACAACAATGGAAAAAGCTCTCAAACCAAGACCTCCTCCTGCAGCTCACAGCTATATAGAAGGTGTGATGCTGGAAGAAGCCTCTCCGTGGAGCAATGAGAGGGTGTGACAGATGAGTTTACTTTCCACAATATGGACAAAGCTTTAAGTTCAATGGACTAGACAGTGTTCAAACGACTGTATTGTAATTGATTCTGTTAAAATTTACATTTTTACTCTACTTAGAAGTTTTTAGAAGTATTTTGCTGTGAAAATAATCAATCTGTACAGCTGACATGAAGAAGACTTTAGATGAGAGCCAACCTGCGGATGTAGTTTGTTGTTGGATTTGTTCCCTACTCTTGTAGCCAGAAGGCTGACCTAGATATATTCTCAGTTTTTCCACAGATCTCCCATGCTCTTTCTGCTTAGTCTTTCTTCTCCAGAGTCTTATCTTGTAACCTGAAGATGACGTTGCTTCCTTCCCCTACCATCCTTTATATTTTTTTATTTTAATTGTTTCCCTTTTGGGAATGTATGGTACAGTACATGAATTATGTATAAGCACAGTTTTCAACCCTGCAAGGCCTTGGTCTTGATTGATGACCTTCAGATAACAGCAGCATCAGCTCTCTTTGTGAACGCTAGGCTGAGTTCTTCTTTAAGGCTATATCCGATCCCTAAGTAAACTCTTTAACAACGACAACAACAAAACCTTAAAAAGCCATGCTGAGAAGAATTTGTGTCATTACTTTTAAAGCTGATGCTTGCTGTGATTTTCTTTTTAAATAAGATATCCAAAAATTTCTCCAATGAAGAGGCATAAAAATCCTAGCTTGCTGTAATATAAACCTGTTTCACACGTACCCTTTCCATTAATCACAAAGTACAGTTGTGACAAGGAGCTGGGTAAATTGTCTGACTCCTTGAAACCATCTTTCTTTGCTATAATCTATTAAAACAACACAACATCACTGTGGAGTTAACTAACTGTCCCCCGCTGTGTTAGAAGCAGTGGTAAAGGCTCAATGTTGACAATTTGCTGTTGCACTGCCATATGAAGTAGCTGTTTAGACATGGAAGATGGGTTAAGTGCTGCCAATATGCAAAAACCCCAAACAAAACATGAATAGAATAATTTGAAATGGCTTTTAAAAAATCTCGTTCTTTACTGCTCGAAATCTCCATATGTTATTTAGTTATTAATATCCATATCTCAGCTGTATCCTCACAGGAGGAAACTGAAAATGTACTGTTAATGTCATTAGAGTAAGGAAAGTCTGAAAGATTTAAGGGAAGCCTGGTCTGTGAATGGGGTTTGAACTTAGGGATTTGTACAGCTGGATGGAAAAAGATTAAAAGGATCCAAGTGGCAATGAGGACTCAGCTACTGGTTTATCTTGGTTTGGAGGAAAAGGCAGGTAACATTATGAAATTTTGGGTGTGCTTTCTGGCTTGCTGGGTTGTTTGTTTGGGGGTTTTTTGTTGGGTTGGTTTTTTTTTTCTGGCTGTTGAGTGTTGAGATCTTTTACTTCTCCACAAAAGAATGTGCCATGATCCCGTATCCAACATGACACATGCTGGAATTAGTTACCTTCAGTGGAGACGCTGTCTGATGCCCTGTTTTGCAGCCAGGTCTGTGCAAGAGCACGCAGCCAGGAGCAGGTTTGCTGTTGCCTTTGGTGAGACTCATCATGTAGAATTCACTGCACGCTTTCAGCTTTGATCTTCTGTTTCTCATTAAAGCAAATGCTCCGACTACACTGCTGTAGCATCATTTAAAGGAGATTTTCCATGATTTCCAGAATAAAGATGTGGCAATTCCATTTTATGTAGTCCACATAGCGCTTGAATTTTGTCAGGAAATTTTGGCTTGTAAAACCTTTCTGATGAACTGAGAGGAAAAGGAGATTCAGCCGTGGGGCACCCTGGACCTTGCCAACAGAGAGCCACAGTTAGGTGTCTTTTAAAGCACACGTGAGCCTTGTGCGAGGTGTGGAGATGGCTGACCAAAGAATTAAAGGTTTTGCTTTACGCCCAGCTGCTTTCTTGCTTGGGCTTTGTTACCGTCTGTCTCCTGACGTGGAGTCAGTCCGCTGGACGCTTGAAGTTAAGGAGTGACCTAGTAAGGTCAGGAGATAATTCAGTCCCAGTGGTTTATTCATCCGTGCTCCATATCTTGGCTGAGTCTGTCCACCAAAGTGTCAGTGCGTGGCAGTCGTGACGCTAGTTAGGGAATTTGGCTAGTGCCTACCGACCCTTTTCGCAGGGGTTTTCACACCGTTAAGCAAGGTCTGCTGTGCTCACTCCTCTGAGGGCGTTACTTTGATCCACGATTATGCACTTGGCTTCCTCTCAGCTTAAGTGTCACAGTAAGGCTTGATACCAGTTAGGTCTTCAAAATAGATTATTCTGTTTTGCTGAATTTAATTAATCATATATATTTCAAACACAAATACATGTATATATGGTTGGACTTGTATTTTGTCATTTCCTGCAGCTGGAATTTATTGTGGATTGAAAGATACAGGTTTCTCAGCCTGACCTTTTGCTAATTATTAGATTGAGATAAGTGTGTATGTAAGTGACAAATTGCCTTTAATGACATTTAATCTGCACATGACATTAATGGCAGGTTTAGCAGCCTGGTTATAGTCTTTGTTGCTGAGAGACGAAAAGAGCAAGGACTTTTATCTTAATTTGACCTTATTCAGAAGGTGTTTGTAGTAGTAGTCAATTTCTGATTAACTTAATGACCTGCTTTACATAGAAAGCAGTCAAACATTGATAGATGGAAGGGCCTCGAGGTGACCAATTGCAGAGGCAGCAGTGCCGTTGCCACATTCTCACTCTTAAGGTATGGGAGGGAGAGAGGTGGGAAGTGGAGCTACTCCAAACTCTTCTTGCTGATACAAGGATGGGTGCCACATCCAGAACATGTTGCTGCTGAAGCATCTGTTGACTGTCGGTGGGAGCAAATAGCCAGTATTTGACTTTGCTTAATGATTTTCTGTACAGTCCAAACTTCTGAAACAGGGATACAGAACCGTACATATACATTGCAAGAGTTACGTATAAATCTGCTATGGGTTAGAGGTGGGCTGGCATCTCAGGAGAGCCTGTTGCAAAGTGTGGCGGTGTTGAGTTCAGTGGAAGCTAGGAGCCTGCTGTGCTGGGCAGCCTGGGCTTTGTCATTGCGGTGATGCCGTCAGCTGCCGGGAAGGGTTTCCTTGTTAGAATCTCCAGGAAATATTGAACGTAGTGAAAGTGTCTCCGTTGGGGATTATGGCGCTGAGCTGAATCCTTGAGGGTATTATGCCACACTATACTGAGGTCAGCCATGGCCTATTTCCGTGACAAGGGAGACGCTACAGATCCCTAAGGGTAAGCAGAAAAGAAAGCCCAAGGTGGAAAACTTGAGTCCTTCTCTCTCATTGCCCTGTGATATATTTACAGAATGATTTAAGAGGAACTTCAGAGATGAGAGCAGAGGTTATAAACTGCTTTTAGTAAAAGTAAACACCTAAGCAAATCATTCAAGAACCCATTAAATGGCTCGACAGCTCCTATAAATACAGTTCATAATGCACTTAGAATGCTCCACCACCTACCGGCACCAGTGGCCTTTCCTGAGAGAGCTCTTGAAAGTTTCATTTTAATGATGAAAATTGTTCCTTGCATGTTATGGAAAAAATGTGAAGATGCAGTTCAGAAGATAGCTGGAAGGATAATGATGTACCTTAAGCTTGTAAAATAACTAATTAATTTATGGTTTAATGTTGGGTTTTTTATGCGACAGAAATGCCTTAAAACTAAACCAAACTGTGTGGCAAATTGACACAAATGTTTAGTGAATTGAGATCAACACTTATTACATCAAATTACAATGAAACTGCAAACAGAATGCCTTGGCATGTTGCTCTAGAGCTTTTCAGCTGTCGCCTGGCTTGGCGGGGAGGTGCTGTAAAGGCATCAATCACTGGGCTGTTACGGCGTCTGTAAAAGCACCAGATGAGCTGGGCAGAATTGCTTTGAATCGAAAAAGTTTCAGATGCTTTGGCTTTAAATTGATTTTGTCGTCTGCAGTTTGCTAATAGGTAGGTCAGCCACATCCAGCTGGGGATTCTGCTTTCTGTCCTGCTGCTCTCTGAACGCTATTAATGAAGTAGTAATTATTTAACAAAAGCAACTGAACACAGCTACCGTACCCACTCGCTATCAGCGCAGAAAGGCAGGTGGCGGCTGCTGCTGCCACCAAGGACAGGAGAGTAAAGGAGTGATATTTGTTTCCTCCTGATCTCACTCTGTGGCCCTATGGTTCTGGATCTGTTTTATTTCTGTCTCCTTCCCTCTCTTCCCTGGACTCTGTAGCATGGGCTCACAGCTGTAGTTTGGGCATTTGCTGAACTCCAGCTATTACCCAGTTATTCCTTTTCCCAGAAGATGTAAGTTTTGATAATTCCACTGGATCCAGGTGAAATTGAGTCTACAAGTTAAAAACATTGAGAGGGGGAAGAAGACTAATAGATAAATGTGGGAATAGGAAACCAAGCAAAACCCAAAATGTGGTAGAAAACCACCCCCCAATGGATGAAGAGCCTCATACACATTGTATATGCTCTAAGTTATTTTATGTCTATGCCTTTTACCAAAGAAATACATTTTAAGTTGGTGCTGCCTCATCTGATTTCTGTTCTCTAATACTGTAAAGGTGAATGGACTGCGTCCTGAATTGATGTATTATATTATTATCCAAGTACTGTTTGCATTGTGTTGATGCTGAGTTGGGTTGTTGACCCTTCTGAGAGCAGCGAAGGGGTCTCGTTGCCAGCATCGCTGCAGTTGTAATTGTGTTTCCTTCTAGTTCTCCTGTTTCTTTTGGATTGCTCTCTGGTCTGATCAGATACCAGGATGCCAAAAGAGACCTTCGGGATCATTTTGACTGAGCTTCTGTACAACTCAGGCAGCAGGAGTTGATGTAATTAATTCCTGTTGGAGCGTATCTTTAAAATAAATAAATCTGGTCTTCACTTAAAAATTGCCAGTTATTGAGAATCCACTGCAGTTCTTGGGAAGTTGTTCTAGTGGTTAATTAACCTCACAGTTAAAAATTGCCATCCTATTTATAGCCTGACTTTTTTCTAACTTCTGCTTGCAACCACTGAATTTTATTCTGCTCTTCTCTGCAAACAAGAGCCCACTATTTGAGCATTGTTCCATGTTTTCCTCCATTTCCATTGTTCTTTTCACTTCTATACTGATGAAACACTGCTGCAGTAATATGTATTTTCTTTTTTCCTGAGGTTGGACATTTGAAACGTGTTTTAAGATTCTTGGGTGGAAAATGCTACAATACACAAAATTCAGAAAGATCCATTAGTTATCCTTGTTTTCCCAGTGTGAGCTTTTGTACCTCCCAGCGGTGTATGCCCAGCAGGGCTTCTCACATCCTTTTGTCTTCTATTAACATTGATACTATTTTTCTAGAACCGACACCTGACAACCCTCTGGGGGAATTAAAACTCCTTTGCTGATAGTTTAGGATTGAATGTATGTTGTTGCACATCCAGGAGAGTAACAGCGTTATCCCACAGTGAGATTTGCAGGTATCAGCAAAATTAACTCCATCATCACTCTACATTTCCTGCTTCTTCCTTAGAAATGGTTGTGTACAAATTTAGTAGTAGCATGTTGTACAGCAACAGCAGTGTTGATTGAGAAAGAAGCAAGCAATGTTCATCACTAACCATTGTATGGTCTCCTTGTGAGATGGGATGTTATGTGGTGGCTGGCAATGACAGGCTCCTATGCTAACAAACCTGTTCTGAGACTGAACGTTTGAAAGAGGACAGAACCAGATTTTGTACAGCAAATGCTTTAAAATGTACTTTTTTCATCAGATTTACTCAGTGTTAAAAGAAGTGTTGACCTTACAAAGGTGTGTATTGTGCTTTATCAGATATGGATGGTACCTGGATTTATTTTTCCACATGAGCTGAAATTGGTCACAAATACATTGGCAGGTGGATTTGAAAGCACATGCTCCTTGCTTTTTTCCTGCATCTTAGGAGCTCTACACACTCCTCATAAACTGGACATGGTGAAGGCAGTGTGTAAGTAAACCCTAAACCAGACACTTGGTATCATTTCCAGATAGAACTGATAGCTGAGTTTTGCAAGCGAAATGCTGGGTTGGCACTGATGCTCTCCTGGAAGACGGTGCCCTGTGCCTTCTGCCAGAGTGGGTTCAGCCTGGCCTGGGCTCATTACCTCTTTGCAGAACCACCAGACAGACTGGGAGGGCTTTGCTGGGGTGAGCTGCAAACCTTTCCGGACATCAGATGGCAATGTTGACTTTGGAGGGCTTTGGCTTATCAGCAGGTGAAGGTGTTCAGCAAGATGGACATTTCAGTTCTTGTTGGACTCTGCCTGTGTGCATTGGAACTGGGAAAAGCCTGCGGAGTTGATTTTTCCTGCAAGTTTTCAATGGATTTTTAAACAGTCTTTCTCAGTGTCTGTTCTTCCCACCATTGTCACTTTAGGCTTTTAAAGTACTTTTTCTTGTTGTGATCTTTCTGATAAAAGTGTCTGTGGAGAAGAGAAATCATGATATGTGACAGAATATTCACATTTACGGGTACCTGTTGGACTTTTCTTGGAGTGACAGTTGAAACATTGCTGTAGTCCGGTAATACAGATGTGTGATCCTGTTGATAGGTACCGCTGCAGCTACGAAGGCTTGGGATTTTCCTCTCTGTGTTTGAATAGTTCATTTGTTTTATTGACAAGAGGAGAGTTTGTGGCACCTCCTGTCCAGCCCTGAACTGAGGCTCCTTGTCTCCCTCTCCAGCTATCAGTACTTACCTTTGCATTCATAGCCCGTGCTATAGGAGTAGAGTGAAATGGTTGGGGGTTAGCACCCAGTGCCCACACGGGCGCAGAGGTTTCTTTGTGCTGTCTCTAGGCTGGCGCCCGTGGTCAGAATTAACTTTTGGTGAACACCATCTGATGTGTGTTTAAAATTCCTGCTTAAACATTGTAAACATGTCCACAAAAACCACAAAGACCTGCCTGCAGACAAGAGATGGAACCAATCTTGTGTGAAATCATTTATAAAGTTCTTGGGTCTTTTTTTCTCAGTTTGCCTTCATTTCCCCACTCCTGAAATAAAAACACCAACCTTCCCTCTCTTTCAGACTTTCTTATCTGTGCTGATACAAAGCTGTTCGGGGATGCTTTTGTGCCATATGTCTTCACAGTGGCAAGCAGAGCGGGGCTGTCAGTCTCAGCTGGGGGCCTGTATTACTAGTCATTCTGTAGTAATACAAATAGTGGATAATATAATAATAAAGCAGAAAAGAAAGTAAATACTCTTTATATGGAATAATTGAATATCGCTGTGACATTGAGCAATGACTCTTAAAAGGATGGGGGGAAGTCATGCTTTTTTCCTCCTTAATTACAGTTGAACTAAAATCACTATATTTAGCTATTTCTAAAGCTCCATTGTGTTCTTCTTTTTCTGAAAGAACACAATGATTTGGATATGCATTTTCCTCTCCAGATGTCCTATTGCATCTTGAACGTGGTTTTGTATCTTTGTATCTGTGATAACAGAAGCTTGAATTTCTTCACTGGTAGTGTGCGAGAAGGCCAATTATGCAGGTCAGTGTTAAAGAAATATTATGGTTGGTCTCTGGAGGCTTAGAATAGCTCTATCCCACTCTTGCCAGTAGTTTGGGTGTGGATAACTGTCTTAGCTTCCTTGCCTTTGTGTTTTATTTGCATTAATGAGTAACCTAGATATTTTCAAGTCCCTGTAATAGAGTCCTTTCTGAAGAGGCTGGAGAAGTTTTTGTCCTCTAGGATTGAGTTCCCTGTTAAATTTGCAGCAGTGATCATTTATTTGCCCCCTGAGGAAGTAGATTGTTAGATGTTAAAATGAGCACAGCGTTCTGGATTTTGGGTGGTTTAAGAGTTCACATTGCCAGTTCATGCAGGTGATGCAAGGTGTCCTTCATGGAATCATCCTACAGCTTCCTCTACCTCATCTACACTGGGAAAAGCCATAGATTTCCTGGTGTCCAAACAGCAGGTTAAGCCAATGGCAGTCCCAGGGAAGTGCTGTCCTGCTTCCACACCAGGCGGTTGCCCTGCTTGGCATTTAAGATGTTCTCTCCCTACCTACAGCCAGCGCTCGGGGACCGAGAGCTCTGGGGGTTTGTGCCGTGGTTTGTTATACAACTCATTCACAATTTGGCTGAGCAGACAGGACTCCCTTTCGCTGTTACCCGGTACACTTCCAAAGATGGAAATACACGACTTCACAACGTGATGCGCTTCTTGCTCTTTTGAAAGTAGATTTTATACAGAAATCTTGGATGATAGTACAGCTTTTCATCAGCTCTTTTCAGGTGGACAAAGGCTGGTGTGCACACCATACGTGCAAATTCACACTATGTGCAGGAGATCTGTTGCACTTGCTGGCAAACACGATGCTCAGGCTTCTTTCCCCGCTTGTCTACCACCTAACCTCCTCCACTAAACACCTCTCTACCCAACGTTCCCTGTTTACATGCATGTGCTATTTTCTACTTCAAAGAAGCGTAACACAATGTAATGGTGGCAACATATTTCGAGATCCTTGCTTACCAGTTTGTCTCACTAAAGCTAAGGAGTTTAATAAGCTGCAAGACATGTTTTTTGTCTTGCCAGCCCCTGTCTTCTGATAGCAAACTATATTCATATCAAAGAGCAGCTAATGTTAAGGGTTATATACATGAGAGCACCCTTCAGGGGAGAGGCGTAGAGATGATAACAAAAGTAGCTTGACACAAAGCTGCCTGAAAAGGGGAAACTCCTCTCCACACATCTTCGCTCTTATGTGCATTTCAATTTACACTACATCAAATTGGATTAGAGTCTGTTAATTCAATTAATGACTACATTGAAAGTTTGCCTTCACTCATAGTGAAAACAGGAGGGCAGCTCCTAATAGCCTATGGATTTAATGACTGCAACTTTGAAGAGTGTTAAGCTAAAGTGAAGTTCAGAATGGCTTGTTAACTGGGTTTATTAGCTGTTGACCTTCCCTTTCAGCATAATAGTAGCAGCCAGACTGAAGAAAGCATTAACGTCCTCATTAGCATTTATCTAAAGATAGTCTGCTGCCCATTCCACAGTAAATTAGTTCAATCAGCCATAAAGAGCCTGAGAAACATTTTCTCACATACCTTTAATTCTCTTTCTTGCTTTCTCCCCTTTCTGTTTTTTTAGAGTTAGGCGAGTTCATTTTGTCCATTTTATTGGGAATGAAGCCTCAGGACAGTTGCATTTACAGAAAGTGTTTCTACATGCTTAGATAATTAGAGACCTTATCCTGTGAGGCAAAGTCATGGGAGCGGAATTACAGAGTGTTTTCAGGGATGTCCTTGCTTTAGCCTTCTGTAGAGATTACCGATATCTTGCTTGTTTTTCAATAGGTGATACAAAGCTTTTCTTCAAGATAGTGTGGCTGACTCAGGAGTTGTTTCCCAGCAAAACAGTCTCTTCTGTACGTGTGAAAACTCATGTTTTGAGGTGCAAAGTGCAGTTGCAAAAGCTGATGTGCAGGCTTGACCCTTGCTAGTAACTGGCGATACAAGAAGCATGATAATAGTTGGGAATTCAGCATGCTTGGCTTATAGAGATGACTGTCATGTGTGAAATGCCCTGGGTTGACTGAGCTGCAGACAAAAAACTTTTGTTATCTGCCATCCCCTCAATGCTGACCAGCAGTGTGCTTCTGGCGTGGATTTAAAGAACAGGATTTGAGAGGAAGAGAGAGTGGAAAGTGTCAACCTTGTTTATGTTTGTCACTTCCAATGGTGAAAGGATTTATGCCTTTAGCCTAGCAGGTTTAGTTCAATGTAAATAATTTATGTTAAATTGATTGTAATCTTCTGTCTATCAAGTAGCTGAAATGGCTCAGAGTCACATCCCGTATCCTGGCCGCAAATCTGATGCCCAATTCATGAAGGAAAAAAAGAATCTGAAAAACATATAACCCCCACAAAATGAAATTGTTTTCTGGGACTTATTATTGTTCTTTCTATTCAATCTGGAAAGATGGAAAGGATATCAACGCCAACCCCAAAATATTATGTTTTTTCAGGCATTGGTTTTTCATGGTGACCAGGTAAGCTGGTCATCTTTTCTGTTTACAGTTAGATTCTGTTTATAGTTAAGAATGTACTTAGAGTTTTTGCTGTATCAAATCTTATATTCCCTTTTTAAGTTTATAACTGAACATGAATGCAGGTCACTGTGATATTAAAATAAAATTTTAATAAACAGATAGCATTTTCCTATGTTTTCAGTACACAGGACAAAATAATGAGACATTAAGAGAAATTAAGAAAAAATGTTTTAAAAGGTGGTGAGGAAACCAGTGCCAGTTTAATTATACCTCTAGTATCTCACTAGATCCAGGTTGCTTTTCAGCAATTTAGTGTCCTTCATTCTTCAGCATTTCATAAGAGCTTGTCTCTAAATTTTAGCCCTGTTACACAAAGTACCGCATAATATTCTTGTGACTGTTGCTTCCTCAAAGCTTTTAAAACAGGTTGTAAGAGAAAAGCAGAGAACCAATCTTGGTGCAGAGGAAGGAAGAAGAGGATGGATGGAAGAGATGAAGGAGGAGGAAAGCAGTACACTATCCCCTTGGCTCAATGAGCATTAAGGATGGTGTCCTAAGCTTCTAGGTGCCTGAGCCTATAGATTTCCCAAAAGAGAGATCCCTTGGTTGTCCTTTGGCTTTGAGGCTGGGCTGCTCTTAATCTGAGCCCAGCTGTAAAACTCTGTGAGAGCCGCAGTTTACCAAAGCTCTCGGTCCCCCTCTCCTCCTGTGAAACATTAACGTGGGCAGGAAGACTCAGCACTTGGGTTTATTTATGACATTTCAATAGAAATTTTGTTAAAAATACTTTTTATTAAATTGCTATTTACTGTAAACAGATCTCTGCTTCCAGTACACCCTGTCTTTAGGTTTTCTAAAGCAGTAACTGTTCCAGATTTTGTCTAATTTAATATTCCTCTTGCAGTAATAATCAGAAGCCAAAAGTTTAACATAAACAGTTAAATGTACACCCAGCCTCTAAAATTTAAGAGCTTGATCTTTGTAAATACTGGTCCAGGTCTAGCAAGTACTTAAGCACATGCTTAATCTTAAGCCTCTGGGCAGCACCATTAACTTCAGCAAAATTCTCTCTATATTTAAAGTTAAGCTTGTCCTGAAGCATCGTGCTGAACTGGAGCAGAAACACTTGGCATCTTGCAGGATAAAGCCATAAAAGCAGCCCAGTTTATTAAGGCAGCTCACCTTCTTCAGCTGTCATTGGTTTTAAGAGGATTTCTGAATATAGTGGTTTTCTTTGCTTCCAGAGAATCCACTGTGTTGGCTGCTGCAGGTATTTCAGCTGTGCTTGTGGAACCTACATTTTGGTTTACAGACTTCATGGAAAGTTACTTGAAATAAAATGGTGGAGGCTTTTCACATAAATACAATGTCTAAGAACTGGAAGTTTGAGGAATTTCTCCCTTTAGAGGTTTTTTTATTTGTGAACATCAGAGGTTGTGATTTTGTGACAGTTTTGAAATTTGTAACCCAAGAGGGGTATTTTTGTGGGTATTTTTGGCAGCTGTTTTTGTTATAATACATTTTGGGTTATGAAACAGATTAATTAAAAAAGCTGCCATGATGGTGAAGGAAACAGATGCAACATTGTTCTACCGAAAAAGGTACAAACCCACCTAAAACCTGATGTAATAAGGATTAAATCCTACCTCTCATAGGGATGGATATAATACGAAAAGCTCTTGTTAGACCCAGGAACAATTTTGCTTGTACTGGTTGAGCTTCCCGGGATGAAGGTGCCTGGAGGTGCTGCAGGTCAGGGACTCCTCGCCTTCCTCTGGGGCTTGGCATGGGTGTGGGTTTCTGCCCGGGTGACAAAAACACCTGCAACCACCAGACTCCTTTGGCCTATAGTTCCACCAAGGCAGCTGCCGTTCCTACTGTCCTGAAGTTGCTTTTACCAAACTTGCTGGACGAGGTTGCTGCCACGTCCCAAGCAGCCAGCTACCACGGCGTTGTGTTACGGTGTGCGGAACGGTGGAGAAAACATGAGATGGAAGTGAGCGGCTCCTTTTGGTGTGTGTTTTTTTCAGACTGTACACTGGATTTTCTTTCCTTAAAGGGAAGAAGTTCTGGAGCTGGAGAAAAGCTGGTCGGTAGCACCATCTGCAGGCTGCTGACCGGGGTGGGCGCCGCACGCTGCTGCGCTGCAGCTCAGGTCCTGCACTCGCAGGGAAAACAAGGGACAAAAGGCACCTGGAAGAAATGCGAACCAGGGAACAGCTGGAGCAATGCAAGCGGTTGGTTCTTCAGGGGTTTCAGGGGGTGCTTTCACATCCCGCAGCAGTGTCGTGCCCAGGTAGGAGGGGAAATCGTGGAGCTGGTGGCACTTCCCAGGGCTACAGGTAGGCACACGGTGATAACGCTGTTGTGCCAGGATTTTGCTGCCTGGAAATGGAGGTCAGGAAAGTGCCAGCGATCTGACCTTAACCCGCAGACCTGTCCATCTTGCCTGAGCAAACACCTCCCTCAGCTGTCCCAAATGCTGAATTAGCTCTAAGCTGTGCTTTTCTCAAGACTTTATTCCCTGTGTGCCACGGAAACCCTCTGAAGTGTAAGCCTTGCTCTTTTAGCCTCTTAAGCATCCTTTGAGGTATCACATCCTATGCGGTATCACATCCTATTCTGGAGTAAAACACAGTAAGAGCATATTCCTGTCAGGAGGAAGTTGTACTGTTTTCTCCATCGCGGCTTCGCTCCAGGGAGGCAGCTCCAGGCACACGCAGGGTCATGGGGCCCTGGCTGCGGCGCTGCGGACTCCACCGCATGTTGGTGCAGGGCCACAGCCGGCTCCCAAACCCCATGGCCGTGCAGGAACGTGAGAGCGAGCACTAGGGACGGCACAAGGGGAACAGATACTCCGTGCGTTAAAGGTTGGCCCTTTCGGGGCGGGCAGCCCTGTGAGCTGTACGCCTGCCTGGAGCTGGGCGCCACATCCAGCGCTCGCCGCTGCCCTGGCTTCTCTCTGGCAGGTTTGAGTTTCTCCGGCAGTTTGCAGCAGATGGCACTCTTTAGTTCTGTTTCAAGCCCTCTCCTTCTGGAAGTTTCTCTGGGAGAATCAGTTTTAAAGGAGCCTCACCGATTTCCCAGCCTTATTCTCCATGAGGCTTCAGGAAAGCTTGTAAAAGGCCATTGACTCTGGGAGGGAGCTGGTGGTGGTACACGGGTCGTGCAAGGCCTTGGTGGCCCCAAGGGACGAGCTGGTCATGCTTCTGCATGAATTCAACTGGGTTTTTCCTTCTGCTCCTATATGAGTAGCTCTGACCCCTCCAGGAAGCGCACTTGGGAAGCCGGTTCCTCCAGCATGTTTCTGGTTTCTTTAACCCACAGTAGAGAATGGGAACCCTTCCACGCTCTTGACCTACCTTTATTTTGTCAATCCTATCCCACGTGGTACCAGAGCCCCATTGCGGTGTTCAGTCAGTTATCTGAGATAATTAAGGAACGTTGATGACGACAAACATCGCTACCAATTTCATAGCCTTTCTATATCATGGAGGGGAAAAATAACAACTATAAGATAAATGAGCCATCGCAAAAGTGTGTGGCATTGGTTGTACTGTATCTGCACGAATATGGCTGATATTTAAAACAAACTCTCTGCAAAAGAGGTTGCATGGGATGACATGAATCTCATCACGCAAACCGGCAGAGACCCTGTGCACCTTGCTGTTAGGTGTCCTGCCGCTCCTCCCTCTCTGAGATGCTTGTTGACCATAATCATAGGACAAATTGCACAAAGGACTTGCCTCTATGGCCGTCCTGGTGATTGGACTGGGCAGGATGAGTGGACTGGTAATACGTGTCAATAAAGTACTTGTCTGAAGTGGCTGCTGAGCAGAGCAACATGAAAGGGTGGCACATAGGGCGTGAAAGGCTGGGCTGCCCGGCTGTTAGGCAGAGGGACTGATGTTGTTCTCCTGCTGGCTTTACACACTGAGATGTTGTCTTCTGACCTTTGTACCGAAGCCAATTTTGTCACAAACCTGAATAAAATGTTATGTGGAAAGCCAGAATCAACCCCGTGATTGGGAAGAGTTGTGCTCCCTCCTGCATGATGTGCTGATCTATGGCATGTCAGGCATCGCTGTGCATCATTCCACCCTGTGTTTTATTTCAGGGTTCATTACTTCCAGGGAACCAAAATTTGCATTAAAAATTAGGTAAAGCTGTGTTCGCACGCATTTACAGAGGTTATTTCTCAGGAAAGATGGAAGTTTTCCAGTCCTTACTCTATGTATCTGCGTATAGGAAGAAGAGTTTGACTGATTTAATTGCTTTGTGTTAGTTATTTGTATGTTTGGCTTTTATTATTGTCCCCTCTTAGATGGGGTGCTCAGTTGATTTTCACTAATTACAACATGGTTGCTCTTCTGAGCAGAAACTGCTGTCCGTGGAGGTACACTACAAGATGTCTCTCCTCCATAAATCAGTCCCAGGATTTTATTACACTGTTTATGTAACCTTGGTTTATGTGCTATAATTCTTTGCTGTGTTGCCCAGAGTAATTCCCAAAGAGGATGTTTGTTCTTCTTGCTTGTAAATTCTTTAGTGCGGGCTTTTCTTATGACATCTTTGCCCTTCTTCACTTCCCTTTTCCTCTTTTTTTGGGTAACACTTGTTAGCACTATAAGCTTCAGTCAGTAAAAACTTATCTTAGTTACTCACACATCATGAGGTATAATTGTCTTGCAAATGGGAAGGAATAGCTTTTTAGTTAACCTTGTGCATTGATTTTCTTTTTAATGCACATGAAGGAATTTTCAAAGTATTTAATCAACAAAACCCTGGTTCTGTTCTTGCACAGAAGGTGTCCTCCTTTTTGGATACCCTTGAGTGGGCCAACTTTCTTTTGGTCGTGTCATGTCTAGGTAAGATAACTAGTAGTAACTAAATAAAGTAAAAATCCGATGATTTCACAAGACGCAAAGCACGAGCGAAGTGGGCAGCACAGCACAAGTTTTCTATATGAGGTCTTGTGAAAGCAATACATCTGCATGTAACTTCTGAAGTCCACTGGACTTCTTAGGGACTTTAGCTGAAGCATGTTCCATCTGTTTATAAAACCATAGCCTAGAGCATCTGATAAGAATCAGCTGTACTTCTCTGAAATCATTGCATGGCCATATGCAGGGGTTTTGACATAAATCAATAGAGCCATAACGGAAGCGACTAAACTGGTGGTGGTGGCAGCGGGAGAATGCAGGCATCGCGGCTTTTGCCTGTGCCCTGTGAACGCACTGGGGAAGATAGTTTCCTGTCCTTTTAATTTCTGGCCTGCTGCTGAGGCTCCCATTAAGGTAGTGTGCTGGTGGAGCTCTGGTGCTGACCCTTCCCCATGCATCTACTGTATTATACATCATTTGGGAATGTTAAAAATGGATTTTTTTTTTTCCCCATATAAAATAAATAAATTAGCATCCTGATTTCTTTGGCGTTATGGCACGTGGGTGTTATCTCAGTGCCACTTGGCTAAACCACCTCTGCCCCACGTACAGCAGTATTGTTCATTTTCTTACTGTGGCTGCCTGTCTTCTCACACTGGCCCAGATCTGCCTCTCCTTTCTCATCTCTTACCTTCCTCTGTCCTCTCCCCTCCACAACCTCCCATGAATACCCTGTTTTGTAGGTAGGCAGCAAATTCCCACCGTGGTGCCTCTCCACAATCCGCACTGTGTGCTACAACTTGCTTTTGTTCTCTGTTTAATTTTTTTCCGTGACTAATTTGGCCAGATTTAATCAATCGTAAATGAAGCAGGGGAGGAGAACAGTACGTGTCTGTTTGATATTGTTGTCCTGAGGCCGAGCCAGACCCTGTTGTGAAGAAGTGGCAGTCCTTCAGAGAACCATTATGGCTTACAGGAATCTGTAGCATATTTCATGACAGCCTGCTTTCTCTCTCTCTTCTCTCCCCCCACCTCTGTAAACATATGAAAGAAACATGAGAGAGCATTAAACCACAGAAGACAAATCATGGTCAGAATAAATATACTGTTTGCTAGCAAACTTAAAAATACGCTTGTGGATTCTAATAGCTGTAGGCAAGAGTTGGATATTTATTGCAACCAAGGCTTACTGTGGTTTATTATGTTTATAAAACAGTTTAATACTACTTTTCTTTTAAAATGAGTTTTTAATTTAGAATAATTTTTTAGGATTTGTTTCCAGAGTACAGATGGCTGATCCCTGCGGGGGCGCGGGGTGAGAGGGAGAAATGTGCTTGTGGGTGTGTTTTAAAAGCGCTCCCAGATGGAGTGTATTGAATGAAATTTAAACCATTGCCCTGTGAACTACAAGTGTGATAAATATAATCAGTCAATCCACAAAACCACGGCGGAGCGGGGGATGCAGATTGATGGGCACACGGTGGGGAGGGAGGTGGGTTGAACAGTGTGGCCACCAATGTCATGTCACAGTAGTGTCTCCATCGTAGACTCCTCTTATGGAGGGGTTACCAACGCACTAATAGCATCCCTCACCTCATCTGTAACCCACTCTGGTCCCTCCAATCCTTCCAAGTGCAGTATTCACATAGAAGGGCTGAAAAAAGGGAGGAATCATGCCGAAAAGAAGGCCTGGCTGTTGGAAGTACCAGGCTCTTGGAGCATTTTTCATTTACTCAGTCTTAATTAGTTTCTAAGTGTGAGAGTTTAGAGGTATCGCTGTACTCTGCCAGAGTTTAGGGCAGTCCAGTATTTTAAACCCCACAGATTTCCTTAGAAGGATTTGTTTGTACAGCTCCTTTCCGTGTTTAAGACATGTGAGCCACACTGAATAAACTGTGCACAGATTTTTTTGGACAATACAACACAACAGGTGAAGGAAATGGAGTGAATTTTAATTGCTCCGAAGTTCTGAGATCTTCCAGGCTTTGGGAAACAATTTTCAACTAAAAATGTTCTATGGGCCTTGAGCTATAGTGTGGGAAAGTCTGTCTATGTCCTGACTTGCAGATGGACGATGCAGCGTTCCCTCTCTCTTGAACTATAGAAGACGGTGTAAGACGGGTGCTGGGTTTTTCTTCTTTCATTGCAAACACGTAGCAGCTCAGCCTCCTTGGCTCCCTTCCTGCCAACTTCCATCAACAATAAAGTCATCTCTGCCCTGGCCAGCTCGTTTTAAAAAAGGAAGTGCTTTGAGCAGAGCTTATTAGAAAGGTGACAGTTTGTTTTTTCCTGGCCCATACAAGTTCAAAGCCATGTCCTCACTGGCAAAATTTGGCATGTTTTCTCCTGTGCTGTCCTTCCACCATGCTTTCATCATGCCTAATATCTATATAAAAATGCCCAGATAGGCTTCCAGACTTTCACACTGCCATTTGGATTAGATATGCTTCAAGCAAGACTTGCTAGTGCTCACTCTCACGGTGTCAGTGTGGACAGAAATCGCTGGCACAGTTGCCGCAGTCGTACAATTTCTCCTGCCATTGCAGTTGGGCTGCCCACTGCCCCGCCAGCATCTGCTGCACTCCCTGTGCTCCCTGCCCGGTGGGCAGCTTGCCTGGAAGCTACTTCGCTGAAGGCACGCACTGCATGTGCACACACCGTGAAGTTCATTTGTGTGCCTCTTTTTCCAGTGACTGCCTTTGTTCTGCTGCTAGCACTCGTGTGTTTTGGGGAAGGCGCGCTTGGAGCAGTGTGCCAGCTGGCTGGAGACAAGCGCGCAGGCATTGGTGGTGCTCTGGAGAGCTGGTACCCAGTGCCAAGCAAGCTCAGTCATTTTAGATCCCTTGATACGTTTTCAAGAGACCAACAGAAATACGAATCTCGCTTTGGGCAGCTAACGTTTTCAAGAGATGATACGGGAGATGCACATTCTGGTGCAGCTGGGATATGCCATAATATAGGTGGTTCCTCTCAGCGTGGAAATAGACTTTATCTGATGAGACGGATCAAATCGTTGAAAATCCCAGCAGATCAGGGTGGAGGATAATAGGAGGAGACCTCTTGTTGTACGTGTGGGTAGGATAGAGAAGTATGTAGTCTTCCAAAGTGATGGTCATCTGAGTGGGGATGCAAGATGTTTCATGGAATCATACAGTCAGAGCCTGGTGGGGGTTGGAAAGAACCGGTTCACCTAGAGCAGGTTGCACAGGCTCTTGAACAGGCAGGTTTTGAATATTTCTCCAGAGACCTTCTCTGGAGAAGTTTCCTGGGTGTCATGATCTGTGTGAAAGGATTCAGCCAACAGTGGTACAGCAGTGAGAAGGGAATAGCCAGATTAAAACAGGGGAGTTAGCAAATGAGAGGACTTCTGCTTCAAGTATGTATGTTGCTGTTGGTAAATAGAAATGCAGGCTCAAAGCCTAGGAAGTAGCTTTTCATGTTGTCATGGAGCTGTCATTCACATTTGTAAAAGGATGTGTATTGCATGAGGGCGAGGGTGCTCGTATGACAGAGCATCATCACAGTTGGCATCCTTGTGGGTAGGATCATTAATAAGTCTAATAGCATTGTAGGGCTTTGGTTTCCTGTGCCAAATGCTATTTTCCAATAGCTCTATCAATTACTGTTGTGCACTGACACTTGTGTGTCTGGTGCAGCCATGTTAGGTAAGAGCGAAGCAGCTAATCACACGTCAATTTGCTTTGTGGAGAAGCAAACCTGCCCTTCAAGGTGAACCTAATCCTTGCAATATTAATGGATTTAAACCTGTAAAGACTTATAAGCAAACTTTGTAAAGGACTTCTTTGGTGTCTGTAAAGTGGGCTTATGATAGTAGCCATAATTAGAAGAAGTAGTTCTTAGTTATAAGGGATGTTAGGTCATACATAAATTAGAAGTGGAATTTACCGTAAGTCTGTTTATCAAAAGAAATTGTCTAGGAACACATGCAATACAAAAACAATAAACTTGCTGTAACTTAACAGTTTCAGCATGCCTTTGGTTTATTCTGGGCTAAAGCCAAGCTGTCTCAAGATGGTTTACACACAGAGTTTCTGGATTATTAGTAGCATTATTGGTAATTTCTGTTGCAGCGTTCTTGGGTGGGGCTCAGTTTGGTGGTGTAAGAAATCGATCATCTGCGCTGTTATTATTCTGTTCACAAGAATTGTTCATTGCATTTAAACTTACTTTTCAGAGAAAGTGTAAACTCTGTTAACCACTGGTGAAAATCTAAGCTGTGAGATTTGTAGCTCTGTAGACAATCAAACTAAATCACTGGATGGCCACAGAATTTATCCATAAACCAAGAAGATCTAGAGGATTAGCTCGAAACCTGATTCTAATTTGCTTTATGACTGTTGGTTTTTCCCGTGATAAAATGGAGATGTGTCTGGTGAGCGCAGCTTTGATCAGGCAAACACCTCTGTGACTTATATAGTCCTTCCCCCACCCTGCTTCAAGCCATTCGCTGTGCTCTGAGACAAAAGATGCAGATCCACTTCTGCGTCAGATGTAAACAGCAGGATCTCTCATCTGCAAACAGGTAGAGTTCTTAGAAATGCAGAGTTACCATATGGAGGGCAAGAGATCCATGTGTTTCTGTAGTAATATATGCCTCAGTCTGTGCCTGCACGTCTTGGGTCGGACTTTCCTTCTGTCCTCTCGCATGTCTCACCTCTTTGGATACAAAGCCTGGTCCCTTGCGCTTCCTGCCTTCCTGAATCTCGGGTAATACTCATTTTTCCTCTTTTACCAAGGTCTCTTGATTTGTCTTCATTTTGTTTTAAACTCTGAAACACTCGTAATGCAATTGTAGAGCTAAATAAACACTGTATTATGCTTGGGGATATTGCTTTCGGGAAAAATGGTCCAGTGCACAAATTGATAGTGGAGTATACTGCACTTAAAGAAGATAGACTGTGCACTTACTGTTTGCTGGAGAAAAGACTGCAGGAGTTTTGGGGTTGTTTTTTTTTTTAAGTTTTGGTTTTCTTAGTCATCTATTTTTAGAATATGTGTGTGGTGTGTAAAATCTGAACATCCATAAGACGACATATTTTAAAAAGCACGTGTTGTCTTCTCTGTCGTTTTCCAACCCGCTTCCTGCAAGAAATCCTTGAGAAGCCTAAAGCAATCCCAACAGGTTTCTTGTGATCTCAGTACCGTCAGGCTTCTTGTGATCTCAGTACCAACAAAAACGAATAGTAGGGCTTTTCACTGGCTGCTTTTTATCTTGTCTATAAAGTGGCATTAGTGACAAAAGGGAGAAGACAACCATCAGCTTCCTTTCTACCTCTGTTGTTTCTCTTTCCTAACTTTTTTTTTCTTTGTTACCGAGTCAACCTGTCTGTCTTTTGATTATAAGGTCCTCAGAAGTAGAGGTTCTGCTTCCTTGAATGTCTGGAAATGAGACATCATATTGTGAGTGCTACAGAAAGAAACAACCGAAACCAAACCAAACCAAAAAGGGCTCAATTTACATATGGTGTCATGTAAGTCTCCTGTACTCCACTTCCAAGTCAAGTGTGACTTCGAAGAAGATGTGAAGAGAGGGGACAGATAATGAGAGGGATTTGAAGACACGCATCTATGTAGGTAACAGTTCCCTGGGTGGAGTTGAACCTGGGAAGATAAATAGATCCAAGATTCCTAGTTCTTCAAGTGGGAATCTGTCCTGCTTGATCGAGGACTGAACGCATTATCTGAAGTAGTAGCAGGCTCATAAATCTCCATTTTTCTGGCCACTGTAGGGGTCCAGACTTACCTGGTGTAACACACAGGTACTCACATAAGCAGCAATGTAAAAGCTGGAAGTCATTGTTGAAAGAGCACCCTCCAGAGAAAATAGTTGTGGGTAAACCCAAAAGAGTATTTCTTATCCACAGCACATGGTATTCTCACAAGCCAGCAGTCTGTTTATTTTCTCTTGCAAACAACTCCTGGTTGTTAGCAGGCAAATACAAAGCTGATTCTAATGTGTTGGCCTCTGAAAATAAAACAAGAGTTCTTGCCTGAGTTTGGATTTAGCCTTTTCATTTTTCTTCTGAAAGTTTTTCTTCCTGAAAAGTCCAAAACTGTCGTCCCAGGAGTCCAAGTATAATTCACCCTATAACCTCACAAGGTTCTTTGTGGATTTTTAATGTAGGGGTTTCCAGTGTCCCACAGGCACTTATGAGCGCATGTCCACGCTGGAAGTTAATGAGACCTTTGCTTCCAGGTTGCACCCTCTTCCCTAAGAATGTTGCCATTTATATTCCTCCCAAATAGTTCTTGGAATTAATAATAATAAAAAGTATAGCCTTGGATACTTGCAGGCTGTCTTCTGTCTTCACTCTCTCCTGTGCTGGCAGCTCTGGCAGTCAGTTGGTTTTGTCTCTTTGCCTGTTGTAGGTAAAGGCACAGCAGCTGAGTGCCCAAATGCATAACTCGGGTAGTTATGTTTTTTGAGCTGCAGTGGTCCAAGGATATGATGAGGCAAGGGTTGTAAGGAGAGATAATATCTTGTGCTAGAATAATTCAAAGCTGTGGTTTTTTTATTATGGCTCTTTTCACTTGTGCTTCTGCCTCATACAAAGAGTTGCCAGCGAGGGCCAGGCACCATAGATGAAGAATTGCTGCCTTTCACCTCCTCTAGTCTTACTGTGAATAAAGAATAGACCCTGAAGCTCTAGAGCCCAGGATAAATCAGGGGGGCTTTATTGAAGCTAAAGGCATCTGAATGTTCATAATGTGATGTTCTTAACAAAGTCTGTTTCTTTTGAGTAGGTTCCATTATAATTTATAATGGGTAAGAGAAAACTGCTTAAGTAGAAATGCCTGTTTTTATCATTAACTTCTATGGCTAAGCAGAGTTTACTAGAACTAGGCTTTTGTATCTTGTTCTTTCTCTCTCTCATTTTCTGTCAGAATTCACTATGTTCACCCTTACTGTGGCTTTATTATCTTGCTGCCAAAATAAAAATCGTACTGATGATAACTGATTTTCTGGTGGTTGTGATGACAGATCTGTGATGTTTAGAGGTTTGCATTCTTGCCCTCCCTCTGAGTTCCCCCTCTCTTAAGGGGGCGTCCGTGCCAAAGAACAAGCTCTTTGCCTACGGCACTCATCATTGAGCCTTCAGATCAACCAGTTAATATTCAAAACATTTTCTATTTAAATTAAAAACTTACTTCTTCCTAATCTCCCTGTTCCCCACAAAAATCTCAGGCTCAACCTCTTATGCTCCAAATCTAAACCCCAAGGGTAAATGATCTTTACTGTAAGAAACTAATCAGATGCAGGAATTTACTTAATAGAGAAATTTTTGAAATAGATCCCTCCACTAATAAAAAGGGAGAGCTCAAAACACTATTGTGCTTTTTGAAGTCTTAGCAGAAGGTATCAATAGACATCTTCTGCTGTAAGGATTTATCCTAAATTTATTGAAATCCATCTATTAGGCCCAAGTCTGTTGACTTCTGGGGGCAGCTGGTCCCCTGTATTATTTATGTCCCTTTGAAAATCTCAGATATAGGCTCAGATTTACAAAACAGAATTTTATTTTGGCAACTGTCCCATGTTTATGCTGCTCATATGCTGTGTATTTGTGTACTATATAACTTGGTAGAAATACTGTTCGCTGAATTGCTATGTTAATGAAGTGCAATGTCACTGCAGAAAGGTGTTTCCTTCATGGATGTATTTTAGAAGAACACCAAGCATAGTTTAATGATGGCTCTATATATTTCTCTTCAAAGGCTTTACCAAGGAGGTTGGTTATTGAGCAGCATTAGGTAAATTGGGAATGAGAACTGAAAATTTCAGAATGTTTAAACTTCTTTTCTTACCATAGTGCTCAGAGGCAAATTGCTTTTGTGTTACTTTTCTTTCTTTTTTCCAGTCTGTCCTCTTACACCTGTTCTTCCTCACCTGTCCTATGCTCAGCAGCAGTGAAGTAGGACATAAGATTGTGAGAATACAACAGGATTAACAAGGAAAAGTTAGTGGTGGGATTTTGAAAAAAGGAAAGGGAAATTTGGAGAACCAAAATATTTGGTGCATGTTACTGGCTCTACCTTCCTGTTTAATAACTCTCAAAAATGCAGAAGCATAGGTAGCCCTTCATCCAACACCTAGTTGCAGTGCCATGTTGGCCTCCCAGACAGCTGAAAATTCATGCCCTGGTACATGCATCCAAAGCTGCCTATCTTAAGGTCTTTGCTTTATCTTATGGATGCAAGAGAAAAGTCAGAACATGGTGAATTAAACTGTTGATTCAGCCTACTAAGGTGAGGAGGTACACACGTGTGCTGAAGACCCACTGCCCATGGGCATCAATGAACTCACGAGGGCTTGAATCACACGTGTTGGAAGTCTCTTTCCCTAAGGCAGAGGAGCTCAAATTGCCTTCTCCTCTGGGTAAGTCAGGAGGGAAGCACGGGTTTTGGCTCAAGGACAGAGTCAAGGGTTGTCTACAGGCAGTTAATCTCCTTCGCTGTGGGTGCAGGTATTTAATTCTTGTAAACGCCAGGTTGTAAGGGACTGGGAGGGAGAGGAGAGCGGCTTAAAGTTACAACATGCTTAGGAGGCCAGATACGGGATTGGCTCTGCTTAGAGGGACTGGGGAAAGCAGAATGGAGATAAAACAACATATATTTTGCTTTCTTTTCATTATTCCTTTTATGGGCTTTTTTCCTCCTCGACCACTTCCTCCAATGAAAGAGCACTTTTTCATCAGGAATTTCTCCATGCCTTCTTTGGGGAATAGCAGAATTTTTCTCCATCCCTCTAACCCACTTCTCCCCTCTGCCTGTGTTTCACACCTCTGAGAAAATCCGAAGGCACTTCATTCCCTACCCCTCATTAGTTGGTTAAAAGTGTCGTCAGGGAGTATAACTGAAAGCTGCTGTGCACCAGAAGGACAAAGCCTCTCTGCAGCTCTGTTTTGCTCCTTGACTCCCAAAGCAGTTAAGTCCCAGGCTTTATTTCCCAGCCTGGCTGAGCACTGTGCACCGCGTCACCGGGAGATTCCTTAACCTACTTGGGCAATTAACATCCCTCCTTTGCAGGGTTTCCACTAGGTCTTTCAGCACTTGAAAGGGCTGTAGTTCACTGCTGGAATGTCAGCATAAGGTTTTAATTTTGAAGTCATAATGGGAAATATGTGCTTTGCCCAGAAAAGGGTTAATGTGACAGACCCAGACTTCTCATAGAGTAAAGCAGGAAAAACTTATTTCCATCATGGTAAATAAAAGTGCATTAAAAAGACATTTAGTCATGGGAACAAAAGCTAAAGAAACACACGCTACATTGGGATGGTTTATATTAGTGTCATTAACTCCTATGTTTTGGAATAACTCCCAGATGAAGGATTATACTGAAAGTAGGAATTAATGGCACTAATGTAAGCCATTCTGCGGAGTGTGCATTTATACCTTTGATTTTAGAGGCTTGCAGTGCGCAGTCAGTAACGCAGCGAAGCTGTGCATTGTGCAGACCAGGATTAAAAGTTAGTACGAACTAGCCTTGCTTTGGGTCAGGGGAGCTTTATCCTGTAGACTTAAGGCAGCTGGAAGAAGGTTGGAAAATCCTTAAGTAACCTTGCGTAACCTACCATTAAGGTCCTGAGCTTCTCAGAAACCAGTCAACCTAATGCAGGGAACAATTTAGTGGCGAGTGCTTTACCGTGGAGTAGTACAGGCAGACCAGAGCAATGACTAAACGGGCCTTTACCAAAATTCTGGTAATGTTTGCAACCAAAAATGAGCAAGGTCCTTGGCAGCTTCCAGGGAGACCTTTCAAGCAGAGGAGCATTAGTATCAGTGGTGGAGCAAGGCTGAGCTCCTCGGTTAGGGCAGAGGGAGCAGGAGCCGTTGGCTCCTTTCACTGACAGATCTGCTCCCTTGGGGAGTTCTGGGCCAGTAAATTTTCTGAGAAGTTTTGAGTTCAAAGTTGTTTGGTTCTCTAGACTGTGAATTCTACCACGGAAGTAATGTATAGAACATCAATAAATGACTCAGGAGTAGATGCTTATTTTCTTCCATTAATTTTTTTTTTAATTGCTTCACTCTCTTCACTGGAGTCTTGTCCGATGTTGGCCTTATCACCTAGTGCCTATAGAGGCATTAGATATAGATCTTTATAAATCACGTGGCCTGGGTGTTGTGAGCCTGTAAAAACTCTCCTGCAAGCACTGCCGTGTCTGTGGTGAGGATAGAGAGGGGTGCACGTTTTTGTACTAACTCCTTCTCTCCTCTTCCTCCTCCTTATCCGTTTGAGTAAAGGGAAATCGTAAAGAATCCTCTCTCAGCATTACAGCTGTATGTATTATATTCTGTTGATCTGTCTGCTTATGATAAGTGTACCCATATGTGAAACTGCAAAATTATGTGTTTTGATTAATGTCAGTTGGTCTAACTAAACTTTGAAATGGAAACTAACTTTGCTGAAAGCAGAAAGCTTCCAGACTAATCCTGGAATTACACACTGGATTTGCTTCATGGAAATAAGTGTGCTTAAAAATTACCTCTGCTAAGTAGGTTTGCATTGTTTGAAGAGACCCAGGAACAATAACTGACTTTAATCCTTTCCATCTGCTAGTACCCTTTGTCCTAGGGAATGGAGGGCGTTAAGGTCAGCATAGTTCGTGCATGTTAAGGGAGGCATGCACACCACCCACATTACCATCTTTTAGATCCCTTTCACTCAGAACCAACCACTCTGTACAAGGTGATTAAAAACAATAATAAGTACAATCTAGCTTCACTAAAAAAAAAATGACATTTGGGGTGTGTTGGTGCGATGGTTGCTGTGGGCGTCATGCCAGGCTATAGGATGTAGGACAGGTGGTGAGGTTGTGTTCAAAGCACTTCCCCGTTTTGTCAATTCATGAGGTCATGCTCAAAAGCGTAGGACCCCTACTGCGTGTGCCACTTGTGTTAGTGTTGGGTATGATCCGAACATCCATTTGCTGGCTCTGAATTACAGATGTGTACCTTTGAGATGAATGTGTCTCCCCAGTGAAAATGGCTGAAGTGCCCCTGGTGAGGACCTTGGGCTAAAGGTCTGTCAGAGTGAAGCGGGAAGTGTACTGCAGGTCACGGAGTCGTGCACCGTGTCGTGGGAGCTGCCACGTCCTCTACTTTACATGTTCACGTGTAGCTTTACACTGATTCACAGGGCGATACTGGAAGACTTGCAGAAAGGTCTTAAAAGCTTCTGCTTCATGGAAAGGCTACAACATAAGCTCCTCCTTGACACGGGCACTAAAACTCTAATGAAGCACATGAAGGGAATAATCTTACGCTGAAAGTCTGTCAGCTCACGAGGTACAGACTTGACTTTGTCTCTGCATTAGGCTCAGTCTGTCCACAGAGACCTTCTCTTTTCTCTGCCTCATTACCCTATTTGTGAAGCACCTATAAATTTTGCTGATTTTCCTTACTGGGATTTTGTGCTATTTAATTCCTTTATCTGTGATAGCCTCAGTGCAATGAGTCCATGTATGTCCAATAAATAAATTATGAACAGGATTATTTCTCTTGTTTGCCTATTTACAAGGCTGCACTCTTTTGTGCACCATATTTAGGGCAGAATTTGTAATGAATTACGTTGCAGCAGCTTTTTCAGTGGCTTCAGAAAGGTCAGGGTGGGTTAATTCTTATGCTATATCTTCTGTCTCTTTTGCTCCGACTGAGATAGAACTGGCTTTGCTGGGTGGTGATTAAACAGAAAAAAAAAAAAAAAAAAAGTTCAGTTCTAAGTTCAGCTTCTCTTTTTCTCTTAAACATATCATTCTTGACAAGTGAACTTGGCCATGAGGAGTTTGCTTCTGGATGATCTTGTATTACAGCCTCAGTACGTCCTCCTCAAATGTCCGTCATCCTAGAGAAAATGGCTTCACATTTTTTGGTTGTTTTTTTGACAAACTTTTTGATGGTTAAGAGTGATCTGTCAGAGTTTCTCGATGTCAATACCTTCCCCCACCATTAAGCCCTTGAGAAAGGGAGGGCAGGAGGGAATATATACGTATAATTTTAAAGTACCTTTTGTACATACTGACATTTACCACTGTACCCTCAAAAATGAACAAGAGATTGGAGTATCAAACGGCTCTGCCTGTGCAGCTCCTGCTCGGTGTGCTTAGCGCGTGGAATGAAAGATTCCGAACGTCTTCAATATTTATGCTTCACAAGGCAGTTATCCTCAGTTATCCTTTTAGCAAGTCCCATTTCTCCGTGTTCTGTCATGGGCTCATTTATACTAGGCTGATTTAGTGCTAACTGGGGAGATTAGATGGCCCTGCTCGATGCTGTCAGCTAAAACTGAGTCAGTGTCTGTATACTGTGGCCCAATTGCTCAAAGAACCTTACCCTTTTCTGTATTGCTCATTCTGTTAGATACAAAAGCCTTTCTCACCCGCTTTTGTGCTGGGGTCAATTAGCTCCTGAAATAGCTCATATAACACAAATAATAATGGCAGCGCTAATCCTTTGGGCACGCTCTATACAATGGCCACTTCTGGCCCGGAGGACAAAGAGGGCTGTTTATCTTCCCTGCACACAGTCTCCAGGACTTTGCCCAGTCATTTGCAGAAGAATTTATTATCACAGAGGTCATAGGTGGTTTGCATTGGAGGAGATTTTCTACCTTGCCACCATATGGGACGTCCTTGTCTTATTCCTATAGGATTGAGCAGTGCTTCAGGTGAATTGGATCACAAACATATATGTTCAAATAATGCTATCTTGGGTAAACACAGGCTTGAAAGGCATTTAAAGTGAAGACTAACACAGCACATTTAATGGTCCTTCTTGTGTGCGCAGAGAATTATAGCAGGAGCGATGCCTCCTGTAAGCTGCCCTCCAGCATGAAGCTCCCTCAATAAGTCGCATCAAAGTGTTTCAACAAAGGAAAGTTAGCCTTGAGACAGAGGTAGAGTCTGGCTGTAGGGTTATTGTGTCCAAGCTCCTACACTCAAAATAACTTCATCTTTGTCTTTTTTTCCCTTATAAATGGTATCTTAAAAGAAAGTAATGAACTGCTAGACTAAATAAATAATAAGGATTTGCTGTGTGTCCACAGAAGGAAAAAAGTTGCTCCTGGCCTGGAATCCTGCAGGTTAAAAGTCTTTGAGTTGCATTTTTAGATTTGAGTGTTTAAATCCCTTGGAAGGGGACAGGAGTAGAAATGCTGACAAACCTTACACTACAGTTAACCTTCCTGGGCGTAAATGATACGCACTTGATAAAACATGATAAGTATGAGAGAGCAGCTTACCAGACAGGAATGAAGAGGTGTCCAGTTCCTGCATCTGAAATATTTCTGCTGGCCTTTTGGCGCCATAATTAGTGTGCAGAAGTGAACATCATATCCAGATAATTCTTACTGCTCTTCCCTGAGCAGGAGGTTTAGAGCTGTGGTTCTGCCGCAGGTATCGCTAAGCGGGCGTCTAGGGCAGGACAGGGATGATTTATAGACCTGATACATGAAAACAGCACTTCTCACTATGTGCTTTTCCAGGCTCACATTTCTCTTAATTTCACCTATTTCACCTATTAAGTTCATTAGCTTTTCCTCGCAGTTGGTCTTTTTCCAAAAGAACAATGTATCTTCTCATTAGACACTGAGGCATCATCTGCTGGCGTTACTGGGGTAGTTCGTTTCTATTTCTCTTGCCTTTTTGTCTTCTGGGTGGTTTTAAATTACTTTTTTAGATGTCCTCCATCTCATGCCCCGGGATGCCTCCTGCTTTCCAAGCAGTTGTTTCTGGTGGCTTCATGAGGCAGCAGCTCCTGAGTTCCCGAGCTCTGAGCTTTCTGTAGGATTTCCATAGGACCGAATCATTCAAGCTGCGGTGGCTGCATGCTGGGCTCGCAGACCCGGCGTGTACAGGGAATGTCTGTAGCCAGAGGCATCAGTAAATCGGCGCGGTCACAAGAAGGGAAACATGCTGGCTTTTTAGAAGTTCCTTTCCAGTGTTAGTCAGTGTTACACCAATTAGATCATCCTTGCTAGGAGTTCGCATAGGTTATGTGTTGCCTTTCTGTCTCCACTGTTTTTCTTATCTTCCCAGAGCGCCCTATGAATTGGTCCCAATGACTTTATTTCCATAGTTTGTCTCCCTGTGTTTTCTCCAGTCTACTTTTGCCAGATTTTTTTCTCTTCTTGCTGATGAGAAGAAAAATAACAGTAACTTTGCATGCTCATCTAACCATTTGAGATGAAAGTGGATGAGAACAGAACATGGCAAGGAAGTTGTACCCATAGTGTAACAACCATTATACCAATTGCTTTAGTGTAGTTCATTCTCGGTAATAAGATCTGCTAAACTTTCAAGGCTCAGCATCGAGGGAACTATCTTTTAAAAGAGTAACTAGAAGATATGTTTTAAAATATCTCCTTCAGCCCTGGATAAATCTAAGGGTAGATGACATGTAAGTCTCTTGGGGCCCAACTTTCTGAAGGAAGTTGGATGAGCTTCCCCCGTTATTTTTTCATTAAAGAGGAGTGTGTAGTGTGTGTTCAGAGTACATTAATGGCTACATCATCAGTAATAAACTAAGTTGTTAAGAGCTGTATGCGATGCTATCAGATCATTGTAGCCATACTGCTTTCATTCTTTATTTTTAAATTAATCTGGAGTCATATCTTGAGAAAGTCAAGAGCCTCTGAGGCCAGAGAGGAAAAAAAACAGTGGATAGCTGACTGGGAGAGAATAGCAATAAACTCCTAGAAAGAAGAAATAAAGCTTCACGTTTTTTATTTCTATTTCACCTGATTTTTGTGTATTGTATCTGCATCTAAACTCCAGTACGATGAGGAATGTATTCCCAAACAGTGGGGAGAATGTGCAGCATGGAGATGGGCAAACTCATGAAGTGCAGTGTGAAATGGGTGATTTAGTAACAACAGGAACAGGAGGCAGGTTTGCAGTGAAACGTGGCTCTGCCTTCTATAACCTGCTGGTAAAGCTCTCTTACAGCTGACTTACTCCTCAGGCAGAACTTGGTTGGGCTTTGGCGTTTGCCAAGAAGGGTTGGGTTTGTTGTTTGGTTCTTGATTTGACTTCCCTTTCACTGCAACCACTCAGTCATACTCTCCCTATGAACACCATGGACCATCTCCAGGCTGGTTGTGTCTTCATCTGCTAGTTCACAGCTTAATACAGCTCCTGTCCTACAGCCTTTCCTCAGCATTAGTAGAGGAACAGCCAAGCCTTCATCTAATCATTTAGAAAATCAGCTGTATTTAGTGACTAAAAAGATTACTTTGGTCTGAAATACATCCTTCCCACATGCTGTTCTCCATTGCTTGTCCAGCTGGTTTAGTTGGCCAGTAGTCAAGTGTGTTGGAGAAGCAAATCCTACATTAGAATGTTGACCTTTTCTTTATTAGACATCTAATTTCATCCCAAGAGGTAGGGCAGTTTTTCCTTACGAAACGTGCTCCCTCATCTGCTTTTGCATATTCCAAAAAACGTTGCCAGAGTTTCCATCTCCACGTATTAGCCTTTGCCTTGAAAAGATCCCAGCTTCCCTTTGACAGAAGTTGATTGATTTGGTAGCCTTTAAAGGATCCTGACATAATCATACATACTGGCTTATGTTTTTTCTGTTTCTAGATCAAATGCCGCATGCATATATAACCAAAATCTACTGCTCTATCATTTCAGCTCTTGGTGACTTACCTGGGCAACCACACTTGCACAAGCATGCTAGGTTCCTTTTTTTGACTTTAGAAAATTTCTGTAATTATTATAAATCACCAGCAGAATAAATACACGTATTAAGTAGAATTAGCTGTGTGGTTTGCTTTTTATAATGAAAGAGGATGAAGATGTGCAAAAATACAGATCTTGAGCATTAGAGTCTATTTTTATCCTGGCTTAGATCACTGGGAGCAGTGTGTAAACAGCACGCCAATTACTTCCAAACAGCACATCATCATCCTACCACCTGTTTAAACAGAATTTTACAGCTGACAGTCATCCCCTAGAAGAGACTCTCTTCCAGGACATATTTGATGTTCAAAGTTTAAAGTGTGAAATTACATACCCAGTGGGTTTTGTGTCCAGTTGTGCCTCTGGCTCTCCTTTGCGTCTTAGTTTATTCACCAATAAATTGGTGTGTGTGGCTTGCCTGTCTCACAGGAATGTTTGCAAAGCTGTCAGGTTAAAGAGATTATTCCCAATAAAAACTGGTTCTAAACATCTGAAAAAACTGGACAACATTCAGATCCCAGATGGACATCAATGGCTTGTGTCCATAACGGTTATTGACAGCAAGAATTGAGGCAGGATTTCATAAGGGCTGAAACATAGGGTTTTTTGTCCTCATCTGCCTTAAATTTGGGTACTGAACTGTAAATCGCTGCTTTTTTTGAAGCCTAAGCTCTTACTTCGCATACAGCTGTATGAACAAGTTCTTGAACGGCAAGCTAGTATGTGGATTTAGAAAAACAGGAGATTCTCTGCGGTTATTGGCTGTGTGCATAATTTGACAACAGTAAATACATGTCAGTTTACCCTGCTTTCACCCGAAGGTGCCTTGAGCATGGCAGTGGTGGTGGGGGCGCTTGTAACGGAGCAGCTGATTCCCTTAAAATCTACATGCTCATTTCAAAACTAAACGTTATGTTTAGAAAGGAGGAGGTGGTTTTTTTCATGTGCCGTAAGGAACCGCCTGGTCAGTGTTTCTGACTGCTTCAACAGCCCCCATGAACTTCAGTCCCATCAATGCTTCCCTCAGATTTACATCAGAGCAGCCTGTCTTTCTGTTCTAGTAACACCATGATGCAGTTGTATATAGTTGCTCCCAGTAATTCTTACAGCAGTTAAAAAAAAAAAAAAAAGGAAAAAGAAAAAAGGGCAGGGGGGGAAGCGAACATCATGGAGAACGTCTTCAGAGCGCTGGGAAGCGGGAGGCCGATCTTCGGCTGGCGGGTGGCTGCATTGTCAGCGTGCCTTCCTCATATTGCCTTGTTGCTACCGGGCCTGATGCTGGCAGATTACAACTCTGTAGCTAGTCATTTTCGATTTATTTGAGCCCGTTTCTCCAGTCTACTGAGCTTTCGCTGGCTAGCATCAATTCAGACACATTGCAATTCCTCAGAACCGCTACCCCATCAGATGGTTCGATCTGTGAGAAATTTAGCTAGAGGCGCTTAGACAAAAAAGAAATATTGTGGCTGGGGAAGCATTTAAGTTAGAGGAGGCAGCCAGGGCTGTTTTATTACTTAGACCTCTGTCACCTGTGATGACCCATGAGAGTGGAGAATATTGATCGCTTGTCACTCACGGCATTCAGTAGATTGCATTGACAAAGCTTGTCAGGCCTCTAATAGCAGGGTTAGTGGCCTTGGCTGCAGCCCAGGGGAAAACTCTACAGTGCCTATTACTTGGCGGCCTTTAACTCTTACAGAATTGGGAGTGAACGCTGACAAAAGTGAGGGGATCATTTTGTAGTTACAAATGCCCTTTCCTGCTCTGTGCTTTGTTTTGGGTTTAATTTCCTTTACTTTTAGACCTCTTGTCCTCATCAGCCACGCTGCTTTAGCTAAGGCAGGGAAACTGCTCGGAGATGTTTGCCTCATCCATCAGCATCTCCAGGCCTTGCATGAACACGAGCGGTCTTGGAGAAGCCATCGGGACCCCAAGTCCTATAGCTGCTGTATATTGCAACGTATTGTTACCAAAGGGATGAAGAGAGACACAGAACTCAGTGCTGAGCTCGATACCTGCAGACACTTAAAAATACAGTTATCAGTCACTGCGGAGTGAAGGTTAGTGAACCTCAGCAGATCGTATTTATCCTCCTATCTCTGTCACTGCCACCAGCTCTTGTTACAAAGATAGAAACATACTGTGGTGGATTTATCTTGCCTTGACTTTATCTTCTCTGTCATCTTGATGTAGGAGTAGAACTTGATTATTTTAAAAAAAATTTTTATATATATATACACACATATATATATATCTGCTGGGGGGAAGGAGGAGGAGAAGGCCCATGGCAGTTGGACTACATGACTGTTGTAAGCTCCCTTCCAAATGAAATATTCTCTCTATTCTATTCTTGAATGTGCAGCTTAGCTGCGCACGAAGGGTATTGAACGCTGCATAGGTGCTCGGATGTATCTGGGGCCAACCTCTTTATATTTAAGCCTTAGGGTGGAAAATTGGTGATGGTGGGACCTCAAAGGACTCAGGAAGGCAGATTGATTTGCTGACGTGAGGTCCATGCCATGCCCTTGTCTAAGATGCTTGTGTCCCCCAACTGCCTGGGAACAGCGTAGTACACTCAATTAGTTGCAGGTTGTGTGAGACAGCAAAGAATCGAGCGTTATTTACTAAATCTCTCAGAGGAATGAAGAGCTCATGAAGGGAGTCAGTGTGTGCAAGTAATTGCTAAAATTTGATATATACACACAGACACACGGACTCTGTCTTCTGTTGCATTTCTCCGGGGCAGAAGCAACACAGCTGACACGCTGTTGCTGCCACGTCCCTCTTCCAGTTCACAACAGCAGCAGAAAGTGGAGCTGGGTTCTGCACTCGGAGGAGGTTGGGGAAGGTTGCTGGTCACCCCTGAGCACAAGATTCAATGTTCTTTCCTCACTGAAACTTCCAGTGAGATGACTTTTACCTGTAGTTTTGGGGGGTTTTCCAGTTCCATGCTAATATCTTTTGTTTGAAGTAGCAGAAAAAGGTGAATTTAGAATATATAATTCTCACCAGTCTTTTCATGGAAATGTGGTTAATTGTGTGTAAGAAGTGCTCTCTGTATAGAAATTGAACAAGAGAGGAGCTGATAGCTTTGCATCTTGTTTTTCACCCAAGCTGCGGTATGTGTCCCTTGAGAAAGTCCCCAGCTGGAGCTTAAGAACATAGCTGGACTTTTCCAAAGAGAAAGAGAAAATTAGGTCTGTGGGGTTTTCAGGTGCCTCCTCTCTAGACCTTCTGACCAAATGTGTTTTGCTTCCAGTAATTTTCTTTGATCTTTACCGGGCGGGTGTGAAGGGATGGTAAATCTGCATGTCTTTGCAACGTGTTGTTCAAGACATTGCCAAGAAGTGTGAAAAGGTAGTTTGAGCTCATATGAGATCTACCAATCCATGTTGTATTAGGACACATTAAAGGGAAAATAAGGCTCATATGAAAACCCCATGTGTATTTCTGAACCTCCTGTGGGAACTGAAACTGCTTTTTTCCCCACAGTGCCCAAACACTCCAACTGCAACAGACTGACAGCGAGTGGGCAAAGCTGATCCTCAGCTTATAAAGCGCTTGTCTTCTCCCCCCAGAATACCTAATTCCACACCTGCCCATCATCCCTTCCTCCTCCATAGCAGCGGCACAAGGCACCAAGCCTTCCGTGCAACTTCTCAGGATCCTGCCGTTCAGACGTTAAAAGCACCGGGAGTTTGGGTTCAAAGATGCCCTGCTTGGCTTTATAGAAGTTAATGATGGTATTTTTGCATCTGAACAGCAAGAAATAAACTGGGGAGAAATGAGTATTGTGGTAATTAGGCAGGTTTCTGAACATGCTAATCCGGCCGAGCAAAGTATAAAAGCACATGCTTAAAAGTGAGTGTGATTATTAAAGTTAAACACGCGCTGACGTGTTTCTCAGTGTCACTCCTCAGAAATTTTCCAGAAGAAGGATGAAGCTGGACACGAGGCTTCAAGGCGAGTTTGCTGCCAAAATATTTCCTTTCTTGTTATCTCCAGACATCAGGAGCTTCAGCTCTGTCTTGGGATTTATAGGATTTGCATATACTGACCAGTTCTCAAATTCTTCCTATTTTCCGTGAGAGAAAAAAGCCTTTCAACTGTAGTAATATGTCTATTGTATATGACATACCTTCCTCTGCCTACCTGAGCACAGGCTAGCTGGTGGGGAGAGGAAATTAATTACCTGTGTGACTTTGTCCCAGATTGAAACCTAGCTCTGGAAAACAGATGCCCGGCATATTAATTCACCATATCACATTGAGCCTTGAGTTTGAGTTCTCTGTGAAAGGTTTTATAATTCATATAACCTGAAATAATTTACACCTAATTAGATCTTGTCAACTGAATAATTCTGTCTCATGCTGCTTTGGCAGAATAATTTAAGCAACTTCATTTTATCCTCAAAATAGTTGTAAATGTCACATTAATTTTGTTGACAAGAGCAACTTATAGGAGAGCCACTTGGCAGAGTTGTTTGTCAACTGAGAGTGTTACGGGCTTTTACCACCAAGTGCGACACGGGGTGGACATCATCTTTGCTGATATTTTACGTAGGTGGTTAGGCTAATGTTGCTTTTTACGATAACGTGCAAGACCTGTGATGTCAGAGGTCTGGCGATAGTTTATGTGCCTTGGATAATCCAGGCACTGCAGTTCCTTTTGACTGTCGAAGGGTTGATCTGACTGGCATAGCCTTCATAGCCTTCAGTGGCCTTTCTCGCCCACCTGAGTGCAGTCCGGACACCCGGGGGGAAGCCTTTGGCATGAGCCCAGGTTGAACCGTGGACTTTACCTGTAGGACTACAACAGGGAACTTGGGCAGTCCTGCCCATGCTCTGCCTGACATTGAAGGAAGGATGAAAAACCATTGGCACATTTTGCCGTCACCACTATTTCAGACAAAATTTTTTGTGGATGCTCTTGATGTTTGTGCCATGTTTCAGCTATGGTGAGCACGGTGGTCTTAATGCTAATAAGAGGTTACAGAAAGTTATCACGGACATGAAAATATGAAATGTCCTGTGGTGCCACCCATGGGTGGCTTCCTGAAGGTGGTGTTCCCCACATCTTCCAGACCCAGTCCAACTTGTGTCCAAAAGAGTTGGTATGAACCACTGCCCGGCTGAAGCGTGCGCTAGAGGGAAGGAGATTATTCAGTGGGAGCAGGCAATTGGATTTGCTGACATGAGATATTAATTTTGTGCTTTTCCTATTAAAAAGTAAAATAAAATTAAGGAATTATATGCACTCAGATGAGCTTGTTACACAGAAGGTAAGAATTATCTACAGTTATATTTGTTATGCAGTTTTACTTCTTTTATTAAAATACTTAAAAGCTTGTTGCTTGGTATTGAAGGCCACAGGTTAAGTCCTACACCAGATTGTGATGTGCTAAATAAATATGGTGTATTTGCCATATTCAGGTTAGGGTAGGTAATGAACGTGAAAGTAGAAGACTTTAAGATGTAAGAAAATGTTGTAATAGCTTTTGGAAAGGAATTAAATGTTTCAAAAAATAAAAAGAAACTGAGATAAAAAATATCTTTGATGGTTTTGTAAAGTGCCACTCAAACTTCCTTTAGTACCTGTGACATTTGAAATTTGAATCCTATTCTCCTTTCTAAATGCAATAGTTAATATATATTTACAGCTAAATTATTGATACAAGATGTGAGCCAGAAAGCGTCACAGTGCTGCTGCCTTGACCCATGCTGTTCACGTTGGATTTTTCACTTAGTCTCCTGATAGACCAGACTGTTCTACTGATGTTCACAGTTTGCAGAGTAATGTGCCATAAGCATCAGACCAGAGCATTTACTTATTTTTGAAAAAGAATGGAGATGTTGCAGTGAAGGATACAAGGAAATGAGAGCTCCGAGGACTAGACTGCATTCATTTGGAAAGGATCGATCTGTGCTTGGGGGCCCGAATCCAGATTTGTATTACTGAACGACAAAATAACTGTTGTCGTTTTCTGAGGCTTAGATTTGGCTCTAGGTTTTGAGCGCGAGGTATTCCCTTTGTGATTTGAGTCCTTTAATGGAACCCGTCGTTAGCCTGGGCTCTTGGCTGGGTCAGTCAGTAACACAACCATGGGGCTCTTCCCAGCCACAAGCCATTGCTGGGACAGTGTTCTTAGGTCCCCTTTCCTTCCCATCTTCCCTCATGTGGCGGCATGGACAGTGTGCAATAACAGCCATTCCTCATCTGGTTGCTTTTGACCCTGAATGTTTTTGAAGAGTTGGAGGGTCTGAGGGGTGAACAAAGCAAGGCAGTGGGGCTGGCTGCCAATGTATGAAGCAGCCCCTTTTTCTATACAATAAATTGTACATCTGTACCCCTACCCCCGCTCGTTGAAAACGTAAAAGTACTTCCGAGTGCATTAGAAAATTCAGCTTTCATGGCTGTGCCCAAGTAGGAGAAGAAATCTTTAGACAGCCTTCCCCTTATTGTTGAGGCTTGTCTGCAGCTCTTCTGAATGCTGTAATTTAACTGAGCCTGCTGAGCTTTAATCAGCTTTAATGATGAGGATTCATACTGGGTAACATTGTGGTAGTTTATTGTTTTTCCACTCTGCTTTGTCAAATTCTTTTCTTTGGATAGGTGGCAGATAGACTGTCACGTTAACTATAATTTTTAGCAACTGTATTTTCAAACGGTCTCTGTTGTGATATCAGTTTGATCTATTTTCTACTACTCTTGGCAACCCGGGAAATACGAGTACGTGGTTCCTTTGAGTTACTTTGGGTTAGTGGGGTGCATTCCCGTCGACTGGAACTGACAAGCTGGAGATGTGCCTGTTTGAGTGATCAGTTTGAGGTTCCTGTTGTACCTGGACTGGTGCCTGAAGCACTTGAGCTGGTGAGTTCAGCGCTCTGCTTTCAAGTGTTGTTATAAACTGTTTCTGGTTTTGGTATTGACTTTCACCCTCCCTCTCTTAGTTAAGTGAATGAGAGATTGTGTATTTGGTATCTCCAATATTTATCTTATATGAAGTCCTGATACCGTGTTGTTTTTAACGGATCCCAGCTTGGATATTCTGAGGCACCACTGTGGTACTTTGCTGTGCCCTTAGGGGGTTAGTTGGGCCAGAGTCATTGGGCGACATGGGAACCAAACACCTGTAAAATTAATTGTGAAATGGGTATGTTGCATATTAATTGTGCTGCGGTCTCTCTGTTTTAGCCAGAAAATTGCAAAATAAAAGGCAGCGTGTTTGGAGAAAACCTAGACTATTGGACAGTAGCAGGAAGAGGTAGAGAATGCGAGAGGTTTGGTTCAAACCTCGTTTGAGCCAGCTTTTATTTGCCTTCATTCATAGCAAGTAGACAAAGCGTATATAAATAAAACTCCTCAATCAGATCTAAGATGGGCATTTTTCATGCAAAATTTCTGTACGCTTCTCTGTCATAGTTCTAGGTTCCCCCTAATGAACTTGCAACACTTACATTACGCTGCCTTTGTGCGGATGCTGTGAATGATCATAACCAGTGCAGTAGCTGGAAAGCCAACAAGGCTCAGGACAGCTGCTGATGCACACACCAAACTCTTCTGTCTCGCTGGAAGAACAGCAAAATTCCATTTCTCTGGGGAGATCTTTATTTATGACAGGAAAACAAACTTTTTACCACGGAAAAAAACCAACCTTTGATCATTCAGTCTGATGTTTTACATTCATCTCCTGTGAAGATTTGTGCCCATTAACTTGCATTTGAAATAAAGTCCCTCTGATAGGAAGGCTCCATTATTGATTTAAAGCCTTCCAGGTAGTGAAATACTTACTGTGGCCAGATACAAGCTCTTCGGAGGTTTCATTTTTTCTCCTTTTTCTAAAAATTACTTTTTATTTTCCTTTTGTGTTTCTTTTGTCTCATATCCTTAGAGATGCCCGGGACATGACTACCAATATAGTGTGGAATTCACATTTCAAGTGTCTAATCCTGTTGGCAGCAGTCCTGACCTGTGCTGAGAGATAGGCAGATATGGTGCTTCAGTGCCATCACATGAATTATCATGGCAGTAGGTACAGACAGACCATATTCAGAGCCATCAGGTCCTGCATGATTTCGAAAAGAGCTGTGGAACATTTAACACCAGGGCATTTACATTTTGTTGTTGGTAGGTCAGCTCAAGACCCCTAGAGCCATCACCACATCACCCACGCTTTGGCCTGCCAAACCAGTGGAATTATATTAACATTGCTGTTGAAAACAAAAAACCAAACCAAAACGACTGAAAAACAAACAAACAAAAAAAGATAAAAAGAGAGAAGAGAGTAAGATGCAAACTGAGAAGCTGGTCCTGACATATTCAGGAGGACCGATGTTGTAACTCAGATTTCTCGTGTTGAGCACATTTTAGCTATAAAGCTAATTATCATGAGGATTTTCAAATGACTCCTGCCTAGTTCTTGTCTGGGTACCAAAGGAGTCCGTGTTCTGGTTTGGAGCGGATAAAATCCTCCTCCTGGAAGCATTTGTTTATCATATTACAACTTCGCATGAGCTGAGCTCGAGCCTGACCCGATGTTAAGTGTCTGTGGTAGATTTCATTACATCCATATACTGGAAGTCCTGCCAATACACTGGCAGCAAAATCCTAGTGGAAAATAAATGGCAATAAAAAAGAGAAATGATAGCCTCTGTGAGTGGTGAGGAGCAGAGCTTTATTGAGACCGGACAACCCTAGAGATGTCACTTGGCATACAGACACAAGCCTAAGAGAGTGCAAGTGAAAGCTGATATTGGAATAACGACTCTGTGGCACAGACAGGGGAATAATTTAATTAATTGCACCGAAATTTCTTTGATGAATAGTTATGTGGTGATAAGCACGAGGTCGAACAGTAGAATGAGTTTCAGCTTTTTAATGGGCCAGCACAGCTGCAGTTTTGGAAGTGTTCCCATTTTATTTTTTTTTCCCCCTCTCAGCTTTCTGTGCTCACTCCCTCGCCCGCTCTCTGTGCGCGGCCGCGGCTGGGAGTGCGCATGCACACACGTGCTCGTGCACCCAGCCAGGCTCGGCTGCTCACCCCCTGCCCTGCGCCTGCCCGGGGAGGAGAGCTGGCCAAAGCCACTTGGCTAAGGTAGCCACTTTGAAATCAATGCCAGATCGAAAGGAAATTGGAGGATGGTTTCTTTATGAATCCTGCATTTTTTTCCTATGATGCTTTTAACAGGGCCTCTGCTGCAACAGTTGTATGAAGATTTTAATAAAACTTTTCTGGTCTCCAGAGGAGGAGGCATGTCTTTGTTGTTGGAAAGCTGGAGGGAAGGGAACAATGCACCACAGCTGGAATTTGAGCATTAATCCTGTGATTCCTGGGCCATATTTTCAGACAGATCAATTACTCCTGGCTGTAACCAACCTCCAGCCATTTCCTCATTGTGCAGGACTGCGTTCACAGTCACTTGGATGCTGCAGCTTGACATAACCTCCCGACTGTATAGACCTTCAGCTGTAAATATCACCCATTCGACCTGTGACCACTGTCACCTATGGTGTACCAGGAGTCATTAACTGAAAAGTTAGGGGCAAGAGTTGTGGGTGGTACTGGTTGGCTGGCTGCAGTTGTATGTAGGACTGCTTTGGCCAACAACTGCTGCATGAGAGCTGCAGCTGCTTTTTGTGAGCTACTGGATGGGTTGTGCAGGTTTGTTCAGGGGTTGCCTCTGCCAAGGGCTTGGAGAGAGGAACCGCTGTGCTCCGCACAGGAGAGGGGGAGTTGCGGCAGGCCACAGGGAGAGAAGTCAGTCCTCTCCAGGGATACTCCCTGAAGGTTTGCTCAGCAAGAGGAGACCCCTCTGCTGTTATCCCAGGCTTGGGGCCAGAGAATAGTCTGCCAAAACGGATATGAACTCTTTGAACAGAATGAAAGAAAACATGCAAATAGCTGATAAAACCTGTCAGCATCAAAAGATTTTTTTCAAATGCAGCAGAGCTGCACAGACACCCTTGTTTTTGAATTACATTCTCTTCTTGCCCTTTTTTTTTAAGTTAGAGTAGTAGTACGAGATTCTCCAGTAACTACTTCCCACCGAGGTTTGCACTGTGCCTTGCAAACATTCATTTATCAAAACATGTAAGCGAACGCCCAGCCACAGCCATCACGTGGGGCTTCCTCCTGGTAAACAACAACTTGGTCACTCGTTGCAAAATTAATAGATACACAGAGACTTCTTTTGGATTCGAGTAGCTTGTAGCGTGGCCTCCGTAAGGACTTCCCTCCTAGTCTCTTGCTTCTTTCAAAGCTTTGTGTGTATATAATACACCACAAGATATGCTGTTATCTTTAGTAGCAGACATTTGTCCCACTCTGCCTTTCCAGCCTAATTCATGTGACTGTATTTTAATATCTGATTTCTTAAGGAGGGTCACTGGTAGTGTTGCAACTTTGGCCTTTGACAGCAACAACAAGTAACGGAGCGGGGAACTGCACAGTTAGTTCAGTTAGTTGGTCGGGTTTCTTTTTTCTTTCTTGGAACTACGCCCATCTTATTATGAGTTCGTTAGAGAAATGAAATGCAGCAGTAGCTTGAAGAAATCATGGACACTTTCCAGCAGTAAAAGAGCTCTGGAGTCAGTATATAAGCTTTCTCCCCTGGTTACAGTTAGGAAGCCAGTTGACAGTGTAATAGGCTTTTGGAGGGGGCGCGATGGTTTGTATGTTCTGTTTGATGTTGCAAATACTGAGCCCTCGGGGAGATCAGAAAAAAGGATGTTCTGTTCTTTAGGAAAGGAAAAGATTAACCTGAAATGTGAACTGAAACTTAGGAGCTCTGCAAGACTTAGGTGCACCAGAGATGAGTTTGCTTACTTTAATGGAAATATCTTCTGTCTTGTAACAAAGGTGGTCAAGTGTTTTTGCAAGGATTTGGTTAGGAAAGTAATGTGCGCGTGTTTATATAGAAGAGCCACAGCCAGGGCTCGGGGTAGGTGAATCGTGAAAGCAGGGCGATTACCTCAAGATGAGTTTCTGACACTTTGGGCGCTCCTCAGAGTCAGAGAGACTTGTAACTATTGTCCAAGTAAGTCTGGAAATCATGTGCAGTCATTTCCCAGGGCTCTCTGGGAAGAGTGCTTCTGGTGCATTTCTTCTTTCTCACTGCTGCTTCCATTTATTGCCATGAGGAGATTTCAAAGACAGGGCAGAACATCTGCTATCACCTTTCATAGAGCTGCAGGGGAAAAAAATCTAACCCTTTTCTTTGAGCTAGGAACGTTTTGTCCATTCTTAGTAAATATCGGCGAAGACAACATATGTGGCTCTTTGTCAGCAGAAATTGTATTTTCGTATCTTTATCTTTACCTTCAAATTCAAATACACTGGCACGGTCAGGCTTTTCCATGTAAACTTATGCCATCTGACAAAGTTTCATCCTGGCCTTATATACACCCACTTGCTGTCACAATTTTGTGGCCATAGGGAATGATGGCGTGTGACAGGTTTCTAATGCTCCAACTTGGCTGAATGTGGTTCAGACAGGGGCACTGTGAAAGCTGTGATTGTCTCCTTTGAGTCACTCTTAATTTTTTACATTGCTCACAGAACTTATTTTCTTCTTTTTTCTCTGTTTAGCACAACCCTTAGGATTTCTGCTCTTTGGGAGCAGGTAACAGGAAGTTGAGTCTGGGGGCTTGGTATAATTTAAGGATGTGTGCTATTAGTTTTCTTTGGATATTGTTTCTTTGTATGACTCTCCTTGTTCCCTTTAGACTTTTATCACTCAGTGATGAAGTGATAGATGACCTTCGAAGGTCCCTTCCAACCCAAAGCAGTGGTTAATGCTTGTTGCAGGGAGATGCATCTTTAGTGAATATAGATGGATAGGATGTTGGATTTGCTGTGGTAGGGAGAAAAGAGGCGTTGCCTTAACCCAATTTATACATGCACAGTTAAGTCAGAAGTTCTGCTTCCTAAATAAGTTAGATGGCATTAGTTCAGCTTTCAGTCATCCAAAAGGACTTGAGAGAGTTGGAAAAATGTGATCATGGGGCACTCTGTAGTTGTTTCTGTCCCATCTCGAGGACTTCTGAACTTGTAGGAGCAGAACTTGAATTCGGTGTACGGCATGTGTGTGTAATTGTGGATGTGCTTGTCCATGTGTGTATTTATGAGGACACACAAGATAATTGTTATTTCGTAAGGAGTTTATGGCTTGTTTTCCTGTATTTTGTTTCCACTGTACTTAGAGTTATTGCCAGATTCAATGGAACGAGTTCTTATTTAATGTACAATGATACCTGAACAACAAGTTCATCCACTGTAACAGCCTATTTTTAGTGGACTGTGGTAACCATAACACCAAGGAATGAAAGTACACGAGCACAGTTGTAATTACACAATGGATCCTAATCTGGAGTGATATTGTGAGATAGGAATCTATGACACTTTCAAACTGAAAAATCAATAAATAAAACTTCAGGCACTCTCGGCACTTCAGCTAATGGGCATATTCCAGGATTTAGTGTCTCTCTCAAAAATAGCATTCTGCCCTTTTAAAACTTGCCTATCCTGCTGGAATTTCCCATTTAGCAGGAAAACTCTGCTGAGCAAAGGCAGATATACTCATCTTGCAATGTTTTCCTCCTTCGAGGTAAATGGGGTTTCCAGTTCTACAGAGCTGTATTTCACAGAAAGGTAATAGGGAATTTTTTAGTGAAGTTCAATGTTCTCCTGTTTACTTGAAGGAGTTTTAGGGTTTTGGTAACACTTTGAAAATACTGATTATCTTCACCTGTACTGTATTCCCAGTGCCCTTTTGTGACAGCTTTGTATCAGCCTAAACTTCAGATCAAGTTTAGGCTTTAATCCAGGTGCAATATTCAGATCTCTGGAGGGCAGAATATGCAGCAGCTTTTATTCCTGCACTTCTCCTTTCCCCTCCACCCCAAATATATTACATTAGTAAACGTGACCCCGGTGATTTTCCCTATAGTTTTGTCATGTTATTCCCATAGCAGAAATCAAGGGAAAGAGGTGAGATCATCTCATGTAAAGACAAGCTTCTCTCTTATCAATCTAGTCTCCCTAAGCTGTCTGTAGTTGAGGGAAAAAACCAGAATTCCACAAAACTATTATGGCCTATAAGTTTGATGCCTACTTTCTGGAGAAAAATGAGAAATATTTTTATATAGGGGACCCACATACTTAATTGGATGCCCAAGGTTAGGCATTGTCAATTCCTTGAAACCATAACTAGACACCACATCATAACGTCAGTGGAAAAATTGCTCAGTGGATCCACTGGGGCTGTGATTTACACGTGCTGAATTATACTTACTGTGAGTGCCGTCATTGATTTCGGCAGGACTACTCGCAGCACCAAATGCTAAGGACAACTTCATGGTTAGGGTTCCTCCATGTAAGTATCATCAGTGGTGCTCCAGAGGGTAGACAGTGAGCACCCAGTGGAGGGAACATTTTCTCAGAGGGAACAGATTGTGTTTTTCCAGTAAACTGGAAAAGCTGCTGGCTCCTCCCAAGCTCAAATCCCAGAGCCAGGCTTGCTAATGTTGCCTGAAGTGCTTACTATCCTGAGAACTTTTCCAAGAACTGTTAGAAATCAGAGTAGGGAGTTCCAGACACTTCAAAGTATGTGTTAATGAAACTTTGGCTAAAGCGACATCTTAAAATAGAATGCAGAATCAGCGTGCTATCTCAGAAAAGACTTTTTTCCCTTAAATCCCTTAGAATTTATTAGGTGGGCGTGAGCAAAAAAGTTGGCTCCAATAAAAACCTAGCTTTGTAATGATTAGCAGGGGCCCAGTATAATTTAAGATATTCTTTACAGTTTATAAATATGGGCTCATAAAAAGCGTAGATATAAGGAAGCTGTGACTTTAAGTCATTAGAAGCCCAATGGTTTGATAAAATAACAGGAAACAGACAATTTATTATGAGCAATCTCGGTAGCTCTGGATTATCTATAAAACTTTTATGGCCCTCCCCAAGTGGCAAGAGGCCATAAAACTTGCCTGAATGAGGGACTTGTTAATTTACTTGTTAAAGCAAATTAAAAATTTATAAGCGCTTTTAGGTAAATGAGATCTTCTCTCATTGCTGCCCTTGCGGGCTCAGGAGTCCTGGGAGGAAAGAAGTGGTTGCGCTCAAACATCGCAGCAGAACAATAAAAGCTATTAAATTGGTTCAGTTTATTACTACAGAGCCAGGCAGCTGTTGCCATGGTTTGCTGTGGGATGCCAGAGGTTGACAGCATGGCATTTCTGCGGCCTTAGAAAGAACGTAATAACTATGCCTTTCAGCCACCCCAACAGCTCCTTCCGTGCCTCGCTCTTTCCTCTGGTTTTCATCTAGAGCTCTTGAAGCCAGGCTTCAGCCTGTCGCAGGAACGTAGGCATCTCCCTTTATCGTTCCTCCTCTTAGTTGTTGTAAATCAGGTGTATGAACACCAGAAAAACCTGCACAGTTCCAGCTTGCCTAACCAGGTCACTTAACAGCAAAAGAAGTTTTAATTTCGTCCAACGCTCCTGCTGTAACTAAACGCAGTAGTGAGGAAGAGGGGCCTGGCAAGGAAAACAAGGCTGTTGGGCATCTCTGAAAGCTGTTAAAACGACTTTGAAAAGTGTTTCTCCAGACCACTTTGACAACAGCTTCTTACAGCAAGTGAGTTCCAGCTGTGGAAGCACCATGAGGAGTTACACTTTGTCCTTGCATCTCAGATTCAGAAAAACCCTATTAAGAAATACAGTTTCTGTTGAAAGGTCTTAATATTTAGCAGAAGACCTGCTTGGGGTGAGATTTTGAATGAGGAGAGATCTAAATCAAGCTGCAGTGAACTTAAAAAAGCCTCTCGCGAGCAGTTCTTCTATAAGCAGCTTGTCTCTCCTTGCCGTTATTTCTCTTTTGTTCAGGAAATATCTTTTGCAGATCTAATATTGTTTATACAACGAGTTAACAGCACTTCCGTGAGGGAAAGAGTGGCCTAAATTCAAAAGGTTTTTGTTGTGAGCACTCCAGGGGATCACTTCAGGTACTCTCAGGTGTCCGAAGACTAGCACCCAAAAGTAAGCCTGCCCGACTAGTCAGTTATCTAAACACAGGCCACAGCTTTTAGTGCATGTTTTGTCCTTATGTATTTCATTTAATGTACATTTCATCCCACTACAATTTGTATGATTATAGAAGTCCTGATGGATATTGCAGGTGCTTTCCTTCAGAATAGAAAGTAATTGGTGAAAGAAATATGCAGAGTACATGGAGAAAGTTTGAAAGCATGGCCTTCAAGATGGGCTTGAAAGAATTGGGGCAATTTAGTTTTAAAAAGAGAAAACGGAATGGAGATACTGATAACAGTTTTCAAACACAAGAAGATTGTTGCAGAGAGGAAGGGAAAAAATCTGTTCCACGTACCTGTGATAGGTGGGACACGGTCACGCCACAGATAGAAGATGCAGTTGGAAGTGAAGAAGCTTTTTAAAGGTAAAGCCGTTGAGATGCTGCGCTGATTCATCTGCAGTGGCTGTAGAGGTCACTGGGTATCTTTGGCCTGGGTTAGCTGGGTGTCCGCCTGTCATGAATGATGCAGGTACTGTTGGTCCTTCCTGGACTCTGTGGGACGGGCTAGGGGACTGCTGGGGTCTGCATCTTTCTCTGGTTTTCTGTGATTTTACAATGCCGACACTCCTCGGCGCTCATAGACTGCAGTAGGTAAGATGAGTACTCAAATACTTCGGGCAGTGCTACCCCAAAGCCTTTATTTCCCATGTGGTTCCCCAGTGAGAGACAGATGTTTAGCAGGACGCTTTTCCTTCATGCTGCTAGACCAAACACAAGCTTACAATCTCCCGGAATTCAAGTATAGCGATACTAATATTCTGGTGCTTCCATCACTCAATAGTTGTATTATAAATATTTCATGGAAAAACTGAATCATAAAAGTATTATTTTTGTAGTGTGCCAAGAGTTGATCCAGGCACTTGGAGCATAAAAAGTATGAAAGTCACATTTTAATATTGTGCTATCCTCACTAAGTACAGTGTTAGTCTGAAACTGTCTGACATATAAAAATAAGGCAATGCCTCCAAGGTATATTAATGGGGGTGGTATGGCTAATGGTTACATGGCAAACTCCCAGTGCATTCATTTCAGTGTGTACATTTCTCTGAACCAGATAGGACTGGCTGGAAAGGTCTCTTGAAATCCCATATGGCATCCCCAGGGACTCCGCTTCAGCCGTATTTCACTGAACCAGAAGTGGATATAAAACGAGCCAAAAGCTCACCGTCTTTTGGTGGGGTTACACCCCTGCCTCTCTAGGCACATCTGAAACTCCCAGCCCTAATCCTTGAAATTCATAGTGATGACAGTGCTAGAAGTCTAATGATTCATCGTTTACGTCCTTTCATACCTAACTACGGTTCTGGTTCCAGATTTTGGAAACCCAAATTCCAAATGGGTTTGTGGGTGTTCCCAACCCTTCTGGATCTGGCCCTTAACCTGTAATAACCTATTTCAACGGAGGAAATATCAAGTGCTGAGCAAAGAGCCTGCTTTGTTCAGGCTGAGCCTCTGAGACAGATACGAGCGCGTGGAGCAGGGTGCGACAAGGATGTGATGTTGTTATTGTAGGTGGTCTGTTATGGAAATATCTATGGAAATAGGTAGCTGTTGTTGGAAGTGTACCGAGCCCAGCATGTTGTTTCTGGCTTAAATTAAAGGGAAGGAGATGTCTTGGAACAGCCAATGCCCCGTTGGTAGGGCATCAATTGGCAGGTAGAAGACACAGGTTCATGACCCTGTTTCTCCTGACTTAAGCAGTAACTAGAATGTGGGTCTCTTACTCTACATAGCTGCAATACAGACATTTCTTGGTGCACCATGAATGCCACAAAATGAATCCAAGAGACAAGGTCCTGCAGCTGACTCCTTCCCTAAGCCTATGTTTTCTCAAGACTTTTTTCAGCGTTTATTAGTTTAGCCTTGCAATTCCATGTTTACATAAATTACATGATTAAAAGCAAAACAGGAATCTGGACAGAATGTGGTTCCTGTTAAAATCATTCCAAGTTACTTGCTGACTTAACCCTTTTGAAAACGGGGGACACTTTGTGAGCTGCCTACACGTTTAGGAACAGCAAGCTTGTTTTTCAAACTCACCCGGGAGGGCATTTGAATCTGTTCCTGAAGGTATTTATTTACAGGGTTCATCCGTACAGTAGGTAGGTGATGACAACAAATAGTGGCCAGCACCAGCCTTCCACCATATGCTGGGAGCAAGGAGAGTGACCTGCCTTGGCTTAATTTAAATCACAACCTGCCAAATTGGTGAAGACCTGCAGAAAATTCATCCGTAGTTCTAAGCTGAATATCTGATCAGGGAACATGTCAATTAGACAGTTTGGTGTCTGTGGTATAAAGATTTTTTTTTTTTTTTGTAGCAACTAGTTTCTGCATGGATAGAGCTTTGATGAATACTACCCTATGTTCTTATCACAAATGAGCAAAGGAAATATAAATTAGAAGTTCATAAATATAGGATTCTCGTTGCCTTTGAAGAACTTTATTTCAATCCGGTTTGCACAAGAATGCTTTCATTGGTTTCAAACACCGGATTTGTTTTTGGCTAGGCTGTAAGTAATGCGTAAGCCATAACATTTGATGTAGGTGTCCTTTATCTAAAGTAGATAAAAAGGAACATGAGATCTGTGAGGGGTTAATTCATATGTTCTAAATGAAAATGGAATTAGAAAATGAATTCCCTTCTAACATCTCTACTCAGCATGCAGATCAAAGCCATCATAGGAGTAAATTTATGTCTGATAGTGTGGACGGTTTCAATGCACATGGGCGAAATATCATGCTGACTGCTGATTGAAAACAGTTGTTAATTCTCTACTTCACTAAATTCAGAGTGGAAAAACTTTCCTTAATAAAGAACAGATTGAAGAGAACCAAGACCTTACTGTGTGGAAATTAATGGCAGATGCATATACTGGTAGTTAAAATGTTTCATTAGATGTTAATGTCTTGCTGTGTTTTTAATTGTTCAGAAATTAGCCTCTAGAATATTAAAACCATCTGTTTGTTATCACGATGAAACAGAATACTTAAATAGTTATTAATTTTGTGGGCTTTTTTTTTCCTTGTCTGCAAAACTTTGATCTGTTGAGATTTCAGTGGATGCTGGATGCAAAAGAGAAAACGAATTTTAAAACACCTTGGTGCCCCAAATATCGGCATTTGCTGCCTGCCACCCATATTTTGCATGCCTGCTTTATTTCACAAATTATTATTCACCAAGGAGAAGTTGACATTTTTTAGTGCATAGGAGGAGTGTGCTGATGCTTGCTGAGCCTGTATAATGGTTGATTTAAACTGTAATATGGTACATTTTCACATGCTGATACTTAATTTTTAAGTCTTGTGGGTCATTTTAAAGCTCAAATATTTCAAAGCATAGAAGGGGCTCCATGTAGATGCTTCAACACAGGGCTTTGTCTTCCTTCGGTTCCAATTATTTACAACTATATTTCATATTTTTAGGATTGAGTTTGGGGGGAGCTGGGTTTTTTGGACAGTTTTAGGACATTTTTGTTAGGTTTGGGGTTGGTTTCTTTTTTTATCACATAGATGAACAATAACGGGCTTCTTCCAGGTCCTGATTCAGGTAAATATTCCTCTTTGTGAGAACATACATCGAATATATTTCCAGCATAACAGTGAAGGTGTGGTGGTTTGTTTTTTCTTTCTTTTCCTCAGCTGCGATGAATTTAACTAAGTGCTTAAGTGCTGTCTTGTGGGGAGGCCACACCGTGCGTGTATTCACAGCTCTCCATTGTGACGAGCACAATCTATAACACATTTTGTGACGCTTGTTATACGTTCCTTAAGTGTGAAAATTTATTCAGTAAGTCTAAACTTTACTTAGAGAGCCATTAACACACCTTTCCAAGTGATGTCTGACCTTTGCCTGAATAAGCACTTTACCAATTATTAAATGCCAGAATGAGGATTAATTCAAGTAACCCTAATTTGATAGTCCTGTGCTATAGGTTTTTTGCACTTACATACAATAATAAACCCAGTGTATGACTATATCTTCAAGATGGGTAAGTTTAGCACAATTTTAAAGCACGTAAGTTAAATTGGGTTGTTTTTTTTTTATCACTATAAGGTACAGAAATAGTTTGTCAAGTAATTATAGTGGACACCCAGTTCCCTAAATGGATTCTGTATCCCTTGAAGTCAGTGGAAATGTTCCCCTGGGTTTCAGCGGGTGCTGGATCTTGCCCTAATTCCTTGCCTCTCTGTTGAGGCTGCCAACACAAGGGCTAGTAACACCATCTGACAGAATGATTTTCTGGAATTGAAGCTCGTTTTGGACTCGGACTGAGGAAGCCAGCTCATCAAATCTATCAAACATTAAATCACCTTTGGTCACTGTTGACAAGGGACAGATTCCAAAACGTGCCAGGAGAATTTTTGACATCTCTAAATAGGAAGATGACTTGTTTCGATTGGCAAGAGTAGTCCAAGGTGAAAGCACAATGCTGCAATGTATTTTACACTATTTCTGAGGATGAGAGAGGAAGAGAGGTAAGTAGGAAGAAAAAAAAAAATTCCAAAAATAATGTAGAGCAAAGCCAAAAATCCAACAAGCTGATATTGTTAGGAGTTTGAAGGCATTCTGAATTTTTCAAACCAGCTGCAGCTCATATTTTGTAAGTCCAGGGCAAAAATTCAACAAGATTTAAGACATGAAGTCAAACTGTGGTTTAGGGATGTAATTCTTCAGCGTTTCTTTTCCTGGTAGAGCCTGAGTCCTTGCCACCCCTTCCCACCATCACCTCTTTCATTGTGCCAATCTGGAGAACTCCTCTGGGTTAGAAGCAATCCAGGAAATAGAGAAGAAAAAAAATAACCTGACTGTTTCTAACCTGGCTCAGTTCCCTGTAAAGCTCCAGTGTCAGCTACAGCCGTACAGCCCAGGGAGTCTCAGGGGGCTGGGGAAAAGCCACCCGGAACGAGTGGGTACCGGCAGGGTCAGGCTCCTTGAGCAGAGGAGATGCTGTGAAACCACGGCCTCAGGTACAGGAGAAGTGTGACTTGTTGGTGCCAAACAGGTCAGTGTCACCGAGCAGCACCCAGGTCTGCCAGGAACCTGTGCTCAGCCCAAAATGCTGAAATACCTGAGTTTGTTCAAAGCGCTTCTCTCCAAAGAGGGTGGAGCTGGTAACACAAAGGTTCCTCGAAGTGGCAGCTTTCCATCTATTAGGAGCGAATCCAGATTTGAACAACTGAAACAAGGGTTCCTCCCTTTGCTTTTCTCCGGAGTTATTTGTAAGCTTCTCTTCATCTCTAAACTCATCTCCACATCAATGACAGCTGCTAATGAATTCAGGCGGTTCATTCCCTTCCCTTCTGTGCTTCTTCAAATAGATTCTCTTTGCCAGACACTTCAGCTCCCCTTTACTCTTAACAAATTGGTACCGAGGTATATTATTATGACTTCTGCTTCTATCATTCAAGCAAGGGGAAAATACACTATGTACAGATGTGAGTTATATGTCAAAATGCTTTTACTGCCCCTTCCCCCTTTCCTTCACGTTATTAAATTATAGATAAATACTATCATAATACCCTCTTGGCCAAGTCACAGAGAGCAGAGTTATGGCTCCCTTGATAAATTGCAAAACATTATTAAGTTTTGATCTCTGGACTGAAAGTATTGGCATAAAAGGACATCAACCGCAGTCATATTGGTCTTGATTGCTGCTTAATTGCTGCTTGTTTGTGTTAGAGATCATGTGGTTTGATTGATCTTGCCCTGCTTTTGTCATTATAGTTACAACTTCCTAGTTTTCTCCTTGTACAGAGACCACAGGATGACTTTTAAATCTTGAATAATTTATATGGCTGGCCAGTTAAACGGCTTAAAATAGTATTATGTTTTTAAGCCAATAGCTCAACCTTCAAATCATTATTTATGCAACCAAGTTATTAAATATTTATTCTGGGCTTATATCGAACTATGAAATTACAGGGCTTTTTTATGTAAACAGTGGCAAACGTCTTGAGGTCCACCCATGAATACTGATATTTCCTCCTTCAAGACATTTATTTACTTCTGTAATGTTAACTGGATGTCAGGTTAGTGGTCTACATTGAGGAAAAAACAGGACAACAGTAGCTGTGACTTAATTCAAGCAAGCAAGTACTGTCACTCTGGTCCTTTTTAGGCTTAGTGCGTGGAGCTGCTTCACATCTTTAGATGATCCCAAAAGGTCACATCCCATCTTGCATCTCCTTTGCCCATGAGGACCAACCATCCTGTGGATTTGAAACAAGTGAAATCCTACAGAAACTACCTTGGCTTTATGTTTCTCTTCATTAAAACAGAGAGAGGCTCTTAAGCCGAATTTGCAGAGAGCTGTAGAGCTGTAAGATTTTTCTGACCTTGCTTCTTTGCTTTTTGTTCCATCGTGATTCATTTTATCTTCTTCCTTGAGTATTCTTCCAGTAAGTTACACATTTCAAAGTTAACCAGAGGCCAAGCAGAGTCCTTGAGGTTTGGATGTTGGACACTCCAGACTAAAAGGGATAATATTTCTCCTCTGCCCTTTCCTGAGATTCAGAATAAAGGTGTGTTTGCCTCCTCTTTCCTACCTCACCTGACCTTTCCTGTACCAGAAGACAAGAACTCACAGGTCCAGGGCTGAGATTGGGACAGAGTCCCTAAGGCCACGGGCTGGACCCTGTGCCTGTCACAACTAAAGCAAGAGCTGGTAATGGTCTAACAATAAGGATCTGGGAAGACGTGGTTGCCAAGTGCTCTGAAATAGGCTATTGTTACACAGAACGTGGGGTAAAACTGCCCCCTTGGTTCTCCAGTCTTTAAAAGAGCAAACCAAAATGGAACCACAAAAACCAGTCCTTGCTGGAAACTTCTGCAGTGAGTTTTGCAGCGTGTACACACACCCCACTCCTTGTCGGGTATTTCCAGGGCTGGGGTTGGGGGCAGGGGTAAGACACAACTGTATTAAAAGATTATGTCTATGCCTGTAGACGTTAAAATCTGGTTTGGGACGTACAAAGCAGAAGCAAGTAGAGATGGTGTAAATGGACATCACCCGGCTGGACAACCCATGGCGCTTGTGCTGTACGCGGGTCAGACTGTGGCGGGATGTGCACTCCTGTGGGCAGGGGTGGGGCACTCGTACCCGGCAGGAATAGGCACTAAAGCAGCTGTGTTTAGAGGTGGGTTTTGTGGTACAGAGGCTAGTTTCCCTGACACGGAGCCCAGGGACAGCCCTGGAAATCCAGCTCAGCAGCGGGACTGAGTAAATATCGGGAGGGGCAGATCGATTCCCCCCTCATTGCCACCGCTCTGGCTGCCTCCGAGCTGGACCCTCGCTCTTCATCCCTCTGTGCTGAGGCAGTCTGTGCTGTGGAAGCTGCTTGGAGAGATTGATTGGTACAATGGAGTGCTTTGCAAGGTGTAATTTTAAAGGCCGTATTTCTCACTGTGCAACCATCAAAATGCAAAGGGTCAGAAGAAGCCTGTATTTTTTTGCAATTCAGCTTTTAAAGTGTGCTGAAATACACTTCATTTGTTGCGATTGCCAACAGCTTGCTGTTTCATACCACTCTTAACAGGAGCTGGGGAACAGAGCAAGTCTGTTACACTTTATATGGTGTATAATGTATGTATGATTCTGGGGTGTGATGAGTTTATGCCAAATTTATCTCTGATTTCTGTATAAACAGCACAGAAAAAATGATGGGCTGCATTTTCTGTGTAACTTAGATAAGACAGAGCTCCAGAGCTGCTTCAGAGTACCTTCTGTGAGCTATATATCTAAGGTTGCCCAAGCATATAATGAAGGAGAAGAGGATCTGGAAATAAATGCCCGTTCTCTATATCCCCACCCCTGCTTTGGCAAGGATGCTATTTATTCTTAGCCTGTGATGCTTCTGCTGTCGCTACGGTGAGAACACGATCACTTGGTGTTTCGGTAATAACAATGCTAAATAGCCAGGTTCTCCCCAGGAGAAGAGGGGCGTAGCTCTGTTCCTTTGAGGAGGATTTCCCCTTTTAAGGTGGTAGAGGGTGTGTTCCTCTACTCCAGTGAATTGAGCAAGTGCAGCAGCAGACACTGGATGAGCTCAAAGGCAGCAGGAAATTGCCATCAGAGCTTTAGAATAAGTAAGTTAAAGACACCCTTGTTCTGTACTGTAGAGGTAATGAGATAATTGTTAATAGTTACTTGTTCAAGTTGTATTAGATTTAGATTTTTCATCAACAGAAAATTGGAAAAATGTGTGTGTGTGGTTATTCTTGTTTTACATAAAAAGAATTTGGGAAGAGGACAATTACTTTTTCTTCTCAGTAGAAACAGGGAGAAAAAAAATCATGTCTTCATCGGTCCACCTCACTTTGACCATACAGGTATGCAAAATAGAGCTTCGTATTCTGTAGGGATGTCAGATCCCAGGACGATGGCATGTGGGCCCTGATCCTCCGCAGCTGACGGTTCCGTGGAGCACGTGCTTTGGTCAGTGTAAGGTTACATGTCACAGAGAGCATCTCCTAATGGTTTACCGTATCTCTTAGGTAATGAGATTTTTCTTCCCTGGTGTGAAAAATGACTTGGTATTAACACTGTTCAGAGTCTACACACAGTGGGAATTCTTTTTCATATTTATCACCTAAACTTGTGTATCATAAACATTCTTCCTCCTCATTATCTTACCTCCAATATGCTTTCCTTGCGCTGCTCGTCTCTTTGGGTAGTCAGGGAGATGTGTGGTGGTGAACACGGCTCGGTTAGGAATGCAGCGTAGAGGTCTGGCTCCAGATTCACAGCTGCTGTGTTGAACCATCTTTAAAGCTTTGGGTGACATGTCAGTGCTGTAGAAGTAGTATTCGTTTGACTTATGTCATAGCAAACGAGGTTTGAATGGAAGAATTTTAATGACAGCTATTAATCATGATGTAAATCATGAGTAACAAGCCTTGTTTTACATTGTTGTTGGCTTTTTCCTTGCTCTGCAGTTCTCCTTTTATTTGTTTTCATACTGCCAGATTTCTTCTCGCTCATTGATAAAATATGCTTGCTTTGTAATCAAATATTCAGCTGTACAAGAAATCTGCTGCTGCTCTTTTCTGACTGATGGGAGACGCTTCATGTGTGTGTGGTTGCTTGGGCAGGGCAAGGGACTGGCTCCTAAGGCCGTTTTGGTGCAGTTCTTCCAAAGCGGGCGTTACTGCCGCCCAGACAAGGCTGTAGTGCAGTGCTGGCGAGGGATGTGTGTGAAAGCTGAGCTGGCCAGAAAAATAAAGATGCTTTCTTAGCTATTCTAGATAGTATTTAAAAAGCAGCATCGTTTAACTGAACAATGTTTAACTCATCACCCTTTATTCCACCGATGTTACGTTTCTGATTTCTATACTCAGTTGTTCTGTGGTTTAGAATCAATTACGCTTCAACATGAATTGTCATCTTTTAAAATCAAAGTTAACAGGTTTTATAGGAAAATTGTGTTTCAATTAAGTGCAAAATATTATGATATACATTTTAACTTGCTGATGATTTTTCCACCCCAGTGAGCGGGTGGTGTTAGTGGGAACTGCACTTAGATTTTTGGCTCTAAGAGCACAACAAAACCAGTCTCCTCAGAGCCTGTGGTGACATTCGTGGTAGAAAAAAAAATGAATGGGTAAAACTAGTCAGGGAGTCGGTTGGGTCAACTCCACACTGGGTGCTGGAGATCCTTCCAGTGCTGAACATGCATCAACTTCAGAGGCATCTGATGCCAAAGAGGCTTCAGTAGTCCGCCCTTTGCCTGTCCTCCCACCTCTCACCAGCATATGGTGGTGCCCACCTCTCTGGCTCCCTCCCCAGACCTGTGGCACATGCACCATTGCCAGGAGCTGTGAGAACACAGCCTGACCCAGTGCCGAGGAGCCCATCTCTCTCCCTCCCTGTGACCATGGGGGATGGGAGCGGGCGCAGGCTCTCCCACCCACCCGGCACCCTCCCTTCTGCTTGTGTGCTGTGAGCCAAACTCCTGCTGTTTGCTCAACCCTGAAGAAACAGTGATGGATTCTTGATACATCATGCTGAGACAGTCCAACCTGCTAACTAGGATCTCACTGGGTTCAGCTGGGCTTTCTTTTTTCTCACAGGGTGAACTGGCCATTGTTTCCTGGCCTTTGGCCACCCGGAGCAGCCTGCAATCCCCAGCAGCTGCTGCATTTACTGGTGCTTCTGCGTAGGATCCATGCGGCAGCATTTGGGAGAAGTATGTGGCTGCCAGTAGTGCCAAAATTTCACATCTTCAGAGCCTGGCTTGAGTCTGGGCTGCTGGGAAAAGCCCAAGAGAGCAAGTGCCTGCACTTGCAATGTCCTGTAACTCTGTGCATACGAAGGAGCAGGTAGAGATGTCTTCATATGGTGTAGGGCTGCTGCCCTGGTCAGAGCGAGGTGCTGTCATGGGTTTGGGACTGTTCAGGCTTTCTGGGGTCAGGAAGCATAGCTAATGGCACGGGTACCAGTCTGTTCACCAGCTGATCTGAGCTAGAGAATATATTCAGCCAGGTAGGAGCTGGATCAGAAAAGTTTTGGACTGTCTTGCCCTTGCAAAAGCTGTATAAATAAAGAATGGCAGGCGGAATGGAAAGCCTAAAATTCCCCTCCCTGCAGCAGAGCTGTTCCATCCCTTGGGGAGCAGGTGTCCTCTTCCTCTAGGACTCTGGTGAAGGCTTAGCTTGCTTCTCCACTATAATAGGAGAAGCGTTAGTGTTCATATCTTTAAAGTATAATGTAGTGAAATAATCCTTTAATTCCATATGGTGTGGAATCTTAGGCGCCTCAAAACTGTACCATAGATATACTGCTGCCAAATGGTATGGGGTTTTAAATTAAAATATCTTTGGGAAAAAAAAAAACCAAACAACAAAAGAAGAGCTCAGAAGAGCCACTTTAAGGTGGTTTTGACATGATATATAAGCTCTGTGAAAAAAGCTTTGGCTAAATTCTCAGTAGGTTTATTTATTTTGCTTTTTGTTACGTGCTAACCAAGCACCGCTACTGTAGAATTATCTAAAGTGGCTTAGCGATCCAGCAAAGCGAACTGCGGTCCTGAGAGGATGATGCTCCCTGTAGGCTGGGGCTCAGCTGCCCTTTCATCCTCTCTTACGCCTCTTAACGTGATCAACTATCTCTGTCCTTCATTCTTTTCCTTTCCGAGACAAAAGGCAGCAGAGCGCCGTGTTGTTACGGGTTATCCTTAGGGGTGTTTTATGGCTTATGCCCCCCATCTTTCATTTCACAGAAATGTCTGACTAATGTAGTAACTACAGCACTATTCCTGTAGCTCTATCCTATTTCTGAGTGCATATTTAAGTCTACTTTATCCTTTGACTTTGAATGGCAGAAGGAAGCAGAGCAGAGAGCTGCTTTCCCTGGACCCAGCTGAGCATTCAGTTTGTATTTTCGCTGTCACAAAATAGGGCCGAATATTTCCCTGGTGCAAAAACAGTTCCAATAGATTTCAAGTCACCTGAAAATCTCTCCATGCCCTGAAAGAAGAGTTACCGTTAGTGCTTACTATTACAGCAGTTTCACGTTGATGTTTTTGCATCTATTTTGGTTTATTCGTGATCTTAGCAGTTTCTGGCCAGTTTCTTTGTTACCTTTAGGTCTGAGCCAGTTTCCCTCTCTTTTTTCTGCATCAAATGGTCACTCTTAGTGTTGCATACCTTAGGGCTCTCCTTCTCCCTTCCCCATGCTAGCTCAGGAACCCTCTCACTCTTTGTGTCCCTCAAGGTAGTTTCTAGCTTTGCATCTCTCTTGCTTCGCTCTGCAGCGCAGCACGGAGTGATTTGTCTGAATGGTTTTCATGTGGTTTATGAGCAGCAAGTGGTTTTCACCAAACCATGGCGAGTGGTGAGTTTACCTTGGCTAAGGACCAAACTCCCACCCAGCCACTCTTTCACGCTCCCCCACCTCAACAGGGCAAAGGGAGAAAATAAGCAGAAAAAGCTTGTGAGAGTTATAGAGGGAGATCACCAATTACTGTCATGGGCAAAGCAACCTTGACTTGGGAGAAACTAATTTAAATTTATTGCCAATTAAGATAGATAGGGCTAGTGAGAAACAAAACAAAAATTGAAACACCACCTTCTCCCGACTCAGGTTCACTCCGTTATTTCTCAGTGTCCTCCCCAGTGCTGCAGAGGGATGGGGGTTGTGGTCTGTCTGTAACAACTCCTCTCTGCCGCTCCTTCCCACGGGTGGCAATTCCTTGAGGAACGATCTGCTCCAGCATGAGCTCTCCAGGGGACACAGTTCCTTCAGGGAATATCTACCTGCTCCACTAGGGCCTTCCTGCGGGCTGCAGAGGAATCCTGCTCCTGGAGCACCTCCTCCCCTCCTTCGTTCCTGACCTGGCTGTTCACAGGATGCTCCTGCACTGTCTTTCCCCTCGCTCCTCAGTGCTCTACTCACCAGGGTCCCAGCCCCATACATTCAGACTGGGCAAGCTGATTAACACTTTTTTTGCACGTACCCGATTTCTCACACTTGGGGAATCCTCGAGGCTGTGCAAGGTCTTTCTGAGTCAGTGACACTCTGTGTTTTTAGGGGTTTGTGCTTCCAATCTAGAAAACCTCTGTATTTCCTCTTGGTGAGACCCTGTAGATGGTTTCCTCCATGGATAAATTCACTCCCAGTGTATAATGGAAAAGTGGAGTCAAATGCACTTTTTGCAAACCCTTCTTCATTCCCTGCTCAGTGCAAATGAGAAGAGTAATGTCTGTGTTAAGGCAGGAGACTCCTCAGTGAGACGCTTGAGTAGACTTCATGGGAGTTCCATGCTGGCGCTGCTGTTTGCATGGGGCACCCTGACAGGAAGGATACCAGAACGAGAGTTGTCAATGTGGCACTTTCAGTGTTCTCTGGGGAGGATGATTGCATTTTCGAGGGGAAACTGATTTTAAGGTTCCCACGTGCCCCGGAGTAATGCACCAAACGCGTGCAGTGTAACTGAAGTCTTTTATTTGCAGGTCTTTTCTAGCAGCACTGTTATTTCAACGTCATTTTAATTTTAAGTGGTTGAATCTGTGTGAGGAGATTGAAATGAATCATTGCCTATCCACATTAAGTGTTCTCATGTGCGTTTGCGTGTTACTTTAGGCTCTTAAAGGAAGACAACGGGCACATTTCCATGCTTTATTTTTTTAATTTAACACAGATTGATGGGGTTTGGAATAAAATGTAAACCCTCAACAGTTTGGCACACAGAGAAACTCAACTTGGAAAAAAAGAAAGGAAAATATGGAAAGCTTATAAATCTTAACTTGGACTTAATTCTGAGTTTGGTGCCTAGTCTGTGCAGTTCACTTTGTTCCTACAGAGTTTCAGGCTCAGATATCTTGGTCATATTCTCTTGTTCCTTGTAAACTGAGTCTAGAAAAATGACACCTGCTGGGTTTTTCTTCTCTTCTCTGTAAACAGCTGGAATTTTCCATGAAGAAGTATAAAATGAGCCGTTATGATTAGTTAGCAAGTAACTAATGTGTGAAAATTGTGTACAAAATAAACTGAGGTTCTAAAAATAAAATTTGAGACTGGAAAATATTCTTCAGGCCCCAGTTACAATAAGAGTTTTTCCATCATTGAGCGGATGTTGACAAAAGACCGAGTCAGGGAAACTTGATCCATTTTCCTTTAGGTAGTTAAATTTTAAAGCTGGGACCGTAAAATTATGGTACACAGTGGTCTTAGATAAGATCTGCGAGTTATATATGAAGTATAAGACTTCTTGAATTCATTATCCTCCCTTCTGCCTCCAAAAAATGCTACCTAGATCTATAGATCTGAGAGATAAACCATTCCATTTGGAATAAAAAACTTTTTACTTGGGATTTTCTGGCGGAGCTGTGGAATATTTAGTTTATTTATTGGATTGTAAGTGTTTGACAAATAGCTCTACTTCTTCTGTTACCTTTTCTTTGAGCTGAGAATATACCTGTGCCGGTTTTTGCAGTTGAGCTCGTGCATTGCAACTCAACTGCATGCAGTTTGATGTACTTTCTCCTTCCTTTCTTTTGACTGATGGAGAGAACCCCAAGCTGCCTTTTACTAGTGAGGGGAACGAGAGGTGAAGGTACAGCAGCACACACGTGCCAAACACGCAGATGCAGTTTGCCCTTGTAGTGGTTGGGAGAAACTGGTGATAACCATTAGGGTGAGGATGCTTCATGCACTCCTTTAGTGAACCCGGGAGGGACCAGCAGTATAGATGGGTGCACAATGTGTACAGCTGGGAACATACATCTGGGAACTAGAGCAGGCGTGTGCCTGTGGAAAAGAATGCGTGTGAACTTTTGTGTGTGCTTGTGCAGCATGTTTCTGGGAGAACTTGGAAGAAAATGAGAAGAGATAGAAGGAGGAGGGGGAAAAATTGGTGGAGAGAGTTCATGGAGGAGGAACTTCTGGTCTCCAGTTGTGAAATGGAGATGAGTGTGATTATATATTCCTGTACAGTGTGAATAGAAATTACTATAAATGTATTATAGAGTAAGTTAGGAGGAGTTGTTTGGTATTTGTTGTATGCATATTGGTAAGTGTAGAAGGTATCTCATAAAATACTTCATTAGATACCTCACCAAGTGTTTTCTCTGCTTTTATCTCTGCTGGCAGTATTTACATGATTTTAAATCTAAATTTCTGAAATTGACTTTTTGCCAGTGTTTATCCTCAGGAGTAACCAGCCTTCACAGGAAGTTAGTTCAAACGAAGCATCAACAGGGCTAAAAAAAAATTTTTTTACATTCAAGCAAAAAATAGGGAAAGATACATTAAAACATATATATATATTTTCAGCATTGCAGTAGATGTAGTTCTTATCTTCCTCTTGCTCTGTGTGTGTATTTATATATGTGTGCTTGTGGACAAGTGTGTAATGTATGTATACGGTAAATGTTCACTTCGGTATGCTGCTGTTGTAACGTGCTGACCTGCACAAGCCACCGCGTAAGAGAAAGCAGATGTGTTCTCGATTGTATGGAAAACATAGATCATCATTTTTTTGTATTTTTTATTTATTACAGTACCAGTAAAATTCATTAAAGCTGTTTTGCAAGGCAAAACCAATCTGATACCAATTAAGTGGATCACGTTGTTTTATGAACATCAAGGTTAGTCAAAAACTGTTAATAGTACCAGGCAATGTCAGGGGTCCAGCAAAAGGCCTCCCTGGAGTCGTGGCTGCTGCTTCGCCTGGGGAGGTTTCCATTGGTCTTCGATCCTCGATACTCTTGTGCTATAATGAGGGAGAGATTGATTCTGCACGTGCTTGAATGTGATGGTAACTTTAAAAACTGCATCTATGGCATAAGTAAATTGAGACGTCTGAAAGTTCCCAAAATGAAGGTCTTAAACTGTGATTTCCTTGGGACATGAAAGTTGCCTCCCTCTCCCTGCAGGTCTCAGCCCACACGTGAGCCGTCGTGCGTGGTAGCTTGCTTTGCTCTCTGCAGTTCTGGTCTCGCTGAGATGATGTGCCAGTGGCAGTGCGGCAAGCACCACGTAAATGCTGCTTGCTGTAGTTGTGGAGTTGGGTTAAAGAAGAGTGGTGGACAAGGGGACTTACCTGAACCAGGCTAAACTCTTGCTCTCTTTGTTTATTCTCTTTCCTGCAGCTCAAGCCAGGTCAAAACAGTTGCCGAGACAGCGACAGTGAAAGCGCCAGTGGGGAATCGAAAGGTTTCCATCGAAGTAGCTCTCGGGAAAGACTCAGTGACGTAAGTAAAACTCCTGCAGCCAACTACTGCTCTGATTAACCCCGGTGTAGTTTTCTAAGGGGGGGTGTATGTCATAACAGTATTTAGTTTCTGGGATGGTTTGTTGCTAAATATCTCCTTCCCATTGGGGGTTTGGGAGAGGAAGAGGTAACTCAGGTCTCCTGCCCCAGTTCAGTAAACACCTTACTGTTTGGTACAGTGTCTGTCTGTGTGAAAGCACTCGTTCCTTTTGAAATAGCTGAAGGCCATTTAATGAAGCTGAAACGCTCTGCGTACTTGAGAAGTGAGATGGCCTTTATACCCCAAGTGGGGAAGGAGAGGAATGTATTTCTTTGGGCTAAATACTGTCTTTATGATAAGTATTAGAATGTCTAGAGAGACTCAGCTAATTTGTATGTAATGAATTGATATAACATGGCCAACAATAGCATAAGCTCTGCCTTTATTGCTCTACCTAAACTGCTGTGGAAGGTCCTGAGATGGCAGCTCTGCGGAGGATGTTTTTCTCCATGGAAGAATGCTGGCCATTCACTGAATGACACGCAGGAGTTATTCCGACATATGAATGACTGCAGAAATCTTTCTGTTGCTGCAATTAGATTATTGTTATTTATTACGTGTACCATCACAATCCTTGAGTGTTTTATTCATGGCTCTGAGTTCGCTGTGCTACCTCCTTTACAACGCAGGCTATAAAGACAGCCCTGTCCCAACAGAATATGTAAATTGGGGATTTTGTCGGTCAGGTCCTTTGCTGGTAAAAGCCTGGATAGCTACATCAGTCAGACCAATTTGTATCAGCCAGCAATCTGGCCCTCCTTTTAACTAACCCACATTTTGGAAATGGGGTTTTTATTGATAGCGTGTCCATGTAGATTTGGATGACAGATACCAGATGGTGGCCTCTATAGGCCAATCCAATAAAACTGAACTGAGCAGACATTCAGAGAAATACCTTTGTAAAGGATACGTTTCATGGTGCAAATTTAAGCCTGAAGGCACACAGCTAGCAATTTTGGCTTAGCAATTTTTGGCAATTGTGTATATCACTGGAACAGCCGCCTGATGGTTTTTTTCTGCGAAGGTGTCAGATCTGTAGCGCTCTCTTTCGTCATCCCTTTGTCACGTTATTTCAGAGGTCCGCTCCTCCCCCAGAGCCAGCCTTTACGGGTACGTTCAGCTAGACATTTCATTGCCTGCCCTTCCTAGCTGTCAGGTGAGGTCAGTCTCAGGGCTGTAAGAGATCTTTGGAAGAGGAGAGTGAAACCAGAGATAGTAAATGCTCTGTACAGGTAACAGTGGATGGCAGCTGACGGTCAGCCTGTCGCCACGGCCACGCCAGCTTGCTCTGAGCCCTGTGGCAGCTAAGAAGTCCCTGCAATGAACTTCACAATTACACTGCACCTTCCAGCAAAGAAATTCACAACTCCTTACAAACATAGTTTTCATTTAGCCTTGTCACTCCCGTGCAGTGTACCAAGTGGAGAGCTCTCAGGCTTATTTGAGCTTCCCAGCACTCGTAGTGTTGCAGTGCCAGACCTGGCAGTGAGGGCAGAGTCCTGGTTCCCTTTCCACCCATCAAATACAGTTTTTCTCTCATGTTTTTGTAATACTTTCCCTTTGTCTTGGCGCTATGGCAAATTAAAAGGACGTGGAGAACAAATATAACTTCCCTAGTGCACCTGAGTGAGGACATAGGGATTCACAGGTTGCTCAAAAGTAACTTTATGTAAATATATGTGAAAATGTATATTTTAAAACATTATACATAATTTATGTTTTGCTTAATAAGTAAGTTCCTTTCTGCTTTGATAATTCATTGCAATACAAGCATGTCTCTCTGTGGTCTGGTGTTGCCAGTCAGCTGAGATTTGAGAAACACGCACGAGGTAACTCTTATCTTGCCTGAGTGTGTGGTGGCCTTTCCCAGCCTCTTTCTGTTCAGAAAAGTAAATTCCCTTCTGCATTTCTCTCTCTCCTAGAGACAAACACCCCATGTTTTTAAATGACAGGGCCTTACACAGTGGTAGTAATACTTCCCCTTCCAGCTATGGGTGACGCTGCCTTGAGCTGTCCTCTTACGCATGAAGATGCATCAAGAGCTTAGTACGGTTATTTTAAATAATATCATTTGAAAAAGTGAGGTGTCTAATGATACCTATTAATTACTGTCCAGGAAAAATTGCAGACAAAAGAGTAAGTTTTCTCTGAAAATCCTTTTCTGGTTTTACAACTATTTTCTCCGAAAAAATATGTAAAAAGTTGTACTCAATAGAAGATAGAACAAAACTAGGAAATATTGCAGGGAGGTTAACCTTGAGGTCAGAAAGCAAATTTTGGACGTGAAATATAATGGATCTGCACTGATGTAGCCCGACAGTGTTGTAAGATTAAGCATGGCTACTGCATGGAAATATGTATAATAAATGAAGTGCACATACTCTAGGTGGATGATCAATTTTCAAATCCCTAGTTGTAAGTAAGCTGTTGAAACAGAAATGTTAGCTTCATAAGCTTTAATGCGGATCCTAAGTGATAGCTCAGTGACAGATGCAGAATGAGGGAGATGGTATAATGAATATCCAGTTGCAAACTGACATGTCAGTGGTTTCATTCCCTCTCCTGTCAGATATCTTTCAACTCTGCATATTGTAAATGTACCTACAGTCCCTGGGTAATGCAGATTGATGCAAAGTGTGTTTACAAGGGATGACTCTTCCTAGGCTAATGAGATCCAAGCAGGTAATTCATAGCATTTGCAAGAGAGGTGGTCAAATATGAAAAGAAGATAATTCAACGAAAAGACCCTGTTAAACAGGAGACTTTTCTCATAATGAGGCAGCAGGCAGCAGGAAGAGGAGTGTCCTATGTTAGTCTCAGATGCAATGCAGTGAGAGTGATTTCTATCAGCTCCGTTCTTTGTTCTCATCTCACACACGTGTACTCACATGCACACACCCTTCTGTGAGAGAACGTAATTAGCAGAGAACCTGACCTCTGCTAGATTAGGGATAATGATTGCTCGAACGCTCCGTTGGAAGCATTTGACAGTGCCCCAGTACATCTCCCTGGCTGGATTTCATAAGCCCATTTCTCTCTGCCTTTCTTCCCTATAAAGTATTTTTTGGAATGACAACTTGTTTTTTCCTTTATGGGCAGAGGTAGCTCCAGGGGCCTAAAAGAGAAATTGGAGAGCTGCTCCTCCTTTATGTATAGGGTGCTGTAGTCAGTTTAATCTCATCAAAATCTTGCCAGTAGTAGAATTCATTTTGTTGAGATTTTGCTTGGAGACAAGATGGCAGTGCTTACTCTTTTCCTCAGCTTAGAGCTCGGTCAACTTGTTTTCCTTATCTTGCTGTCCGTGTTTATTTTTAATTGAGTCTTCCCACTTTGGAATACCTGGGGTACTTTTTAGCCATGTTTTACAATGCAGCCAGGAGATTGAGGAAAATGTGAGGATTACAGCTAACCTGGATGGTAAACGCACAGAGTATTTGGGGCTTCAGCCACTTCTTTTCTAACCATAAACAAATCAAAAAACCTGATTTCTGTCGTGCACTTTGCTAAATTCCTGATCTCCCTCAGATCTGAAGTTCACACTCAGCTGTAAAGTCATTGCTAGTCCTGTTAAAAATCTGATGTCTGTGAAAAGAGCCTTGCTCCTGGTTTCGGTGATGATGACGCAGTGGCAGTGCGAGCCTGTGCCGATGGGAGAGGGCAGATGAGCTGCTCTAGGCACCCTCAGCCCTGCCTGCTGGTGTTCACTGCAGGCCTGCAGCGAGGGGATGAATAGGAAAAGCCTCTCGCATGTGGTCATCGACTGGGAGGCGGCACAGGTCTTCCACAAGTGTGGACTGCCTGCCCATGCTTGCTTGTGCTGAACAAGAAATGACAAGCCAGGAGAAATAGTTGGTACCTTTCTGTCTGGAATATTGTTCCAGTTCTTGAATAGGGAGCAGGACATGAATCTTTCCAGTTGTCCCCTACATGAAAGGTCTTGTCTTGGGCTCTCATCAAAGCTGATGCACTCTTTCAGGAGTGCTTCTTTTTCAGCAGCGCTTTGTAGCTGTGGGCTCCTGCTGCACTCTGTACTTTGTGCTTGAAAATAGGTTACAGTGAGGTACCAGCGAGGAGTAAATCCTGGAGCACCCTGTCCATCAGGTCTGTTGCTGTCTGCTTTGGGAAGAAGGTGTCTGCACCCCCAGCAGTGTAATCCTCTGGACAGCTCAAATACGGGATATTTTCAATTCTCTGTCTCCCGTTCCTCCCACCAGTGTACTGAGCCCAAAGACAGACAAACTGAGGAACAGTCTTTGGGGTATGTGCTCTGGAATCCTTAGTCCTTTTCCTTCTCCAGAATACCCCCAGTAACCTTGGCTGTGCCTGAAGTGGAGTGACACCAGCAAAGCTCCGAGTGTGTTTGTGTGTGTGTGCGCGCGCATGCCAGAAGCTGCTCGGCCGCAGTAGCTCCTGCTTTGTGTGAGTGTTTGCGAGGGTGTGTATGTGTGTGTTTGTGTGTCTAAGGTTGGGTGTTTAAATGCTTTGTTGCATTATGTTAATTCCTCGGCAGTGCAATCAAATTCATGTCGTAATTAAAGCTGTCAGTTGGAAGGCAAGCCAATCGCCAAGAAAACACAGCATAACAAATGAAGTGAAATGATTCTGCGTGTAGCTATACAATGCTTCGCCAGGCATGAAATTAAATAAGTAATTTGATGTTGACATCAGAAATTGAAATGATACCCACTGTTCCTTCATTCAGTCAGACCTACATAAACAATAGCCAGAACAAATATGTACAACACAGTCTTTCTCCCCACCCAGCTCCCCAAGTAATGCACAATATATATGCAAAATGGGTATAACTGTGCCTTCCAAGACCTCAAGGATGTAATTTTCTCTGGTACACAATAAACTAATGCTTACATGAGGGTTACTACATTTTTGCTCCTGGGCCAAAAGTTCTTCTCTTTAAGAAAGAATGAAGAAAAATTAAAAAAAAAAGTAAAAAAAAAAAGGGAGAAAAATAAAAAAGCAGAAGGAAAATAACAAAACCAAAACCCTCTTAATTTTAAGCATGTGACTTGAGTTTTGCTATTGGGTACCTGATGCAGGCTTCTGCTGGTGGTTGTGTGAATATCAAACAGTGTATCTAATGTCGAATTGTGCAAAGGGTTTCGGAAAGTGAAACCATTACCTCTATTATAGGCACACTTTATATAAGAGATGTAGAACCATCCAGTGCAGGATCACGACTCAGCATGGGCTTGTAAAGATGCTGCATACACAGTATCACATTCATCAGTTGGTACCAAGGCTGGGCACTGGGTAGTAGGATCCTTTCGCTCTTGGGAGTGATCAGAAAAGGTGAGAAGCTGTCTTCTTGCATAGCCCTTGCTTCAGCCGATGCGCTCTGTCCACACACAGTTCACAACACAGCTGACGTAGTCATTCATGCATGTGCGATACAGTCTTTCTTCCCTCAATTAAAAAGAGTTTGCAAACTGTACTCTCCATACGCAGCATGTGATGTGTGAAGGGCTATATTTCCATCCAGCAAACTCAGATTCCCTGAAAATGCACAGTTGTTTCTTTTCAGTGAAAGTCATTTGACTGCTGTGTCTCGACTGTCCTCCCATAGCCATTGCAGCATTGCTTTTGAAGGAATGGAAATATTCAGTGGGAAATATTTTGCTTGCTTATTCTTTTTTCTTCCTCTTTATTGTTTTGTTTTGGTACTTGGTCCTTCCAAAATGTGGAATAAAAAGCAGACAAAAATTGCACACAGATGCAGAATGCAAACTATCAAGCTTTCAGCCTGTAAAGTAAGTTTTAAAAGTTGGGAGTGAAAGAGTGCGACTCGATTGGCATCTGTATGTGGCTTAACCAAAAGTGGTTGTAACAATTGCACGTGTTGTACTTTGTGGGTAGATCTCTAACTTAAATTGAAGAATTTAAATGGCTTGAAGCAGAAAGCAGAATGAATAAAGTGAAAGGCAGCATATGTGAGGCACTTTACCAGGAGCAGGACAGTGAAAGCACGAGATACTGAAGTGGAGCACGCTGTAATGAGCTCTCTGCCAGGTGTTGCAGCGCCGCAGGCTGCGTGCTGCAGCGGCTCACAAAACCATCGTACGTGGCCCACGAAGGGGCCTTTCTAGCTGGAAACAGTAGCCGGGCTGTGTGCTGGCTGTGGCTGTGGCGGTTACCGGGTTATTCCCAGCTGCGTGGTCACGGGGACGTAAAGGGAGGCAGAGCAGTTGGGCTGAGCCCAGGGGCTCACGGCCCCGTGTGCCCTAACCTGCGCTGCCCGTTCCTCTGCACCGCAGTGTGAAGCCGCTGCAGAGGCACTTTCAAGGACATTGTCACTGAGTCTTGCTGTGGATAATGGTGGCAGAGGATCTTGAGGCCCCAGAGCAGCGAGAGTGGGGCCAGGACGACTTAGGAATTGATTTATTTCTTTGGAGCTCCCCTTGCACGCTGATAACCACATCCGTAGACTGGAGACCTCGAGTCCTTCAGTAGCTGCAACACGTTTCTGCAGCAGTTTTTTTATGTTGATACGAGATGTCCCAACACAGTTTGCAGATTTTATTATATTGGTACCTTTATGAGTACCGAGGTGATTTCCCCCTGCTGAGTCTTTAACTTCTACTGTCTTAAACTGGAAGGCCTTCCCCTCTATGGATGTCACCTCTCTAAACCTCCTTTCTTGGTAGTTCTTTGGTGAGCACACAGTAATAGTCTGATTATTTCTGATGAATTTTGATGTTAATTTTCAATTTCCTGGCACAATGCATTTCTGCCGTGCCGAGTCCAGTAAAACAGGTACCGTAAGCCCCTCGTGGGGCTTCGTTTTCTTTTATGCCCGTGCTGCTCTCCATGATCCGAAGCGGAGGTGGTTCGCTGTTAGGGTGCCCTGCAGTAGTGTCTCAGGACCACGAGGACAGGGATGCACGTTCTGCGTGTTCCCAGTGGTTTGCCACGGCCCGTTGGGGCCCCTGTGCAATTCCTGGTAATCGCTGAGCGGTGCCGGCGCTGAAGGTGAGGTTGTGCTGAGGAACCGAACCAGGAATTGAGCTAGAGGAGTCAAAAGGCTGGGCACCTGGACTGCCTGCTGCTCACGGGGGAATTACCCTCCGCGTTTTGCTTCCTCGCGCATCGACGAGCCTGGCTTGAAGTGTTCCAGGTGATAGATAGGGCTGTAGCGCTGGGAACTGTTCACCCTTTAATGTAACAGCCAGTGACCTGGATTAGGACTGAGATGGTTAGGTCTCTCACCATGTCTCAGAGAGAACCTGCTGTGTAATCCCCACTGCTTAGATGAAAAACTAATGAAACAAAACCCTTTATCTCCTTAATTCCCGTGAACGTAGAGGTTGCGATTGTGGCCCACTTAAACTGAATTTCATGATGCAGTTTTTTCTAAGCATTTAAACCTTTTGATTATTTTCCCTGGTAGTAATACTAGTTTTAATTATTTTTATGGGTTTGAGTTTTGAAATCTATTTCACACTGTGTATATTTGTTGTTTGGGTTTTTTTGTTTTTAAATCCTTGGTCTATCAAACAATGCGGACATCCAAATGGGAAACTGTAGTGACTGCATTCTCCAGGAAATGCTACACTGACTGAAGCGGCTTCTCTGTGCCCACGCGTTCTTTACATTTCAGACTACTAATTATGTTTACAAAATGTCTCATTTTAGAAAAGCACTATGTGTGTACTAACCAGGGCCTTTCGGGAATAAATTGGCAAACAGGTCATACACTGAAAAAGTCATCCAAACCCACCGGGCTTTTTGTTTTGAAGTCAGTCTACATTTTTTTCTTTTCCCCCTCCTGCCTGCCCCTTTGTGGCCACAAAGCTGAGTAGCTGGAGTCCAGGGCATTGAATGTCAGCGTGTCAGGGAGGCTGGTTGATGAGTGTCTGTTTAGTCTCAGTGCAGGGCGAAATGCCATCATTAATTCATTACCCAGCTGCCTGTCAAATAAATTGGCAATTACGTCCACCGCAGAAGCTTGGAATTCAGTAAATAGCACATTACCATCTCAGAGTCGTTGAGAGATGTAAAGAGAAAAATTAAGCAACACGGTGTTTGTTTCAGTAGCAGATGACAAGGGGCAGCGCATTGGTGCTGTGATGTAGTGATGAAAAGCTTGGAAAGGGCTCGTAATGAGCCATGTGGGTTGGAACGTGTTAAAAACCATCGCTGACTTTCCACTTTGTCTTTGTGTTTTATTGCAGAGCTCAGCTCCTTCCAGCTTGGGAACAGGCTACTTTGTAAGTGTATCTCGACTTTAACACGTGTGCGTCTGAACAGGGTAGCGTTACTGCTGACACGGAAGTGCCTCATTATATGGAAAGGAGAATAAATAACCAATCTCAGTCTGCCCAATAGGTTAACTTAACTTTTTCTATTTCTTTCTCCACAAATGCGTTGTAGGTAGTGTTTCAGACATGGTGGCCAATGTTCTCCTGAACTAATCAGGTGTCATATTAAGCACTACACAAATTCCAGCACTATTTAATTAACACAATTCTAGTAAATAAAATGAACCGTGGTCTTACCAGCTCTCTAATTTGAGATGGTAGGATCTTGATTTCCACTTGTACCAATTCTCGTTGATTGATAGACTTTAAAGAGCCCGTTGCGGCAGCCTTGTCTCGTCTCCGGCGTACAACAGTCCAGAGAACACGACACAGTGATTTCTACCTCTTGGTTAAAAGCCCCATGTCTCACAGATGATCTTGGAAAACGTGGCTGTAATTGTCTTTATGCTAGGTTTCCATTTCATGTCATGAGAAGAGGATCAGGCCCCCGCTGCTTTGATAATTGATCAGTCTTTTTTGTTATTTATTTGCATGCCCTTTTATTGCTTTAACAGTCTGTACCTTTCTCTCTCTTTATTCCCACGTTCATCAATATACTTTTTACTTCACAGATAAGTTTGGGAGTAAAAAATGTTTTCCAATCAATCCAATGCACTGTTTATTTTCCTCCAAGCTTTGTATTTAAATTGCTTATATCCTGTTTCACTTGTAACTTAATGCTATATTCTCCAAGCATGTCTTTTCTGCTTTTATAATACCTGTAGGAGAAATAGAGCATTGTGTATATGTAAAAACAGGTGGGTAAAATGCAGTGAGACTTCTTCTATAGCATTGCTCTGTATAGTTAATAGTATATTCAAAGCCTGGTTCTATCATTGCATCAAACTCTAGGGAAAAGAAAACGATATAATATTCGATTACATGATGGAAAAACTGTGTTACTCTCTTGTCAGATTCCCAAAGAGTCATTTTCTTCCATTAGTACATGGTGAAATTTAGCCTTTTTTCATAGAGGTCTGTGATTCTCTAAGAACATTATGGGATTGAACTGTGTACGTGTGACCTCACGTATAAAGTGTAAAATGCAAGCACAAAAATTGCTTAATACCTGGAGAAGTGCCGTGTCCTGCTGGATTTACATTGGACTTCCGCACAGACAGAATGTTTGTACCGCTGCCAGTGGTAAGGTCTTGAAAAAGGTTTGTTGTAGTTTTTTCTAATTATTCGAAGCCCAAATCAGTGTAAGGTAAGTTGTGAAACACGAAAAAAACTGCTTTCCTTTTTTTCAACATTTCCCCTGTTTTGTGTCATATGTATTTTTAAGAGGCAGGGGATGAAGGGAAAAAATATCATCAAATGGCTTGACTTTTATTTTGCATTAAGACTAAAAACTGGAATGTTTTTCCATAGTACAGAGCGAGTTGCTTTCCTTTGTCCAGGAACTTAAAATTCAAATCATATGAACATATACAGACATGTTCTGGAACGGGACAAATATAATATGGGATGGAAGGCTTTAACGTACATAAATAAGCCTTATTCTCTGTGTAGCGAGAGCTGAATATGCATGGTTTAAGAACAATGTTCAGCTTCATCTTTAGGAAGCAGAGATAACAGAAGAAAAGCCATCTGCTGTTCCCTTGCACCATACTGTCTGTGGGCTGGTCCAGTAAAGTGAAAATCTGGAAGGTGTCAACATCCCCTATGCTCCAGCAACAAGCTTGAAAGTTTCCAGTTCTCCCGAGTGAGGGATGTAGTAGGAAGAAGAAGCTTGAGATCTTCTAGTGCCAATGTATTGCCACTTCAAATCATACTAATTTGGATCTGTGGAGGTGGGGGAGACATCCCTTATTAGGTTCCATTTACATGATATTTTTAACTGCACTGTTTCTTATGTACAGTCATAGCAATAAGATCTCTTTTTTCTTTTTTCACTGATACCAAGTAGGTAGAAAACGTCCTTCAGTTTCTATCTTAAAGTCAGTTTTACACGTACACAGTTTTGGATGAAATGTGGAGCATTTTTTCCTCCCTTTTCACTTTGGGAAATTGTTTTTAGGATTATCTTGCTTATTGTTTTCAAAAAGTCCCTACCCTTATTAACTTACATGGGGCAAATAAGACCCAGATGTGTTTTGCGGTACCAGACAATGAGAAAAATGCTCCGGAATGATCCAATTAGCATGTGTTTCTGATAAATATAATTATTGTATTAACAAAGTGCAAAAGAATACAGACTTGAATTGACTTTTTTTCCAAAGCTTTTATCTAGAAGACTGTTAGTTTTTGTGTTTAATGTTAACCCAGAACATCAAAACAAAGGTCATTAGTCTCAAATAAAACAAAAATAGGTTTTAGTTCAATAGATAATTATAAACCTTTTGTCTGTGGAAATTCTTGATCAATATATGTTATGCTTCGGTCTGCAAAATGTTATGTACTGTAGCGCACCAAAGGAAACCAAAGCACCAAGGTAAGTTAAAATGGACAGATTCACTGTCCGAGCACATCTACTACAGAAAGCAAAAACACGGATGGAAGCAGGTTTTATTCAGAAGTTAATGAACACTGAGGTATGGATTAAGTAGCTCATATTTGCTGTTTAAATCCATGTATTAATGGAATCTATGTGTTTAGGCCATGTTACCGAGCACATACGTAATGGAGATGATACTTGTCAGCTTTGAATTCTTCTTTAAGCACCATGCTTCTGCCAGGCACTCGGGTTCGATGGGAGGTGGATTATGAGTCTGCGATGTTTGTGGATGCTGTGCATGGTACAGCAAAGCAAAAATTACTTTTGGATCCTTTTAATCTATAGAGAGCCTCCTGAGGTCACCGAATGTTCAAAGAAACATTTATAAACCTGGCGCTTCCCAGTAATACAAAATCATTTTTCTAATATCTGTATGATAGTTCCATCCGAGTAATTTGTTATGCACTTCCAGTAGTGGTGGTGAAGGCTGAAATCTTACCTAGTTTTATGCTATAGTGGGGTAAATTTCTGTACAATCTCTTGTTCCACCTTAAAAAAAGGAAGAAAAACGAAAAATGTGATTTGCACATGGGCTGGTGACTCAGACAAACATAAATCGTGAGCATATTCCCAAAGGCTCTAGCTAATCAGTTGTGCTATCCAATTTGGCCCTGAGTGGGTTCAGTTCAGCAGATGTTTGCGTAGTTACAGCGTGCCAGTGGGACACTGTGTTGTGCAATGTTGCATTACATTACTCAGAGCTCTAAAACTCATCCCAAGGAGAGTAAGTGGAGCACCAGCAGTATTAGTACAGAGATGATGGAAAACCAGTATTTGGCCTAGATAAGGCCAGTTATTTCACTGTGCGATAGGACTGATTTTCACCCAAGATGTTACCTTACAGAAGGCACGTGGAATTAGTTGTACCAGCACATTCTCCGGGCTCTTATTCTCAAACAGAGCCTTTAAAAGCTGTAGATTTCCCTGCATTGCCTGGCTCCTTACGCAGTGGCAGCAATCCTAAGAGGCCAATGTTTTGTTCTTTGAGATGGTCGTATTCGGGATGTTGTTGGCTCTGTTCAGGAGGGAGTACGTTAAGAGACTCCACTGTAGGAAAGTACAATAAGACCCATTAGTTATCACAGGAGAGAAACAGATTAGATGAAAAGTATAATTTGAAAGAGGTTTAATGCATTCAGGCAGCTGATGTTACAGAAGGGGTGTAATACTGGACTCCAGATCAGGGGCATGATGATGTTGGTAAATAAGGAGTTGTTCTTGCAAGTAGGGTAAGTTGCTCAGTTATTTTTAGTGCTTGACTTTAGAAGCCAAACATTTAAATGTATTTTGCTCATGTAAAAGTGTGTATCCATCTGCAATACTACAAGGTCTACAGAAACACTACAGCAGCGGCTGTTTGGATGGCACCACACTCTATAAACTGTCATGTCCCCTATGAATGCAGTTGAAAAGACAATCCTTGTTATCCTATAAATCATTGTTAACAAATCCTAATTTGCTTAGTAAGGTAACGAATGATCTCCAATTTTCTCACTGTAATTAGTTTTACCAACTATTATTGTGAACGGTAGACTGAAATCCATTTCAGCTCTGCTTTAAAATCTCTGTGTGCCCATCCTTTGCAGAAGTGAAGCTGACAACAGAGGTTATAAATCTTCTGATAGTAAGTTGAGACTCCAGAAAAGTGGACAAGATCCCCAGTAGAAATCTCTCTGTGGGTCATAATTACCTATTAGTGATTGCAGACCTCAGTGAGGCAGATTTGGTGCAGAGCAGTGAGACCTGGAAACCTTGGTGTTTCTTTTTGTGAAATCTTTTAGGTGTTGTCTTTTGTTTTCCAGGAGCCATTGAATATGCAGTTTACTGTAACAGCTGCTGTAAGGGAGGCATCATCATTGCCAGCTAAATACATTACGTGTAATAAAATCTACCCCAGGTCTATTAATTTTACCACTTATAAACTGTAGTGCTGTTCCTAGGGAGAACGGAGACTCATTAAAGAGTTTGCTAGCAACATGATCAAAGCAAGAACAGCAAAAGCAGCCATATCTGTATTTCCAGCATTCCACTAATCATGGTGAGAATAGCTGGAGCGAAACAACTGTTTTTGGAGAACAAAACTGCATTTTTCTAGAGGTCGAGAAAAATACGTATTATTAATTCAGTATTTGAGAAATGTTAAGGCAAACAGAATAAAATACCTGGGCTGGAATTTGGTCAAGACATGTCTTCAGCCCTTCTGAATGGTATTTCCTCGTACATTGTAGAACCCTGCCCTAAAGCACGCTCGTGTTTTTCGAATAAAATGAATTTTGAATTTAAAATATTAATCCTTACAGTTCTTCTTTGAATTGGGTGAAACTATGTAGTCCAAGTCTCAAACAAGGAGAATAGGGCACTGCAGCAGTTTCTTACCCAACTCAGCAGAACTGCGATCAGATTTCAGAATTTCAGATATTTTGGGTTGCCCCCTCACAAATTGCAAATGCGAACCTGAATAATAACGAATTGCTTCACTGATTGCTAAACACGCATTATGGTGCTTTTAAACTCATTTCAGGTCACCGTACTGCAAATTAGTTTGATTGCAAGCAGTTAAGCTGTCATATACAAAGCCTTCATCTTCCAAGGGTCTCAGTTTCATATCATTAAAGGAGAACACTCCATAGCATTGAGTGTATTTGTTGTGTGTTTAATATCTTGGAGGAAAGGTAGTGTTAGGTCTCTAGAGGAGATTCATTCCATGAAAAGGGATATGCAGAGTCCCCGAGTGCTTCATTGATAGTCCTGGTTTTGTATTTTCATATTTAAAGTTGCTTGACCATGTTCTGCACAAAACAGGAGCACAGTCCTCTGTGCATTTCAAGTACATGGAAAACCTTGCAAGACTTCTGCATTCTGTAACTTGAGAATTTGTAGAATAGTATATTCTTGTACAAAAAGAAGGGAGTATGGCAAAAAGCATGATGGTAGAAAGGAATTAAAAGGATAAAATCTGAGTTCCCTGAAAAAAGGGTTTGTGGTGGTGATTGTTCGGGTCGGTGCTGTGCTGGAGACACCAAAATGTTGAGTGCTGTGCTGAGATGGCGCAGCGAAAGTTCATCCTGCTCTCCAGCACGAGAGCTGTGTGCCCTTCAGGTCTGCCTTGCAACTTGGTGACCTTGGAAGTCACCAGTACAGTCATCTCACAGACTAACTGATAGGATTACTCTGGAGAAAGGTAGTGCAAAAGGCTGTAAAGAAAGAGGAGCGTGCAATATGGATGGATTAATGGTGAGAAGCTGTACGATGGAATTGTTTTGATGGGAGCTTTCCCAGGCTTTTCATTGTGCTATTTTCTGAAGAAATACTCTCTCTCCCCTGCAGTTTCTCATTTTTTTGAAGAATACATTTACCAATTTAGGCTACATCATATTGTTTCATCATTCAAACAATAGATCTGTTTCTTCTGGCAAAACTTACAGGTGTGGAAATACTGGTATGGTTCAGTGGGGAAAACACTCCCTTCATACTGCAGGCACCCAGTTCCAAAACCTGCCCAGAGTATGAATTGTTCCTACGTGAATGCTTAGTGTTATGGTGAGTATTAGTATATTCTTCTTTTGAGTCACTTGAATAGTAGGATTGTACCTGAGGCAGAGAACACATCTCCTGATTGCAAGAATTTAAGGCTGAATTTCACTGAAAAGAGTCCAATCCTCTTTCTCAGCCTTTTATGTCAGAACTCAAAATTGCTGTCTGATAAAATGTAGGACACCAGATTGAATTACTTCATTGAACCACTGCTGTCCCCTGTTAATGGTAATTGCACGGATATAGCGGTCTTTCTTGGCAACATCTCAGATATTTACCTCCCACTGTTTTTCAATTCGAACCTTTGATGAAAATATTCCCAGTACTTCTTTAAAGCAGACACCCAACTGTCTTTCTTGACAAAGGCAAGGTCTTTAAATCAGATCCTGACAATTTGTGACACAGCAGTCTATCTAAATCACCTTTTACCTATGTCTCTGTGTCATTTCCTGAAAAAAAAAGTGTCCATCAGAGGAAGGTTGCTGAAGGCTTGGTGCTCGGGGAGCCTGTGTGTGTGGCAGCGTGGAGCTGGAAGATTTGTGTGTTTGTTTCAGTGGAAGTAATTAGATGAAGGCTTGTAAAGTTGCAAGGCGTGCTGTAATGGTTCTTTGTAAATATTTGGGGGTACTTTGTCCCTAAGAAAAACGTTATTAGGTTATTGCTGTTCTCAGACCATTAGGAAGCGAAGGTTTTTTGATGGCTTTTCCTTTAGCGATGATAAATCTGTTTAAAAAATAAAAATCAGGGCAAATATTTCCTCCTTTGCTACACCTGAAGATTAATGTGCATTCAGCTGAAGTAGCTTATTCACCTCCTGAAATCTCATCTCACTTGTTGTTCTGAACTCTCCCTCCTGCAGAGAGATGTGGATGCCACATCTACCATTCGCTCAAGCAAATGCTATTGTTTCAAGCCCTCTTGCATCAGGATGAGTAGCCCTTAGACTCCTGCAGTCAGGTCAGTGCAGTTTTCATTCCTGAGGAGCTTGCTGTCTAGCTTGGCTGCAAGATGGCAACCATTCACTCATGCTAGAGGGTTTTCCCACAGATCTCTCTGCATTACGGACTATGCTTTTGGTGCCGACTCAGGGTAGGCACATTGTATCAGTGGAGTTGGCCATATTGTGTAGCATCACTGTAGCAAGAATTGCTAGGAAAAAATATTTGAAAATCACTTACTTGTGAATGAAAAGAAAGTAATTTATAAGAGTATTTATTATGAATGGTTTAGTTGCTCATTTTATTCAGTGACCTGTGTAAAAGTGCTCTTCAGCATCGAGACAATGCTTACCTGTGCATTTGCGTAGATCATTGGATAAATAGATTTCTAGCTATTACTGTAACAGAACTTCTTAATATTAGTAGCATTGACTAATTGTTCCACCTCAGCAGACAAAAAGAGAGGTTGCTCTTAAATGGCAGAATAGACACAAGCTATAATAAAAGATCATGAGATAACTTCATTAGCAAAGTGTGTAATCATTGCCAAGGAGGATGTGTCTGTCAGGGATGGTGCTGAAGATGAGCTTGGAGGGGAAAAAAATTACTGTTCTACCCTGCAGAAGTGCGTGTGCCAGCCTGGGTCAGAGAGTGAAGTTCACGTGTGGAGTGGCATCACTTATAGGACATGATGACACTTGTGCCATTTGGAAACGAAGGAAACCTTTCAAACGAAGGGCTGGACTGTTGGGTGTATCAGTGAGTGCAAGGGCATTATGTTGCTGTTTCAAGGAATCATTTCGGATGCCAGATCAAAGGGTTTTCATGGTGCACAGTTAAAAGAAAAAGTAGAAAGAAAAGAGAGGGATTTAAGAGTTTTAAAACACTTTTAAAATTCTCCTAGAAGAGATGCTTTTGCAATTTTGACTTCCCTCGGCTGTGGTTAGAAAGGGAAGAGAACTGCTGCCTCTTTGGCTCCCATGCTTACCTTTGATTTCTCAGATGGCTTCTGAAGATGGAAATAACTACGTTCATACAAACAGTTTAATGGCATTGCCACACTTCAGTATCCAGATTCCTCTTTCTTTTCTTTGAAATACGACAATGAAGGTAATAATTGAAGTATTTGTACCTCTGTGCTTTTGCACAGTAGTTGCAGTAGCCCCAGAATTTTCCAGCTGCAGCCCCTGTTTCTGTGGACAAGCGCATGCACATGCAGAGGCTGGAGAATTGGCAGCACAGATGCTGGGAAAAGGAATGTGTTTTGAGGCTCTCTGGAAGGCTCTGATGCTAGTGAGTCCATCTGCAAAGAGATCACTTACATGTGGTGATAAGCCATGCTCCTCTTCTCTCTTCCTGCCTCCTCCGCAATATTAACATCTGGCTTGCGGGATAGTTTCCACCTTGAAGTGGCAGCTGTGTCAGAGGCGATGTGCTCTCACAGCAGAGAACGGAAGCACAAGCAAACCTGAACCCCATTCTGAAAATCCATGCAGGCACCTTCTGAAATCACTATGTCTTCTGCTGTGTGCTTAGAGCTGCCAGCTTGGAAAAGGCAGCCGTGAAGCCTGGGATGTTGTTAAACACCACCGAGGACTTGTTTGCTCCCTCCCCATTCCCCCTTCCCCGCTGAACACAAACTGTGAGAAGTCCAAGACCTGCTGCGGTGCCAACAAGAGCAGAATTACTTGCAGCTGGTGAATGCCACCTGCTCCTGCCAAACTTCAGCCAAAACAGTTTCCCCCCTGGAGTGCCCTGGAGTGGGGAATCCAAAAGCTGTTCAAAGCAGGGCGATATTTAGTGTAGATGGGGAAGAGACATTGCAATTCTTGCTTGAAAGCAGAATGTGTTATGCAGGAGGTCTCTAGTACTAATGGCTGTCTCTTCTTTCCCTTTCCAAGCTCCCTCAAATCCCCTCTTCTGCATTCTTCCAGTATGTTGCTTATGAATATTAATTCAGCCCTCTCTCCCTTTATATGCCATCCTTTTTCCCCATCCAAGCTAATGCGAATTTAATGTTGTTTAAAAAAAAAAAACAAAACAAAACCGCAACTAGTCCTGCAAATGATTGCAAAGGCAGAGTGTCTTTCTTGAAGGCTCTTTGATGTATTAATGCAATGACACCTGATGACACTGTATTTTCTTCTGCGGTAGAAGCACTTCTTGACCTCAAGACGGGTCCTTGTGATTCCCACTCAGTTTCAACTAACAGCCTTCCTCATTCATCCTTAGCATCATTTGTTTGCCCAGTGTTTCCCCGTAGTTTGCAGATTATTTTATCATTTTGGTTTACTGAGTGCATATTGCTTACTTAAAGTTCCTGTGGTATAGAAACAGCAAATAGCAGGACAACATCATTCTGAATTCATAGCAAGAGGCCACTTAGCAGCCCTTTGATCACCATAGTCTTTCTTACAGAGGACTTCATCGGTTCAAAGGACTTTGTTCTGATTTAATCAGTAGAAGTTTTGTCGTATTTAACTGGAAAACCATCATGTCCAAACATCTACATTCACTTAATTAAAGGAAGGATTTGAAGAACGCTGTTGCTGAGTTGACCTGCTAACAGTTTTATCAGGTTTGTGCCTGGCTTTAGGCATAGGGAGCTCAGTGAGAAGTCTTATACAACGGGCACTTGCTTAGGTACCTTTCAGAGTCAAAGCCAAAGTTTATTACTTTTGTTGGCTGTATCATCATTAGTCATAGCTTCTTGCTCTCATTTTTGTATTTCAGTTCCCAGTGTGTCTGTCTTCTTTCCTTTGCTGTCTTTGATTCTCATTAACCCGCTAAGAATTTGCTCTTCATTCATTTCTCAACCCAGTCATTACCAAGTCCTTTTTCTTGCCTATCTGCACTACAAGTGCCTGGAGTGATAACAATTGAATCCTCTATTATTTCTTGAAAATATCATCAAGAATGTTTATCTGAAGGTAGGTTTGCTGCAGCTAGTTTAAAAAGGGAAAACAAGCTTCAGGCGGTGTATGAGGTACTGTGGAACTCATGCTGTCATACACTCACTTGCGTATATAGTTTCAGATGTGAGATTAACCATATTACTCCTTTGTTATTGGCAGCCTTGTTTCCTCAAACTTCTTCAGGTCCTCTCTAGGGACCTTTGTCAGTGGACTCCTCCACCTGCTGTTAATGGTGCATATGTATGTGAGCAATTGAAACACAGCGGGTTTTGAGGAGTGGTAATCCCTAGCAATTCCACTGACACCCTGGTCTGTTTCTTCCCTCTTTCTCTTCCTCCTTCTGCATTGCCAGGAAATTCGTTGCTTCTGATATAGGATAGCTCTTTGGAGGAACTAATCGTTTCCTTTCTGTGCGTACCCCAGAGGAATGTGAAGTGCTTCTTCTCTATAAAAGTATGATTGTGCTGCCCAGAAGTGCATAGAAAGACAGCACGGTAAAAATAGGTCGCAACCGTTACTTAGAGGTCATTGCAGCGAAACTCTCTTTGGCAGTTTTCCCTTGAACAGCAGCTTCCCTGGCCCAGGAGGTCTGTTTCTCTCCCATGATACAGTGCTCGAGCTTTCCACACTGCTTAGGGAATCCTGAACTGGGACGTCTTTTTCCCTTCTTTCTTTTTTTCGATTTGTGTGTCAGCTGACCGTGTTCATATAGCTAGAGAGCAGTAAAGCATTTCATCTGTTGACTGCTGCATCTAAAATGGATTAAATTAGTGTTTATTTAACTTTTTACTGCTGACTTACAAAATTACTTTTAGTCTGGTTTGGATATATAACTTTTTCTATTAATTTATTGCCGTGCTCTGCTTTGATTGCTTTTTTGCAGTGGTATCAAATTGTGTGCTACTTTAATATTTCCTCCAAGATGTGCTCTTGATTAAGTCTATGTCAGATATTTATACCACCAAGAGGGATACTACTTAGAAATTCAGTTTCTTAATAAATACCTACTTTTAAGGCTCGTACTTTTCTGACTTGATTTAACTTCAGTTAATCACACTTTGTTTCATGAGGCTTTTGCATATACACTGGAAGAAAGTGTTTTCCTGCATCATGAATCTCACATACGGCATAGCTGGTACAGGATCAAAGGTGAGGTGATTTTGGGATGATGTGCAAAGCATATTGGTTTAAATTTCTGTATAGTACCAGAATGATTTCTATTTTGGTACTATGGCAGGATCTCTGTAAGAGGCTGAGAGTTCCTTTCATTAAGCTTCTATGTACGTACATAAACAGTCCTTGGCTCAAAAAGCTCATAACTGAAGTTAACTTTGAAGTTTGAGATAAAAAAAACCAAACCACTGGAGAGGAAAGGATATCACACAAAAATATTATGTATAAATAACTAAGTGATCTTAATTTGCAGTTGCTGTCGGTAGCCATTAGTCAGTGTTTTCATGCATGTGAAAAGGCACAGGATTTAAAAGTAAAACGGTGCTTTCCTAGTACGAGGGTTTCAAGTTTTGTGTTGTCCCATCTAGTTCCATCAGCTTCACCAGAGCTGTGCCAGGTTACTCCAGCTGATGACCTGGTCTGTCTTATTTAGCAGATAATAATTCTGTCACTGGATGTGTAGGAACTGACATGCTTCAAAATTTTGTTTTTCTGTGTAACTTCTTAGGAAAGTACTTCTTTTTTGTTGTTGGCGGTGGTTTATTTTTGGCTTGTTTTGCTCCAGGAGTTTATACAGAGCAAAATTGATGTTTTCATGTGCTCTTAAACTTGTTTCTTAGTCTAGCCCATTAGAGTTGTCCTTTCTTTACACCAAAAAATGATCCAAGTAATTGTAATTCTTCTTGAGACACCCCATTTTTGAACTGGTCCTATTTGCAGGTGCTAGATTTTGAAAGAACTCATAATATATTACTCTAAAGTGTTGAGCATGCATGCGAATCTCGCGGACCTCCTTTAGCTCTGTCAGCTCTAGTTGCTCCTGCCATCTGAAGTGTCCTGCCTGGACTGTGAGTGCTGCTGTGCCTCCTCCAGCAGTCCGCATCGAATAGATTTAACCACAGCTCTCGCATTTTGCTTTTGTAAGCTAATGTGGTTGATTCTGTCTGCGCTGGATGAAGGTGCACTCACATGATCCCTTCTGCTGGCTGCACTGTGCCCGTGGTAACTTCCAGCGGGGGAGCGATAACAGCCAGTAGGGAGTTCGAAATGTCTTCATGCAGCAGCTGGTTATAAAGCAAACATCTGTCCTGGCCTCAGTCTCAAGATTGTCAGTGTTTTCATATTGATGAATTTAGCATTTGTATAATTCATATAAAAGCATTCAATATTCATGGCTTTTCTGTTGCTTTTTTCACTTACATCCTTTTGAAGGAAAAGAAAACCACTTGTATGTTGATTCCCCCCCGCCCCCCAAAACACCTAGACACATTCTCTGCTGATGGAAGGCCCTTGTTTCTTAGTGATAAAAGCAGTGTTTCTCACATCAGTTTAAATTTCACTCTCCTCTCTTCACAGTCTAATCTCAACAAAGCATAGGTTCAAGTTTAAACACATGCTTACATCCATTTTATTCAGGAGAGCGTGTAAGCACACATGCATAACTGGAGTCAATGGGATTTAAGTGTGTGCTTCACTTTAAAGCACGTGCTTCACTGCTTTCCTGAATACAGGGGGCTTAATCTAAGTGGTTTGGAAATTGCAGTGGCCTTGGACATATTGGTTCTTTTATCCATCTGGAAAAAGGGCTACTGTGAAATGTAGTAAGTACTGTTCACACTGAAACTTCTGTGTAAAACACAGCTGTTTCTTTCATACTCATCTTCCTTGCAGTATGTGTAGTTTACACATAAAAGCATGATATGAAGATGGTTGGAATTTGTTACCGTGCATTAGAGTGGCCTGGTGTTGAGACTGGTCAGTGCAGGTAGGCGTTCAGAGTGCAGCTCTGCACACCTCTTCTGTATAAAGAGTAACGCTCCCAGAACTGCGGTGTTTAATCACTGCAACTGGCACTGGAGTCTTCCCAGTGGCCACTTGGAAGAACTTAAGTCACCCAGGGTGCCAACATCTTTCCACATACTGTGTTAGACTTAACAGCTCAAAGGCAGCTTGAAGAGCAGTCAGTCCTGTCTGTCTGTCTGTCTGTGTTACTTGTCTATCTGTTTACGCATGTAATTTTCTTTCAGATGTTGAACTGCAGCTCAGCAGCTGGGCCACAGTGTTTTGAAAATCTTTGAGAACTAATTAGACTCTCCTCAGAGTATGGCTCATCCAGCCAGTCTGAATAAACAAATGTCACCATTTGTATTAGGAAATCTTTACAAATGACAGATCCCTGTCATGGGGTAACATTAATCTTTTTAGTATAGATTTCCAATAGTTAACCATCTGGCTCCATGCAGTTTTCCAGAAAACATTCACTACCGGGGCCAGTGGGAGGAAGAAGGTGGGATTAATAACCTGAATGCATCATATGAAGCATTAATCTTTAGGATTGGCCATTTGTTTTTATCAAAACAACTCCCTTAAGATGATATTTCACAGCATGTGGTACTTGCACGGACTTCTTTCAAAATGAGAAAATGTTTCAGTAATGTATGTTACATTTACGGTCCTGACCTGTTTAGTGGGCCTGTCTGATCTTTGCGATATTTGTTGTTAAAGCTTTTCATTTAAAACAACACCTTCACGTGAGCATCTAAAATTACTCAAGTAACCACTAATACACAGCCTGGTACAGACAGCACTGTATTCATCCGATGGATGAATTTTGTCAACTGAGCTGTAAAGCTACGTCCAGTGTCTTGGTCTAGGTTAAATGATCTCAATCCGGCCGAGCATTCAGGCACCTGCTTGACTTTAATCACCGGTTGTTCCACAGATTTCATTGGTCCTAAGTGCTTTGTTGAAATCCAGCCATATGACTGAGGTCCTGCCTGAGGTCCCTGACTTGCAAGCTGTGGCAAATTAAAGGCAAAAAACAGCTGAAGAGGTTATGGCCCTCAAGCTGTCCGTCCTGCCCTTGTGATGGAGATTACCTCCTCTGCAAGGCAGATGAATGAATGGCTTCTAAAGCATATTAAGTTAAACTCAAATTGGAGACATAATACTCCAAGCCGAAAACTTGAGCACTCCAGAAGCTGCTTCATGAGCCATTCAGTTGTCCCTGCTGTGGCGGGATGACAACTGCCATCAGGGGAATGGAGTAGATGGTGCAGGGGATGGTAACTACTTTGGCTGTCTGATTTTAATCGATCACTGCATGCAAATCAGAGCTCTTAGTCCCTTTCTTGACAGCCTGGCTTGTGAAGCTTACTGCTGTTGGCAAAGCTGGCTGGCTCACGCTGCTCCCTGACCTCCCTTTAGTGCTGTCCAGCGCTCGCCTGCCTTTACCGCTTGCCCAGTACAAGAGAAGCAATTTAGACTGTAATCTTCTTGAGAAGAGGGACGACATCTTCCATGTATTGTCAACGCGAGCAGAACAGAACTAATCATTTTCCTAATCTGCATGTGACACTAGTGCACTTGAGTAATGTACAGCACTCTGTACATCAAGCAGGTTTATACCTCCTCACCCAATCATGTCTGTTGAGTATTTCCAAATGAATGGTGGGTTTCTTGCGGATTCTTCCTGATAGAGAGTGATTCGTAATAATCTTGTCATGCCAAACTCATAATAATACTAAATGAAGACATTTGTTGAAGGACGTGATTGTAAATTACATGCAAATTCAAGCCTTGCTGCTGTTAATCAATACTGAAACACAACTTTTGCATTCCTGATACAATATTGCTGAATCTAATCCCATGGATTTTACATTTCCATGTGAATTAACCATTTATTTTGATGTAAATATTTTTTTTTTTCTGCTGGAGAAGGAAAATCCTGGGTTTTTTGAGTATTTATACAATGTGTACTTTCATTCCCAAACCTGGTAACTCTTGGGCAGAGTTAGTTAATGTGTGTTACTTAAACTGGTTTGTATTCCTGTCTGGTTGTGAATTTAAGCTGGTCAACCCAGGTGACAGAGAGCCATTTCATTCGCTGGGGAAGAGGCTGAGGTAAGTTGGCAGTTACTTGCTCACCTGAACACACTTCTCTAAATGAGCTTCATTATTGCAGCTGTGTGTGGTTGTGCCTGATTCCTCTCCTAACCAATTGCAGAGGATGGCTTTGTGCTGTTGGTCAGCCACTGCATTATACTCTCAGCACCTGTCCTCCCTTGCCCTCTTCTGGAAGGTGCGTGCGTGTGAGAGGTTGCTTAAAATGCAGCCACAACAACAGAAAGCGAGTGGGTAAGAAACGGGTCCTACACAGTGTTTCAAGCAGGTTTGTTCTCTTCGATGGCACTACGCAGGATACGTTACATTAGGGATGTAAGTAAAGCTTTGCTTCTCTAAAACCGTTAATTGATCTAAGAAACAATGCACTGGTTTTGCTCTGTGGCAGTGTTTGATTGAGAACCATCTCATGGTGATTATGATATGCTTTTATATTCGTTACAGGAGCCCATTACTCCCTAATTAAGTCTGAGGGGCCAGTGCTCTACTCAGAGTATATAGAATGTTAGACTCAATGGGAATGGATAGAACTGGAGTTTCTGTTAGATGGTTCACTTTTTTTGAAGATTTGGTAGAACTGGAGCTCGAACCATCAAACCCATTTCAAGGTGTTTTGTTCTTTTTTTGTCAGGCATTTCAATACCACTGTATTGTGGTTCAGCAGCATCAGTACTGGCTATTTAGCCATGTAGTTGAAATGATATTTTTGTATGTATTTTCATTAGAAATAAATGCTTCCATATCTTCTGATCAGTTTTCCATTTAATCTCTCTGTTAGTATCATCTGCCCAGTGTTGTTTAATGTGGAATCAGCAGTTGGTTGTTTTTGATAACCACTAACATTCTGCCAGTGATTTCTTTCCACTTGGTATAGTTATACAAGAAGATTAATCTTACTTGATTTTATTTTAAAATATTAGGCATCAATAATACAAAAGCTGACACTTTGGGGAATTTACTCTACTGGTTTATTTATGTCACAGACAAACTTTTTATTTAAGGAGTTGTTTCGGAGTGAGTGCAGAGAATGTCAACTGTTTATTCACCACTGTGTGCACAAAGACTGGGCTGTGTGTTTTCGAGGAATAGCACTACTATGGCACATTTTCATTCTGTTAAACTGTAGTGTTTGAAATATTTAAGAGGCTACTGTGCTTCAGTCCTACCAATCTCTTTGTTTTAGGCCTGATTTAAAGCACATTGAAGTCAACACACATTCTTGGTTTGATCCCAGTACATATAATTCTCAGTGACTTGAAGTTAATAGACCAGATCATCTTCTGTGATACATGTAGTTGATATTTATGTGTCCGCACGAATGTGGGTCCGTGCACACGCTTACATAAAACCTTGCATACTGCCATAGATCGTTGTACTATGGAGTTCCGCATCTTTGAATCCAATTTATGTGGGAACTGCTAGCTTAGTGTAAAATGGACACCAGTGGAAATAACTGACATGTCTTTCTCAACTCAATTATTTTCAGCAACTGGAGTTCAACGGTCAATCCATTTAGCGCTGCAGGGCGATGCTGCTGTGGGCAACTTGCAGCATCCTTGTCGCTGGGTATATTAACTTTGGTTAAAGAGGGAGTAAAGGGTCTGGTGTAAAAGCTACTGACTTTAGGAGGCTTTGGGTCAGAACCTAAATAGGGTTCTTATCTGCTTGACTGTTCAGCTGTTCCATTTTACAGGTATATTTGTGTGTTTCTTGCTATATCGCTCTTGTGTTAATTGGCTGAGGAAAGTAATATTTTGCAGAAGAAAATTATTAAAGAAGTAGGGTCTGATTTTCTGTTTGTTTAATGCTGGTGGTGGGATGGTGTAACTCCTTTTGAAATCAGTGCAGTTACGCCAGAATAAAACTGGTATTAATGGAGAGCAGAAAATGGATGTTAATGGAGTGGAGAAATCTGAGAGCTTCGTTATATCAGCCTCAATTGACTCTAATTTTGACCACCTTCCTTGAACTGGAATTAGTAAATACTGAAAAAGATAGACCTTCACTGGGGTAAAAGTAGTGCAATGGCATGAATGCATCCCTTCTCACTCAGAGGCTGCTTCAGAACCAGTCAAACTTGAATTTCCTTAGTGGAAATTAGTCTTCGATCAATCCATTTAACTTGAATGGTTCCAGAAATCCAGCTAGCATTTCAGTCGCAGCTCAGATTGTGTTTTATGCAGCGGGTTTTTACCCCGAGAGGATCTTCTCCAAATGTAACTCTGCTTCCTTCAGATGAAGTAGATGGAGGTAAATTTGGTGCCCTGCTGAAAGCCAGAAAACCAGAGCCTGTATGTTGTAATAGGTCTTTCAGACTGTTACGTGCAGTGACAGTTTTTCAGTTAAAGTAAGCTGAATGGTTGCATTAGAGATCAGATAGTGAGATTTCAAACATAAGCACAAATGAAGGCATTTGCTTTCTGAGGTGTTCAATGCTTTGTATTTAGATGTTTGCAATTACTCATTAGACTCTGAGGAAGCTCTTACTTTTCACTGCCTCCCTGTTGCTAGTATAGTGCCATGTGGTTGTACAAGGTCAATCTCATGTGGTACAGGTAAACAACAGTGAAATCTACTCTTTAGGAGAGGCTGTAAGTCATGTGTTGTATATTTTTTTGTCCTCTCCATCTCTTTTATCGCTATGTGCAGAAAAAATGTTCTAGATGCTGCTCTGCTTCAGAGTCATCTTGTCATAGGAGTACCCTGAATTATCAGTGTACACAGCATGCCGTGCCTCCAGCTGCCACAAGAAGAGACGTGGCTTATGTCAAAACTTCTGTGCGCTCTGCTGATCTAATTATGCCTTGTTGTCCTTTTGCATTGTTGGTAGACTCTCAAATCAGATTTACCCATCAGCTGATCTAGGGGAAGTTTGGCTGGTGTGGAGGTGCCTTGAATTCGGAACCCGCAACATCTTTTAGCATCGCTCCTTCCTGGTTACATTGCAGTATTTTTATCAGAAAGTTTACAGAATGGTTATCTGGAATTCTGGAAACTCAGACTTTCTCTTTGGACTGTGAATTTTGGTGTTGGTTCATACCCGTTTTTCAGCAGTGTACAGCAGGAGGGTGCTGGGATTGCAATCAGAGTGTCTTGTTGACTTGGGTTGTAATTTTCAACATCAAAGCTTTCTGTGTGTGAGAACAGACTTTAAAATTGTTTGAGAGTGCTCTGTGAATGTGTGGAATTTAATGTGAGCCTTTGTTTGAGGTTCTGAAATTGTCTTAGGGAGTCATAGGGATGGGGACACACTTTTGTTGAGGGGAGTTGATGTTAATGATCCAAATTTCATTGCCATCCAGACTTAATACATTGTTTTGAGCAATGACTGTAGAATATGTAACATGTAAATGTCTCAGAAGACTATATTGAACAGAGTTTAACAGGTGAAAGCTGTGATCCATGATGGGGTTCTTATTTTTGAACGAGAAAGTGCCTACACCTGAAGCATTGCTTCTAGAGAGGAGCAGGGTAATGGCTGGCTGTTTTTTCCATTTGTCCTGGTGTGTGAGAACCAGCCACTGAAATAGAAGCCAGATGAACCATTAGGGACTCCACAAGTACGACTAGTGAGTCTGCGGCTGCAGTGAAGTTTAAAGCTAATGAAAAGACAATACTGATCCACTGGCTTAAAAAAAAAAAAAAAGCAGAAATATTTATCATATGTAGTAGTCTAAAGACCTCATCTTCACTGTATTCAACCAGAAGCCTGAAGAAACTGGATTTGGTTTTTTCTGACACACATTAATTCTCAGTGTTGCCTTGGGCATATGAGTTGTGGGCTTCAATTTGAGTGAATTGAGATCTATGGATAAGAAAAAGGATGAAAATGTCTCCCAAAGTCTCCACTAAAGCAAATTGCCGTATGTAAAGCAGAGATCGACATGGGATGAGATACAAGGTGGGTGTCATCAGCGCTTATCAGGTAAAAGTTGTGACTGACTTTGGAGTTTTCTGTGACTGAAATTTCCCCTCTTAAAAAGGATAGCAAGAAGGCTGACCACGTGTTTCCACACTAGGCTTGTGGATGACATAGTGACTTTTAAGCAAGATACTCGTAGCTTGAAGCAAAGCTCGATTTCACTCTGTGGCTGTAAACTCTGGCGGTTGCTCCCTTGAAAGGGAGCACTCCAGCACCTATTGTTAACGATAACCACAGGTTATTTGGTTTAGGGGAGGATAGTTGTGTGTCTGTTGTGGGTTGCTAGTGTATACACAGTCTTTTTAGTAGACACATACAGCAAATAAAATCATGCGAGTGCTGCAGAATGGATTGTGGGGTGAACATCTTCCTCTTCTTTCATTTAGTAGCTTATTTGAGCCTCTGAGAAATGTGAACGGTTATGCAGGTGTAGTGTCCACCAAAAGTAAGAAAGATTGAATTTGCTATTTGTAGCACTGTGAAGCGAATGCAGAATTCAATAATGTGTATTTTCATTATCCTAATGGAAGATTTCAGTATGTTAAATGTGTTCAGATGTCCTTGGCAAAATTGGGGTCAGTCATGTGAAATGGAGACAAAATGTGTTTCATCATCTTGTGGTTATTATACTACAAGGATTTCATTGTAAAGTGCAACAAGTAATTGCAGCCACATTTCTGATGCTATTGACTGCTTTATCTAATGGAAATTATTTCCTTGATTATTTAAAATGAACCTTTTACCATTGTCACATAAGAAACTTGTAGGGGTTTTTGGAAAAAATGCATTACGGCACCACTAACAACAGCAACTTCAGGGTGTGCACTTCTCAAACAGCTTTTATCCAAGCATCTAAAGGTGCTTCAGGAAAAAATTCACGATTAAACTTACATGTGGAAAACAAATGGAGGTGATTAGTGTGAAACCAAGGAACTTTCTCATGCTAGGCCTGAGCGAAAACTGCAGCGGTCTGTAGTAAAACAGTACTTGGCGTAACCAGCTTTGGCTCAGATGGGCTGTCCCCGGGTCTGCTGAGGTCGGTGGGGTTGTTTGTGTTTCTTCAGTGGCTGTGGGGTTAGGTTGTGAAGTGGATTCATCTGCCTGGAGAGACCCAGTGCAGCGGTCACCCTCTGCCTGAGCACTCCGAGTGATGCGCAGGACTTGTGCTGGCCTCTCGCTGAAGGAGATTAGCTGCTGCATGGTTTGTTTTAAGGATTGGATTGATTTCCCTGAAGAGCTCTGCAGGAGTTTGGTGACCTGGTCTTTTTGTTCAGGATCTACATTGGAACGCAGTGCTGTCGTGCAGTAGACCAGATATGAGGGTCCTCCTTCAATAACCCTTACATCATCATCTTCTGTTGTGTTTTATGTCCCAGAGACACCCTTGGTCATGCTTTTTCTTTCCCTCATTCGTGTATGGGAGCACACGTATGCACATGCTTTCCATGCTGATAGTCCGAGGCTGCTGACAGAAGTGCAGGTACATTAAGTGCTTCAATTCATTACAAGATAGCCACAGAAAAATGGAGCAGCTTGTAAATCCCAAAAGGTGATGGAGACCCGGAATTCTGCCTCATCTGAGCTCGGGCTGTCCGAGTTCATGGAGGGCGCCCCTCTGATTATTTGTTTGCAGAAGGTGTCAGTGACAAAATGAATTTTCACATGACACCAGAATATGTTGTTTGCCGGCTGAGGTCTGGGCTGTCAGTTCCCCCTGCTTTTCACGATTAAAGATGCACTTCATAGCTGCCAATCTGCAGATTTAGGATGCACTGTAAAAATCTTACTTACGGGATATTTGCCTGACAGCAAGCATGCATTGCTGTGCGCTTCAATTCACTGCAAATCTCCTGTTCAAGTACATCCACTGAAAATTTCTCGGGTTGCCTTTGCCAGTCTTTTCTTTTGCAACTGATAAAACATTCCTCCCTTGTTTTGCATTTCTCAGTTGGATGTATTAAAAAAAGTGTATTTCATTCATCCCGGAAGCATCAGAGACCAAATTCCAATACCCATATGCTGCAGCTCTGCAGATGTGAAATAACTGTTGATCTAAACGGGGTTGTTCTAGATTTACACCTGTGGAGCTTTGCATGGAGGAAGACCCAAAACATATGGCAGTACTGATTTTGTTTAGAGCGAGTTTTTAATGATTTCCACTGTTTGATCTACTGTATTGTAGATTTTATGGGCCAGTGTGGATAGAAAAATAAAATAAACATCTGGTAATGTACAGCTTTGTTTGTGTAGATTTACAGAGGCGGGAAGGGATGCAGCCGGAGTGTGGCTGTGGATCCAATAAACAGATACCGTGGTTATTTCTGCTTTTGGGGGAAGAGTTGATCAACTGCAAACATCCCCACTGCTGAGTTTGCTCAGCTAGCTGCTCAGGAGAACCCAGCCAATAATTAGGCTTTCCAGGCATTTGGTGGTTTATGAACTTGTTTCTGATTTCTCCCCACATGCAAATGTGGGGTGTCAGCCAGGCCAAGGCACTGGGAGCAAAGTGCTGACGTGACGCTTTGTGCCAGGATTTAGTAAGGTCCCCCGAAGCACACAGTCAGGGGAGCTTTAGGGCTATTAAGCTGCTCAGCCTCAGTGCCATGATGTTTCTGCTTCCCTCTCTCACACCATTAATTTGCTACCAGTTGTGAATAGTTGTTTCCGTGGGGCAGTGAAAATAAAGCTGTGGAACAGGGTGCCACAACATTCTTTTTGCCATTAGGCATGGATTTTTTTTTTTCTAATTTTATTTTGGTTGCTTTCAAAGGAGACTCCCTTTTTATTATTATTATTATTATTTGCAACATGTTCACCAGACAAAATGATTATGTTAAGGCAGAGACATCACATCACTTACATTTCATAGCTCAGTGCAATTTTCATAAAGTGCGAGGCAACATCCAAAAAAACATGACTCAGAATTAGAGTTTCAGAAGATTATTATATAGACATTATTTCCCCCAGGTCACAGGCTTTAGTCAAATTTGGAAGAGAATGAAATTGCTAACAGTGAAAAGCAGACAGAAAGGTATGAGTTCATGAGCAGAGAAATAACATTTTCATTTGTTCCTTCCCCATGGGAAAGATTCAACATTCCGGTAAATGGAGACGGTTATAAGAAATGAATTTTTGTCAGCAGGGATGTGATTTTAAGGCTCACTTATCCATTGGCAATCTAGATTTCTAACCCCAGGAATCTAGGAAATTGCTACAGAATGTAGTCTTTATTATAAACAAGGGTTTTTTTCTTTCTTTTCCTTTTTTTTTTTTTTTTTTTCCCCTCCACACTGTCTTTTTTAGTAGTTGAGATTTTTAAGGTGCGGGTCTATGCTCCTCTGAGCGTTTCAAGGGGTCATATTGCCACAGAATTATTCTGTGTGGCTTGCTGTCCCTTTGAACTGTTTCTTCCATGGTGCAGTGATCCCTCTCACCCAGAAATTCCTCTGATCATTGGAACAAGGATGTTTTTGAGAACTGAAAGCACCCCTAGCAATGTGTCGTTTGCCGTAGACTTTGCTCCCAAGGATCTAAGTACCATTCCTTGCTTTGTGCTTTTCTCCCTTACCCATTTTTAAAGCTCTTCTATTCTCCCAGGCATGGAGGACCAAGCAGCAAAGAGTTTTAGGGGTGGCTCTTGTTTTCAGTGTGTGCAGAAAGCCGGGATTTGCAGGCTTTCCATGGCACAATTCCAGGCAGACTACTTTGTAATTAAAGAATTTTCTTCCAAGAGAAATGTTCATTTTTTCCTTCATCTGGCTCTTCTTACTAAGCATTGAGATCCTGTGAGGATGTTCAAATGCTGTTACTGTGCCTCCTTGAGAGTAAAAGTGATTTTATATGACCCGAAACCCTTTGTTTCTGATGATGCAGATGGCTTCTCTAACATTATTTTATTTTTTTAAATTAGTAACTTGAAAATATGTACATCTAAAACCTCCTTTCCCCAGTGTGTTTTTGTCCATTTTAATATCTTTTCTTTTGACCAAGACCTATTTGCCTTACTCTGTTATTATCAAGAAATGTTATTGCCATTGCCTGCCAACATCTTACCGCAAATTGCATTAGTTCTGTTAGCTTCATTATTATTGTGTCTAAACTGTCGTATAATGATTATGGAACATCATGATAGAGGCTGATTAATAAATAAGAATTGATTACTCTGACTTTGTCCATTGTATTAGGCCCAGGAGATTTATACTGTTGATGGAATTTTCTGAAAAACTGCAAATGCTTAAGGAAGATAGAAAGAGGGGGGAATATAATTTCGTTTTACAAATGCACAATCAAATTGCATTCCTTTGTCTCTACTGGTGTATAAGGGCAATCAGAGCAGGAGTGTTAAGAGCCTTCGAGTGGATTGCTCAGAGTATTTCAGCATGGAACTATTTTCCATTTGCTTTCCTTTCTCTTAAGATGTGGGTGGCCGTGGAGTGTTTTTAGTGGTGCTGGCTGGCATCACAAAGGGATATAGCTTTTCCTTCGTGCTGGTGTACAACTTTTACTAGTGTTTATTCAGGGATAGTATTTAAACATGGAAAAAAAAAATTAAGCTAAAACACAAAGTATTACAGCTGTACTAGTGCATCTGCTTTTTGTTCTGTTGGTCTGATTCTGGGAGCCTGAAAAAATCTACTGATGGACCTCAGCCTCCTCACGCAGGCATCCTGCTGATCCTGTCCCTGCCAGTGCTGCCTCATGGCCGTTACATCCACGCCCCTTTCTGAAGGGCACACTGCTTACAAAGGGCCAAGACTGTGAAGAAGTTAGGGATTGAATAGAAGGCTGCAAGTTGCTTTTTGCATTTTTACATATATTTTTGGAAAGGGAATGCAGGTCGTTAAGCATGTAAGGTCCCCTGAGCGCTACATGAATGCGAGTTACACTGCGGTCTCCTGGTGAAATTAGTGGTGGATTGCCTTTGGGTTGTACTGCAGCGCTGGATGATATTCCCCGATCCACAGGGTATGACTGCAGCTTTGAGTCCGGGCGGGAGCTGGTCTGAGATAGCCATGCTGCAGGAGTAGCAAAAAGTGGTTTTGTCTGTTGGTGACTAATTCATCTGCAGCTGAGAAATGCAGATGGGTTGGAAAAGATTGAATCTTATGTTTTATGGCAATTTTCAGTAGTACTGGAGCTGGAGGTAGGTTTTTCACGCTCACCCTGAATGGTCCAACTTCATTGCCTGACTCAGGACTGCGGCTATTGCTCTGAGCAGCTTTGAGTGTGGAAGGCGATGGAGCAGGAAGAGTACGGCGTGACCCTCACACCTTTTGGGGTATCGCTGATCTTTAAATAAAAGATGTAGCAAGAATGTAGTTCAACAGACTGCCTGGAAATTATTTGTCCTCTTTCTGTCTTTGCAAGAAAAACAAAATTTTCTGCATGTACTTGGTTTATGTCTGTCCCATGAGTGGCTAACTCTCACTGCAGCCAAGACATTTTACAGTAGCAAGATTAATCCTTCCTAGGCTGTGAATTAGCTTTTTTTCCCCATCACTGTGGCCTTTATCACTGCCAAGGGCTCTGTCAGTGCGTGAATAATACAGCCAAACCCTTTGAGAAATTTCAGACCGTTTCCCATTGCCAGTGCAAGGGGGGATTTGGCAGGTATTTGGAATACATGCATTTGTGAGAGGGCTGGGTTGGGCTGGCAGGCAGGGCAAGCACAGGGCTCAGGGTCGGTCCAGTCAGACAGGGACCTCCCGTTGCTGCATCCTCGCTGACCTAAGGACGAGTTGCGGAAGGTGACGAGCCTCAGGGGCTGTGTGCAGGTGTACCTGTGGCTGGTGGCGGGGAGCGTGCCCGCGGGGCAGGTGGCGTGCTGCGGCAGAGACTGAACACTGCAGCGACAGGTTAAGTGGGAAGACGCTTTGCTAGATGAGTGTTTTTTCTTAAAACTCTTTTCTGAGAAACAGCATTAAATGGAGCGTTACCAGGTTTGGGTTTTGGCGTTTGAGGTTTGTTTGTTGGTTTTGTGGGGTTTTGTGTTTGGTTTTTTTCTCTAAGAAAGCACTCCATTTGCCAGCGGGCTCTCTGAAAGCTTTGCTTGTGCTCCTGCAGTATTTATTATAATTCCTAGAGCTGTCAGTCAGGGCTCCGGCCTCGGTGTGCAGACACAGGCTGGCATTGCTCACAGTCTATGAGAAATATAATGATCCGCACCTAGCGAAGGGAAGCGTTTAATGAAATCTTTCAGACGTGGGAAACTAAGGTTTTTACTGCTTGTTGATAAAGTCATTCTCTTCTCACTAAGTGCACTGTTGGGACGGCATCAGAAAGCTCTTGTGTCTGATTGTTTCTTTTGCTGGAGCTAATGTTTTGAATACATGTTTGGCTCTGGAATAAATGTTTTCTGTTATAGTCATGGTTGCTCCTGTGCAAAGAGGGAGCAAAAGGCTCGTGCTCCTAAGCAATCCTGAGAGACATCAGTTCAGGGGAATTGGAAATAATCCCGAGAAAGAACTCGGGTTGCTGCAGCCCCTCCTGACCCTGAGCAATCGTTGGACCAGTTTTAATGCAGGACACCGCCTTTGTGTATTTTATTTTGCTGTGGTGCTCTGCTGCGTTGGCACATCCCATGGAAGTGGATTAAACCCACGGGGGAACCGGAGGATCTTTGGGTTCTAGATCCAGCGTGACTGGCCACGTTTAGAGGTTAGAAGCAGCCAGTGCTTTTTCCGCTGTTTTGAGCGTGCATGACTGGGTGGCGGTTTAAAAGCCACCAGGATCCCCTGTGAAACTGCCCTTGGAGATCAGTCAGAATGGAGGAGGAGAGAAATGGGAGTTCTTTTCTTTTGGGGCTGATGCAAGGCTTCACCAACCAGAGCACACCAGTATCTCCAGGAGCTGCCAGCTTGATGTTTTCTGGCCTATGCACGAGAGGCAGCAAAGCCATTCCCAATTTGCCATTACAATTGACCTTATAATCTACTTTCTCTGCGCTTAGAGCTGTGCCTCAGTTTGGCTTTATGAAGGAGATAATTCTGAAATGTTGGGGCTTTGTATTTTGCATCTATATTTGTTTTTTCAGCATCCACACCCAGCAACTGCCTTAAGATGTTGTTTGTCACTAGTAGCATTTCTCTCTGCAGTCATGACCTTAGAGGGTTTCCTCCGTCTGCAGATCTTCCTCTGCCTTTCCCGCAGGCAGCACGCAGATACCGAAAAAGCAAATGTCACCTCCTTCCCCTTGTCCAGGTATGGACTCACACTGTTCCCCCTCCAGTTGGTAGGGAAGGAATCGTGGCAGTTATTGCACTGGTGCACTGTGAAATCCTGTCAGCCTCTCTCCTACTTGCTTCTCCAGGGAAATTGAAGTTTGGGGGGTGAAGAAAAAAGGAGGGGGAGGATAACATACTGCAGATTTTTGTCACTTATTCCCCTTAGAGTTGCAAGGGGAAAATATGAGGTCTGTGTCTCCTGACTCCCGTTATTTTAGCTGTTGTTCTGCCTATTTCTTTCTGTCCTTTCCTGAGCAAGGGATATCATACCCACCTTTGGCAGAAAGTGTTTAGTAGGGGCTTTTGTTGTAAGGGAAGACTGCACAGTCTTCCCCTTAGCTTGCATTTCCGTTTATTTTGTAGTTGTTGTTCTTATGGTCTTGGAAAATACCAAACCGGTGGAGTCTGAAGTCCGTCTTGTGTGCTGAGAGCAGTTCCAGCACGGCAGTGGAGAAGGCTCTGTTCTGCCACCCTGACTTCCGTTGCACATGGAGGGACAGTCTCAAAGGGACTGTTACGTCTTGGTACGTTCCCACTGTCCCTTCAGTCTGTCTGTTGAGGCAACCAACTACCGGCGGTAGTTTTTGAAACTGAGAGAGTTCTTGGGGGTTTTGAGAGTGCTTTCTGGTCTGTGGGGGTTTTGTTGGTAGTGGGTTTGCGGTTGTTTTGCAGGGTGTCAGTGTGAGGAATCTGTTTCTCTGAAGTAAGATTGTGAGGGCACAGCACCATTTCAGAAACCCACAAAACCTGCTAACGCTTCAGAGCTGCTTGGCGGTTTGGGATATGTCTTTTCTTAGGCATCCGGCCTTAAATATCATTAAGTTGTTTATCTAATGATAAGTTTTGTTTCTGATCGTCAGCTTTTTTCATAGTATCTCTGCAAAGAAACCTAAGATGTGGACCACATTGAGCTGCTAGCCAACTCCAACAACTTTTTGTAACCCTGAAATGGAAGACAGGAAGGTTGGTTATGGGTGACGTGTAACAGGAGAACACGCTCTGTATGTTTCCTGCTCCAAAAGAAATAAGAGAAATTAGGCCAGTGGTTTGGTAAATTATATGAAAACTAGACCTTGCTTGCTAATGGAGTGTGAAGAAACTGATGTACTGAAGATGATCTATAATATTTCATATTTCTCTGAGGAGAAAAAATGATAAACTTGATGGTGTGTGATTTATTCATGTTTCTGAACATAAAGAAGGATCCTGAAGTCAACTGTCTGTTTCACACTCTGAGACCGAGAGCAGGATTTACGCTGGGATTTAGCAGTTGGGGTTTGTTATGAGTACTGTGGAGGAGAGCAGCGTTGATTAATGGTGGAGTTGGAAACCTCTACAGATGGGATGGTTATGTAGAGACCGCAGCCTTTGCCATATATCTGTTATCTGGTTTACTCCCTCACAAAACATGGTGACAAGCATGTTAAATTTGTTGAGGTTTGGTTTTTGGTGGTTGGGGTTTTTTGGTTTTTTTTTTTTTTGCTCTTACTATTACTCCTTTCCTTTACTATCCTTCTCTTTGTACATTGAGAGTTTTGCCCTTCACTGCTGTTACTCTATTTGTTCAATTCATGCTGTATATCTCTGGTGAACTGCTTTTTGAGCAGGGTCATCAAAACCTGATGTGATTTAGAAATTCAGTTGACAGTTTCTTAGGACCAGAAGGGTTGCTTTTCTTTGTTCTGCTCCTGAAAGAGCGGTTCTTCATCCGACTCCTGAGAGAGATCTCTGTGGTTCAGAAAAGAGCACAACTTCTTTTGCTTTCTGGCTTCAGGACCAACTGCTGTGATACATGGTCTTGAGGAAGAAGCACATGAAAGAAGAGACCTTTGAAATCTGATATATCCCACAATAGAATATAAAAGGCGGGGGGGGGGGGGGGGGGCAGGAAATCCTAACCCAAAACACAGAGAGTAGCCTAGAAGGTACGCTGTACAGGAGGATGCGTGATTTCCACCCCCCCCCCCCAAGGATGAAGTAGGGTATTGTACACAGGAGGCAAAATGCACAGACAGAGGCTTTGGGGTTCTTGAAGTACTTTGCACTGTACTCATATGACAAATTTTGACCTTCAAAATGTATATTAAATTATAATCATTATCTGAACAAGGATTGAGTTGTAGAAACAATAACATTGTTGGGTATATCATCCATAGAGGAAACAAGGTTATACAAGGGAAAGATGAAACCCAAACTGTAGGTTGCAGTGATTTATGCATTGCAGGAAACTGTCTCCCAAGGCACGAGGGAAAGAGAATAGATTTTGACTAGACTTTCCTCAGCTCTTGAAGAGGTAGCCTGGCAGAAATTGCAAAAGTCCTTGAGAGACAAGATGACAGGCAAATGTTCAAAATTGTTCTCTTTGGGTGTTGACATAATTGCAAGATATAGGTGAGCAGTTGGAGTGGGACATAATAGTCCTGTATTTTGAAGGTTATGAGAAGTGGGAGAAAACTAAACCAAGTGGTAACACTGTGTATTTTTCAGTGCCTGAAGCACTATTCTGAGTGTGTTTGAAAAGGGCAAGTTCACAGATGTTGGGGCTGGAGGGCAAGCAGTGGGCTGCAAAACCTTTCACCTTTTGGGTCACTAGTTCAAAATTATCCTGCTTCATCTAAAAGTCATTGCCATCTGTTGGGTGGCTGCAGGCCAACATGGAATAAATGAATGGCATCAATCCAAGCACAGACAGCAGCAACGGTATTATCACACATTAGGACCTCTTCTGATGGCCTTGAGGTTAAAGGGGGTAAATGACCTGCCGTGCCCTGAAAGAGAGCTCGGTGGCTGAGCAGTGAGTGCATGGGAGGTGGAGCAATTTGGCATGTTCTTGTAGCACGCTTCCCGAGCATTATGTTGTGATACTTTTTAGTATGGATGTGTGTATGTTTTCAGAAACAAATATTATTTAAAATTATGGCAATCAAGAGGAAACCAGAATGCTTAGGGCACGCAGTAAGATGTGTACCTGCGTGTATGTCCTTCATGTGCAGTATGCTCACAGGTGTGGTAGTTAACCAGGTAGAGCTGTTCATTCCTCACATTTTCCAATCAGTTTTTTTTGCAGTGGGGCACCCATGAAAGAGACCTCATCTCTAAGCACTCCTGAATGACAGCTGGAAGACATGCAGCATGAGTTCATTTGTTTATTCTCATCTAGTAGCCTCCGAAAAAACTGATGAACAGTTTGATTTGACAAGGTCGTACTGAGGATTTGTGAGGATTAACCTATATGTGGCATTTACTGAGAGATCAGACAGGTCATGAAGATTGGCATTAGGGAGTCTAAGAAGATCCTTTTCCCCTCCCTGCTACCCCAAAAGCCTCAATCCAATTACTGTCTTGTTTTTGACTCAATAAAAGTGAAATGAGTGCGTACCATCCTCCACTTAAGTGGTTGGTACTGAGACTTAATATTAGGGTAGGGCTGGGTAATGATCTGCCTTTCTGGACTGCTTACCTGATGTTATTAGATTATTCACACTGTTGCTGTAGTCATGGCTGTTAATGGCCTTTTCAATTTCTACCACGATGCTTCCTCTTGGGAAGGGAGAAAAAGTATCTTTGTGTGTTGAATGAAGCGTTGACATAATGGATATTGTTATTTACACTTGTGTGTTCAGAGATAACAGTGGAGTTTGAGGAAATGCCTTTGGAATTTATTATAAAAACACACTGGCTAATTTTATAAAGCACGTCTTTCCTTCTGGGCAAATCAGCATCTCTTTGCGCAGAGTGCGTAGCTAAACCTCTCAGTGATGCTAGCTTTATTCATTACCTTTGCTAACACGTGTCTGATGGAAGGAGCATGCTTTCTTTATCTCCTTGTCCCCAAATAGTCAATATCTAGACCATAAAGCAACGGTGAATTGACATCTATTTGGGGTCTTCAGTTCTTTTTTCTGTCAGGACGTTTCCTATTTACTGTTTCTTCCTGCTTGCAAGATCACTGAAATGCCTTTTGCTGAATTGTGTTTAGTACAGCCTATTTATAGTTCAGTAGTGCTACAAACTGTGACTGCTTTGCTGCGTAAGGTGCTGTATATCTCCTCAGCCACAGCAAGATGTTCCTCTGAAGAACTTCACAATGTCCCAGACGCAGCCAGGGAAAGGGCGTGTTGCTTTTGTACCTGCACAGAGGCACCATGGGGGTAGAGATACGTGACATGACTTAACTTCATGTGGATATGGAGCTACGGCACACCAGGGTGTGGAAAACAGATTTTTCAGTCCTGGAAAAAACCCAGACCCTACACTTCCATTTAAGAAGGTCTGAGTACAAAACTTATTAAATCTCTACCTGCGCAAAAAGCTGTAGAAGGGGGTCTTCTGGAAGAGTGTTTCTTCCTGATTTGTGATGCTGTGTGACTGCTTGAAAGTGATTTACGGCCAAAGGGCTGTCTGAGGTGGTGGCCGCCCACTGGTGGGGGTGTAAAAGGGAATGGTGCTTGCTGAGGTTTTCAGTTTGACTCATGAAAGCCTCCTGGTTAGTGGTAGGATTAACAAGAAGAGAAGCAAGGTAGCTGCAGGAGGTTGGGTGGATGGATTTATTGAGGTATGCTTAAGCTCTGAGTACCAAACTGTGGGATTCATGAGCGCTGTAAATTGTATTGTCACTGATGGGGGGTTAATTATTAATTTATTCTTTAATCAAAACTAATTAGAAATCATTTTGAAGAGTAGGAAGCCATTCATTAGGACACTGAAAAGGAAATGACTACATAAACTGGACCACGAGACATCATCTAAACCCAGATGATTGCTTTAGTGATAGTGTTGACTGAAGAAGACAGTCCCAAACTGCGTGTCTGTTCAACAGCACTCCTGGTTAGGGGCTCCAGACTCCAGACCAGTGCGTGCTGCGGGGGAAATCCCTGGTGAAGGGCGGGAGTCAGAGTCCCTTTGGTCAGTTCTAGTCTGCCTGGATGTTCCTGTCCAGCTTTAGCAGCCCTGATTTACCTTTTTCATCTGCTTCTTGCCCTGTGTCCAGGGTCAGAGCTAGAAAAACAGCAGCAGCCATCTCTGCCTACGAAGGAGAGTTTGGTTTGTGTGCCGTCATGACGTGTCCTGTAGGAAGTTGCAAGGTCATGCCAGAAGAAACCAGATCTTGGTTAAATTACTTTGCCTTTTTTGCTTTCTCAAAATGGAATCTGACAGGGTTTAGCTTGTTTCCAGAGAGCTGCCACACAGCTAGATTTTTAGTGTCGGCTGGTCCAGCTCACGTTGTGGTGTGTGTTGGAGCCGCATATTCCAATTAACTTTTTATGATCCTGCACAAGGGGGAGAGAAGTTAATCTGAACCAAATGTGCGGTTAGCACTGTGATACCTGCTGCTTCTCTCGTGGAACCTAGATCACAATGCTTTTGGCTCCATAGAAAGGAGAGAGAAATTTCTACTGAAGGCTACGTATGAAAAACATCAAACTGGATAGTTTAAGACAGTTCCCAATCTAAAAGAAATGCAGAGCAGATACATGACCCCCCAAAAATCCTGTAATGTTTCTGAAATGTATTCAGAACGTTTATTAAAACCATACAGCAGACTGTTTGAACAAATCGGGTCTTTCCCCAAGAGCTGTCTTCACCTCAAGTTTCATCCCTCAGACTTTAGTGCTTGCCCAGAGCCTGTCTGGGTGCACAGTGCTCCTTTGTGTAAGCCTATGTCAGACAGATGCGTGTTCCCAAGAAAGGATTGGGCAGTCTGACGTGGGCTGGGGTATGAACTGGAGCGTTCCCAGCACGACTGGTTGAATTCTCTGTGACAGGTGTCCACTGTGCTGAAAACACTGGCTCTATCCTTAGTGTTTGATTACTCCTAACATAAATGAATGCCTAGTGAAGTGGTTGTTTTCTACCTAATAAAAATCACAAGGAGAAAAATGTTGCTGTTTTCTACTTGGCACCTAGTTCCTGCTCTCACTCACCTCTCTGTTCTTTCTTGTATCGTGTCTTTTTAATAGTCAGAGATTCAGTGATAAATAGTGATCAGTCTTAAATCAAATTAGCAGAGCTGACAGGTAATGCACTGTCATTTTCATTGAGTGAGGAAGCAGGTTGGAGGTTTGAAAGAGTGGGGTGAGATGAAATAGGAAGGAAATTACCTTCTGTTTTCTTAAGGATGCTGTGAAAACCAATATTAAAATGCCTGTTTGCTCGCAGTCCTTACCCCCTGCCCTGTGACAGCTGTTCTTAACTCTTCTAAAAAGTCATAACCATCCTCTTTATGATCTATTCCTTTTTATAACATTTACGTTGCAGAGGAAGTTGTCTAGTTGTTTTAGTGATGCCTGGCTTCTCTTCCTGGCTCTACTATTGTCTTTGGCCCTGATTCAGCAAAGCACTTAAGCACATGATTATCTTTACTTTTATGGGATGGTACATGTGTTTACAGCTAAGCATGTACTTAAGTGCTTTGCTGAATCAGAGATTTTGTCTGTAACCTTGGATTTATGTCTCAACCTTCTCACAAGTAGAATGAGCTTAACAGTTACCTCCAGTGATACTATGAAACGCAAGTAAGATACAGAATGACGTGTCTTTCGCAAATGGCAAAACCCAAACGTACGATATATTATATATTGCTTGGTTCTGTTGTAAATGAGTCTGTAGTCTCTAGCTGGAGACATTTACTTTCTGACGTTATCAGTAATCCATTACATTTATTGTCCCCTATAGGTTTATTGTTCTTGTCTTCACCGTTTATTTGTCAAAACAGCCCTCCCTCACCTTTGGTTGTGTCTTTAGACACGTAGGTTTATAAAACTGTTTTCAAAGTCTGGGCTTGGAATTACAGCTCCTTTTGAAATAAATTAGGGATGTGCATCTAAATCCCATTGGCAGCTTTGAAAATAAATCTAGAGGGTTGTATAATAATCTGCTGGGATTGGATTGTAGTGCTTTGACTGATATGACAGGAGAAGTAACTTCCAAAAAAAAAAAAAATCAGTTTTATTCTCTGTTTGATTTCCAGCGTGTTTTGGAGGTGCCTGAGCATTGTTCGTACCGCGAGGACAAACATAGCAATATTCTTTTGTTAGCAGCAGTTTCTATTGCTTTTGAGGACAATGTGTTCTTTGCCTTATTGTACCTTTTTTTTCCGTTAGGCATAATAACACAGCAACACCATGTGCCATATCGCATTTATTGTACACAGGTATTACATAAATGTGACCCACTGCTTCACTAACGATGCAGAACTCCTAATAAAGTACGGAGATTTTACTTGTATCATATTAGAACTTCCTCTATCTCACTGTGAGACACCACCATTCCGAACGTGTCACAAAAAATACAATCTCTTTTTTTTATCATACCCTTACAGCATATGTACAACCAAGATGTTGTGTTGCCTTTTATTATTGTCTTCTACTCCATGTCCTTGGACGGCCCTTGCTGCCAAAAGCACATGCAACTTTTATTATTTTGTAATAGTTTTTAAAACCTATTAAAATCAGAGTTCCCTTTGAGCAAGGGTATGAGTCTACTTCCTTTTCCAAAACTTTAGAATAAAATATCCTGTCTTATTCCACCTCCAGTATGTAGAGTTGAAAATCTTTAGAGAAGCTCAGGTTTTGCATTACTGCTTTTTGGAGAACTAGTAACTAGAGTATTGAGCTTACCGTCTTCATAGACCATCGTTTGCATTTGGGCTTTGCAATATTAAATTATTTATTTTTATCCAGAAATATATAATAAATAAATTCTCTCTCTTCACTAGATCATAGGTAAAGTATAATGGCAGTTTGGAATATTTCCTGAAAATAATAAACTTTGTACCATCCGACAGTCTTATCAAGTAGATTTTACTGTTTAGAGAGGGTAGAACAATGCTGAGAAATCAGCCGAACAATGGTGAATCTTTTCTATAGAATACCTGTTTCTCTTAAAATTTTGGGTCTTTCGTATGTTTCAAAAAGTAGGGCTGAAAATACTGAAAATACACAGATTGCAAGAGAGCTTGTAGGTTGAAAGTTAGTGTTTTGGGGAAGTTTGGCTCTAATACAGGCACGAGGACTGTTGTTACGCAGGAATACCCAGGCTCAGCACTTCAATCTGCCTTGGGGACTTAAACCCTCACTTCAATAAAGTTAAATTATTGTACAATAAATAGAGATAAAAAATGAGCATGCTTAATGCCGAGCCGCAATACTAGCTCTCTGTTGTCTGTCAAGAGAACTAAGATTAATTGAACAATACTCTAAAAATAAACTCCCTGGATCCATTGTTTGGATTTCAATAAACAGAGAAACCGGGAGAAGGAATTGAGATGTTCTGCATCAGTACCAGGCAGGTTTGAGAACTTGGTTAATTCTCCCTGTGAATTTCTCATGCATCAGAACACTTAGGACAGGATTCGGTGTGGCCAACTTCACCCTGCTGAGTGTGTGATTTCCTAGATGATCATCTGATCGCTTCGTCAAAGACAGAGCGGTGTGCACTAGGTGAGAGGAGTTTCTCTTCTCGGGTATGAAGCTGATTTGCTGGTTACTCTACATGGGTTTAAATGCTGAACCTTAAAAGCATTAAGCTGGGAGAGGACCAAGTGTATGCAGCGTGTTGGAGTAATAAAAAGCACTCAAGGGGCGCAAGAAAAAATTTGCACGTCGTATGAAAGTGGGATACGTATGTATCTTGTGTAATCGATATCACTAATAAAAAGACTTTTTTCTGTCTCTCCTATTAAACTGGAATTTGTAGATCTAAGTCAGTATAGTCTTTGTAATTTATGGGGCTTCAAAAGAAAATTTGGGCTAACAGAATAGTACCAAAGTTTCAGGAGTTTTTAATCTTCTCTCTAACAATTACCAAGAATTGCGATTACACAGAGGGTAGAGGTCATCTTCTGTAAGTGACATCTTGCAGATGATGGGTTCAACTGGATTGTCTGATGGCTTTTGGTTGTTAGAGGTTTAGTAACCAGTAGTTAGCTACTTGGTCCTGGCTGAATTAAACTAAACTTTGATTTCCCAGTACTTCCAGTTCAGTATGCTAGTCCAGCTGGTGCCCACAATGTGGGTGCCCCTCTGTCAGGCACTCAGAAGTCCTGCTTGCCCTCTTGCTGCAGGTGTAGACCATTCCGGAGCGACACGATGGTGATTCCTGATCTGTGGGATGCCAATGGAAAAAGGGCTGAGTTATATTCGGGTTGGGGCTTGGTTATAAAAAGGCTCCTGGGAAGTTACTTCTGTTTAATTAGAAGTGTGCGTTTAAAGTGGACTGGCAAAACCATGTTAAACTCTGGTGGGCTCTTACTCAAATTTAGAGTAGTGTTAGTTCAGTTGTGTTTCCATCCTAAATTGCTTTCAAACGAGTCGGAAGTTCTCTTGCAGTGGTGTTCGGATAATTTAAGGAACTGTCTATTCCCAGCTGGCAGTTGCCAGCTACGAAGCCATTCAGAGTTGTTCTTGGTCCAATAGCCAACCATTTCTGCCCCATCTTCATGCCAATATTTCCCGTGGTGCTGCAGTCGAGGAACTCGCAGAAACAGAGGACAGTGATTTCCTTATTTCTCTACACCTTTTGTGTTTTGGCAGGCCCTGGAAGAACTGCCTTGCCCTCCCCTCCCTCCCTGGGCCCATTCACCCTCTTGCTGAATAGCAAGATTTGACAGCACAAGGGCTTCTCTCCCCTGTCTGTGTGAGGTGGAAGGAGTGTCGATAAACTGCTGCGGAGGGTGATTAATGCTGACCTCTACCATTTCCCCCTGGAACAGGCCAGTGGAAGCGGTGGCACCAGATTGGTTACTGCGTTTCGGCTGCAGGAGTGAAGAACTCCTTGCAGGGCTTGAATGACACCCCGAGCACACACCTCACCGAAGGGAGGTGCTTACGGGGCCTGCACTCTTCAGTTAGCATCTTTTACAAGTTTATTCAGATTAAATTCTGCTTTTGTAAGTGTGAAAAGCGAGCCTTTAATGACATCTGGCTGTGCCATTCAGCGGCTATTTTCTTAAAGGCAGTTCTTAGGTGATGGATGTGGCTGCGCTCTCACTCTTCAGTAAGCATTCAGCTACAAGGATCAGGTTAGAACACATTTCTTTGTGCTTTCTAAAGTACAAGAGAATTTTACACCTTTTCGACTGTCATTCAGCTGTGTGTTATAGCTTTCTGGTGATGCCAGCTAGAACTAATTTTGATCTTACCAAGCCTGCCAGAAGCTGAGTATTTTGACGTTGGAGCTCCAAGGAGCCTAAAGGAATTGGGTTCTTCTAAAGGACCTGTTCTCTTATGTGCACCTGTCTGCTTTGAGAATAGTTCTATTTTAAGTGCCTTCATTTGTTTATGAAATGTGTGGCATTGTCCAATTGAGCATTGCTCAACCCGTGTAAGAGTATCTCAATCTATAATAAATTGTCTAATTTTAGTTGAGAAAGATGTTAAGGAGGAGCCAGAGGGAAGAAGTTGGACCCGTCAGAGCCAGGTAGCTAGGACGTGAATGTCAGCGAGTCCTGATCAGTCACGTTGTGGAAGGTGACGGATTTAGTGCAGGAGTTTAAGAGAAGCATAAAACAAAACTGCCATTAAACTTACTTCAGTAGTCTTTCACTATTTACCTTCATGTTTATTATTTCATATGACTTTTCCCTGCCATTCCTTAGAGAATATTATTAAATATAATGAATTCAGTTAGTTACAGGCCCCATATCCAGGCTTAGCCTTAGAAGCTCCAGCTTCCCTTTGATCTTCAACATACCAAAATGTGTGATTATGCTATAAAAAGATAATAGAGGGAACATCAAAGGCAAGTTGAAAAATGCCAATGTGGCTTAGTAACATAACAGCTTAAGAATAGCGGCATAACATGAAGACAACCCTAGTTACGTCTTAATGCATTTTAATATGTACTCTGCAAAAACACGGTAACACTAGTGTCTGCAAAACAGGGAAGCTCTCCCTTCTCCAGGAAATCTTTTCAGAGAGAGGGTATATTTGCAAGTTACATCTTACAGTCATAAGTTGGGTGGGAGAAATGAGGTTCATGTGGGTGATCGCTCTAGAGACTTTCCCGCATCATCCCTGAGCTCCTGTCGTTTCACCTACCAGGGTTAGTCAGGATTTTAACCTTTGAAGACAACAATAACTGTCTGCCCTGGGAACATCAAAGCCGGTTTTGGCCAAAAAGGTGATTTAGGTGTACTTAGTGTACCTCAAGCCAAATGTCAAACGTGATTAAATGTTGCTATCTTGTCTTGCTTTAAGTAACAAAGTACAGGAACTCGGGAGTGACTGTGAGCTCTTCGACGTCTCTGTTGTGATTGTCTCTCAGCCCGTGCATAGCACTGTCACTCTTGGACAGCGCAGCTCTTCCCCATGCAAATGGACCATATCTGGGGAAGATGGGATGCAGGTAGAGGGGAGAAGCTTCTTACGAAAAAAAAAGGATGTGTACTGCCTTCAGCACATCTGCAGCACTCTTTTTGCATATAATAGTATCCCTCTTTCATCCGAGGGTTTTAGCTGCACTTTATGGGTCATTCAGAGAAGCCCAGTGACGGGCGTCCTTAAGCCTTAGCCCCAAGTTAAAATGCAAAATCTGGAAGACAAAAGAATAGGAGTGCCATTACCAGGGCCCTGTAGAAGGAGAGAAGCACTAACTACTTCTCCAGGGTCACTGAGAGTGCCAAGTATTTGCTTCTTCCAAAATCCTTGTTGATTACATGGTTCTTTACATGTGGACCCTTGGACATTCGTAGTGTATCCCATTTTCTGATGGGATTAGCGATACAGAGCATCTCAGTTTTAAGAACAATACCCAACATACCAAATTTAAGACTGCATGTTTCTGGTTTATCGCAAACGCTTGGCATCTAAAAATTAAGTTTGTTGGTGGCATTTGAAAATCCCCACATTTACTTATGTGACCACACTTAGAAATTCCCCAGTTCTGCAGGTTTTACCAGATTGAGGGAACTGTGAGATTCGACTTTCAAGTAAGTGTTTCCTGTCATCATGGCCAGTGTTCAGAAATTTGCTGCATGGAGGAGTGAGCTAACATGCTTAACTTCTATGACAGCATTCAGCAAATATTTTTTCAAGATGGCAATGATTATGTGGGTTTATGTATGCAGTAGGTAAAAGCTTGAGAGCCAAGGTCTTTCACCTTGGGGACAGGGAATTTATTTGGAATAAGCCTATGCTGATATTCACTGCTTGTTTCTGTGAATGTGCTTTGGATATTGTAAGAACGAACCGTTTATATTTTTCTTATAGGGGTGGTATCCCTGTTCCTCTTTTCTAACAGTCTTTTGAAAGTATTTTGAAAGACAATGGAAAGCTGTCCCACACAGACATAAAGTTAAAAAAAGAGCTGTCTAAAGTATTTTGGTTTGGTTTTGATTGCTTTTTTTTAGCCACAAAACCTTTCCAAACAACTGAAATAGACTGAAAAAGGCCAGAAAATTATCTGCTGAGGTCCTTTGCTTTAATCAACAAGAGGAGGAGAGGATGTACCCAACCTAGTGTCCCTTTAGCCCTTACTCCCCCTTTTATGCTGTCTCCAGCAGTGAGGAGATGGGCCAAATTTCCTACCCCATTTTTCCTCACTAGTAATTCTTGAAGGTCTGAAGAAAGGCCCCACTGTATTCAGTGCTGTTTAGAAAAGAGAATTACTGTAGCCAGACAGTTTACAAGCTAAATAAAATGTGATATTCCATTGTTTTATTGCAGGGAAACCCCCAGTAGCTGAGGAGTCTGGGGTACCGAGTGCTGGGATACTGCCTGTTCCCTCCAGCTCAACACAGTCTCTCTCTCTGCGGAATTTTGTCTTTCACCGAGGAATAAAACATAGGAAATAGATGTTCTAGGTTGAATTAATGATTAATGGTTTAGTTTTCTTTATTATTTAAGATTGAGTTCTTACATTTCCAGAACCCTGTTTATTTGCTCAAGTTTTGTATTGTGGTAGGCAGCTCTCAGCAGGTACAGTCCTGAGGGTTTTGAGTATTTTGCCTGGGTTTTAAATAGGAAATGGGGAAATGTGTTTCACTTACTCTTCACAACAGATAATCAAGCTAGAAATTTTAGTAGATAATAAGATGGATAGTGACCCAGGATGGGGTTTCTACTTGTTGTAAAGTGTGATTTTTTTTTTTATTATTTTTTTTTCCTTCCTTATTTATAGTTTTGAAAAATCAGTGTGTAATTTAATGGACAAAAAATACCTTAAACCATTATTGTAGTTAAAGCATGGCTATAAAAATATTCCTTACTTTCTTTTAGAACATTGGCTCTTGTCTTCCACCGTTGCAGTGTAGCTGAGCACAGAGACAGCTGTCAGGCAGCAGCAAGTGATGAGTGAGATCCTCAAAGTCACTGGAGTTTCTGTCCTTGCTTGCAGTGGGAGCAGGGTGCTACCTCGACATGTCCTAGCACGATGACCCTGAAAACTGCAGGGCAGAGGAGGATCGGAATTTCATCTTTTGTTTCCCCACAGACCTCCAGTTTTCAGAGAGATTCATGCTTGGGAGCTGATTTTGCAAAGTCAAAGCCCTTTGTCGCAGGGCTGTCTGTGCCTTTTTAGCCTTTTGTGCCCACATGTCCCTGTCACCTCCTCTGAGGCAGCCTTGAATTGCAGTTAGTTGTTGTTTTTAAATACGATCAATGCAGTTCTACTCTGCTGCTTTAATGAATTGTAGAATCATAACATAATACAGGTTGAAGGGACCTCAGGCGGTCTCTTGCTCAGGCATGACTGGCTGACGAGGTTTCTCAGGGCTTCATCTTCAGGGCTTAAATATCATTGCTTGCCTCTGTCTCCTGGCTGCCCCCCTGTTCGTACAGGCCAGGATGCGGTTAGCTGCGGCCAGGCACGCTGCTGGTCAGCCTGTGTCCCCCAGAGGCTCTGCTGCAGAGCTCTCCCCAGCCTTTGCTCTTGCGAAGGGTCATTCCTTCCCTGTGAAGGCATACGAAGAGCTTGCCCCCCACCTAACCATTTTACATTCCAGATAACTCAGAGTAGTTTGTTTAGGAGAGAGGAAGAAAAAAAAATAAATTGTTTTGCTTTCTGTGGATGACTGTGTAAAAGACCTCCTGTGTCCTGCCTCAGGACAAGGTAATACCTGCCTTCCAGGGACAAGTGGAAGAGGCAGCTCAAATTCAGCACTGCCAGGACTCCTTAGTGAGCAGCACTCGGTCCCTAACAGCTGCACATGACCTTTTAAATATGATAGTAATATTCCCCTCTGCCCTCCCCTCAAAATCCTCGTGTTGTGAACGTGCAGACTTTGGCAATTTTAGTATTTTGATTCCTGTATTTCTTCCGAGATGATGATGTTGAGAACAGGCACTGTGTAACTGGACTTCAGCTGGCTGAGGTGGTCACTGAAAGTGAGATGGTAAAGAAAAACAAAATCAATGGGATTTAGCAGGAAAGGGAGGCAGGAGATCATATTTTGGTGAACAATTAACATCATTCTCTTTGCTGAAGTTGCAGCTTGCTTTCTGTTGCTGGAGACCTGGCCTGTTGCACGTGAATAGAAACAGGAGCTTGTGGTGGAAAGAAAAGTAGAAAGACACCCCCATCTTAAAGGAGCACGTCTTTTATTAAGCCTTATACCTGAGGGGCTCTAATCACATTCATGCCAGTATGCACTAGCTACAGACTACGTTTTCTCTTTCTCTCTCTTGTTTTTAAGAAATGAGAAACCCGAAGCTGGGAGGAGACCTCAGAGATGCTGCGGATGAGGTTGTTGTGGCTTTAAGACCTGCAGTCAGTAGGTGGTAGTGAAGATACGGCAATGGGAGATGGGCAGGCAGTCTCCTAATGCCTCGTTAGCCACTTTGATTTTATGTGGAGGATGGGCAAGGAGGGTGGGAAGAGCTGTGGTCTATTTGGGGAAAAAAATATCACAGCCTATTAGTTAGAAGCAATGAAATGGAGACAACTTCAGGGACTCCATTAAGTGCAGTGTGTTTAGGCAGACGGAGTCCCCAGGTGAGGAGTGCTATTCTAGAGGATTGTGTACTGCAAAATAATTGGACTTGGGAAATCAACTGGGCTTCAGTGGCCCCGTGTAGCCTGATACCAGGGAAGGAGTAAGGGGGGAACATGTTTCCTTTTTCTTCCTTCTCTTTTTTTTTTTTCCCCTTCCAGTCTAAAGACTGCAATGAATACAAAGAGGAAACGTCATGCTAGATAGAGTTACTGTCAATAGTCGTTTCAATAATACAAACAATAGCTATAATTAAATTTCTTTTTGGCAGGGGAGTATTTGGAGCATGTCATCATAACACCAGCTTGTAGTATATTATTCTCTTGGCATCCTGGACTTTTCCTGCTGCATTCACTGAATAAAAATGATCCAGAATTCAATCAGAAAAGGCTGAATCTGCGGGGATGCATGTTAATGCATTGATATGTCTAGAATCAGATTCTTAAATAAAACATTCCTGCATATTTGTTTATTTATTTATTAAAGAAGATAAATTAGAAATGGCAGAACAAGTTGAACTGGAGCAACTTTTTGCATCCAGAGCAATTGCCAGATAAAATTATGTTGACAATGTTACTGAAAGGCTCCAGTGCATACATGAATCACAAGTAATGGCTGTGTCACTTCTTTCAGGTGAGCAAAGGCACTGTTTAACGTGGTAAAAGTTGTACCAAAGTGAGCCCTGGTGCTCCCATCAACGTGTGTGGCCAGGCTACTGTGTATTCCCATTGTCTCCTTGACCGAGCAGGGTTATTTATCAAACACAACATCTCTAAAATGCAAGTGTTGTCTCGTCTAATGTGTGCTAAGAAATGTTGTGAGGCATCAGCATTATTCAGTAAGTGTAAGCCATAAAGTTGCCTGTTGGGTCTGGTTCTTATTGATGCTGAGTGTGAATGAGAATCAACCTCCAGTGCTTGCAGATCCGTAGACGTGTGGTAGCCCATCGCTCACAATGTTAGCAATTGTAAAGGTGAAAAGAAAAATAGATTTGTTGTAGAGATGCCTCAACCCCTCAATAGTCAACTAAACACTTTCTCTGCTCTGCTCTTGATAGCTGCAGAACCTCAGGTATTAATGTGGCCAGTGTGGGCAAGACTCGAGAAAACAATGCATTATGGAGTTAAAAGGCGCAATGTAAGATGCTATTGGATTAAGAATGTGTATGCTGTAGTGTAAGTTAATGGAACAGTAATAGTGAGAAGTGACCTTCTTCCCCTGCAGAAATGGGAAAAAAGCAACGCTTAGCAGTGGAAAATAAGATGTGAACCTCTGAGAGTAAGGTCACTGCACCTTCCGGCGTATGTGGCCCTGTAGTAATAAAATGCTGTCGGTGGCAAACCAGTGCACCACTCGTTACTATTAGTGCATAAACAGGATCACGTTACATTGCCAATTCCTCTAATAATAGCCCAGGCACTTTGTGTCTCTTCCTTAAAGAACCATTGCAAATTAACAAAACACAGAGTAAAAAAGGAAGGCATGAACTTAATCAACTAATGTTCCTTTTTGCTCTTAGATGGAGCTATTTCTGTGGCATTCCTGTTTAGTCCTGTCTGCTCTACCAAGAATGAGGACAAAAAAAAACCCAACCCAAAGAAAACCAAAACCAGCAAAACTTCAGAAAAATGTGATTCAAGATTACGTTTCCTGGATGCAGGATTTTTTTTAGGCCAGCTAGAAGACAGCGGTAATTAGCCTATACATTTCCTCATTAAAATATCATTAGTGGAGGCTTTGTTCCTTCAAGATGTTGCAAACAAGGTTTATTGCATTGTGGTTTATCATTGTAGTTTGCCAGTAGCCAGATGTTACATGTGAATTTAAAGATGCAGAAGCAGAGTTGTCTGAATGCAGTCTGGCCTTTATTATAGCAAGAATAGGTTGTCGTTCCGATTATCGGGTGTGCTTAGATAGTGTTGATCACTGACAAGTGGGCACTTGACTGTAGCTTCTCTTGGAAGGTACTTGGTGTCATGGCTCTAAATAAATTAGTGCTTCAATGCTCAACTGAGAAATATTACAAGCAATCGTATCTGGCAGCTTGCTTACCACATAGTGGATTTAACCTCATAATGTGTATTTAAATACCAATTTCTGCGAAGTTACCAAAAATCTGTTTTCCTGATTTTTAAAGAAAATAAATCAAACTTTTTAAGCATCCATTACATGACTTACCTGTGATAACCAAACTATTTTAGGTTTTCTGTGTGGATAACATTCTCAGTGCAAATTACTGTTGCTTTATTCGGAGTTTGTCTCACCGGAGTATCTACCTCATATTGCTCCGTGTGGGCACTTGGTGGACATGCTTTTCTATAATAACCATCAACTGGAGTCACACCAGTATCTAAAAAGGTATTTTAAGAGTGACAAAGAGCATCTTGGATTTGGAGGGTTGAAAATGCATTGGCAGCAATTTCTTTTTGAAAGGTTCCTCAGCTCTGTGAAGGATCAATGCGGTGCATGACATTGCTTTAAAAAAAAGCCATGTCAGAGCCATGGGCGGGGCAGGGGGTTGGGTGCAGCGGGAAAGCAGTCCTCAGACGCGCAAACCCAGCAACAATATGTTTTGCTGCAGTTAAAACCAAAAGCAATTATTTCATCCAAATCCCAAAGTTTTCCACTATTTGAGTTTGAGGTTAATTCGAAGTTTTGGTTTAAGCCAGCATCAGAACCTCGAAGCACTGGGAGACAAGGTTCTTGATCACACGTGTGTGCTAGAGAGTTTCTGAGATATGTAACTGCTCTTTCTCTGTTTCCAACAAAACCAGCTCCCTGAAATCTCAGCTTGTACATGCTGACTGTGAGCAGGATGGAAGCAGGTCTTCCCTCCCCTTTCCCCTCCCCGGCAGCTCTTCTCACTGATACAGCAATCTTCCAGGCAAACTTTCTGAGCTACCTTGTTACTCAAATGAAAATACTTTCCTACTGTGATTAGCATCTGTTTATGGGATGGTTCCTGTTTTTCATAATTAGATCCTGAGCAGAAATGCAAAGTCTGCTGTGTAAAAGGATAATGAATCTTTATTGCACGAGTGCAAATCAGATTTGTGCAAAAGGCCCTTTGAAAACAGTAATAAGCAGAGATGTGTATTAAGTCACCAAGATAAGGTTCTTGCTTTTATGTTTTCCATTTATAAATGGAAATTTTAACTACCCTGTGGATTTCACATGACCTTTCCTGCCACTCAAAAAAATTTAACCTTGTCCTTAAACTTAGCACATGCCAACCCCACCTTCCCTGTGGTCAAGCCTCTAAAAATATGTATTTTTTTAAAGAGCAGTAGTAGTGGTGGGCTTTGTCTGCTTTCTTTGTGTCTTCAGTAGCGGTGAAAAGTGGGGAGGAAGGGACCCACTTGAAATGTCCGAGATATGATCTAATCAGCCATCCCAGTGTCCATTTAGCATGTGCTGTAACATTTTAAGCATCTCTTGGCCACTCTCTCAGAAGGGAAGGCTCATGTCATCCCTTGTATTTTCCCATTGTACACATCATTTCCTGGCGAATGCAGGATTTATTCCCCAGCTAAACCCTTCTTGACAGGTTTGTTATCTGTTCACCCGGTCGGCGAGCCCCTGAGAGGCAGAGCATAGCTGTTAGAGAGAGGGAGAAGAGAGGGGGAGGGAGGAAGAAAGAGGACTGGGAAGCAGGGCAAGGAAATGTCAAGCGAGCTGCCAAGGATGGATATTATAGCTGCTGGGGACCTTAGAGAGTATCATGTGTCTTTTGTGTCTATTTTACAGTCAGTGCTTCATGTAAGATGGCAGTCTCGCCTGGACTGTGCTTAGTATTGATTTACTCCCAGGCAATGCACAGACCATTTTAGGAGTACATGGGAGACTAAAAAAAAAAAATCCTTCCACCTCCCCATTCCAGCCTTCAGTTTTTTCTATAAACAAACGCATCTAAAGTGGTTTCTGTTAAGGTCACTCTCCCCCTTGTTTTTTCTATTTTTTTTTTTTTTAAATTAGCAGATTGCTGCATGGAAAGCAAATTGATCAGAGGCTTCTCAATGGACAATAGATGCATAGAAAGTACTATGGCTTCTTGTCTTACACAGAGACTTCAAAATCTGTGGCCTTACTGGCTTTTAAGAGGAAGAGGCAGAGCTCGTATAACCCAGTACCTGTTCCTGGATCAAAACTACCATGAAGTAGCTAAAAGGTGCAAACATGCTGAATCGAAGAACTTTTCCTTTAATCTACACATAATATATAGTCCTTATTATTTCCCTTCTGTTGTTTTCTGCAGTTGCTGTTCAGCCCCTTGGTGCAGTATGGTAGGTGGAAAAGGCAGCCGTATGGCTGTCTAAACAGCCAGCATCTGCTCGGCTGTTAGAATAAGCTTCGGCTGGGTGTGCTTCCCTCTGGCAGCCTTCGTTCTCCTTCCCCGTAGCTGGGCCGGCATGGGAGATCCTCATCTCAGCTCTGCGATTCAGTGGATAGGGAGTTTTTGCGTCTGAAGTATCCAGCTTAGGCTCTTGCTTCTACCTACCTGTGGTTCTGCACCTTGTGCCTGTGTCTTGTTGGGCTGTTTGCTCCAGGCAGGGCTGCTCCCACGCTTGAAGGTTTCAGCGTTACGTCAGGCTGAGCGGTCTGCAGGATCAGAGCCAGAAGTCACTTCTCTGTGGCCGGGCTGCAGCAGAGGCATGGCAATGCTGAGCAGTCCGGGGCAGCCACTGGTGGATTTGCACCAAAATAAGTACTGGTGTCCACGTATACCAAATCTATTTGCATTTATGCTCTTTAGGTATTTGGAGATGATAAGAAGTTAGAGGCTTTTACTTCCAAGGCTTACCAAGGTTGATGTATTTCTCAGTTCTGAATTTAAGCAGGATTATTTTATCAAAGAGGCACTTGTGTGCTGTAATGTTTTTTTCTTTAAGGCTGTATTGAACATTGAGCGTTCTCAGGGTGCAGCAGACTTGGATGATTCTGCTCTCTGGGAGCAGGGGAGTAGGAGTTTTGACAGGCAGCCCGGAGGATACGCACACTGGGGACAGAGCAAGCCGGGCTGCGAGCTCCATATGCTGTTGAAAAAGTCTGTGCGGAGGAGGGTAGCGCTGGGACAAGATGGGGTGTCCAGGGAAAAGATGGGAAAAGAATCTGTGCATCTACCTCATTTCACTGCCTGTGGTGCCGGGGAATCGTGCAAATGCGTAGCTGTCTGCGCGGGCTCAAGGGCTGGATCTCCCACCTTCCGATAGACCCCTACGTGCCATCTCGCAGGTGGGTGGCGGCTGGATTTCCAGCCGAGCTGCTGTGAGCACGGGGAAGGCAAATCAATTTCTGCTGGCAAAGAATATTGACAGCTTTAATAGAAGATCATTATAGGAGTGAAATATTCAGTTTTAAAGGTAGAGGCCAAGCAAAAATGTTCAAAGCGTTTCACATATGTTAATTAATTTAACAAGCAATGCTTTTTTAATGAAGTCATGCAACAAGTTATTAGCAAAACCTGGGAATAAATAGAATTCTGAGCTTTTTTTTTTAGTTTTGTAAGAAACCACACCACATGTCTCTTTTCAGAAATTCCTTTGGAGGGCTACAGTACAAGGAGTTAAGCGTAGCGATGCGACCACACCACTCCTATTGCACGGTATTAGAGTACCACGTGCCTTTCCCCTTTCCCTTTTTAGAAGTGAGAACAATTTGTTTCAAAGTCTCGTTATTTCTAACTGGCTGCCTCATTAAACAAGTACTGTGACGGCAGCAGAGTTTGTGATTATAAACACCAGGACAATATGTTACTGTGTTTGTAACTCCACAGACAGAGGAAAAAGAAATGTTTTTCCACCCTTCTGTGTCTAGTCAAGGTTGGTTTTTTTTTTTCTTCTCCCTTCCCTCAATTCCTCCCAAGCTATTTCTAATAGTAGAGCATGTCACTTATAATCTGCTAATTAAATCATTTCACTCCATTTTATATAATTTTTAATTTAGCATTCATTTTCAACTTCGCTTTTGGCTTCATTTACTGATAATAAACAGCATTGCACACAACACATGTTCCTCAAAACAGTCATTCACACACATACAGATGCCAGTAATTTTGCCAGTATGCCATGCGTATAAATATTAAATATAACATCCCACCCTCATTTTACCCGTGATTGAATGTGCATGTTGCTGTTCCGTTGTGCGATATGGTGTAATAACACAAAACATCACAAATTTGGGTGAAGAGTCTTCAGCTCTCTGTCGTTCTCTACCCCTGGACCTTAGAACATTTGCTAGGTGGACTGTGCAACGCTGGCACTGTGGCAGCTCGCCCCGTTCTGAGTAATAGGATTTGACCTGACTTTGTTGCTGGTCCATCAGTTGTTTTTCAGACATCCATCTGCTGGTCTTTTTTTGACCGTTACCAGGTGGATTGATGGCTCCAAATGAAAGGATGACATTTATGATACCAGCCTTTGTCTGCTGGAGGCCAGACAGTCAAATCAGAGCTGGCATCCTGGTGACAGTCCAGCGGCCTGAACTTTAGCAGTAGGTGCAATTCTGAGGTCTGATGGTACCCATCTCAAATGACACACAGATTTTTAAAGCTTTATGTATTCTGAAAGAAGAGTTTCATTCTTTACGTGCCTTCGTTTGGGGTCTTTCTTATAACACCCCTGATACTTCTAAGGGTCTTCAGAAGTGTGAATATTGAGAATATCTGGAAGGTAAACCCTGATATCCAGAGACTAACACCCACCACCGGAAAACTGGCTATTTTTTTCTCTTGAATGATAATTCCTGACATTGTACCTTTTCATACTTTATACGGTACGCACTAATGTATGTTACGTGCCAGAGCGAGTGCTTCCTCATTAGTGCTCTTTTTGTGATCGATATCATCATATATTCATTCAATCTTCTATGTTACAACATGTCTCATAGATGGCCAAAACATGCAATGCTGCAGCTTGTTGCATGCCAGTGCAGTAAGAAAGGGACAGAGCTGTTGTAACGATCAAGACATCAGCCAGTGGGAGATAAAGACAGTGCATTATTTTCTGGTGCTCCAGAATATATGTCAAGGTCTCCAAGGTTTACAAGTTATCCAGTCTCCTATTTGTAAAGGCAGACAAAAAAAAAAAAAGGCAGGAGTGACTAGTGATCCTAGCTGGCAGTGCTTTGAAGAGCACTGCAGGGAAGGCAAAAAGGTAAAGCTCCCCCTCATTTATTTGAGCTTGTGAAAATTGCCATTGCTGCTGGATCTGCAGCTCCGAAATGGATTTTCTCAGGCTGCAAGGTCAGCACGCTTCCCAGCGCCTCCACCCCAGCCGGTGTCTAACAGGAGAGAAGTAATATCACAGACGAGATGTGCTGCTGGTACTCGCTGTTCTGTTAATTAATCACCAAACCACTTTCCATTATTTCCTTTTAATTATAACATTATTTGACCATTCAGATTTGTACTGATTAAACCATCATTTAATTGACAAAGTGTATGGTAATGCTAATGTTTCCTGTCAGTTTAAATTACACACGCGGCACCTAGTTTTCTGCCGCCACAGATGAGAGGGAAAGTGGCCTTTGCACCAGCCAGCATCGGCGCTAGCAGTGATGTACCCCCGCGACCTAGCAGTTGCCATCTCCCAGCTTGAGAGTAATAATGATAGGCGTAATTAAAAACTATGAAAAAAAGCTGTATGTCACAGTAAAATAGCTCTGAATGTCATCATCAGTTACATGAAAACAGCATCTGCTGCAGAGACTTCCTCTGGAAATTGGGGGGAGAAAATCTATTAAGATTTCCAGGAGAAGTTGGTAGCACGTTTCCGTGTTGTTTGCTCATTGTATTATATTATTTTTAACCGAGTGAAACGTCAGCCTGTCTTTCCTCTATCTCTTTTTTCTGTTCTTTTTTTCTTTTTAACAGATTTGTTTTCTGCTCAATTAGACTTGTCATCACAAGAACACAAAGTAGTATTTTTCTCCTTCTGGAAAGACTCTTGCAGTGTGATGGGCAAATTGTCAGGAATAATTATACCAAATGGTGGGAAAAAAAATTGGTGGAAAAGCTCTCTCTCTGCTAGTGATACTTTTTATTTAAAAGGCAGTGAACATCAAGCACGTTTGTGACAAGGTGAAACTGGCAAGTGGAGCTCTGCCATGGTTCTATTTTTAATTGCTGGAAAACTAATTAGATGGCACGAAATGTTATATAAACCACACATACACACAAAACCTAACAATGCGGATTGTGGATTCCAATGAAAGAACAGAACAGATGAGTTGGATGTGACGGAAAGAGATAACACGAGACACTTCAACATACCACCTGTCCTGCCATAAGGGCTTGAGATTGTTGTTGCTGTTGCTGCTGGGTTGCTTTGGAGGGATTTAAAGTTACTCGGTGGTTCTCATTCATCAAATCGAGCAGTTCCCTTTGTGACCAGGGAATTTTTAAGACCCCTTCACTCCGTTTTCAGGTGAGCAGACCTTGGCACAGTGTAATAACAGGGTATAGTTTCAGTGAATGAACATTTGCAGCTGAAGAAAGGTGGTATAAGACAGAACTTTGTCTTCCACCTTCACAGTTCCACTGTGGCTCAGATCTGTAAAAGCAGGAAGGTAGGAGCCTAAGGCTTTTACCAAAAGGTGCCTAATCTCTTGCTGTTCTAAATTTTATTGGAAGACTGCAAAGGGCAGGCTCCTCAGTGGCTGAAATGACTTATGGAAACAGAACCTGGGTTTTAAGTCACTAATGTGCATTTAAAATATTTCCGTGTAGTTTGAATTTCCAGAAAACTCCCATGCGAAGCACCAGTGATTGATTCATCTTACCAAATATTTTTTTAATGTCTGTCTAAAAAAATATATTCTGATGTAAATCATTCAAGTTGGTTGAGTTAACAGGAATTTGTTGGAGTGGTGGAGTAGTATTTGTCCTACCTTTCTCCAGATATAAAAGACCAGATGTTCATCTGTCATAAATGTGTAGATTCCCTGAATTCAGTGGAACTACATTACTTTACACTATGTTGTCGTTACAGAAATAGCATCATCTCCCCTGTGTGGTTTCTATGATCAGCATATCGGTTATGTTGCATCTCCTATTTTTAAGTGACATCAGATTGATTTTAGAGTTTTCAACTTGAAGAGTAAATATTTCCTCCACTTGGACTGTCTTACAAAGTAACCGCGCAGTCATGGTAACTCGGTTATTTGTGGCCATGGCAGTTTCTTATCGATAGACGTTTGGCTTTCCTTCTGCAAGTATGGCATCTGCCTGAGCTAGGAACACTGATGGGACACTGAACCTGCTTCGGTATTCCCACGATGTGACCCTCTGCGGATTGATCAGTTTAGAAAGTAATAAAGCAAAATACCTGTATATTTCGGATATCAGCTTTTGTTTCCTGTTGTTCAAAATAAGATGGTGTTTCCTGATTTTTTTAATGTCTAGTGTATAGTAAGTTTTCAGTGTAAACTGACTTTATGTTAAAAAACAGCAAAGGTATTATTCCAGTAAACAGCAGAGAAACGGGGTGTATACACTAACTTTATTCCTAACTTCTTAAATGTTTGCATTTCTATAAGCAAGAAACTGGTTTCTGTCTCTAGTATGAAGCCACGAGTAGTATTATATTTCCCTAGCCTGTTTTCAGTGAAAATTTGAGAAAGACCCGTAGTTCTTTCAATACATGGAGGAGAAAGACGTGGTGTTTGCCTGTAAGCCAGAAAAAGGTTTGCAGTGAGTTACTGATGGAATGCTTTTTCCAAAGTGAAACTTTTATTGAAGTTCTTAAAGAAAATTAACAGCTTCTGAAAACCTTTTAAGTAATCATTTAAACACTAATCTGTTATGGCTCCCCAAAATAGTTTTAAACGGCCAAAACATTTATTTGCTACTTGTGCTATCAGGCCTTCTCCTGAACAACGGGTACTTTCTTGTGTCAATGTTGAAACTCAGTAATTTGTGTGGGTTTATTGTTTCTCAGTACATGGGGTATGGGGGGGTTACGTAGGTTATGTGGAAGAAGTTTGACAGCAGCCCTCTGTCCCAGTTGAGCGCAGAGACTATGAATAAGTTTAATGTGATGGGGGAAAAAAAAGGGAAAACCTGCCTGCCTTAGGTGAAAATCCATGAATTGGTTCTGTCTATACATTCAATTTCCCTTTTATTTACTAACTGGGATATATTTGTTATAAATAGAGTTGTTTGTTTCTAGATTGTCCTCCCTCATATACCAATCCCTTTGCTCATTTATGGAGCTAAATGCTAAATAGTAAAAAGGCTAAACTTGCGGTGTGTGAATTCCTGCACGTGGGCCACCACTGAAGAGCGAGACACCATCGGCTGGGCTTGGTTGAGCATCATGACTTCCCACCAGGAGGCTTTCCTGAGTGCCCCCGTTAGAGTAAGGCAGTGCCTTACCCACATGGTACAGAATCCCGTGGAGTATTTATCCCGACACCATCCTTGCATACTCAGAAAAGCAAAGAAGGCAGGGAATCATACAGCTGACTTTGACCAAAGGGCAACAGGGGAGGAGCTTTGTGCTTTTCCTTTGTGCTCAAGTGAGAAGGCCTGAATGGGAACAGGGAGCATCTTTCCCAGCTGTGTTGGGTCAGGGAGACATGGAAACATCACCCCTGCCCAGCCTCGCCTGAGGTACTGTTGCGTTTTCTTGGGGTTGTCAGCTATGGATGGGAAGGAAGGCTCTCCGTGTCCTCTAGCAGAATTTGTCGAGTCCGTGTTCCTTATTTCTGTTTTATTTTTTTGTGACACTAAAAAATCACAAGGTTTTCCCTGAACAAAGTAATGACTTGTGTGATTTACACCAGCTTAGCAGGAGTAACAGCGTAGCTCTGAACAGTCCTGACTAGATTCAGTATACGTAACTACATCCCCAAACTACATTTCTTTTTCAGATAATAACACGGGTGTAGTCACAGGTTACCTCTACTTTATGTGGTTTTATTTACCTATGTGTGTGCGTATTTATTTCTGAACAACTGATGATTCTTCAAGTTACTAAGAAAAAGGAAGGCTTAAGTAGACACTCTCATTGCCTCTTTGGAGCGCAGGCGGGCTGTGTTGACACATCCCAACACAGCTTAGAGCGTGTTTTGTGAACACTGTGCTGTACAGGGTGAAAACGCTGCCTGAGCGTCGCACAATTGCATTTGATTGTAAGATTGCTGTTGTCTTCCAGGGAATCGGATTAGGGCCTCCACCACCTCTGTGAAAAGCAAGGAAATTGCTTGAAGTCATCTGTAGGAAAAGTCGTTGTGCGGAGTTGCATTTACTTTATAGGAAAAGAAACCAGAGCAAGAGCCAAGACATACAGAAACTTGTAAACCAGACCAGTTAGCAATGGGAAGTATTGAATATTTTCAATGCAACAGGTACTTTCCGTATAGGTTCTGTTGCTAGAATCTTAACTGTCGTAAAACTGAGATACAAATCTGAAGTATATGAATGTTGTGTTCAGACTGCTACAAACAGCAGCTTCCCAAAGGGCTTGGAATCTTTAACTCACCAACTCTGCTGTAGAGGAAAGTAGGTGTTTGGGTATGGCTGATGTATTAACACTGTGAGAAAACCAAAACCACAAGAAAAGAAAATTATTAAATGTTGAGCATTTATGTTAAAGATAAACCTAGAAATTCTCTGTCTAGCATAAAAGAAGTCAAACAGAGTTCAACTCACTGTGTTGTATCTTTGGTGATGTGGGAGAGCTCACCCAGACCAAAGTGACTGAAAAAGTGGGAGGTAAAAGCACACCGTGAGCTGTGCTCTGGCTGCACTGGTACACACCACCTGAGAGGCTGTCTAAAGGAAAGTCCTGCTTTTCATTTTTGAGACAGATACTTAAAATCTTTTCATGACTCTTGCTGTTCTTGGTGGTTTTTTGAAACTGTCCGGGTTGGCTTTTTTTGCTCCGTTTCTCTGTGCATGTTCTGGCAATAATGTTTATGGTCTCGTCTTTACTGTCTGGAAGTTTGTCATCATTGCTTTGTCATGATCTTAATATGTCACCCGTATTTGATTACTGCATATATGTACCATCTGCAGAGCAAATGATGGCCCATTTCAAGTGAATCGGGTGAGCTGCAGTCTGGATGGTTGAATGTAAACTCCATGTGCTCGGTACTTTAGCCATGTCTGCTAGTGTTAAGGTCCTGGCTATATTTTCATGACTTTGTAAAACCTGTACTGAGGAGTTTATAAGTTGGCCATAAAAACACTCTCGGCAATGAAAGTTGGCTGAGAATGTCTCTGTCTGGGTTATTTTTAATCTATTTTTTGGAAACATGCTTGAAAGGGACATTTTCCCCTTCAGTTAAAGAAAAGTAAGAGAGTTTCACAATTTCAGGAATTTGTTTTTCTGTTCATACCTTGTAGCTGTGGTTTTAGCTGGTTTCACTTTCCTCACTAAATGCTTACTATAGAGCTGTAACGCCTTTTATCAGCTAGCACCGCCAGCGTGGTGGGTTGACCCTGGCTGGATGCCCGGTGCTGCACTATCACTCCCCTCCTCAGCTGGACAGGGGAGAGAAAATAGAACGTAAGTCTCGTGGCTCGAGATATTATTGTTGTCATTTGTCCCCTGATCTTTCACACCGCTATCCTCATGCACTTTAACTTCCGATGGTGCCGTGAGCCTGCGGAGGTCTACAGAGCACTTTTTTCCTCAAGCTACAAACTGTATCTGTTCCCCCAGAGAGACTTTTACCTCTGTGCTGCATCGGCCCTCAGTTCCTAACAGGTTCCTAATCTTGGAAAAGAGCTGCATAATGTCAAGCTGAAGCGTGGAAGTTGGCCATTGTCCTGTAATTGCCCCCAAGGGTCTGGTCGGAAGTTGTACAGTCCCGATGGCATTTTCCTGCTTCTTTTTTCCAGCTTAAGTTAGAGTAGTATATTCCTACAGGAAATTCTAATGAGTCAATATAATTATATAGCGATTTTACCTTCCTGGCAGGGTCACGCAAAGTGCTAATGCAATTATGGAATATTGGCATTCCTAGAGTATGTAATAGCAGCACACCTGGCTAAAGCCGTTTTGATCCTTCGCGTTTTCGGGTTGTTCGTTTTTTCCCTTTTGTTAGACTATGCCTTTAAGTACTTTGGTGTTACCACTCAGGAACAAGACAATACAGAGGAGCATTTACCTTAACATCTGTCTCATTCTTCTTGTTAGCTGTCTGTGAAGCCAGAAGTATGAGGCATAAATTTCATCCTTTTTAAAAATGGGATCAGATGTACTGTATTGATTTTGACATGTTAAGGAGTACCCAACCATGGCAGGACAGAATATTCATGACATCTATTAAATATCTGACAATAGGAAGTATGTTAAAGATTGTTCAGGATCTGATTGGGGCTTGTAAGGACTCGGGGTTTGCCTGCCTGCTGTCTGGCTTTTTTAAGGCACTTTGGTGAAATTCATAGCTGGGCGAGTGGGCTCTGCTGCCTTTTGGACAGCATTCAGGAGCTGCGTTCTGCACTGCAGGAATGTTCACCTCAGGTGTGTTTATGGGCTACAGCGGGTCATAATTCAAGAGCAAGGAGAAGTGCAAAGAAATGAGAAGTTGCGAAATTGAGAGCAAGCAAGGGATTTTTGTTAGTTGCTTTTATTAAGCTCAGGAAAAGAATGATTCCTCAGGTCAGGCTTGAGAAAGATTTGGTGTTGATTCATATCAACAAGAGCATCTCCAGCTGTTACAGTGAATACTAAAAATAAAGAGGAGTTTCAGGAGGGAACTGTCAAGAATCCCGACTTAAGTGAGGCTATAAATCTTGTGTGACAGGTGGAAAGTTTATTCGGCGGAGGTTTATCCAATGACTTCAAGATTTTTCTGTCTCTTCCTCCGACACAGATTGGAGACAGGAGGTCAGGCTGGATGGACCATTATCCCAACGTGGTTTGGCTGTTCTTCTGACCCTGAAAGTCTTGCACACATAATTTCATCTGTCCAGGATGATATCAGCAAGGCACATGGAGTGTTAAATAGGAAAGTTGAAGCTTAAGTGTCATCACTGGTATTACACAGATAAGTGTTTCTGCAAAGAGGTTTTTTAATCTGCTGATAAGGATAATATGACATCTGAGCACAGGGGCAGCAGAAGGGCAGCGGGAGAAGGAAATGTGTAAACAGCCCAGTGTAATTGAAGCCTGGCCTTCAAATCTTTGCACTCTGCAGCAGCCAACTTCAGGGCTGGGATTGCAGTCTGATAAACTCGCAGGTTTTGACTGAATCCCCAGCTTTTCATCAAATTGTTTTCATTCACAAAGTCATTCTAGCTTTTTTTACGTGCAAAGAGGGAGATGAGTTATGTTTGCCTCTGCATTATTTTTGTTTGGTTGGTTGTTTTTTAATGGGGATGTTAATACAAGTATAGCGAGGATTTCTGGAGGCTATTTCTTCCATTGTGGAGGATCCACAGTTGCGAGGCTGCATTTTAGCTTGGATAGCAGAGCTGTTTAAGGCACATTAGGCTTTTGCTAGCAAAGCCATGTGTGAAATGCAATTGGAGACCTATATCAGTATGAAAATTGACAACTGCATTGTGTCGGTTCCGCAGATTTGAATTATATGTTGTGTCTGTTCTTCAACAAGGGGATTCATTTGTGATCATGAGGTAAATAATTTACAAAAAAAAAAAAAAATCAAAGTTTTGTGGCCTTTCTCCCAAAACTCAGTGACCATTATATTACAAAAGTTGATTTAGATGTTGAATTTTCAGACTTTCAAGCATTACATAAATAAATTTTTTGCTGTCATAGTAATAAAAATTAGAAGCTTTGATCAGAGTGGACCAAGCGTTCTAGATCCTGTACAACTTGTTAAGTTGCTGACTGTTTAAAAATCACTCGCAACAGAAATATTTGTCATTCAGAGTTAAAATGCTTCAGGAGTCTCAAAGACGTTTTCAGACATAAATTGATTCTGTCGACGTCTCGGAGAAATAACAAAGTAAGAATTCAATAAAACCCAGGGTTCAGAACTGGCCTAATGCTTCATCCACTGAATGGTAAAATTTTCATTAATTTTCAGAAGCAGAGATGGCAGAATGATGACTGCTTTTAGAAACCTCCAAACCTGCCCAGGATCACACAGGAAACGTGTGAAAACATTTATTAACAGGAATTAAAACTTCATGCTCACAGTGAACGTGGTACCTTAAAGGAAAGTGCGTCGTTACCCTATGAAGTGAAAGAGATGAACATGTTGAACATGGGTGGGTTTGAAGCTCAGAGCTGTATATCAGCGTCTCAATCGTTTAGAAATCCATTTCATGCTTAGGGCCATCGGCCTCTCTCAGGATGGGTAGGTTTTGCTGTTTGAAAAGATTCCCTTTCCTTCTCCTCTCAAGTCACAGTCGAGGGCAATGCCTGCGTGTCTGCAATGCTGACTATTTCTAAACAGCTCCCTGCATCTTGCTGGCTTCTGGATTCTTCCCCTTACTTAATATTTACGATAAACAAAGATATTAAGTGCCTTTCAGCAAAGTGGCTGAGAAAGGCAGCAGGTACAGTGCTGTGGGTGGGGCCAAAGCCCTTGTCTCCCCTGCCCCAGTAAGCTGGGGCTGGAGGCAGTTCTTGGTGCTGGGCACGAACCCTGTGGGGACGTGGGTGCTAACTCATACCTCCTTCAGGCTCTGCAGTACCCAGGTAACACCATACACAGTTTGAGGGACAGCAAGCAGCAAGGACCGTTCCTACAAGCTGGAGTATATAGTCTTGCCCAGTTTGGGGGACAAAGTGTGTTTTGCCGTTGGAGCTCAGGCTGTGCTGTGTCGTGTGTTGTCTGTGCTAGTGAAAAGGCTGTTGCCCATCTAATTTACACTGTAAACAGAATATCATCCATGCTCAGAGGGATGGAAAAGAAAGCACGATACACCTGCTTACCCTGGAAACCCTCTGCAGGAACATGAACATAACAAATACTTAATTCTTGTTGATACAAAAGGCTGGAAATACCTCTAGTAGAATACGTGGTGTGTTTGTATGGCTCAGTGTAGCGCTGACCAGGGATCATTTAGATGGCACTGAGCTAGCTATTCTTCCTCCTTGAAACAGCAAAGTGTAATGATAACCTCAGGTCGTGGAAGCAGTGTGAGCACATTACCAATGTGCTCCCTGCAAGGTCACGGTAGATCCTGCTTCTCGGTGCTTATACGTTTATAGTGCTGTTGCTTACTCCAAGTGTGGTCAGGGCAGAAAGGTAGGAGCCACGGTCACTGAAAGGCCAAACTGATGGAAGAGGAAAGGGATACTCCAAAGATCATCAGTCCACAGAGCAAGGCAGAACACTGAGGTCAAAATGCAGGTTCGGAAGTCCACTGTAAAAGTTGGAGTCTGTAAGGAGGAGGGAGTGAGCTGGAACGAGATCAGGAAGGCTAGGCAGGAGCAGCACGATCAAGGATGGACAAACTGGGAAGTGAAGCAGAAACTTGGACTGAAGGCATACAGCCTTGATGTATATGATCATGTATGATGCATCATTGGGTACCCGGTCCAGAAAGGATATAGGGCTATACATAGTGCAGGATAGGTGCCAGGAGCAAGAATCAGTAATGTCTGGTGTAAACTAGCTTTCCAGATCTCTCTATATCACATTCACAGACAGAATCGCCTCCAAAGAAAGGTATCTGTGAAAGGTGAGTGGAGCCGTCCTCTGATGTCAAGATCTTCCGCTTGTCTGTAGAGAAAGCTCAGATGACTAGTTCGGACTAGACATTTAAATTTTGCGTGACTGAAGTTAGGTAACGTGACTCAGGCTGCTAAGGCGGGATGGGCACGCTTTCATCTGGGTTTGGATCGTAGTGTGATAGTATATTAAACCATTGTTCTTGAGGAAAAGAATTGAATTTGAAAGGTTGATGAAATAGCTGTTCTTTTGGAGGTAAATTACCCACACAGCTTGCTGAACGTCACTAGGTTGGGAGCTCTCGTGTACATTTGAAAGTTCTGTTCACGGCAAAGTGTGTTGCAATGCGACATCATGGTATTACGTTGTCACCAGAGAGCGTGGTCACTGGTGAGTTTTAAGATCCGCCATGCTTTCAGTGTGTATTCAGAAGATGATATAAACACTGGAAAAAAAGCAGCCATAATAGCATGTTAAAATATGTATTGTTAGATAAACGCAGCGTACTGTTGCTGCCAAATATTTCTTTGTTATGCAATTTGTCATACTGCTTACAGCCAACTCATCTTCAGCATGTATCAGCATATTCACGGCAGCTTTCCCAGTGAGGGTCAGGGTCTCTGGATTTCTTTAGAATTAGTTGGAACTCAGTAATCCTGTCTCCTGGCTTTGGAGGTGGAGGAAGCAGTAATAAAATCCGAATTAGCAGAAAATACTCTGTGGCACAATAGTTCTCTCGCTTATCTTGTAGCAAGTGTAAATATTTCTGTATATACTTTCACTGATTCCAGTAACAAAATCTTTTAGATTGTTATTTATCGTTTACACTAAACAAAACTGCATCAGTCCATCAGGGACATTTAATCTAGGAAAATCTACCTGCTCGTTGTCACCCACAATTGTACTGATGTGGAGGTTTGACTCCGTCGCTGTTGCTGCTTGTAAATGTAGACTCACGTTTCTAATTTGCCCGTCAAACTGAGTCTGTATGACTTCAGGCCCAGTCTATACGTGTGTCTATAGATACACTGGAATTTAACATCGTATGATGATTCGTAGTGTGTGGGCAATTGTGTTAGAAGTAGTTTTTAAGAGAGAAGTGCTGTTCTGTCATTTAGAAGGACAGTCTCCTTTACAAAACCCCCTTCTTGCGGCTCAGCTTTGTCAGACAGAAGTCGTCCCTGGTTGGTGTCCCTGATAACTCAGACATTCAGGAATTCTTGAAACCAACGCTACTAACTGCGGCACTAGAAAGAGGACCCTTGTCTTCTGCTCACATGGTATGCTGCCTGTGTCCAAAGTGTAATATTTAATTGCATTTTCTTAATCTTTACCACTGTATTGCTAAGCTTTCTAATACCTTCAAAATACCAAATCTCAGGCTTATCCTAATTAAAGAATCTCAATTTAATCCATATTGCATGACAATTCAATTTGTTGATTGCTTTTTCTCCCCCCTCTTTGTGAAATTCCCGTCAAATGTATTAATTCAACATGATGAATCCTGTATTCAACCCACTGGAGTGAATAATTAAAATTAGCTGATAAAACTTTCAGCAGAATTACTTTGTGAAATTGCTGAACAGATGTGTCATTTTAATGAAAATCCACAGACAAGCGCCTTCCCCCCTCGGCAGGATAAAAATATTATCCCCACGGCACATACTTAATTTGGTGGTAAATACACTCCGAGCGATTGCTGGAAGGGAAGAAAAAGCAACTTGTCACACTTAGTAACTTGATTTTTCCCCAGCATGCAGTAACAGCTATCTACAGTAATTCATAGTGCTCTATTGTTGCTGCAAGTCCCAAAGAGAACTTATTAAAATGCAATAATCTCCTATTTAAACAGAAACAATAACCATTAAATTTCCTGTGGATCCAAAATTGAGCACAAGCCCCATCTGGTAAGAGTGATTAGAGGCCTGATGAGGGAATTTAATTTGCAACATTCAAAGACTAAATCTGAGCAGATCTTGTCACCTGGGACCGGAGTGCTGCTTGCTGTCTTCTTAAAAATCTCGACCTAAACCGAAAATGGAATGTAGAAGTGAAAATGTTACCCAGGGGCCAAGCTTGACAGGATTGTATTTCATTATGTGTCTCCATCAGGCTTAGAGCGCTGTGTGGAATTTCGGCTTTGGCTCGGTTGGGATATCTCTTTGACAGGGCATGCACTGAGACTGTCGCTCCCTGCGACGGGGAGCGAATCATTAAAGGAGACTCCATCCCGCACTTGGACCTCCTACTACCTCATTTTAGTCACTTGCCGAAATGACACCAGCTTTTCTGTCCCGTTAGGAGGAGCCAAGATAATTTTAGCATTGCTGACACAACGAGCAAGCATCTCCTGGATACGCTTGTTTGTGCTCCTGGCAAAACAGCACTGGTATTAGACCTTGTAACCGAGTCCACTGAACGGCATGCCATGGATCTCCAGTCACTGGAGCTCGCTTCCCGCACCGGCCAGCCGAGATGCAGAATGTGCAGGTGTATGCTGCAGCAATTCAGCATCAAAATCCGGTGGTTTGGGTTTTTCCTGTTGGTTTGGCTGGCTTTTCAGGAGGGGTTTTTATTTGTCCTAGTCATTGCATTTTGGTCAACTAGTTTTGTGCCACAGCTGTCAGTTTATAAATTAATATAAGCTCCTAATTAAGAACCTGTTTCTAATGGCAAAGCTCTAGTTCACTGGAACATATGTTGCTAAGGAGACAGCCATAACCAGCGAAACAGGAAAACAGATGCATAACGCTTCTCCAATTCAAGATTTCTTCTCACTCACATTCATAGTCTAAATCCCACAGACCTATCGGTGATGCTCATGGTGTCCAATACCGTTCTGCTTTTGCTTTTAAAACTGCAGTGCCGATGATGCTATCGAACAGTCTGGTTTTCATTTGGTAACTGCAGCAGGCAAACGAGATGGGTTATGCACGGTGCTGCGCGTCCTTTCGCCAGGCTCCCTTCAGAAGTCTTCCTCCCACCCGTCTGGAGTTGCAGGATTACTTTCTGGCTTAAGGTTTTCTCAGCCCCTGTGTTCTGTTGTTGCTCAAGCTGCCTGTTTGTGGGAAGTTCTGTTTGCAGTTACAGGCATGTGTATACTTGCCCTGTAGAAAATCTGAAATGAGGATTTGGAGAGGAGCTGTCAAACAGGAGTAACTGCTGACCTTGGCCAGATACAGACTGCTGAGGCCATTATCAGCCTTCGGAGCAATCCAGTTCAGAAGCCGTTAGCGCTTTAACTAGCGCAGACAACTTTTGCTTTGTTCTTCTGTAGAACAAAACTATGCAGTTGTTAAAGAATTGGCTTTTTTTTTTTTGTACTGCCCACTTCTAATAACTGCAGCACGTCATTCACCAGGATATTGTGATGGAAGCAGTCATGTGGGAATTAATATAAACCCCACGTGAACTGCTAAGTTAGCAAGTGATTTGCACCTCTACTTGTGGCAAATCATTAAATTCAAAGTTTGTATGAGGGGAAGGAGCTGCACGACAGCATCACCACTTGCCCTTGCCTCTACATGTACTTTGACTGCTGAGCTCTGACTTGAGGTGATGATAGCATCTCCCCTGTTCTAAGCCATTTTGTAATGCAGGATGTCCAGGTCCTAGGAATATGTTCCAGCCGCAGTTCGGGGTGTTTCTGTCTCCTGGTCCAGGACGCTTCTGCAGTAGATAGAAAGGGTTTCAAGAAAAAGAGAAGAATTTCTTAATTTTGTTGCCTGTTGTGTCTATGTGGGAACGGGAGCAGCACAAGTCCAAAAATGGGATTCTAACTTCTCTGGAATGGTATATTATTAAATTACCTGTGAAGGCACTTGATTGGTTTTTACTACTCAAGGATGTATAGATCATCCTTTGTCTGCAAGCAGAGCTGACCCCTGTTAAATAGCCAGCTGGTTTGCCATCAGTGCCTTTTCTGAAGGTTTCTGCTAGTGATTCCAGGTACGTCCTTTTCCTGGCCTGCAGTGTCCCTTCTTGAGAGTGTTCCCATCGACCCTTGTTCCTCGAGCTCTGGAAACCAGCCTACGAGCTGATGAACTGGGCCCATTGTCACTTGTCATCTTGAAGCTGATTTTTCTTTTCCAGAATATAAGGTTGACAGTGAGACAAAACTTTCCATCTGTGTGCTTTACTTGCACATAATTGCTCCAAAGAAGGGAGGAGGATCCCTAGATAAAAGTGCTTGCTACTTTCCTTGAAACTGTTTTCTGTAAATAAAACTCTTTCATCTTTGAACTTAAATATATTTCAACCCCAATTTAGGTTCTTTTTCCCTCTTAGTCCTGGACCACTCTAAGTTATTTTAAAAAAAAAAAAGCCTTTCTTAATAAGCCCCAGAGGTAATCAGAAAGAAGACAGCAAAATGAAACAACTCGTAAAATATTCTTCAACATCTTTAGGGAATACTTAATGCACACAAGGTCAGGGCTTTGTAATGGTAATTTAAGAGTTGTAGGAAGTGATCCATCATTTTAAAGAGCAACATTGCCATCCTTGACAAAAAGTTTGTGTTTCGGAATCAACTGGAGTCCCTGCTCACCTCAGGAAAACAAATGCTGGTAGATCTTCTTGTAGGACATAATGAAGGAGATTGTCTATAATGGTATGCAAATGTCATGCTAAATGGTATGTAGGCATTGAGAAGTGACAGGCAGTTGTGGCTGTTTGGTTTTCTGGAAAGTACTGTTCTGGATTACTTTTTCTTTCTGGAGCAGACGTTACAGGGAAATTACCCTTGACTCTGTACTCCATCGTCTGAAAGGTCACAGCAGTAGATACGAAATCCATAGGCAGTCGATTGCCTTCCACGTATTCAGCATTACTGCTCTTGCCTATTTTACCCTTAGGCATCTTTTATTTCTTGCACAGATGGTCTCACTCAGCCCTAACAAAATGTTTTAAGCTGTTGCATAAATTAAAATAAGAGGCCCAGAAGTACAAAAGTGCATCTCTTTGGTAAGAAGTTGGGGGCGGGAGGAGGAAATAGGCAAAGAGAGAAAATAACGCAGGGCTCTGCTTTCCTCTCTGGTACCTTCTTGAACTGGCTACAGCATGCAGATTTTAGTCACAGGTATTTCTACGAGACCAAGATGAAATTCATAGTGTGTGGAAGAGCAAATGTCTAAGGTTGCAGAGGAGGGCAGCACATCATGTATGTGCACCAAAGTAATTTGTGAAGATGGTCAGTATTTTTTGACACATTTTCTATATTGAAAAGGGTGATTTGATCCAGCTCATTGGATTGGGAAGGGAACTGGAAGGGATTGATTTAATTTGTTTTTATTGAAAGTTTATATAATGATAATCAGTGTTCAACCTTGTCATTTGCCTTTGTTAAAATGAAGCTCCTCAAACATATCACAGATAGTTTTGAAATACTGGGTTTTTTATTTCCATCATGGGAAGGAATGGGCACTGGAATGTCAGAACGTCCTGCCAAGTAGAAATTCCACGTGCTGATCTACTTGAGTAACGACCAAAAGCATCAGCACCAACGGCCAAACAGCAATGTCTTATGTGTATGGACTTCTGAAAGGTGCTGAGACCTGTTGAAACCCGGCTGGACATGGGCTACCTCACAGCGGGATGCTGGGGAAGAAAAAAAGTGGAATCCCAGACTGCTATTTTCATTTGAAAGTCTTAGACCTCACCTGTAGTGCAAAAAGCTGCACATCACTGAACAAACCATTGGTTATTTGTTTTGTTCCTCACTACATCTGTGTTTTATTTTTTTAATTCAGCTTGCCATCAATGGTAAAATACTTCTATTGCAGGTCATAGCTTTTGTACTGATTTGCAAGTGAATTAAGCTGACTGGAGTAAAAGTGAAGCGTGGGGCCTCAAGGCTTCCCCTTGTCTACAAAGCCTGTTGTCTTGCAGACACAGCTCTAGAGCCCTCTGCCTCAGCGTCACTGAGCGCAACTGCTTGTCCCTGTGCTTCAGTTTTGATGCCTTGGGCTTCCACCAAAGTTTATCCTTACTGTTTTCTTCCAGTCTCTGAGAAGGTGTGAGTCCTCTGATACACACTTAAAACTTTCAGAATATTTTTGGTTGTGTAACAGGTAAAAATTCACGTGGGTTTTATAGAGTGTTTATAATCGCATTGTCATCTTACCTGAAGATAAACTACGAGACTTTGCAGCTCCCTCGGGGGCAAGAGGGGGAACCCCACAAACGATATAGGACTGCCTAAGTGCAGCACCTTAACCTTACTTCAGCTCTTGTTGGTGTTCTGGAGTGCAGTGTCACCTTGCGTTCAGGAAGTCAGCTATCTTCTGCTTCACTCACTGAGCTTCAGGTAGGTCTGTGATGTTCAGATTCTGCCTCATAGCCTCTGCAGATGGATTATCTAATCAGCCATTAGCAGGTTCAAGCTTACTCTGGTTTCTGTGACTTCCGCAATGCACGAGGCTCTTCCCAGAGTGAAGCACGGTGACACATAGTGCTTCAGTGATGTAGCTACTGTGTCAACAATCCTTTCTTGAGGGCTGGGCCAATACCTTAGGAGTTTCATTTGAAAGACCAACCTGGCAACTCGCATGCGGTCTCATATGCAAAGAATTCGTCTTGAATGGGTGTTCATAGATTTGCCAAGTTCTTGTAGCCCTTGGGCGGGGTACTGGAGTGACATAGTTACTGGTACTGAACAGCACCAGGAAATGCAACACAGCAGGTAAGACGTCTTCCTCCTGTCAGTGTTCCACCCATTCGTGCAACTTGTGCTGATTTTATGTCTTCCCGTGCAGCAGTGCCCAGGAGGGTGGCAGCTGGGCTGGGGTACTTGTTTCCTACCCTCAGGAACCTCTTCTCTTTTGTGTTCCCAGTGCTTCTCACCCCGTGAAGGACTAGGACTGAAGGCAGTGTGCAGTAGCTCCTGCACTGGGGATAGGAATTGGGGAAACAGATGGTGCCAGGGTTGATGACTTACGTTCTGCTTCTGAGACTTGCAACACTACATGCAAGTCCCAGGGGTGAAGGAGAAGCTGAGGTAGCCCTTGATGGCATGTCTGAAAGTCTTTTCCAGATGAGATTCTGTCCAGTCTAGACAGAAGTAACTCACTGAGCACAGGGACGTTTTGTCCGTGTTACAAAGAGCAATATGCCCAGAATCTCCCCAACACATGTACTGGGGACTTGGCCTGCTCCTTCAGTCACCATCTACCGCTAGTCCTTGTGCACAGAGTTCTCATCCGTACCCTGAGCCCTCCTCAAATACGGCTTATGAGAAACACTGAAGACAGCCTTCAACAGCCTTTTTTTCAGCCATTTCTAGGATTTTTATGGTACTATGAACTTTCTGATCACCGTAAAAGTACCAGAGTAGGTGTAACCATCTTACCGCCGAAGCAGTCGAGCTCCATTAGTTGCCTGCTCTCTGTACATGCTGAGAAGAAAGGGTTAGTTGTCCTGATGTTGTCATGCTGTGCGTGTGGCAGGACTGGCAGGTAGCGAGCGCCTCAAAATAGGGGTGTGAAATTGTTCTCAGCCACATTGTGGTTTCTCTGTCGAGGTTCCCAGAGTGGTGCTGCACAAAGCCCTGCCCAGTTCCTTTTTCCGCCAGGATAACTACAGTCCTGTGTGGGTCACAAGCTCCAGCTCAGTTTGCTGGTGGATAGGTGAAGGCTCCAGCATGCAGACTGGCATGGCTGAAGCAGATAAATAGTTGCTGAGGACATTACACTGCCTGGTCACTGGGGTGGAAATGAAAGTTAGGGACCAAAATGTGTCTCTCTGTCACTATAACTGAACTTGCCTTGGCATCAACCACACCCTATCCCTGACTTCTATCTCATTTATCAGGGTGACAGTAGAACAATTGCTTAATACTGTTCCTTTTCCCCAGTTACTAGATTCAACCAAAAAGAAAATGCAGTAAATTAGTAGGCTGGGACCTCGGAGAGGTCTAGTGCTTTTGACTCCTATTTGCTACCACACCCTGTTTGCTTGACCTGTGACAGATATGACCTCTGGTCGTGCAAGTTCTTGTCTTTACTGGGCTGCAGGATGATTGTCGTTACATCGCGCCGTATCGTAGTTCTTGCTTCCGTGGAGATGCACGGACGGAGAGCACCAGAGAAGCCCTAGACATTATGCATTAGTCACTGTCACTGTTACCTCTGACAGTGAAACCTAATAAATGGGAACACAGACTTTCGTAGGTCGTAGAGTACTGCAAGGGGGGTTCTGAAAGAAATAGAGTATAGCGCTGTTGTAGCATTGACCACTTCATTCCCATCTTGCGGAGTTACCGCTGTTTGCTCAGTAGCCCTTTTCTCCTCCCCATTTTCGTGGTAACAGAGGAAAGTGCTAGTTGCACCTGGAATGGTTTGTTGTTTATTGGTTGGAATTCGGTTTGGACAATTCTGTAAGCCTGTGTTTCTGTAACCATATTTTAATGGCAGGTGTATTGTTTATTTCCTTGAATATTATGGTAGCTGTTTTCTTCAACTTCCTTTAAGTCACAGTATTTCTCTACTATCTAGCTTGTAAAACTGAAGGTGACCATTTCTGTTTCCATGTCTGCTCTCCCTCTAGGCTAGACGTTCCCTGTCTTCGTTTTGGACACTTGATGTAGAGAAGAGATAGTGTTCTTCAAGTAATTAGATGGTGTGTTTGAGAGTAGTCAGTTATGTTTAGTCACTTAATGAAATGTGTTTTGCCGGTTGACAGAGGGGGATCGATCGGCAGATGAAGAATCCAAATCCGAAAGAGAAAAAGGAGGCCGCCGTGGCTGTATTATAAAGAAGCCTTTACAGACGAGCTCTGGGTGTTGGAGCAGCGTAATAGCGAGGCTACAGTCAGTACCTGGCTGTAATCATACTTGGAAAGGGCTGGTCCCATCTTTACAAGGTTTTGATGGTGTTTTGTAGCATTTTAATAGCACCTTACTTAAGTCTTTGGCAGGCTTATATCATGCAGAATGAAAAATGTGGTTTTTCCCTGCGTATTGGTGGGGCTTTATCTTTCAGTTTTCCAAACTATGGGGTAGTGCATGTGCAGGAAGCTAATGATGTGGTCTCTAGGTGTTGCTTTCCTGTATGGAGTACTGATAATGAGCTTCGAGTAATTGGGTATGAGTCCCAGAAGATGAATTCTGATTACCTTTGTGGTATCGTCCCCTGTATGCCCCTTCTTCCTTGATGTTTCTGTAAAGAACAATTGGATTTTGATGAGGGTATTGCATATCTGACTTTTAATTAGATTTGCAGTGTGTTGTGTTAATAAACCGTGACTCTGTGTTTGGTGGTTTTTTTGTTTTGTTTTCATTTTCTTAAAGTGCTTGTTCATTGACTCATATGATGGCAAGCAGCCGCTGAAGGATCTTGCTACTCTGTGTATAAAGCTTATATTTATTGGTCCAGAGAAGGTGGATTTTATCCCATACTCAATAATAATCAGTAAACAGTACTTAAACTGTACAGAGACTAGCAAACTGCAGCATACTGTGAAAGTGCAGAGAGAGATCCTCCAAGGAAATAGCATGATAGGTCTTAAATAATACCTTATAGTCACGGGCTATGCCATTATAGGCACTAAAATTAAATATACAGCTTCCCTAAACAGCAGGTTGTCTTCCTCACTGCCCCCTTTTAATAAAAACTCTGGGACTTGCTCACGTTGACAGGTCAAACGTAGCCTTTTATAATCTCCATGTTTTATACCATTTGGAGTTCTTCTTGAAATTTGTTTTCCTTGTACTCAATCATTTTCCACTAAATCATTTTCTTATTACTGAGTACTTTTAATTGAAATTTCAAAAACCAAATTAAAACTCAATCTTTTGCCAAATCTCATCTAATGTAAGGGCGTTTAAGTTACTGCTGGTTTGTAGCTCTGACTCACGTGGCCAGTACCCTCACTGCTGTTTTGTTTTGTTTAGCAGACTGCTATGCCAATTTAATAACCACGCTGTTATAAATTCTGTGGTGATTTAGCTGCCGTTCCGCCCTGGTTAGACAGTGATTGGTCATGGCAGGGCTGTAATGCCCTGTCAGCACAGGTTACCCACTACTTGTTGGAGGTGGCCGAACATTGTCTGAGACACAGTGTCATTGCAAAATTGTTTGACAATGTTGATGCCGTAGCTGCGCTGAGCAGTAACAACTGCAGGGGTTGAGGAAGGGCACGCTGGAGCGGCTGCGCTGAGGGCAGCTCTGAGGAGGGAATGCTGAACAGAGCAGCAGGAGTTGTCATCGGGGGAAAGTTTGTCCTTTAGTTTTATTCTCTTCCGTTGGTTTGTTTTTCCCTTGGATTGTCCTGAGGACACAAGTCCACAGAAAAGCTGGCAATGGATGTGCAGGCTCAGGTCTTTGTCCTGGTGAGCGTGCTGGAGGGACCACGCTCCAGTCGGCACTTGGCCTCTTGGCTGAGGTTGCTGGATTTGGTGCCAGGTTTTGTGAGGCGCAAGCTCTGCTCTGTTGCAGAGACCACCAAACTTAGATCACGTAGGTCACATAGAGTTATCAGATGCTTTTGCCTTTCAAATGCTATTGACTTGGGGTGAGTTTTAATACTTAATGAAGGGACAAAAGGCTCAATTTTCCACTGTGAATTGTTTAAGCCATCCAATCCTTTCATAACAAGATTAGGTTCAGTTAACTTCTAGTAAACCAGAGTGTTTTCTAAGAGAAATCATTTGCCTCTAAATTTCTGAGCCTTATGTACTTTTTTTTTCCTTCTGAAAGGTTGTGTTTCTTTCAAAAGAAAAAGTTTCAAAAATGGATAAAATAATTTCCAAAATCTGCACACATCTTTTGCGGAGATTGGAAAGGGAAACAGATTATTTTGGAGTCCTCCATCAGCATTAAAATAAACGTACATCTTTACTCTCCTGCCTGGGCAAATTATAGTCAAATAAATAAGGGAAAGCCCAACTTGGGCGGAATTGCCTTCACCAAACTCTTGAGTTAAAATAATCTGTTAAGAGTAAGTGACTGCAAGGTCTGGGCCTTCATGCAGCACTTCCTGGCATTTTATTAATTCATGGTATTTAGTTATTGAGGGGATTTTTGCATTTGTTTGTGTTTAATAAATTCAGAAGCAACCGCAGATATGAAGAGACATTTCTATCTCCTGTCGTTTTGTTTAGGGCACTGTCATAGACGTAACAAGATTAAGCACAGCCCAGCTCGCTTTCCACGCAGCCTGCATTTGTGTACCATTTCATTTTGTTCTGAGGCAACCGTCAGCCTTTCCCTGTCCTTTAATGTCAAGTTTGAGGATATAGTATAGAAAGTCAGGCAGTGATTTTCTCTGTGCTTTCTGCCTCTGTCAGTGCTGGTGGCAGTTTATAGAGGTCTGTGTCAGGTGTTAGCAAAGGCAGGTGTCACTGCCAGCGAGGGGACAGCCATGACTTCCACACATGGTGGAGAGAACTGGCCTTTTGGGGTTTGGATGGAGGTGGAGAAGGTGAAAAAAAAAAATTCCGGTTGGCTTTTGAAGATTAAATTTATTGCTGCTGCTGTAAAGTTGAGGAAGATTCACGTTTGGGTCCTGTCTGAGGCGTGTGGCTTCCTGTTGTGTGAGTTGGGCAGGCGGTGACGCTGCAGGAGAAAACTCAGCTGCCAGTGCTGACTCGAAGAAGGGCTGTGAGATGAGGCTGAGGGTGTCTGGAGGTGTATGTGGGGGTATTTGGGGTGGGAGGCTCATCTGAAAGGTTGCGGGGCCTGTGGTGAGAGGGGAGACTGGTAGCTGCACTGGTTGAGGAGAGCTCTGCCAGCTGAGACACATGGGGGACATGTCTGAGGGGAGAGAGGAAGGGAAGGGGAGGAAAGCCTGTGGGGAGGGCAGTGGTTTCAATTTTGTGTCTTGTTCCTGGATTGTGAAAGAAGGGTGAGGGGTGAGGAGGCGTTGGAGTGGAGGGACCTCTCGGGGCAGACGAGATGTGCTGGCAGCCTGTCGAGCCAAGGCATGCTATGGCTGACAGAAACACCTCCTGCCTGCTTCTTTCCCCAACAGGGAGTACCAGAAAGTAATAATCTTTCCCTTCCGTGCTGCCAATGTATGTGGTTTTGCCTCATTCCACTGCTGGGAACGTTTCCTCCCACATGAAAGGGGCTCCTCACACATGCAAGTTGAAACACAATCTTGAGCATTTTTGAGTAAAGGGGTTTCTAATGCAACAGGACAGTTGTCAGGCATCGGCTTGATCATCTTCTCAGGCAATTTGTTTCATTAGACTTGGACGTGCAACGCTCGCAGCGCTGTTGTGTAAATGTATCCCACATGGCTGCTCCGTGGACTCTCCTGCTTCTTGTGAGCCTGCAAGGGGGACAGGAACAGCCTTCATCCTCCACGTGTGCTGTCACCCCCCCACGAACACTCGCAGCAAAGTTTTTTTTTCTCAACTTTGGATCCCACTGCAGTTTGATGGCATCAGAAAAGCGATGTGCAATTGAAGTGACAATCAGTGATTGGCATCATGCATAACTCATTATTGTGTCAAGGATTTGGCATGTCCATGGAGAGGAAGCCATGTGCGTTGTGTTGACACCGAGCTTAATTCGTATCCTACCGGCGGTTTTGCCAAATCCTTATCTCATCGGTTCTCATGCCAGATCGCTCGCTTGCATGCCAGGTTCTTGTCAGAATAATGAGCTCTGCCTAATACCAATCGTTGTGTGGCAGATGCCGCCTCGTGTAGCCATCTTGTACAGTTGGGAGTTTGAGCAAAATGGCCGGGTCTTCGTACAACCTGAGTGGCGTGGTCGGAACTCTCTGGTAGGGTCATGAAATGGAAGAGGATTTCAAATGACATCCAAATGATACGTCAGATTTTATGGCAATTTTCTTGAAATATGCCTTGTGGTTGTTCTCTCTTCTGTATCCTCCGCAAATCTGTATCCCCACCAATATGTTCAGTACCTTTCTGTTCTTAAAATCTTCAAAATTACATTTGCAGATGTGTCATGCCGAGGAGTTTTTCCTTTCCTTCATCTTCCCCCTTATTAATGCAACGAAGTTTTGTAGACAGCTCTGATTTTCTCTTGCTAGTGAGGGCTTCGTCTGCAATCCTTACAAAGGCACGTGCCCGTGTGTCAGCCTACCCCACCTCGTGGCTTTAGCAGTTACACTTGCCAGGAGATTGTCAAGGGAGACGTGCTCTCTCCCTCCTGTAAATAACCCGTTATCTCTAACGTTGTAGAAGGTAGGAAGGACTCCCAAGGAATAGAGAAGCCGCATGCATTTTTACTTTTCCCTGTGGGAGAAGTCCAAGGTGCCACCATTCCAATTTGCTGGAATAACGAGAGCAAGAAAAGGCAGAATGTTCAGTAGTTCGCATTTTCTTCAAAATAGAAAAGCCTCCAAACCAGCTTGGTAATCCGTGTTATAGGGATATGACAGTTTATAGCCAGCTGCTTTCAAATGTAGGTTTAAAAAAAAAAAAAAAAAATCACATGACACTCTCCATAGCCTGGTCATCATTTATTCTCAAACCACATCCAAGTGACAATGCTTTGAAAATAGGTTATTCATAATCATATTGTTGTTTAAGCTGCATTACTATTTCACATCCAGCCTATTGATTTTTCAGGGTTCTTCTGCATGAGGCTTTTTGATGAGTGTGGTATATGGAACCCAAAACCCATAGTGGAATCATAAAATATTGTACCTACAAAAGCTCTTTAGTTTTTTGTTTTTAACAGAAAAATAAATGCACCTGGGCTGACAGTTCGGATGTCAAGATTTTCCTTAATTTGGTTTGAAATATTTTAAGAGCTTTAGTTTGGATATCAGCAGAAATAAGGGCCAGATTCAGGTACAGTTTAATTGGGTGCAACTCATCTGGCTTCTCTAGAATTACTTTAGCTTACATAAAATACAGTTTAATTGGACATTTTAAGCATACATGCATTTTCAGTTCTTAAATCAATCAGAAAACATTTCTAGACGGACACTTCTTAGGGCAGACTGCCTGGTGTACTAACCTGGTACAGGATTACTGGAATATGCGGGTGCAGCAAGCTCCTGCACCAGTCAGTCGTGCTAAAAGAGGCGAAATACAGTTACAGAACAGACCTCTGTTGAAAAACTGTTAAAGATCATGGGTGAAAATAACTTTGGTGTGAATTGGAGCTTCTCTGCTGAAAAATCTCCCTTGTGATGAGCTGCTTGATCGCCATCAGGGCCGTCATGGGCTCTTGGTATACAACCCCTTCGCTAATGATGCTGTCACACCTCATGTGAAATATTTTCTATGGGAAGACCACACAGATGTGGTACATCTCTAAAGTTACTTTCTTGGGGGCTGTGGCATCCAGTTAGCCCTCAATTCTGTGAATATTTATATAACATAAATGGGGAAATCGGTGGGTTCCCTTGGTGGAAATGTGATATTGGTGTTTTTTAAAGTAAACTTAAATAAGGTCAGAATTTTTTTATCCTCTAGAGAAAATTTCACGTCTGATTAAATAGTTTACATAAACTTAATCTTTTTCTGCTAGATGCATTATAATCTCAGATATTATTCATGTAGCTATTCCTCTGTGAACCATAAAATGTTCATTTCTTCAAAATGAATATGAAGCTCAAAGCATTAGTGGTCTTAAGAGCATAAAAAGTTTATTGCTTTGTGCTTAACATTTTTCAAGTAACTTTCGAAAGCTGAACAAATTTTGCATTTAGATTAATGGAAGATGTTTTCCATTTGAAGGAACTAGCAAGGGAGCAGCAATAACAAAAATCCCCCAAGGTTAAAAATGTAGTGCTTTTGATTTTTACCAGAACTGTGTTAGCAGAACAATCATTTCTCAGCATGGAAAGGTAACATAATTGGTCTATACAGTGGCAATATAGAAAACGAGTATGCTTCAGAGAAAGCTAATATGGCTCTACTTAATAATTTCCTTCAAGAGCCTGAATTTGAATGTATATTTCACCCAGCTTGAGGCAAACAATTTGTACCCATAAGTTCTAGTGGAAGTTACCAGGGGGTCATGCAATTTATTTTAGTTCTTGAAGTTTTCAGAACTGCAGACCTAAATGCACATTCACTTGCAGTGTTTCACCAGTCATTTGATCCAATTGGGCACCATTTTCTTTCTGCTCTATTATGTTAGCTCTAGTGAACAAAAGAAAAAAAAAAAAAAAACAAACCCACAAAATTCTTTCTTGAAATATCGTGAAAGAAAAGTTTTCTCGGAAGAGAAGCTACTTCTCAGATTTACGTGCCCAGCCTCTTGAATTTCTCAAATCCTTTCATTCCCCAGCACCTGATGCCTGCTGAGTTAGTTTCTTAAAAACTGATGTTACGGTGTGAATCCACTTTCCTTTCCACTTGTGCTTTTAAAGTCTCTGATTGGGGAAAGTAGCTTTCTTCAGCATAGACTGAACCCTGTACTTGCCCTTAAACACAGGACAGTGCTTCCTTCCAGCGCTGGCTGCAGCCTGGTTTCCAGGTTTACAAACCCCAGCAGCCAGGTTCCACAAACAGTGTGCCTGACCAACCTCTGCACGTTTAGGCAAATACATAGTTTCCTGTGGTAAACTATATTGCTCTATAAATCTTGGGAAGTTTGGTGGTACAGTAACAGAGGGCTCCTTTTCCTATAGCAGTGGCATTGGATGGCAGGAAAGAGTTGTGCCTTTGAGTCTGATTTAGAAGAAAAATTCTTGAGCCTCTTTGTCCTCTAGACTGTAGAAGGCTTTGGCAGACCTACAGGGCAGGGCACCGGGAAGGCTCTTGAGTTCCCAGTTGAGGGTACTGGCGTATGGATTTCATCTCGTCACCATCCAGCAGCAGTGAAGTTAGAAGGGGCTGGGTAGTTACGAGGGACACTGCGTTTATAGGAGCGTTTGTATCTAAAATGCTCTGGCACTTGGGAATTGCTCTACTTAGATCAGGCTGGGTTGTGTGAGCAGCTGGGATAAGAGGGATGATGCATGTCTCTTGTGGGGGAGAGGATGACACAATTCTGGAAGCTTCTTTCTTAAAACATGACAGTTTTGTGCATTCTCGCTTTACGATACAGCTGTGTATATTCATAATATTTATGCAGACAGTTCTTTTCAGTCATAGCCCTTCCTCTCTATGGTGCTTTGTTCCATTTGTTTTCTCAGCTGATTTTGTTTCTGCATCTTCCTTAAATATTAACTTAGCTTTTCAGCTGTGCCTGAAGTTTCGATTTATTTATTTTTATTTTGGCTGGATGCTGCTTTGATTTGTTGAAAAGAATTTCTGACCTTCTTTAGCATGTCTATGTTCCTATAGCTGATCTTTTGAGACAGTTTTGATAGACTGCTTACATTCTCCCTTAGCCAAGATAACAAAGGCTGTAATGTTAATTTTATGGAATTCTTCATCTGTTGCAGTTCTAGAAATCCATCCTGTGCTTTTGAAGCCAACGCAAGTTTGACCATTGACTTCCAATAAAGTCACTCTGCTTTTCTTACTTACATGCTAAATGTACCTGAACAGATCTTACAGACACAAGGTAGAATATCAAACCCATTCCTCTAGGAATTATCACCAAAACCTAACATCTCATACTTGTGAAGCCAGGGAGGGGCTTGCTGGAAGCCTGCCATTAGGGACCGCTGTTTTTCCCTCCCCTGGCTGAACAAGGTTTTATGACCTATCCTTACCGTAGCTGTGCGGCCGTTTGTTAGCACACCAGTTTTAGAGCCCCGATTCGGTCAGTTTACTGTGATGAGGTAAGGGGATCCTTTTCCCTTTAAGAGGCCATGATCAGAAAAACATGGCCTGAATTTCGTTAGCAGTGTGACAATGAGAGAGATAAGTAGATGTGACAGTTATGAATGACGTACTGTCATGCACTTCTGCGTTCTGACTCAGATAAATTGACACTGCTGTCAAACACAAGCTATGGAGAGTAGAGACCTCTGATGAACCTTCTAATATGGTAAATGGGAGTCTTAATTCTTCATTAACTGGAAAAAGGAGATTTGGCCATGTAATTTTCTCCTTGCTGCCTGTTTTAAAGATTCCAATAACCCAGCATTTACAGTTGACTAGGCAGGGATTGCTTTTTCCTATGCTAGCGACATGCAGGCTGTGAAATCTAAGGAAGCGCCGCTTAAACACAGACTTATTGCCTTGGTTATCTTTAATGACTTTGAAATGTATTGGCCTCATTATGGAACAGTGCAGTTATCAATTCCTCTAATTAGGTGATGTGGTCCCATAAGAAATTTAACATTAAAGTGCAAAAATGAGTTAGTGGCATCAATTGCTGGCAACCTGGGTGTTGGCACTGAATTTAAAGCAACGGTGCCCTTTTTCTGTGTTGTTATTCTGCATCCATCTTATTCAAATATCAACGGCCTTTTTTTTCTCTTCAATTCATTTTTTCCTTTGTGGAGAGCTATTTATTTATGTGAGAATTTCTGTGCTCTCTATTCTGTGGTATGTGGTTGGTGCAAATACCTGCAAACAATGAACCAGCTGATGCAGTGAGCTCTCTCCTTTTACAGTTGGACTAGTCAGTAAAACTGCCAGTCCAACTTCTCGTTTTTAGTGGCCTTTTCAATCTGAAGATCTTGTAGGAATTTTTAAAGTGTTAAAGAAAAGTGACTTGCCTACAGTCACACCACACAGCATCAAAGCTGGAAACAAAGCATGATACCGCAGCTCTGTCACCTTCCCAGATTTTGTAATGCTCTTCCCTCCTACCAGTGTCTGTTTGAGGTTACATTTCTCTTTTCCACCATATGGAAAGGTTTATTGGCGGCCAATTTAGAACAGACATTCGCTTGTCTTGTTGGGAGAGAAAGAAGATCTGAGAAACCTTTTTTAGATGTTGTCTAGTTCTGCAAGTGTTTTGGTATGGCTGTATACGAAACCAAGTGCCCAGTAGTTTCTCTCTTGTTATCCTTCTCCTTAAGTTGTAGAGCATGGTCCCATAGTTTATAGGCATGTGAAGCTAATCCCCAGTTACTACGAGTTTACAAAACTTGTTGGTGATACTGTATGTCAGGGCAGTGGGGGTGTCGATGTGAGTGCATCGGGGGACCATACTGCTTTAAATCAGAATTTTTATGTGTTTCTGAAGAAGTGGTTCCGAAGACATCTAAAATGCTAAAATTACAAACCACAAATGGTCATAAAACCAGTATTGGAGTAGGATGTCTGCCTGGTCAGCCAAGCAGTAAACCAGGGCTGCAAATAGCAACCTGTGCTTTCCACATGGACACACATCTCATGCTGTACTGGCCTCACTTCACTCTACTGAATCTGTAAGGTTGTGATACTCTTCTCCTCCCAGGAAAAGTATTAGTGGATCACAAAATTATTTATTTTCCCTTAAAAACCCAGAAAACTGTTATTTGTCCCATCAGTAGTGGAAATGGAAGGAGCAAAAGGGTACGGTTCTTTAATCGAGGACCTCGAATCTAGAGATGTTCCGCTACGCACCTATGTGCACATTCTATACCCAGAGATTTTTTTAAAATGGGACCTTCAGCTCTTCTGTGTCTCAGATCTTCATGCCCAAAAGGGGGATAATAATTTTATTTGCCACAAAATTGTTTAAAGACACTAAAGTTCTAAAGATGTTCAGATACAGAGATGTTCAAGTTGCATAAGCAAGCAGAAGAGGTAATACTGCTCAGCAGTTCCCTGCTCCATGGCACCTGCTTAGGCTGAGCATGGTGGGAGGTTGGTGGGAGCTGACGACAGAGGCAGAGGGAAAAGGAGCATTGCTGTAAGTTAGGGGTGATTGATCTGTTCTGGATCCTGTCCATTCCCCAGATCACGGCCAGGGTGGCTATCCCTCGCTGGACACCTCTGTCAGGACCTCCGGACACCAGCGCGGGCCTCCTTGTCCTTGGCAGCTTGAAGCCCAGAGCTCCACATCTCTGGAGATGCAGCTGTGGCTGAGTTTGGTTGCTGCCCTGGTACAGCTGCTCTGGGCCACTCCTCTTTCTAGTGTCAGCTGAAGCACTGGCAGAGCACCTCAACCCAAGAGACCATCTTTATCCCAGAGGGCAACGGGGCAGATGTTTGCACTTGCTGTTAGGCTTGTGGCTTGACTTGGTTCACGCTCGGAGAACGAGGAGGTGTTGAGATAGGCTGTGGGAGGGAGGTTGCAGGCTCAGAGGAGTGTGCCAGCACAGTCGGCAGCACCTTTCATTTATCGGGCATCCCAGATGTGAACCTTTGGTCTTCAGAAAATTCTGATGTAGCAGTGCAGTGGTATTAGGAGAATCTAACATCAAACCTTTAAGTCAGAAGGATAAACAATTAAGAAGTGCCACGTGTGTGTTTCAGTAAGTAATTTTATGCCCTCTCTGTGAATCTCAAAGAGCGGAAGAGGATAAAACAAGCTGCAGGGAACAGCACAGATACTTGTTGTGGTTGGCCATAAGCAGGAAAGCACTGTGTCTGGGTTTTGGTCAGGTTCTTAACGTGATTGGGTTTGGTGGGTTTATTTGAGTCTATTCCCCAACTCCTAGTGCAGAAAGTATCGAGAGACCTTAAATTACCTTCACATTGCACTTCCTGGAGTCGTGTGCCGAAGCAGCGAGGTCACTCTACAGGTACATTTCTTTGGTTGCTTTTGGAGGACAGGGCATTTGGTAAAGACTCAAGGCCAAGAAGATGGGGAATGGATGAATTCAGTTTATCTGCTTGGGCACCTAACTAGGGTGTTGTCAGTTGTCTCCGGCTCCTCTCCTTTTGCTCTGCACTGCTTTTTTCCTCTTGAATCAGCGTTAGGTGTTTGACATAGAGCACACAGCCCTACCCCTATTTCCACCCCTTCTGTCGTGCGTACCTGGTCTGGAGTAATGTAGCTCTGGTGGGATGGGGACTGTGCTAACATGTACATGTTTCTGAGTATACCCAGTCTGAGCCGTCTTAGATAAATCAGTACTTGGGGAGTTAATGCAGGAGCTCTTCCTCTGTTCAGCCATGTCATGGTATCTCTGGCTACTACAGATTGCAGAAGCCCCTCACAGGTACAATGATTTGGTCTAAGTCCGGATGATGCCCTCCCCTGCACTGTGTCGGAACATCTCCCAGCAGTGTGTTAAACCCTGCCGCTGACATCTACTAGGAAGAATGGCTAGTTTATTCTCTCATCTTCTGTTCAGAAAGAAAAATATGTGCAGTATATTTTTTTGTTTTAAATAAAGAAACCTGCTCGTGTGCAGACCCACACAGTGCTGCTTGTGCTGAGGCGTATCTAGAGAAGTTGTGTTGAAGTAGTTCTCCTTTTAGTTGGACTGGAAGGAAAGAGGTATGGGATAATCTGCTTCTCCGGGGAGCCAGTTCTGCTCTCTTGCATTAGCTTTCAAGATATTTTTGTTTTGCATGTAGACAGGCCCTGTTCTAGCAAAGGATATCATCAGAGTATCTGAGAAGCACAGTAGTTGCCTACACCTAAATAAGGAAGGAAAAAAAGTGATCCTTCTAGTTTTCTTCCCCTGCATTATTCTCAATGGAGTTTGTGATTTTCCTTCTCTGAAAACAGTATTTTCAATGATGACATTTCATACCTGACCATAGTTTTGCATAGTCTGCGCAAGAAGAAAAGGAACAGTGGCAGGAGAAGGGCCGCCTGTTAATTCTGCATGTTGTTCAAGAGTCAAAAAGTTGACAGAAAAAGATTGGACCCCGGTTAACCTTTGTTTAAATGTAGACTCCATGTTCTTTCCGTAGTCCCAGGTGACAGCCCGCACGTGCTGTGCGCAGTGATGCATGTTCCTAAACCACGCACCTCACCCTCATCTCATGTAAAACATTTCTGTATTGTTCTTACCTTTAATGAAAATCAATGAAAATGATTTATCTAAGAAAAAAAATGAAGCCTAGCTTAAGGAAAAGACAGACAATAGCTGTGCATTACAGTCCTACAAGCCCTTAAACAAAACGTCTCCTTCAAAAGAGACGCTGTAGCTTTAACATTGGCTGCTGTTTCCTTGAATGGAGTTACCCAATCTTTCATCAAAGAAACATATCTCCCATATCCCTGTCTTTAAAAACAGCAATTATGTGTAAATGCCTTCTGATTTATTTGAGCCAGGGCCACCGGCCAGTGTGAGTCACCACAATTTATTGCTAACCGTCACTTTTACATGATAGGTTTGTAACAAATATCTGCCGCATATTGTTAAATTAATCTTCCATTTAAAATTAATGGAGTTAGACTCCCCAGGTTCAATGTAATTTCGTGTTCACGGGCAGGGAGTGATGTGAGCTGCATACAAAATGAGCCGAGGCCAAACGCCCTAATCTTTCATCACCTTGAACCTAGTGACTAGGACGCCTTCTCAGCACCAACTAATGAGATTGAGCTTGCTTCTCTCCTGAGGACGCCAGCTCAAAGAAGCTTTTCTGCTCAGATACAGCAGGCTTCGTCTTATTTTTAATAATTCCTCAGATATGACATGCCTGATGTTATGTATGAAAGAGTCAGGCTTGAGAAAGAGATGAAATGAATTTTATATCATTACTTCAAAACCGAAACCAGCTAAAGGAAGTATGTCACAGTTAAAAATGCAGTAAGCATTTTAGCCATGAAATATTTTGAAAGTAAACAGGAGTCATTCTTTCATTTATTATTATAATGTGGCCTCACCTTAGACTCATCTTCTGTAATTCTAGTGCCATTCATAAATTAATAACAATAATGTAGATGAAAGCAGCAGACTGTCCAATAAGCTTGTGGATGGAACCATCAGAGAGAAGACATTTAATTCCTAATGGAATATGCCATGCTGTAGTGCTGAGCTCTATCATTTCTCTTTGTGGGCATTTGTAGGAAATGAGCCTGTCTTTTATGCAATGGCAGACTGCAAATCCATCACGTGCTGTTGAAAAATAATTGAGTTGAATTGTGACAGTGTACCTTTCTGTCCCTCCTTTATCGCAGCTTTAAAGATGTTCTAATTTTGCTTATATTTTAGTATTTATCCATGCAGGAGACTAATAGTGTTAGTGACATGTACAATTGCACGGACCCTCGTACATCTTGGCCATTGTGCCTTCAGCTGCAGCAGTAACCCTGCTGCCTTTGTCACTTTTGTCACCCCAGCTGACTCCCCAGTGTTTCTGACTGACTTTTGTCCCAAGTACACAAGAACTGACTTTTCCACCCGCGTCGTGGAGATGGGCCCTTGCCATGCGCACGAGCCGTGCAGCGGGGATGGCGCACAACGCACCCTCCTGCCCTGCTGCGGGGCCGTGCCACAGTGCCTGCTTCAAGCACCACGGGTCAGAGAGATCAGGGCGATGAGCTCCTCTGCTCTACCTTGCGTGTGGTCTCCAGACAGTGGAAAGTAGCTGAGGTGCTACTTCCTGGGAAGAAAGGTTAGAAACACAGGATTTTTCAATCTAGAGGAACATCTTAGGAGACAAATGAGAAAGGTCTTTCCACAAGCTGCTGAACGGAGGAGAGCGTGATTTGTTCTAGGGCACATGGTGGGTAGGACACAGGGTGGTAAAATGTGAAGGTTTCCAAATGTTCCTCTTATTTTCATGTATATGTGGGGGTGTGTGCGTGGAGAGTTTTGAGCTACCTGGGCAGCCGAAGACAGTCTCAGTCGTGATTTCTTTCCATTGTGCTACTTTGATTTAAAATCTTTTTTCTTGTCTGTTCCACCGGGGGCAGTTTTCCCCACCTGGGTACACCTCAGTCTGGTTCTTTCTTGTACTGCTTTGTATCAGTGGCAGCTTATTCTGATTTCTATTGAGTTCTGACTGGGTAAAGCAGTGAACATGATACCAATATCAGGCACCTTCTTTTTTGTGGCGATTTTGTGGCTGAGAAAATCGTCCCCATTTTAGTAATTTGGTAGAACCTACTGATCTGGACTTCTTGAAATTTTTGTTTACTTATTTAAATCAGTTTTAAGGATTTGCGTTTATTTCTCTATACTATCTCACCTGATCTAAGCCTCAAATTTGTCAGGTTGGGGGCTTTTTTTGAGTGCAGTATATGCATGTATACCCTCGGTTATAAGTATTGTATGTTCTTTACAAACCACCTGAAACCCGGTGCTCCACGCTGTGGGCACTCACCAGTTCTGACATCCGCACGTGTCCCATTTCCTCGTCCTCCACATTATTGCTGCCAATCGCCCGTTTTTTCTTCCCCTCTCAGATACAATTCTGGGGTGGAACAAGATCATGTGCCCAAGCAACCTGGACGTATCCCTTGGCCTGTTTATTAATCCACACTCACCCGAAGTAATTTAGGAGTGCTGGTAAGAGTGCAAAATTTAAAGCTGTGGCTACAGCAGCTGACATCAGCTGGGGACCAGCCCGCGGTGTTTGTTCCTGAAAGAATCACCAAGGGGTCTCTGAGTCTGACTGTTTATTAGAGCCTGGAGCAACGGGGGGGAATTGCAGTCTCTGCAGTGGTGAAAAGCAAGTCCGTGTGGTGACGGCGGGGTCAGTCTGTGCGGAATGAGCCTTCCAGTGCGCAGAAGGAGCTTTCTCGCATTACCTTGTGCAGCAGGTTGCCTCGTATGTAAAAACTACAGTGCCAGCTAGGACTGGCTCTGCTGCCTGGCAGAAGAGAGAAAGATAAATCAAGTTCCTTTTCTGCTTTATTTACTTGCTATTCATTTTTAATCCAGGCTTTGCAGCAGACAGCAATGAAACTTCTAGTTATTTGTAAACAAAAATCTGGTCCTCTGTCCACTGATATAGATCAGGGAGGCCAGAGTGTACGCTGAGAAAGAAGAGAGTTGTAAAAAAACTATTGAAATAGATTTATTGGAGACTTCAGTATCTGTTGAAGTCAGCAAAGCTGGAATGAGCTTTAAGTAAACACTATCAATTTCGATGATAAGATTTAGATGGTGGCTTCTGTTTTTTTTTTTTTCACTAGACGAAACAATATCACAAAGCTTGACTTCATAGAAATGTGATCAAGATGTAAGCAGTTCTGTCGTTAACTCCTTTACATTAGGTTTAGTTACAGCCAGTTCTCTTTGAATAGCAGAAGACGTGTCTCTTAGCATTGGAATTTTTCATTATGTGGGCTTTGCATCTTAATGTATTTCCTGTCTCCTTATATTCTGGATTGTTGCCATTTTGCAAGGTGAAAAGGTTACCAGTTCCAGCTCTTGCCTCAGTGCTGTGCTGGACCTTCTGGATACCCTTGGAAGCCTTTTGTCTTAGTTTTTATTAAGGAAAAAAACCCCTACATTCAGGTGAAATGAGTTCCTTAGTTTCAGCATCCAGAAGTATAAAAAAGTTCCCTTCTATGTGGTGCGTTTGATTGGGAATAAAAATGACTGATGGCAGCCCATACTGGACCCTTTTGTTCAATTCAGCTATGATTATGGAGCCTATTAGCTGGAGTTACAACCTCTTTAAGAGCGCTGCTTACTAGTAATGGGGGCCAAATGATTTTGGAAAGTTCAGATTTACTGGGCTCCCTGCAGAAATGAATTCAGCGCTGAACATATTGATGCAGAGCCTGAATGAGGCTGTTCCAGTGGGACTCAGAATTGTGTGCTTAGCAAGAAATGAGCGGGTAGTAGAATTAAAGATCAGATAGATGTGAGGCTCAAGGGCAGTCTAAACTCTGAAGTTCATCACAGCAACTTAATCAGACTAAAATGAGTGGTGCGCTGACAGGAATCAAGCCTCTGTGTGACAGGAAATTTAGCTTGTTAAAATGGTGTTGTGTTTCTTCTAAGTCCCTGTTCTGTAAGGTCTTGAAGTGTTTTAAAATAATTGGGAGCTGTCGGTGTTTGGTGGCTGCTGAGGCACTTTGGTTTTTGTTAATGGAGATGTTGACTCTCTACTTGATACTTACCTTGGATATAACATATCTGCAGTTTTAGTGCTAAATAAAGACCAGCCCCTCGCACCTCTTCAGAAGCAAGTGAAAGCTTCAGAGTTTTTCTCGGTGGTTTTTGGCACAATCTTAAATTCTGCACTAGGAGGAGGAAAAGCTGGATTATTGGGCCTTCAGTCCTGCACCTGAACGAGACCCCCATGAAGCAGACTTCATGCGATGCAGTTAGCACGGTGCAGTGCAGACGCAGGAGCAAGAGACTTGTAGGGGTGCTTTGTCATTCACACCTGGCTCTTTAACATGGCCCATCCTGCTATCTTCAGAGACAGACCAAGTAGATTTTTGGCATGGAGTGCATTAATTTTCTTTTTCCCTAGCCTTCAAATGTAAAGGAGATTTTGCTTTTGTACTGGTTACAGTCTCATCCATCCACAAGCATCTAAAAGTTTCTTTCAGATGCCTTCTTAGATCCCCAAGAAGTCTTAAGCCACAGCCCTATTTTTCCCATCCGTATCCAGCCCTGCCCAGGTCTTCAAAGCCATCCAGTTCCGTGTTTCCCATATGTAAGGGCCCACGACGCTTCCCTTCTGGTTATTGCTTCACTATTGTTCTCTCCCTGTCCTATAACTTCTCCAACAGCTCTTAGTCAGCACCGAGCTCGTCCAGCCTTGTTCCTCTGTCCTCAGGTATCTTCCTCCAGCTCTGGCGACATGCCCAAAGAAGCAGTGCACTTCTGCAGCACTGTTCATAGCGGCGCACTCCGCTGAGGAACCTTTCACAAGCCTCTCTTCCTTCTGCTTTGGGGCAGGAAGTATATTTGTTCTAAACCGAAATTTCTTGCTACATAGAAACTGATACTTGACTTGAAAGCCCTTTTTTATAGATCAGGAGAATGTGCTGCTTTGTTGTCCTTGAATGGAGCTGTGACTGTTCAGTATTTGTCAGTTAGGTTGGTGCTTTCCTTCTGAACAGCAACAGCAGACTCTTGATCCAACCCAGAGACAAGCAGGTGGGACTGTGAATTTGCACCTTGTGAAATGTAGTAGCTTGTTTGTGAAAAGAGCCTGGGTGGTGTTCATGTAGTAAACAAATGGGAACCGTAGAGTTAGTTTTATTTTTTTAATACTTCTAATTTTTACCATAAGAATTGTATTCCTCAGGACGTGCTCTACAGCAGAGTATTGGCCTCCTCCAGGACCTGGATCCGTGCAGAAAGCAGTGGAAATCTGATCATGCACACATAGCTGTATTGCAGTCTCCGACTGCACAAGGTCAGACATCCAGGAAAGGTCTGGAAATGCTTTTCTGAGGCTGCAAGAGTGGAAAGACGGGGCAGTTTCTGGGTCACCGTTCTGACCAACTGTTCATGTAATTGTTACATGAGATGTTGCTTATAGGAGTCCTATTTTCAATCATACGAGCACGTCCCAGATTTTTATAAACCATCTGTTCCAGTGAAGAACTTCCAGGTTGTGGGTTTTCGGGTAACGGGGGAAAAAGGCAGAAGGAAAATTTCGAGCGGGAGTTAGAAGTCAGCTGGGGTCTGGTAGGAGTCTTTTTAAAGCTAGAATGGAAAGATCAGGAGATAAACGGTTTCAGCTTGACACACAGATGATAAAGCAAGCCTTGAGCAGAAGCTGTGGCGGCACAGCAGGTAAAGAAATCCTGCTTAGATTAAAAATAAATATTTTATGTTGCTTGTATGCAAAGCTTTTTTTTAATAGCTTAAAGCCTTATACAACTGGCAGCAAGCAGAAGAAATTAAAAGAAAGGGTTTGCATTGTTTTGTTAAGGTAGGAACCCCTCAAAAAGGTAAGTTGAAGGGATTTTTAATGATAAAGAGAGAATTAAAGGACAGGCTACTTTTTAGAACTGTGAAGCATAAAAGCATTTGCAAATTACCTGTCTGTCTGTGTTTATAGCAAAGAGCAAATCCAACCCTTATAATGTCAGATGGCAAATAATTTTTTGAGGCAGGCATCGAGGTGCACGGTGCAAGAGAGAGCTCAGCTGTGATATGCATGAGCTGGTGCGCTCTGCTCAGAGGGGCAACCGTGAGGTAAGGAACAACATCATCCGCTCCCCTTCCTTTGCCATCCATTTGGAGCATTTTAATGACTAAAGCAGGGTAAACATTTGTGAGGATAAACATTGTTTTCCTGCTGAGCAACAATGTCTTCTGTACGAGAACAGGATTGTTTTGGCATATGTCGGCTCTAAATATCCCTGCAGATACTTTACAGGAATTGCTACCTCTTTAAACATTTATGCTATTAAAAATCAGGACGATTGTTGACATAAACCTGTGATAGCAGCTGCATTGTAGACAGAGTATGAATTTTTTATGTTATTGATGAGAAGTTTATATCATTTATGTACTGTAGTAAGGGAGGCGTATGAGTGCTGAATACAGAGACTTCTGTGCTTGAAACCATTTAGAGCATCAGGGCACAGTATTTATTAATGTGTCCCTCTCAAAAGGAACATGACTGCAGTAAATGGAAAGCAAAACAAAGCAAAGTGATTTATAATAGTTTAAAAACTCTTGTTGAGATGAAAGTGAGTTTTGTGGCTCTACGGCCTGGGTTCTCTGGTTTGGGTACCAGTGTCAGCACCGTGGGAAGGAGTGATGTTTTAAGATCGTGAGAGCGGGCAACCAGTGGGCTGAAGCTCCTGGGCTTGGAGAGGGTGGAGTATGATAAAGGGACAACTGCAAAAGAAGTTTTGAAGAACACTGTTTCTGCGTATTTTTTCTTGCCTTAAACTTCTGTGACTCTGGAGAGAGAACTAAGGGTGAGGTTGTCTCTTGCCCTGGAGAAAAGACATTTATCTTCTTCCTAATCCTTTCTGTTTTCTTTCTTGCCTCTCGTGGTTCCTCTACAACGTGCCCTTGCCAGTAGCTTAGTGCTTTCTTTTCAGACCCTGCTCTCCCCACTGAGACAGTCGCAGAACACTTCTCTCTGCTCCCCAAAGGAAGAACTTAGTTGCTTAAGTGCCAAAATCTCCCTCGTTGGAGGGCAGAGTGGGCTCGTGAGGATTATGGTTTGCGTTGTGGGGAAGTTCCACAAAATCTCCTTCGATGAATGTCCCCTGCGGGGTCTTGGTGTGATCTAAAGCTCTGCTCCCTCCAGCACAGCCTCAGGAGGTGGAGGAAGCGGTTCAATTTTCCTCCCTCAGGCACGACTGTCCCTGTTTATGCAGAATCCCTCTTGGAAGTTATGCGAGTGCTTCATGTTTCCCAGCACCAGACGGGCTAAATTAAATTTTCATATGTTGTCCTTACTCATTTTTCCAAAAAGAAGTATCACTGAGCAAATTTTCAGGATGATGTTCTTTTAACAGAAGCACAGCCATTGCTCAGTTTGCGGCATTGCTGGCTTTTTACACCCTCGTGGAACACTGCAATACCGCGTATATGAACAGCACCACTAAGGCAGCGTAATTACCCGTGGGCTTTTGTGCTCTGCTGGACTGTGGTCTTTCAGCTGTCCATCCAGGGTCTTCCTGGAGAGAGGGAATGTTCCATGTCAGCGCCGCCTCCGAGAGGAACCACCCGTAACCACATTTTGCAGAAGTTACTCCCAAGACCTGTGGGCACACCCACATATATGCAAGCCGGTTAAGATCACAATTCGGGCAGTCTGGCACTCCGTGAAGCATTATGGATGGTGTCAGGAGCAGCAGTGAGTTGCACAAGGTAGGCACCTGAATGCAGAGCCTCAGATCACCAGTTCGTTTCATATAAGCCACCAAGCAGCTGGTCAGTGGTAATAACTTCTTTCACCTCAGCCCTAGGCTGTATTTGAACCACTAACCTAGAGGTGAAAGGCTGTGTATCCTATTACCAGTCCACTGAGACATCCAGTCCTCAGTGGGGCATGCCTATAAATTAATATAGCTCTGAATTAATATCACAGACAAAAAGCTGCATTAAAAGAACATTATTCGGGTTGCAAAGTCAAGCCTGTGAAAGTTAAGAAATGTGAGAATTAAGGTTGCCAGTTCAACCTTAATTTGCCCCCTTCTGTGTATGCATTATGATACAGCCTTTAATTACATGATCACATTCTACCCAGCCTGAGGCAGACACCTGGCATAGAAAATCGCAGCCCAAATGGTTTGAACTTTGGCAAAGTTCTAAGCAATCGAAAAAAGAGGATCTTAGGAGAAGTGTCTAGCAACTTTTACAAAAGGCCATGTTTTTTGTTGATTTTCACTTATTTTACTGCATCCAAAATTGTTTAACTTAAAATATTCTGCGGGTGAGATCCATCTCTGTGGAAGACCTAGTAGGGCAGCGTGTGCCTCAAATCGTTTAAAAGATCTTTGTAACAAAAATCATCATCTATTATTTAGACATATAGTGCCAAAAGGATGAAGCTGAAATGGGAATTCTATTGTTTTAGGCATTTTTTATATATATAATATATTTAAAAAAAAAAAAAAAAAAAAAAAGATGAAAAATAATCTCTGCAGGTAACAACCAAGCCACTCAGTCAAGTTGAATATGAGGAGGAGAAAAACAGATTTTTTTTTTTTTCATGGTGTCTTTTTAAACCCAGCAGAGGGTTTATTCAACCCAGCACTCTTTTCATCTCAGAGCTGCTTGGCAGTTGTTGTGTTGAGTTGATGAAGAACAGTGCATGGCATTCTAATTTACATTCTTGTATGGAGTGTAATTGTTCATTTACACTTTGTACAGAATATTTTCTAATCTATAAAGATTTCATGAACTGCCGGATTGTCCTTGCCCTTAAAAGTAGAAGGGAGTGTTTATTTTCCCAACACACTAACGATCAGTTTATGATTTGTTGGAGTACAGTAATACCAGGATCATGTTGGAGTTTGGGCAGGAAGAGGCTGCATCTTGCTGTACCCAAAGCATGTTATATTTACCACGCTGTGTGCTAGTGCTGCTCTTAAGTGAAGAATCAGAGGTTTGGCAAGCAAGGGTTGACTCTGAAAGGAATTTCAGAAAGTGGGAATGAGGCACAATTTTACATAATCCAACTTCAGGGCTCCTCAGATCGGGCCAGATAGGCTGTGACCACCTGAAACAAAACACTGGACCAGTAAACCTTTACTGTGAAAGCTCAGATATCTTAAAAACAAAACCCAAACAGCGTTGATGTTTGTATTGACAAGATTTATACTAGGTCTGTTATCACTGTCCTACTATGCTCAGCATGAACAACACAAAACCAGAAAGCGATTTGTGATTTGGGCTCTGCCTCATTCCGAAGAGCAGTTCGGATCTTTGCATGATCTAAAGGAAATGGGTCCCATGAGCTGATGTGGTAGTGGGCAGAGCCAGCTGTGATGCCCTTAGCAAGTTAGCGCATCCTGACGGGGAATCCTCTGCTTTTAAGGTATTTCTTTGCCCTAGATGAGAGTTTCTTTTCTGGAGTGGATCACAGTTACAGGCTTATTTCCTGATAATGTCTTACCTGGATGAGAGGGAGAGGAGTCTTTTGGAGCTGATTGAATACATAGATGTAATGGGTAGACAGAGATAAGCGAGCTATGCTGTTTCTCTCCCTCAAAACCCAATGGTTATGCTAGTATTTGAGCAGCGGTATTAGTTCTAACTGTTTCGTTGTTACTTGAATGTTTGTGGTTTGCAATTTCAGGATCACTAGCAAACACAACTGATGAAACACAGATCCTTACAGCTGGGGTACCAGCAACTCGGGTAGTTCTTGCATCCCCTTATAAGCTCCCCAGTACCCAGGAGCTCCTCGCAAGCCTGTTTGTCCACTAAGCCAAGTGAACTGGTGAAATTTGGTAATACAGGAGGTTCGTGTGGAGGAAACGTTTTCTAGCGTTACCCTGTGTCACACTACAGTATAACTGCCTGCAACACAAGAACCTCCTTCAAATCTTTCCTATTACCTACCCAGGGTCATATTGCACAATTATGGCAGAATCAGAAATAACAACTTGATTTCTTGTCTTCTAGACCTCTGTAATCTTCACTGCTTTGACAGTCTGCTGGCTATACTTGGCATATTGTCATTGTATTTTACAGATCTTAGTGATCATCATTCTATTTATATCTTCTTTTTTTTCCTGGGGTATTCTCACAAGCCGATGTTCTGTTTCCCTAATCACTTAGTAAAGCTTGTTTTCTTGTAAACTAATTGTGTTCTGAATTCAGCACAAAATGCCATAGCTAAGATTAGCTCTAACCTGCAAACTTCAAACCTTCAGACATCAGAGTTGAGCCATCCACATGTAAGTCTTGTCTGTGTGTGTTTTTAAAAGTGGTAAAAGAAAGGAAAAATAAGCACCGTCCTTCAAAGGGAACTGGCAAGCTGCCACCTTAATTTTTCAGGAAGAGGGCAGGTCGGGACAAGTCAATCAGTCAGCCAATTTCTTGGACAGCAGCGCAGGTGCGGCAGGATAAAAACCCTGTCAGCAGAGGTCTATAACATGAATCAGAAACTGCAGAGTGGTCTTTTGTAGGACTTGGGGGACCAAAGAAAGTTGATGGCGGGTGCTTCTGCGCTGAGGTTTTTGCTTACGTTTCCCTTATGCTGCCAGACAGATTGAGAGGAGTTTCATTCTGTTTTTTCCGATCACTATAGGTTGTTCTTCACTGTACTGTAGTATTCTTTTAGTACTTTACCTAGAACAACACAAAGAGCTATGCAGTAACTCTGTAATTCCGTAGCAACTGTTGACTCTAATTACGTGGTATGTACAGTGCAATGTAAATATGTGGGTAATACAAGCAATTTGTGTTTTCTCAACTACGTCATTAAACCTTAAAATTACGAACTACATGGAAATGATAATAAAATTGTTAACTTCGCATACTATATTATTGCAGTGTATTGTCTCCAGAAATCTGTCATTAGTTTGTAGTTACATGCTATTTTTCAGATAATAAGCGAGCAGTGGAAGTTTGTGGACTTCTCTGGCTCATAGCTGCACAGCCCAGCTGTTAATTTGGTTTGGGTGGTGGAGAATGTTGTCAGCTCGGTCTTTCAGTCTAGTTTGTGTAGAGAGAAGGATTTTTTTTTTTTTCAAGCAAACAATCTGATTGATAACTGTAGCTATTTAATATTTATTGCAAATATAAGCAGTGCACTGTAAGCCAGTGTTGTGTCTCTGCCAAGAATAGAAATGGGCTCTAATGCTCACACACAGGGTTTTCCCTTGCTGTTGGGCTCAATACACGTCAGGTGGTGTTTCACCAGTGAAACTCCCAGACTTCACAGGTCTGCGCCACACTCATCCTCAGCCTTTGCTGGAAGGACATGGCTGGGACTTTCAAGAACGTTTTGAAACTTGTTCCTCTGTGGTTGACTTCCAGAGCGAGAAATTCTTTCACTTCGTGTACATTTACTGCTCTTTGGGGTCTTCTGAGATGTTAACCTCTCCCTCTTAAGCTATTCTGTCTCCTTGTTGCCTTTGCCCTGCTGAGTGTGGTGTTAGGGTTAGGTCATTTATTTATCCAGGATGAATATGTAAATCTTTGTAGTCCTCTTAGTCTAATGCTCTGCACTTTGGCCCCTTCTTTTTCTGTTGAAATTTTGAATGAAAGAAACTGAATGAGTCTTTCAGCTTAGAAACAACTGCTTTTATTTTTACACAAAGCATTCAGACATGAGAAGTGGAAAATGCCTCTAGTATATGTTTACCTTTGTTTGCATTTGAAAATGTATACATGTGCATTTAGATGCATGCTACCAAATCCAAGTAGTTTAATGACTGTTTAGAAAAAGACAAAAAAGATGAAAGTATTTGGCTTTGTTAGTCAAACTGATAATCAGGGCACCAGTCCAGGGCCATGTGATACACTGAGAGGGCTGAAAACTAACCATAAAATCTGAACTAAGAGACTGAGCTCCTCTCAGGAAGACAAAGAGATGCAAGGACATAGTAAAGTACTGTAAGATAGATAATGATAGTCACCCATCAGTCTTTGAGAAAGAAGTCACAGCTGTTGCTCTTCTTCATGAGGAATCTTGATTTATTTACATGCCTTTACCTTTACACCTGTATCTTCTGGGTTTTCTAGTCTTTCATGGTAGATTTATTGGCTGCTGCAGAGCAAGGAGGTAGACTTGCAGGGAGGGGGGAAATGGAGGAGAACGGAGAAGAAACAGAAGGAAGACAGAACAGTGGGAGGGAGAGGGAGGAAGAAGATAAGAGACAGATGAATGACAATAAATGGAAGAGAAATGAGATAAGGGAGATGATAGGGAAGGAAAGGACTGGAAGGGAGCTTTTGAGAGCATGTGTTGAATTAGAGGTCTAGTGGAGGATTTCCAGCAAAAGTGGTGTAAATCAATGATGAGTAAATTAATAGGGCAATTGTGCAAATGAGACTCAGTCATTTAAGCCAAGCGTAATACATCATGGATGATTTAGAGAGAGTGTAACCCACAGGGCACAACTTTCAATCTACTAAAGATCTAAAGCAGGATGCTGACATGTCAGAAAACGGAGCAGATGAACAAAATGAGCGACATACATTAAAAGGGAGGAGGTTGTAAGACAAACTCCAAATGCAGGGCAGCATTAAACTCCTTAATCCCAGAGCCACGTCTTAGACCAAAGGAAAAACTTCCTGGTCCTTCCAAGCCAGGGGTTATCACCGTGGTTTCTGATATGGTCTCCTGGTATTACTACAATTCCTGATGTGATTCCTAACTTATATTGGAAGAACAAATTAAAAATGCATCCAGCAATTCTTTAAATGTGTGGTTTTGCAGAACCATTTCCTGTAGTTGCCACTGGAAGCATTTCTGCCATCTAACAACACTAAGCTGTGAATGCAGCTCAAGAGGGAACGTTCTAAGGAGCTTGAAGTGGCTATTGGTCGCTAACTAGCAGGCACCTGGCTTTGACCTTGCTATGTCCCATTCTGTGCCACTTTTGGAGTACGTATATGCATTTGCGCACCAGAGAAGACAGGAGACAACTGGAACGTGCTGTTGTCACTCACTACTATTACAGCTGTGCTCAGTGGTCCTTGGTTTTGACAAAATTCCAAGAGTTCTAGATTAACGCCGTTTCTCTGGGATTTTTTTAGTTTCCAGGTCAGTTAATGTGCTTTAACCCACCTTTTTAAGACCCTTTGCAAACTTTCTCCAACCTTGAAAATGGATTCCTCTGCTGTAGCTCTAAAAGGGAGCAGACCCATTAAATCCTTTGCCCTTTTAGTGCATCGGTTACTAACCTTTTGTTAAAGGATCAAAATTACCAGACAGTTTAAATGAATTTCTGGCAGTCATTCTGCCCTGTTGGTTTTTTGAAAGCATTAGACAGAATGCCAGGTGGCCCAGTTGATAAAATGTTTTCTTTCACTCTGTGACTCCTGTAAGTTCAACTCTTTCCCCAAGGTCTTAAGAAAAGTAAGTGTTTTTCAAAGACTTTTTTGTTTGTTTGATTTCACCATCTTCCCCCTCTTCCCCTTGAAATATTTAAGTAGAGTGTGAACTTGATTTTCATTTTACTCAGTAGAAGGTTAAAAGTAACCCAGGCAGCTTGTTAAGGATAAATATTTTTCTAAAGGAAACAAAAGAAGTGATGAAAGATTAGGTGGAAAGGGAAACCTCAGCTGCTGATGGGGGACAGCTGCATTTTGTCAGTGATGGTAGTTCCTTCCTCTTTTGCCTGCTGCTCTTTCACTGGGAAAAGCAGCATTTGTATCAAAAACCTGTGCTAATATAGTAGCTCTTGACAGCATCCCTTTCACAACCTTAAAATTCCTTCCTAAAGTTCAAGTTGCTCTGAAATGCTGCCTTCGAAACCTTGGCATACAAGTATATAAGATTGTCTTCTTCAGGAGAGTACTCAGCAACTTGCTAATTTTTTAGGTCCAATTCAAGTAAGTCTTCCATGAAAAAGATATGTGGGGCGCAAAACCTCTCTTGCGTGCGGTTTCTTGGATGTGACGCCATGGGAGCATGTCACGTGTCTGAGAAGATCCTGGCTCTCTATTCAGAAAGTAATTCACAAAGCCGTTCAGTTCTCTGCAGACAGGCTGGCACCCAGAGTGACCTGCCTGTCACTGGTGAAGCTTGGGCATCTTTCTCAGAATGTTACAGACCCTCTTTCACTGGAGAGAACCAAAGTCCAACAGCCAGGGGACCTTTTCTAGGTCTTGGAATTGTTTCTGTATTTTTCTAGAAAAGAGTTTCAAAGTCATGGTGTTTCTCCATATCACATTGTCTATCACATGACGTAGATATGGATTGTGACTTACTGAAGCACTGTTAAAATCCCGCTATTATTTTGAAAAAGTAGCCAAACCCCCATTCTCTTCATGAAAACTATTCTTTATTAAAGAAATACAGAATTTTTATTCTTTTGTCGCTTCAGAATCAGACTTCAATCTGATATCAGTTATAAAAGTTTAGTTAATTATAATTGAAGTTACATTTTGTAATTGATTTCTAACAACTGCTGTAATACTTCAGTGATGTCTAACAAAGATAATAAGGTTAATTTCTTCAGCAATAGGCAAAAAGATATATATGATTATGTTAATTCTTACGCAGCACGTCTGCATTCTCGGCTTAAGTTTCAGTGGCTGATTCCATATTTTAATGTGAGAGAGTCACCAGGAAGTGTGACGCTGGTGAATAGATTTTAACTTCTTGCTGAAGGGTGACTCTTCATAACATGAGCAGGGAAATAAAAAGCTTTTTCATGGTAATTCCTAAAACTATATCTGCTCTGTTGAAGGGCTTTTCTGTTTTTAAAAGGAGCAGAGATGGGGATGAGTAGAGTAGGTAATGTTTTTTGTCTCTCATTCTCAAGGGTTTGAAAACATTCCTGTTCCAAGCTGGGATGAAATGCAGTCAGAACTTTTGAAATATGTCTTCCAAAGCAGCATCCAAAACAAATCAGGTCAAAAGTTGGTGCCCTTCCCTGCCGCTTAGGAGATACAAGTAGTCTTGGAACTGGATTTTTTGGCTTTAAGTGCAGCAGGCACTAGGCTAAGGGGTGATTCTGTACCTCTCCTTAGTTACCACCAGAAATCTATTCCCAGGCTTTAAAAAATGTGTTCCAGCAAAATGCTGCACCTCTCCGAAACAAATTTGTTCTTAGTGAGTTGTTAATTCCTGGCAAAAAAAACCCTGTTTTGTCAGAAAATTTCCAATTAGCCTCTGGAAAATCATAATATCGCAATATTGTATAAAATAGGAGGCAGTAACGAAGTGTAAATACAGTTAAATCTGCACTGATGTCTTCCACCTATTCTTAAATAACAAAGGAAGGGAACGAAGAGAGCAGTGGACAGAAGACCAAACTGTCCTGCAGTGAAAAATTTGTCCAGAGAATAAGTCCTTGGAGCAAACCCGGCTCGTGAGTCCTTTCAAACTCCTGTCATCTGAATTCTGTTTTCACTGCTTCCTGCTGTTGCCACCTCTTACCAGGTGCAGACCTCAGCGTTGGTGCAGTAGCCCTGACAGAACGGCTTATAGTCAGAGGAACGCCCTGAGCCGTAACCAGCCACCCAGCGTAACAGAGGCTCTCTGGACGCCGGGCACGAACACTCGGTAACTGTGGTGACTCGCCAGTGCTATGGCATTTAGTGTCGTTTTAACACACTGGAAGGCTGTACTCAATATTTACCAAGATTGTCCAGATAAGATCAGTGGCTAATTGCTTCTTTTCAGTGGTTGGTTTTTTTAGTCTTTGTAGAAACACTGTATTAGTCATTGAAATAACAACGTTGAATGTCTCTTTTGGTTGAAAGAGATTGTCACGTTATAATAGTGAAAGAAAATCAGTAATTAAATCTTGTTGCTTATAATTTGTTTCTTTTTGGTTGAAGACTCCTGTTAGTAATTCTTACATGCTGTAATTTGTATAATCAAGGCTTACCACGAGGGTCTGGTTGTGCTCCCCTGGCCGACATCCAGCAGGATGATGTGGGAGTTTGGGGCCCTCCATCCCATTCTCCTTTCTCTTGAGAGGGCTGGGCTGGGGTTGGCTGTTGCCTTTGGGTCTCTAGAAACCTATTCCACATGTTGATCTGCCTTTCACTTGAAGTTAGTGTTATTTCCTCAGCTTTCCCCAGCTTCTCTTGGATGTTTCCTAGAAACCCACTCAAGGCTTGAGTTCTTTTTCCTTTGTAATTTGTCTTTTCCGGTACATAGAGCCAGCTCACAGCACAGGCACGGATAAGCTCCTTCCAGGATCCTGAGCTGCTTTGCTACTTAGTGGAGAGGGAAAGTAGAAGAGCTCAGGCAGAGTCAAGGCAGCAAACCTGCATACATACCTTGTCTGTCTCCCAGTGCTTTGGAGCGCTCTTTAATCATTGACGAAAAACATGAAGTCTCCACATCCCTTCTAGAGCTACTGGTTTTCTCCAGAATTGTATGGTTTCTATCTCCTCATAGATTAATAGGGTTTGATTTTTGGGTGACTCAACTCTAAATCCAGTTCTCCTGTTGCTAAAACCTGTCCTTTAGCTGAAAGCTTTGTAAGCAGCACCTTGAGTCTCTTCATGGTGACCTCCTGCTTGCATCACAGGCTTTTGTTATACTCTAGGTAATTTTTCAGTACTTCATAGGACCTTCCTGGTCATATTGATTTCTCAACCTTGGCACCCACTGTAGCATGCCCAAACTTAGCCACTGAGAGTGGACATCTCACCATAATCCAATGAATACATGAAAGCTTCTTTGACAGCCTTTTTTGGGCTTAGCCATTCGCAAAGGAACGATTGTTTAAAACTTGCGGCAAGTACGAGATTAACACTGCATAATCCTAACCAGAGTTGGAGTTTAAAACCTGAGCTGACGGATCAGGAGACCCTGGAAAAAACAAATCAATGGCAGATCCTGACACAGAGTTTTGCGGCGTAAAACGCTGAACTTTAGGTTTGTCATGCCACAGAAGTAAGCAAGGAGGAAATCAGCCATATGCTGTGGAAGTTTAGTAAAGTTCTGTGCAGTTTCACAAAGAGTTGCGGCCTTCGTGGGGATTATTTGTGAGTTACCATGTAGAATTCCACCTCTAAGTTACAGTTCTCTGAAGTGCTGTAGGATGATTTATATTCATACAAAGTGGTGGGTTCGTGTGCGATCTCCTGTAATATTCAGTCATGAATATCTTGGGGTTTCAGTCCATTTCTAGTTATTTTCTCTTTCTTCGGTGTTCAAACATTGATCATGCCCTGCTTAATTAAAATGTCAGCTTAGAAATTAGTTTACAGAGACTCCTAAAATAAAACATAGGAGTAAAATATAAGCTTAGAAAGATAATTAAATTCCTCAGCGTTAGGCTCCTCTTTGAGCAGTAGTCGTGTAAGATGGACCTTATCAGTCTGCCAGGGTGCTTAACAGATACAGCCTTTTCATTTTTATAGATAGGATTTAAAGTATTGTTCATTCTGAGTAAAATAAACAAATGTTTTGTCAGTGCTCTAAGCTACCTGAAAATAGGATTTACAGTTCTATATAATTGCATTTTCTTTGTGTTTGCATAGAAGTCATAGCATAGCTGGAAGATGATGGCAATTATAATTTATTATGCTGTAATTGTTACCTAAATGTTTTTGAATAAGCAAAAATCACATCTGTTTAGGAATAAGTTGCACAGCAAGAGAATTCCCTTTGAAATGAATGCTGTGTTCTCAAATTCTGTAACTGTACACATAAAACAACATATTTATTTCCCCACTGAGTCCATTACATTCCCAAGTCAAACTGCATCCTCTCTTCCCTTCCCATATTAAACCCTTTGATTTAATGGAGGTTTTAACTACTGGTTCTTTAGGGAATTTTCAGTAGGCTTTGCACAGATTAGGTTATTGGAAAGTATAGTTATTTGCTTGTAAAGTGGCAGTTCTGTGTCAAAATTGATTTTCTCCGGTGCTGCAGTAGTAAAACAGATAAGCTCCTGCTTTGCATCCAAAACACACTGATATTCCTGCCATGATACTTTCCTTCTGCTTCCTACCCAAGCTCTGTTACAGGCCAGGTTTGGAATGAGGTGGGTGCGATGATACGCTACACAGAATACCTTTGGATCAGTCACTGATTTTTACATGAATCTTTGTTGTATTAACGCACATTTACCAGTAATGGCCAGTTGTTTAGAGGGGAAAAAAGATATTCTGTGCTGGGAGTTGTTGAGCACTTGGGCTGAACGCTTTGTTGGCCTCTTAAAGCAGTTGGAGTTGTGGATGTTCAGCATCTGGCAGTCAGTCAGGCCCATGCGCTGCTTTCCATACTGTTCCATCCAGAAAGTGAAGCATTGTGGAAAGTGTGGACAGACAAAGGAGTGAATAAATAACAAACACATCTAGTGTGTCCTCTCTCTGAGTGGCGTGAAGGGATTTCCTACCTGGCTTTCTTGGCCAGCTTTAATAGCTAGGATGGGGATCTCTCAGTTTGTCTATCCCATGTCCATTCCTTTGCAGGTTGGAGTCCCGATGCAGGGAGAGTGCTTGTAAATTAAACTTTAATAAAATGCTTTAGCACAGGTTAACTGATCCAGCCTGGTACTTCTGAAACTCCAGTTGTTCTGGTCCGGATTTAGTAGTATTTGCTGATCCAGGGAATGTCGTTGATGCCCATTTTCCAGAGTTTTTCAAACTTGGTTTAGCATAAGTTTTCACTTCAGCTCTTCATTTATTCAGTAATGGTTTGTCCACCTGTTTTGCTCATGCTGTTAACGGAATTGTTGTCACAAGCTCTCGAGAGATTAATGTATTTACTGACTTCTCTGAGCCATCACACCAATCAATGTTAACAGTCTTTGACAGAGACATAAAGGATCTATTAAATTAGATCTGGGTTCCTATTAAATTACTACGCATAAAAAGCTAGACTCACCTTATCTGTAGCAGAAATGAATGCCTGCTATTAAAGCCTTTAAAGAAAGTTTTCAAGAGCAGACAGTCCAGCAAAGCAGTGGGATAATTAGAGGGAAACAGTAACCTGTAGATACCCAGCACTGACTAAAAGCCGTGTAGGAAATGGCAGGTTTTCTATATGGCAGACATGAAGGCATCCCCTCCCCACCAATCAGCTCCCCACCCTGCACACTTCTCTTTACTAATTACATTAGAGACAAATAAAATTAAACTATTAAGGCAATTAAGAAATTCCTAGCATTTGATCAGTTAGTTGAATGCAAATCTGTTCTCCGTCTTTCTGCTATAAAGGGCTTATTGCATCAAGTGTTATGTCCTGAAGTACATGTTGGCTGGTTAAGATGACAAAATCATAGAATGGTTTGGGTTGGAAGAGACCTTTAAAGAATATCCAATTCGACGCCCCTGCAGTGAGCACGGACGTCTTCAACTACATCAGTCTGCTGTCCAACCAGACCTGGAATGTTTCCAGGGATGGGGGATCCACCACATCTCTGTGCCAGTGTTTCACCACACTTAGAGTGAAAAATTTCTTCCTTAATATATCCAGAACACTTTGGTTCAAGTAAAATAGCACAGTCTGGTTTTTTCACTGTATTGCTTCTCTCCCCCATGCTCTTCACATGCAACTGCCGCTTTTCAACCAGTGTAGGCTGTGGTCTCTCATTTACCCATAGTCTCGAATTTCTCTTACTATCACAGTCAGACAAGCTATGTTAACTTCATTCCTGCAACCATTCACGAGTTAAACACCCTCATGAATTTGTGATAAGTCCAACACCTGCCTGGTGATTTCATAAGGAACTGTCCCCAAATAGTGAATGAAAGACTTGAGTCAGTAAGGCTTTACTCTCTATTTTATCTCTTTTGGAAGACAGAGAGGGACAGAAAGTGGCACAGTAGCTTGATAGTATGTGCACAGAATTCATGATCTCATGTTAACAACGCGTGCATCCTCGTAGCTGTTTTGATCTGAGGGTTTGATGACACAGTACATTGGAGCACCACACAAACACCGCTGCACTGGGCCCCCCGTGAGCTTGTTTCGGGGTTGGAAGCAGTGCTGCTGCAGTGTCTCTGCCTTAACCTGGGTGCACAGCTGCGCTAGTGCAGCCCTGCTCCCTCCAGTGCTGAAGCCTCTTGCAGAGGGCCATCGTGTTGTGCCGTCCTCATGGTTCGTCATCATACTCCAGAGTTGCTCTGGGATCTCTCACTTGGAACGCGTCTACAGCATCCCGGGGCTCATAATCTCCATGTCTGATAAAGGGAACAAATTTTATTTAGCAACTGAAGGAGAAACAGTATGATGCAGTAAACTGTTTGCCCTCAATTTTCCTGGCCAAAATCAAGTTAAGGTTCCTGGTTTCTGTGCCCTGTCTACAAAGCCCTGGCACATCTTGGTTGATTTTTTTTTTTTTTTTTTTTTTTTTTTGAGGTGTCACTGAAAAGTGCACTGTGCTTGAAGTCTATGGCTCTCTGGTGGTTGCCTGGGAAAAAATTATTCTGTTGATTATGTGAGCAAACCAAACTGTCCTTAGGAAGACAAGACCTTAGCACACCTGAGGTGACGTATCAGCATGGCAGTAGCTTGTACTGTGATCCAAACCTTGATGCTACATAATTGCATACCTGCTGTCAATGCAAAGAGGGGGATATGTACGCAAATCTGTTTTGTACTTATCAACTCTGGCTTCATGTGTGATCTCCTGTAGCATTCAATCATGAATATACTGTTGACACTGTTGGTATTTGCTTCATGTTCTAATAGCCTGCTGGTACTTGCGCTTCTAGGAAAGTTCAAATACCCTTAAAAAGTAGAAGTTTTACTTGATAGCAAATAAAACTGAGCACTTGGTGCTAATGGTCTTCTAATACAAAGTAGAGCAAACTCATTTCAGTATATTCATCTCAATATGTATCTTTGTAGACACTTAAACAAGTGGGTTGACCATTGAAGCTTTAAAGTGTCATTTCAAAGGAAGAAGAGTGAGTTCCTCTCAGCGTTAGTGCTTTGAATGGTCTTAGCCCCCAGGACATTTTGACTATTTGTCAGTTTTGTTCTACCAGCTTCCCTAAATGTCGACACTGGGCCATACACGGAGTGGCTGTAGCCGGTACTGCTGCGCTGAGGCCACCGGCTGTGGATCCGCCCCGCTGTTTGTGTCAGGGCTGCCGAGGTGGCACATGAAAGGGGGCACGCTTGTAGCCTGCTTGTCTTTTGGCCTGCCGACAGCCCAAACACAAACATTAGTGGAGATGGTTTGTACGCTGCCCAGGGGTGTCACACGAGTACTCTCTGCACATAAACAAGTTGTGGAATTTCATTAATTCATTCATCAATACAAGCCATTAAAAGAAACTGTCTTGTTAACTGGTATCTTGGATACTAATTGGCAGCTTCTATTAAACACCAACCTGCTGATCCTGTCAGTGTCACAAAGGGTAATGACCTGTGGTGCTGGGTGGCATAAATGCAGTCAGGAGCCCTCAGGAATAAACTGATGTGAGACCCTTTATTGGTGTCAGAGGCGTTTCGGCAGGGGAAACGCAAGGGCGAGGGAACGAGGTAGTTATATTAGAACAAAAAGGATGCTGTATTGTACTACATAGAGGAGTTTCAGTTTACCTAAATCCACAAGATGTATTTACTAAACTACATGTGGGGAAAAGAAAGTTCAAGGATGTGTGTGTATACACACTCTCATGTGTGCACATCAAATCTTGAAGTGAAGAAATTAAGTTTGAACCCAGAAAATAAGATACAGGAGGAAAAGATGGTGCAGGGTGATAGAATTCCGTGGAGAAATGGGTAAGAAATATGCCATGAACTTCCTCAGGTGCTGGAATGATAGGTGACTTAAGTGAGTCCGCTGTGATGAGGATGCAAATGCTGAAGTACATGTGGAAATTCTTGCCCTTGCCTGTGGCAGAAGTCACTGGGAGGCCTGGTAAAGCTGCAGGTGGGACAAAACCCAGTATTCAAATCCACGCTCCATAATCGGTTGTGACGGGTGCTCTGCAAGGTCAAACATTTTATACCATTATAAATAAGCCAAACATGTTCTCTACATCTCTCTACAAACAAAGAACAGTCACCAATATTTATTGTGTGTGAAAGTAGACTACGGAAATTTTACATCATCTAAGGTATGTTGGAGATTTTGCAGACTGAGTCAAAGTCTCCCGTGCTTTGTAGCAGCCAGCAGTGGCTTGGTACAGTCCCTCTGCAGTCATGTGAAGACAGAACATATCAATACCTAGTTAGTAGGTTATTTCTTTCTCCTTCTACTTTTTAATGCAATTTAGGGTTTGTGCATCAAATAAAATTTCAATTATCCAAATAATTGAAAATCATGTCCAAAGAAATTGACAGAAGTTTTTCACTAATTTAATTCTTGCTATTCACCTTCTAAGTTCTATTGCTGTTGAAGAGTTAACATTTGCAGTGTTTCAGCTTGTTCTATTGATTACACAGGTACTGCTAGATCTCTGTGAAATATTCTTATCACGGGGAAGAACAGTGATAACATTTCAGTTGACTGCTCTGGGTGAATGTTAACTAGTGAACTGGATGAAAGTTATTCCAAATTAACATCATGAACTGACTTGGTCTAACTCTTCCTTGCACACTAGTGCAAATTAAGTCGTCTTTATATGCTGACTCTTCTTATCCTCCTTTGGCCACCTACCTGCCAGTATTGCATTTCCATAGTAGAGCTGCCAAGTTTGGTTGGTGGTGTGCTTGGAGAGTTATGCATAGGCAGTTAACTGAAACATCCAAAAACTTATCAACATGGTGGTCTTGACCAGAAGTCTGAAACAGGAATAGCAAGTAGTGTGTAACTTATCCCCCGAGCCGCTCTGAGTGTTGCTTTTCCACCACTGAACACCTCAGCAGTTGCTTCTTTTCAAAGAATATTGTAACTCATGAATGCCATGCTCTGTGGGCTTCCTGGTCACTTAATTTCTTGTTGGTTCTCTTCTAAAATGCTTGTTTCACAGTGGTGAACCTCAGCCACCAGAGACTCCTTTACCGTGATTTTTCTAAGGGCTATAGTGGGCTATTAATCAGCCTGTGCACTTTTTCACTTCCAGGTCCTTTGTAGAATTAGTTGGGTGGGATTTGTTGACTTTTCCTCCACCTCTAATACTAGAGGAAATCTTTGTCCCAGGAAGAATCTCCTGTAGCTTCTATTTATGCTCTTACTACTGCCATGTGCTTGCAATTGTTCACACCGCTTGGACCCCCTTCAACCCTCTTCCTCCCCCCCTTATTTTTTTTAATTACTAGTGGGTGACAAATAGCTACTGCTTTCCACTCCATTTCGCCAGGCACAGCTTCTTCCCCGTCCTCAGGAGGTTTCTGACCTTTCAGTCGATGCCTTTTGCAGCCCCCCAGGGGCCTCCAGGGAGCTGTAATGGACTCACGTTAATTGCCTGTTGAAGGACAGAAGCAGTTCCTAGCAGGATGATTGGTGATCCCCCTGCGAGTACAGCTGTCCTGGTCAGTGAAAAGATTGATCTGACACACACAAACATTTCGGCTCACTGCTCGATGTGTCTCACAGAGCATGCACATAATCACTGCTCTGGCTCTAGTGGTTTCCTGCCTGCCCACGCTGCACTGTGGGGCTATTTGCTAGTGCCGTGACTCAGAGGAGCGAGTGAGAGAGAGCCTATCCATCCTAATCCCCTTGTGGGTTATGGTAGTTTAGATAGAAGATACCCCACAGACTGCAGGATAATCCAAAGATTTATAAAGTCAGTCTTATGGGTTGGTTTTCCTTTTTTTTTTTTTTTTTTTAATTGCTCTCAGTGGAAGCAAACCTTCCATTCTGGTTTAAACATAGTTTAATGTGGTTTAAAATGCAAGTGATGCACTTTTTAAAGTATACACACATGCATTCAGAAAAAAAAAACCCTCCCATGTGTGCTAAAGGCCAAACACAGCTTTAAAATTAAGAAAGCCGAGTCATTTCTCTTATGCTTCTTGCTTCTGTTCTTTGCAGCTAGGTAAACCATTATGTTCTCATTAGAGTTGAGTATGGGTCAGTTTGCAGAGCTCTGTACAAATATTATTTTTCCCCACTTTTGCTTTGTATACATTGACCCTGTGTTGGGCTTCAAGCTCCCAATCTGAAGAAGAAACTCAGCCAAAGTCAGCAATCGTGCTTTGATAGCTGAGGGCAAAACTTTGCAATATTAACAGCCTCTGCGTGTTTTCTATCTGAAAATACTAATCAGGTCAAATCTATGTGTTCCTTGGCACTTGTTCAACAGAAGATGTTTTCAACCTGTCCTGTGTTATCATTTGTAACAAAGGTTTTGCACAGATCTGGTCACCACACAATTAAGCTTCTCCTGAAGTAAATCCCCTGTAAAGTTTAAAAGGATTGACTTAACTGCTGCTTAAAAGGAAAGACTTTTTCCTAGTTGCTTCATCCTCTCAGCTCCATGTTTCACATTCACCTGAAATGAGAGAGTCCTGACTTAAATCCCTGTATCCAACCACCTGTGAGCTTCAAGGTGTACAAAATCTAGTGCAGCATCTCTGTTTTTCAGGCAGCTCTTGTGACTGTTAAGGCTTGTGTCTACGTGTTTCACGTCATTAGAATGCCTGATGCCCGAATATGAAGGTCTTGCCATGTGTGAGCTGTTTAATAGGTGTTAAAAAAACTCAAACAAGAAGAAACTATTTCTCATAATCAGGCCAAAATTTATTTGTGACAAACTTCAGCAACTATAACTCTTGCATTTTAGTAAACGTGCTGCTTGTCTGAAGTGTATACTGTCAAATGGAGTTGGAAAGCAGCAGTGAGAAGAGAATTCTAGAGACGATGAAAAATGGTAAAGATGAGGCAGTTTGCCATACTTTGGGGTCCTACAGACATCCATCCACCGACCAGAGAAATATTATTTCTCCATGAAGTTGCTGTATCGCGAGTGTCAAGCAAAACTGTGTATTTCTATTCAGAATGTTCTGCTCCAGGAATACGTTATTTACAAGTGGAGGAAACCTAGCGACCGCCCATCCCTGGCAATTGCTGAGTACTCTAAGAGTACTAAAGACAAGCTTTGCTGTGAGTTTCCTGTCCCTGTTGCTATAGCCGTACTTTTTTAGCTGTTATTTTCATCCTGCATTTCCTATTTAGTACGTGTATGCATGTGATCTCAGGCTAGGTTCAGATTTTAGTACGTGGAAATGTTAGGGCTTTCTACACTAGCCTATAAGCCAATTAAATATTTTTAGACTGAGAAAGAATTTATCTTTTTTTTTTTTTTTAATTGAGCCCCAAACCCTTCCCAGTGAGAGTAAGTAAAATGAGTCGTTGAAACAGCAGAGGAAATAAGACGGGAAGAAGTATCTCTGTTTGCAAGCTGTGTGGTGGTGTCCAGTAATTAAAGACGGAATGGCTGGACACCAGCCAAGAACCCAAACAAAAGCATCTTAAGAGGTCTAGAATAGCTCCAGTGTAATAGAATTTTAGACAGATTCCGGTATAGGAATGAAGCCTCGTTGTCTCCCGTATTTGTCATTGTGGATGGTTTTAGAAAAAAGATTAAACCAGAATATATATCCATTTTTACTAGAGGGTTGCTAGTGAGATGAGGAAACTGTGTTACAGTAAGACCATGTCATCAGAGAAGCGTGGAGAAAATTCATAGATATCCAGCATACTAAAATAAATAAATAACACCCAAATAGAACATAAAAGATGTGACTAGATAAGAAATTGAATGTCTCAGAGGGTTGAATTTCTGTTACCTTAAAAATATATTATGTTTATAGCCTTTATGAGAACTTGAAAATTCTACTTAAAAATAATATTGCAAGTAGAATGAAAATTTTTGTCTGTATTATGAATGTAATGAGAGAAATAGCGTTTCAGCCAGCTCTTCTAATCATACAATATTAGACAATAATGATCAAAAATCCTGTAACACCGTTAACATTCAGAAAACATGAGAAGAGGTAACTCTTCTCTGGTGGGGCAAGGCGTACCGGAGATGTAAAATGGGATCTAGAGTTGAGGATAAGAGTGTACTGCAGCATAAGCTGAAAATCAGGCAGGAATGTGTTCAGCCTTTGGACAACAGCGTTCATCTAGACTGCTTCCTTAGCGAAACAAGTAGAGAATTAAAAGTGGCTTTTTTGAGGATAAGATCCAGGTGCTGCTGGTCTATGAGAACCTTTCATTGCTCTCAGTAGCACAGAGTTCTTGCTTTGGGAAGAAGTAGTTTCAAAAAGTGTATTTTGTTGGTGTGAAAGGCCCTTTACCGAGGGCTTTGAGGCGGATGCACAGGAAAAGTACATCCCCTCTGAGGTCCAGCTGTATGAGCTACCTTCTCACTTCAGCCTCTGCTCTTGCTGCAACCTCTTCCTTTCCTTCTTTCCATTTTTTTTTTTTCTGCCTACAGTATTTTTCATTCCAGAAGCTTCTCTTCCTTGTCCATGTTGTTCAAATAACTGGCCAGCAATGTTAAATTCATTAACAAAACGTTGAACAACTGCAAAGCCTTGTAGACCTTGGTTATTGGGCTTTTTAAAATATTTTGCATGTCTACATACAGTGCAGTTCCAATACTGTAAAATACCGTAGTCTGTTTTCTTCCAGGGGAATTCTTGCTTTCTAGGATACATATTATGAGTGCTTTTAGTTTTGTCAGGAACTGTATACCTGAAGCATAAATAGAGAAACCAAACATGGCTTAATAACATCTAGGGGTTCATTTTTAGCTTGGCGTAGGAGAATTAATTTGGCTTCAAGCCCCATGGTTCTTATAAAGTTTAATGAGAATTGCAAAAGTGATCCTCCTATCCACCACGCTGAAAACGTACACCTTTAACTGCCTCATTTATACTTAATAAACAAGCGATTGTATGTTAATACTAAATGACTCTTGGAGTAGAGGAAACATGCCGGGCATATGTACCAAACTGAAAAAACTCTCACGAGAAATGTTACCTGGCAGCTGTGATCAAGCCAGGATTAATTCCATTTGATTAGGCTAACGTAGGAGGAATTGAATTCACGAGGACTTGAACTTGGGTTTGTTCAGCTCTCTGGAAAGACTCACAAAGGCTGCAGTGGGCCCGGCATCAAATTCCAAGGAGCCTGAGATTACAGGGCGACCTCAGGGAGCAATAACAACCAGGAGAGCGTTCGTTACTCGCTTGGCTGTCTGCTGGTAGTTGTGGTTAGCACTACCGAGCAGTTCGGTGTGGAGAGTTCAGTGGTGCAATTGCAATGGGCACAGTGAGTTTGAACTGCGTTACCCAGCCACGTCGGTCTAGTGACTGGCAAGATGACGTATTCCTGTGCCTGTTTCGGTTCTCCTGAGCAGGGTTTGGCCCAACAGGTTTGGAAATGGGTGGGTAATTACTATTGCCAGGAATCTGGGGGGAATGGACTTGGGAGGTCAGTAGCCGTGGAAAGACAATGTCTGTCATCATTCACAGATTCTGCACTTAGCTGCTTTGCATGACACCAGGTACTTCTTCATTCCTGAAATTACTGCCCTGGAAGCATAATTCTGCAGATGGTGCAGCAGCAGAGATAATTGGCTGGCATTGCTAAGTCCAATCAAAATAACTACGGAGAGAGGTGTGTAGGGCAGTGATGTTTTTCACTGGAAAGCAAACATGTTTAATATTGCATCTCAAATATTACCTACATGGAGAAAAAGAAGTGACAAGAAAATCTGCTTTTATGACTATGAAAAAATAGAGTAATGTTTTGCTTGTTTAGTGGAAAAAGCCCAAAAGTCCTGACCCAACCGTTCTCTGGAGACTGGCTGCAGATCAGTATCAAAATTTAGCAGCTTGCTTCCATTTCCAGTTCTTTTTTTAACACATGAATGTGATTTTTGCCTCTTGGCCAGCTGCAGCTCCAAGCACTGAAATTAAACTTAACATGTTTTACAAAATGAATGGAAGGCCAGAGCGGAGACTCTTGTTTCCAAGGATCACATAGCCCCTTTCTGGCATTACAGAAACTCTCGTTCTATTAGAATCTGGCAACAGCGCGTGAACTGCACAAACATGATGTCTCATTTGTCTGCCAACTGGTGGAAGACAGTCGGAGCTGGCTTCTCCATTTACAGCCTGCTCTGGAGCCCGCTGGAGTCAACCGCCAGACTTCCACGGACTTCTTCAAAGCGATGCTACGCGCAGTCTCCCCATCCAGGGTTGTACCCTCCCGTGGTTGCTGTAAGATCAGCCCGCGTCTGAGAACAAAGTCCCATGCAGTCTTGGTCAAGGGGGAGTGGTAATTAAAGCCAGTTGAGTCAAGGTTGGACCACATTTTTCTTTCTGGTAACAAACTCTGTTGGAAATAATTTAGCTACCCCTGTGTCCCGCCGTCTCTTTGCGAATGACGTGCTAGCAAATGTGTTAGCTTATTACTTGGTAATTTTAAGTTTTTCTGTGAAGGGCTTATAAGAACATAGTTCAGCCATTGCTGTTCACGAACTATTCAGGACGTGCGTTGTTCTGAGTAGTTCTTATTCGTGACCTGTCACATAATATCCTTCCTAGTATCTAAGCAGACGACTCCTAGACACACTTCACAGAGGTTGACCACCATCTTGAAAGACATTGCTGAACGCATACAAAAATATGCTTTTCTATAGCCGCCTTGGGAGCTTCTGTCTGTTAATATTGCTGTGAAAAACCTCTGTGTTTTTTAGGAAGATCATTGATGCAATTGTATTTTCAAGTCATCAAATGGCTTTGTTTGTAGCATTTGTCTGCAACTGAGAGGCAGAAGGATCATTCTTTCCCAGTAATAATGTTTAGATTATGCTGGTGACTAGGTAGTATTTTGTCCACAACAGCAAGGGGACTTATGCCTTGCTCCAGAAGTATGTCTTCTTCGGTCATGCTGAAGTGCTAGTGTGCAACGCTGGCTTCTTTGCAAATGCTTTCCTAGTACTTGTTAATTTTTGAATGAAACTTTTCTAATGGCTGATGAGCAAGTGTACGAGAATAGCAAGTTCAAGGGTAGATAACAAATAGTTTGATGAAAAATGCCTCACTTTCAGTTAGAGAGTGGCTGTTACTCGTTATTGAGTCTACTTACTTTGCGTGCAAGAGGCTGTATAAACCACTGAGAATGTAAGGATGTCTGCCTATTTTTCACTCCTTAGTTTAATGGATTCATGGAAAAGGCGGTATGTGTGTGTGCATATATAGAGAGAGTTTCCCAGCATTGGTCTTAAATTACAGTTCCTCATCTATCTTGAAGAAGATGACTGCCAAGGATTCATCAGTGCTGCCTGTTCCCATTTCAGACCATAAATGCCAAGCTTATACACTAAATACTTGATATGTTTTCCTAATGGGTGTTTCCAGACTCCATGGATACTTTCAACTTTTAATATGGTAGAAATGGACTGGACAAAAATAAGCATAGTTACTGTATGGCTGCTGTTGATAGATTATTGCAACCCTTGTTGAAAAATGGATTCCTGTGTGTTGCTTACAAGTATTTTGTAAAAGTATATTCAGTCAGATATTGCATATTTTTACTGTCCTTCTCTCCTTTCCCAACTGCTTCTCCAAAAATATATTAGTCACTGACTTCTGAATTTCTTCTCAAACCGTTAGGCTGAGGGGCACATTCTGAATAACGTCAGTCATTTCTGGTGTATAATAATGTACAATAACAGCTGTATAATAGTGGCGGTGCAACTGTTTTTTTCCTATCGGCATTCCGAACACCAACACTCCACCTTGATAGCGCACTGTGAATTGCTCAGAAGCCAAATGGTGAACTTGGAAGAAGATGGTCTCCCTCAGTTTGCAGAGCCCTCAGGGCAGCTATTGATTCCTTCCAGTAAATCCCAGCTCTCATCGTCTCCGCAAGTGGGAAGGGCTCACTGGAAGGCTCCAGCCTGAAGCATTTTCATAGCAGATGGTTGCCCCATTACCATTCTGTTTGCATCCTTTTTCTGGTCTGCTTTGTGACGTTGCCCTTTTGCAGACAATAGGGTCACGGCTCGTCAGTGCACTTGGTTTCCAGGATTGCTGTTGGTCTGTGGGGTTTTTTTGTTTTGTTTTGTTTGCCTTATCGTGCAAGAAGGCCGTGATATTTCTGTATCTGGCAGCGTGTCTGTGAGAGACGAGGCAGAGTGAACGAGGCTTGATGTGTGAATGACAGATCCCTAGGTGACGCCGCTGGGAAGCTCTTGATCTGCCTGGTTTGAAGTTGAAAGCTCACTAGGTCACACTGAAAATGGTTGCCACTGGGCTTTTCTTTCATCCTTGTTTATTTATTTTTTCCTTCCCTTTCCTGAAGTTTTTACACTCAGAAAGGGGTTCTCTTGTTGTTGTTCCTCATGTTCCTTGTTGCTGGTAGGCTGGATTATGATCTTTTACTGCACTTAATTGCTGTTGTGTCTTCTCATACTTCTTGTTGCACTTAAGTGTGCAGAGGAAGGAAAGGGGAGGCTCATGCCTTTGAGCTTGGCACCTGTGCCAGGGACTAACCAGATACAAAATGAGCATTTTAAGTAAGCGCCAGGTGTTTCTAAAGACACGGTCTGTTTATTATTTAGCAACCTGCTGTTCAAAGGTTCTGGCATTTGCCAGCCAGATCAAAACAGAGGAGCCAGGTGGCGATTCTGTGACATTTTTCTCTCCATATCTGCAGCAAGTCCTTAACTAAACAGGCGTAAAGAACAAGGCATAAATTAACCTGAAAAGACAAGGTGGCATTAGAAGAACCTCTGATCCTCTTGTAAATGCCCTATTGGCAAAGCTAAAATAGCCACTCTGACAAGAGCCAGGAGAGGATTTCCTCCCCGGTGAACATTGCCAACAATTTGTCACCTAGCATGGAGGTTGTCATTGTGGCAGTACACAGAGAGCCAAAGGCTAAAGCCCCATGTAGTGAACCCTGCAAAAGGGTCAGAAAGTCACCTGGCACAGAGCGGGGATCGGGGAGCCGAAGCTGGTGCAGCAGACTCGCGAGTAGGATAGTAAAAATCCAGGCACAGGCGGTATATCCAGGGGCTCACAGCAGTTTAGCAAGGTTCTTAATGATGAATTGCAGGTAGACGTGTCGCGTGGTCCGTCTGCCTCCATATGGCCCTGGGTACCCAGTGCGCTTGTAGCTACCCGTTAATTAGGACTGCCAGAACACCCCTTCCTTTTTGCTGAAGTTCCTAAGCTTTATCTGACAGCTTATCTCCAGGGATTAAAAGGGCCCAAACTCAGCTTTAAGTCACCTGTCCTAATGAGTCGCTAACTACAGCAAATTTCTCATTTTCATATGGGAGTACTTGACAGCTGAGTTTGAACACATAACCTCACACTAGTGCGAGTGGGCCTCTGGCGTTTAGAAAGAAAAGCCGTCCAGTGGACTTTGTTGATGAGTGCCGCTCCTCAGGGTCGCTGTTGGGATGGGTGCTCTTTAACATCTTTGTCAGCAACACGGATGGTGGGATCGAGTGCGCCCTCAGCAAGTTTGGGCTTTGAGCAACCTGGTCTAGAGGAAGGTTCACAGCAGGTGGGTGGAACTAGATGATCTTTAAGGTCCCTTTCAACCCAAACCATTCTGTGACTCGGTTGTTCTGCGTTTAAATCACTGATCTATCGGGATACCCAAGGTAAAGAAAGTAGGTCTCACTTTAAACTCATCTATTGTATCTTGCAATAACCGGTTGTACACACCACTGAAGTATAAATGGAAGACTTTTGCTCACTCAAGAAGAAAATGCTGCCTCTTGCATGGAAATGAGGAATTGTGACATCTGTTCATGGTGTATCATCATTGTCCAGGCAGGGAACGCAATAGTGGTATTCTCCTGTATTTCTGCTTCTCAAAATAACCTTAAAAAACCAAGATTTTGGAAACAATGTCCAATATGCCATCTCAGCTGAAGGTAGAACTGGTGTCACCAGCATAATACATGTGTGAAACAGAACTTGGAGAGGAGACCCTTGAAAATGCAGATGCAGCAGGTTAAGACTGTTACCGTCTTTCTCTTTGCTGTGAAAACTTTTGAAATGTATCAAGAAATTTCCTTGCATGCTTATATACATCAAATGTGCAGACTCAACAGTGGTTGAGCTAGCCATGACCCTTTAGCCCTTCTCATGTTCATGTTCAGCTTTGAAACAGAAGGGACTTCATCACAGTATGATGGGGTGTAGGCGTTGCTAATTTAGGGAAGTGAGTCCTCCTGTTCAAGTGTCTAATTAAACAGTTACTTAACGTGTCTTTCTGAACTGAAAGGAATTGGTGTACATACTTAGTGCAGGTAAATCTGTGGTATAATTCAGGGTCATTTCTTGGAGGTGAAGATTTGGCCCACTGATCTTGGGCACAGGTGGCTTGTTTAACTCTAGGGGTATTTTCAAGGTTTCTGGAGTAAATCCCTTCCTAAGCAGGCCATAACGTACCCCTGAGAGGGAAAGGGAGCAAAAAACCAAGAGTTATAAAGAGTATCGCTGATCTATAGTTTGTGCAACTAGGCACTGCGATGATTTGCTGGGGTTGATGAAAAAAACCAAACCTGCTCAGGATATCCACCTGTCCCCCTTTGTTAAAAAAAAATGAAAGAGCCAATCCAAAATGGGATCATTATCTGTAGTGGATGTGCTTCTCATCACTGAAAAAATACCAGCTCAGTTAAGTAACGTGCAGCCTAGAGATTAAAGCTGTCTCCTTTTCATCTGGATAGCCAAACGTGGCGGTTGGAAAGGAGATCACTTAGAGCTCAATATTCCTTTCAGTAGTGACTTGATGTATCATTTTTTTTCCCTGCCTGTTATTAGATTCTACTATGTTTTACTTATTTAAATCTCAGCCTCCTTTTGCTGACATAGCAAGGCATAACCAGAGATGTTTAGTAAAACTTAGACGAGCCCCTAAGTGGGCCACTTGTTCTATAAATCTTTAAATATTTTATGTTACTCTTTTAGAAATTGCTTTTGCCAGACTAACCCAATCTGCTTTGAAATGACTAGGGCATAAAATAACAGCTCTTTTAAAATTCTCCAGTGATAGAGTTATTTGGTATATTTTCAGGGAAGACCAGACTTTGCAGCCTCTAGTGAAAGATTGGCTTTAAACATGGAGAAGTTTTGCTCCAAAAGGAGCCATTCTTTTCAGCCCCTGGACACCTCTAAGATCGTGTTGCTCTCCCAGGACACGCTGGGGGTAACCTCCTGGCCCTTTGAAGTCAATGGCAAAATTCCCATTGGATTGTAATGGAACTGAGATTTAACCTGAACATACAGAGTCTTTGGTGTCTTTTATCACCAAATACAGATATTCTTCCTGAATTGTGCCCTAGATTGGCCAGTCATGGAAGAGATTGATGACTGTGCCGAGCAGCATGATCCCTGCAAGTAGAAAAAGGGGGTTATGTCTTATGAGAGATTAGAATTTTAGAATTACTGATTGGATTAGACTGTTACCACAGAAACTCCGGAGAGCATCATGTGTGGCCTGTTAAGGGAAACGCTGCCTATACGCATCTTCCAATAGTGACAAATGTGACACAGCCTTTTTGCAAATACAAGTGTTCCTGCATTAATAGGAACTGTTCCACCACAATTAAGACCGAGTTCATTAAAGAAATCAAGCAAGAACGGTGCTGGCCAAGCACAGAATTCCTGCGATGATGGAGGACGCTTGGCCCCTCTTCCCTTCACTGTTAGCTGCTGTGATACGCAGTCACACAACCACGGAGTGGGGTTGTGGCTCTGCGGCTGCTCTGCCTCCTCGTTTTCAGACGTAAATGCCAGTGACACGAGACTTAACTCTCAGGGGTGAAGGAGATGGTATTTGGTACTCCAATGGAAGCAAAGCCAAAGTGCTCATGCTCTCTGCCTCTGTTCTAGTTTCCTCAATAGCTTTGAAGCATGTTGATGTATTTCAGCCAAATTTAACAGAAAGCAAGGTCTCATCGAATATTACAACTAACATGAGAGCACAAGTCTGTGTAAAGGATCTTGTGCCGTAACTTCAGGGAAAAGTAAACACACTTGGTCATCTTTTTAGATGTGACAAACACAAGGGCTGTAGCAGGAGAGGGGGACCGCACCCTACTTTAAGCTTCATTTAGATCTCACAGCTCCATCAACTTCACACAAATCCCTGACCCCAAGTTCTTCATTAATCCCAGTACTCAGATAATGACTTCTGAAAACTGCCTCTGAATAAGACTAAACATAGCACAGCCAGCTGTGCCATTTCCACAAGGGGAAGAGCTGAATGAATGAATGGATTCAAAGGTGTTCCTGTTTCTGCCCTTCCCAACCCAGTTATGCATCGCGTGACGCTCTTGATCACAGTATACGAACATGTTTATGGGGCTTTCATAATAATTTTTGTTTTTTAGAAAACTGCAGGTTTCTCTGTTTTTCTTCTTGCTGTTTTGTATTTTTCTGTAAGCTGGTTCACTGTGCCAGCAGTTTTGGTGGTACCGTGGACTGAGTGGCACACTTGTGCCATGGAGATGGGCCTGGCACCATGCCACAGGAAGGCAGTGATTTCATACGCTTGCAGCCAAAACTATCTTGTCAAGGCAGAGCCCTAGGAGGTTGGAAGCACCGGGAAAACCAAGGGCGCTAAACCAGTTTTCATCAGTTTCTTGCAAATTGGTTTTTTTTTTTTTACAGGTGAGTGTGAGTACAAAGGGCCCAAAACTTGAGAAATAGATGGACTCAACAGCAACGTGCTAATCGGCTCTGTATGACCACACATTAAGCCCTCTTGGTTATGCCCCAGAAAAGCTCTATAATCTTTTCATCTTTTTTCGCTTACTCTGAAAGCCAAAACTACTCCCATTAGTCTACTGCTCTCTGTTACTCACAAATCTTGTTTTTTGTTGAGAAAATACGTAAAATACTTGTGCCACATGTAATTCCACGAGCTATTACATCAGGAAGCTGTGGTTACTGCTCGGGTAGAACAGTAATGCCTTCGGATGAAGAATGGTTCCTTTGTGTAATTGAACATGTCCTGTTTACAGAGCTGCAGCAGCACATTTTTGTTATTAAATCTGGGAGATTTGATAAATAACATTGTGTTATGCTGGTACCAATGACAAGCTTAAAATGGGATGTTGATGACTGGTTTTAAATTAGAGGAACGGTGTTTGCTCCTCTGTGCAGGCAGAATTCAGTCAGCTTGGGCACTGTAACCAGTTCTTTCTCTGGACCGTATTCACCTGCTTCCCAGGATAGAGCTGTGCGATTTGGGCAGTGGGTGGTATCGTGTGTGGATTGATCCATGGGACATATTGACAACACAAAATGGTAAGGATGGAATGGGAAATCTGTTTGCAGCTTCGGTAGAAAAAAATGTAAAGGACAACTGCCTCTGTTCCTTCAGTATTTATTAGGTCTTTACATCTGAAATTGCCTTGAAAGCAGAAAGAGATGCACCATGGTTTTCAGTAAATTTGTGTTTTTAAGTGTGAAACCGGAGAGCAACTCGGCTTACCAGATAGTGATCGCTGCATCCGAACGCTTAACTGAGCGTGTGTAATGAAGAGGAGGAGAGAAACTCTTTGAGATGTTATGGACTGGTGTTCAGTTACTTCAGTTGTATGTACCCCTCTATGCCAGTTTGAACTGCAAAGCTAAGGTCAACACAACCTCTCTATAGAAAGCAGAAAAGTCCTCTTGCCTCTTCCCTTGTTCAGCACCACTGGAGCCCTTGTTTTCTCGTATGCCCCCCAATCCCCTTTAGTGCTCCCTTGGTGTCAGTTTATTTTGTACTGAGTGGTACAGTGTGATCCATTCGGGAAGCACTTCTTGCAAACAGTAAGATACATTTTCCCTGAAGCCAACATCTTGCTTCATATTTGCACTGTAAAACACCAAGCAGAGAAAAGGAAAATTCCATGCAAACCACTTGGCCGTAGCTACATTTTGCTTCTTTCTTTGTTTTTCTTTAAAGTTTTTAACAGAACCAGCCAAAGTGCTAGACAAGAGTCCAAAGTTCAAATGACTGTTAGCTTTGTTTGATCATACATCCAGTTTACTTTAGCATGGGATCCCAGCTTTTGTTTAAGAGACTGAATCAATTTTATGCTAAGTGATTTCTTTGAGCAGATTTTTTTATTATTATTATTGTCCCCGTTGCCTAAAGTAAATTAGTATGATAGCGGGAGCAGCCAGGGAATGAAAAGGAGTCAAGTCCTCAAGTCACATTAGCACGCTTGTTGAGGCCTTTAAACAATCATCGCCATCAAAGTACTCCCTAATAACTGTAAAAAAGCTGATCACAGGTGGCAGTGGGCGTGAAATGTGTGGCTCTGTGCTCAATCCTTAGGATAATGGGGGTATTCCTGGGATTTCTAGAAGGACTCCTTTGTGCGCTGGTCATGTGCCTGCTGAGCTGAAAGGACTATTTTGCTCAATTTGTCTAAAAGCGGCTGGTTTATATGATAGCTGCAGGGGTTTAGCCACTCAGGTTGTTTTAACCCTTCCCACGCAGATAGATTTTGATACAATCCAGGGCCTTGTCTACACTGGGAAGTTTCTCCAATTTAAGGAAGCGGAGCGCGTTACTGGCCAAGAATCAAGAGTGTGTGAAGACCACCAGCCTTGTTGACAAGGATCGGTGGCTTCGGCTACGCCTCTTTATGGATGCTCAGCTTGAGATACGTGTTTTTCCCTACTTGGCAGCAATGGGAAATCAGAACTTCGTGAAGCACTTCAGGCGCTGAAGCTGAGGCTCTCAGATGCCAGTGAGACAAATAATTCTTGAAGGAATAAAGCCTATGTAAGGCTCTCCGTTTGGGAGCAGAGTCCCAAGGTATACCAAGCTTTTCTTATGGTCTCTTTCACTGCAAAAAAAAAAGAAAACCAAAAAAAAAGCATCTTGGTGATTTCTAAAGACCCATCCCAAAACATGAAAATATTATTTGTTGTGTGAAACCTGCACAGCCTAGAAATACTTTCCTTCCTGCTAGAAATAGTTAAAAGAATACCTAAAAAAAAATAGTCTGTTACCTAAGAGACTCTGAAAAGAGGGAAATGTGTTTTGACGTTAGCAATCCTTGACTTTGAAATGGAAAGAAATGAATTATCTAAATGCATAAAAAAAGTTAACTACTCTTATACATTTATATAAATTGATGTTAATATCTCGAGGTGAAGCTGAGAGCAGTACTGTTTTCTACCAACAAGTATAATCCAAATGGTTGGGTGTTAATTAATATTGCTCTTATGATACAGCGTAAAGGTTTTAAGTTGAGGGTTCATTTCCCTACCTGTAGTCTCAGAACTCAGGATACAAAGATAAATCGGAAGTTTAATCCTGCTCGTTATCTTACATTCAGCACCTTTTAACAGTCAGAAGGAGTCTGTCTCCACGGTGTTCAAGGGGGCTCTAGTCGAGAGCTTTTCAGTTTCAGGCAAGACTAAACCAAGCCAAAACCTATAAAGAGACTACACCAAAGATGTTCCACCATAGTGATCCAAGTGACTAAATCTTATAGTCCTGTTGCTGTCGTGTTTTGAATGATAATGTGTTGAATCCGCAGGTGAAGAAGCTGTTTCAAGTGGGTGTGATGATACTGGCTTAGGCAGTGCAGCCTAACAGGGATCTGGCGTTCTCATCTGATACAAGAAACACTTTTTGAGATTCCGTAGCAGAACTTATATGCCAGAGTTCTTGTTTGCTCTCCTCACCTGGTCACTGTTATTGACAGTCTTCTGCTGGAAAGACCTTTTTTCCCGTCGTCTTTTGCCCCCGTTCCCGTCTCTGCTGTTAAGAACAGGGAATGAACAGCTCTTGCTCTGTGTTTTGGAGTACCTAACAATAAGGCCTCAATTACAGCCCGCAAAGATCCATTAAAACTAATCCATGCTAATAAATGAAATGCCTGACAGTAGCCAGGCTAATATATAAATATCTCCACAACTTTCTTGAATCCCTCTAGTTCTTAAGGTGGGGGACCAGATTCAAAGGTGCTAAAGCTTGTCACGAAGAAGTTCATGATGTTATAGCAAGTTATGCTGAAACTGGTTGTGGCTGGAAAGATGTAAAAAGCTGGTAGGAAAACTGGAATGAGCTATTTCTGTGTGTCTCTCATACACACAAATCATTTAAATGTGTTTGATGACACCCCAAGTCAGCTGCAGCTGTGGGGGTTCTTTTGCTCTCTCTCTGACACCTTCTGCCTCTATGACCATAAATGTAGCTATCATTGAAAGAGAGGTCAATATCCTTAATTTCTGGTATAGATAACAGGAGAATTTTCTATCCAACCCCCATCACCCCACCCTAAACCATCACAGTGTCTGGAATTGAAAAATTCCAACTGCAGTCTTGAGCCTCTGTCACCTGCAGAGCCCAACAGTTGTTTCACTGTACTTGTACTACAAGGAGTAAATTGCAGCATATTTTGGTGCATATAACCTAGGGTTTTTCAGGACTGCCTAGGGAAGCACCTAGTTCTCGCTAACATTAAGCTGCGCCATTCCATCAGCCTGCACCGATTTGGAGCGGAAACACTGGTTCAAAGCACTTGGCATTGCTGTGCACCGTTTGCAATGGTGTTGGAGGGGAAGAGCACGGGTGAAACCCTGCCTTTGCTGATAAAATGGCAAAGCTTCCATTGCCTTCCGCAAAGCCAGGGGTTCACCACCGGGGAACTTGCTACAGCTGTAAAGCCACGTTAAAGTCAGGACCGTTTCAAAACGACTCCTTACCACGTTTGCTTCCTTAGAGGATGGTATCAGTGTCCATCTACTTTGGAGACCTATAAAGCTACTTTGTAGGTAAAATCCTTTTCCTTCTTCCGTTGCTTGTGCAATTTGATCTTGTACCGCACAGACATTACCTATTGAAGGTGGCACATGCTGCTTCATTCACCGATGCGGCCTTTGAAGAGTTAAGCTCCGCAGTCACTCAGAAGGTGGACTTCTGCTTTTCCTCAAGTCTCTATTCATCTCCAGGAACTGAATTTTTCATGCAGTAATTAAAATTTGTAGGTCAAACCTCCCATGGCACCGTTTTCTGCTAATATGGGAGAGCAACGGTCGGATTCGCTTACGCCGCTCTTCGCCGCGCTGAGATTTAAAGGATGAAGGGTGACATTTTCCCCCATTTTGTAAATTAATGCCATTGATCTGCGTAACAAGAACAAAGTTAGGCTTCAAAATACCAAATGATAAAGAGATTAAGACTTTAAATGGCTTTCCAAAGGCAACCTCTATTGTAAGATTCCAAGCAGAGTATTGAACTTCCAATTAGAATTTCTAATGGGCTATTGACTTAAATGGATAAAATGTTGCAAGTGATAGCTTTCAAGATGACAAAAATGGCTTAGTACATTCTGGAATATTACTTTATGAAACAAATACTGTTCTGGAGGCTGAGTAGTAATAACCCAGGCCCCGGGCAATATTGTTCTGTGTCTCTGTGCAGCAGTTTTTCAAAATTGAACTAATGCATTTTGAAACATTTTCTCTTTTCACGTTTTGTAAATCTTCGGGAGAGAGGTGCTTTAACTTTCATGAAAGAATCTTAAATCTCTGGTGATGTAGCTGTGATTGCACTCTTTATGAAATACAATCCATCTTCTCCAATACTGTATCTTCACACATTCTTTCATCTAGGGCACAAACAATGTGCCCACCTCGTGTGGTTTTTCCTGACTACACTCCAGAACGTATCTGTTCTGCGGTGCATGTACTACAAATAACATCTGAAACTCTCCCAAATCATCCTGGCGCTTTACAGTGAATAGACTTGAAGTCTTGTTATGAAACACTAGCTCTGGTACATTTTTCAAAGAATTTTTTTTTCAGAGACTAGCCAGCCCTTTCCAGGATAAAGGGTTAATATTATGCTTATGTTACAGTGCATTAAAAACTCTAATTAAAACAGCATTACATTCCCATCTGCCAATCTCCAGTAATCTTCTTTAATTGCAGTAATTAAACTATATTTACATGTTCAGAATACTTGTAATTTAGCAAATTGCACTCTCTGCTCTACATTTAATCAAACAACCAGTTCCAGTATATTTAGTGTGGAAAGAAGTAATTTCAATGTTTTGATTACTATAGCAGATTTGACAGAGTAAGTGCCCCTCTAGTAGAGGCTTTGAAAGGGAAGGCAAACATGAAATATAGTCCTGTTCTGATTGTCATGTGAATGCCTAATTACATGTTAGAGGATTAACTATTAAAGGGTACACACTGTTTCGCTTGGTTGTTTTTTCTTTTTTTAGGCCCAGCTGACATAACAGATAATGCAGGTTGCCTGTTCGGGCCTGTTTGGTGGAGTATGTAAGCTTTTTATTATTATTATTATAAGTCTTAAAAACTAGTATTAAATGCTGTGAGTTAGTAAGGTCTTAATGCCCCGCGTCTTGTCTTTAAAGCCATAGGTAAATGGTTCTATAGATTATGTTCCCAGGGTGCTGCTGACAGCTGTTTTCACAGCTTCGTCCCTGCCCCTACCCTTTGTTATCACCTCTGTTTGGGGGGAGGAGGGCCGTTATTCTTAGAACGGCAGTTTCCAGGTAGATCTGTCAAATGCTTGTTTACATTTGGTACATGAAGTGTCCCCAGACAGACAGCTCCTCCGTGTGATGTAAATGCTGAGTATTGCCCTGGGAATAAGTGGTGCTGAAGTAATCTCGTCCGAGTCTGTGCAAGGACACGCATGACAATGACGTGCGAGTGCCTGGATAGGTGGGTGGATTCATAACTTTTTTGCAAAAGGAAGCTTCTCTTTTACTAAACGTTTCTTGCTATGATCTGTGGTCCTCGGTGAACTTTAAAAGGTGATTCCAGTACCACCCAGGCTTCCCCACATGAACTGTGCAAAGCAGAAAAACTTCCTTCTGATCTGCCAGTCCCAGACACGCTGGGTTCAGGAGCAAACCGTGCCAGCGGAGTCCGTGGTAGCCTTGTAGCACTGCATCCGCGAGAGGCTGATCGGCTCCTCGTGTCGGGAACCCCATCTCCAGCCATACCCATGCACATGGGAGTGAAGTCCCCAGACACCTTCGGGGCGTTTCATTGCCAGTGCTGAGGACAAGTTACAGTCAGTTCCAGATGGGACATGTCGTACCATTAACAGTGGTGGGGAATAAACTTGTTCTCCAGAAGGTTTGACCGTAGGCTGCGAAGGACAGCGGTCCTTGCAGGTTGAACAGATGTAGGCATTTGTAACTATTGAATTCCTCACTGACAGAGAAAGGTTGTAGTAAGTATGGGCAGAGGTAACAGAAATGCTGCAAATGAGCAATATCTGTTCCTAAATAGATGCTTTCGGTGTGGTAAATAGATTCCGTATGCAAAGACACCATTAGTGTGGTTTCCTTCAGCCGTCTTACCTCCAAATATACTGCTTTTGTTCCAGAGGCAGACAGAAAAGCTGTTCAAAATCCCCAGCTCTGTTTTTCCTTACTGAACTGCCCTTCTGCCAATGTCCTCCTTCCCCGTGGCCTGAACTCAGGCACGTTTAACCGTAACTGATACTGTGATTTCTTACATCACTCTGACTTCATTTCGAAGAAGTAACTCCTGTGAAGGAAAATGGGGTCATTTCCAGGCATTTGCAGTGGCTCTAGCTCATTGTGTTTGCTCCTAGGTGTAGTTCAGGCTGCCAACAGTGAAAGCTCCAAATCAAACCCTTTCATTCAAGTCTGTCTCATACTGAGGTATTGCTTTGCTCTTGGTTTGCTCTCCAAACTCCCTATTTTCTATTTTAGAATTAGATGTATGTTTTAATGAGGGGGAATGTTTGCTGTGTTTCTGTTTGTGCATTTATATATATTTATAATCATAATATTTTAATTTTTACAGTACATTATAAAAAAAAATTGTCAATAGGCCTTTTGAACCATGTTTGTGAAAAATCAAGATTATAAAGCTTGGCTTGTTTAAAAAAATGTTGGCCCTGCTATGGAAGATGTAAAGAAATTAGCCTAATTCTACTAATTTCTGATTATGTACTCCTGATTTACATGAGTGTGGCTGAAGTAAGAATGAGACCAATATTGTTCAGTTCCTAGGTAGCCTCTATCACAAAGTTCAAATAGATGAGAGACCTGTGAGGTTGGGATTTCTCATTACGCTCCGTGGTGTTGCACGGTTCGGATTTCAAGATGGGTCTTCTTAAGCCTATTAAAAATCAGAATCATGCTGGTCATACGTTTAAATAGATTTAGTGTAGTGGCTTCAGGGGAAAATGGATATGGGGGGGATGAATAAAATAAAAATCCAATATAGAAACACATCTGATTTTTCAAAGGTTTTTGCAAAAAAATGGAAGTTCTGGCATTTCAATTTGCACTAATTTCACACATCATCTTACAGAATACAGGGTTTGGTCCCCTGCCAGGCTGTCTGCAAACCCTCTTTTGAAAAGCACGGTTTGTGTGCTGAATGGATGCTGCATCACATAGATATTTCCTAATATCTTTCATTAAATTTCCAAATGGACACTAAGTATGTAAATACAGTAAAACTCAAAGGCTGGCTTTGAATTTATATTTTCTAGGGAAGCTTTTAGCATTACTGGTTTAACAATATTGCGCTGTGTCTGGCTTGCCATTTTCAAGGAGTGACTTAATGAGTTTATTGTATAATGAAGGACTCTGATTTATTAGCTTTTCATTACACTCATTCCATCAGCTTCCTGCTAAATACTATAACCCTTGGCAGAGATGTTAGTCTTTATCAGGTGGTATCGTTGCTTTTTAATAAACTCTCCTCCCACATTGATAATATTACATGTGAAATCCCTTACCCTGCATTATTCCCAAGGGGAGGAACAAGTATCTTTATTGAAAAGGCTGCACTGAAGCACTGCTTAGAATTCATTAGCAGTTTCGTACAACTCGGATTAAGTGGGCAGGATTGAAGGCTTGTAGGTAGGTCCTTTGGCTTGCTCCCCTCAACTTGCAGAGAGTTTAGCCCATCCTATTGATGCCTTCATTACCTAGAGAAGCCAGTGGTGTGCAGCTGCTTTAAAACTGTGGCACTTGCGGGTATGAACCAATATTTCTTTAGCAGGTATTTAATGATCAGCTCTCTTACAAGAATTAACGTGGTGATAGCATGGAGAGAGGGGGGGGAAGGAAGGTAAAGTAATATTTTACAACCTGAAAAATTAAGCGCTGAGATAGTTAAGGCCCAGCCCTCATTAGCTGAATGGTAGATTTTTCTAATTAGTTCTTTCTAGTGTAATTAGCATGGATGAGTCTAATCATCTCATGTGAAACCAAATCTAATGCTCGGGAAGGAATGTCCTTGGCCTCTCTTTCAGACTGATTCCAAGGATTTTGTGTGTTTCTGCTGAGATAGTCCTTAAAGAAACAGCAACCTGCTTTATGAAGGTGGGCTGGCAGGGAGGAGAAGACTCGGACCTCATCTTGCATTGTCATGCAAGCATAGAGCAAAGACTCCCGTGAAAACAACGTGCAGTCCTCATGGTGCAAGTGAAGCCGATGTGGGTAGTGGCTGTAAGAAGGCCAAAATCTTCAATCACATTTTGGACCCACACGAGGAGTGAATATTGAACTTCAAACACCAGTTTTTCTAAGCTCAGAGTTTCCCTGTAGGGACATCTTCTTAGAAGTGAACACAGGAAGGGAGATGGAAAATAGAATGCCGTTTGCTTCTTGTGTAGCTCATCTTGCTGAGAAGCCCTAACGGTCAGAATTGCACTCGTGGTGTTGTAAAATAGTCTCAAGCAAGGTAAAACCATATTGAGTCTTGTTGAAAATAATTTTGATTATAGATTGCTGTCAACCTTCACGGTAAAATTCAACTCCTTAAAAATGTTGACTTTACCGTCTTTCTTACCCTGTTTTTGGGTTTGGGATTTTTTTTTTTTTTTTTCAGAAGTACGGGTGTGAAGAACAGGTAGCAAGCTTAGTTGGCCCTATTTTGGTCTGACGTGTTTGTGCTGAATGGTCTTTACCAGTAATAACAATTTCATTTTACAATTTGAAAGTGTTTGGAAGGTTGAGGACACGTAAGAATCTGCTTTACGGCGTAGCGAAGCACATCCGTCTCTTCCGGAAGCTGTACTGACGCAGAGCCCAAAAGCACTTTTAGACGCAGAGGTACGAGGGAAAAAGTGAAGGGCAGGACAAGGAGTGCCAAGGAATCCAGTCGTGTTTTAGCTGGGAGCTGCTGCGTAGCTCTCAGGTCACTTCTTCCACGGCAGGAGCGCATTCACCCAAGGCCCTCATTGCAGTAATTGTGGTTGGGTCTGAAGCAGCGTCACGCTGGGCTCACCTCTGCCCCATCTGCAGTGAAGTGTGGGATTTGCAGTGAAGGTGGGTAAGCGGAGCTCAATACGTCGGTACTTCATCTGAACTGTAGGCTGACCTGTGCCACTGGTAACTCTGGATGCCTTTATGTCTTTTGTGCATGATCTGCTCTTTTTCTGACGAGACTGCAGTTTAACAGCCCTCATTTCTTAGAGTACTTGCAAGTCTCTATCTGGAAAATCAGAAGGTAAATACAATGATTAAAGGTATCTCTTCTAAAAAATTCTTTATTCACGCCCTCTCTGTGGGGGTTTGCTTTTGCCAGTGGCTTTACTGAAAATATCGTAGCTATCGCATTTAGCTGCTAATAAGCACAAGCGGTTTGTTTTGGAGTGAAAGGCAGAGCAGCGTTACTGGCGTGGCTGTGACAGGGATGCCTTCCCTTGGGCCCTGGGGGGGAAGGATACAGCCCTGAGCGTTTTTTCCCCACCAGCAGTTGAATAGAGGTAAGCAGAGAGGGAGAAAAGATGCTGGTGAATGCCTCTCCCTCAATCTGTGGCCTCGGGCTCTATCTGTGTGATGTGTTTTTCAGCTGAGAAGAGAAAGTCGGGTACATGATATACAGCAATTCCTAACCATTTCCAGGAAAAGGAAAATAGTGCCTTGTTTCTGAGCTTAGTCCTCAGTGGACCCCTCACTGGATATCCCTTGTATCAGAAGGAGATGCTTCTCTTCCTGAAGCCCTCTGGCTCTCTAGATCTTTTGTGGTTTTAGCGCCATCCTTGTGGAACCGGACATAATGCTCTGCAGTTTATTGAAATTGCCCTAAAAAACCAAAAGCAGTCTTCGGGGCTGACATTCTGGAGCCAGGGAAGAAGGCAGGCGTGATATCTGACTTCGTGAAAATTGCTGGATTGTACAGGTTTTAGAATGAAGAGCGTGTATTTAGCCCGTTCCTGTTAAAACCGAGCAATGGCGTAAAATTGCTGCGCTCATAACCTGGTGTAGGACTGGACTTCTCCGAGCACCCAGCTGGCCAGCTTGGAAGTGGTGGAACCTGGGTCTAGGAGGAGACTACAGCCCAGGCTGTTGTAGCCGAGGGGCCCGTGGCTATTTTGGAAGCAGCAAACAGCAGAGAGACTGAGCTTTGGAAGACCCATGGGATTTGTGACATGGCAGAAGAGCAATGGGAGGGAATTGAAATGTCGTTAGTGATATTTTTATATGGAGAAGAGGAAATGAGATGTAAACAGTATTAGTTTAATACAATTTTCATGTGGGATTAAAAGGAAAGCCAGGATTTGAGAGATTTGGAAATTGCAGTTACAGGATAAGTGATATTTGAAAGGATCCTACTTGATTTGATTAAACCTGAGTTCAAATGCCATTACAGAGATGCATTATTTACAAGTTTTTTCAGAGCTTTTGTTTGTGCATCCCGAGCTGCGTTCATATCAAATCTGCACGCCGAAGCTGGGTCGATGGGGGCTGCGGTTCGGAAGCGGGGTTCCCGAGGACAGCCTGGGCGCCGCACACAGGCACGGTGCGCGTCCAGCCTGCGGCAGCCATCCCTGCGGGCGGGAGGGGCTGCTGTGCCAAGGGCTCTGTGCTCCCGGTTGCCATGCGTTTGGATGAGGTGTGAGGACTCCACTCCTGGTAGTTCCACAGGAAAATGGGGCCGCTGTTAAATTCTGTTCTCTGGCTTTGTTTGTTTGGGTTGTGCTACATCCCAACCGTTTCATGGCAGTAAGATTTAGCATTTGCTGCTGCTGCTGCTTCAGTTTTTTGGTGTTTCCAGTTCCTACATTTTACCCTCGCTCCAGTGACTGCCCTGCGGTGGGAACTGATGCGCAGTAACATGGTCAAATCCTATACTCTGCCTTTGTTCACATTGCCCTGGCTTCTCTGACCTGGCGACTTCTGCAGCACAATGAGCTTTTTTTAACCAAAATTTTTGCAACTGAGGCAGTGGATTGAGTAACATTTTTAAAGCAATTTGCGTGGAAGATGCTTGGTAACTTTAACAGCCTCCAGTGATTTGTTCGTGAGTCTCTCGGTACTGATGTTGTCTCTGGTTCACAGGTTATGCCCGTTCCCTGTTTTCATTCGGCTTCCCAGGGCCGCACTATGTGACACACGAATCATCATTAATAATGGAGAGGCTTGTTCGGTGAATCCCTTATGAGGAAGTTTACTGCTCTTATGACATCACACCAGATCCCCCCTGACAGTGCTGGCATTTCCTCCAAAAGCACAAGTCTATTCCCGTGTCCCAGCCCCAGCCTTGGGAGATGTTATACCAGCATCTGGCGCTAATATCTATTGTTGACATTTTGGGAATGAGAACACGAGCTATTAGCGAAGATGTTTGCTTGTACCTAATTAATGTTCAATTGTATATCCCTTCCTTTATCAGCACTGCAGCAGCAAACCAGACTTGGCATTATCTTTCACCAGCGAGCTTTAAAACTTAATTATTTCCCAACTCGGTGTTAAAGGCCGTGCAGTAAGACTTGCTGCCTTAATATAGATTTAATCAAGTTACCAAGCATTGGAGTGACTTGATGGCTCTTTAGCTGAAGCGAGGGTATTTATATATCAATAGAGCAAAATTTGGAGTGCGCTTTTTTGTGATGCTTTGGCAGGGCACCATGGAAATAAATGGATGGGTGAAGGCCTCTTTCAAGAAAGGGCTTGCAGAACCCTAGGCAATTTTGATTCATTCAGTCAAATTGCGGCATCGTGCAAAAGCACTCAAAACCTTTTTCCAATATTGCAAGAAAGCATCATAGTGATGCTGATCAGGTACTTGAGTGAGTGCTTTCAGCTGGGTAAGATACAGATACCAGAGCACGGACATATCACTAGTGAGAGCGTTTTAGCCCTCAGCTTTACCTGAGGCAAGCTACGCCTCTCTGTGTGGGAGGGGGAGAGGGAATAGATACACAGAATCAAAAATCACTATTGCTAAGAACACTAGACGACAAGTATTGTATGTCTTTGGCTACAGTTTGTCTGTCAGTGACATGACTGTAGAGGGGCACCCAGAGAATTATACTTGCATATCGACAGAGCAATGAAGCGGGTATCTGATGTATTCTAATATTTTCATAAAAATGTATATTTGGTGTGTGATCTTTGCATTTATGTTCTGAAATCTAAGATGAATTCGAAAGATTTGAATGCACACTGAGTTACCTAGAGGAATACTGTCTACGGAGGGTTTCTTCTTTGGAGAACCTAATTTAAATGTAGCGTAATATACCTGCTGAAATGATTTTAAGTAGGCTCAGCTTGGTTTGCATTAAGATCGTGCGTTAGCCCTCTCTTCTTTGCCATTCAGTACAAAGTTCAGTTTGTGAGCAATATGCACTTAAATAGTTCACGGAGCAAAGGTATGCTGCTGACCTCATTACTAAAGATGATGTCCTGGTATACTAGGGGGGTTGGCTTATTGTTTTGAAATAATCTTTGTGTGTCTGAATTTTTTAGCACTATGAAAATTAGAGACTGGTGGGAAGAGGTGGCCATTTGAGGATACTTTTATAGCCCTGACTTTTAAACCCAGCCAGCAACAGCTCTGCTGACGGTTGGTTTTGCCAACAACAAAATCTCTTAGACTTGCGGTTGTAACATAAAGAATATTCATGATGTCCAGATTTATTTTCCTTAATACCCAGACACTGTTAAACCCGCATCTCAAGTGCGAAAGACTAGCATGCTATATCACTGCACTTTTTTATTATCTAGACCATATTTTTAGGAGAAACCAGAGTTTTGGATGAGCTCAAATCTAACTAGACACCTTAGCAGACTAGATTTTCAAAAGAATTTAGCAGGCTGGTGGTTGAGATTGTTTCACAAATCAACCCCTGGTAGCACCGCAGGGACTGCTGAGTACTTACCACTTCGGAAAAACACTTCTTAATTTAGGAAATGTTGAATCTTTTATCAGAAGTTATGCTTTTTTTTTTTTGTAAAGGAGCTGTCTTTAATCAAATTATGGATAAGAGGAGGAAAAACGACTTAAACATATTGCATTATGTGATTTATCGTTGATGAAACTGCTGCAGGAAATCTTTTCTTACTAGAGGCTTCCTCAAAAGGTTCATTTGTCATCAGATATTGTAAACTGGACAGCAAGCAGGTTAGCAGCAACTTGTGTCCTCTTTCATTAAAACTTACCTGTGTCCTTTCCATGTCCACAACCACAAGCACTGAAAAAGCAAAACCCGTGAGAGGCAGTAATGTAATCATAACAAATCCTGTGCAGTAACCTCAAATTTCTGTTTCTTGTGGGTCAATTACCTCAAAGCCTAATTTTGTGCAGAAAGCGGCGCAGCCGACCTGGAAGAGCTTTATCTGTGAGCCTCCGTTTTTCATTCTGCTGCGCAGGGGTGACTTTGCTCCCTTAGCTCCCTTGGGTGTATTGCCCTGTGGAAATACTAAGTGTGGGTGCTATGATGGCCTCAATGTAAGACAAGTTTTTTCCACCTCAGAAATCAGTGTATGGAAAAAATACACTTGGCTACAAATTTATGGACTGCATTGAGTCCTACCAGTGCCAAAGGCTAAAGCTGCCCAAGGCAGGTACAGTCGCGTAAATGTCTGCCAAGTGTTTAGGGCATTTGTGTTGATACTTTCCTCATATCCATGCTTCACCAAAGGATCCAGGACATCTTAGCCACGCACGTATTCCCATCCAAATGCAAGGCCAGATTTAGGTAGGTGTGGCTCATGCAGTCTCAGCCAGTATCATGATCAAGGCGGTGTTGTGTTTGGTTCCAGGGTCTAGCAGACAGATCACGAATCAACTAGGAGGGTGGTTAGGGGGAAGTCACCGACAGTGGGGTTGTGCTTGCCTTTGGGGAGGTGAGCCTGAGAAATCACGGGGAAGAGAAAGGTAGGCTGAGGGGGGTCTGCACGTGTTGAGGTATGAGGCACCTGAGGTTACGTGTGGTACTGGAGAACTTCTCGGGTACCATTTGGTTGATCAGTTTTCATTTCTTAGAAGTATGTTCTTGGCTTTTATTTTCATTCTTTAAAAAGTAAGAGTGACCTGAGATTGGACGCTACCTTAAATTGAGTCACAGTAAAATTTATTTTTATTATTAAAACTGCAGTACAAACATTTTCACTTCTTACACATTCTGTGCCAAATTATGCAGCACAGCACAGTAAATTTGAGACATTCTGAGGATTAGCATTAGGCAAATAAAAGAAGCTTGAAAGAGCTGGCTCTGGTTTTTATCATGGTTTAACATCAGGCATATCTTCTTTCCTTGCAAGTTAGAGCCGACTGTGTAGCACTATTGTCATCCACCAGGGATCTTGAGACCAGCATTACAGATGTAACATGCTCAGGGAAACCAATACCAAGCTATCAACCGATACATGACACTAACACAGGGTTCACTTTTACACTCCACCGAAAAGGGAGCGAGATGGATTGTTCCAAGTTTAGACAAGCTGTAAAATCCTTTACTAGTAGGTACTGCTCTGGCCAGCCCTTGAGACTATTCTAATTGCTTTACATCTGTACAAAGGTTCCTTGTAATCGGGCTTTCTGCCTCCATTTGTCTTCTTTCAGCCTCTTAGTAAGGGCCTTAATTGGTCTTAGTGGGGCTTTTTTCAGTTAGCGCAGCCATACCTTAAAGGCTGAACAAGTCCCAGACATCACCTGGGGGGGAATGGAGGGAGCGGAGGAAAGACATCAATACTTCTTTACCTTTAACACTGTAATTAACGGGCTCAGAGCAAGGAACTGATCTGGAGAAATTTTAGCTCTTTGGGGGATTTAGAAGACAGATCAGACAAAACAGAGCAGGGTGGAATTCTCTAGAATTTCTTCCTGCTTCGTTTCTCTGTGAACAATCATTAGCCTTGTAATTGTCTCCTGGTAAACTGCTGTATCAGGTTCCATTTTGTCCTCTTTAGAGGATCGAGTTGCCTTTAAATCAATAGTTTGAAGTACTGGGGGATGTATGTGAAAGGAAGTGCCCTCTAATTTCTGCTTCTTAGCTACTAATTATTTAATAATACATTTTATTGCCTATTAAAATGTGGCATAACTTGCTTGTCAGCAAAACTGGATGGAACATAATCATTTGAGGAGAAGGATAATTGGCACTTTTGCAGATGGCTTTTATTGCAAGCCTGGTTTGTTGTTATAGAAGGGGTTTCTTGCCAGGTTTCCTTGCAGTCTTTTCAGACCGGTCAGTGTTACAAGTGAGTTGCTGCAGCACAGCTCAGACTTTCAAATGTGGCATATCGAGAATTCAGAGTGGACTTGGTTTTCTGATGTAAAAGCTGCTCTGGTGCATGGAGAGTTTCTTGCTTCCTCTCTTGCCTTTTTAAGAACCCTTGTGGTTTTTAACACTGCGCTGCACTTTTCTCTGGTTACTAGATATAGCAAAGTAGGAGAATTTGTTTGGCTAACTGATTAATGGAGGTAGGTGAAACTGGGGTGGGAGGGGGTTCTCTGGGTAATTTTTTAAAATTTTTTTTTGGGGTGGAATCAGAAATGCATGTATGCTTTTTTGGCTGAACTCTATATAGATTATACAGTGAGTATGTACAGTGACACGCTGGGCGTTCTGCAGAATTTGCCCTCAAGTTTAATAGCTTTAGACAAATAATTAGAAGGTTGACTCACTGCCATGTCATTTGCTTCAAGATCCTTGTCATCGTTAGGATGAACGGCTAGAAAATCTTAAAAAGAAACTGCCTTGACCAGAGGACCAATACAAGTGCTGCGGGGACCTGTTCTGGTGGTCGCTGGGGTGATGGTGATGCCTCTCACGAGGTGCTGAGCTCTGCGGGCGGTTGCTGATGGTAGGGGTGAACGGGGCTGAAGAGTCTGTAGCAGAGCTGAGGCACTGGGTGAATTCTGCAATTTGTGGTGGGGGGAACAGACCGGATGATCCTCAAAGATTACTGATAGACAAGAGTCTCTTCCTCAGTTTTCCACAAGCAAACTTTCCAGGGAGAGCTTTGAATTCCTTTCTGCTGCTTCTGATGGAATGATCGTGTCATATAGGAGAGATCTGGTTTATGTTTATTTCAAATTAAAAGAGGAGGAGACTGGAACAGGCTGTTTCTTATTAAATACCCCTGCAGTTAAATTCTGTTGGTTTTTTGCCTCCTGGGGAATGCTTTTGTTTATAAAAAAGTATTCTCTTTTCTGTCATTGTTTGTATTTTATGTACAATGAACTGGTCTTGTTTGTGGAAAGGTTTTTAGCCTCGCACTCCTGGCTGATCTGGCTTTGGGGCTGCACTAGCATCACAGTCAATCCCCTGCTCACTAATCCAGGTCTTCCTCCCCTCTAATGGCTTCATTGCAGGTTAGAGCAGTGTTTCCATTTTCTGAAAAAGAGCTTTAGATCAAGTGTTAGCCTTATTCCTTGGAGAAATGTTAGAAATTTGAAGATGGCATTGTGCATTTCTTCAGAGTATCAGAAGTGCATAATATGTGTGAACCCCGCAGCCCACATTACATGGTCGAAAGTAGTTGAAGTTAAATAGTGCGTGTGAGATTCAGTATCTTCCTGGTAAATGTTTTTCATAATCTCTCCAAATTGTCTCTTTTTATCATGGCAGTCAGAGAATAAAATCAGAGATACTGATGTTCTTGCCCACAGCGATTACTTGTGGAGTGAGGCTGTGCAATCAGCCCCTTATGGAAAGGAGTGCCACTCACTGTTAACGCAGCTACCAGGAGCTGGTCCTTAAAGAAGAGGACTAATTTACCTGGGAGCCATTTGCGTCTCATTTGTGATGGCAGTCCTGGAGCTGTCTGTCTCAGAAAGCAGTTGCTCCGGTAGGCAGCCAGCTCTCAACGCTGGTTCAGTGGCACCCGCAAACTGAATGCTCAGGTCTTGAATAGTAGGTGGCTGTGGTACAGGTAAAAACGGGTGGACAAGGTAGAAAAACAGTTTTCATGAGCATTAGTGCTTCTTGGTGATTGAAATCTGAACAAGTACATCCAAGAACAACTTTGCTGGGGTTTAGCTGCATGTGCTAATGAGGCAAACAACATCTCTTGGGGTCAACAGAAATCTCTTGTAGTGATTGTAATAGACTCGCTGTGCATGTAGACAAGATGGAAAATTGATCCAGTACACTTCGGTGAGAGCTAAATGAGTGGAGCATTGTTACCTTGACAGCATTTTGAAGAATATGAGGACTTTGCTCTAATGCTATATATTGAAAATTTGCTGTCAGATCTGGTTCAAATTTTCTCTGCAGTATAGGCAAATTTTAATTTTATTGTTCCTAAGATGAGGAGCGGGTTCTTGACTTTGTCCTTCATCTTTGATTGCAATTTCACAGATGTGCCTGGTGAGTCTTCAGAGCAGGTGGCAGGCACTCAAGTTTCAGATGTGGTGGGTAAGGGAGCAGGAAGATGCAGGGTCCAGGGCCATGCTGGGGTGATTACTGGGATTTCAGAGGACTCATATTGACAGTGTCTGTCTTTCCCTTGTCTGTCTGCTCACTATCCCATGCATACTACTTCCTGTTCCTGATGTTTTGATCTTGCTGGTCTTCTATAATGGGGAATTCACACTGTAGTGACGATGCAGCGTGCATTGGCCCAGTCCTAGCATTAAACTGGAAACCTGGGGCAAAGCAGCTCTCTTTTGCTAGGGGGATGAAGGATGTGCGTTGCCTGCCTCCAGCCCATGTTCTCTGTGAGGCAGCGATGGCGCTTCATCCTCCACCATTAAGATAAGTACCTCATTTGCAATGGTGGTTCACTCCAATTTTCTCTTTCCATTAATTATAGAAGGAACCTCAGGATGATCTACTCTAAACGCTATTAGATGGCTAAAGTTAGATGGGGAAATCTGCTTCCAGGCAATTAGAAATGAGCCTATAGCTTCTGGAACAGGAGCAGCCCAAAGAAAACCCTGAAGAGAACAAAGAGAGAGGTGTACGTGTTTCACAGGATGGGCACAAACAGTAAAACCAGGGCACTACCAGGAGGTAACTTGGCTGGATGTACTGGGTGAGGAGTGTCTGTGGGGCGAAGTGCCAGAATCACAACACGCTTTGGATTCCTGTAAAATATGTGCTTTTAAATTTCACTGGCATATAATGTTTTTTTAAAAAAAAGTAATTAAAAAGAATCCTTAATGAACATGGTGCTGTAGACAACCCTTTTAACAAAAACTATTTCTGTTGGCTTTATTTGCCTTAGTGAGAAGGATGATTAAGCTTTGTGATCTTTTTCTCTGTGTCTTCGCTAGGGGTTTGAGGTAGCAGCCGCGCAAACAAAACGTAGGAGCTGATGTGCCTCCAGCTTAGGTCTCCAGGAGGTTATAGAAATCTCAGGGCCAGATCTTCTATTAGCACATTCACTTTACTGAGTGGTCCCAGTTCACAGGAGCAGAGATGCGTTCCTGAGCCCTGTGAGGCAGCGTGAACCGTGGGTGCATCCCTCTGCACTGAGCTGTGGAAACCACGGTCAACGCTAGACACCAGAGAGGGAAGAGGAGCTCGTGGTCTTTTGCTTTGTTGCCTCTTCTTGGGGGAGCGGCTATTTTCATAGCAGTACTCATTGTATTGTGAAAGTGTAGTATGGTATATGGTCATATGTATCTGAATATATTACATAGCGTGTGTGTGTATATAGTAGTCATCTAATTTGAGGCATGTAGATTTTCACTCCATTGTCTCTCCCTGCTGACCACTTAAAGAAGGCACATTAGGAAACTTTGGGGGTCTGGAGGTTTTCTTTTTACTAGAAGACAAACGTGTTCCTTAAAGGGTCTTACTAAGGTGGTATTTGAAGAAAGAAATATAAATTTACATGGCTTTCATTACTGAAAAATATGCTTAAATGAGTCAAGATACACTGGCAAGTGGATGAGGTTTAGCAACATGTAACGTCTGTTAGAAACGTTGGGTGACAGACAATGGGAAACAGCACTCAAGCGCCCGAGTGACGTTTTTCTACAATGGACGACAAGTACTTGGCAGCATCTTCACTTCAACATGGCTCTGTATACACTGATGCTTAAGCAAACAGTTCAATTAACTGTGGTCGTCCTTCGTCCGTTGGAGCATTGTTAGTGATATTTCCTGTTTAGTTAATCTCAAGATTTTATTCCAAATCCCAGACCAATTAGGCAGACTATCAAAACATTTGGCTTTAAAGTAAACCAAAGAATGTGAAGTGGCTTTTTGAGCTAATTTTTGCTTCTAGGTCAGGCAGGTTTTTTTGCCAGGTTTCATAAGTTTTGAGAAGTGTTTGAAATCACCAGCTGAGATGTAGGCCCATGCAGTGTCTATCAGAAACTGATGCCTCCCTTTAGGTACGTGTTGGAAACAGCAACCACATTCTTAATCAAACTTCTATTAAACTAAGCCAAGAGAAACAGCGCTCTTTTTGCATGTGGAAGACCTGGATTTTGCAATGAACTTGGGGGTGTATTCAGATTCTCAGAGGAATGGGCAGAGATTTTAGTTCCCTAACAGTGCCCGAAACAGTCAATCCGTGGAGCAAGTGGAGGTCAGGTGTCAAGACAGGCAGCTGCCGAGAGACAAGGAAGAGAAATAATAGGAGGGAAGGGAAAAAAAACCCACCATCAAAGTGAACTGATTCACCATGTGAAGTTAAGTGAACTACATTACAACAGACGTACTGTCTGGAGGAACTAATTGCTCGTGTGGTTAGGTAAGTCAGGTCTACCTGAGACCTCCTTGACTCTGGAAGCTATTAAATAGAACAGGACTTGCTAAAAGTAGAGAACTTCAGAAAAATGAGCTTTACTTTGAGATAACTTTTTATTTTCTCCCTCTTTTCTCTCCCCCACTTCCTTGAAGGGGACATTACTGATTTAGAGCAGATTTCAACAGCTTTTTGGCAATACAGGAGACTATTCTCTAGTCTCAGATGATTATTGCAGAGGCCCTACTGATCTCTTCTTGAAAAGTCCAGAACCACAAAAATCTCTTAGCGTATTAAAAAAAGGCGATCTATGTGTTGTGCAAGCTCTGAATCTGCTCCATAAAGCATTTTCTTTGTCATTAACACAGACATGACTCATTTCTTGTAATACCACAGTTGACGTTTATGTTGGTGGCAATTAAAAACGGGTGAAGCAGTCGGCTCAAAAGTGTCGAGTGAGCGGAGTATATTTCTCTTTTATTATGCAGAATAAAACAGTCTAGGTAGCTTTGGAAGGAGTGGGACAAAATAGGTGTTTGTCCATATGTGTGCTGTGGCTCACATTGGGAATTGATGTCCTACTCACACCTATAGAATGCCTCCTGAGTAAAAAAGCTCAATTCATGCAATTGTTTGGGATTCCTGAAAGCGTAGCACTTGTGATCATGTCATTTAAAGACACGTGACTGAATGTATCGATCTAGGAATCAAACTTTCAGCATCGATGTCTGACTGGAATCACTATGCTATGGCAAGAATTACTGTTCTTGGGATGTTTCTGGTTACTCTGTGACACAGTAATGCTAAGTGCGCTTGTGAATGGCCATTTGTTGTAACTTGCTGGTCCAAAGATTAGCTGGTAAGAATACCAGAATGAGAAAAGTAAGAGTAATACAACAAAATGGAGAACATCAAAGGCTTAAGGAAATAATTCAGCATTAGGCAACTGGTATGGACTAAGTTTGATTTCTTGCCAGATTTTTATATATAGCCTGAGTACGAAAATTCCAGTAAACTCTCCCATACTTATTTTCAGTCTTTGACATGAGGAAAGCATTTTGTTTCATTGAGGTCAGTGAGCGTAGCAGAATTATGCCCAGTTCCTTTCAAAGGAGAGAATACACGAAGGGGCATTTTTCTCCAACTTCAAGGGGAAAATAGGATAATTGACGTGAGGCTTTTGGAGATAATTCCCATTCCTTATGCATCAATGCATATGATAGGTTACTCTTGAACAAAGTTTTCCAAGGAAGTGGCAGGTTCTTGATTTTAAAAAAGCTACTTTTACTCATGGGAGGTATATTTTCTGTGAGTCCTCAGAAGTTTAGAAAGCAGCATCTTAAAGTATTTGAAAAGACTGAGAAACTTTTCTATTACATGTCTCTGGGTTAGTTAGGCATCCTAGGAATGTACGAGCACATAGGTTTTATTTCCCTTCCAGCTCAGAGAAAAGTATTTTCCTTTCTGTGCAGACTTTGAACAGTGAAATTGAGATTACAGGCAAAAAAAAATAAATCTGCGTAAAGCTTCTCTGGTTTTTAGTACACTAAGACTATGGAGGTTATGAAAACTTTGTTGTACAATTGTAAACTTTAGCGATTGAAATAGTTGAGTGAGTCATCAGTACAAAAAGAAACAAAATAAACTTATTTCAATGTGCCAAAGTCCATCACTGAATAAGGAAGATAGAAGTCAGATTTTTTAGATTTTTCCCAGAAAACACAATGTGTGATTTCCATTTAGCATTGAACATTTCTAGACACAGGTTGAGTGGATGATTTGCTGGTTGTTCACTCTGTAAATAGTCCTTTTATTGAAGTGATCAAGTTCTCTTGACATGAAATTGAGAGAGAAAACAAATACCGTGAGACGGTTTTTCTTGTGCGAGTAAATACATTTTGTGCGTGAATGTTTATCCCTTCTACCCAACCTTGACAGCACATTAAAATCCTGTTAAAATTAACTTGTACTGAAGCACGCCACTTGTCTCAAAGAAGGATTAACATTCTGGATTTTATGTCTTTTTATTAGTGAGGTAGTGAATTGATAGCCTTCTTAGATATCCAACCAATATTATAATTCAGCCATTAACACTAATGTATTTTTGTATCATCTGTTGTGACCCAGTCCCAAAGGTTGAGAGGAAATAGGACAAGTAATTCTGTAATACGAATAAAAGAGTAAAAGCTCACATCTTGAGATGTATATAATACATTAGGACCATGACCCACCAAAATGGAAAGAAAACAGAACAAGAGAAAAGGAAGCTAATAGGTTGTGTGCAGTCATCAAAAAAACAAGCAAGGAACTTGTAGTCAATCATGGGATCATTAACATTCAATAGAGCAGGCAGAGCTTTGGTTCTTTTTCATAATGAGACAATGTACACACAAACAGAGTTTTTTAATTTTTTTTTTCCTTTTCTATTCCATCAAGAAATTCTGTTGAAGGCAGAGCTGGGGAAGAAATTTCCTGAAGCACTGGGGAATTTAGGTATTTCTAAGTCTGCATCCTCTGAATCAGCAAAAGAACTAGGTGGGGTAATTACCTTTATTCATTCCATGCATCAGCAGACTTTCATCAGCAGGTGCTTAATGGTGCTCTGTACTCTTAATTATTGATCTTACCATTTAAGTAATAAGACATGTGGAAGTGGGCACTATTATGTGGTAATTGACCATATTGGAGGGTTGACAAGATGCTAAGAGTGTTTAACATATAGATAAGATCAATTATAAGATAATGCTTTCTGCTGTAATGAGCTGGCGTAAGTAGGAAACTTGCTCTTAAGGTATTTATCAGGCAAGAATCCTAGGACAGAACCATGGTAGTTTTTCTGTGGATAGAATTAAGATAAACGTCGGTGCACAGGGACTGGATATCTAAATAAGGTGGAATGATGAGACTGATACAATTCCCACAAGTGATATAAAATAATTAGCTTAAAAGAGAGTGAATGAAGGAAATTCAAGTGCCTGGATTTGAGAAATTTGCAGCTTTTGTGATTAAGTTAGTTTTCAGAAGCTAATAATTTTTCAGTAAAGGAAAGAAGAGCATCTCTTAGAAGACTGGTGAGAAGGGTGCCAAGCTCTTAACAAGGGAAAGGAAAAACCCTGGTTCAGATAAACAACTGTGACAATAATGTGTAGCTTCAGCCGGGAGTATTTCCGAGTGCTAGAACCCCTGCCAGAGCACTGCCCATTTCCTGCCAGCATTTCAGGCGTGTAGTTATCAGTGCATTGAGAACTTCCATTGTTCGGATTTCAGGTCTTGAGTTTCAGATTCTCTCATATGATCAAAAAGAGCTGGAGGTGACAGGTAAGATCAGTACTGTAACCCACCAGAATGGCAGTGAATTAGGGAAAGCAAGGGAGATCAATAGAAAAACTCCCATTCAGGTATACAGAAAATAGGGTTTTCAGGGAACTGTCATTTTGGATGCCACATCCTAATTCCCTTCATTTTCTCAATGCCTTTCAGAAAGAAAAACTACTAAGCGAGTGCTGGTAGATGTAAAGCCCTTCTTCCTGGGCCTGAAATGGAAACACCTCCAGCTGTCCAACCAGCAAAGAATTTACAATCGTGGCATGACTTGAATCAGTAAAAAGGAATCCTGTTAGATGGTTCTATTTCTGTCTCCCACACACATTCTCCAGACGATGATTTGGGAGCGTTCAGAGGTTGTTCCCTAGGTTTCGTTTTATTTTCCTTCGAAAAGTAGTTTCACTGTATCTCCAGAGTGATTTAATTTATAGAAAGTTATCATATACAACTTTTAAGATGTGAAAATTGGGGGATAAAAAACGTATTAAGGCAATGTATTTTCATGAGTTTCTATATAAAAGTTACAGTGTTTTGCTTATATTGGTTTTCTTCTTGTAATATATGAACCGAAAAATGGCTCTTGCATTGGTTCTCATTTCCCATTTTATACAGAACATTTGGAACAAAACTACTTTGTCATCTTTGGTTAGCACTCACAAACGTGAAGACAGCTTCTGAGCAGAGCGGTCTATTCTTTCTTGAAGCTCATCTGTTGCTTTGCCCCAAGTCCTTCAAGCGGCTGCAAACTCCTCAGTTTCTCGATGCTCCTCCCCCCAGACTGCACATCACTATTTGTCCTCTCTCTGTAACCGTGGATAGAGGTGTTTGGAGAGTCTGGGCAGTTTCACCTTGCAGGAAATACTTTGTTTAAAACTCTTATTTCAGGTTAAGAATGGAATATAAAAATGTAATGCTTTTCTTCCACCCCAAATGAAAAATTTCAAATGCTCGAACTAGAACCCTCCAAACAGGAAACTGCAGTGTCTTTGATTGCAACAAAATATTGGCTATTCCAAAAAATTGCCTTTTTCTCTTCGTTCATCACTCTATCATAGGGCAATACCCCTCCGATGGCTGTGTTCCTGCGGCCAGCTTTCTTTGGGGTAGATGCTTTTGTGGGTGGACTCAGTCATCTTGCATTACTGAGGGAAGGGAAGGTAGACTTGGCCTCCATCCTGCTGCTTCCTCCTTTTTAAGCCTGCACCTGTGGTTGAGGAGGATCCTGAGCTGATTCTGCTTTCTCTGCTATGTGCAAACCCTTTTTGCCTGCAGGAAGTATGTCCTTTACGCTCTTCCACAGGAATCTGATTGTAATTAAGCTGTAATTTAGGATGTCTTGAGACTGCCAGATCAAACTGGTGTGGTGGGGTGTATGTTATCAGTGCAGTGACTGGCTGCATTAGTTGTGTTTCTGGTGGTTACAGAACCACCTTTCACCTTTCTTAAAGAGGGGAGAGAGTGAAAAAGTAGGTAACAGTAATGATTACTTCTCTGTTACTGCACTCGGTCTTAACTATTTTACACTTAAGTCATGCTCCCATTATCCCCACTGTACAGATAAGGGAAATGGCTTGTTCTCATTGGTCCTCAATCAAGCAGCAGGGCTAAGAATGAAATCAAGATGCTTCTGGTTCCTTGTTTAGGGTTTTAGGTAGGTATGCCTTAAAATTCCCTGGTTAAGTATTGATTTTATACCTATAATGCTTTCATTTTTTGAGGCTTACCTCATGTTTCTGACTGAGTTTGCAATCTGACTTCATGGTGCTCTTGTAATTAACCCATGAAGATTAAGATTAGTGTCATTAGCACTGTAAAAGCTAATTGGTGCCTGGCTTACTCAGTAGTCCAGCAGTAAGCTGGAGTTTAGGCAGATGTCCAGTCTTGCTATACTGATACACACACTCAGTAATCCTAAATGACTTTATTGGAAAGGTTTTATTTTCTGTAGCAACCAGATATACTGTGGTTTTGTGTGGAATTAGTGGTGCCATTTAAGAAATATAATCTGTCACTTGAATTGCTGTCATTTAGTTGTAAAATTTCAATAACTGGTGTCTCCAGGAGGGGAGGCCCCCTTTGCCTCCTTTTCCACTGTACAAACCTAATCTGAACCTGTTAGTAACTAAGACACCGAGTGCCTGTACTGCCCTGAGAGACCCAGGGGATGAATCTGCTGGATATAGACTGGTTTTTCCTCTGAGAAACACTGCATTAGAAAGAAAAAAGAAGAAAGAAAGAAAAGCGTCTGCTGATGAAAGTAGCTGTCAAATTAGCAGGTCTGGAAGTTGTGTGTATTGTATGAGCTGCTCAAGTTCACACCAGAGCGACCCAACCCCATCCGTCTTTCTCAGTTTACATTTTAATTGGCTTGTAGTTAAGTTTTTAAACACTGTGAGACTGCTGACATACACTGTAATATCATGTGAATAATTTATGGGAGCTGTTCGAGATGAGCTTTTTTTTTTTGCCTTTTTTTTTTTTCTGAGAATCGGGTAAAGAAAAGAGTGAACTGAAGGGGCAAGAGTAAAGGAGAGGAGCAACAACAAGCCAGCAGCATGTTGCTTGCTGGGTGTTAAATGTTTTGCTCGTGCATCTGACTGCATTTGGGATTCTCGGAGGTTTGTACAATGCAATCTTATTAATAGCTGTTCTGTCAGGAGAGCACCCAATTAAATTGAATTGGGTTATGGTTCCCTTTACGTTTCTTCTGTGTGGATATAAAGCCTCTCCAGCGTGAGGACTGGCTAACAAGGATTGTGGGGGTTGGTTCAGTTTGTTTTACTCCATTTTTTTTCTTTTATTATGACTCGGCTGTTTGCAAATTCAGAACCTGCCACTCCAGCCCCTCCAGCAGGGTTTTTTCCTTCCCCCTGCAGAGGCTGCAAGGGGCAGAGAGGCTCCCAAAAAGAGCTTTAGCCTGCTTGGAGACTTACCACTAGAGATGGGGAGTGCTGGCCATGTAATTAAGACTTAGGGAGCATCCTATTGCTTTCATAGGGAGCTCGAAGTTTGTGGGGCATCTTAAATACATTCTGGTAAGGTTTTAAAAACTGCCAAGAGCTGGTGTTTAAAGAAAAAATATTCTGTTGGATATCTTCTGCTTCAGTGACCTCAGTTAGCGAGAGCACGGTCAGTTGTCGATGTCTTGGAGCATATGGGAAAGAAAACAAAAGTTCAGCCCCCGTTCCCTCCCTACTCCTGCCCCCTGCTCACCCAGACAGGACGTATTGTTGGGATTTTCGGAAGTTGGTTATTTCACCGTCCCCTGTCTCACGCACACGTGGGTTGCAGTACACTCTCTGCCTACTGAAGGTGGAATTTAGATTCTGATCGTCTTCTGCTGCAGGCTGGTTGCAAGAAATGCACAGTTTAGCTTTCCCTGTGGGCAGATGTGTGGAGCAGACCATGGTGTGGGGTGAGGTTTACTGACTGAGGTGAAACGCGGTGTCAGAAGTTAGCCCTTGATAATTGATTTCATTCTGCTTTGATTTAACCTCTGGGGATCATTTTAGCTGTTCAAATGTGACTTCTGTGCACCATTTTGGACACAGCTCGTGATTTGGAGAGTTGTTGTATATGTATTGCAGTTATTGATACTATGGTTATAACGGAATTTAAGCTGTTGAGATACAGTTGAAATGGATTTGACCCAGAGGTGAAAGTAGTACTTGTCATTTAAAATGTACAGCCGTTGTCCTTACGTGAAATGTATGAAGAACGTGCACTTTGGTAGCTCTTAGCTTCTGACAACTACCAAAAATCTTGGGAGAACTAGGCTCGTACATGGAATTCTGCTCATTTTCACACCTGAACTTTCTTTTTTCCCCCCCCAGTAATTTGCTTTAGCATTTGCACAACACGTTACTCCTATGTTCTGCTTGTTTGAAAAGTCTTTTGTCTACTCTGCAAGATAAAAAATTCAGCTCATAGAAAAGCTTTGTGTTGTGTTGTGCACCTGCCTATAAAGATCAGAGATTTGGGGGCTTCTCGGTGTGTTCGTGGTACCTGGAATGCATGTATTGTTTTTAAAATACAGGCAACAGTGCTCAGGCAAGCAGATGCCCAAGTTCAGTGACCACAATGCTCCTGCCTGCGAATCTGAGGAAGAGATCCAAGTAATAAAGCCTAAATCCGTAGAGATGTACCATTCAGGTCCTGTGAGCTTTACCTTGATAAGAATGCCCAAAGCCTTAACCTCCATTCTTAACGTCCTCGCGGTGCCTCGTTTTTAACAGCATATGCTGTGTGACATCCACATTAATCTGAGAGCCCTGCAGTACCAAAGCACAGCAGGACGAGTTAAGGACAGGCTGTTGGCCTTAACTTTCATTTTCTGCTTTTGTGCTGTGTGTCATGGATAAAGGTGACCTGCAAGGGAGGAGGGTAGAAAAAAAAAGCCCTCTGCTTGAGTCCCATTTGCTTCGTTAGGTTGTACAAAACATTTTGAAACGTTGTTTGTTTAGTTCTTGGGGGTTTTTTTCTTCAGAAGTATCAGATCCAGACTTCTCTGGTTTTCCTGGGAGAGACAGTAGAAAATGGGGAAGCTCTTGGGATTAAAAGTCTAAAGCTCAGGCACTTGAAAGGGGGAGAGGATTTCAGTTACAACAGTTCTAACCTTTCTGTTCCTTGTTTCTGTTTGTTAGTACCAGCTCAGCATCACTCCTGCTTAATGTCTGTCACATTCTGGTTCGCTGGTTAACATGTGAAGATCTCTCATTCCCACTCTCTGATCCTCCAGAGAACAACAGCAAATACAGATTTTTAAACAACACCCCTCCTCAGCCACCACATGCAACTATAAACTCTCGGTCTTTTTTCAGACAGAGACACACACAGAAAAAGATGTCTCTTTGTTGCCTACATTTTATGTCTACCCCTAAACTTCTTGAGGACGTTCCTTTAAACTCCACTTGTCTTATTTTCCCTAAAAGAAAAAATCAGAAAATAACATCTACTTCTTTCAGTGTATATTGAATGCAACAGGATGGTCTGACTGACAAATTTTAAACTTGCAAAAATTATTTCTTCTAATGTTTTTTAATTGAAGAGCTGGTTTTGTACTATCTATTTTTATTATAGTTATGGTTTCATTAGCGGGGTTCTAATTCCTGAAGTTTATACTGAGATAAAAAAATAGGAAGAGGAATTAGTAGTTGATCTTAATCATCTCTTTGGAGCTTGCTGAACTCCTCCAATTAATTTGAGGCATTACAAGAGCTCTTGTAGAATGAAGGGGCAGGCCCGTGTATTAATAATCTGTGGAGCTTTGGCATGTATGACAGTGCCATGGGGATGCTCTCGTTATATCCCTGCCCAGGTGCCTTTTACAAGTAGTGCCTTCAGGAAATCCGGTTAAATAGCTGAGAGGCCTTTTAGTGTCTGTCGGTGTTTGGAGAGGCCACAGCAGACACTCTTCCATCCCCGAAATGGAACAGCTTTTTCATTTTCCTGAACTATAGCTAGATTGTGAATAATCAGATCCTCTGGTTTTTTGAAGGTTGTCTAAAGGTACAAATTTTGAGGGAGCTGTAAAAGCAAGGAGGAGTCAAACAGTTGAATGCATTCTGCGCTAGAGATACCTGAACTGTGACGTTTATAAAGCTTGACTCATCCATGCCTGGTGTGACATGCCATCAGCAATTCTGTTCTGAAATACAAAGATGGGTCTGAGGATTAACATAAAAAGTCGACCTAAGAGCCGATTGGGCTCCTTTTGTGTGTCTAGACTTGCTTCTGTTTTGGTGTGAAGAGGTGCAGGTATTTGTGGCACAATTTACTGATTTCATGACTTACAGTGTGGCCCGGAGAATGGCAGTTCTGCTCCTAGACAATTTACACGGTTTCAAAGTTTGTATTGTTCCTCTTTGTACTGTTCCTCAAGACCAGATCTTCTATGTGAAAATGAAATTGGCATCAAAATACGTGGTTTTTGACCAAAGATGGCTGTACGTGTGTATCTGTGGTATTGTGTATTTGAGAGTGGTGTGTGTGAGGAGCAGCCGTGGTGTGTGTGGTGGGGTGCAGACATTCGTCCTTGCTCTGCCTGATCAGAGCAGAGCATCCAGAAACTGATTCAAGTGACAAAGGGATTTGAATCCAATCAGATAAGTACTAGGAATCAAATTGAGGGGGGGGGGGGGGGGGGGGGGGGGGGGGGAAGCGACTGCTTCCTGAGCAACCTGGAGATCACCCCTTCTGAAACTGAAGTAGGGTAACTGATCCTGAGATCATCCCATGTCCATTCCAGGAAAAATCAGGATTAGCTGACTGCCGCTCCAGACCAGTAAAACCATTAAAGTAAAGGCAAAACCGTTTTTTTCTCTGGAGCTTCTCCACATTTTTCTCAATTGTGTTATGATTCTTCTATGAAAATGTTTACTTTGAAATAGCAGCAAATTTTGGCCAAAATCATTGTAACCGTATGTACAGGCAGAGTTTCTACAATGAATGCAGTTTGTTTGGCTGTGGGCTTTCACCCTCGGATGTGCACTGACCACATGACTTAACAAATCTCAGTGGTAAATGAAGACTTTCTTTGTCCCATAATGTCTTCTGTCAGTCAGAAGTGCTGCTGCCCTGGTCTGCCTTGTACCTCTGATCGGTCCAGGCTTGACTGGTTTGTGAACATTCTTATCTTACTCATTACATGTCGGTGTTAATGTATGAGCACCAGATCCGTATGCTTTGTCTCATGGCAGAGCGTAGCTGACAGAAATACTCTCAAGCCAGCATTTTTTCCCTCTCCTTTTTCTGTTCGTGGTTCTGCAGTGAAATGTATCCGAAGTGTTTTCTCGGAGAGAAGCGTGATAAGGGAACCACTTGAGTTATTCTGGCAAAACACAACAGCCGCTCTCAAGACGCTGTGAACACCAGTCGTGATTAATCCGTTGCAGGAGAAAGCGTATGTTAAAGCCTCTCCAGGCTGGGCCTTTCCTCTGAGACGGACACCTTCCCACTCGATTCCATCTTTGCCTTTCCTTCTCCTTCAAGAACGCCTCTTGAGAGCTGCTGTTGATGTGTGGTATCGGGGGTGGTTTAATGTTAAACCAAAACACAGGCGGATTTTGAAGCCTGTCTCCCAGTTACGGTGCTCGCACAGTCCTTCTGTGCTGCCTGCGACTGCTGCAACGGGGTTTATGTCTTTGCCGTGGGAGTGTCAGGACAGTTTTAATTAGTGTCAGTTACTTTCAGTGCTGGGGTGATCATTTATAACAGGGTTTTGAAGTGACTAATACTAGGTGCCTTCCTGTATTAGCAGCGTTTTCTTTCTTTGGCCTTTTCAACAGAAGTGACAAATCCTGTTTTACCCAGCGTTGGCCAAGTTTGGATGGTCGGGACTTAGGACAAGCTCACACATGTTTAGATGCTTCTCCCAAATATCATCCAAGTCTCTCAGGCCTGACAGATGGTTTGGCAGGGCTAATTACACGTCCTGGTTTTGTCACAGATTAGCAGAGTCCGTAAGTCTTTAACATGTGAGGGCTGTTCAGGAGCCGATGGGGAGTAAGGCTCATCTCGTTTTACGGCGTACTAACCAAGGGGCTGCAGAGGAGAAACGATCACAATTGCTTTTGTTCATGTAACTTAAAAAGCCCAAGCCTCACAATCAGAGGATAGTCCGTCCAGCTCAGTGTGAAGCCAGGTTGTTCGAGGAGAGCTTCTACGGCAGTTATCCAAGAGGTGTCACCTCCCTGGGTCATGTATTCTGCCTTTGTTGTGGCTGGTGTTTTAAGATGTCTCAGGATTGTTTCCGTGTGTCAGTGGATATCAGCTATTAATGAGTTCGTTTTGAAAATCTCTGCTTGAATGAATAATGAGAATATCCACGCTCGTATTAAGTGGGACATACTTATATGTGTACTCTTCAGCCGTAAAAGTACTGGAACAAAAACACCACCCAGGCTGTGTAAAGCTTCTTGCTACTAAGGTAATAAAGTGCATCTGCATTGGTCATAAGAATTTGGACTAAGCAGGCTGTTACCACATCTCTCTGATGTGGTTCCCTTAGGTACGTGTTCATTGCTTTGTACTGTCACAAAATGTTTAGACGTCTATATAAATATGTAAGCAAGTGAATAAAACTGGAAACAGAACTTTTAAATGTTGAATATCAAAACCCAGAATGTTTTAAAACTTCTGGTAGTATTGTTTTCTTGAGTGTCCACTATATAAATCACATGTAGGAGCAGAAGGACTCTATTGTCAGTATTTCGTGTCCATCCTTTCATGAAATTTGCTCCTTATTTCACATGGAGAAATAGTCCATAACTGTTTATTAGTTTGCTTTAATTTTTATACATAAGTTAATGTAGCCAGCAATTAGTGAAGTTCAGAAGAATCTATTATTATAGAAAATTTGGCACAGCAAAGCCCGCTGCTCTGCGGATGAAGCTTGATAATTGTTTTGTTTTATTATGATACACACAGTGCATTTCTGAAGCAGTGAAGCTCTTGCTCCAAATGAAATTGGTGTGGGGGGAAAAAGTAATTTAACACTCTCTTCGTAGCAGCACAGCGGTTAAACAAACCCCCAATTCTACTGCTCTTTGAAAGCGTTATTTTCCGTGAAGCAGGAGGGTTGCATGTATTTAGTCTAAAACTATTAATTATGCTGTTTAATGTGACCTGTGGAGAGCTTACTCACCAGATGGGATGGACTCATCCTTTTCCATTCGGTATGGGTGGTGAGAGTTGGGAAACTAATTCGCTTCTCTGAGGTATTGCCATGCAGCAGCGATAATGCATGAATGAGCAAGAAACTCATCTGCATTCAACCTGCCCGTATTCCCAGAGCCGCCATCAAAAATGCTACACCTCCCCTTCCTGAAAAGGACGTGTCCTGGTTCCTTGCCTGCTAATTCTTGTCTGTGATGAGGAAAACTACAGGTGGTACAGAGTGATCATGTCGATCAATTAGGAGAAATCAGTGTCGCCGGTGAGCTCCCTGTGGCAGGCAGAGAGCAGCCTCCTGTGCGTTAGCCTGATCTGTGGTCTCCACCAACATTCAGGAGAGCCTCCATGCTGTACTTACAAATAAATAAATAAAGATATTTCCATCTTCTCTCTCTCTTTTTGGCTTGCAAGAGTTGCTCATGAATCAATCGTCAACAAGCCAACTTCTCAGCCAATTGTGGTAATGATGTATGCGATTAACAGGCTGCAATTCTTTCCCTTCTTCTTTCCCCTTTTTTTTCCTTTCTTCTTCTTTTTTTCTTTGTTTTTTTTTTAAACCTAAGAGGGAGGGAGGTTTTTGTCACAGTGAAAGGGGGGGTTGTCTGTTCTATGGCACATCCCGCCCTCCATACGCGAGCACATGAGTGTGTATGTCACTGCCCTGCCATGTGCTGGGTGGGAGGAAGTTTTTCCTAGCCGTGAGGCACACAGCTCTGCCTGAGGGATTGAGAACATATTGCTCGGCAGGTGGGGGCCCACTCAGACGCATTTAGTGTTATTTCAGCATTGACAGCAAACATACATCACACGGACCCGTAATGCCAGCATGCTCCATACTAACCTGATCAAAAGGACTGCAACCTAGGAGGACAACGCTCAACCTTAATATAATATTTTGACCCAATAACTGGTCCACGGGAAGTCGGGGCAGTGCCTTGTTGTCCAGAGTCACTGGGCTTTCTCTGCCTGGGTCTCTTTGGAAGCTGCCTTGAGTGTGAGCCCTCATGATGCTTTCCCTTCTAACCCGCTGATTTTTTTTCCTCTTCACAAGGCATGACAGTTCAGACCTAGCTGTGAAAACCCCATTTTTTTGAGGGTCCTGTGCAAAGGCAAGCTTGTGGAATTTCGCTTACTTTTGTCTGCTTGTTTATTAGAAGTTTGTATGGCTTGTCTGTCAACTGGAGAGGTGTGTATAGCCCTATACAGGACAGACTGTGGTCCAGATGTGCTTAGTATCACAATGGAGAATTCCATGATAACTTGTTACTTTGTTCAAGAGGTTTTCTATTGGTCAATGATGTGCTTATGGTGCTGTCCACTTTGTCTCAGCAGAGGTATGAGTAGATGGGTTTTTTCCCCCTGCTAATTACAATCATGCAGATTTTGTTTCATTTTAAAACCTCTGCTAAGTAGCAGGTTTAGATAGAATCTGATCACAGTCCGCCAATGTGGCTCACACTTCATTATCCAGCTTCTCACACAAGCCATCAAGCGAAAGTGGAGTCAGGAGGAGGGTAGGTGTAGAGAAGTAATACATGCCACATTTTGTAGCGCATCCTGCAAACAACCTTTTTTTTAAATATGATGATTTTTAAAGGCAGAGATTGCAAAATTAAAAAACCTGCCCAGGAGTTCTGCAGCCTCCATTCTGACTGCATTTGACTGGGTGCATAAGTAAGAACTAACATCCTCCTTTAAAAAGAAGAGATGCTGGGGAAAAATAAAAAAGAAGCACCTGGAGGCTCACCAGGATATACAACCACAGAGTCTTTTCCAGGTAGCACAGCTGCACAAGAGTGGTTTTAGTCTGGGCAAAGCAAAAAGAGCCATTGTGGGGCTTGAGAAGTCCAGACATGGAGCGGTCCTTAAAAGAGGTAGGGCTAAGTGAATGGTGGATTTTCTGTCCAAGGATTCCATTTCTTCATTTCAGAGATTAAAATCTCTGTGGGTTGGCTTTTTTTTTTTCCTGAGACCTGCAGTACTGATTAATTCCCAGCAGAGATGTTCTAAGACTTACTCAGTTTCTCAGTATGTTCATTTCTTTACCTACCAATGTATTACAGGTAGCAAGCTAGCCATTGAAGTCACTTTGGGCAATGCTTTTATGTCCAACACACAGTGCAAACCAGTGGTGATCGTCTGATAGTTCCTTTGTTACTACTGTAGGTACTACCAGGGTGGCAGTAAATGGAGCACCTGAGAAAATTCAAGTGCTCAACGAGAATGGAAAATTTTACCTTTAAATTTCTCCAGAGGCATTGTTCTGTGATGGGGATTTACCCCTGTAAATCCCTTATAAGGAAAGATTGAGAAATGTCCTCTGCTTTCTGTTTTGGTGTTTTGGATTGGCAACCTAGCAAGAATTAAATAATGGGAAAAGCTCCAGATGCCTCAGCTAACATGTGGAGAACTTCCTGTGGTCGTTTCAAGAGTCTGTTTGATTTCCATTGACGTAAGTAAGCAGAGTAGATGAAACCTTGGTAACTCCCTGAGATGGATGAAAACACGTCAGGACACAGGCAGACAGACTTTTTTGTCATCCTCAAGCCTAATTTTAAGCTTGTGGTTACCTCAGGAGACTGATATTTCCTGAAGTCTGTACCACAGCTCGTTTGTGTATACATGCATTTGTGTTGCAGAAGCAATAGATTTTGCGAGCAATTGCCTTCTGGAGCCAAAAGACACAATATGCCAGGGGCAGAGCTGGCTCGGTTCCGTTCCCGCCGGAGCACAGCTATTGCAGACACCTTGTTCCTTTTCCTGTTACTACATTTTTCAGGTGCTCACCCTGAAAAGAAATAGAGTAAGTCAGACAAGTTTATGCTGTCAGGAAGAGGCAGGTTCCCCCTTACCCCGTCTAACCTGGAGTGGAAGATGTTGTAGGAAACAGTCCTACGTTTGCTGAGGTCTCTCCAGGGAGGAGCTGGAAGGGCTCAGCAGCAAGTGCGATGAAGCTGACCTAGAAATCCAGCTGATTTCCTGTTGACTGTGTCCCGTTGGCAGCGCTGCTGGAATGGTACTGGTGCACCTGGTACATTCAGCGGAGCCGCAGGTGTCTCCTGCAATGTGCTCCTGTCCCATTTGGCAGCAGTCGAGGGCTGGTAGTTATTAGCTCACTCGTTACCTGTAAAAACTCCCAGAAAAATGCCAGCCTGGCGTTTCAATGCCTGTACAGAATCAGGCTTACTAGTTAGAGTGCTCTGAAAAGCTTGTCAGCCCTGTCTGCAGCTGTACTGGTAAACTGCTGGTTGTTTGTTCTGTGTATTCGGCAGATTCACGGGCTCTGCGAGGAGCTGACATTTTGCTCGCAGAATGATACTAATTTAAAAATGGGAAGTCTGCTAAAGTATTAATGATACCAGATGTGGCTGTAACATTTTTTTCCTTTACCTGTCATGTACAATAGTGATGAATGTTATTTTTCCAACTGGTGTGCTGAGACAGTAAGAAAACTATGAAAGATTCAAGATTCTTCCTTTGCAATGTTGTCATAAACAGAGATGGTGAGTTTTTTGTTTTGAAAGAGCATCAACTTAATCAGTACTGTACAACCATATGCAACTCATTTTCCTCATATTGCTAGAACAAGCTGTGCTGAGCTTGGGGAGTAGTGAAGTCCAACTGCCTTAGATTGTGTCCTCCTCCTCCCTCTGCCCGTGCACACATTGCGTACCTCTGGCTCTGTTGTATATTCCGTCTCTGGCCGAGGCGAACGACATATCCTGTGCTTTCCCGTTGGCTGTTTGGTCAGCTTGTCTCCTGAAAGGGCTGAGCTATAGCTCCCTTTCCAGTACTAGAGTTACTGATTTGCATGAAACTTCTCATAACGTGATGTTATTTAGATCCCTATCAAATTTAGTTGAAGGAGATCAAGGGGTTTGAAAATTACTCGGGCTGGGTGGACTTGACAGCCTGTTTGCATTAAACTTGTTTTCATAGAAAGCCAGGCAAAAAATGAAATAAAATTACACGTTTCAGTAGTGTGATTTGTGCCACACAGATATAAGATAACAAAGGCACCAGCTTCCACTTTATCCCTGAAGGATTGGTGACAAAATTCCATTTCGGGTTAACAGTATTTCACAGACGCTTTGTGGGCTGCCTGAGTGACTACACAAGGTACAAGGACCACGGATAATCAGCGTTTTGTCCTCTTCTGCTCCTGTGTGGCACCTGCCAATTGTCAGCGCGCTGGTAAATTATTCATACAGGAAAATCAGATAAAGTAGTATTGAAAGGGAAAAGCTAGGGGTGTCCATAGCTTTTACATCCAAACAAGAGGAGGAACGTGTATGCTACAGGTACGCTTCTGTCCCTGGTTTTTCTCCAAGTAAGATCACGTAACAGTTCTGAAGTGTGAAAGCACTGTGTTCAATTTATCTGCGTAAGTAATCATTTGTACTGCACGTGGGGGCAATTCATAACTCCACGGCAAACATCAGGAATGAACTTTGAGCCCTTGTTCCTGAAGAGCAGGGGCTGGTGGGGTAGCAGAATTTTCACATTTTTTCCACAGATGAACTTCCTTAAGCTTTTATCAATGGATTTAGGGACCCCAATAGAGTAAAAGAAACCAAGCCCATTTTTACAGACCCTCCTATGAGGAGTACATGAATTCCTTGGGTTCACAGACGGCAGATTGAAAAGCACCGAGCTAAAGAAAACATTCTGTTAGCAGTTAGCAGTAGAGGAAATACGACTTACAGTGGGGCAATTCTAATGCTGCCTGTTTGTGGGGAGGGGCGCGCCCACATGTGTGCACGTGCACACGCATAGACCCATTATTACATTATTTGGAGGGCTGGGGTTAATTTTAAAACACTGTTCCTTAGGCTTAATTGAGATGTGTTGGAGGCCTATTTTCTGCACATATAAAGGATCATTACTAGGAAATCATAGTTTACAGTGTTTATCTACTGAGTTATGAAAATACCAGATAATAAGACTAATGACTCAACACAGCATTTTCCAAGTTGTGGAGCAATCTTTGGATTTTCCAAGATTGTTATTATATTAGTTGTACTTTTTAGTCTGTCAGAAAAGAAATAAGTAAAAGGCCTGTATTTTCCCATTAATATTTGGAGAACATCTGTTGCGTATTGTAAATAACATACTTATAACACAAACTGATAATAACTACTCAGACTATTTCCCCGTTCTGGCTATAGCATTCAGCACCATACAATATGTTATATTGTATGTTATATACTGCACTCTTTACTTGGCCCAGGATGAAATAGAATTCTTTTAAAGTACCAGTCAATTACTTGTAAAATATCCAAATCATTTACAAAAACTCTTAACTCTAAAAACATGCACTTCAGGTGGTGTTAATGAAGAACAATAATGACAGACGAGAGTTGATCCAGCTTGGTATTTGGAAGAGATGCAACTTGGAGATTATGTTGTGGTCAGAGCGGTTAAAATAGGGAGGGATGAAAGAGTTTTTAAAATTGCCTTTCCTCTGCATCCCTCTCAAAATACATACCAACCCTAGAATCAACCATTTCAAATGCTAATCAGACTAATAGGAAAATAACCATAGAGACCTCTCCTTTGAAATCCCACCCCTAAAATGCTGCACTTTGTCCTCATTTTTATAAGATTGAAGGTGTAGATTAGATTTTTTTTTTTTTTTTTTTTTGCTTCCTGGGAGGCTATTGTCCACAATTAACTTGAAAGTCCTTTGAAGCTGAACTTTTCTTCTTTAACTGCTAAAATAAGCATGGTCTTACTGTAGCAATTCAAGTAGCATGGTGAATATGGAACAACTTCACAACTGACGATTATGTCAATCTACAATTGTCAGAATTATTACAATAAGGCTCGTGCTATTGGAAGTTTTCAGCAAGGTAGGGTGTGTACTTGGTGTGCATTGAAACAAGCTATTTCCCAGGAGCCAGGAATCAATAGCTCTTTGACTGATCAGTAGGTGCATGCTGTAGGTAGAAGCCTGTTCTTATAATAGTCTCCTCCCCACAAAGTCACCAAAACCAGACAGAATTGTGTCTGTAAATACATATGAGTACCGCCAATGTCTTTTCCTCTCAATGAAGAGGAGGAAGAACTGATATGAAAGGATAACCTGAGTGTCTGGGTGTGTCCCTCATCTTTTGCACATTTAGATTGCTTCACGTCTGCTTCATCCTCTCTGTGTTTAATTGTTTCTCTTTTCCCGTCTATGCCATTTGGCATCGCGAATGCCCTATTGATGCTTGCTGGTACGTAAAGGCCTGAACTTTATTTCACCTTGACGTATCCTTAGTAAAGACAAGCAGAAGGGAGAAGAGTGGCAGTTGGCTAGAAAAGCTTTGTCTTCTAAAGCAGCAGTATCGTGAATGCCATCTGTTATAGCTATCCATAATACCATCTGAATCAGAACCAAAGTACTTAAAATGCCTTAATGCACGTGTATCTCATGGAGTTACTAGGACGTGATCAAGTGCACGGACGGAATCCATTTCCAGAACTCAGATGACAATGTTTCTAAATAATATATTGAAAGTTTTCCTGGAAGTCCCACTCTTTCTAATCTCTAGTTCCAGATTCAGAGTACCTTCAGTTAGGTGAGTCTTTCCTGTGGCTTAATTAATGGCTGAAGTCCCAACTCATCTGATTTTTTATACCACAGTCCCATGCCACCAACACCTATCTCGGCATGACAAAATATTAGTGTGAGCATTTGAATCTCCCCTCCCTCGTTCATGCACGGTGATTTCGGGAGAAGTAAAAGATAGGAGATTGGATCTGAAAACGTCTGGTTTTCTGGGTGCTTGCACAGTTGTCTTCAAACTAAAGTTGAGGAGAGCAAATGTGAAAATATAATGTAGTCGCTTAATGACATCTCAATGTGGCCACAGTATTATGAGATAATATTTAATAGGACATGGATCTATTTCTCTATCTGCTGCCACTGGAAGGTGGGATCAATTTTATAATGGTGCCGTAAGAAGCTGAAGTACTTCTGTGCTGGGCTGCTGATAGAGTAAATCTGTACATGTTTTGTTAAGGCTCAAGGTCCTTGTCTTTTGCCCGCTTACCTGAAACTGTAGTGATGAGTGCGTGGGGTTAATGCCTAGTTTAAAAAAAAAAGTGTATTTTTTTCTAGCGACAGGAAATTATAAACCTGTTCAGCCAACATGAATGCATTTTACTTTAAAAAAAATATGCTGGAAGTGGCATTGTATGCCACAAAAATATACATCATCTGCCAAGACAAGCAATTGATGCTCTCCTACAAAATACAGTAACACCTCCTCCCTGTCCTTCCTTTGGCTGTCGATCAGATTTCAGAATCATGAAATTTTACAGTATTACTGGTTAGAAGGGCTCCCCACTGGGAGCAGATGCCATCTCTGTCTTCATAGACTCAGAGAAAGTCCTGACATGTTTCATGGCGTTCATACGTGGAAGTCTGTGAAATGGAAAGGAAAACAGCTTTTTCTGTCAACCTGTCACTGATATAAGCTCTTACATTTCATCAGAATGACTAACTTTAAAGCTGTTTCTTCAGTGCTGAGTATATTTGAGAACTCCCAAGTGTTATCAGATTTATAGAGTCCCAGCGTATGATAGAAGACCAAAGCATTTTGTGGCATGATATTAAAAATTCATTCAGATACTCGATAAAGCGTGGATGACAAAAGTCTGAAATGGAATAAGGTAGAGTGAATTTCTCCATGGTTTATTGACCTTGATTCCTCTACACAAAATAAATAGACAGAATGGACGAAAATCTCTTCTTTATGAAGGCGAAATCCTGGCAGTCAGACTGGCTCATAAAAATGCTCTCTATGGCACATACCTTGGCAATGTTAGAAGTTGGAGGCAATGGAAATTTATTGCTGGTGCCGCAGTGTATGTGTCTATATTTCGGAGGAGGAGAAAGCAAGGCTGCTTTTATGAGGTTACTGATGTTATTCTGTGGAGAACAGAGAAAGAAAACACACTTGCTTCCGTCATTTTGTGTTCTTTCCCTGAAGGTATAATAAGATAAAACACTTGCCTTTGCATACCTATTTTTTATTTGTTTGAAAGAGGAAGAGCGAGTCGTTCGGAATGAGGAGTTTGACATCTTTCCCAGCTGAAAGGGGCTGGGGCTCCACGCTGCTCAGAGAGATTTTCCTGCCTTGCTGCAGCCGGAGAGCAGAATGCCTCATTGGTTTCAGATATTAAACTTTTGTGCTGAAAGCCCAGTTGGAGGTGGTGTGGACAAATGGATTTTACCTGCTGCCGAAAAACACAACCCCCACCTCCCTATCCTCCCATCTTGCCTAACCTGGCCCCCAAGAGCACTGAAACAGAAAGCTGCCCTTAGGGCCATCTGTTTCTGCCAGCTTCTACTTTGGGCCCTGCCTTTACATCTGTTAAGTAGAGGCAGCTTACTTGATGAGTTGTTTTGAAGAAATATCTGGTCTCCCCACCATGTTCATTAACTATTGCAGATCTGTTAAAGAGAGGCTCTGTGATGCAATTTCGCTCTAGTTAACTAAATTCATTGAAGTCGCAGTCGTAGATTATTTTTGCATCCCGCAGGGATAGAGAGCAACGCTGTTTTAGAAACACCGTTTTCTCTTCCCTTTGAAAACACAATTCTTTTCTGTTGCCTTGTGAAGCAAGTGATGAAGCAGTGATGAAATCTAAAGGGATTTGAAGTGACTAGTCGGGGACTGATAATTTGTTACTCCTCCTTGTAAAACGTAACCAAGCTGCGTGCATGGCACATGCTAAAACAAATATACTAGTTGTGTATCCCTCCCAATAAAGAGAAGCAACTGTTTATTCCTAGCACCTCCTTAAGTACCCCAAAGCTACTGATGCGTTAACTGACATTCTTCTCATGGACAAACCCAGCTTTCTGGAGCCACTGGTATTTCTTCATGGCCAGTGATCAAGAACTAAAAGAAACAAAGCAAAAATACACTTAAAATACTTCAGAAAAATGGGTTCAGTATGTTGTGTTTGGATTTGTTCAAATTAGAAAACAGAGTTTAAAAGGCATTCAGAGGATGTCATACAGTTTATATAGAAGACAGCATAACACAAATAGAAAGGAAAAAACGAAGATGAGGGGAAGGGGGAACAGAGTCCTGTCCTACGGGTGGAGGATACAGCTGCAGAAAGAGAGGGAAAAGGGGCTTTTACCCAGAGTTGCTGAAGAAGAGTGTGTGGCAGCCAGGAGTTAAACCCATGGCTTTAATAATCTTACGGCCTTAAACCATAAGCATGGGACCATCATTTCTGTGCTGGTTGGACAGACAGTTTATTGAGTTCTCCATGTGTACAGAGTCACTTTAGAAGCAAAATCTGGTCGTAAGAGAAATGGAATTTTCTTTTATTGTGTCTGTTATGTTTTCATCTAAAATGATGCCCTGAAGCTATAATTATGAGTTATAATATACGCTATACAGAGTTGTCCCTGTTGGTTTTAAGGAGGAGGGTAATTTATATATTAGTTAAAAGCTGGCACCTCTGAATCTGAGTCACAGGTAGGAAAATAAATATGCGTAGTTTCATGAGCAAAAAACTTATCAAGCCTGGTTTCCTATAGAGTTAATTGAAACCTCTGATGCTTTTTCCTTGGAGTTCTTATTTCTCTTCTGTGTGCGTTTTCTGGTATGACAAGAGGTGTGATCACACACTGCAGCCTTTCTTCAAGGCTTATCAGGTCTCCATACCAACTGGCCGTCTTTTTCAGAAAACTCACAGGAGCTTAATTATCTTTGAAGTCTCTTGTCGAATGCGAGTGAAATTGGCCAACGAGTTCAAAAATTTCGAGAAGGTTGAACAGAGAGGGGAACTTCATGGCCTGATCGCACAAGCTTTGTTTATCAGGAAAGCACTCTGCAAGGAAGCCTTTGTGAGGGGTTTTGTGTAGAGTATCATAATGCCAAGAGACAGAGATGAGGTATCGTGAAACTCGTCTTGACACATTGACGCAAAAGATGACACTGACACTGTTTATTCAAATTGCCTAAGCAGAGCAAATGAAAAGCTCGGTTCTGCTTCCTTCGCCCGCACAAGAGGTTACCTTCCGTTGGTGATCTGCTCTTTACCATTTGACTCCCCTCTTATACAGGTAGTGATATAGTGAGAAAAGGTAACAAGTATTGTCTGAGTTAAAATGGTTTGTAATATACATATAGTGAGTTCTGTAAAAGGACACTGTCCTACACTGCTGCGGCTTTCTAAGCGTAGAGCTGTGGTGACATCAGGAATAGTCTGCAATTTTCTTGTCTAAACATGCCACTTGGAAAACACATGACATGCATAAGAATTAGCAATTCGCACAATCTAAAGAGAATTATCTGTTTGTCTCTAGGCGATTCACAAAAATATGCCCACAGCAATTGAGGCATTAGAAATCCATCCAGGTTGGTTCTGACCATGTTGCAGAAGTAATTTCGACTGGCACATCAGATGAAAGAACAGATTTGAAAACAGTAGCGTGCATGGCCCTGAAGGTTTTATCTTGGCTAATATTCCAGGCACCTTATGGCACTACTTCGGGTTGCTGTGAAGACTCCAAATAAAGTGTCTGTAGCCTGATGAAAGATTTAACACATTTTTTTCCTGAACAAGCTTTATAAATGTTACGCTAAAGATAAAGAATGTACTCGCTGATGGGAAGCAGCTTATTTTTCGGTGTACTCTGCACTAAAAGCAGCCTTTCACGTGGTGCTTCTGTATTTCCAACGTGTGGCTCGTGCAGCAGCGGAAGTTCTGTAACAGTCACACCAGAGGGTGCAAATTTGGGATTTCATTTCCACTTTTTGATAATGCCCATGGAAATTCCTTAATTTACCTTTAGCAAAAAAATCTTTGTGGTTCCAGCCAGAACAAATATGTCCACCAAAAGGACTGCAGGAAGGGTCAATAATAGAAATAAGTAGGCTATGTTTAGCAACACAACTTGTGTTATGCGCAACCTAAATGATGAGATGGAGAGCATAGGCTTTAGGTGGCCTCAGAGAAAGGATGGTTTCCTTTTCCTATGAAAAGTAAGATGCTTTCTTGGAGTTTTCTCTGCTTTCCTTATTTGTATTTTGTCTTGTTTTCCATTTGCCTCTACTAAATACCGAGGAAGGATTTAGGCACGTAGTTTGGGTGTCTCAAGGAGAAGCATGTTCAAGGCTACCTTTTATCTGTGGATAGCAGTCGTCTTAGGTTCTCTCCAGTCAAGGACAAAGATCATCTCCTCTAGATGGTGATGCTGAAAGCTTAAGGGCTGCTATATGCCTTGGCTTTGACGACGACTCCCTTCTCAGTCCCCAACTATTTTAGGAACATTTTCTCTTTCGAAGGCAACACTGTAGGGCAGGGAAAGGGAGATGGACAAATTCCTGGGGGCAAAGATGAGCTCTTTGCTACTTCTACTCTGGAGCTGGTAAGTGTTTCCTTTATTATCTCCTCCTAGTCATGTACTTGGCTGACCTTTTTTTCTGAACAGATCTGCTGACTTCTGCGGCCTTTGAGGGGCTCGTGTGCCTCGGGAGGCTGTCTAATTTTCCAGCTGAATAGGGTCCTAAATGCTATAGGGCACTCACTCGCACTTCCTCACGATTTATTTCTGAGGGTTCGAAATCGTAATGAAGGGCCACGTGTGTTCTGCCTGAGTAGGCACTGAACAGATACAGAGCAAGGGGTTCAGGATAAGGCTGGTACATTTTGCTGGAAGTTCTGCTTCAGTTGGTATATTACAATCCTTATCAAGGATTAAAAATACTATTTACCCCCTTATTGAGATATTTCCGTTGGAGTGAGCTTACGAAAGGAATGTAGATATTAATTTCACTTAGAAAATGGAGAAATAAAGCTTGACAAGGTTGTTATATGTCTGGTCCTGAAAAGTCTTGTGCACCCTGGCCCATCCCCTTTTTTCCCCCAGCATGTCGAAGAGCAGTGGCCATGCACAATCGCAGTTGTTCTCCTTGGTAAACAATGAAAAAAGTTTTATTTTCACAAATTAACAGAGATAGAAGGGATGGCTTTGGGGGACGGAGAGCAATATGTATTGCATTCTTTAAGATCTTAAATATAATCACAATAGTTTTTAAATTTTGTGACTGAAAGCTAAATTACAACTGTTTCTTATTCTGGGGATTTTAATCAAATATTTTGCCATTGCCCAAATTACGAGTTTTTCCCCTTGGTCGTTGTACTATAAATATGAAGCCCAGTGCCGCTATTAGAGAGGGGCCTAAGCCCCGTTTGAGAGTCCTTCAAGATCTGCCAGGGAAAGCTCGGATTGTCCTGTGGCTTTTCTATGCTTTCATGGCAACCGGCTACTACCGGCTGGAAACACGGCGAGGTTTCCCGTTGCCCGGCCTCGTGGTGTTGGTGCTGTTGCCCAGGTTTGAGGTTGGTCAGCGTGGCCGTACAGCGCACACACCGTTTGTGCCCGTAGCGAGAAGGGGTATCGTGCTGTGCACACGCGGGCTCTGTCTGATAAAGACTGTCCTGTGTTTTGCAGGAATACTGGGATGATCTGGCCTATTTCCAGTGGCTGAGGGCTCCCTGTCAGCACGGTTCCCCAGATGTCCAGAGGTTTCATTGTGACCCACAGGCATCAAAGACTGTCTCTTTGTTGATGGTGTGTGGGGGGAAAGTTTGTTTGGTTTTATGAACAAAACAGGACGCTAGTATTTCTGAGGTGCACATGTAGCAAGGAGTGCAAAATAGAGTATGAGGAACGCTAAATTAACTCTGAACATGCCCCAGACCTTAGAGCAGCCGAAATCAAAACGCATTCACGTGGTCCTGGTGGGAGCACATGCTACCATGCTTCTGGGAGAAAGAACTTACTTTAAACGTGCAGTTATTGGGGGTTGGGACCACTGGAGCCATCACGCAAACACAAATATACTTATCCCATATTCAAAAGGCAAAAATCAAATTAAAAGTGCTGAATGAAAACTATGTCTCATTTATGTACAATAATCATATTTTTGTATAACGTTCATATTAAAAATGTCAAAAAGGATTAGATCATTTAAATTTAAAGCTCTCAAGTTAAACAAGAACAAAAATGTTCTAGTAAGCCAATTTAAATAAACTAATTGACCCTCTTTGTCTTAATGCATATCAGCCAGATTTTCAATTTTTTCCCAGCTTAATAACTTAGATATTATGTTTTATCCTAGAACACACGTATAACTTGGCTTTTTTGTTTCAGATTCAATCTGTGCAATACAGTGGTATGGCAGGACACCATAGCCTCTCTCTATAGTATTTGCAAACCCTTATCGTTATTGCTAGGGCTATAAAATGATCAGTTTTAAGTTCCATTATACGATGGTCATGAAAATATTACATTCGATGGCAATGTAATTGTGTAAGAAAGAAACCACCAAAGCCTGCCTCCTCTCAGGGGCTGTAAAAATAGCTTTCATCTTGAACACATGCATTGGGTACTCCAGCCTTTATAACGTTATCATGCCGTGGTACGGCTGTGTGTGAGGTGTAATAAATGAACAACTAAAAATCCACTTGCACATACTAATAAGGGGAGTATTACAGGGATTTCAGGAGGGTTGGAGGCTGACACGTGGATTACGTGTGCTTGATTCTCCACTCTCCCGCCTGCTGCGCAGTCCCTGCCGCCACGTATGCGGGAACGGAGAAATACCAGACCGGAAATTCTGGCGTGCTTTGCTGGGTGGCTGCGTTTTACCCTCACCTTCCCCAGCAAGGGAGGCAGCGAGGCTGAAGTGAGCCGCTTCAGTACTTACCTCCCGTTTGAATCACCGAGCTGTTCAGGCTGCCAGAGGTGTTTAGTCTAGTGAGATGTTTCAGAACTTTTAACTCGAGGGCGACAGTGGGCATCGCTGACTGCTGAGCGCTTTGGGAATCTGCCACGTGCTTAGGTGTCTCGCTATGAGTCAGGCAGCTCGGAATTTGGCTTTACAAAGCCATGAACCCTTGTGCATCTGGCTCTGCCGCTCTTCAAAATCCAGCCTTAGGAGTCCAGTTCTGCCACCGCCTGCAAACAGTGGGAATAGTTTTATGTACTGACAAGGTTCGGTTTGGTATTTGCATGCTATAAAAGGGAGATTTGGGGGAGAGTTTTTCAGATTTCTAAGCATCCGTAGTGTCGGTTTTGTTTGTTCCTTTTGGGAGGCTGTTTGCTGCTGGTTTTGTACAGCCGGTGTGGTCTGAGATCCTGGCTCTTTTTTGCTCTCGGTTCGAGTTGCTTGCTCTGAAGCTTTCCTGTATTGATTTTTTTTTAAAAAAAATTACTTCAAATGTGGCTGGGGAAATGGCTTGAAAACTCATCCTTTTGACGCTCATCCAACGTGCTGGTTTTAGGATCTGCATGTGAGCGTTTAGTCAGAGGAACAAAGGGGACCTTCACCATGTTTTCTGTTCCTCTCCAAGCACGATTTACAGTCTTGGCCAGCCTGAGGAGTCAACGACTCCGTTTCCTTTGACCTGCTCAGTGAGAAACGAGGAGGGACTTCTCTACCCCGCATCGAGCTGACCAACCCTTCCCGTGGTAGAGTGGGGGCTGCGCGAGTTCCCGTTATTTTGGGATGCTGTTCAGAGCAGCGTTACAGCTGACAAGGAAGGCGTTTTGACAACAGGCTCCGTTCCCAACCCTACAAGCTGCAAAAAAGCTCCGGCTTCCTCCACCCACGCACGCGAAATTGTTTTTTAGCCCACAAGGTAAACTGAAGATATAGTTAAAAGTACCAAGTGGCTGGAATACCCAGGGATGCGAGAATGAGCAGAGCTCACGCGGCGATGATTTGAAACAAGCCTTGTGGCTTTTTAATAATGTGCCAAAGCAGTCTCAGTAGTGGGCCAGCAGGCACCATATTCTGTCTTCTGCGAAAGAACTGGGCCCAGCAGGCCCCGGCTAACGCAGACAGCCCCTTCGCTCTGCTGGAGGAGACAGGCTCCGAGATGGCAATCAAGGCTTGATTTGCCAACACATTTCCAATGATTAAAATGTAATTAGCACAACTGAGTGCCTCCTCCCCAGCTAATTTTAATACATGCTGTGACAGGCAGGCAGCCGGCTGTGCCTCGGCCCAGCAGCAGATGGAAGCAGAGGCAGCGGGAGAGGAAAACCATTTTGCGATGCGACTGTTCGCATCACAAAACCATCAGGGCGCTCGGCTCTTAGAAGGCCCTTGATGGCAGCACATCAAATTGGCGCTGTCATATCTGACCGTGGCAATGGCAGCCATCCTTCATGCTGTCCCAGAAGCACAGCAAGGCAATTTGCAGGCTTAACCCTTTGAGGTCTTAGGGGGGGATGAGGCTTCGGGAAGGAAGGCGCCTGCAACCTGGGGTGTTTGAGTGCGATGTCCCCGGTAGTTTAGGGAGCGTTGTTTACACTCCGCCATTTGGCTACGTTTGCTCATTTTCCCAAGGATGAGGTATTTGCCCAGAAGCATCACAATAACCAGTTACTTCTTCCCATTAAAAGCGGAAATGCAAATAATAAAATAATCTACAGCTCAGAAAAACCCTTGTATGTCCCTGTAGAGCCAGTTTTGAGAGGGAGGAGGGACATCTCTTGTACGCACACGGCAGACGTGACTGAGTTACTGAGTCCAGGCCTCGTGGGAGGGGAGGCGAGCGAGTCCTCTTCTTTAAGAGTGAGGTGATTTCCCTTCACTCCGTGGTCGTTTGCGTTAGTTGAAGTAGGTCTTTGTCTTTGCCGTTGGTAAATGTGTAGAGTCCCGTACAGTTTGGGTCCGTCCGGCTGTGAAAGACGTACCGGTTGTGTGGGCACAAGCACGCGTTCCCCTTGGGTTGTGTTAGTTCAGCGCTGCTGGAGCGCGGATCCGGTTTCAACAGACAAAAGATGGGAGTTGTCGGCTGTTCGTGTGTTGCCGTGCTGTCGTAAAATTCTACCTTGTGCTACCGTTGCTGTGCCGTGGGTGATGTCTGCTGTTTTCCAGCACTTATTTTTAAGAGAAGAGGTCAGGGTTTAGGGAAGGCAGATTTTGTAGTGAAAGCGTCGTGGCAGGGCCGGAGCTCAGAGGTGGATATTTCCCGAGCGGAACCTCCAGTGAGGCACAGTCTTTGCCTGCCTTCACTTGCTCACTGGTGAAGTAGCAATAACCCTGCTCATTCGGGGGTTTAAACAAGGTCTGCAGGTATCGACAAGAAATGATTGAAGGTGCTGTAAGTGTGTGGGCTGGGAAGAAAACATGTGCTCTTGAGCTCTCTTCTGATGGGTATGGAGGGGAGGAGAGTCCTTGATAACTCCGATGCATGTATCAAGGTATTCCTCTATTCAGAGAGTATTGGCTAACGTCTCTCTCTTGCGTGTTAATAACTATTTTCAGGAGCTATGAGGGGAGATGTAAGGCTGCCTTCTGTAATGCTTTATGAGAAACTGCTGCCCGCTTCCCTCCCTCCCTCTCACTTTCTCTGATGGACCCCATTGGTTTACATTTTAAATTTTGTATTGAATTTCCTGTAGATCTCTCCCACATCTTTTTATGATAGCTGCCATGCAGGATAGCTCGACAGAATTTTCCTCCGAGATTAAATTGGTTGTTGAGATTCTTCTCATAATCTTTGTATTTTCCCCTCCAAACAGTCCTTCACATCCATAGCAATGGCTTTGCATCGTTCTCTTTCTTTTCCTCTCTTTGTAAATCACTGTAGCAGACTTTTTTATTGATTACTCAAAGAAGGTAGTCAAGCTTAATAGCAATGCTGAAATGGGTCTTAAAGATGTGCTGTTCCTGCAGCATGATTAAAATGAATCCTATGAACAAGAATAAAACTCAGCGTATGCAACAACATCAAGACCAAACTCATTGTAAAAGCTGGCAGGAGTCACTGTTACTGGGACATGAGGAACGGTGCTGGCTCAGGAGTAAGTTCAGTGGTTGTCTACAGCCCTTCAGAATTGTCCCAGCACAGAAGGGGGTGTTCTTACTGAACGGAGTTGGCCTGAGTTGCTGGATAATAGGAGGTCCAACGCATTAATGAGCTACCCGTAGGAAGTGGAAGTAAGAGTAGGAAGATGTGGATGTTTAGGGATTTCCATATTCACATAATTTAAGGCAATGAGGGTATGATCTGCTGTGACCTCCTGCATAGCACAGGCCATATGATCTCCACTAATTAATTGTACTGCCTCGAGTGCAATAACCATCTGAACAAGGGCACAGAATTTAGGTAAGGTTTTAATTTTTCATTAAATTTTTTCAGTTAGGGGAAATCTGCCCTGTTTTTAAGTGAATGAGGTATTATTCCCCATTTTTTAAATATGCACCAGTCTAAATTCATCTGGTTTTTGTTATTCACTTGCTTTTTTAGATGGAAGATAAAGCCTACAGAGGTTTTTGTGGAGAGAGCATGTTTGAAACCTCAGAGCTTTCCTATTACTAAATTTTCAAAAGAGATGAGAATTGAACTTTCAGTCGTTCGGTGTTGACAGTCTGTAAAATAGAGGGAGCCTCTACCTCTTTAAAAAGTCCCCTGTGAAATTCCAGGACTCTATATTTTTAGAGAGCATCTCTGGAGAAAGCAACGACTTTCCTAATCCGTCTCAAAACTGTACAGCACAGGCTGAGCAGTTTAATGTTCCTTCCTGGACGCTGTACAAGCTGCAGGTGGTTTGCTGGGATCACGCAGACAGAAATCCAGTGTGGAGTTCTGCCTGTGGGGTAGCGGTGACCACAAAGATTGACGGCATGAAGCTTCTAGGCGTATTCCCAGAGGGGATTGTTTTGCAAGATGCATCCCCTTCTATTTCAGCGCGTCCCTTCTTTCTTGACAAAAGGTGTAATGGGAGGTCCCATGTTTGACGTTTGGGATGTCTCCTGGCCCTTACGCGAGGTTCCCCTTTGCAAGAGCTGATTTCTAACAGTGTGAAGTCTCCATACTGCTGCAGCTCCTAAAGGAACATACCGGCAGCCACAGCAGCGCTCAGCGCTGTGTTAGCTGCAGCCCTGCTTAAACACAGTTGTTGCTGGCAAAAGTCTTGTGTTCCCCAAGACTTGCCTGGACAAGGATAATTTTTCAGAATGCTGCGCTAAAAGCCAGTTATTCAAAGCAATCCCTTGCCTTGGCTGTGCCAGGTAATTTGCCACTGCTGATAACAGTCGTGGAATCTGTGATATCATTTATGGTACAGGAGTTTTTATCACCTTACTCCGGTGGTAGGTTAATGCAGCAGTGGAAAAAAACCCAAACATTTTTCTCACATACTTGCCAGAAGCGTGTTGGTGGTAAACTGGGGGCCTGTTTTTTCACAGTGAATATTCATACGTGAGAATGGCTTCTAAAGTAGAGGTTTGGGTCTTGTCTGGGGGTCCCACATTCCTACTGTAAGTGTAACCACATAGCTGAGCATGTGAGTCCCAATTTTTGTACACTAAAGTGCTGCAGAAGGCGGTATCAGAGTAATCTCTTTCTTAGAACAGAGGAGGCATACCCGGGTTTGAGGCTGATCACAGGAGATGCTCAGGAAGAGGGAGCTGGAGGAGCCCAGCCTAGAGAGTCAAGTAGAAGTAGCCCATACCTGTGAGGGCCGTTTGGACACGCCGAGGTACCACTTCTGCCACTGCTTGTTAGTGAAGGGGCAAGCCCCAGCGGTGGATGCTCCATTCATAGCATCCCCCTGACTATGAGCATTCTTACTTTTTCTCAGCCACTCCATGAAAAACAAATGGTTGTGTCCAGCTGATAAATCAGGGGTATACTGTTATGCTTACCTCGAAATAGAGAAAGGCACCTCCTGTTTTAAATTCAATTATTGTAATTGCAGCGTTCTGGGAAAAAAAAGCTTTCATTGGCTAATAAGAGATTGCAGATTCCAAATTATAGCATCACGTGTGTCAAAATAGGAAATTTGAGGCAGGCAGGCTGAAGTGTGCCATTGACTTTACAATTTATATTTAGTTGCTGTAGCTTTAGAATAATCCTTCTCTTCCCTCAGGTCTAGCACAGACAATTTATAAATTGTACAAAAATGAGAAAGGCAACAATAAATAATAATATATAACAACTGTGTGAGTGATGAATTATAAAACAGAGAGTGGAAAAGGGAATGAAATTGCAGCGTAGAAGCCAGTTTACAGGGCTGAGTACACAGTTTGAGTTATTTTTCTGGCATTATGACAATGAGTAACATTTATGGGAGTTTGCAAACAGCTCACAACACAAATCATTTTGTTTCAGGTGATATTTATAGGGCTTAGTTAAGAGTTTTTTAGTATCCATTAAAATCCAATGTTCAGAGGTTTATAGCTCAGCTGTTAAGGTCTTATCCCTAAGGATCAATTGTTTTGGGTTGTTTGGGGAATTATTGTTATTATTATTTATACAATTCAGTTTAAATTGCTTAACCTAATGTAAAGATACAGAGCTCAAAAGCTAAGGAGTTCTTATGTGGGAAAGAAGAGATGGCTTTTTGTTCTTTACTTTTTGCTTCAGACATTATTTCTCCAACTATTTTATCTTACAAATCGACCAACTCTCCCTTCCAGTGTGTTTCAGTAGCCATTTTGTGCTCAGAGTTGCTGTAGCCTGTAAAAGCAACTAAACTCTGTGCAATGTTATCGGTAGTGCATTGCTGCTTCTTTGTGTGCATTTCTGTTGTTTAAAGTAAAAATAATCTTCAGTTGAAATGATATCATGTGCTATAGGTCATACCGTGTAGTTGGTGGAAGGTGAGATCTATGTTGAAAAAAGGCACGATGTGGCTAGGGCCTGATCCAAGCCCTAATGCTATTTTCTTCTTCCTCTTCTTTATTTCTTCTATTTACTAAGACCAAAATACTCTAAGAAAAATGTCCTATTACCCTGCAGACTTTATAAGCACATATAGTGAAAAGGAACCAAATCCCAAGGAACGTACCATTTAGTAGCCCAGATAGATGAGAAGTAGAGGGTTGACAGAAGAAGAGACTAAGTGACTTGCCTGAGGTGATACTGATAGCCAGTGACAGAGGTGGACCTTCTGAGTCCTAGCCCAAAGCTATCTTTTCTCCATCATGTTTGTTTTCAACCTACAATCAAGTATTTTTGCTGAGAGGTGAGTCAGATCCAAAGAGTGTTACTGGATCGCTACCAGTTAGGTAAATTTGGAGAGTTAAGAACCTGGCACATAGGGAAAAGGTCAAGTAAGATACCTGATAGTTGCATTTCATGAACAAACACAGGAGCATTTGAGCCATAAGAACCGTGTATCTTGAGAAAGAATATTTTAAATTCTTAAAACATACCTATGGAATTAATACAGTAGCTGTTCTTATTTAGATCCTTTTCCATTATATCAAGCTTCCTTTGTGGCAGTATTTCCTAGCTGTTTCTTATTTAATTCTAAATATTCATGACATTAATTCTATTTAAGTCCTATGCTGTTATCTGAGACAAAATGTCAATGTTTTATGACAGACTACTGTATCCATTGCATACAGTGGGGTCCCCAAGGAACCCGTTTGCTATGGCTGACTACCAGTCTCTGACTGAAAACCTGACTGACACCAATAAAAGCGTCGGAGTTCTCGTTTCCCCATTTGCAATGATCCAAATAGCTCAATAGCCATCCAAGATCTATAGAGTGGTTTTAGCCTGTACATAATGCATCACCTCAACTATTGTGCTTTTTTAACTTCCAGTCTTGGAATATCAGAACTTTTCCATCAAGTCAACAGAACATTCAGATCCACTCTTTTTGCCCCTTCCTCTCGTGTTGCAATCACACAGGACCCCGGGTTCCATTTGGGCCCTAGAGAAGCATCTTTTCATCCTCTTTGTTTCCTGTCACAACCCTTTTTGTGGAGGATTGTTTTTACGTTTTAGTAGGCTCTATGAACCGTGAGCTGTGGACCTTCCAAGGTCTGTAATACTCAGTTACACGCAGAAGGAAACACGTTGTTGCCTCCAACCTATTGATTCTGTTTTCAAAGTTAACTCAACCCTCACTTAGTTTTTTTTTGTCTTGTGATTTCTATTTCTGGCAGTGATGAAGAAAGCAAGAAGCTCTCAGACCCCAGATTGTGAATGCAAAGCTGACAGTAAAAAAACATTTAAGAGGAGTTCTCTGTGAGATACTGAGGTCAAAATTTGGCCATCTGGCAGTTAGGAATAGACATGTGTGAAGGCACGCCAGGCACCTGCTGAAGGCAGATCCGCAATAGCGAAGTCTTCAAAGGTTTGCTTGCTGCTTCTCAGCCATTGCATGGTTTTCATTTGTAGCTTCTCTTATCGAGCACAATTTCTAAATGAGGATGGTTGCTTCACTTTAAGGACGTACAAATGACTTGCCCTCACCTGTCAAGCATGATCCTTGTATTTTACCAGGCCCATTATGAACGCAATCTTTCTGTCGAGAATTTGCATACCTCCTTTCTTGAAAAGTAATGACAGCAATTTCTTTCCCTCCGCTCACTTTCTGAGTGTCTCATTTAACAGCACCTGTGAAACCGACAGGCGCAGAGATGAGAAGTGAAAGAGAGCAGTTGATTAAATCATCATCAAGTCGGGCCTCAGAAAGTCAATTCTGCTTCCCGTCTGCAATGATATCCTTTTATCTTAAAGTAATGAGCTATGGCACTTTTGCATCGGGTAATGCGATAAGTTCTATTAGCATGTTCCATTTGCTTCACAAGCAAGGGCAAGTCATTTCAGCAAGCTCATATCACTGCAATCAAAGCAATTGGCTTCACAGGCAGAGAAGAAAGAGGAAAGGCTCAGGGTGATTTTTATGGATCACAACACAGTGGAAAAAATAGATTCTTGTATTATTTTAACCCATAACATGCTTTCTTCTTGTCCGTCAGGATATTTTGATTTCATTAGCCTGTAAGTACCTGGAAGACTCAAATTCCAAACTGAATTCTTGAGCTAAGACCAGGAGCTCTGAAAAATAGGAATCTCTTCTTGTACAGATATACTGGCTAATGCAGTATTAGGCACTGACTTCATTAAACACTGATTAGTTTAGGTCTTTGTTATTGACTTAGATCACCAGTATAAATGCACATTTTTATTGTTATTTACTATTATTTTTTTGAACCCTGACAAAGTACTCAGCAATTAAGAGGATGCTAAAAATGACATTACACGCTGCAAATCCTCGTCATCAGTTGAGAGGATGCTAAAATTAACATTGCATGCTGCAAATTGTCTACAGTCAGAAAGAGAGGTAAGGAGGCAGCAAATGTACATCCAGAGTCGCAGAGGCAAAGGCAGGTAGTCATTTTTTCATACAGAGGATTGAGGAACTGAGGTAGGGAGCCCATCGTTCTATTGCGAAAGAGAATTACTTCCTAAAATTAAGATTCAGTTGCGTACGCAGCTCCTTGGTGCCCAGTTAGTCCAGTGGAATTTGGATGCCTGACTTGCGGCAGGCACTTTCTGAAGGTGCTGAGCTGAGTAGCTTGTGGCATCGTTAGCTTTCTAATGGTACCTCTGGAAAGCCCTTTTAATCTTCTGCTCACGTTGGTGAGAGCATCGTCCTGTTCTTTGGGGATGGCTGGGTTGGGCCTTAAGCACTTGCGGGATCATTGAGCAATGACACCATAAGGAAGCCATTGGGAGTGATAACCGGGGGAAAGAAGTTGCACTTTCCCAAGAACTGCAATAACTTACCAGTCTCAGCTCAGTTTCCAGGGAGCGAGGGAAAATGTGGTTCTTACAGAGCTGGTTTCTCTTCATCCATCTCTGGGGCCAGGAGGTGCCTGAGGGTGTCAGGGGCATGGTTCCTTTGGGTGAAACCAAACCCTGGGCAGCCAGCCAGGGACAGAGGGCTGTGACTCTGCCCCTGTCAGCCCTCAGGCAGGCTTTGTGCTCCTTCGGGTCCTGCTGCCTCCCCAGCCACGCACAGGAAGCCTCCCAGTCTCTCCCATGTGCACATAGCTCCCAGCCTTCCCCTTCTTCAAGTGATATTCCTGGCAGCAGAGGGAATCAAACAGAATCAAACCTCAACACAGGGCTCATGTTTAGCTCTTGCTGCAGTGAAATAGCCGATTGCTTTACAAATAAGCTCCCTGTGGTCTACCAGGAGTGCGTCTACCACCTACCAGTTACCAAGGATATACACAGGTCCTATTTAAATGTAAGGTGGATCATCTTTACCGTGATAGTAATGTAATCTGGTGTTGTCATTTAAATACTCAAAATGTAATTCTTTCTTATCGGATTGTTGTTTCATGATAGTAGAGCTAGAAGGAGCCACTAATTGTGTCATTTTGCTATATAAAACAGCCGTAGAAATCTTGGGAGTGAGGACTTGGCAAGAGTTATAGCTGCATGTGGTTCTAAGTTCTGAATATTTTTCCTGTAAGGGGCCAAGATAACTTTAAATGTCCAAGACTGATACATTTCAGCTGAAGTAGTTTGGATAAAATGGAATTCAGATTAAAGGTCAACATTGCAATCTTTTGTCCAGACTAAGGTAATTTGTGTAAAATGGGACTTTTCTGTGAATAGTCCGTAATTTTAGCTTTTTGAGAAAGCAGACCTTAAACTTCTCAGACCATCTCTGTTTCAGAGTCATTCCTTACAGTGAATCACTGAGGATAATGGTGAAGAATTGCTAAGCAGACTGTGATGTTAACCAATTTGCGAGGTGCTATATATAAGACTCCTTGGCAAGATGCTCCATGCTGAATGCTACTTGCAGGCAGAGTCAGAGATAGGAAAGAAAAAAAATGAAATTTTTGCTCTTACTTTCTTTGTGACTCTGCCTGTCTCCATTTCATCAATTAGAAAATTGCCCATTTATTCCCTGCCTGTGTCTCCTTTCATCTAGGAGATGTTTTTTTCTCCTTTTTTCTTGGAAGCAAAGGTCTAATTGTATAGCTAAAATATCATCTTTGCCCTTTCCAGGCCTGTCAGTTTGTCATTGGTGGATAGATGGACAAGAATATTGTAAATGTCAGTGTGAACATGGCTGAGGTCTGGGTTTTCCCTCATTTTCTTCAGATTTCTTTTCAGCAGACAGATGAGTAGAATCACTTTGTTCGGCGCTGGCGTTTCAGCAGCACTGACTCCTTTGGTGGCAATGATAAATGGATCCAAGATATGAAATAGCTGTTCCAGCAAAGTCCATTGAGCAGAATAGAGAACAATGCCCTCCTCAATGTCATTGTACATGATATATTCAATGATTGCTACTTTGTGCACAAGAATGTGTTCAATCAGCAAGGTACATAGAAATCCGTAGTGTCGCTTCAGCCTGAATGAGCCGGTGAGGTGGCACAGACCTTTACTCAGCTTGATTTGGACCAGACTCACTGAAGCTATTAAAATGGGCTCAAATTGTAGCTGTAACCTCATAGGGTGTCTGATTTTTGAAATGTGGCATTGGGATCAGTCTCGTTCCGCGGGTGCTGTGGGAAACATGCCGTGCATTTTAACTTGCGCTCTCTCCAGCTGGGGCAGGGGATCTGGCAGGTACAACTAATCCTTAGCCCAATCCCCAGCTTTCTTCTAGAAAACACAGCAGCTATTAAACCTCAAATGGGAATTGGAAAGTTCTTTTTCCCCTTCCCGCTGCAGTTCTATGTGTGCATGCTCCATATCGCAGGGAATGCATCTTAGCTTTCACAACCCGGATTGATAGCAGTAATTAAGCTGGGGCAGAAAAAAGAGCTTTCTTTTTTGTTGTTATGAAGACCTTATGAGTTTGTATGCTCCCTCCTCACCTGGGGTTGCTTTTAGGAAGAACTGTTTGAACTTTGGCTGCAGCATACGTAAGAAACCGCAAGTTTGTGGGTTATTGATTCTGATTAGTGCTTCTTGAGCATGAAGTTGCAAAGGGAAGCTCGAACACTTGGCACGTGGGTGTCAAGTGACGTGGTGGCTGGTAGCCTGCACGCTTTAGTTATTAAAGATGTTTGAACAGTTTAAGTGATAACTCTGGCCACTTAGAGCAAGTCGTTGTTAGTCTGATCTCATTATCGCTTCTGATTATATAGAAATTAGGAGCAATCTGAATGTTTCCATATGTCCTCTAAGTATTTTATCTGTGGAGCTTACTTTAAGCGAGCTTTGTATGACCCTTGCTTTGGATTTGGTTTGTAGCGCTCTGTCCTTTGGGAAAACTGTTCGTAATCCATTCTGCCCAGTGCACGACTTTCAAAAGGGTAAAATAGCCATTTCAAAGTATCCTTCCTCTGAGGGGTCCATCAGGCTGTGGGTTGAAAAGATTTCCCAGCATTTTGTGTCATGCTCATTTGAAAATTTGGCCGTATGCAGGAGCTGTGGGCGCTCAGCAGTTTTGCTAATCTGGCTTTCATTTCCGTGCCTACATGAGCTAAGGGCTGGCTGGTTGGGTTGGGTATTGATAATGTAGGCCAGCTTTTGGAAATTTGGCTCCGGGATCTTCTCAAGCCTGGCACTGGGTGACTGTAATCAGTCACGACTGGTGTTCAGTGTGGAGATACTAAGTGCCTTCAGCCTGAGAATCAGAAAAAGAAGCCTCTGTTTGTTGAGGTGTAAAATGTGTCTGGTGCCTCCTTGTCCCGATTTGTCACATTATCACTCACAGCTTCCAGTGAAGCTACTGGCAGTTATCCAAAAATCAGGTCATGCTACCTCTGAACAATATTTTGGATTCCCATTATTTGCAGAATATTCTGATGCGGCGTGTGCGCAGACCCATGGTTTCCTGACACAAGACGTGGGAGAACACTGAAAAATTATCTTGTTGTTAATAGGCGCAAAATACCGAAACTCAGCCTAAAGCAGAAGGCCAGCACAAAGCATTTGCATCACTTCAATTCCAAAACAGTCTGGTGATCTGAGAACCACAAAGCAATTCAATCATTTTACTTTTTTCTGTGGCCCTGGGAGGTAGAGAAATGCCAGAGGAATTGAGGAATTGAGCAAGCAGTGCAGCCTCAAGTCTTCAAATTGACCAGTAATTCTGAATAATCAACTTCACGGTTGTCAGCTTTGGTTTCCAAAAGCTGTTCTCCAGAAATGGTTAGCAGTAAGCCTGCAGAAAATGGAATCACCTTGTGCTTTAGCACTTCTGGGAAGAAAACACATCCAAAAATGTAAATGAGCACATCAGAGCAAGGGCCACTGGGGAACGTGTGTGCACGTGCAATGTCCAGTGTGCCTAAACAGCAGTCTTGGGCGTGGGAAGAGCATACAATTGCTCCAGTTCAGTTTCCAGCCTGAGTAGCAAATGTCATCTTTCTTCTGCAGGTCTTTTTGAAACCACCCCTGCACACAAATAGTCTGATTCCTTCCGTGAACCAGGGGAAATCCACGTATTTAATCCTGAGGGAAAATGCAACTTAGCGTGGAGGTGCAATGTGTGTGCCCACACACAAACACAGACGTATCGGCAGTGCGTTTCGGTATAACCCCAATGCAGTGCGTGAAGCCCTTCCCTCCTGTTTCTCTGTCATACAGCTCGTCGTTAAAATTCTGCTATTGGAGCAGGGCAACGCTGCTGGACGCTGGATCTCCTTCCCTTGTGCCCCACCAACAAAACCTCTTTATGAGTGAAATAGATGTCTTGTGTGTGCAGGACTCCTGGCATTTTCCGAAGTGTATCTGGAGCCAGGCTAGGCAAACGTTAGGAGCTGTTTGCTGAGTGCATTTATTGCCTTTGCATAATTTATGAGCTGGAGGGGTTTGACCATCATTCGTCTCTGCCAGAGGCTGGCACTGAGGGCTCTGGAGGATGGAGCTGTAAATTGGATGGTGCGCTCCTGCTGAGCTCCCAGCAAAGTCCTCGGGTCAGTATGGGAATTTAATACCAGGAACGGAACTGTTTTCTCAGAGTGCCATGTGGGCCTCTGTGCAGCAGAGGCTTTTTTGGCAGCCACAGTGACTGGCCAAATCACGAAGCTGTCAGTCACTGGGCATGTTGCGAAGGGAGCCTGAGCATTTTTAATCGGCTTGGCATCCGTGCTGCTTCCATAATGGACACCAGTAGGTCTCAGTCCTTCGCCATATGCTTAACTCTGGAGACAAGGTGCTTCTGGGTATAGCAGTAATTATTTGATGTGGAATTAAGCGGACCTTGAAATTAGAACTGGACTGTCAGGAAGCAGGAGGCTTAACACTTTAATGGAAATAACTTCCCACCGCCATTGCCCTGTGTGCTTTCTCTGCAGATTCACTCAGATACGGGTTACTGTTTTGCTGGCAAATTCAGACATCACTGCTGGCAAGTACTCTCTTCTCCCCAGGTACCTCCACACTGCAGAAAACACAACCTCCTGAGCTCTTTCCAAGCTTATGAGTTGGGAAAAACTTAATCCACAGTGGAGGAGGATTCCTTAAACCAGACAAAAAGTGGTGGGGGAAGGAGAAGGCTGCAAAGGCCCTTGACCACTGCTGGGTCACAGGACACGTGCACGTGTGTCTGAGCAGTGGGAGCGGGTGGCACGCTAAAACCCTCTGAATCCTGCTGCTGAAAGGGAATCACTCCGCTTCTTACCCTCTTTTCTTTCTCCTTTTGGATTCAAGTATTACAATCAGGACTTGTACTGGAGCTTGTCTGGAGGGTAGGCAGGCGACAAGAACAAATGCAGCAATTGGTTCTGAGCTCCCTGTTTTGAAATATGTCATACATTAGACTGTGTCCTAACACAGAGAGCACTCAGTGCAGGGACCCCAGGACCGCTGGGCCCTCCTGGCTGCAACCAAGCAGTGGAAGAAAGTGCTGCAGCCCCAAAACTGAATTTTTCCAACATATGTAAAACAGTGATAGCAAATAGGAAGTGTTTGTGATGCGCTGTGATTTTCGTGGATTGATTTTTTTGTAAATGTAGGGCCTTAATTTGCAAACATACTTACCTGTGTGCACCCTCATACCAAAATCCCATAGTGTAGTCACGCTGAAGTCACAATGCAGAATGTTTACAGGGTAAGGGTAAGATTACTTGAAATAAACCCCACACTGTGCTAGAAACGTGCGGTTTTCCTTTCGTCAGTTAAGTACGTTCCCTTCATTAACCTCATCATTGTGTGAGGGTTTCAAAATTCAAGCTAAAACTGTCTTACATCTTCAAGTTCCCCCTCATTTGTTTGTTATGAGAGTATTTAGGTGCAACTAGTGCTATATAAATCATTTCAGTTATAAATAAATTCATTTCCTTTTCGATTTGGAATTATCTGAGAGCAGATTGTAATTTTTTCTAATCTTTGATTCATTTAAAATTATTTTTAAAATACCTAGAAATAGTTCTTAGCTTTAATTTGTTAGTATCTAGTTAATTGGGGAAGGTGCCTTTTTACCCTCTGTACAGATGAAGACGAGGAAAAAGCCAGTGAAACAGAGAAGTTACAATTAAAGAACACACAGAAGGTGATTTGATTTGTGCAAATCAAATACATACATTTGCGGGTGTATTTGGCTGTGTCTGTTCACATCCCACTGTCTAGCTGACCTTTGGAATTCACGAAGTATAACTAATTTCAAAGCAATTCGGTTGTCTTATGAAAATTCTCAAAGATGTTTTAAACAGGATACAAATGCGTAAAAGTCTGTGCTCACTGCTGTAAGAACACAACACAGTCAGCTAGTCCTTGGCTTAGGAGAGCCTGGTGCTCTGGTTTGGTGATCTTATGCTTTCCTCAGAAACATCTGCCGTTAGATCCGCAGAGGTGTGAGTTCACCCATGAATGATACAGGCAGTTTAGTCCTCTAGACTCTAAAATTGTAGTTTAAAAAGAAAGAGAGAAAAAAAAACCCACAAACAGACCGAGGTGTTTTTCCTCATTCTTCTGCTGTAGAGGTAGCCAAGTGTGATCACTCCAGAGTTACCCAGAATTAGGTGGGATGAATCAAATCTGTCTCTGAGAGGAGCAGCTGGGTGCAAGTGACTTGTAAGGCCCTTACAGTCCTATTTCCAGCACAGCTTTTGGGCTTCTAACAAATGTAAACGTGTTGGGGGTTTCTGGTGCTTATCTGTACTGATGCTTGACCCATCTAGTCCTGCTGTATTTCCACAACACAAACAGGTATTAAAAAATGGAGCAATGGTACTTGATAAGTATCAAGACCCACTAGTGTTACTGTTCAGCATTTTACAGTGCTGTAAGTGTTTACTATGATACCTGGGCTACTCTTGAATTACAGACAACCTCAACGAATCAGTTAATTTGGCATGTTCTTTCTTCCACTGTGACCTCTGAATTCTTTAGTTCAGCAGCGGTAAGCAAAAACATAGGGTGAACCCTCCAAGTAGCCCTGGGTAGCCTTGCAAATGCAAGGGACAGACAAACCCAAGCCACTTCCATACCCTCCCACGTGAGAAGCCTTTGGAGCTGATGTATTGGCAGGCAGTGTGAGAAATACTGTTCCTGAAAAGAAAACAAAACAGCCCTGTAATACTGGTTTTCTTCTTCCCTGATACAGCTTTGGAGTCGACGTGTGCTCAGACACCATCAGCTCTTCTGTGTGTGAAACTAACAGGGCATCGCAAATGGCTTTTGTTGGTTTTGGTGCAATTTTTTCATAATTCAAACATAAAAATGTATCATCTTCAACAACAGTGTGGGAGAAATTCCCTCCCATACAGTATTGCAGCTTTTTCCTAAAGGTGCCAGATATGATGCCATAGGGTTTACGAGTGTTTCAGCTCTCTTGTTCGTAGAAATCTTTCAACTTGCTGCAGCAAGTTTCTCTTACCTGTCCTTTTATCTTTTTGTGTTTCAGTGTGACAGCGACAGTGATCAAGAAGAAAAGGTAAGAAAGGAAATCGGTATGGGAGCAAAAATAATTTTTGGGATTTTTTCTATTCACTTATTCCTCTTATTCTGTTATTTATTCAAAGTTTCTTTTTGGATTGATCTAAAAAAATCTCTGTACAAAGAAAAGACTTCTTTTCCTTTAATTTGAGTTTGAAATAGACCTCCAAGGAAAGAGAATTCTAATGAATGTTTGGGAGGGTACAGAATGAATCTTGGAGTGTATTGATGCCATGGTTTGTGTGGGTTGTTTATGAACACGAGTCTCACTTCCAACCCTTTCTATGGCTATATTTTCCCTTGGGGAGTGCAAACAGCAACTGAATGTGCTTGTAACCCTCACATTTGCACTTCTTAACAGTTATTTAACCACTGTTACTGCCTGGTTTGCTTCTCCACAGGCAAGGGTCTTCAAACTCAAATTGAAGTGCTGTGGTTGATGTACCTATCTATTTTTTTTAGAAACAACATTTGGAAACTGTACGTTAAGTGACACAACTTACCGATAATTATCTCAATTTTGGGTTTCGAAGTGGGAAAAGGGAAGAATGTCATGCTGAAAAAGAGTCGGGCACTGATCTCTAATGCTGTTTATTGTTGGGAATACTAAGAGTAATGAAGAACTAGTATTCACACTGATGCATTTTTGTGTGTGTGTGTGTCTTATGTTGTGAACAGACTAATGCCTACCTTCTTTTTTTGGCAAAAATGAAATAATCATTGCAGAAAAACTGGTCTAATTTCTTTATTTCCAGGTTGGATTTTGTGATTTTCATTTGTATGTTGAGCCTGAAGGGATGTTTTGATAATGTAATCACTTTTGCCTCCTATTTCGCTGGATAAATTGTGGGATGGAAGTTGGGGGAGGGTAAAGTAATGTCAGAAAATATCATTCATATAATAACATTGAAGAGTTGCAGGAGTGTTAACTAGCTCCAAGTCAAGCCAAGAAGAGAGATCACCATGCTGGTATGTGGCTTATGCAACAGGAAACAAATAGGTTGCGAAATCTACAAGGAAACAATGAATACAGAAATCACCTTTCATGAATTTAATCAGTTTTCTACAGGATTTGTGTAGCAGGAAGCGAAGGAAATTTCAAACTGTTCTGTATGTAACTGCCAAGTCTTTGCCCTTCAGCTCTTTAAGTAATTTCCCAAGTAGAGATCGTTTTTTCCTCATGTTTCTTAATAATTTACTAACTATGTTAAAGAACCACTGTTTACTTTGAACTGCAGTGATTTCCCTTTCATAAGGGAACTAATCACTGGAGTTAATCAGTGTGACAACAGAAAGAGGAGGTTTTTGTTGGGTTTTTGCACAGAATATTAACCTGCACTTTTAGATATGAATTTTTAATGCATTACCATTACATTCCATCCTGTGAAGTGATTATTCATTTTCAGGATGTTCCTTATGCAGTGGAAGATGATAAACTGAATTTCAGCTCCTATGTTTATGGCACCCAGAGCTAGAAGTGTAATTTCCTGCCACTGCTGCATTTGCAGAGCTAAACCTCTGCCGGTTTCACAGTATTTTTCTCTTGGAGCACTCCTATGTAAAAGGCAGAGGGGCAGCTTTTTGGGGTTTTGGTGATATGCTGGTTCAGCATAGTTTCCCCAATCAGTAGAAGAGTGGCTCGAGATTGTACCTCACACAGAATATCCCAGTACTTGCACAGGAAGGATTTAAAATCCAGATGTGTACTTCATCGCTGTGATCGATGTTTTGTCTTCCCTCCTAATGACAAGAGATTAAGTGCAGATCCAAATATCCCTAATAATTTAGAGCTTTTCAAATCCCAGTACCAGACCCAGCTTTGAGTTTGATAGCTCAGGCCCAATTCTAAAAGACGGCAGCTAACTCTGGCATATTTATTCAGCCTGCACCGGCAGCCTAGGCAAAGATCTAAAGGCCTTGTTCTGCTGTTAATTTGAATTCAGCATATGTAGCCTGTTATAAAATGCGAGACATCATCATTTGAGCAGGTCAAGCATATTCAGATGAAGACAAATGGTGCTTATTTGATTTTCTTAAAATCAGGAAATGAAAAAAGTGCTCTCTGGAGAAATCATGTTCTGCCTGACTTAGATGATAGACCAAGGCATGTACCCCAGATAAGAACAGGCGCTCGTCTTGCGGTTTTTATCTCTGAAGGACGGTCGGGACTGTCAGCTCGCTGACATGTGCATTATCCATGTCATTTTAAACAAAGTGACCTGTAGAAAAGTGCACTCTGCCGTGACATGATAATGGGCTGTTGGATGACAGGTAAAGTACACACTATAAAGGAGGCTGTGCGTTATTCCTTTGTTTAACTGACAAGTAGAAACTTCTTTTCTTCAGACAGGCAGGATCTTTTAGATCTCTTTCAATAGGACCCAGAAGATTTTAGAATTCCTGCTTTAAATAACATTTTTAGAACCAAAAATTCCTATAAGCGAAATGTATTGGGAGAAGTGAGGGTGACAAACCTCTGTGCGGGAGGTAACTCGTGCCATAAATAGTACTCAGCATTCTCCCTTTCCATTCATAACCATAGGAGCTGAGGGTACTCAGCAGGATTAGAAGATCCTTGACCCAAATGTCTTATATCATGATGAGGGTATTAGCCTCCAACTGTGGAGCTGAGCAAATTGTCAAATGGCTCTTGGTTGGTCCTAGGTCGAAGTACTCTGACGATTGTGGAGTTATTCTCCTCCCACCAGAAACATCTTTGCCTAAAATATTGCTGGGAAGAGGAGATCTACTTATCTTTAGGACTATCTCTTGTGGATTTTGATATCCAGACATATACAGAATATATAGTATGTTGTTGCAGATGAATTCTGTACTGGCTGTTTGGAAAATGGAAAGGAAACCATTTTGCGTCATGTAGGATTTTTGAGGGCAAACCCACGCTGTTCCTTCAGTGTGCCTGGGAAATAAGAGATCCGTGAGAGGTAGAAGTAATGCAAGACAGGTACATATTTCTACTAGGAAAAATAAGACCTGGAACCCTGAAAGACAGACTGGTGCCTTTGAATAAAAAGCAGCAGATCAGTATGATGAAAGGTGTGTGACTGATGGAGGTGGCTGAAAGATGAGTCGGTTCAAGCGTGACCAGATGGGCCACAGTGAAGTAGGAGAACGCAGGAAGGAGCAGGACCTGGGAAGCTGAGGAGCAGATGAATAGTGACTGGTGACAGAGTAGGAAAAGTGATGTCTCCCAGGCTGTTAGTATTATTTTTTTTCTCCACTTGAATATGTATCTCTCCGGCTGTGTAAATCATTGTTGATATCTGATCTCTATTAGGTGATGGCTGTGCCTCCAATCCATCTTGCCTAGCCTTTAATTGGGAGCCGACAGACAGAGTCACTTTCTGTCTATGTCTGCCCTCAAATGAGACATTTCTCCAGAGGTTTCTCTGGAAGAAGAAACAAGGATATTTAATTGAAAAATGCAGCCCCTGCTTAGCAGTTCTGTAGCTAAGGCTGTGTCAGCATCTCAATTTAAATGACATGTTTTGGGTGGATAATTTGTCTATTTATATAGCTTCATTCTCCTTCGTTCCAATTGGGCACACAGAACTGGACTGGAGCATTCAAAGTAAGCGTTTTGCTCTCCTGTTGCTAAAAAACCTGAAGAGGTAGCAAGTCTGTCTGTGGAGGGAGAGTATATTTGGAGGACTTGCATCAGAATGTGAAGCTCTAATTCTTAGAGAGATGTCATTTTCCATCCTGGGATCCTTTCAGAAATGCTGCTGGGATTTCTTAGTGAATCAGAAAAAAAGTATGGATCCCAGGGGAACTCAGATTTCTCCATTAAAAAGTCTGTCACTCTTACTCTTTGAGCAGGTCTCCAGAGGTAATAATCTAAAATTAGGGCAAGCTATTGCACAGCTGACAAACTTAACTGCAACTGTATTATCTTCTGGTACCTAGATACAGTCTTTAAAATTATACCCATGGTAATTAATACAATATTAAAAGCCTAAGTGCAAACACACAGTTTGTCTTCTGAAAGGAAGAGGAAATCCTATTTTGGAAAGAGGAACAAACAGCTTTGATAAGGGAGTCAAGTGCTAAAGATGAAGTAAGGATTAAGATCCTTTTTTATTCGCAACCTCTACCATTTCTTTCACTACACTGTTTAATTAGAAAATTAAGGCTCAATCTGAGGCACTTCAGTGATTCTTTCCCTTCTTAGGAAAATATTTGATTGATCAAGGGGGGCTGCTTTGCAATGTGCACAGAGTTGTTCCTTACGGCTGATGCGAGAGGAGAAGAGGCCTGCTTCCTGCTTGAATTTTATCCAACTTCGATAAGACGTACAACTTCAAAAAATTACTGCAATTGAGGACTTAATTCTGTGTATATCTTGGTAGTACCCAGTCAGTTCTCTCCTGATGAGGCTCTCGAATCCCCTTCCAGGGCCCAGCAGCATCTGGCTAGTTACAGCTGCAGCCCAAGCACTGCCAAGTGTTCGTGCTGAAACGGGCTTTGCTTTGGGTGGACTTTGTGTAGGATGCAAAGGGAGCGAAGAGGTTGGTCAAACTGGCCGCTAAATTCGCAAGGTGTAGGCGTGTGGTCAGAGGGGAAGAATAGCAAATCTTACCCCAGCTTCGGAGGGAATTACAACGGGTAGGTGTTCTACTTAACTGAAGACGACTGTGCTGGTGGGAGCGTGTGGCTTGTGAGACTTTTCTCTTCGAAAACAATAATAACGTGCCATTGAAAACACCACGAGAGCTGAGGAATGGTATTTGTTGCATCAGACTATTTTTAATGATAATGTTAATACATTCGATTGCATATAAACGAGCTACCATCCAAAGATGATGGCGTAGAAAATATAAATCCCTCTGGTATGCCTAGATAAAAGCAGTGGTTATTTGTGTATATCTGTACACACACAAGAGCATTCACGCCTGTACCCCCATGCATGTCTCTGACGTGCTTGGAGAGAGAGTTTGGAGCAGTGTTTTGGCAGATGTGTGTCCCCCAGTTTAGTATGTAGACTGTATTTCAATGTCAGGTAGTTAAATAGCCACGTGTGAAAGGGTTTATATATTTGTGTGCATTTATGTATAGTTTGCTTTCCAATGTGCTTCTGGCTACGTTAATAAACCCCACAATTTTTAGCCCAGCTTTACAAACTCAACTGGTTTAGGTAATTATAAATGCTCTGATATGTTTATTATATGAGGAACTTGGGATGGGCCGACTTAAAACCATGCCTTTCAGTGCCACTGAATAAATGTAAAGTTTGTTGGTCATGAGCTCCAGAAGCCATTTCCTTCCTGCCCTCCATATCCTGCTTAGTTGTGTCTTTGCCAAATACGCAGAGCATCGTTTCAGCTGCGCTGGCCCATGTGCCAGTGCTGCTCTGTTGTTCTCTCTCCTCCAAAAGACATCCGGGGCACAGCAAATTGTCCTTTCTTTGGAAACAGAAAGAACCCAAAGCAACCCCACCATGAACTGTGCTAGAAATTATAAGGCCAAGGTAAACAGCTGCTTTGCACAGGGCTGTGTTCTCTATATTCTGTTGCTGGAAGTGAGAAAGGATATCATAAAAGGATTAAATGGTGATGAAATTGCTTTGTACCATCTTATATATCACAGAGGACTAAATTTATAGACAGGTGCAATCTACTCTCATGTGGGCAGTTGCATCCGTTTGAGATTTTTTAGTAAGATGTTTGAAAACAAAACTGTTACGGGGATATTTTTGCCCTCACTCTAGGGAGGCAGGAGGTGGGGAAGAGTTTGGGTAGCACTTCAAAGAGAAATGTCCACCGGGACGTTGCTAGGGCTGTAGCAGATAGATAGCTGGGAGCCAGCTGAATTCTTGTATGGCCACCACCATGGCCATACCATAACACAGTAGTACCTGTACTCTTCTTATTGTCTAAGAACTCAAGCAGGGTTTCAGTTTGGTGTTTATGCACTGCTAGAGTATAAATAATAAATTATCATTTTCCTGGTCTGAAAAATTTTGGTCATTGGGGAACTCTCAGTGTTTACTGAGCTGTTGAAAGAAGGGCGTATCATCACAGTTCATTTTCTCATCCCATTCCCTACTCTCTTTAACTCTAGCTGCAGGTATATGAAGACTGGAGTGATTTCTAGAGAGCTTCAAAATATAAAGTGTGTCATCTCCAGGCTAGTAAGAGAGCCTGAGAAATTAGTGTGTAGCCTTAGGTTGTGCAAGACCTTCCCTGGCACTCGCAGCCAGGGAGCAGAAGGAGGATTGCCAGGGGAAACCACTGGAAAAGGAGCTGCCGTGGGGCTGCAAGGTCCTGAGGTTCAGGGTGCAGGGGTGGACTTCCATGTGGGAGCTTGCTGAGGGGTTCAAGGTGGGAGCCTTCTCTTCCCAGACTGGACCTCCCTCGGGTTTTGTGTGGCAGGTTACAGCTGGTAGAAAAAGGCTGAGTAGCTGTGAGGCCCGTTGAGCCCCCTCACCCTGAGCAGCCACTCGCTGTGCTCCTGGAAGGGCAAAAAGATTATTTACGAGAGGAAGAGAGAGCTGAATCCTTGGATGGTGAGTACCAACATGTTTAGCAAATAAGGCTCCGTGGGGAAACGGTGGCTGAGAACCCAATTTCAAGCAATTACTTCGGGTCATGGGATAGTGATATCTTACTGTTTGTCGTATTTGTTTTGGCTAAGGACAGGATTAGAGAAATGGTTTCTCAGTATTATTCCTGAAACTGCTTCTGCAAAGCCAGGATGTTTCCCATCAGTGCGATTTATCCTGCATATTTGTACAGGTGTTGTCTTTTTAACTCTGGAAAAGGCAGCACCTTAAACTTGCCCCGATGGTGAAAGATCACCCAGACTTTATATGCCAGCGACGCTCAGGCAATCATGAAGTATTTCTTACTGTTTAAGGCCCATTAGGAGGAAAGATAAGGATCCTTTTTATTCATTTGATGTGCCACATAGAGAGTCCCTACAGCTAGAGTGGTAATAAAATCGGAGCCAAGCATATTCGTTGTAAAAGATTATGCGTTTGCCACTAAGGGAAGCGAGCGTGTTGTTTACAGGCGTGGGTACGTGCTCTCCGGGCTGGCTGTGCCACGGCGCTTTCAGCCCGTGATTTGTCCTGTCCTTTATCATCTTTGTCACTCGGCAGCGTGTTGTCATAGGTAACGTATCACTCCTCGCTCCCCCTACCCTCTCCCCCTCCCCCCGCCTGGCTCCCCTTTCCTTTTTTTTGTACCCATTTCGTGTAGAAAATTTGTATTTACTTTGGGAGTGTAATTTGTTCCTCATGGATAATGTGACCCTTAGCGGAGCTGGATCATGGGTTAGTTGAAGTGATATTTTCCGCTAATGGTAGTCGTACATCATTGCTGTCAGCTCGGGTTAGGAGGCAAGCACATTACAGCTCCATTTTACCTCTGCAGGCATCTGGGATTATTTGCCATAACTGAGTATGACATGACCACACTACAGAGTGCATTAAAATTTTACTAGCTTCTCAGGCAAGTTCCTTGGCTCCAGCCTGCCTTCAGGCAGGCGTAATGATGGATACCTCTAAGGTCCTGACTTCCTGCACCAAGGATACTGAATGTCAATGGCCCAAACAGGTTTTGCTCTCCCCAGGGCTTTAGACCATCTTCTGGCAGTTGAGTAAACAATCAAGATTTGAAACACAGGGAAGCTGGCACAGATGCCCCCGAACACTCCTCCTAGGGTATGCGGTGCTTTGAAAGTTCAGACGCTATCACATCAGTGTCTTCAAATACTGCTCAACCATCAAGTTTTAAGAGGGATCATTTGCAAGTTGTCTTATGTGGATAAAAATAAAATCATTGCATGAAAATTAAAATTAATAGCAAAAATGTTGAGGATGATACGTGAGTATTAAATGTGTGTGTATGTGTGTGTAACGGGCACGTACCATGATGCAGAACCGTAATGTAATATTCAAATACACCAAAAGTTGATGTTTTATTTGTATGTTCATGTTGCAGTCTAGGCTTTATGCATGTATGTGGTATGCAGATTCATATATACCAATGCAGCAGTACAGATGTGTATTCATTATTTTAAGTTTTTATTATTTTTGTATAAGCAATTACTATTCTGTTACAGGATCATAGAATATCAGCTATAGCATATATACATGTTATTTTGCAGCCTGAGTTTTTGTGTATCCACGTCCATACTATGAAAATAATATACATTATTTTCATTTAACATCTCTGTTTATATGGATGTACATTATTTGCAACACGTCTGTTTATCTATATTGACATCCAAAATTAGAGGTATAGCTGTACAGAGAAATGTGTATTAAGGAAATTTAGGGGAGAGATTAAATTGAATATAGTAGCGGTTTTTAATGCTTCTCGAAAAAGCATAATATATACCCCAAGATAATTTTATTGCAGTCTCCTAGTGGGTTTATAAGTATCTGCAATACAGGTACGCGCTGCCCACAAGCCCCGCTCCGCACAGCAGCGCTAATACTTATAATACTTTCAAGCAAAAGGTACATAATCACGTAGAGCATTTCTGTAAGATAAGTAGGTCTTGTGTGTTTGAAATCCTAGAAGCTGTTCTCTTCTGTCCTCATTCTCATTTTGTGTGAATTAGCAGGTGGAGGAAGAATGAAAAACCTTGGTTTTGTTTAGCTTTTTGATTTTGTCTATAGAAGTGTTTAATTGCATTTATATTCCCAGTAAGGTGAGAAAAGTGATAGGGCTTATCAACTCACGCGCTTCTGGGTTCGGAGCTCCCCTGAATGCCCATCTTTCCATGTTCATCACGCCATCCCAGGCACACTCGGCTTCTTCTGGTGTTTTATCTAGGGCAGAGTTTTGGGCTGTGATACTGCGTTGGACAACTTGATGTTTTGCTTTGGTGTAATGCATTCCTGGCAATAAATCTTGCTGTCTTTATTGCAGAACTTAGAGCCAGACTTTACTAGGCCCACGAGTTTTATCTGCGTCTAGATTGTAGGATCTGATTCTCTGCAGGGGGAGGAGAGAGGAAGAAGAGATTAAAGATTAAAGTTGATGATGTGCTCGGTGCTACACAAGGAACAGAAGAGACGGTTTCAGACATCTCTAAGGATAACATGCAAATTCCTAAAGCCTTCCCAGCAGCTTAGATCGCAATAAGAAAGACATTCCAAATGATAGATAGCTTTGCTTGTTTACATTGTGGTGCTACATCTATTTTTTTACACGCAGCAAAACTTTTATCAGGGCAGTTCTGTGAAGGTTGTTAGAGTACGTGGGAATGCCAGGCGAGATTTCATTTTCAGGGTGCTGCTGATGCAGAAGTGAAATCATAGTATGGTTTTCTGATCTCGCATGTAATGAGAGCTGTAATTTCAAGTCAGTGAAGAAATAAGTGTGTGTTTGTGTGCGCACACAACGTACGTGTGTGCACGTGCTCTCTCTATCTCTGAAATCCAGCCTTTGGAAAAGCGTTATCCTGGGCGATGTGGATTTTAAACTTAATTTCAACCTACACGGTATGTCTTTCATTTCACACGAGTGTCTATAAACCTTCCACACAAAAATAAGAGTCATTTACTTAAAGGAAGTCTGCGTGCTGAAACATGCTGGCACATTTCTTGTGGTCAATACACCTATATATAGCTACTCGTTGATTAGATGTGTGCTTTATACGTGTTATTTGGGAGTAGGTGTTAATGAGCGTGCACGTATGGTATGTGTGTATGGAGTCAGACAGAACTTCAGGCTGTGGATCTTGGAGTCTGGCCATGCACGAGCATATCTAGGTTATACAAAGTGTTACTTCAAGGATGTATGTTATTATATGTTACTCAAGTATAATATTCATATACACTTTAAGCAATTGAATAACATCTGTTTTTCATAACAGATCAGATTTTATAATCATGTATGAGGCATGCTCCCCATTCCTGAATGGCTGTTCTCACATTCCCTCGAAAAGAAAACAAGTCTTAGGCTTGAGAACTGAGAAGGTGAGACATTTCTTTGGAAGTTTCTTTAGAAAGAGAAGGAAAAAAAACACATACTGAAGTTATGGTAATTATTTCATGTTTTTAAGAGTCTTGGAGGCCACAACACATGTAACCATCTCAGGTTTCTCACAAACATATCCAAGTACAGGCTGAAAACAAGGAGACAGGAAATTAAATGCATGCACTGATGAATTGAGAAGGATTCCAGCAAGTACCGCTTTGGTTTTCTGCATATTTCTCTCCATCTGGCTCAGTACTAGAAGGGTATGTGAATGTGGAAGTGGTAAAATACAGCTACTGTGTATCTTGGATTCCAGAAATTCCCCAAACATTAGAAGTGAAGAGAATAAGACGTGGTTTGAATTTAGGGATGGGCCTAGAGGTACCAGCAGAGTAAGGATCTTTCTGGACTTTCATCTTTTTCTCTTAGTCCGGTGCAGGTTTTGCATAATCTTTTCCCTCACGGTTCCTACAGACCAGATAATGCCTTCTCTGAAAGTCTCTTTCAGAGCCTTGCTGTGTCACCCACGAGTGAACCCCTGGTTTATTTGTTGGAAGGATGAGCCACCAGGCTGTAGTGTAAGAACTCAGGTTATCTACTGCACATAGAGATGTTTGGAGAGTCAAGGAGTCGTCGTTTTAAGAAAAGCAGATGTGCGAACGATGAGTATGTTATAAATGCTGAACAGTAACAGAGTACCTCACCTTAGCTGGTGGACTGGTAGGTAAATCCACGTACGTGTTGTGAGCACCACTGAAGGGCGCTGCACAGAAAAACAGGAAAAGGTCAAAAACATGTTTAACTCCTAACTGGCCGGGTTCTCCCAGGCTCCCAAAGTACACACGCCACGAGCTGGCTACTGGTCTCCATCACTGAGCCCTATGGGTAGGAGCTGAGAAATGGGGAAGAAATGGCTTAAGGTGAACCTGACGTGCGTTGTGTTGAAAATGAGAGTCAAACTGTGTGCGCTGATGCTTGCAAGCCCGGCTCTGAACTCTGTTGAAAGCCTAAATTCACTTCCAGGCATTATGAAGATGCCTGTTTTCATCTAGTAGGAAGCACCAAGATGACCTTTGTGTCTCTCAAAATTGCCTGGACTTTCTAATTCATGCTGGTATCTCTTCTTAAAATGCACCACTGAATTTCTGGGCTTTGCAGGCCATCTCAACATCACATTTAAGCTGACTCTGGACAGTCAGACAATATTAAACAAGGTTGTTCATTCATTACAAAAGCATCCTAATTGAGTTACGTTATTACATTAACTGTAGCAATCAGATTGAACCAAATCACTGAGCGATAATGTCATTTTCCAGGGTATCATTTGTAGAAACCAGTTGTGCTGTAAGATGCAATAACTTATTTAATCCTGTAGAGTTTATGGTGACTTATGTGTCATACTAGACTCCTTACTCTTAGAGAAAACCAAGCAGTTCATGCATGGCCGTGGATGGGCACCGAGTGGTGAATTCATAGAGGCACGTTCAGCAGATCCTAGACAAACTGTAACCTCAGATAAAGGGGCCGTTCTAGGAACGGGTGAGACAGGCAGCGTTTTCAAATTGTTACCTTCTGGCAAGACATTGGTGGCACTGTTTGGTTTAGGGGGTTGACAGGCAGCTGCTTTATTGGCTCTGAGTTGTCCATTGAGTATAAATTTTCAGCCAGAGACTGGGAAGAAGGATGGAGAAGTTAGTTTTGGACTGTATGTGCCAAATGTTCACAGGTAACTTCATTTCATAAACTTAGCTTCTGTCAGCATTTTTATGGGCCACCCGGACTTTAAGGGGAATTCTTGTTAATGCATTTACAGTTTTTTGTCTGTTTTGTTTTGCAAAAATCTTGATGACTACAGAGAGGGAGGAGAGGATGCTAGTTTAGAGCAGAGGAATAAGATTTGGGGAGGACAGGGTCAGCCCCAGTCATCTCTAACTGGGAAGGCACGCATCCCTTCGATGGCTGCGGTGGGGAGGTGAGCTCTGAAAACCATTCAGCCTCCCCAGTTAAGGCGTTTCTGTCTTCCTTCCTGTGCCCTGCTTTGCTGCTGGCTTGCACAAATCATTTACGCTTTCAATAACTCCGTTTCTCTCTCTTAGACATTCATATGACCTCAGTACAGCAGCCTGTGAGTGTGTGGCCCTCCTTGGCTTTGTAATGATCTCTGGTACAAAATACCTTGTGGCTGCAGCCACCGAGGACGTCCATCATGGAGCGCGGGGTGTTACATCATCTCAGACTCGTGCCCTGTTGAGGCCATCCTGCTTTTGAGTTCACCTGTTCACAGGAACTAAGAGGCTTGGCTAATTTTCTGTATAACACTTACAGTTCCTACACTTCAAGGAGCTGAAGAGGTAGGAAGTGTTACCATCACCGCCTGAATGGAGCCACTTCTCTTTGTTACGTTACCAGGGTCGCTTTGATTGATGGTGTCAGTGCGCCACGATAAAGCAGATGGGCTGCAGGCTGAATAAGATCAGTTTTAGAGGGCATTGCAAGGATGTTAAGTCAAGGCTGTTGTTTTCAGTATGGAAGAAATCCATAGTCTCTTGTACTCCCAGGAAAATAAAAAACACGCTGGAAGATCGATGTTCGTACTTGTCATATGTCATCAAAAATGCAAGGAAAGAGAGGCTGTACCGCGACTTGCGTACACTCGCTGCAGCACTTCTGTTTCTTTTTCCTGGTCCAAGAATAACACCACCTCTGAACTTACTAGTTACATGGTCTTTGTTTGCAGCTCCATTTCAGTATAAACATAAGGTTCAGGAGGGAAGAGGTTTTGCTACTGAAGCTTGAAATCCAAGTGATGTTTGATTATCTTTGTATTGTTGTTTCTGAACAGCCGCCCTCAGAAACCCCTTCCACATTGGATTCTTGTTGACCTATGCACAGTACAGACAGAGAGGGAGAAACCATCCTTGTCTCCCAAATCTTTTGATATAAATAAAAGAGATGGCGTGAACTGGAGGGGAAATGAAATACATCATTCATGTCAGTAGCAGATCTGGGAAACACAGATCTCCCAGATCGCATGCCTCCCATTCAAAATTTTGTTCCGTTTTCTTTCTTTCTTAGTTTAGTGGTTCCTAATGGTGATTCGTGCATTGCTTATGAACCAGGGGACCTTGGAGCAGCCTGTGGATCATCACTGCCCTTGAGTGCCAGTGGTACAGCTTGTGTAAGGGGCACGGTGTTCCCCAGGACATTTTGAAGACCAGTAGTGGTCCATTGTTCCAGAGATTTTTTTTTTAGGGTCCTCTGATGCCACTTGCTGTCATCTCCAGGAAGTATTCTCTGAAGCTGAAGTTGAGGAATGCAGTGTGAGAAGTGTCAGGTCTGCTGCTTAAAGCATCTTGCAGGACTGCCTGGATGGCAGTGTAGTGTTCCTTGTCCAGCACAGGAACCGGACAGGTCTCACTAACGTTAGTGCCATTTGGGATTTACTCCATTAAAATCCATAGCATTGTTTCAGACTTCATCTGGTGTGAGGGATGCCTGAATCTCTGATTCTCAGTCAGGTCTTGGCCCAGTACATGATTTCTGGGGGTCTTGGGGCATGAGAGTTGACCACTTCAGCACTGTGCACCTCTGGTTTTTAGGTGGCGTGACCACTGTGACATTAAGTTTCTTTTCTGTGCGTGATTTATGTGTATGATAACAAAATCCTTATTTAAATTAGTGATTGTCTTTAAGTAATTTAATGCTTGTTTTTGTTATTGGAAAACCTGACTAAAGAGCTTTCAGTTCACTGCTTTAGCAAATCATTACAAACTCCCTGTTACTTCCTGTGATAACGTTAATCAGAATGAACTCATTGGCTACTAATGCAGATGCCATATGTAATTCAGTGTAAATGTTATTGTAATTTACCATTAATTAGTGTCCACTTATTCTAAAATGCTAAACAACATCAAGCACCCTGATTTCAAAAATCAGTTGGACATAGGAGTGAGAATCTACCTACAGACACTAGCGAAAATGTTTAGAGCATGGTGAAAAAGCCTGAATATATCTCAGGGGTGGCAACAAAAACTTAGGAAAAGAACCAGACAAGAAGGACCGCTCAGCCGGTGTAAGATCTGGGAGAGACTTGTGCTTCACAGCAGCTTAGGATGGACCACAGTGCTATGCTAGGGGACACATTATGTGTTTCTTTCCACATATGCATTATACAGCCTGGTTTCCTTTCTAGATTTAGGGTGGGTGATCGTGTGTCGTTTGGGCTATGCTGTGGGGTGAATTGCAATGTTGTTGAAAGCTGATGCTTCGAACCTCTGGGACAGGTGGAAAAGCAGAGTGTGTTCCTTGACTCCATGAAAAGTAGGCTGAGGAGGCTTAACTGAGCAGGTTTTATGGGGTTTTTTCCAGTAGAAATGAAGGTCTGAAGTTGAAAATGCTCTTTACTCAGCTCTTTTTCACGGGGAAATTGCATGTTTTTGCTGGAAGTTCATTCTTATTCATAAGAGTATTTTCTGTATATAAATTCACAAAGGTTTAGTCAAAACTTTCCATAACCATATTGCTCAATATATAATCTGTTTACCACAGTATTTGCCATACCAGGTAAATGCATTAAGGAAAAATACATAGAGAATTCAATAGATGAGCAAGAACCAAGTCACACTTTAGTAGTGTGTTAAGGATGTTTTTTGAGTAAATGCCAAATCCTAGAACCAAAGCACTCCTTATATAACATCTGTTTTAAAAAGAAGTTTTTCCTGTTAAAACCATGAAGCTATGGGAAGCAGAGAGAGTAACAAGCTAGAGCTGGAAGTGGACAAGAGTAAACGCTTCAATTCACATTGAAATGATTTCTCCTGCCTAGTATAGTTTAACCTGCCCACACTGCTAAACTTCTATATTACACATTTCTGTCAGAATGTCAGGAGGAATGATAAGCCTTCTTGAAGCTGCAACCTCTATTACATACGGAGAGCATTCCAGCCAGGGTTTTCCTGTACATTTTAAAGACTTTCAGCTTGGCCTCTCAAGTATAAAGAATACCTTACTTCATGACCCCAGCCTCTTGTTAGTTGAGAGATGAAATCTTTTCTTAAGCTGAGTCCCTTGTCTATTATGTTTTCAGAATTCAAGGTTTCTCTTTAAGCTTCCTGGCTTACTGCCAAAAGTGTGTGGCTTTGTTACCTGAAGAAATTGCCTTTTTATTAACAGGAAGTGGATCTCTGAATGGCAAATGTGCTGATCTGCTTCCAGGTGAGGAAGAAGAATTTTATAGATGTGATCTCATGCTTTTGCCATTGCCAATAACTGCAAAAAGAATAGCAAAACCTGCTGCGGTTGTTGGGGCTTTTTGTTTGCCTGTTTTTTAATTTGGAAAGCTGGGATGTAGCATAAAAGCAAAATACAAGCTGTAGTCATTCCTGTGTTTTTAATCTCAAATGTCTATTATTGCCTATAAACTGTAGTCTACATACTCGGGGAAAAATGCACATCAAAGTAAGTGGGGCTTTTGCTTCAGTGTCATCTGGAGAATTTTGAGTGTAATGTAAAACAAAGAAAGAGGACTCATTTCACAAGTGCATCTCTCTTAAACTGCGTTCTGGAATACTGAAGCGGAGATCGTTGTAGCAAATGGATACAGTAGAAAGAATATTGTCTGCACTGTGTAGGTTGGAACCTGGCCACTGCAATAGCATAACTGGTCAGATAAGTTGTGGATCATTACTAATTTCTCTGTGTCACACCAGATAGTTTTACCTCTGGCTTTTACGCGAAGTAAATCAATCGCAGTCATAGAGTGGTTTGGGTTGGGAGGGACCTTCAAAGGTCATCTAGCCCAACCCTCCCTGCAGCGAGCAGGGACATCTGCAACTAGAACAGATTTCCCAGAGCCCCATCCAGTGAAATGCAGTTTCCTAGAGACTCTCATTTAAGAACTTCAGTGCTTTTTCATGTGATTGCTCACTCAGGACTTACCAGCAGAAAAAGATTCCATAGCTAATCAGACAAGTGATTTCATTTAACATGAAATATCAAGAACTAGTTAGGATTAGATTCTTTTAGCAGGAGGCATTCATGCTTATCTGGAGATACTGTGAAAGCCATTTTTCTCTTTTAGATAATGACCAACTACTGCACGTTTCTGGATTTCGGTAAATGCGATGAATAATTTTGGGGTGGGGGTATAATTTAATCTGATACCAGTTGAGAACCAGTTGTAGCGACAGATACTTTATTTCACCTTCCTGCAGAAATACCTGTGTTATAAAACTACTAAGGTCATTTTCACAAGTACAAAAATACTAATTCACATTTGTTAAAGATATGAAAGAAAAAAGGCCCCAGTAAGATGCTTAAGCAATAAGCCATCATAAGTTTATTTAACTGATTGCTGCCTACAGGACTTGGATGAATTTCTAAGGACATGAAGAACAGTGAAGCAGGAAGAACAGAATTCAAGAGAAAGCACATTTTGAAAAGCTTTTTAATTACAAAGTTTCATATTTGTGTGTGATTTTCCCCCCACCCCTGCCCTTGAACAACAGAAATATTCACAAAAGGCTAATGAAAAATTCCCATGTAAGATACTCCTTCCCCCATTGTGGAGTGCCTTTCCTTATCAAATCCACAGTAAGTACCATCATATTCCTTCCTTTCTTTTGCTAATATTGACCTTGTAAGGGGCTCGCTTTTCAGTTGTTATAAATCAGTCTACATAACACTGATTACTAGTGAGCTTTCTTGATTTGCATCAGCTAAGGCTCTAGCCCGAGTGCTATCCTCTGAGCATGAAATGAAGACAGAAGTTAGTACTAAATGAAGCTGACCCTGTCCTTTAATTTGCAGTCAGCGGAGGAGCTCCTGAAACATGCCTTGCAAGGGCAGTATCATTTGTGTCCCTCAGACAATCGTAGTTCAGGTCAAACTGCCAGAGTTTGTGGCTAAAACCCAATTGAAAACCTGGGCATGTTTGGTCTCACCCCATTTTTATATCTGGGATAAAAAATTATCTCAGTGCCCTTGCTCAGGTGTCATGACAGTTAACAGGGAAGAGTCTGCAACGGGCAGGAGAAGTAAAAACCTGCAATCCATCTCATGAATTGCACTTCTGGCAGACTGAATCTCTCCTGATCTTGCTCCTAACAAATCCAGTATCTTAACCTCATCTTGCAAATTTTAACGTGAATCACTTATAGTCTAAATGTCAGTGGAAAGAAAGTGATTGGAGTGTAACCGCTGTGGTGTGTCGTAAGAAAGATTATGGTATGGCGAATTCACGTGTATCTTTTAATATTCAGTAGCTAGACAAATCTCATCTGATGTTCTGTAAGAAATGTGGGGATCTTCATTAGTCCGTTACTTTAGGTTAAGCACTTCTTGGGAGTGCTGAGGTGCTTAATGCTGAGAGATCTTTGTGGCTTTTCAGATCAGTGCTCTGATTGTGAAGACATGAAGGGAAAAGTGATTGGGAGGATTTGTCACCTGGTTTCATTTGAACAATTGCTTTTCCCCCTTGGTCAGATATGGGACATAACAGGAATCACTTAAACGTAGACAGATTGCAGTAACACACATGACAGTTCTTTATTGGTTTCCATTACCTATGCTGCTCATTTCCCAAGAGGAAAGGGCAGCTAATACTGTATTTTTTTTAACATAAACCAAAGCGAAGGATAAGCCAGTGCATAGGAAACGATGTCTCTTTATTCTCCATATGCACTGAATTGAATTGCAATTTCCTGCTTTCATTTTCTCCCTGTTCTCCGTATGTCAGAGACAGCCAGGTATGTTTGTAGTCCTTCACCAGCATATGATCACTGGAAGCCTCCGGGTAATGAGTGGACACACGTTGTGCAGTGACAGGGTTTTCAGGCACAGCTCCGCTAATGAATTGACAGTGCTACACAAAGGCTCAGGGCAGCCAGCCCTCCTCTGGGGAGGGGAACCTTTGCACGAGCACGTTTTAGCTTATGGCAAACGCTTTCCGTCTCTGCTTTAAGTATTTTACATCTTTGTTTAGATGTTCATTAGCTCTTGTCATTGTATTCATACATATATTCTACGTCTGCGTATCTGAGCATCTCACAGTCAGTACTGGGGTTATTCCCCTGCAATGTATGGCGTTGTTCTTTCCCTGCGTGGAGACCAAGTGCGATCTTCTCCCTTCTGCAGTAGTACACATCATTATCGGTGGGGGGAACAGAGCCTTTGGGAAGGTTTTCAAACGTCCAAGAAAGTAGACAAGGTCCCAGTGAAGAAGTAGGCCAAGTGTCTTCTGTTGTCGAGGAAAAATCTTTTTCTCTCTGCCGTTCTTCCTCACACCCCTCCACCCCTCTCCCCATCCCCCCACCCCACCCCTTAATGGATTTTCTAGCTGTTTCTTTGAATAAAAAATTAATAATGGGAAAAGCTTGTAGCTGGTCCCTTGGGTAGAATAGTGGCTAAGGAGGAAAAAGAATGATTTGGACAAACAGTCTCAGGAGGATAAATGAAGTGCTAGAAGTAACAGTGACTTCTGTAAGCAAAGGAAAACTATATATAACTGAAAATATTTGTCTAGTTAAGCAACTTCTATAATAAAACTTAAGCCATAGCGTTAGCAGCTTGGAATGGATTTTCAAGCCCAGCCAGACAATCTTGGAGACAATATTTGATTTTCTAAATAGACATAGGATGTGTGGATGTCCAAAGCACATGAATTCCTAAGGACAAGATCTATAGATGGCACTTGGATGACTGGAGGTGGACATGGGCTTCTCATGGGCTTTTCACAAGGACATAAGCAAATGAGGCAGCCAGCTTGTTTTGATTTTAATGAGTTGCATACCTAACTTGCTTTTTATGCCACCTCCTTTCTGCAGGGATTTACCTTCTCTAGCACAAGACAGTTTGAAAATGATACTTGGAAACATAAGTCACTTTGCTTATAGAAACCGTACCCCTGAGTTCCTAATAGCCACGGTGACAAAATGGAAACTGGAAAGGGTGCTTCCATTTCTCTGATACGGGTTGTGTGTAGCTGCTTGAAATACTAGCCAAACACTAGCCCTTTCTGCCAGCCCGCCGTTCCCCATTCCAGGCTCTGAAAAGCAACCCATAAAGCTCAACTGGGCTGATTTACATTTAACAAGCATTGAATAAGGAACTACTTCAATTTTCCTAGGCTAACACATACTCCTATTCATAATGCACTGCTATAGAAAACTTCTAATTTAAATATAAAAAATGAAACTAGGAGATATTTTTGTGGCTCTTGCTGCTGTGCTGTACGCTGCGTTGTTATGCACTCAGGCTGGATTCTGCCTGCTCTTGTATTCAGATGACCTTGCTGTCACATTCTGGAGACCTTACCAAAGACTTTTGCCAAACTGCAGTAAGCCACAACCACACTCCAGACCCTGATGACTGATAATCTTGGAAGTGGCAGTTAATTCATGAGACCAGCCTTTTGCCAGCCTGGAGGGAAGAGCGGGGCTCCTTCCGCAGCATCTTGCCAGTGAGATCCCCTCCTTTTCACTGCCCCCACCCTCTCCTTTCTTTTGTTCCTCTGTTTGTTAAGTAATTAATCTCATTCTGCTGAGACAAAAATTTTCTATTAAAAGGGGGAAAAAAAAACCTTCAGTCAAAGCAACATTTGGGGGAGAGGAGTCCTACTCACTTTGTTAATTGGTTCTTTCACCTGACAGTAGTTTGTGTCAATTAACTTGATACTCGGTGAAAGTGAAATTAATCCACCTGGGTCAAAGGCAGCTATTAATTTTTAATCAAAACAAAATGCTCACTCGGCAGATTTGTAGTTCCACTTAGAATAAACAAGACACGCATGAGGTGGAATGTGCCACCAGGCTCCGCTCCATGGAGATGCTCCTGGGGATAATTTCTTTTTCTCCTGCAAAGGGCAGAGGTGAGGCAGGTCAGCTGCTAATGACATTCTTCTTCCAAAGGGGCTCTTCCCCCTGAGTATGTCACCCTTGGAAATCAGAACTTTCCCACAGTAGAACAGCAGGGCTGTCACAGCAAGGCCTGTGAGGGGACTTAGATATAACAGCTGTCCCACAGCTGTACCCTGCGACCTACCCGGACACGCTCATCCCCTGCCCCAGTAGTGCAGCCCATCCTTCCCTCTTGCTGCCTTCTGCCATACACCCAGACGCAGTCATGTCCCTTCCCTCCTCCCTGTGACATGCTTGCAGGTGCATTGAAATGGGACATACTGGGACAGCTCAGTCAGTTGCATTTGGAGAAGCTGATTGTTGTTTTCTAGCCAGCACAGTACATGCCATCTCTTCTGGAGACGACGGATGGAAGATTAGTAATAAACTGGGAATAAAGAGTTCCTCAGAGGGTCCAGGAGGAAATTCCTGTAAGAACTCTGCAGCTGGTCCACTATGGTAGGTGTTGGATGTGTGATTTTTCTCTCCTCTGGAGCACTGGATTGCAGTGGTGTGGTGTGTGTGGTGTAGAATAACCAGCTCACTGTGCGGCTTGACCTTGTCTGGTGGAGGAAGGGGCAGTGGCTGGCGTGTGTGCTGCCACTGCGATTAGCAAGGGCTGGGAGACCTTAAACGAGGAGACGTAAGTCACACTGCACTCTGCAATGTCTTACTCCTATTGTAAAGCAGCCCACTGAGACACTCATTCTCACAGCTCTTCTCTCTTTCTCATTACTTTATAGACAATAAAAGCAAAATATTACCTGTTGGTTGTCAAGGTTTTGAGCCTTAGAGGGGATTTTTTTCCTCCCCTTCTTTTTTTTTTCCCCAAGTAGTATCATGTCTTGGGATTTTCAGACACTAATTGGATTTTTTTTTTTTTTTACTATTGTGAATATTATTTTATGAGGTGAATATGTCTGCATACTTGAGTGCTGTGAGCAATTTATACCTGTGGAACTTAGTACCTGCTCTTGCACTGCTTTGGCCAAATGGATCAGAACAGTACATCTATCTGAAGTAGTGTATTAATCAATAGCATACAGCACTCCTTGGGGCAGGGGTAGCGTGATCTAATACCTGACACTGCTCTTCCATGTGTTTCTCTTTCCCATCTTGTAATCAAAGTAAATCATAACCGATGTGCTGGAGTTAATAGATATTTTTTATTATACTCGAAGACATAAAATGGTTGCTGGTTCTTCCTTCTCTTCCAGCTATGTCTGGTCCACTTAGCTGCCAGGATTGCCTAGAGAAATGTATAACCTGGGTGATTGTTAGGATTGTAACAGGAAAGAATATATTCTTCAGTGACAGAGAAAGGCAAGTGAGTGAAAAAGGAGTGACAGCCTTCTCCAATGGGCAATGTCTCATATGCAGAGGATATTAATAGGCAACAGCAAGACAAGGACAGAGTTCAGAGCGTGGAGGGGCTGTGTCTGTTATACATTAGAAGTAATAGTAGTAGAACTAATAACAACAGCTTTATACGGGCAGAACGATTAGCTGGAACTTGCTGCTACCCTTGATGTTCATGGGGAAGGTGCTGCAAAACTTATAATGACCATAAACCTGGCCCTAATTACCTCCTAATTCAGTAGAGGAGATTTTCAGCAGCGAAGGAGCCATAAGGCTCAAGCTGGGATATCCCATGTGTGCTTCATCCAAAGGGAGACTGCCGAGTGGTGGGTTATAGGCACCGCTTCCTAGAGCATCCCTGAATCCACTGCCCTTTCATGTGCTTTCCAGGCTGATTCTGCCTCACCAGCAATGTGGGAGACAGGTCTCAGCTGGTATGTTTGTGTGGCACATAAGCCAGCAAACCTCAGAGGGTGCGATGCACCTTCCTCTACGTTACTGCACTTTAGCTGTTCCTTGTTCTCATCTTTTTTGTCTTTTTATTTAAAGTTTATTTTCCTTTTTATTCATTTCTGGGGCAAAGTGTGAGGTTGGTAAACAGTGTGATACTCTTGACAAGTGGAAGCTTACATTTCTGATGATTTATTTGCCTATCTTGTAAATAGGTAATCTGTCTTTTCCCTTTCTAGGTGACGTGATTTAGTTGCAGAGAGATTGGGGAGCTTATCTGTACTCATAGAGGAAATTTGGTGTTCTGAGGCTTAAACCTTCATAATCAGAAATGCTACATCCTCTGGTCTCTCCCCCAGCTTATAAGCAGTAACAACACCTTGCAACAGCAACGTCAAGCACTCAAACCAATAGTCTGTCTGTACCGCAGTCTAATGATATCTGTAATGCCTGTGATGCAGGGTATAGCTGGGGATTAATGACTAACTGGCATTAATGGGCCTCAGATCATCAACCGCTTCTCTGTTGGTCATTAATCCCCAGGAAACAGTCTGTGCTGAAACTACCATTGCTTAATTAGAACATGGTTGGCCAGTTGCAGCACAGCACTGTCTGTGGATTTTGGGGGGATAAAAGGAAGAAAATGTCCTTATGAACCTATTGAGCACGAGATGGATCTTCTCCAATTTATAGGGTGTTTGCATGTGTCTAGAGACAGGCTTGATGGTGGATTGGCTGGCCTCTGTTCATCCTTGGACTCTTTCTGGCTCAGGACAGCCTTCATTTCATTTCAAGGCAGATAATTCTACATTCCTTTAGAGCTGCTGGTAAGGTCTAAATGATGGCGAACTGTATTTTCTCAGAGATGGTAAAAGTGTATTTTTTAATGGAAAATACCAGTTTTAAGTCACCTCATTTACTGTGGTGCCGTAGCACAGACTCTTCCCTTTTTCCGGATTTCATGTTTATTCATTCCATTTTTCTTGCTAGTCTAGAGCCACAAGGGAAATATCATTTCACCTGTAGTTTTCTGAAAAGACAAAGCAGATTCACTCCTTTTTTAGGTCTAATAAAAGTCCATGTGATCCTCCCTTACCTTAAGATATGGAAAAGAGAACTCCTCCTTTACATTTCAGAAGTCTTTAACCAATGTTCAAGGCCCCCGTTTCAAGAAGATACTGGGTCATTCCTTCCACTACGTCAGCCAGGTCAGTAGCAATATTAATCATTCATCACATCCCCAAACAGCATGAGCGTGGCTGTACATGCTAAAAATCTGATCCAAAGCCCAGTGAAATCTTTCAAAGGTTTTCAGTGGTTTTGGATCAGGATCTAGAAGCACCTGGACATCATGAATCAAGCTCAATAGTTTCTACCAGTCTCTGCAAGGTATGAGATTGGTGCTGTCCGTGGGATCTGTTGTAATTAAGATCACTCTTCCCACCCTCAGGCTGATCTTTTGTTTTAACGTAGTTTGACGGGCTAGGTATGCAGGCCTGTACTTCTCTGCTTTTCATTATCCACGAATAGCATTGACTGCCAAAACAGAGGGGGAAGACAAGCTTTTTCCACAGCCTTATGTGAAATACTTACCATTTAAACATCTTTAGAGTATACTACACACACATTCCACTTTTACAAGGCCAATATAACACTTTCAAAAGTTTTATGAATTCCAGGAGGTAACCAGAGTACTTGTTAGTCTGTTTTGAATAAGCTGTAACGGCTTGGCCCCGAAGCTGCATAGTTAGCAAATCCCTCCCCTGTTTATGAGCAGTAGTTTTGACCAGGTCGTTGAGAATGGAGTATATGATCAATCTCCGCAGATATGTCTGCCCAGTTCAACCTAGTTAAAATTTTAGGAGCAGTAGATGGGGGAGATCGTGAGTGTGAAGTGATATTTTAATCTATATTTCCAGGCTCCTTGAATCCTGCATCACCAGTTATTCTCTAAATGTTTTCGGTAAGAGTACAGCCACACAGCTGCCAGGACAGCAACAAGTTGGAACCTGCATTGCATATCTATGGCAGGAGGTTATGGAAAGTGAGCACAGGACAGTCTAATACCGCCTTCCATGCTGGCGTCCACAAATACTGTGACACTGCTAGGAATTACAGTGTGATTTGAGAGCTGCACATACAGTGGTGGTAATGTCTCTTGTGAGACACCCAAATATTTTGGAGTTATATTTAAAGATTTGTCGGCACCAAGGCAAAAGAAATGTGTAGAGGTTGAGTGAAAGATTGACCATTTGCTGTGTAAAACACAAGTCAGGACACGGTAACCAGAGGTTGCTTGCTTTATTTTGTGCATCCAACACTGTTGTTGGAGGAACTGCACAAGCTTTATACAGATTTCATATGAAAGTTTGATTGGGGTCATGATATGCAACATCCTATAGCAGTAGAATGAGGAGGTGTATTTGTAAATCATAGTTACTTTTCAGGAAATATTTAGCATATTATCAAAATCCTCAAAACCAAACACCATCTGTTGAAAATTGCCTCATGATGTAACTTTTTCACTATGAATTTGAGTGTGTTATCTAATCAGAATATTAAGTAGTGAGTAGATGTGAATTTAATGTCTGTAATATAACTTTTAAGTTTTAATGAAAAGGACTGGTAGCAGATGCTGCAGTGCAGGATTTCACAAAATGTTCACTACTCTTGCGTGGCTTCTGCACAAGAAGTTCTAGTATTCAAACCAGAGTATGGTGCTTTTGTCTTGTATGGGCAAGTGTGTGGTACGGCTGAAGCGCTCTCGGTGCAGAGAGCCAGCAAAGCATCTAAGCACCTCTTAAATATTGTTTCCACCATAGGTCAAAGGTTGAATAGCATGCAGGTGATATGCTGCTCCTGCGGCAAAGGGGAAATCCATCCGAATAGAAACAGTCCATAAATGGTTTGTTGACAACTTTATTCCTTTCTGCCTCCTGGCTTGTGCTGCAGTCTTCATTTGATTCAAATTTTTTCTTTCGTGTCTTACCATCTCTGTCTTCGTTAGAGTTACGAAGCAGGAATTCAATGATATTTTGCTATGAGATAATCAGGTCTTTGGACATTTTTTCTTCCCACTTGTGGCACTGTGGGTTTTACGTGGGGAAGCTCAGTCGTCTTCTCCCAGACATTTTCTTAATGCTGATATTGTTGGAGACTCTGCCTGCTCGGCAGTGTTTGCCTCCAGCTGGGAGAGGTGTATCCTTTAGCAATTTGAGCATCTTGAGACCCGCAGGCTGAGACTTTGATTCCTTGTATTTGAGGTGGGCTGCAATTATGAGACGAGAACCAACCTGATAAATGGTCGATCTGGTTATTGCATTGGCCACTCTCTGTAGCTCATGCTCAGGAGTAGTGAAGTGTAATAACGTAGCCTGCAGATCACAAGGCCCCCGGATCATTACACTCGGATCTATATTTGACCAGCTAGAGCACTGTGTCCTACCTAGCAATAGAAAGCATTTTGTTTAATCCCTTTATATTGATGTAGCCAGAAGAATAAAGCATCTACAACTATCCGGAGATTATTTGATATTCTAGAAGCAGCCTCCTTCACAAATTTATTTATGTTTCAGTCACACAGAAGTGGATCATAGCTGGCAGACAAAATTCTTTTACCCAGAATAGTATCTAAATTCCTAGTGAAGGAGATTCTGGTTTTTGCAAGCTCTTTGGGATGCGTTCTGTAATAACTCTTAGATTGGCTGTAGCAGAATAGAACTAAAGATGTAAATGCTGCCAATATTAATTACTGTAAAAGTGTGTTTTCTCTTTTTTCTTCCTTTTTTTTTAAGCTATATATAATCAACTGCTCCTTGCAATGAACTTTCTGAACCAGACAATGTATGTAGATTTTTAACAAGTCTCAGCTTCAGCATGGCTGGCACATTATAATGTGGTATTTCATTCACTAATGTCCTACTTTTTTCTTCATCATTTCCTCAACAGTGTTATGAACCTATTATAAGAAAAGCGGAAATAGAAAGAAAATTCTTCTAAAATTGTCTTCTAACTAAATTAAAAGAGTAGGCATTAATGCCGAAAGATAAAGACCGTTTCCTTTTTGAATAGGAGGTGTTTGGGGCACGTGTCATCTTTTTGTTCGGTTTGTAAAGCAACTGATACCGTAAGAGTCCTTATCCACAGCCAGGTTCACAGCTCCAATCACAGTATGAAGAAAAAATAGTGGAAGTAACAAGTTGTGCTCTGACAGATCTCTCAACCTTCTTAGAGTGCCATTTGGGTTAGATTTAGTATAAATGCAGAGACGCAGGCTTGCAAGGTCTTACAATATTCAGGAGTCACGTACTTCTGTTGTTATATTTAAAACAAATAGGTATTCAAATCTAAGTGGCAAAACAGGAATTTTTATTTGATTGAGATTTTCGTTTACATAACTGTATTCTGTTCCTAGACATACCTTTGGCATAGTTGGGTAAAGGTGAGTAGTGTACATCAAGGCCCCTAATCTCCATTCCCTCACCTTTCCTCCCCGAGAAAACCTCCAAACAAATAAAATCAAAAACCCCAAACCCTTTACTCTGCAGCTTCCAGTGCCTAAAAACAAACAATTGCGGTTTAAGGAATGAGATCCTAAAAGAAAACAGAAACTCTAACTCAGTCAACTTCTTCAGCCATTGTCAATTACTCATACAAAAACCAATTTTAAGTGTATTCTTCAAGGTTAAATTCCCCCAAAGCTTGTGGACTGCTGCCAGGGGCTGTGAACCCTTCATGCAGGTCACCCGGTATCTGAATCTTCTGTTGCAAGTCACTGCTCTCCCCATTACTCCTTTGGCATGTACCTGATTTGGTTGACATTTCCATAATTAATTTATAACAGCAATAACCCCGAGATAAGCCTATTTATAGATTTGTGCAAGCTGTATAAGACCATAGATAAAATCTTGGTTCATTAATGTATTTAAAGTACTTGGGAGACTTTTGCCTGATGGCATAGTTGGTGTGATTATCAAATTATATGACGAAAAGCCAAGTGTTTAATGTGCATTCAGCGCCTATAAGATGGTTTCCACTTGAGAACACAAGGGTAATTCAGGGTATAGAAACACCGTCCTATCTGTTGACCCACGTAGTTCTGTACCACTGCTATATATTGTGTAGTTTGGGAAGGCACTTTCTCTTTCTCAGGTGTTTCTTTCAGTAAATTTATGAATTCTTTGCATCCAGTTCTCTGCAGTTATTTTTCTCCTTCTGTCATTGTCAGTGCAAAGTCAAGGGTAAAATAGTGCCGAATCAGAAATATACTCATTCAGCTCTCCCAGGTGTAAAAGTTATTTTATGGTTTGCATGCAAGAAAGAATTTGATTGTATGCATTTTTTTCTCTAAATCATCTACAATATCTGATTTTTTTTTTTTGTAAAACAGAATGGGATTGTCTTTCCAAAAGTCACAGACAATCTGCATATGAAAGAATGGTTTATCTCTGTCTGCTCTGTGCCTGTAGGAACTTCCAAGAATACCCAAGTAAGCAGAACAAATAAAGGCTGTGGCAGCAGTGAGGAAATTACGGGCAGTGAAAAAATACTCAGTTTGTGAGTTAAGATAAAGAATAGAGAGGGCAAAATAAATGAGGTGAGTGTTGCCTTTTTAAAAATACGACACAATTTCTGTCATGGCTCAATACTGAAATACATCCGGACGAGTTCCTCCTGACAAAGACATTCCTAAGGTATTTTACCACAAACAAAAGTCTTGGAAGAAGACCTCAGTTTCTCGAGAGGCTGCACTGAAATGGAGATAATAGCGCCTTGCATCTTCCTGGGTGAGGAACAGGCTGGTGCCTCTTGACTGGTTGCACTTGATGCTACCGATACTGTAAGATGTGCTCTCGATGATTGATGGGGAGTCATCTTTTGTCCATCTGCGCAGGTAATTGCAACTCTGCAGTTGGCTGTGCAGCAGAGTTGTGCTTGTTACAGACCTTAAGATATTTAATTTGTAAACACTTAATAAAGCATAGCCTACAGTAGCTTGGCTAGTCTTATCTGTCAACCAAATCAAAATCAATATGTCCCTGGGGTATAAGCTATGATTGTCTGGGCTGCGGAGTCTAATAGGATTAAGTGTTTGGGACCCTATCTAACATTACAGTCCACAATCCTAGTTAGAGAAAGTTAAAGACCAGCTTGCCACTGTAGCAGGCATGATTGCTTAGGGGTCTGAAAAATCATTAAAGCTTGTCCTCTTAAACGTTGATTGTTCCCTAGTGATTTATTGACAAAACACAAAAAGTGCTCTATACTGCACTCTAATTATATGTATGAGGCTAGGAAATCTCATGGGAAATTAAATAAAATTTACAGCTTGATGGTTTTATGCTCTTGGGAGACATACCTCCTTAATAAGATCTTATAGCTGGGAATATTTATGAGGTAAAATCTGTGGGCTTGAGCAAAGACCTAACCTTCTCAAAGGGAGGGGCCTTTGTTTTTTTCTTTCGGTAAATAATTTCAATGAAAAGCAAGGTATGCAAAAATCACAGTAAGGGGATATAGAGTGAATTAGCAAGTCCTTATTTTCAATACCTGTCAGCAGGTGATATCTCAGAGGTAGAGAATGAAACGGGGCAGCTGCATGCCCTTACTGACAGGATGAAATGGTCCGTTTGCCATCGGTTATCAGTGACGTTCCTGATGTGGCCATGTGAGCCCACTCAGAAGCTGTGAAGCCAACGAACAATGGTCAGTCTAAGGCTTTCTAGCTGGGCAAGTTGTGGTAGTGATTTATAGGTGGGTACGTGAATTCTGCCGTGTATTGTTTTCTCCTGCGAGTAAAATAATTCTAAACACAGAGAGAGTCCAGACTCGTTACGCCCAGCCCTGCAGATCTGCAGCCTGAGCCATTCCTAATGAAACCTGGGAACCCAAAGCCCTTGGGCATGTGTTAAAATATCATCTTGATATTTGGAAATGGTCAGATATTTCTTGTGATCGCTTCCATTATTGGACATTTGATTTTAAATTGTTACTTTGAATGCGAATGGGGCTAAGTGAAAGGAGGACGTCAGTACGGATGACAGCGTCACCAAATTCCCTCATATACGGAGGCTGAATTTGTACTGATTTCGCTGTGTAAGTGGAAGAAATGTGTCCTTTTCTCACATGCTAGAACAATTAGGAGATAACGCAATTAGAATCAAAGGTGCTAACAAAATTGGTCAAAAATCCCTTGTGAAGTTTTTAATTTTTTATTAAGTGGGACCCTTTGGAATTTGGCCTAATAGTAAAAACAAGAACACTTTCCTAGTGACTCTTCAATGTAAAGGATAATTAATATAAAGGACAATTCTCTCTAGGCCCTGAAGCAGTTTTTGATTAAGGCACTTAACTGGGACTTTGGAGAATTAGGTGCACCACTTGATTTTGATGTAGAGCAGCTTTGTGATGCTGGGCGAAGAATCGCATCTCTCTGTGCCTCAGTTTCCGTTTATAGATAGGATTGTGATACTTTCTTTATCTCCCCTTTCTATTCTCTTTGAGGCAAGGACGGTGCGCCAAGCACACTGGGTCTCAGCAGGGGACTCGAGCTGTTATTGTTGTCACAGCTACAACACGGGGGTTATTCTTTATCTCTGTAACTTCTGAATGCGTACAGTGATAACTCTTGCCAACTTTTCCTTGCCGTCATCCTCCTCGTGTTCCACAGTGGAAACGGAAACAGCTTAATTAGAACGTTTGACAGGGATCTGCAAAGAAAAGATGCGTGCTTTCCTGGCTGCACGAGTCGATTGTGATTCTGTTGCTTATTTAAAAAAAAAAAAAAAAAATCTTTCCTGATGCCCATCCCTGCCTTATTTTTTTAAAAGGCAAAGGGAGGGCAGAGGGGCGAGAGGAAGCCTGTTACCTCCCCTCCTGTTTGAGAGATGGTGTGTAGTAATCCGTGCTCTGGACTCTGGTTTCTCATCTCACTTAGCTGGTGCAAATCAATGGTAGCTCCATTAAAATGTATGAAAATACTTTGATGCAAAATACCTTGACGTTAAATGTATGGAGAATAAGCCTCTGTATATTAGCTTCTCCTTCCCCCAAATCCTTCTAAATTCAGCAGGGCATGTGAATCAGATTTGTGTTCCTATAAGGCTGCCTTTTCATGCAATATTTCCAATCATTTATCTAGCAGACTTGCCTAATTTTTTATCCCCCCGCCCCACATTCTTCCCCGTGTGCATGCACCTTATTTTTGCCCTTCTGCATACAATGAAATGTCTGATCAGTTCAGAGAGAGCTTAGAAAGCCTGTGCCTGGGATGAAGGAGAAATTTCGAAGTGAAAGACAAGACTCCCTGATAATCAGGGAGTATTGAAATCCCTGATTTAATTTGAATACGGTGCGGAGCATGTCTCTTCCTGCCTTCATTACTGCAAAGTCTGTGCCTGATAATGTATCTTTTTACTTAAGGATATTATGCTGGGGAAAAAATGCTTGATGGGCCACTCTAGCTGAGGTGAAAAGGTTTTGGTATGTTTTAATAAAGATGGATATCACTACGAATGTTTGAAATATGTGGAAGTAAGATTTGTTACAAGTTACAAATCAAAGCCTAAAAATGTCACTTATCTCCTAATGATACTTCTACACAGATTATTAATTTCATTTTAGGAGACCAATGAATGTAACATTTTTATGACATTGATTAAATGTCTCACTGCCATCCCCCCATCCATCCTTTTCATTTTCAAAAATCCATATCCAACTTTAACAAAACCCAGCTCATAAATTTGTGTTTTACTGCTCACCAAAGCAGAGTTGGATAGCAATCCGCCTGCTAACTTTGTATTTGCGCTCCTCTTATCTCAAAGAATCACTGGTCTGGCTTTCGGTTTTTTCCTATACGAAGAGTATTTCAGATGTGAAACATGTTTTTCAATATTTGCTTGCTATCTAACATCTAGGAATGTGTTTCAGCGCAGACAGCACGGCTAGCTTCACCAGGACTTTCAAAGAGGGGCACGGGAGATGCTGCTCAGTGACTTGAGGAGAATGTCTTGAAGAGAAGTGTTTAGGTTGCTCCTGCATCTCCTGTGGGAGCTGCACCTCCGGCTCTCCGGTGGAAGGTGGGATGCACCCCGCAAGAGAAGAGAGATGTGTAAAAATCCCTGTGTGCCTCTTTCCTGCGTGTGCATTGGCTGACATGTAGGCAAATTCCGTGAGGTGCCAGACCTATAAAGACTTTTATTACATTTTGGTTCTCTGGCAGAGGAGGAGAAGTGGTTTTAATAGCGTTGGAAGTTGTGTGAGTGAGAGGAACAGAAACTTCCCGTCCTTTCCCCCCACTCACTTCCTGTCCACTCTTGCACCCACCTTGCAGCTCTACCGCTGGCCTTACCACTGCCCTATTAACAGTCCCGTGAGCTCAGGGGAGTAAAAAAAATGACAAGGAAAACAAATTAAGCTGAACTCCAGTGAGAAGGGAGAGCCTTCATCTTGACTGTCCCTAACTTCCAGTATGCAGTAGGATTTGATATCTTGAACGTTATTGCGCCGCTGGGAACGAAGTCAAATTAGCAACAGTTCGCATCCGATATACAAAATCTAAAGAGAGCAGCAATGTTCAAAGAGTGTCTAATTGATATTGATTTTAACCTGCTTGTCTTAAAGGTTGTTTCTCTCTTTGAAGTAAGTTAGCCGCCAGGCTCCGCGTCCCTCAGGGCTGGGGGCTGAGTGGTGGCTGTAGCGCTGCACCGACCCCTCTGTGCGAGGGCTCTTGGGCTGCTGCAGCTGGCGGTGGAGGTAGGCAGAGGGCTGTCCCACAAGGTTTCACTCTCTGGTTCTCTTAGGGTGCCGTCTTCATTAGGGGTGATCACGGCTTTGGGCGTATTAGATATTATCCAGCCTCGAATGCTGTTGTGAAGGGGACAGCCACGGTGCCGAGCCCCAGAATTAGCATTTGGACATGGACAGTCCAACCAATTCACCTCCCCAATAGATACATCCCTCGAAGACGTCACCTTTAGAGACAGCTCAGATAATCTGAAGTGGTCGGTGCTGAGCAGCTCCCATGTGAACCCCCAGGCCAGATCCTAGGAAAGGGCCAACATGCCGAGCCCCCTGTCAGCCCTGTGGCCAGCCGTGCTCCTCAGGGCTGTTCTCACGTTCCCCCAGCTCCGTGTCCCCAGTCCCCACGGGGAGAGGCTTTCTGTGCGTGGCGAGGACGTGGCAGCGCGCGCTGTCTCTGTCGTCCCTTTTCTCCTCCTCCCTCTTCCCTCACGTCACCCGCTCAGACACATGGGATGTTTCATAAAGAAAAAATATGGCATGTTTACAGAAAGAAATTTCAAGAAGTGTTAATTTAATATGCTAAAGTGTTCCCTTCAGCATTTTACCTTTGTTGTTGTTTTCACAAAACAGCCACGACTAAATAATGAGCCCAGAGCTGTGCCCTTTGGTAGTGTGATACCTCATTACCCACGAGCGGCCTCCATCTGCCCTCATGGCTGCACAGGGAGCCATTACGATTATGATGGAAATCTCAGAAGCCATTACCAAGATGCAACAGAGGGCCTACTGCAGACAGCCTAATGGACTAATTTGTAATTGGGAGAGGGAAATGACTTAGCGAGCTCGGGCTTGGTTTTGATGAGTGTGGAAGTGCGCATGCTAAATGTGATAAATGAACAGGAATGCTTGTTTGCGCAGTGGGTTTTACAAGGCCTTCAATCTCTCCTGGGGATTGGAGGCGTGCTGACAAGTCTTGAGAAGCGAGGAGGAAAGGGCTCAGGGGAGGCGAGGAGGATGCAAAGAGAGTAGCTAAGGATAAATCGGTGAGGAAAACTAATGGCAATAAAAAGCCAAGGAAATGGCTCTGTCTGCCAGGAAAGCAGTAATTAGGATGCTTTTTGCGTGCATATCTTTAGCCATTAAAATCGAAAATGAGAGTGCACCATGGCATTTGCTAAGTTAAAAAAGAAGAAAAGAAAATCCCACATAGAATTAAAGGCAAGCAGTGGTATAAAAATGCAGCTCCTATCAAAAAGTGCAGCCGGGCTCGAGATGGAGCCCGTTTGTTTAGCGCAGAGCAGTTAGATGGCACTGGTGCGACAGATGAAGGGATCCCTCCGCTGATGATCGTTCACAAAGCTGTACCCGAAGAGAGAGGGTTGGTCGCTGCTGCTGCCGCGCAGTGCGGAAGTCCTGCGGCGCCGCTGCAGCAGCGCACAAAGTTGGAGAGAGATCCCAGCGTAGCTGTCCCCGAGCAGATCAGAGGAGACCATTGGCTACACCCCTCTGCCAGCATCGTGGATTCTAATTCTGGGCTCCGACTGAGCCGTGTGGAGGCTTGGGATGCAATGCTCATGGTTTGAGTGCTGCTGTCTGTAGAAGACATCGTGCAAACACCTCTCCCCGGGTCTCTCCTTAAAAGTGGCTTTTGTCTGGAAGAACCCGTGGGGGGGCGTTGCGCTCGGTCTGTTCCGTTACTGCCGTGCAATAGTGTGTGTGTTGCCTTGAGTTTCGTGTAGGATTTACAAATCGTAAAGATTGCCTCAAATACCAGGTGTACGTAGGTAGAGTCAGACTGCACATGGCCCAGACGTTCGGTTTCCTTCTGCGGTTTCAGTTTATGCTGGGCCAGGATTCACGCCGGTCGCTCTTGATTTTGTTCTTCGGTGAATTTTTTCACCTTTTGCTGTGACGAGAGTGCGGTTTTTTTGGTTTTAACATCCTTGCCTTACTCTGCGTGGCAGTGTTTTGAGAGGGTGGCACTCATTTTCTTCCCAGGGGAAGGCCCTTGGCCAGGTAAGGCTTCTGGAATATCCACCACCATTGAAAAACACATCTGGATGTGCACAGATGACCAAAGAAAATGCAAAGTACAAGCAGATGGGTAAGAAACATCCAATAAAGAGACATATGTGGTGGAAAATACCCTCCATCAAGTCCAACAGTAGAATTTTATTTGTTGTTTGTCATCCACTGAGAGAAATGCCGGAGTCCCTCAGAGTTGCTGGACATAGCAATGCATCTGATTAGAGCATTACAATAACTTCTGCATTTTTAGACAAATGGCACGAGAGTTTTTCTCCTTCCCCTTCTCTTCCATTTTCTTCCTGAGAACCTGTAATGTAGCATTATTGCTAGACAAGGAATCATTTATGGCATACAGTTGCCTTGCTTTAAGACACTAAAGGTACAAACCATTATCCGTTATGAGCTATAGACTTTTTCAGTTTACATACATTTATCATATGGAAGGGCAGATAATAGGCTGCCATTGTTTCTGGCGCAGAGAATACAAATGAAGCCTACTGCCATTCAGCGGGCCAGATTTATGTATTTATTCACTTATTTGTTGTGTTTATTTTTATTCTTGTTTGCAGACTAAATAGGATGTGGCGAGGGAAAACAAGAGCAGAACTTTTGTTCTTCTAGCCTGTAAATACCACGGGTATCTCATGGAGTAAAGTCAGGGTTTGTGAATGTTTGCACTTGTGGCCAATCACTCGTAATAATAATCACTCACGGCGTGTTTTGACGAGAGTGGCAGCATGTGACTCCAGAGCGCTATCCGTGACTTTCTGACCCTAAGCAAATCATTTAATCTCTGAGTATCTCTTGTCAGAGTTTACAGTTCCATCTGTAAATAGGGTATGTTAACATTGTCCTGCTTGGAAGTCTGTCGGGAGGCTTTAATTCATCAACGCTTGTGAAACGCTTCGAGCCGCCGTCTAAATACAAGTCATTAATATTTCTTATCTAAAAATCTATTTAGGTTCAATCTTAATACAGATGCGTTCGAGATACCTTGGTTCTGTTGCTAACGATCTTTGAAAAATCATTCCAAAAAGAGTTTGTGAGAGGGTCTGCTAAAGTTGAGTGCATCTTAAAAAGAAAATTTCAACCTCCTTAATGTTTTGACTGCGCTCATAAATAAGGAATGTTGTTCCGCAGTAATTCATACCAGATCTGTGGACACGCAACCACATGCTTTTGTATTAACCAAGGTGCACAGTGTGGAATGTACACCAGCTCCATGGGGTTTTCCTGCCCTTATGCAAATTGCAAGAGGACAAACAATGTAATTTGGGTTTGAAAACCAAAGGAAAAGAATGACTTCCCTCACAACTGCCCTCTGCTTTAAAACAGAGGGGTGTTGTGCTTGAATAAGACCACAAAGGCGGAGCCTTTAGGTCACGCTAATGGGAACTTGCTCCCTCTGTGTGCCTTACCTTGACTATTGCCCCACATGCCCCACGCCACTCCCTGGCTTTTCTTCTTGTTCAAGTCAGCCCAAACTCTGCAAGCGGATGTCACTGTCTTGGATATAGGGTACAATTTTCATAAAAGCCGCAACATCGGGGCCCTGCTGTATAAAGTCTTCAGCGCCTAGATCCTCCTCTCTAACGCTGCAGCTACGCTGTGCCTCACACAACGGACCTCTGATGAATACTATAAAACAAGATTAAAAATAAAAGTGGAAAATAGTTGATTGATCAAAATATGTGTAGGGAAGCCTGGAAGTTAGATGTAGCCAACAGTGTTCAACCTCGTAATTGAATTACTTGTAAATACGTAGGGATATATTAATGCCTTAGCTATCTCGTTTCAAAAGATTCAGAGTGTTCAAGAAAATAATATTTATATGAGTAACTTTTTTGTCATTGGGTAGGCGCATTCAATAGAACTGCCAGACAAAAGGGCTGTTTTGTGAGAGCTCTGAGGAGATCATGTATGTGGGGAAAAGCCCTCAGACACTGCATGTCATTCTTTCACTCACATTTCCCCCTCTCCTCGACTTCGTCTTTCCATTTTTCTGCTTTCCTTCGTTCCTGTCCTCTAGAGCAGGCTTGCAGCCGCCAGTGAACTAGAACTGCTGTGTTACTGATGCCCGACCAACTATTTCCATCTCTTTTCCTAACAAGTGGAAAGCGAGAACAATACCATACGGATCTTCATTCTATGTAAATCTGCAAAATCCTAATGAGTTTAATGATCCTGTATTGATTTATACCTAATACGAAATGAGTCTCTCATTGCTGCAGACTACACAAAAACATGAAAACACCCTTTTTACTAGAGTCTTGTTCACTTTTGTGTTTAGTTTATTAGCATTTTCCCCTTTCCTTTTAGTTCTACATTTTTCCACGAGCGCTGCCCCAAGACCCTTGTTGTTAGTAATGTGGAGATTTAACTTGGCCTGTTTCCACAGCGACACCTAAGAGGCATTCGAGGCGCTGACCTGTCCTGTGTTATTTTGTATGTGTGAAACATCAACATTTTCACTCCTTTGGTGTTTCCTCAGAACAGAGGGGTTCATAAATGGTTGGAGACTTTAATAAATGGACGTGTGTGGGTGCTGTTTTTATTGGTATGATGCCGGTGAGGTAACAAAAGCATCACAGTCATACAAGGCACCTGGGAGCAAGTAAGGGAGAAGGAAAAGAACTGTGCAGTATAAAGCAGCCTTTTCTCTCATAAATAGCTGGCTGAAAAATAACTTGGTGAAATATAAAAGCCTGACAGTGTAAACGCGTGTGTGTGCGTGAGTGACGGCAGGTCCAGCAGAACACTGACTGTGAGACCTCGACGCTAAACTACCTGAAGTGGAGAGGTTGTAGTTTATTCCCAGCTCTGCTCACTGGGTCACAGAGAGCAGCTGGAGCAGAAAATTGTATGCAGAAAGGAGTGAGAGGAGGCGAGGGTGAGGCCGAGGGGTAGCACTGATGCCAGTGGCTGGAGAGAAATAGCTGCTGAGTAACCCCTAAACAAAGTGTGCTTTGCTGGTGGTGACTGGTGGGCAGCCTGGCCAGAGGAAAGGACTCAGGGCAGGGGTGAGGTGACTTCTGGAGAGAGAGAGCTGGCAAAACGTCTGTGTATACGCGGCAACCGGACTGAAAGGGTGACACAGATTGGAAGACGGTGTCTTCTGCAGACATTTCGTCTGCCGGCTCGAGGAGGAATGCACCGAGGGAAGGAATACGCATTTTTCATGACTGCAAATGGGGTAGATCTCAATGTAATGTTTCTTTTGTAAGGCAGCGACTCATTCCCTGGTGTCGGACCATTTCTTCCACACGGAAATAACAAAAGGAAAACTTTGGTTGTTAACACGCTTTCCTGAACTAGTGCGTTCTATAATTGTTTTCCACGCTGCGAACTGTTCGTGTTGCGGTTAATAGCTTCAAATACGGATTGCAAACCTCAAGGTTTTGTGGTATATGCTGAATGTAGGTGATGTGCATATATTTTCCTTTTTTTACTCATTTAGACGTTTTGGTACATCCAAGAATCGGAATAGCAGACAGTTCCTTTAAATGAGAAGGGGAAAAGTGAGGTGTGTAGGAGAGGGAGGGCCTAATTTTAAGTGCTAGTCAACTGCAACCACTGATAATCTGGAGCCTGTTCAAACCCATTTAGAGAACCGTTGAATTTTTAAGTGCCTTTTGATTCTCTCTTTCATTTATTTTAACTGATCTGCAGGGATTAGGAGCTTGGTAGGGGAACACCATAATGCTTGCCAAAATGTGTGAATAATTAGAACGCCAACGATGTGTGCCAGATAGGAGGGGAGTATTCACACTTCTGATTAGATTCACTGAAATACTGTTGTAAATCATGGCTGCCAAGGTAACTTAGAGCTGTGTTAAGTTTCTGCTGCCACAGGAGCCAGCTGTGGTGTGGCAGAGAATCTGTCTGCCTCCAGCCGTAGGTGGGGACACGTTGAGTAGATGATTTATTTTGCTGTGAAAGCAGGAAGGGCAGAGATTTGAAAGTGTAGTGTGACATGGGTTGTACAAACAAGCCTTCAACGCTAACACCTACGTGCTTACTGCTGAAAATGGGGTGAATAGAGGACAGGTTACTGATCAGAATCTGTAGATTCACCGGCATTGTGAGAATCTTTGCGTTTCCCAGACCAGACTTCTGGCAAAAAGTCAGTAGTAGGAACAATGGCCTAGGGGGGGAAAAAAAAAAGTTATACAGGGTTTATCAGGCATCCCTTTTCCTAATCTGTAACCATCAAGGAGTTGCGAGGAAGAACAACCTCTCCCTGATGCTCTGCAGCACTCCTGCATGCAGCCAAAGTGCAGTCTTGCCATCCTGGTCCTGCCTCTCCACTGCCCTGTATTCACCCAAAGGCTGCCTGGAGCGGCTGGTGACCACCAGATTGGAAGGCTCAGCAAGTATTTTACAGGCAGACTATATTATTGATGCAGAAGGTTGATTAAACTCCCAGATATAATCTTGAAAAAAAAAAAAAATCAAACTTCATAGTCGTGTGCCTTTCCTTTCATGTGATCCCATTTCCACGCATTTGGTCCCAAAGGCAAAATGCATCAGCGTCAGAAGGAGAAAATGGGAGTCTCTGTTCTCAAATGAGGGGCTGAGTGGGTGCTAGAGCTCACTGGAGCATTAAATCACACCTACACGCAGTTCAGCTCGCCCCTGCGATGCTAACAAGTGCTACGCTTGCCAAGGAGAGAAAGCACCCCTCGGAGTTAACGGATAGGAATTCCTCGTGGATGAAGAATGCCCAGGACAGTAACTCGTACAGTCTTGAGGAGCTAGAGCCGTCATGTTACCCGTAGACTTTCTGGTGTGGGAGGGAGCTGGTGCAGGACATGTCCGTGCTGGAAGGGCTGTATCTGCTGACTCTTCAGCAAGCCTCGAGCAGCACGTGTCCTGAGCGCCCCGCTCCAGGCCAAAACAACCCTGTCTGCACACACCTCCCAGATCACCCTTCTTGCCCTTCCTTTGGAGCGTACCTGCCTGAGAGATGTAAACAGCAGCAGAAGCAAAGTCACATTTCCCGGTTCCCGATGTCTCCACCCCGCTTCCTCCATCAGGGCTGTGACTAAAGGCAAGTCCAGTAGCAGAGCTACTGAGTCTGCAGGGTTTTTTCTAGAACTGCACAGTCCAGTGTGGGTGGGTTGGGTGCAGGCTGAAGGGGGTGGAATAGATGGTGGAAGAGGTTTTTAGGGAGCAACCTTAGCGTGGATCCACAGGGTATTTTCTTCTCTTCCATAAAACACTCTAAATCTGTTCTTAAAGTCACCACAGCTCTATCCAGAAGGTACCGTAAAGCCAGGGCATCATTCCTGGTAAACTGCAAAACTCTGGCAAATAGCATGAATTTGGGACTTCCATGGAAGTGTTTACCAAGATTTGAATGAAAGGAGGGGAACTCTGTGGTGCTGTTTCAATAATATAGAGTTTGTATTATTTTTGCCTCCTTTAATAAGAAGCTTCTGTTTCTTTTGCTTTGAAATTGTCATTCTTTAACAACAGTCAGTTTTAGTCATGCCATCTTCCTATTTTAATATGCCATTCTCCTGTTTTTCCTCTTAATTTCCCTGTGTATAAATGGATTGCTTCAAAGCCAAAGATTTTAAACAAATAAAATTAATTCAAATGTATATCCATCGAAAGAGAGCGAGGAAAAAAGCCTTTCAAAATAAGAAATGTTTGTTATTCTCGTGTTTGCAGAATGTAATGCAGCACGTATGAGTAGGGCAAGGTTTCTTCTGCTGTAGTTACAGCTTTGTAGATCAGTGCAGCGTTGTCTGGAGGTGCCCTTGTTTCTCCGCTCTGTGAGACAGAAACCCCCTTTGAAGTGAAACAGCAACACGGAGTACAAGGGTAAAGGATCATGAAACAGGACATGACAGAGGATGGCTTGTAACCTAAACGGAATGGAGAAAATGAGCAACACATGAGGAATGTAAAGAGAGGGGAGAGACACATCAAAATCACCTAACCATCTCTGATGTCTTTAGAAATGGAGAGAGACAGAGGAAATAATACATATGACTCCCTTTAAATCATAAAAAACTGTTTTTCACAATTCAGTGGAGGTATGAAGGAGATTTCTGTGGAAGGCTGTGATCCTTGAGAAGTCCCTGTGAATCGCTCGGTGCAAATTAACATTTGGCAAGGGGAAATAAAAATACCTTCAGCATTGCTTGGCCTTTAACTACACAGACAACTTGTTCGCACAATGGAAGTGTTCCTCTGTAAAAGGTCACAATGAATATTTGGCATCTGTGGTGCGACGTCCTCTCTCTTTTGTGTCTTACGTGCCCAGTTTTACCTGTCAGAACCAGTTTAAGAAATTGCAATTCATTTTGCTGTTGGAAGTCAAGAGCCTTTGCTCTGCTTTGCCATTCCTACCCTTCATCCCCTGCTGCAGGTGCTCTGAGCGAAGGGCTATTTTTTGTGACAGTGCACAAACAGCTTGAACTGGCACACGGGAATATTTGGATCAGGTCAAATTTTGTATCCAGACATCTGACTCGCGATGGCAATTAATCGGTGAGGGGTTTTCCTGTTTGACTTCCTGCCCTGGTGGTGTCTGTCGAAAGAAGCTGTTCTTGGCAGAGGTCTGTTTAAAGACATTTTTTCTCATTTGTGAATCTCACAGACTGAGTGTTCTCAGAGTAGTGAGGATAAGGTGAAACGGTCCTGATGAACAGCTTAGTGCCTTTGGGTGGATGCCTTCTTCCAGTAGTCATTGACAGGACGCTGGGCTGGGTGGACCCTTGGTTCCACCTCCAGAAGTTTCTGTGGTGCATCTTCCTCATTTTCCATGCTGATCCACCTGAAAGGGTGGCTGGGAATTCTGAGGTACTCCTGCTTCTTGGAAAAGCATTGGAAAATGGTGGTTTAAACCAACTTTTTAAAATTGAATAAATTTATACATTGCAAGAATGTGCCTTACGTATTTCAAAAGATTTATGGGTATGAGGCTTTTCTGCTAGCAGTATAAATGAGTGATTTTACTGCAGTTGCGCTGGTATGAGTTAATCCCAAATGGAGAAAGACTCTGTGCCCTAGGTGTGTAGCGTTTTTAAAGAGAGGCATGAGCGTAACAGTTCTAACAAAATCACTTTTCACAACTGGATTTTACCACTGCCACATTTTGAAACCCCAGCTCAGCCTCTGAAATGCTGTTTTATACGGAAAAAGGTACTTGCTGGCCTGTCCACTCACATTGGCAGCAGCATGCGAGTTGCTAAGGATGATAGAGCCTAGGGCTTTGTTGGTGGGGAATATTTTCCACATCCCATCTGCATCCCTGTAGAACTTGACCATTAGTCAGGCTACTTCTAAATGATGCATCTCTTTTAGAGATTTCTACTGATAACAAATGAAAGAGCTTTTTTTTTTTTTTCCTCCTTACCTCATTATGCAGGCAGCTGTGTGACAGCGTTCTGACAAACTGTGTTATCTCGGGCTTCCAGCTGCAAGCTGTTCTCATCAATACTGCTGCGAACTGCTTCCTCCTAACCCTTTCGCCTTTGTGCCCGTTTTTATCAGAATTTAATTTTAATGTGAGGACAGTCAAATATAATGCCGGATGTGGGAAGCAGATAGTTTCCTTTGTATACGAACGTAGCAGGGGAGGTCTTCTAAAGGACCAGCCACATGGAGTGTGGAGGGACTGTGCTGCAATCATTATGTTTGATTCCTGTGGATTATGATTTTTTTAATTATTATTATTATTCTAAAGTTGCCATTTCAACCTTTCCTTACATTTGCCTTGACACTGAAGTGAAAAGAGAAATTAAACAACAAAAGAGCTATGATCTTAAAGAAAATAAAAGAGGAAACGTGCATTCCCTGGCCCAAGGTCGCAGCGTGCTGGAAGGTGCCCAGTCTGCTTTTTTCTGCTTTTCTGTAGACTCCTTTCAGCTGTTCTCATGTACCAAAGAGAGCTGCAAAACAGCTGCAGGAAAATCTTGTTTGGCATCTACTGGAATTACTATTTCTGAGAAAATGTGACCTCGTTCCCTCAGGTAGAGCACCCCAGCCTCAGTTAGGGAAATCTGCGTGTGCTGGGGGTGCAGGAAGATAGAATACGTTTCCCTGTAGCACGGCATTGGTTTTGCTTAGTTTACAGCACAAACGGAGCTGTATTTTGACACACAGGCTGAATACTGTTGGAGAATCAGTTCCAGTTTTGCTTGATTGCAAGTGAAAAGAGCCAAGCCAAAACCAAGCTGCCCTTCACGATTTGTATTCTGATAAGCAATGAAAAAATGAGTTTGAGAGAGGAACGCCCCTTTATCCTCGTATTTTAGCCATCTTTGTCATCGTTATAAATAACAGCTTCATGCTGAGGCCTCCAAACTTACTTATTTACTGTCACTTGCAGGAATTTCTCTGGCGAGGCTGATTTAGGTGTGTCAGGCTCCCCATCTCCCCCAAGCCATAGCACAAAACAGCCTAATGCAGCTTGCGTACACGGTTTATTTTGGGTTGTTACTTCCCAGCGGGGTATTGTGTAATTAGTGCTAACCTCACTAAACGAGTGGCGTGTAGGATCCTGTCTGACTTCTTGTGACCCTGTAGCTTTCAGAATGATTTTAACTCATTTATGACACCGAGCAACTATTTGTTGCACTTGAACAAGTGAAGTTACAGTCCTAAAAGAACAAGTTTCATGCTCTTGAGTGGTGCAGTAACTTATTAGTCCAAGAATTCTAGTAATTTAGTACTCTAAGTAGTTCAAGCCTAATGAATAAGATAGTTTTCTGGTAGGAGTCATCTATACCTATATATATACAAGCCATTATGTTAGTTAGGTTTGTATTATTTTAAAATAGACACATAGCTGTGTGCACGTTTGTGTGGATTTCAGTACCTTTATGCAGACCCTATTGGCCCAAATTACTGCTTTGCTCCTGCTTGTTTACCCTCTCACAGACATGTGCACGCATGCTTTTAACCAAGACAAAGAAAATTCACGTGTATCTAATACAGAGAGTGGAATAAGATGTAACTTTATTGAATAAGGGGGGAAAAAATCACATTAACCCCATAAAATACTCAAGGTACACACTTGGAAGACCTTCTTTAAAGCTATTGTGGAAAAATATCTGTTCTTGTCAAAAGCTGTCCTGCATTGCTAGTGAAAAGGTATTAGGTGCAGGTGTCAAACATGCCTAATGAGGCATGAGGAGTCGACAGCAAAATAACGGAGATTATAGGTACAGAGGATTGTGAATGAAGCGTGAATAGCAGCCTGGATGTATGACTGACACAGAAAAGAGGAGAAGACAGGCAAGAAGAAAGAAGATCCATCACTCCCTTAAGGAGAATGGACATTTTGAATCACTTGATTGATATCTTCCCATCCAGTAATCCTACAACTTTCAAGATCTACATTTAAAAATAACCTAAATTGTTCCTCCAAGAAATCATGAGTTTATTATAGGTCTTCAGGGTATTTTGCCTAACTCCGAGAGCAGAGGAGAAACATAATAAATGGCTCTGTGTGTGTGTATTAGCACACAGAAAGTTTGGGCGCACCAATCTGCTTTGTCAAATTAACAGCCCATTTGTGAAGTTAAAAGAGGTTCAAGTAGCAGTATTTAAAACCCAAACTCTTACTCATTCCATTAATCATCTCAAAGTAATTCATAGCTAAAGTGTATGTAACAGTATCTCCATTTCATCTGGAGGCAAATATGAAGGCCATTTTTAGGGAATCGTTTCAGGGAAAGTTGATGTTCCTGATTTTTTTTTTTTTTATTGCCCAGCCCTCCTCTCCATCTGTTGCTTTCTTCTGTTGGATCGAGTCAAAAAGTCTCTTTATGTCTAAACCATAAATCTGAAATGCTTAAGATGTGAGGAATTTTGTAGGTGAAATTCCAAATGTTATTGGTGTTATGAAAATGTCTGGACAGCTAAAGTCAGAGTTAAAACCTTATCCGTGATATATTTCCATCTGACCATAAAACTCCATGATAATAAGCTGTTGTACCTTTCTTTGGTCTCCAGCTCAATGAAACAGCAGGGTAATATTTAAAGTTTGTGTCAGTGAGACAGAATACCTTGCCTCTTGGCTAAGAAAAATAATTATCCTGCTCAGATAATTCATGCTATTGGCACATTCAGAAACAGCCTGGGGGCTTAGTCTTGCTGCCTTTGAACTCGGTGGGAGTTTGGGGATTGACTTGAATGGGAGGAGGTCCTCGGGCTCTGGGTAGACGTTGTACCATCGGTTTGGTTTGGGCTGTATATTGCCGCTCTGAGAATCCACGGCCAAATGCAGAGCCTTCGTTACGAGGCCCGTTGTGTTTTCTTTGCTGGGTAAAATGAGCAGATTCTGAACCTTAATGGATTGGCTCAGGATGAGGGGGGAAAGGCAGAAAAACACAATTTGCCCTTAACTAAGCAACACAGAAGGATTGCGGTGACCACTGCTAAAATCAGGTGGCTTCTGGCTTGGTTTGCAGACTGCTGGGAGGGAGACACGTCCCCTTATTTTGGCAGTTGTGAAGAGGGCAGCTTGGGGCAGCCTCGTCTGGCCCCAGCGTGGTGCCGGCGCTGCTCCGCGGCTGTGGGGTATCGATGCACATCCCGCGCTCGGATGCAGCCGGCAGTAATTGCCTGATTGAACATGGCAGCAGATGGCTTTTTTTCTTCCCCTCTTTTCCCTTCAGGTTTTCAAGACATGAATAACAAAAGTTATTTAAAAACAACAACAATAACCACCCCCCTGCCCCCCACCTACCGGGAGTTGTTTCCCCTCAGGATAGGTGGATATATAAATGAAGTAATAGGGAGACCGCCTCCATTCCGCGGGGTGGGGGGAGTGTTGACTGCTGTTTGCTTATACCCCGGCGGTGTTAACAAGCAGTGGATTGTTAGTGACAATCACACACTCTCTGGCACTTAAAGCAGAAGGCTTGATTTAATCGCAGAGCTGTCATTTATTATTCTGTTGTGCTATTCCACAGGGGGAAACGACTGATCAAGCGCCTGCTCCCCAGAGCAGAGGGCTCTTTTTTTTCCTCTTTTTTTTTTTTTTTTTTGTTATGTCTAAATCCTCAATACAAATTGCAGTATTTCTGGACTCCCAGCGGGACCCATTAGTGCCTGTGGGGCATTAAAGATCATTAATAGTGCTGTCAGATGGGGAGAGAGAGAGAGGGAGGGAGAGAGAGACAGAGGAAGCCAGCAAGCCAGCCAGTTGCTTAGCTCTCTCAGAAATCGGAAATTAATACATCTGCTTCATTAATACTGGCCTGTGTTTGATGTTTGTTAGCTGGCAACTTTAATGATGTAGGTTAGCACCAGTCGGGCGCTTACATGAATTGGATTCTTTCAATTACCTAAAGTTCCTTTTCCCCATCCTCCACCCCCCTCTTTCTCTGCCCAAAAAGTCAGCCCTTAATTAGCAACTCTAAAAGAAGAGGAAGAAGCAGGAAAAAAGGCTGGGTTTTTTCCTTCCTCTCCCCAAGTGTGACAGCCACGATTTGCAACCTTGCCTGTATCCCATTAACTGTAGCTCTCTTCCAAGCATTTAACTGTATGGTAATCGAGAAGAAATGTTTTAATCACTGTGAACAACATGTTAATCAGTGCTGTGACTGAACACTAGGTATTAATTGGGTTAGGGTAAAGTGCTAATGTTTGCATCCAAGAATGCTGCTATCGAGTGCAAAGAAGACACAGATTCAGTTTTTGGCAGCTATTAAACCCAAGGCGGCTTCGACTGGCAGGGTGACAGGGAGTAAGGAATGGGTTCAGCCCAACCAGGGCATGGATGGAACTGCCTCGTGTCCCCCACCTTCATCTCCCTTCCCTTGACCAGCTCTTGTGTCTAGCAAAGTTTATCCAAGACTTACTCTTCTCTTCTTCTAACAGACTCGGTAGTTCCCCCTGTCTTTGCTTGGAAGAGTCCTAGCACAGGGGCTGAGGTCTTTCTTGCATGGTTTGTGGATCTTGTCAATATGCAAGAGCAGCCTTCTCTAGCTCTGCTCCGTGCGTTGGTCTTACCATGCCGATCCCTGTCCGTTATGTAACATCCATTGCTTCAGGCATTTCAGAATGGAGGCCTGTGGGCTATAACCAGCCTGCACAATGATACTGAGATCACCTAGCAAGAGTCAGCATTGCTCACCTAGCCCAAGGCATCTGGTCCTCGCAGAAAATCTAGCTAAGAGACCCAGCCTGCAGTTGCATCAGGAGAGAGGGAAGTTGCGTTGGCTGCCAAGGTGCTGCTGCAGCTTTCTGGATTGCTGCTCAGGAGAAAGGCAGAAGGCATGACCTGAGGTGTTATGGAAGACTCTAGTAGATAACACCCTCAGCCTTCTGTAATACTGCTTCTGCCTGATGTCTGGATTGTGCCTCAAGACTGTCACTCCCTTCCTGTCTTCTCCCCACTCTGGAGGAAATCAGCTGGTAACCACACTCTTCCAGACCCAAGAAGCCATTACATTCAATGAATTTCCTTTGAAAGTATTTGCAAAGCAAGGGAGGTGCTCATCCACCTGCAAGCCATCGTGCAGGCAGTGTGATCAGCAGCAGGGTGAAGTTGGGTCTGATGGGACCATGGCAGTATGGAAGCAGCAGTAAAAATAGAAATTAATTTCAAAGGCAAGATAGATCATCTCTGGAGTGGGAGTTTTGTTTGTTTGTTTTCCTCAGTGTAGTTTCAAAGTGCAGGTGCAATGGCTTAATATGAAAAATTAGTTGTATTCCATGAAGAATCCAGCACTAGTGGAAGTCATTTGGTAAAATGCTCCAGCAGCAGCCATTTATATCAGTGACTGATTTATGCTGTTTAAGAAAGACACCTCTCTTGTAACTCAATTAGCCATGAACCATTTGCAACAGGGATACTGGGGTATAGAACGCATATAAAAAGAAAAGACAGATTGCTTTGGTTTTGGCAATTGCCTTCTTTTTAGGGGTTAAACTACACTAGAGGAGATTAGGCTAAAACTCAGAAGAGGATTTATATTGTTCCTATGTCCACAACACCTTTCTTGTTGCAGCTGGTCCAGGCATATCTCTAAGAACAAACCCCAGCCAAAGAGATGATCAGTGAAGAGACTAGGAGCCAGCCTCTGGCAGAGGTCATCATTAGGTGATTCTATTAGTTTAAGTTTCAAAACTTTTTTAAGGTTTAGCTTCATTTGTGTCACCTTGTACAAGTGGATTGCTTAAAGACCCTTGAGGAAAAAGTGCCATTGAATGGGTGGTATTGAACTGAGATTCACATCCTTGGTTGGACTCCCAGCTCTGCCCCAGCGTCTGTGTGATGCAGATAAATCAAGGCTAGATTCTCAGAGGTATTTCGGTGCCAACTCCCGTAGAAATGGAGTCAACAGGCAGAACTTCCACAAGGAAGAGGCTCTCCTTTTACTATTTCTAAAATGAGGATGCCTCTCTCTCTTGGCCTTTTAAATTCTGAGGGTGTGCCTGTGTGACACCTCGTGTCCCGCCAAGAAGCATGGTGTAACAACGGTAGCATGCTGCTCGGCATGCACATTTCCTGTCTTTGAACATCAGCACGTGGCAGTGTGCTGACGTACCCGCCGGTCTTCAGCCTGTCTCACGGGGAGTGCTGTAGCTCGGCTCTCTCCACCTTGCTCTGCTGAGCTGGGGCAGAAGCAGTGCTTCTGGTCTTTTCCATGGTGAGGGACCTGCCCCCTGGTTGATACTGGTGTAAACGAAAGCGGATGCATTTAATTTCAGGTGTTACCTGGTTTAAAACTTTGTCATCTACTCTAACATGCTCAGTGTTGCTTGTGATGCTAAAACTGTGCCGTGCCTCACATCTCTGCTCTGCATGTTTTAGCAGGAGTTTTCTCTTACGCGTGCCACATTTTTTCTTGTGTCATCATATGGTGTGAACAACCTCCTCTCTCTAGTGACTTCATGGGAAAAGTCACACTCAAATTTCATATTGTGTTGCTAAAACACAAGGTTATGTCAAATGTAGGTTATTCCAGTGCTGATACTCTTTCTATCAGGTCAAGAAGAGCTAAGACAATGGTTCCATGGAAAGTAAATCTTGTTTTAGACACTTAACTCTGAACTTTAAAAAAATCCATGGTCATATGACACGAAGTGCTGATATATTCAAAACCCTGCTGAGTCAAATGTAGTCAAAAATTTCAAAGGGATAACTTTGTCCTGGAGGACTGTGTGCTGGATCAAGTCTTGTCATCTTGATAGGAAGATAAGGATTTCTTGCCAGTTAGTTCCTGCCCAGTTCAAATAAAATATGCATTACCAGAAGATATGGCAGAGTGGACATCCTATAGTGATGAATAGGAAACTATGGCCTGATACTTCCCGCATTTAAAAACATTCTTCACGGCATGATACCAGTGTGTATTTTTTTTTTTTCATAGATACGACATTATTTCACTGAAGTGCGCTGAGACTGTCATCCTTCTGTTACAAGTAGAGGAACTGAGATATGCTATGACTTCCCCGGTGTCCTCTGATAAACAGGGGCAAAGCCAGGTTCCAAATCTACAAAGCTGTTCTGCGCTCTGTCAGTGAAGCAGTTATGCTTTCTCCTCTGGTTTAGAGCTGCACACTTTTCCCCCAAAATCTACCATATCACTGACTTCCAGTTGCAATATGAAGTGTCGGAGTGTCTGAAACAAAGTTTTGATGGGTTTTCTGGGACTACTTCTTAGAGGTGGCAAAAGCCCCACCTGGATGAATGGTGACTAATGGAAACAAAGGGAGAAATACCTCTATGTGCCATGAAAACAATCACCTAAACTAAGAGAAATGCCTTCCTGGGGAGGATAGTAGAACTGTACTGACCTGTCTTGCTGGGGAGGCTGGTCAACACTCAGTGATGCTTGTTGTGAACTGATTTAGTAGGTTCAAGTAAGACTTTATTGCAGTGTCTGTGCCTTTTCCCTTCCCACTGGTAGGAAAACATTCATTGCCTTTGCTGTGAACGCCAGCCCAGTCTGGCGCCACCGGTTTCATGTTCATAGCGTGTGACTTAATACCTGCTGCATAACTGAACTACCGAGTAGGTTAAGATCCTTGTAAGTGAGACTTTTATTATATGCAGCGTTGCTCCACCATAGGCTGTAATTGGATTTTTTTTTTTATTGATTATGTGGTTAACTTTCCTTTTCACAGCAATAAATCTCAGACAGCATTTAACTTTATAAAGTGAGGAGGAGAGGAAAGTGTTAGGTGAGGATTGACCCTTCCTGCATTCCCCGCCCCTCCTTCTTTTTTTTTTTTCTTTTCCCCCCTTCTGCTTTTTTGCTGGTTTTACACTGTCTTTCCTTATGACTTCTGTCAGTGGTGAGGCTGTGGCACCTCCGACAGCTGAGCGCGGCAGGAATCTCTCAGGCGTGCTTGACAATGCAAGCCCCATTCAGAGAGGTTTCAGAATTTGGCTTTCGCTGGTGCCAGCAATTATGAAAGAGGCATACTCAGCTCTAAGCACTCAAGTGCTGATGGACAAAGTGCTGGTTTAACAGATCTGCCTAATGGGCAGCAGGTGAATAAATACACGATTAGAGAGTCCTTCACAATAACAGCCTTATTATCACATATTATGTAGACTTTGAATTCCTTGAGGGTTTTTTCTTTTTTTTAACTGATGATCTCAATTATATTTAAAAATATGTATATGATTCCCAAGATTTCAACTGATATAAAAATCAGAGTGGATGAAAATATGCAGAATTGCTCTTTAGTCTTTCCGGGTCATCTGAGGTTGCTCACAGGCAGATTTTTGTGGTATGAAGCGCTAGCCATTCTCATCGACATCAACAAGTACTAGCAAAATTCAGGCTTTCAATGCTGATTGGGAGCTGTGTTTGTACTAAGGGTGGTGGGACGACCTTCATTGCAAGACATACCGATAACTTCTTTCTTTATTTTTCTAATTGAGTACAAGCAAAGCCTGTGTGCAATCAGAGAACAGATTATATTCCCTTTACCAGTGATGCCCTGACAAGAGGAAGCTGTGTTTAGCAGAACAAAGGGGTATATAGATCACTGGGAGTAAAAAGGTCAGTGGTCTCTATCCCTAATGCTGCATTTGTAACACATTTAGCTGTTAATAGCCCTCCTTTGTTGGCCTAATTAGGAGGTAAAGGATACATTTATGGATGGTGCTGATAGCACAGGTAATGAGGGTCCATTCCACTGATGGGGTTTGAATCCAGGTCTGATCTGGAGATGAATCACTTGAAAGGGAAGCTGGAAATGGTGGGATCATTTGGTGCCCTTGGTATTTCTGTAGAAAACTGTAATGAACCCTTCAGTCGTGGCCTTATGTTACAGCTGGGGAGGGTATCTTCTTTAATATCAGCGACGCTTTATTATCAGTCACACCAAAATAGTCTGAGGAGCTAGAAATGAATTGGATAGTCTCTGTTTTCAGTCTCCAACTTGAAACACATTGGCCTCGTTTTCAGAGGAATGAATGCTTCTTACCCCAGTAAAAAAGAGGAAATTAGAGCTGTAAGGTTGTGAACAGCACCTGTGCAAACTTAGTTCAAGGTGTTGCAAGCGTATCTGACACCGTCCACTGAAGTTGACTGGTGTCGGAACCAGGAGTTTTAGCTTAGGAAGGAAGGATACACCGCTTTTTGATTCCCTGAGCAGGTTTTCACCATTTTGCTTTCCTGCTTTGAGGGCAAATAGATGCAATATCAGCCGTGAGCTTTTAATGGGAAAGAGCCCGTTAAAATGACAACCTGTCATTAAAATTGCAATAGCAAAGATTGTCTGGTTTTTTGTGAATGAATGAGTAGAACCAAATGGCAAGATAACGTCGTTCAGGGGCATTCACCCAAGGATGAGTAACACCTGTGTTACCGTACTACTTCCTAACAAGTCCATCTCTTCCGTTGTACGTCTTGTAACGCTGAAGGGAAAGAAACTACCTGCCTCCATTATGGAGTGTTACTGAACTGAAGGTTTAGATTAGCTGTCAGGGTTGGTGTGGACAAGAGTTCAGCACTGGGGTAGTCCCCGTCTGAGCAGCAATCAGAGCTCACCAACACCAGGCTGAGTACAGCGCATCCTCGTCCACACTGACCAGTCTGCTGTCATCCACGGTGTGGCAGCCACCCCAACACACCCCACGGTGTTTGCGTGCAGCAATATCTTGGAGTGCAGACCGACCGGGGGTGGAAATGCTTTGGCCGTGAACCTGTGTGCAATTACAGAGACGGGTACTTTAGGAAAGAGCTTGACAACGGAGGAGCCGCTCCCTCTCAGAGGAATATCTCTTAAGCAAAAGCAGAGAGGAGATGGCTTTGCTGCGGCTGCTTTTCCTCCCTCAGGCTTTCTGACTTGACTCTTGAGAAGTCAGCTGGGAAACGGTTCTTCTCTACCTGCTTGTCAGAATAACACCTGCAGAGAGAGACAAGTCATGCCTTGTACCTTGGAGTCTGCAAAGCTCAAATCGATCTTGATCCCCACAGACTTACAAGATCCCGAGCACATTGCGAGAGGCTGTGGGCCCCCAGTTCTCTTTGCTTTCAGCTCCCAGTGGCCTCGTTCAACGCCAGTGGGGAACGGCGAGCGTCCCACGTGGTGGAAGCCACTCTAGGCAAATACATCTGTGCTTTGTTGTAACAAACCACTACTTTGTTCCCACAAGGTTGCCTGCGTTACGCCTCCCCAGCCTGATCCAAGGCAGGAAAAGCACCTTTTTGTGTTGTGCGGAGATCTTAAAAAACATTGCGCCTCTTCTGCAGCAATTCTTTCACACCACCTTGTCTTTCTTTTTTAAAAATTTTATTTCCCATTTTAAATCATGCACGGTATAATACAATAAAGCAGTAAATCATGCAAATTGGTCTAGGTTACATTTTGAAAAATGTTAAGAGGAAACTGTTAAGAGACCCATTTCTGACAGGCAATGCATTTTAAAGTTGAGGGATTTGAAATATTTCAGCAGTGGACCTAAAACAGCATTATAAATTAGTTCAACTTATCAGCCCAAAACAGAATTATTCATCTTCCAAAAGGGTATTTCATGCCCGCTAGGCCCAAACGATCGTTCACCTTCATTCTTGCCCTGCTCTAAGGGTAGGTCTCACTTTACTGAATTCTCCTGATTCATTACTGTGTGTTACTTTATGAATTTTTTATCAGCATTTTAATAGCTCTTTCAGATGATTGAATGTAACTGATTCTTGTAGCAGAACAGTGATTGAACAGAAAGACAGTAATGTATGTCGTAGGGGTTAGCTCCAAGCTAAGCAACACAATTTTTACCTACAAGATGTGTTTCTTTCTTATCTCCCTTCGCCCCCATTTTTTCCCCTTTTTTCTACAGACGAGAAGCAGTGTAGCTTCTTTTTTGGAAGCAAGCACATCTAAACACTCCAGCGTCAGCTTCAACGCTATTGCTTTAGTGTGTCGTGGATTTTGGGTGTCAGAAGAGCAGGTTACATCAATTTCTGAAACATTGTGGTCTGTCATATTTCTTACCAAACTGCCTTACGCTCGCTCACTGCTGTGATATCAAGCCATGGGTACTCACTGCATTGGCTTTGACAGCAAAGCTGCCGTAAAGACTTCGCACCCTCGGTGTCTCATCACCAGTGTTTGCCACCCTTCTTGACTCTGTGGTCTGTGGAGCAGTCTGAGCCAGATCACTGACTTATGCAAATTAAACTATCCTCAGGTCAAAAAAAAAAAAAATTCTTTAATGATCTGTTCCCTGTGCTGTCTTACTGGCTAGTATGGATATAATTGAGGAGACTGTGGTGTGAAGGTCCCAGGGTGGTGATGGGGAGGGGGATTGGGCTCACTCCATTGCTGTGTTGGCCCTAGAGCCCACAGAGCCCTCCCCGAGCCCATTTAGCCAGAAGGAAAACTATCCTGTTATTTTGTAGGCTGTTTCTGACAGGTAGGTGTGCCCGGCTGAGGTTCACATAAACATCAGAGCTTGTACAACGTGGAGCTTGGTGCCCAGCAGTATTAGGTGCCATTTTGTTCAGGCTGCCTTGGCCCGGGCTTGGGAAGACACAGTTCAGCTGGAGTCCTGGACAAGGTGAAATTGTCATCTGCCAGGTAGATGTTTGCTTACGCCTTTAACCGGTCTGGGCGTTAATAGCCAAGGGTGGGTCACTACTGCTTAGCTCTGTTGGGAAAACTATGGCAGGAGTTGCACAGAAGCTGCTCTCCGCTGTGAGCTCTTGGGGAAATAAGGTGCGGAAGGGACCTCTTGCTGCGCTCAGTCCAGCCTCTCACTGCTTTACAGCCCTATGTAATCCCATCCAGATCGCATGCTCCAATTTAATGTTGGCTAATTTTTTTTTTTTCTTCTCCATCCACTCTCCTGAAGGCAGTATGTTGTCCTCATTGCAGATGACATATCTACCTCCATCCACAGTTGGCCCATTCTATCTAGGAGTGTTAAAATTAATTTATCGTTTCACTGAGGTTTAAAATCGTTAAGGGTATTTTAAAGAACTACCAGTATGGGGAGGCGCAGAGAGTCGTACAACTGATAGTCGGTGAAAGCAGCGTGTGTTTTGTTAGGAAGGTGGAATCGGCACCTCTCAGTTGGACGCATTTTCTCTCTGAAAAGCTGGCAAAATACTTGCCTTGCCAATTCCCTTGATTTCTTTGTAGTTCACAACACCATCATAATGTGAAATGTGATGACAACAGAGCTCAGCAAAGAGAGCTGGCTAAGGCCAGAACAAATGGAGCTGAACGGCTCTTTCTGTTTTTCCTAAGACCTTGGAAATTTCCAAATGTTAGTGTTGGGTCCTATGTTTGAAAAGACTTCCTAAGTCTTTTTTTTTTTTTCTCCTTCTAGTTTTCCTTGCTCAATTGTGAAATCATATTTAAATAGTTTCCCCCTTTGGACATGATTGGCATGAGGTTGACAGGTTTTGCTTAGCTGTAGACCCATGTTGGCAAAGGACTTCAGCCTACATACAATAGTTCCTGTTCATAAAGGCACTGCGTGGGGAGAGGTGGGGGTGCACGCTGATGCCGAGCTGACTAAGTTATTTTGCCCATAACACTGAGCAGGTTTCAATTGCGGAGAAGTGGAGATCGCTCCCTAGTAGAAGTTCAGGGGAAGGCCACAGGACGGGTTGAAGCTGGAGCTTCAGCGATGCTTACGTGATGCCCAACATGCACTTAGGGGATTGTTACAAGGGAATAAATGAGCCTGAAGAAGAAGGTACCAGTGTTAAATGCCACTTTCCAGATCAAAGCAGCTGCGAGTTCTCTGGCCAGGATGTGCCATAAGCGTTACAATTTTGCTCTGTAAAAATGATAACAATAATACATGCAGGGAGTGAGAAATGTTGTAGGACTCCTTGAAGCTCAAAAGAGTTTCCTTCGGTCCGTGGCTTTATTGCTTTGCTGCAGAACTGTAGCTGGCAATGAGACATACTGACAAACCATTGAGTTGTGGAAGTATAACTCTGCTTTCAGGTAAATATTTATGAGTATCTATTAATGCTGCACTTTACACATGGCTCTGAATGTGCAGCATAATTCAGAGAACTGTTACGTTTCCAATTCCTTAATTTTTTATAAGTATTTGATATGCTCATAGTGAAGGAAATAGGAGACTGTGAAGCTGCAGCTGACACAGAGACAGTTCTTAGAACAAGTGTTACAGACTAATTTTCCTTATGGTTTTCTGTCTTGTGCTGCTTTATGAAGAGAATTAAATTGTGAGCAGAGTCATAGCAGGACAGCTCAATGTTCAGAGCAGGTTTTTGCCTGTTGTTCCAATTCCTCCTGAATTCTGCTTCCAGGGTGGGCCTTGGTGTGTTTGTCCTCTTTTGGTCACCTCCTTGACCCACTCTGGTTGTGGCCCTCCTGAAGATCGTTTTCCATGCAGCTGTCATAGAAGAGAAGGCATCTTCATTAATGAGTTTAGTTAACAAAATTTATTTCTTGATCAATTTTGATGCAAATTGTACTCCTCAGCTGCTTTCTAGATTGTATTGCTTAGTCTGGTTACCTGAAGTAATTTCTAACGCATTCCCCACCCAGCAATGTAGCAAGGCAAGGGATGGAGGAGGCAATTGCTGCAGCACATCCATTGCTGTGCAGGGCCAGCTAAAGTGGAACATAAAGGAGCGAGATCCAACCCGCCATGGCAAACCTGTCTGAAGCTCCCAGTGCAGGTTTGGAAACAGAGAGCTTTACCCTTTTTCACCTCACTTAGCAAGGTTGCTCCAGGTCCTGTAATATTTCCTGATGGCCCCATCCATCCAGTGATTTCTACACGTTGTCCCTTCCTCCTCTGTTCCTCTGCCCGTGTCAGCTTGGGCACTGTGATAAATTACTGTGATGCAAGCTCTGCTTTGCAATTTGTGGCATGCCGTGGCTGACACCAGTGCCAGATGGTTTTCAGGGACAATCCTTGAGCAGATCCAAGAGTGTGTGACCAGCATACAGACCTGTTCTTGAACAGCACCGTACATATTGGCAGAGAGAAAAACTCACTTGGAGCTTACGGAGCGTATTGGCAGGGGCGTCGGAGCTCATCTAGTTCCTTGCTGTCCGATGGGCCAGCCAGGAAATGGAGGTTGGCTCACATCCGTGGGACTGCTGCAGGGAAGGACAGGAGGACATGCCAGCAGCGTCCTGCTGACAGAAGATTAGCAGTCCGGGTTGGCTGGCAAGCTGCTGCTGGGTGAACCGCAGCAAGCAGAGATACTGCCTGTGAATTATATGGTTCTGGTGAAAGCTCAGTGGTGGTGTGCAGCCAGGAGAGAGGGTGCTCCTACTTCTACTCGCCCGAAGCAATGCACCAGCCATAGCACGGTAGTGCGGGAGATGGAGGGATGGGAAAGACCAGTGGCCTTCCCAGCTGCCCTTCAGCTGCCTTTTCAGCCCAGAGCCTGAAAACCACGATGGCTGCACCGTGCTGGTTGTCTCCTTTCCAGCTCTATCCCTCTCACCTCAGTGGCCAAGCAAGGCACGGCTATGTTGGCTTTGCGTCGTTCCAAGGTGTCCTTCGGGTGGAAACGCTTTGGTTAGAACGACAGTAGTTTTAAATTAATTGAGGGTGGCGAGTGCATGCCATAAAGCGGGCACGAGTCTTGAAGTCCCTGCGTCACCTTCCCTTGGTGCTTCTCAGAAAGAGTGGGACTGGTGCTTGGGTAAAATCTGAGCAAGAATTTCAGGAAGGGAGGGCACGGACCCGCTTTCCTCTGGAGCAGAGCCTCCCACGGATATCGCTTTTGCCTCCTCCTTTACTGTTTTTGTCATTCTGGTCTGCCTGGCAATGATGTTTTACGTCTGGCATTACTTTAATAATAAAAATAAAAAAGGGGGAAAGATTCCTTGATAGCCGTGTATATATTTGATACAATCTCCCTTTACTGAGTGCGAGGCCATTGGAGGAACGGGTTATCTCAGGGCTGCAAACCGCCATTCTATTAGTCTGTTTGAAGTTATCTAGAAAGCCTGTTTGAAATATAGTCTCCTTTTCCCCCTCCCTCTCAACCTTCCTTCCCCTTAAATATATTTTCAGGCCCAGATCAAAACAAGACTGTACTGCAATACAAAAACATTGTTTAAAAGGTCTTTACGCCGAGGTTTTATTTTTAGCCCGTTCTGCTAAATGGGGCTGGTCCAGCTTGATTCTAACCTTTATGCAAATTTAACGATAATTCAGCACAATATTTATAAGATTCAGAGTTAATTAAATCCCAGTGGAGATCAGACCTTGTATGACCTCATTACAGTTATACACAACCGCCTAATTTCCCAGAACAACCGCCGAGTGGAGGGTGTGCTAATTTAGGGAACGTATGGACATATGTACTGTCTCGACGTCTGTCTGTTACCGCTGAAATGGCAAGATTACCGCTCCTCACTTTAACGAACTCTTATTGAAAATCACATTAGCTTTTGTTAATAGACTCTTTTTTTGTTCCGCTGGATCTTTAATCGATAGAAATAAAATTAAAGAGACATTAATTATCAAGCCTTGAGTTCCTGAGCTGGAAGGCATTTTAGAAATGCAAAGTGTTATTATTGCCATTAATTTTATTAGATAGGCCTCATTTTTTTCCCCCACATAATGAAGAATTTGGGTGGATTCCACCTGTGTGCAAAGGGGCAGGCTCGAGGCCTCTCGCGTTGCTCGATTCTTATTTGGGAGGCTTCAGAGTGAGGCTTAAATGGTTCGTGGGAGCAAGGATGGCAAGTTACCATCCGTGAGCAGCTGAATATTAAATCAATCATTGTGTCCTTCAGTTCGCGTGATCTGGTATGTACAAACTCACATATGTACGTGCAAACGGGTAGCATTTTTTAATTCATTTTCAATCTGAATACTTCTGATCTTCGCAGAATCACAGAGCGCTTTGGGTTAGAAGGGGCTCTCAGAGGTCGGCTAGTCCAGCCCTCCTGCAGTGAGCAGGGACAGACACAATCTTGTACGTTCAGTCTTCCAGGGTTTGGCCTCTTATTGCCGTGGACACATGAAAGGTGGGAGTGAATGTTTCTCAAGAGAATGTTCATAGAAAAATCGCCAGTCAAGGGCGTTGGAAGGAAAAATTCTTTGAATAGATCATAGTCCAAAGCTGACTGAGAAAAACATGATTTAACTGCAAATAGATTTCACTGCATTTGGAATAATTTCATTTGGGACAAAACTTCACTACTACTTCTCCTATGAAAAGGAAACACTATTATCTAGTGAAAATATGGAGTTACGGTGTTCGGAATTCTGTCATGCACATGAAAAATGAACTGTTTATGGTTGGTGGTTTTGGTGTGGCTGGTTTTTTTTTTGCAAAAGAAACCCGTCAGGGTTGACTACAAGTAACTGTTTGTCAATCTGCAAAACCTCTTTATTTTCACAATCATATTCAGAACCGAATCTTTTGGTTTTGACGTATAAAAACCAATCTCTCTTGGATTTTTTGATTATTTGTTGATCGTTTCAGTTTTCCTTCAGTTCCTTTTACTCGTGAAAGGGATGAAAGGTAGGAACCTGAGTTCCTGCTTTGTCAACATGGCTTTGCACTTTCAGCATGTAAATATTTTCACAAGTTTATCCACAACAAATCCGTATGTGTTCCCATCAGCGGTCCCGCTTGCCATGAGGAGTCAGCAGCCTGCAGCGTCCGGATCTGCTGTGCACGGGGCTGTCGTGCATTTTGAGCAATAGGTGCAAGGCCACGTGTGCAAAGAGAACTTACAAAACAAAGCATATACTTGAGTTTGCAAAAAAATAACGTTATTCCTTTGTGTAATATTCGAGATGAGAGAATGAAATCGCCATAATCTCCGTTTGCACCAGGGAATGGACAGCAATCGTAATCGTTTCTTTGTAATTGCTGGGTTTGAGTACGCTCAAGCCAGGTGAAAGGTAAGTAAAATGAGCATGGTTTGGGTGATCGGGAATGACAGAGGCAAAGATACAGCAAACAGAGCGACAGGGACTTTACGGAGCAATGAATGACAGGACCTCTGATCTGGGTGCCCACAACTTTGTGTGATAGAGAAGGCAGCTGCAATCTGTTCCATTTAATGTGAGCTAAGCACAGCCCTTGGGCTATTTGTAAGCTGCCAGGGAGCTTTGCATTGCACAAAGTTTAGGCACCTTGCTGAATTTTGTGGCTGTAGCTGTGCTGCAGGATTTATCACTTTAAAGGATAGAAAAGGGTGAGAAGTTTCTTAAATAGCTTTCTGCCAGATTAAGAATAGTACCCATGTGTGGGTCAAAACTGCTCGGTGAGCGGGGATTGCAAACCGTGGCATCTTTGTTCCGTTCCTCCAGGAACAAACTAAAAAGTGATTCTGTGCCTGGGATGCAAAATGCCGGGAAAAGACCAGTGGATGAAGTATGTCATCGACACGAGGAGACGCATACAACAACAAAAGCAAAAAGCACCCTTATAGAGCTTTCTGAGAGCCCGTGGGGATTTTGTGATGGTTGGGGGTTTTGGGGGGGTTTGCTTTACACTGCCTTCGGAGTTGCTCTAGTTCATTAATTTTTAACAATTTATCAGTATGGGAAGATAAATCCCCTGCAGTCCCTTTTAATATATTTTCTTCTTTTCAAGTAAATGATTGATGAGTATCAATATAGTTGTTCAATACAGAGTGGTTGCTAATGTAGGGACCCTGTTGCCTGAGGGTTCCTACCATAGTTTATAACCCGGTGCAGATTGTCTGGTTGAGATCTTAAGTAGCCAAAGCTGTAAAAGTTTATGTATATGTGTGGGTGGAGGAATAGAAAGAGCTTACAAGTAAGCAAGGCACATTTCCATTAATCATATGCTTTCCTTTTGGCGGTTGGGTTGGGCAATGCACTCTTCGCTGTGCGAGTTGGGTGGGGAAGAGTTTCTCTATGTTAATATTTGCCTCTGGAAAACAGGGCCCAGAGCTCTGGTCTTGTGTGCAAGGAGTTTCATGGAGGAGAAAGCGTGGTCTGCTGGTTGAGGCATAGAGCAGGGTTTTGGCTGATCTGGGTTCTGTTTTCATCTCTGCTGTGGATTTGCTGTGTTACCCCAAACATGCAGTTTGGTCAGCAGCGTGAGTTAGTGAGCTCTGGTGTGACAGGGCAAGTTGTTGCTGCATCCTGTTGGCTGTGTGCTTCTGCCCCAGGGACTGAAGCTTACGACCACTCGAGCAGTGTTCCAGTGGTCTTCACACTATTAAGACTCCTGTCACTTTGGATGCCGTCATCAGTATTGAACGAGCATAGTTCCTTGGGTCTCCAGGGACAGGCAGGAGTCCCTTTTGGTAAGTGCTGAACAGTCACAAAACAAAGATAGCCCCTGCCGTGATCTCACCACTTCAGGAGATAGGAAACAGATGGATGCACAGACACGAGAGTATGCAGGGAAGTAACGGAGACAGCGCTGGCCAGCACGCTGGTGGGCGGGCATGACACACCAACCACTGAACTGCTGACAAGAATTTTTTAGATTCATTTATTATCTTGGGTCTCAAAGGAAGGCGAACTGTAGACCCGCACGGGGGTGTGAAAGGTCCCAGCACCCTTGCAGGGGAGCGCAAGATGAGGACTAGGAGTGCAAGTCCCCCCACGCACACTTTGAGAGCTGTCACATCTCCATAAGGCTCAGTTGTACAGACGATGTGATGTTAAATTAAACAGCACAGGCAGCCCAGAGAGGTTGTGGCGTCTCCGTCACTGAAAACATTGAAAACTGCCTGGACGTGATCCTTGCAACCTACTCTGGGTGAAGCTGCTCTAGCAGGGGGGTTGGACTAGATGATCTCCAGAGGTCCCTTCCAACCCCCACCAGTATGGGATTCTGTGATATAAGATCTAATGTCTTCACTAGCCTTTAAAAGCAAAGCTGAGCTAAAAAAGGCTTGGACATCTTCCTAGACGGCTAATGCTCTGGAGATGCCAGTCTGGATTCTTACACTTCAGACTCGCAATATGTGAGTTGAAGCGAAAATGAAGTAAATACAAATATTGTCTGGTGTTTCTTTATATTTGGAAACTTCCAGTACTTATGTTTTTAAATTGCTTTTAAGGACAGATCTGTGATAAGTTTTAAAAATAGATAATGAAAAAGCCAAAGCTCCCCAGCAGAACAGAAGTGAGTCTTGCATTTCAAAATCTGCAACAAATTATTACAGTAACCTATATTTTCAGTAAACAGGGGAAGTTTTTGTGGTAGTAAGATAACTCCTATAGCAAATGTGTATTTTGTGCGATTTTTCTACAAGGAAAGAATTATTTTCCCCACTAATATGTCTGCCGAGGGACATACCCGTAATACTAATGGACGCTTCTCTATTACAGCATTTAAAATTTTCGGAGCTGTATATGGATTGATTCCTTCACATTTCATTCAGCTTTTAGATTTTCGATATTTTCGATCCACTTCTCTGAATGAGGTACTAAAACCCCATCCCGTTTTCACTCACTTAAGGTCACCAAGTGAAACCATGACTTTCTAGTTTCCGTGATCTGTACCGAGACCTCTAATCTGGGCTACCTCACACTGCACAGAGGTGGGAAGTGATCTCATACGGGTAAGGGGCAGAAGCAGAAACAACTTTATAGGTGGCAAAGGAAACATTAAAAAAATCCATTTGTGGGTACATATTCTCTCCAAACAGATGAGGCAATTAAAGGAGAAAAAGCACCAGAAAAGGAGAAGCAGAGTCTGCTAACATTTGCTCAGTGTGAATCTCAGATTTCTCTGTGGGAGTTATTTAAATTTACACCAGTGAAAGAGGCAGCAAAAGTGGCTTTCCACAGCCCGATGCCCCGCATCTCCTTCTGCCGTAAATTAACCTGCTTTCCCAATGACTTCACTCCAGTAACTCCCTGGAGCGATTGCTGAGGTGACAGAACTAAACGTTGGTATCTGGTGCTGGTTCCCCAGGCCTGGCTCTGGACAGAGTTCTAGCAGTGATTAATTCCTCAATTTGCGCTCGGAGCTTTGCATGGCCAAACAGCCCTGTTTGCTCACGTGAGATGAATTGCAGAATCAGGACCCCGCAGTTCGCCTGGTAGGGAAGGGCAAGGTTGCTTCGCTGTTTGGAGGTTCCTTTTTGAGAGGTCTAAATTATAAAACTGTTCATTTTGTTTAAAGAAAGATTATGATCTCTGGAAGAAATATATTACTGGCAGCCCCAATGCACACAGTGCTCGGAAACACTCGGTGTATTGGACCTAACTGAGAATAACCCCTCCCAAACAATGCACCAGCCATTAAATAGAAGTATTCACTTAGCCTGGAGCAGCAGAATTATTTGGGAAAGTCATTCTTGTGAAGATAAACAGTTGGCTTAGTTCAACCATCCTAATATTTGTTACACGTCCGCTATTGATGTCTTGATTGTGCCATTGCCAGCGAGAGCTGTGACTGAGAGCTGGATCAGTGTTGGCCCGGGCAGCAGCGTGGGCTCAGGACCCGATGGGAGCCCCGGGCTCTGCAGTGGCAGCGCGGCGGGGACCCAGTGGCACGGCGGGGACGGTGGCGTTGAGCCTCCTTCCAGCCTGCTGAGGAGTTTGTGATGTACAGAACCCAAACATGTATCAGTGCAGGGAAATGTTATAGGTTTATGAGGAGAGTGATTAAAAATGTATCAAAGAGGCTTGTAAAGCTTATGGTTCAAGTTAACTGTATGAAGTAAACAGCCTTTAAGCGTCTCCTGGGACGGTGACAGATAGTCTGTGGGTGTTACTGCAACATGGTACTAGTGATTGTTCTGGCCATCCCAAACTAATCACCATCTGTGTGTACGAGCCTCTTGGGAGCTCCTGGTTGTTGGACAATCATGGTTGTTAGCATTTTTAATCAGTTTCTGTGCAGCACAGATAGAAACCGTATGCTCCAGCCTTTATTTTCCCTACTTGTGGAGAATTACTTATTGCGGCACTAAAAAGGGGACGTGGGAGTTCCTGCTAATTTTAGAGGGTCACATTCACCTCGTGCGCCCAGTTGTGGTGACGTTTCCCTCGATGTTCCCTGCCCTTACTCAGAAGCGCCACGGTAAGAATTACACCCTTGTTTTGCTGCTGGCAAGGTGGGTTGAAATGCGAGTCCCTGGCTCTGGCTGGCGAACACCCCTCCTCCCCGTGGCCACGCTTCCTGCGTGGGTCGAAGGCACTGACACAAATGCACAACATTCAGGATCGCAGTCGGGGAGATGGAGTTGGGGGGGTCTGTTGTCCTTCTTGGTAGTGAGAAATAGCTGCTGAAGTAGGAAGAACCAGAGCAGATCATTGCCTGAAGCAGGAGACTATGTGCAGTTGAAGTTACGGGCCCTGGGAGAGTTCCCAGCTGTACTTGCCTGGCTGTTGATGCGAGAGACACTGCAGGCAAAGATGGCTCCGAGAAGCGGAGGGGCAAAACAGGGAGGGAGAAGGATGGCTTAGATCCAGGCTCTGAGGAGCAGAGTCGATGCAAAAAACAAAAAGCTCTTCTCTCATTCTGCACTGAAGTGCAGCTCATCTCGACAATTAATCCTTGAAGAATTAAAATCTGGGGGCCTGGATCTGCACTCTGCAGTCGTTTGACATCTGTGCAGAGTGGCTGGAGAAGCGCAGCCGTGGCTGTGCTGGGTCTGCTGGAGCTTTGCACAAGTGGAACCAGCTCTTCACGTGCGAGGCTGCAGGCAGCCCGGGCTGAAAAGTGCTGAATTGTCAAACCTGGCATCAACTCTAGTGCCCCCTTGTCCCCATCTCCCTTCCCCAGCCCCAGGTTTAGCTATTAAGTACCAAACAAAGGGCTGGGAACGTGCGGGAGAGAAGGCAGTTATTGTACACTGGAGGTAAAGCAGGGAGAAGAGAGGAATAGGGAGCAGGCTAAATGCCCTCCCGTTACAAACAATTCCAATCCTGTTACAAGCTGGAGTTCTTGCCTTAAATGAAATGTCTTTTTTGTTTTCGTTATCAAGATTGCCATCAGTTTCCTTGAGCTCTGCTCTCCTTTTTTAAAGGACTTGTAGCAGACTTATTAATTTTCCTTCAGCCGTGAGGGTGTGAAGCCGAGGGGTGGTGCGCTGCTGGTGGGTTTATTATTAGTTGTTGTTGCTATGTCTGTGCGTCTGTGTGAACAGGAGCGGGTTTGGGGGAATGAATGTGAATTAACAGAGCGATTTTCCAGTGCACGGAGAGGTGGCCTGTTTGAGTGGCGGGACAGCCTTTCTCTGCGTCGTGTGGATGGTGGGTCTGATATATTTATTTGTGTTGGTGTGACCAAACAGTCCATTCTCTCCAGTCCTGTCTATGAATTGTGTAAAGTCTAGCACAAAGGATTTTCGTAGTCGGTACCACGCCTGCAGCGCTGAAAGGCAGCCTGTGGCTTCACACCCTTCTTCCTGGTTCTTGGGAGCTGCATTCTGGTGCCTGCAGCCCCCGATTGACAAGTGATTTCTGTTTATCTGCTGCCAAAAGGGACAGTTGTATGTGATTAGGTGTATATTGATGGTTTCATTTAAAATACAAATGTTTCCACGTAAAATGTGCTGTGCCCCCGATCTCTTTCAAAGCCCTGGTACGCTCCTCGGCATCGTGCAGCTGAGTGGATTTTGCACTGGTTGGGGTATGATTTGTCCTCTAGCCTGGCTACTCAAGGCGGTAGGTTTGTAGAATACTATAGAGTCCATTTAGGGTCTGAGAACTGCTGTCAGACAGGTCCTATCACTGAAATCATACTGCAGTCGTATTTCCACCAACCTGTGGATTCCTTCTGGAGTGGGCAGAATACTGAGAATTCAGAGAGTCAATGGCCCAGGTGGGTTGTAAGATCCATAATCACCAGCGCTGTGTCTCTTAAATGCATGCGTAAAGACGAGACGCGGTGATCTTCAGCCTTGAAGAGCATCATGGGCCCGTGCAAAATGAAAAAACACTTTAACAGCTTCACATTAACTGGCATATTAGAGCCCTTGTGACATTATCACTGTCTGCACTTGAGAACACTTTGTTGATTAAACAAAACGTGCTCCTGGCTGCTGGAAACCCAGGTGTGTTTCCAAATTCATCACTGCTCAGAGAGCAGGAGGAGGTCACTCTGGGTGGAATCTGCACTTGCAAACATGCTTCTCTCGGAAACCATCAGGGCCCAAGCTTGGTGGCTCCCACAGTGCAAAGTGTGGTGCCTCTTATAAAGTTAAAACTGGCTTTTTACTAAAGTGGCTTAGTCTGCCAACTCCATTTCCTCTATTTTTCCCTTCCAGACAGAGAAGGTTTGCCCTCACCCAGAGCAGAAGGAGAAGGGTCAGACTGTGAGAGGAATAGACCTCAGTGGTCAAGCGCCAGTTTTAAAGATGCGACTGGCTCCTTGGCACGGCTGGGTGCGTCAGTAAATGCGCCTTGCTGTTGGCATTCATTTCAGGTCTAGACCGTCAGAGGGGAGCCGCTCCCTGTCTTCTACACTTTGGAAGCATGAACAGTAAGGATATGTCCTTACAAGTAAATTAAAGGGTGCCAAAGGCATTCCCAGGCACTAGACTGAAGTTGTACAAGGTGTTAGAGTGGTCTTTCTGCTGTGCCCCACATGTTCCTTGCATGGCCCAGGAGGCGGACGAGGTTCCAGGGGTGGCTCTCAGCCACCCATGCTAGCTCACCCCACTGCCTGGGAACTTTCTCAGATATATTTACTTGACTCACATAGAACAAGTGTCTGCTTCTACCTCACACCTCATATGCCCTCATACGCTGGGCAGGTCTGTCTTTGCAGAGGACTTTCTGTAGAGAACTGGGTGGGTACCTGGGACTCTAGAGCGAACTGTATTTCAGTTGGTGTAGGGCAGCAGGACCTGAGGCCAGTCCATGTACTACAGGTGGCAAAAGGTGGAAACAGCCTGCTCTAATTGGTGCTGGAGAACCATTTAATCAAAATTAAAATTTGATATTTTTACCTCTTCACTCCTTTTTCTAGGATTATGTTTGCAAAGTCTCAGGCCAGATTCTTCTGTCAATATTCAGGCAAAATCGAAAGGACTTTTATCTGAATTAGGACCCATAAAGTAGGTCCAAATGCAACCAGCCGTATCCAGGCTGTCTATAGCTTCGCACACAACCCCGTGAAAGACTGTATTTGTAGTGCTGGGTGTCAGACCTGTATCACTGGAGAAGGGATTTATTCTATCCCGTACTTCTTCCAATTAAGCACTGATGGCTGCTGCTGCGGCGACATGCGCTGATAAATGGATGTGGCAGGATCGACTGCGAATGTTTTGGCAGCAGCCCTTCTTCAGGTAGCTATTAACTTTATTTTTTAATATGAAATTCAGGCACTAAATCGAGGGAAAAAAAAGCATACATAATGTAGGTTAATTAAAATGCCTGTAAATGAACAGGTGACAGGTGTCGAGCCCCATGACAACCACAACTGGAGAAATGAAAGCGCAACAGACTATTAGGATTCCTGTGTTAATCAGGTAATAGTAACTTGGGTAATTACAAAATCATATGAAATCTTTTTTAAATCCCAAACCTCATTTATAGCCTTTTGGAGATAAAATATGAAATGTAGAGTTTTAATCCAAAAGGACTTTCTCTTCTCCGGAGCCCTCAATCTCAGATTTCTTCCATGGCTGACACAATTAAGGGTTGTTTTTTTCTGTCTCTCCTCTCTTCAATTTTATTTTAATTAAGAAATATTAAGTTAAAAGCCACCAAAGAGTTTGAGTTTCTGTCTCTTTGGCAGGTATTTGGTAGTCACTTACGTGTCCCAAGGCCTTTTTCCGTATAACAGGTAGAACCTGTCGCGTGCATCTGTCGGGTCTAAGTGGTGGAATTCATTTTCATGCTGAGAAGCAGCACAGGGCATGTGTGAGATGAACCTGGAACGGACCTGGAGGCTGCTCTGTCTTCCCAGGAGCAAATTACACTGCAGATCACTAAGAGGGCTTCTGATTAAAATCTTCTTCCTATGAATATGAGCAAAGGTGGCGATACTATTTCATACCTGGTATGCGAACTGCCACGTGGTACACTCCTAAGACAACACACTCTTCTTGCAGCCTTTCCCATACCAAGAAGCCCATCCAGATGCTGTTTCCCAAGAACACAGAGTGAACCCTCCTGAGGAGATGCCTGTAGACATTCCCCCTCTGCTTCTGAAGTTTTACCATGTAACCAGGGTCTCGATCCCAAAGTTTATGAGAGGTGTTAAGTGACTTGCCCAAGGTCATTAATACAAATCAGTAGGAAAATGAAAAATGAAACCTTCCAGACTTTTGCTGTAATTACCAAAGCACATGGCTCTCTCTAACTCTGTCAAAGCAGAAAAAAATAAAAATTGGCTGTAATTAGGGCTTGGAGCTAGTGTGTCTGCTGAGAACCAGCATCAGGGTTCACTCTGTGAAAGACCCTTGGAGGCTGATTCAGCAGCTAGCGTAAAGAGATTTTTCTTGGGTTTGTTTTTTTTTTTGTTTTGTTTTAAATCCAGATATCAAAAATTAAAAACATTATTTTTCATCCTTGTCCCTGCAAGAGAATTTATTGCCCCTGGGCTATAGAGAGACAGACAAATAGAAACAGGTTTTTTTCCTTCCTTTCTCTGACATGGAAGATGAGAACATTTTATACATTCCTAAGTTGCAGCCAACTTAAAGGTCTTTATCTTCAATGAAATCAGTGGTTTGTTCTTGGTAATACCCCACTAACCCAGACAGTGACAGATTTCCCAGCTTTACCCTCCACACCAGGAAGCTGGTGGTATTCACCTCCCATCAAGAGGAAAAATGGGAGCTTCCCTCCCTTTCCCTTTTCTGATCAACCCTGTTTATAAATTAAACAAAGAAAAGGATGGAGCTTTATTTTAGGAAGCTTTTGGACCACAAGTTGCGTTCTGGATTAAAGGTCAGGATAGGAAATCTGCCAAGGTTTCCTCTCCCTACTGCTTCTAATTGTCACTGCTCCAGAGGAAAACAAAACAAAACAAAAAAACCACCCCAAAACCCCAGAAAACTGGATTAGGGGAAAAAACTCTCATAAACCTACTAAATAACAGGGAGAAAATGGAAGTCCGGCTTCATCTAGTGCTTGAGATATGCCCTACATAGACACTGCTGAACTGTGCCCACCTCTGTGCCAGCCTCCCCTGGTGGCATGGTGGACAGTACTTATTTTGTTTGGGGGTTTTTCCCCTCCCTCCCTGCCTCTGCCTCCTTTGGTGTTTTTATTCAGGCACAGCAGGCACCAAAGTAAATGCTGACAAGCATTGGCACACTTTAAAAAAAAAAAAAAAAAAAAAGGAAAAAAAGATTGCCACTCTCCCAGAGACGGCCATTATGTCTCCAGAGCCCTACGTTTTGCAACATAAAAGCATAATCAAAAGAAATCATGCTTCGACTCAGCCAGGGCCAGGGCAGAATAGTCCATTTAGCTTTATCCTAAAAAAGAAAATAATTGGACCAAAATTCATTTGAAATGGGAGCAGGAAACAGTTTGTTTGCAATCTATTTCCTCTGGAAAACAGCAAACCCTATTAAATCCTCTTTGGGAGCTATTTATTTTGGAAACAAGTTCAACATTCTGCAAGCAGCACACGCACGCAGAAGTTGTTGTAGTGGAGTGTAATCTTTGGAGGAAATGTCCGTGTTTATCTACATTGTAGTTCCAACCAGCTCCCAGAAAAACAAGCTTTCTGCATCTTTAGCGATAGGCTTGGCTACTTTCAGCATGCTGCATCCCTCCACGGACCCAGAGTGGTAAATCCATTGGTAAGAGTTACGGGAGCATGTAGGAAAACCAGCAAAGCCAAAGCGTTCTTCCTTTGTCTTCCTCCTGCTCTTCTCCCGAGGAACTCTTCCCTCTGTGTTAGCTCTCCTGCTCTTCTCCTCTCACCTACCTCATAGAAAACCCAACCAAACCCCATCATACCATGGTCCTTGGTCTTGGTGGGTTGTCCCCTATGCAAGTGGGTGAGCCGGGGAGATGGCACATAGCACATGGGGACCGTGGAGCTGAGCCTTCTGTCACTGCCGTGTGCCTTGACACCACGTCGTCTCCACCTGCCAAAAAATCCTCTCACAGTGCTGCTGTGGGAGCGGCACCCCCCTCGCCTGTTTTGCTCCCTTTCCCCTGAACAAAAGGAAAACACACGAACCCAGAAGGGAATCTCAAGATGAAACCACAACAGAAATGCCATTAGCTTGCGTCGTGTTTCCGAACATTCCTGGCTTGTGGAGATGGCTCGCTGTAGCTTTTACCTCCACTTTCAATGGTCAAAACACAGTAGGATACGCAAGTAAATAATTGTGGTGATAACTTTCAGCTTTCACGTTGCGTTTGAGCAGTTTGGGAGTATTTAATGGCTGAGATGCACCAGTTCAAGCTTGGCTGCTGATTTGCAGTGGGAAAGGAACTCACGGCAGGGTCCTGCTTCTCTCCTACGGCCAGTGTTAGCACCAGACTTGCATATTCCTCGCTGGACTTCCATGTTTATGCGTGTTAGCAGGGTTTAATCAATATTCCTCAGCGCTGGCCTCAAATTCGTCCTCCATTCGGTGATTCCAGGTAATCTATTCTACATGTCAGTTTGGCTCGCTGCCTTCTGCTAGTCAGGGCTTTTTTCCCCTGGCACGTGTGGGTGCTGGGACCTTTGCACGCGTTTGACATCCTGTTACCCAGGAGGCTGTAACGGGCCACAGCGTCACACAGCTTCACGTCCCCTTCACATCTTCACGCCTGGGAAGTGGAAGGTGTGTTCAGGTGCTGGATGACATAGGTGTGTACCCTTCACCCAGGACTGCTGGAAAGCCTCCATCCAGACCCTGTCTTTCCTGAGAGCTTTCCTTCTCTTCCAAGCCATAACCACATCCTCCCCAGTTCTGTCTTATCTGTTGGGATAAGATTAGCCACTTACTTAGGTATGTGTGTTCCTCTTAGCCACCTACTCCTGTCCCCACTTCCCCTGATCTTCTTCCTTCTCTACATTAATTTTGCTTTATATTTAACCTTTACATTTTGGAGAAAGGAGTGTAATGCGTCTCAGCAGGATAGCGTTTGATTGCTGCTCACAAGAGAGGGTCTTATTACACTTCCCCACAAAGGACTTGTGATTTATGAGCTATTTCTCCCGTAAGGGTTAAGTATGTTATCTCCTAGCCCAAATATCCTATATTAGCAATAGAGCTGATTACCACTGTTTGTATCAGTCGTTGGGATCCTTAAATAAAATGGAGAGCAGCTTGTTGGAAATCCTCATTTCACTGAAAAGCGTGGTTTAACTTTAATAGGGTTTGCATATATATCGTAAATCAGCTCTGAAAAAGGAGGGCATTTTTTTCTCTCCATCTGATTGTTTTACACATTTCAACAGTGTGTAAAAACACAGCCTGTCATTGTTAATTTTAACCAAAGGGAATTACTTCTTGAAAGGCTGCAGTCGTGATTAAATGGAAAAGGTGATCAGCAGTGTAAATTTGGAGCTGATTAAATGCCGTCAGCTCTGATTCCTTATGCAAAAGAGGTACAGGGATTAGGCTGGCTGCTTTTGCCACGTAGACAGCATGAACTCTTAAACACACCTAATGCAGAAAACTTCTGCAACATTCGGTTTGTATTTTAGCACAAGGTCAAGCCCAAAACCTGCAGTACATGGATTGACCCGATCCTCCTTTCCAGTGGTCCAGAAACCAGCTCACTTAATTGTTCCTGCTCCTATGAGACCTGCATGGCAGTAACAGTCTAGGCTTTGCTGCTTCAGGGAACGTGGGGTCTCCCCAGATTGTGAGGTAGGTTTTGTTGTTCTGAGGAGCTTTGGATACACTGTACTTCGTGGTAGGGAATGCATTCCTTTCTTCTGTTAACCAGAGTCCTAGTAATGCTTGTGGAAGTTAACAGGAAGGACCATGCCTGATTCCACTATTATCTTATCTGCAAGGTTGCCACAGCTTTCGGTCTTGAGCACTTCTTCCTCTACAGAAGGTATGGAAGGGACAGCTGCAACATTTCAGACTATTTCAGACTACAGGAAAGGGACCTGCTTTCTGCTTTCATAAGCAGTTGGGTTTGATGCGTCTTTCTGGGTGACGGTAAGGCAGCATTTTGGAACCCTAGGCAAGCAAGTTGTTCAAGCCCTTACTGCTCCTCTGCAAAGTCTGACATTGTCACTGTCAATTGTTACCGCTGTATGTCGAGTTATGGCCTGCCTGTCTAGTCGGGACGTGGTGAGGTAGGCAGAGATTTAGACAAGCGGAAATGGCAGGGAGCTGTTTTTAAAGGCTGTATTCAAAGTCAGATCCAAAAAAGGTTTGGGCTACTACTCTAGACCATAATGCTTGGTGGTTCTTAGTAGATACCACAATTCTAGGAGATACCCAGAAAGGACTGTGCTTGCTGCAGGGAACATTGTTGTTATGGGTAGAGGAGGGGACTGAGTTGCCTCAGTCATGCTGGTTGTGCTGGACAGAACTGAAAAAGTATCCTGCAGATCTGACCTCATGAAGAGCACCATGAAGTGCAGAGTAAGGGCTGTCTTGTTCCCAAGAAGCTACAGTGAGGTGATGGAACAGTGTGGTAAGTCTGAGTGCGAATGACCAGAAGAAAAATGTCCTACGTGTTTAGGTATTACAATGTGTGTACATAAAGTATTTCTCAGACTTGCTGCAACTTACTCATAATTTAGATTTTAAGTTACACAATATTTTGCCAACGCTATGAACCGTAGACTTCACATTATCACATGCGATCAAACCAACAGAGCAGTGAGGAAATATGGGCAGAGATCTAGTTACTGAAATCCAAATCCCTCCTGATTAAAAGTCTTCTGTGGTTGCTTTGGTGGTTTTCTCACAGCGCTGAGCAGTTAACCAAAGCCAAGAATTTCACCCTACTTTTTTTTTTTTTGCTAGGTACATATTGTCAGATACTGGCAAGTTGATAGGCTTTTATTTCATGCATAACTAAAGAAGTAGCAGCAGCATTGTAAAGGAAGTTGGTGGACAGCTGATATGTAGAGTAGAATTTACTTTAATTGAAAAGCAGCTCCAGTAAAAATTTTTTTCCTTGTCTCCTTTTAAGGAGGGAGGGGGAGAATTGTTTTCAAGCGTTATTAAGCTTTTTTTTTTCCCTTCCAGAAGCTAAGAAAGCCATCTGTGAAAACCTGTTTGCATGTTTGTTTTCTACAATAAAATGCAAAATACTTCTTCCTGTTAGCGGATGATGCCATATGTCACTCCCTGTAACAAAACCAGCATGTTTATTAATGAACCCAATCAGAGGCAAGGATTTAGAAAGATTTAAAGGAACTGAATTTTTAGTTCAATATTTTCGTGTAGAAAAACTTCTGGTCTGTTGTTAATGTTGTACTTGGAAAACTCAGGCTTTGTTTTTTTATATGAATTTGCTAAATTGGCAATGGAAAGAGAGCAGGAGGAAACTCTCTGGGAAAAGAAATCACACTGCGATCCCTACGTTCTGCATGTGTGAACCCCCAGCTGATTGTGATCAGCAGTTTATATGTGATTAATATTTAATTTGATTGGTATAGTTTTTTCTCCAGATAAGCTAATTAAGGAACTTGATGGAAAGGACACCCTTGTGCATTAATGTAGCAGCTTTTTGGTTTCTGTAGGGCAGACTAAACCTCCCTGCATTACAGACGAGAGGAATTCGTCTTTCTCAACTGCATAGTGAAGAGATGTGAATTCCGTGGTTTTGGTTTTTTTGTACCCAGACCACCTGAAATTTGGGCTCGGATGATTGCTGCTATGCTGAGAACTATTTCATACATGATCAGGGTGATTGTGATAGATGCAAAGATAACCAGAGAGCTTCACTTTGCCCCTTCAGGTATCAGTAGATGGTGCATACTGAGAATCTGCTTGCATTTTCCTGGGAGGTTTTGACTTCTCAACAGACGAGGCTTCTTATCGAAAGGGTTCAAAGCTTGCTTGTGCACGTGGACTTCAGCACACCAATCAATACTTATTTTATCTTTCAACTCTAATACTGCACTCACTGATTTAGATCTTGTAATTGCAGAGATCAGCTCAGGCACTTGGTCTGATAGTGCTGATGGGAGACGAAGCGTTTAACCTCAGGCTGGGATTTCTCATGTTGTTCCACCCAGGACCTAGCACCATCCACAGAAGAGGATTTTAGGTTGCTGTGTGAGGATGTTTTGTCCCTTCTTCTAAGTTTACAGTCAATTCACGATGTTTTTTCTAGGTGTTTTTTGGAATATTCCAACACCTTGTAAAAACCTAAACGAAGCAATAACAGTCTCATTTTTCACATGCGCTTCCAGGGAAATCATTAGCAAAGGGCGAATGCCAGGTCTGTTCTCCAGCGGCAAACCACTGCTAGAAATGGATCCACGGGTTCAAAAGGTAGAAATACATTTCTCAATGGTGCCATTCTTGCACCAAGACCTGGCTGGCCGCTTACTAGGGGGTTAATTATGTTGGCATCTTCAAAGTTCATGTCTTAAAGCAGGAAGGGGTGTCCATTAGCTCGTTAGATGTATTTACTAATCCGAACCATGAAACAGCTTCCTATGTGTACTTTGTGAAGACCAGAGGAACGAAATTCCTCTTAACATTCCTCTAACTTTCTTAGACCTATTGAAAGGCTCCATAATTTAGTGCCTTTCTCAAAGGCATAATTCATCATGGAAGCAAACACAGAAAAATAAAAGTGACCTTTTGAAAGGTCAGTTCATGTTTATGCTTCCGAAAGAGTCCTGGGTCCAAGTTTGGAGCAAGACAAGGCTGTCCTAAAATAGTGTTCCATTAATTGTTTAATCAGCCCATGCTTGTTAGAGATTTGGCATATTCTGTAGACAATTCAGGTCAGAGGTAACAAGCGATTCAAAGACAGAGAAAAAATCCTACTGAGCTTTGGAAAACAAGCTTCTTACAGGAAAATATCTGAAACAGAAGCAAACTCCGTGAATTGGGAAAATTAATGACCTGACAAGGTTTCACAGGCAACCTAAAAGCCCAAGATTCCTGAATTCCCAGCCATCTGCTTCAGATACCCCAACAAATACATGTCCGCCTTTAATTTTCTCATTTTTTTGTTAGCATGTGTCTGTTGTGCAAGCGACCTTTGTTATCTCTTTGGCTGCGTGACTTCAGTTAGGGCCTGTATCCCACCCCAAAAATGCTGTCTCAAGGAATAATGCTTGGGACTAGGGTAGTCTCCCTGCACCTATCATAAATATGTTAAAACATTGTGTTCCAGCCGCCTTCTCCTCCTTTTTAAGAGCATGAATAAAATGCATCTGAGTTTATGTAGGCAAAACCGAGCAGTATCATAGACGCTGCCTATACTCTGAAACAAAAATTGTTGACATCGTGATTTTAGTCGACATGCCCTGGAGGAGAATGTCTATGGACTACATGAGATCTGAGAGAAGGAATGGACGTGAAGAATTTTATTTGTATGCTGTTTTCAGCAATAGGGAAGCATCCCTGCTCTGTTGTCTGCTTAAATGCCCACCAGCTTATTTTTCTTCTGAGTGCGCCAGCCCCGACCGAGCTGTCCGCTCCCAGCAGGCGCTGGAGCTTTGCCTCTGAATGCTTCTGCTGCACCGTCGTGATTTCTGGTCCAGGCACCTGAACTTTGTCAACTCTCCAGTTCAGTTTCCCAAATGAGAAATGAGCTGGCAGCCCGAGGTGCAGCTAAGGAAGTAGCTAATTCCTAAGGGCTGCTGGTGAAAATGGGGAACGTGCCCAGTTATTTCTCTTGACCATCAGTGCTGAGCGGTGGTGGCATAAAGCAGGAAGCCTTCTGCATCTCGGGCATGGCAAAGCAGGGTTGATATTCTGGCTGCATAGCTTGGCTTGTTATTGAGCACATGCTTTGCAGATTAGCCTGTTTGTATAGCCAATCGAACATGTGCTCCATTAAAAATTAAAACATCCTGTTTTAAGGATGGAGCAGGAGACATCAGCTGCCACTGTGTAGCAGACATGGAAAGCCCCCAGAGCCCATTACCATAGGTTACAGCAAATGTTAATCAGTGCCAATGCAGTTAAATAATGCAGTTCGTGCAGATGGCAGCTACTACATCTACTCACAGATGTGTCCTCAAGTCCCTGAGGTTGCTGTATCACAGGAGTTGTCAGGAATAGTCAGATCCGATGCTGACTGTAGGTATCACCTTTGTGTTTGTGCCACATATACCAGCCAGAGGAAAGACAGCAATCGATAGGACTGAGGGAAGAATTCAGAAACGCACTGGAGGGTAGCATGGGCCAGTACCTGAACTCAAACAAAGCAATCAGGAAATCTGTGTCCTTTGCGAGATTTTGGAGGGGTTGGTTTGTTTGTTTTTCTTTTTTTGCCAGGCATATTTACCTTCTGTATGTACAAATTGGTGTCGTAACATCATTAAAGATCTGAATCCACAGCTCAGCTTTTGAACTTAGGGATATTTGTGATCATTGCAAATCATTATAGTAATTCAGTGGGTACGGGAGGGCAGAGAAGAGGTTATTAGCCTGCGTCAACCAGTCGAACTTCATTGGGGATTTTTGTATTCTTCCTCATCTCTGCAGAATTGACTCTGCAGTTGCAATTATAACCCTATTCACATCAGTCTCTAAGTCATCGTATAGCACAGGTGTTCTTTGCCAGCTTGCCGTATTGTCCTACCTCATAGGAAGCCATTTCTATACCTTTTCAGCTGTTCATGCTCAGTATGTGTGTGTTTATGAAAAGGTGTGCGCAAATCTGTATGACATGCCAGAGCTCACAGAAGAAAGTTGTGCTGTAGGGACAAGCATTGTTTCGAAGACGTGTCGTGCTGTTCAGTGTGCAGTACGAGGAAAAACCATTGCGAGGCAAGAAGCTAAAAAGCATTTCAGTTTCTTTTTTCACATGTTCGGACGTTCTTCATCATCTATTTGTATTTCAGATCTCTGCCACTGGTAAATGTAGTTTATCCCAAATCTGTGGATTTCTCAGCTCATAACGTCTCCTTTTTTAAAAAAAAGGTTCTGTATGTATATATTGTTGTCTGGTGGAACAGCTTGGAAAATTAAACATTTTAATCAGTTAAGCACTTGGCTTTTTCTCAGCTTTTGCTGAATTCATGGAGGACATGATCATCAGATAGTGGTTTTCTAAAATACATAGATGCGAGGTATTCCCACTTCCTCGAGACTTCACCATTACTCCGGGTGCAGGTGTCTTGTCTACAGTGCACAGTGTTTAACGCTCTTCATTACAAGGTCTACTTCTGTGTTTTGCTTGAAACCAACCATCTGCAATGAGCCTCGGTTGAGACATTTGATTGTTAACAGCAATCCGATTTCTTGAACCTGCTGTAAGACTGTCGTACTTCACTCTCCTGTGCTGTTTCCCAGTCCCAGAGTATGGCACGCCATGACTATAGCCCGTCCTTGGCAAAGAGCTCTTGGCAGGACTAGAAATTGTACAAGTGCAAGGAGGTTGGTATAGAGATCTAAGAGCATAATACATTTTGGTTGTTTAAATTTAGCTCTCAAGGCTATAAAATGGGACTTGGGACTCATGGGACTCATTTTTTCCTCAGTAGTTTCATCTTTTAACCATTAATAGTCAGATATGCGGTGTGGGATGAGCGTTCTGCTGTGACCATGCTTCTGTCAATTAATAATGGAACGTATCCAAAGTTTATCTGTAGCAATCATTCATACCATCTGGCAATACAAATTAGATGAATTTGAAAGCAGTCTACAAACAGGCATGTTGTTCTAGGGAGTGCCATAATTATATCTATCAAATATAGAGAGAAAAAATGTATTTAATGCATTTTTAAATAGTGTGTTGAGATCAATATCCCCTTGAGAGCGAGCTCCATTCCCAGAGAAGAAGGGTAGCAGCATGGTTACGTAGCCTTCCCGTGTGCTTCTATCAGTAATGCTCCCAATGAGAAGGAGCCATTTTTGGGAATGAGCAAGGGATGATTTCTCTTGCCCGTTCTGGCCCTGGCCTCGTTCCCAAGCCTGACAACAGCGGTGCCAATTAGTAACAGACTGGGGACTGGCCAGAGATGACAACAAACCAGTCACAGGACAGATAGAAACGTTTTAAATGAGCCACCAGATCAGAGCAAAGTGGAGACGTGGTTTGTATACGCAGAAGATAGTGGTCTTACCATATTTTACTGTATTTGAAGCCTGCTTAATAGTCTCGGTTTATGGATGGACATGGATGCCCGTGTGATAGAGCCACTTCTGTTTTTCACAGCATTTGCACAGACTAGAGCGGTAGCGGGTGCTCCCGGCACCGTCAGGGCAGTCTTGTGGCTCTGACTCCTATTAATGGACCATATGTGGCTGTTGCGCTGACACCAATTAGGATGCGCATCCCTCCAGCAGCATCTCCCGTACCATCCCTGCGCGAGGGTGCGTTGAGCCCCCTGCACTGGCTCCAAACACCCTTGGGTTTTTTCGCTGCTTTGTGCCTCTTTGGTGAATCACCTGAAGGGTTAGTCTCCATCCACAACTCGTGCCGGTCTGTCTGGGAAGTCCATCTCATTGTCACTGTTAGACGTGAAATCGAAGGAAAGACCTGGAAATGAAAGAAGTGTGAAATATAGTTTACTGTCATACTTATAGATGAGGAATTGTACTGCATATGTGTGTTCCCTCAGTAACGCAGCTGTTCTGCCCTTAGAAGGATATTTATGGACTATTGAAGGTAAACAGTCTTGGCTTATTTCATATTGCTGCTACATTTTCACCGAGTTTAACTACAATTTGATCAAGAAAGCTGCTTGCATGTCAGTTTTACTGATACAAGATACTTTTTCCTTGCTATTTCTGCTAAATAAGCTCTGCCCAGTTTTCAGATAAACTGTTTCGCTCTTAGGAAGTTCTTTCGAGTTTCGGCAGCGGAGTGAGTTGTTGTAATATGCAAAACCATTGGCAATCTCAGAGCCATTAGCTTAACAGCCTCTGTGATACAGTTTGAGATTACTATTTGATTCTGTGGGGCTTTTTTCCCCTCTCTCGGTATTTGTTCCCTGCCAATTTTCAACGCTATGTAAATGGTTCGACATCAGGATTTTGACGTGTGTGATGAATTTCAGTGTTTTGAAGCTCAGAGGGCATTTGCAGAACTTGATTCAGTAGTTTATGAGTTATCCTACTCTTTCACTGCTGTTTTGCTACCAGTCTCCCAAGTTTGTGGTTGATTGTGATGGTGTTTGTATTTACCTGGCAGACTAGCCTGTATCACCGCTATCACTGTAGGTATAAAACTGATGTTTAGATGCTGTTTAAAATTGATTTTGCTGCTGCTTCTTTGATGTGAGCTGATAGCTGAAGCAATTCTTTTTAGCTGATGAAAAACCATGGCAATTGGAAAATTAGCTCTGGTATTAATATATGGAGTGGGTGAAGAAGCATCGCACAAAAATTCTTGAGACATCCAGTGTGTAGTGTGTGAGCACAGAAATCAGTAAATCTGCTAAAGAACTGCTGCTGCTGACCAGCTGATCCGGAGATCGGTAAGATGTGATGAACTGTTGCCGTGAGCCTTCCCCGAGGAGCCTGCTGAGCCTGGTTCTGACCCGGCGCACCCTCTCTCCGGTGAGAGCGCTGCAGTATCCATGGCAAAGGTATTTTAGAAAGACCTGGGCGCAAAGCAGCTGAACAGATGTGACTTCTCTCCCTCTGCAGCGTGCAGGTGTCTATTCTAGTCAGGGCCCTGCTCCAGCATCACTGAAGTCGATTGTAATCTTTCTAGTGGTTTCCATCGGCAGTGAATCAAGCTCTAAAATCTTACGAAACTTTCATTGTTATGTTCCTGTCTGATTTCTGCAGAGGTGGAGTTATTCTGTGATTCTGCGTGCGAGCGCCGAACGCCTCTCCTGTCTCCGTTGGTGTCATACTTTATGCTTTGCCGTGTGTTTTACAACCAGGAACGAAAGCAGGGTTGGAAATAGGCCCCGTTAAGCTTGTTTACGCTTCTACTCATCAAATGCATTTTGGAAGGGGTTTTCACTGCTTGTTTTAGTTAGGGATTTAAAGGAAAAAATCCAAAGTGGTATTGTTTGTGAAAAGCATTCCCTTCCCTTGGTTCCCCTTAAGCACGCTAGTTAGTCTACATCTGTTTCTGCTTCCTATTTGCATAAAAATCAGTGGTTTCCATGTGCCAACAGTAACTTCTGTGGGACTGAAAGCGTGATTTTAAACCCACTAATTTTATTAGGTCATCATAGTGTGACCCTGCTTGCTGCCAAGGCAAGCCACTAGTAATAATGTCACTGCAAGGCTAAGTTTCTTTCTTTAAAACTCTTAATTTCCATCCCTCAGTTAAAAAAGAAAAAATGTTTTTCTGTTTGCTGCTGAGTTAAAATGTCACTGATAATTTAGAAATTTTAAGTACATGTAATATATACATGCATATGTACACCCATGTTATATAATACATCCAACTGCATGCATTTTATACACAAACTTTCTTTATTTTAAATGTCTTTTTAATATTTGTATTTTGGTGTATGTATGTAAATACAATCTTCATGTGCTCATTAGTGGTTGAAATTCACATCTTAAAGCAAAATTGCTGTAAACAGCGTGGACCCTACCAGGTACATGTACTAGTCCTCGGTGAACTCAAGTGAAAAGACTTTTTTGACCAATGTTCACCAACGGAAGATTTTCACAAGTCACATTTCCATGTGAAGAACACAGAATGCTCTCCTATACATGTGTGTATTACATAGAATCTCTTTCTCCTGGTAGGAAGCCTGATTCTCAGATAATCTGTATTAGAGAATTTCAAAATTTAGTGAAGAACTGATCAAAACTTGGGCAAGGATCTCAGGCTTTTGCTTTTCATTCGTATGTACATAGCAAAAGCTTATATTCAAAAAACTGTATTGCGGGGGGAATTCACAGCTTCAAGCTGCCTTGTCAGAGCTGATGCATTCCTTGAAATCCCCCCTATTCTTTCATCAGCAAAACAGCTGTTAAGTTTTTAAAGTATTAATCTCGCGCGTGCATGGCACCGTTGTGCTGTTAGGTGAAAAGGTTTAACTGTTTTCCACTCTTTAAGCGTCGCTGTCTTATCTTCAGAGCTAACTCGGCATGTCGGAAGTCCTGGAAAGCAGGTGATTGATCAAGGAATTTAGGAAACAGCTCCCTTGATAAAGCCAGGGAGGGTATTTCCTAAGAGGGGCAGTGGGAGCGAGGAAAGTATGAAACTTATTTAACAAGCAAGGCTTGAGTTGGGTAATCTGCATAATATATCCACTGGCATTAAGGCTGTCATCTTTGCATTGCATTTCTCGTACAGATTTTGCAATAGCTGTCTTTCACTGTCGGCTCTAATAAAGAGCGTTGGTCAGCTTAAATTCCCTGGGAGCGCAGAGTTATGTTTTGTGAACTACATGTGCCTGAGGCCTCTCATGCATGATTTAAACTGCTTTGTAAATGTCAATAGGTGGAAAAGCATTAGATCCCTGGTAGATTTCTCCAAATCCTCAAAGATGTGTGTACCGTGTATAAACCGTGCTACATTTTCAAGGCCACTGCAATCTCTACACTTGCCTAACTGTGGGTTTAAGGTATTGCCAGAAGCAAAATATCGGTGTACACATGATTTGATCCAACCAGCCAATGAGACCCTTTATTAAGAAAACCTTTGCTCCTGTGGAAAGTCCCTTGTGCTATTAACTGGGCACACGGCATAAATGTTGGATGTCCTTCAAACTTGGTTGCTTCATGCTGTCTTTTAAAAAATAAAACAAAATGCACTTCTGCTTTGTGTGGAACCTGGCTTTAAATGGAGGACAAGCTCAGCCGCGGGAAAGACTCGCACTTCTCTGCATGTTGGGACAGAGGTGGAAATAGGACTTTGTAGGTTATGAAAGAAGTCAGGTTTTAATTAGGAGTGCACTGTCTATTGGCAGAAGCCACTGACTGTATGAAATAAATAAGAATCTGTTACTAATGAGAATCTGTCGGGGCCTCGGGTGGCTCGGGGGATTGGTAATGTAGGTCACCGGTTTGCAGCCGCACGAGGAGCCGTTGCCATCTGACACCTGCTCAGTAACCTGCGTGGAAGGAGTCCACTGGGTGCCAGCCCAGTTTCTCACAGGCAGGTGTGCACATCGCACGGGCACCGCTGCGCTGGCGCTCTCGATGACAGGCCTGGCAGAGAGACCGAGCACTGAAGGGACTCTCGGTTACTGAACTGGCTGCTCACCCCAGGTACCGTTCCTCCAGAGGTCAGGCTTGATGCATGCTGGGGACCGTGTGAGGAAGGTAGTGCAGGTGCTGCGGGGTTTGCTGATGAGCAGAGGGAGCCAGCTGCCAGGGTTGTCACTGAGGACCATCTCATGAGCACTAAATTAGCTGAGAAAAACACATTGATGGAAGTATTCAGCTATTAGGAAAATTCATCACTGTGGCCAAGGGTAAGCATGACACTTGGGTACCAGTAAATTACTATTTTGAAACTTAGGGGCTGGAAAGATTTTGATTTGTTCCTCAATTGAGGGGACAAATATCATCTTCATCCTATTTTCAAATTCATGGGGAAAAGCTCCATGCCCAGCATGGCCCTACCTCCAGCTCAGAAGTCCTTGAGCTGCAAAAAAGCATGTTGTAGAGAAGGATGAGTGCGTGCTGCTACCTGTCTCTGTAGGAGACAGGGTATTGAGCTGCCTGGATGCCTTATGTGACTGATTTGTCTCACTCCTCTGAGCTATTTTTTAAGTAGACTGCGACAATTGTGTACCTTGAGTTATCTAAGGTCGGCTCTTTCTGTTTTCTTAGCAACGTAAAAAGTTACATTCTTGGTGTCCTGTTCTTTATGTTCAACTATTCAGTCTTTATTATCTGTGTAGTTGAGTCCGTGCTTTGTACTTATAGTTGTACTTGACCATTGTATGATGGCAGTGTGGGGAACAGAACAGCTCAACCAACCCTCAGTTTGCAGAGTCAGTTGTTACCTGTAAAGCACACAAGGAACTGCTGGCTTGCGACGTGTTGGGGTCCAGAGCAAGACTCCAGCTGGCAGTAACCAGGTGAAGCGTAAGATCAACCAAGGACTTGTTTCTCTTTTCCAATCGTCCACGGACAAAGAGCTGCATCTCATCACCAGGAGCACGTATAGGCTGATGGAGCGGCAGATGACCCTTCCCAATTCAGAACTGCCACAAAAAAGCTCCAGTCTCCTGGTTTCTACTGCAAAAGTGACCCAGAACTCCTCATATAGTTTTAGATCTTTCTGGACCTCTGCTTTGCCTGCAGTAGCCTCTGGTATTACCTGGCCGTTCAGCAATGGTAGGGAATCTACCACATTATTCTCACCGTTCTTGTTTCCTCTCACCTTGGCTTATGATCCCACTCTCCATTCCTCTCCACTGACCTCTGGGCTGGGTTTCCGAAGCTGTTTACAAATTTTCAGATATTCTATTTTTATCAGCAAAAACTTCCAAGAGTGTTGAATGGCTCCTCAGAGAGTTGGTAGATACTGCAGAGTGCTGGTCAGGTCTTCTATAACTCCTTGATGTCCAGTAAGCGAGCTTTGCTATCACCATGGCCTTTGGAAGCCACAGTTCCAACATCCCTGCCTTTGAGTTCCTTTCAAAGCTCAACCATTCTGGCTGAAAACTTGGTTCATAAGTATAATAGGCATCAAACGGAGAGACTCTCATTTCATCACAGCATCTGTTTGAGCACTGGGATTCCCCACGGAACGGCTGGCTTTCCGTGTGCGTTTTGCACAAAGGTGGCTTTGCTTTACGATGACTTTGTGTGCTATGTTGCTTTCAACATCTTGAGAACCAAGAACTTTTTAACACGTCACTTCTAACAT